>JAUCBN010000021.1:7500-1350000 GCA_035048815.1 Abelmoschus esculentus
CAACAAACCCACTCCCTTAGGGACACAGATGTTTAACCAGAGGATTCAACCCGCATCCACCCAAGTTCAGCAAAAAGGGTCACAAACTCTAACAACAAACAAGAGTTGTTGGAATTTAGAAGGAATAATAATTTGTGCTTTAAATGTGGAGATAAATTTAGCTCAAGCCATCAATGTAAAACTAAACAACTGAATATAGCGAAAAAAGAGAAAAATAAGGAAGAAGATGAGGATAACCTGCTGGAGCCAAATCAGGAGGAACCAGAAGGAGAAGAATATGCCCTGAAAATCTCTATTAATTCCTTGACAGAAAGTGTTGCGTACAACACTATCATAATTCATGGAACTATAAAAGTAAGAGATCTAAGAATCCTAGTTGACAGTGAAAGTACTCACAACTTTGTTACTGGGGCTGAACAAAAGAAGGAATTGAGTTGGTACTCAC
The DNA here is from genome assembly GCA_035048815.1 of Abelmoschus esculentus. Classification (NCBI taxonomy): domain Eukaryota; kingdom Viridiplantae; phylum Streptophyta; class Magnoliopsida; order Malvales; family Malvaceae; genus Abelmoschus; species Abelmoschus esculentus. The sequence goes on from JAUCBN010000021.1 coordinate 7,946, forward strand.
TAAAACCTTGATTATCACTGTAGCTAATGGAGAAAAGCTTCATAGTACTGCAAAAAGTAAACAATTAGGATGGAAAATGCAAGATCACTACTTTGAGCATGATTTAAAAGTTCTACAAATGAGGGAAAGTGATATGGTATTTGAGGTTGACTGAATGAGAATGTACAATCCAATAACTATAGACTTCAATGCCATGACATTGAACTTTAAAAGGGAAGACCAGGAAGTAATCTCGCAAGGTGATTTTAGATGAAAAGATACAAAAACTAACAAGCAAAAACCATGAAGTTTGAAGCGGACTATATTTTTTAGAATTTGAACCTACAGACAAAGGCACACCTACTCTATTCTAGTCCTTGTTGAAGGACTAAAATAACATCTTTGAAGAACCTAGGGGTTTGCCACCTCCAAGGGCTCATGACCATGCTATAACCTTATAGCCATGAGCACAATCAATCTGAGACCTTACAGGTTTCCCTTTCAACAAAAAACAAAAATAGAAAGGCAAATTAAGGAACTACCGGTAGCTTCAGTGGTCTAGAATAGTAAGAACCCTTTTGCCTTTCCTTGTCTCCTAGTTAAGAAGAAAGATGGCACTTAAAGATTATATGTTGATTATAGATAGCTCAATAATATCACTATTAAAAATAAATTCCCAATCTCTGTAGTGGATGACCTTTTAGAATGAGCTATCAGGGGTAGCCTACTTTTTTAAAATAGATCTTAGATCAGACTATTTAAAGATCAGAATCAAGCTCGAGGATATTCTTAAAATAGCATTTAAGACCCATCATGACCACTTTGAGTTCAAAGTGATGCCATTTGACCTCACCAATGCCCCAATTACATTATAATCTCTCATAAATGAGCTGCTTAGATAGTTTTTAAGATAGTTTGTTTTGAGTTTTTTGATGACATCTTAGTCTACAGTGTGACTCTTCAAGACCATTTCATTCACTTACAACAAATTCTACAAGTCCTCAGAAGTAATCAGTTATTTGTTAGAAGGAAGAAATGCTTTTTTGGACAAACACAAGTGAAATACTTGGGCCATATCATTTCTGATCAAGGAGCAACTACAGACCCCTCAAAATTGTCGCAGTGAAAGATTGGCAACTACTTAAGTCCATCAAGTCCCTAAGAGATTTTTTTGGCCTAACAGGTTACTATAGAAAATTCATTAGTAATTATGGGGCTATTAGCTGACCACATCAAATATGCTAAAAAAAGATAGTTTTTGCTAGAAAAAAAAAAGCAAAAGACTCCTCAAGGAGGCCATGTGCCATGCCCCTATTTTAGTCCTGCTAAATTTTTTTAAAATTTTTTTTGAAAACTGATGTTAACTCTCGAGGCATCAGATTTATTCTCTCTCTCAAGATGACAGACCAATTTCTTATTTAAGCAAAGCACTTGGGTCAAAATACTCAGACCTCTTTATTTATGAGAAGAAATATTTGGTCATCCTAATGATAGTGACTAAATGAAAACATTACTTGAAAGGCAAGTCTTTTATCATCAAAATCGACCATGAATCTCTAAAGCATTTACTTAAACAGAGGCTTACTACAACTGTCCAGAAGAAAGGCTTGACAAAGCTCCTTGGGTTAAACTATGTCATCAACTATAGAAAAGGCAAATCTAATCTCGTTGATACACTCTTTAAGGGTTATGAGCAGGACTTTGAATTCTATCAGTTTTCAACTATTGTTATTACACCTAAGTGGGTCGAGGATATTGAAGCTTTTTACATGGCAGATGCTACAGCCTAAAAACTCATTCATGCAATAGTAATTGATAACACATCAGAACTAGGTTGGTATAATAAGAAAGGGTTTCTACGATTCCATAACAGGATCTATGTTAGTACCAATGGCACCTTGAGGACACAACTTCTAGCTAAACTCCATGACTCCCCTCATGGTGGACATTCAGGCAGCCAGAATACATACCAGAAGCGCAAATCCTACTTTAACTGCCCAGGTATAAAATCATTTGTTACTTCTTATGTTACTTAATGTGATACTTGCCAACGAACTAAAGATGAACATGTTATTAAGCCTGGTCTTCTACAATCATTGCCCATTTTCAAGCAAGCATGGAAAGTTGTTACCACGGACTTTATTGAGGGTCTTCCTACACCCCTAAAAATGAATTTTATCCTAGTGATAATGAAAAAATTCACAAAATATGCTCAATTTATCGATCTTTTTCACCCTCTAAATAGTCTCACAGATTGTTATGACCTATTTGGACAACATCTACAAGTTCCATGGTCAACCTCATATATGTATTACCGATCGTTATAGAATTTTTATCTGCCTATTTTAAAAAGAATTTCTTAAGCAACTAGGTACTACCCCTCTATTCAATATAACATACCACCCTGAGATAGATGGTCAAACTGAACGTGTGAACCAGTGTCTCGAGCAGTACCTGCGAGCCCTATGTTTCCTAAAACCTACAGATTGGTCTAAGTGATTTTCCCATACCGAATGGTGGTATAATTCCACTTATCACTCGATTTTCTAGATAACCCCATTCGAAGCCCTGTATGGGTATAAGCCCCCGACTATGACCTGGATTTCAGATTCTCCAGTGGCTACAGTTCAAGAGTTAGCAGAGCAACGAACACATACAAATCAACTACTCAAAGACATCCTTCTAAAGGCACAAAACAAAATGAAGCAATACGCAGACAAACACAGATTCAAAAGATAATTTCTAGTTGGAGATGAGGTATACCTGAAACTTCAGCCTTACCGTCAGACTTTTGTGGCCCTTCAAAGGAACTTTAATCCCTCGGCACACTTCTATGGCCCCTAGAAGGTCCTCAAGAAAACCTCAAAGAAAGATTGGTCCTGCGATTACCCCATCAATCAACCCCCTTGAGTTTGGCACAGATGGCTTGTTTCGTGTTTGCCCCGATCGTGTCCTTGACAAACGAATGATCAAAAACAATAACCAAACAATTACACATTTGTTGGTTTAATGGATCAACCTCGGTCCTGAAAGTGCAACATGGGAGGATTTCTCGGTACTCCAATCTTAGTTTCCTGATTTCGATCTTTGGGGTCAAAGATCCACTACTACAAGGGGTAATGTCATGGCATTAAGGGGAGAATTGAAGATTAAGGATGAAATTAGGGTTGAGAAAGAGAGAAATGGAGAATTAGCTGAAGGAAATTCGAGGAGTGGAACGACACCGTTGAAGTAGCAGTCAAAATGTAAAGGAAACGGTACCGTTTTGAAAGACAATTCTGAGGAGACAAAGTGACGTCGTTTTGAGCAAGAAATTAAAAAAGGTGCTATCTGTTGGTGTTTATGTTTTTCGTTGGTATTCAAATGTTAGTTTACATGGACAACCGTTTATATAACAAAAACTTGTTGTACTAGAATCATGTCATATAAATTATCAATACAATTCTGAATTTTCTCTTTCTTTTCTATTTTCTCTCTTCTCTAAACCCTCTTAAAACCCTCAATTCTGGAAAGGCGGAAGAAAACTCTAACCGAAAAGCAAGTAAAACAAGTGACAGAGGGTTCCACCGGTGGAGGAGTGGAGTCGTAAGTCTGGACCAACGACGAATCCACCAAACAAAGGGCTCTTGGGCCTTGGCGGTCGGGGACACTGACGGGAGTTCCAAGCGATGTAATTGACAATGATAGAATAGGAATAGTTTGTAATCATATTTGTTGGTGGTCTTAAAAATTGAGATAATTTTCAGTAGGTGTTTAGTTATAATTTTAGTTCTATTATATCTTTTAGCGTCCAAAATCTGAATGATTCTTGTCAACGTGGTTATACCCAAATTGACTAGTCATTCTCTTTTGGTTCTACCAACGTCATGGGAAAATATAAACAATGCATATAATCCTTAAAACTTCAAACTTATATGTAAGGAAAAGAATACAACCAAAATCAACATAATATGGCGCTTTTATCTACCCAAAGAAAATAATGAAAACAGAATTAGTCCCTAATTGCTGGAGAAAATAACACTGATTTTTTTTTTTTTGCTAAGAAAACAATGATTACGTATTTTATTGGACTCATGATTTTCGATTATTGTTGTGTTTCTCCTGTGATGAATCCTCTAACATATTGGCAAATCCGGCGGCGGTGCTTGGAGTGTCTGTAATTCTCCGATTCCGTTCTCCACAAGGAAAGCCATGGCTAAGCCCCATGTGATGTGAACATCCAGATGACAGTGCATTATCCACACACCTGGATTATCAGCCACGAATCGAATGACTGCCCATCCATTCGCTGGAACTGCAGCCGTATTCCGGAGAGGTGGATCAATCAGATTGAATTTGGAAGTATCGGTTTTTGGATTGAAGTTTCCGAAACCTTCTGCGATGATGTAGAAATCGTAACCGTGGAGATGAATCGGGTGGTTCTCGGGTGTGACAATGCTTGTGTCTTGTAACACTATTTGTACCCTTGATCCATACTTCAGTTTGTAGAGTCTGGTTCCTGGAACCGGTTGGTAGAATGATCGGCTAATGTTTCCGGTGTAATCGAATTGCAATGGTGGGGTTCCGGGGAAATCAGTAGTGTATCCTGGAATGCCTTGTTGGTGTGCTTGTAACAGAGAGAAGTTTTGTGGGAGCACAAATGAGACATTGTTCATGCTGGCGGTGAAACGGGTGCCGTTTGGTCCTTGACAACGGCTCAAAGGGAAATTCGGTGGGCAGTTGTTGAGACCGAGACCAACTGTGATGAAGAGATTCTCGTCGATAACAGTTGGGACTTGGGCTTTCCGGAGACTTCTAAAGTTTTGGCTGAAGGCAGTGACCGTGTTGGTATCATTGTAGGCAGGCAGAGCAGGCATGATTGGTTTGGGTCCATTGATGCCTTTTTTGGCAGGGCAAGGTGCAGATTTGTAATCAAGGATTGCAGTGGTGGTAGTGTTGTCGAAGGGTGCGTTTTGAGCGCTTTGGTAGGCACGAGCCGCCATGTAGTATCGAGCCGGTGGCTGGTCACCTTTGATCAGAACATCGGTGGTTTGGCCCGGGCCTAACATGATGACTGAAGTGGTGAAGGGTTTTGTGTATGAAGCATCGGCACCGACAACAATGAATTTATGGTTGGCAACGGTGAAGAAAAGTGGTTGGTTCAGAGCCGCATTGATCACTCTGAGGAGGTTGGTCTCACCAGCATCAATAGGAACTATAGTAGTATCTGAAAAAAAAAAAGTTGAGGTGGTCAATGTCCTGCAATATCACATAGTATTCTAGTTTAGAATTGAATCATCTAATAGCAAACCTTTGGAGGAGCATTTGTAGAGATCACCAGGTTGACCATTGATAGTATACGCATCGGAGTTATTAGGAGCCGCCCCTGTCCGTGTTGCTTCTCTCACAACATCAATGGGGTTTGCATTCCACCATTCGCCCAGCATGACCGTCGTTTCACGTTTCGGCTTAGGGAAAGGGTAGGCTTCGCCTTCCCTTGGACGGATGATAAGAGCTCCGTAAACAGTGGCTCTGAGCCATGAGCTATGAGCATGCCACCACAAAGTTCCTTCCTGTCCTTGAACAGTGAACCTGTATGTGTAACTCCCTCCTGGTCTAATCGGACATTGAGTTATGAATTCCGGTCCATCGGCCCATCCAGTCCTTATTTGCCGAACGCCATGCCTATATACAAAACAGAAGCGATTATGATAAATGATAAATGATAATGCATGCATGCATGTACTTGTTAATTACCAGTGAATGGTGGCATTATATCGAGCTTTGTTGACGACTTCTATTTGAAGGGTATCACCATTCCGGACCTCGAGAGTAGGTCCGGGAAGCATGCCATTCACGGTGATGCTGTTCTGAGTCTTGCACAGCCTCTTCATTGGTGTTTCTTGGATCTGTTCCATTTATACTAAACTATCACTTTTTGTTTTCAATAGAAGCAGAAACAACAACAATTGAGGAGGAAAGATCAATATTGAAGTCAATTAAAAGAAAACATACGACAAATTGATGTCTTTGAACTTCTGGATACGCTAAGGACAATACTGAAGAACAAATGACAAGGAAAACGATGCAAAAGCAGTGATTCTTGAAAGTCTTCATAGCTAAAAAGCTTTTGCCTTGTGCTTCAATGGCAAATTTAGAGAATGTGTGTTTGAGTGAGTGAGAGGCAGAGACAGATGGGTTTATATAGGGAAGATTAATGAGAAGTTGGAGGGGGATAGGTTTTTGATTCAGCAAAATGGTCGAATTTGCGGGGGAAGCTTGGTTCAACTCTGTTGGAGTTGTTGCACCCACTAATCTATTACATATGAATAAATTTTCTTCAGACTCTTTGCTTGTTTAACAAGGATTTTCATGCTGATTTTCAAGCAAATCCATCATTATTATCAGATTTTGTAGGCGACAAACAAATTAGGATTGATATTGCATTTCTTATAAGTTCAAATATTAGGCTTAATATTATTGAAAAGAATGATTGCAAATTTTAAATATAAATCATAAGTTAAACATAAAAATTTAAAATAATTAAATTAAAGAAGATAGCATGGTAAAAAAATTATTAATTTTCTCGCCAAACAAAGAAAATGATGTGAGACATTAGACTTTTCTGTAAAATTGAAAGCAGTTTCTTATAAAGTAGACGTGCCCTATAGAGATTACTTTTCCTTTGGGAATTGATTTGCTCATTTAATTAGAAGGGCAAAAGGAATTATTAATTAACATGTGAAACCAAAACTATTCTTCTTGAAAAGCAACCTAATAAAATCACCATTAACCAAAACTTGGAAATTAAGCTTCCGTATAAACATGGACTATATCTTCCTTGAACTTTTACTAATACCTATCAAGTCAAGTGGGAAAAAACTCCATAACCTTAAACCAAAGCTTTATGTTCGTATTTTGGGATGAAAAAAATAAATTTAAGAAATGAGAATCAAATCCAATTTGAAACCAATATATAATGCGGGGTGGAGATTTTTTTTTTTAGGAAATTAATCTGAAGCTTTTGACCTTCTTCATTTGGGTTTAAGGGCCTTAGTGTTTGTTGTTGGAATTTGGAATTGTATGTTTTGGGTTGCTTTGGGGTGAACATATCAATTTGAGGGAACAAAATATAATTTTTTTAATCTAAGGGGTTGAATTATAATTATCTCAGTTTTTAAAATTTATTATATAAATTAAATGTAAATGTTTTTGGATGGTGTATATAGCCCTAAAAAGAGTTGAAACAATTTCTTTAGAAAACTGAACTAAAAGTATTTCAAATGTTAGAGTATGGATTTTAAATTTAGTAAAATGATTAAATCTATTTAAAAATGCCTTAATGACCCACCATTAATACCATTACAAAGGAGCAAGATTTGCTATTTACATATCATCATAGCTATAATGTAAACCAAATACGGAAGTTTCCATGGCCAATGCTGACAGGTAGTTTTAATAAATAGTCGAAAATGGCTTACATTAACTTGTCAAACATATAATTTTAGTTAACGTCAGAAAACTATCTTCTTTCTGACATTGACTCACGTGGCATTTAAACAAGAGGTTGGAACCTATTACTTTGTTTAAATGTTGACTGCATATACTACTTCGTCTTCTTTCAAGGAAGAGACATAAAACATCCCATTTTTAATACATTATTCTTACAAGGGGTTAATTTCAGCATACATCTTACGGTGGTCTTTAATTTTAAAGCAGAGTATATTTAAAATAAGATAGTGAGTATATTTAAAATAAATGAATAGAGATTTTTTAATTGATTAAATAATTAAGGATAATTATATATTTTTATTTGTGTGTAGTTTAAAATTCGATATTTATATCGTGAACATTAATTATTGTTCTATTGTACTAAAAAATAAATGTATAATTTTTAAATGTACATACCTATTGTATAAATAGTTTGAATCTAATGTGTTATAATATTCGATAATACTATTAAAGACTTTAAATATTATAAAAAATTAAGGATTTTTTTATAAAAAAATTAAAAAAATTAAAGATAAATATATAAATTTCAAAAAATTCAGGTACACCCAACAATAAAAGTGTATCCGCCACTGTTTCACGTCATATTCAAGTTAACATTTAATGTCCAAGTTGATATCCAGAGTGTTACAATATTTTGAAGATTTATTAGAGCGGTTATAAATTTGAGGATGAAATTAGAATGTGATCCATAATTTAGGGACTCCCTGTATAATTAAATCTTACTAATCATTGCATCATGATATTAAATCTAGTGATTTTGATTGAGTCTAACTAGTATTTTCTTAACAACTTGGCTGGTGGGATGTGGAATCTTGAACCAGTCGTTTACGAGTTATATTAAATGTTGAATAACGTAAGTTGTCAATGAAAAACAATTAAAAAATACTTGGAGGGAAGATTTTATGTAAGAAATGTGCTCACGTTGTTGTTGTTATCGTTGTTGTTGTTGTTGTTGTTATTATTATTATTATTATTATTATTTCATGTATATGAACTAAAAAATTTAAATTATTTTTTTTTATTGTTAACGCTTTTATTTATATTTGATTCAAATTTATTTTAAATTTCGCTCAAAACATAGATCTTACCAGTACCGTTTTGATAGTTCCAGCGTCCAAGTCTAAGTTTACTCAATTTTATTATGTTTTGCTTGTTTTTACCGAAAGAAGAAATTCAAAATCTGACAATTATTTGGGGAAAGAAGGGAAGGATTTTCCCATAGAATTCAAGCCTTGGATTCATGCCAACAGACTTGAAACTTTATCTCATGAAGCCTTACCATTGAACCAGTAGTTTCTTATCAATCTCAATTATTAATTTTGTGTAATGTCTTTTGCTATACGGTAGTTACATTAGGTTTGGTTGAATCTAAATTCGTGATGAAACAATTATTAAATTTTTTATCTTAATTTGAAGAATAGACCTTGAATAAAGGACAGTTTTTATTGCTCAATGAACAAGTACATGTTATTCAATTTTAATAATGAAATGATATAATTGTACCAAATCCCAATTAAATTGGAATGCAAAATTGTTGAGATTGAATAATAAAAACCCGATGTTGCAATTATATTTGAAAAAAGTGAAAGTGTTGCAATAATGCATACAGTGGCATAAAAGACCAGCATTGATGAGGAAGTCTATTGGTGTATGAAAAATGTTTTGGGACCGAAATGAGAAAATTGACAAGTTCAAAGACTAAAAATTGTTTTAACCCTTTCTTTTTCCCTTTTTCTCTCTTTTCGGCCATGTCATGATTTTGTTTTGTTTGAAGAAGTCTATTGGTGCATGCTATAAATTAGTTGAGATGAAGCACAAAGCTATTGGGTATATGTTAGAAATATTTAAAGAGAAAAACCTTCGAAAACAAGAAAAAATGATTTATCCTTGAGGACTTGGTTAAATGAATTTGTTGTTCAAATGGACAAAACCAATGTTTTGTTTGTGTTTAAAAATAGGTTGGTGAACTACAAATATTGAAGGAACAATTAGCAAAGTTGGTAAATGTTTGTTGCTGACTTTTCATCATCTTTATTACAGAATCAAGAAAAAAAAAAGTACAGTCGTTATTAATAACGAAGAATTGATGGATGAGCTGAATCTAATAAAGCTTGCTTGCCAAAGCTTCCTGCTTTGTTTTAAGTGGTAGTTACCGGTGGGTTTGAATCTATCATTTTCAGACATATTCTGTAAGAAAATGTTAGACAGTGATGGAGGTAGTAAAATGATGCAATTGGGAGTTGTTCATTGAAATTATCACGGAAGGTTTCGCTTTCAGATTCATGTTTTATTACATAGACCAAATTAATCGCAAGTAACTGATATGAAAGTAGAAGGGTACAAAAAAAAAACAGCATCAGAAAGATTGATAAGCAATCCACATTGATGAAAAGGATACTCATCTACAGGTTCAAGTACATGGTCACTAACCAGGTTCATGACATAAGACTTAGATCTAGCTAGAGATACCATTTTCGCTGCGAGTTGCCATAGGATGATAATTTACATCACGAACATGTTGTTGAATAGCCCTCTGTGGCACGCCTCTGGTTAGACTTTCACCAACCTCTGACTCATTTGCAGCTTCATCACTTACATTCTCAGAAGCATACGGTCCATCATTTGAGCTAATTGCGTTTCAGCAATAACATTTGAGTTAACTGCCTGCCCCGCGAGGCGGCAACTGGTATATGACCATCATGTTATGGTAGTGGTTCTGCACGCTCTGACTCTTCCTCAAGATGCAACACATTCTCTTGAATATTTGTACCAGCATTTGAAATAGTTGCTTGCTCAGTAACTGGTACATGATCATCTTGTTGAGGTAAAGGTGACCCTATGTTCCCTGAATTAATTGAATTTTCACCAGTTATTGCATCACTATTTGAGGTAACTAGTTGTTCACCAATGAGCATGGATCATCTTGGTGATGAAAAGATCTTGGACTCCTTGAATTTGGCCCAGTGCAGTCATAGGCACAACCAGTGACCTTTGTATAAAGCCACCGTTAACTCCTCTCTTGCACCCCTTAGGTACATTAAGGAAAGCACATTTCATCAAAGATGACGGGAAGCATACACCTTCCCATTCGAAGCCAAACATAGAAATCCTCCACCTTGAAGACAGTAGCCAAAATTGTGCACGGCTGAGATCGAAATTCTAAGGGAAAATGGCACAATTGCCCCCTACTCCATTTCTATAGATAAAATCTTTGATCTCATTACTGAGAGACGAGTAAATCATCACGACACCACATCTCAGATTTATTAACTATTTATTTTAATTAGTTTAATATTTTAAAAATATATCAAATAGAAAAAGATACATTCGCTTTGGGCCCAAGTCTATTATTAATACTCTCTCCTATTATTTTAGTCCATTACTAATTTTTTTAACTTTGACTAATTATAACTTTAAATCTATTATCGATAAAAATTATAAAAAAATATGTTTTAAAAACATTTACAAGTAATTTAAACTAATTATAACTTTAAATCTATTATCGATAAAAATTATAAAAAAAAATATGTTTTAAAAACATTTACAAGTAATTTAAAAATATATATCTTATAAAATTTAATAAATTAAAATATTTAAAATATAAATGGGACAGAGGAAGTATTACTATCTTAATAAAGCTCCCCTCTTTTCATGTATTCCGTTAATCAATGACGCCACCCCAAACACCAAAAGACTTGATATTCATGGCAAGAAAGTGGAGTTAGACGCCAACGACAAAACCAATTAGAATGAATATTAATTTGACATGTAAATTAGCTTGAATTAGGATAGAAGAGCTTGGCAAATAGAAGTTCATTCCAAGTATCTTGAAGCCCAGGCAAACACCAATGCGTGCAATCGGCATAGCTAGCAGGGTTGGCTAGCTGCTCCGACGTCAACGGATTCCACTGCTTCTTGTAGATTGACGTGTGTGCATCTTTGCGGTAGCTCGACAGCTGAGTGATGTTGAGAAATGTGATTGGGAACTTGGATTTACTGAACTCCTCCCCGATCACCTTCATTATGCTTTTCCTGCTATCGATACCCCAGTAGTTTGGATCTTCGATCAATGTTGTTTGATTGTAACAGTTCCCACCAGGCTCACCTCCCCAGTCTCCCCTGTGCCAATATGTGTAGTGTATTAATTTCTAAATGTCAAATATAGTTTTGGATCTCTGTTATGTTTAAATTTGAGATTTAGTATCTACGCTTTAATGAGTTTAGTTGGTACAAATGGTTAATATTGGTAATTATTTCATTTGAAATACTATCATGAATTTTTTCTCCTTATGATTTATCTTTCTGACTCATCATGCTAAATGAATGTTTTGTTAAATATTTACGTTAGTGTTACAAGTGAAATAGAGTTAAAGACATCATAAAAGTACAAGTAAATAGATTAAGATATGATGTTAGCATGGACCATTATAATAACTTTTTTTATAATTGAATTGCAAATTTTCCTCTAGATTAGACTAATTCAAGTTTGAATCCATTTTTCATCATTCAGATTTGAGTCATAGTTGGAGAGTTTAATTTCTACTTACTTGGAATGAGTAGGAGACATGGCGGTGAAAAAAACCCTGGTGTTGGTGCGGTTCATATTTCTGGTCACCCATTTCAACATGCTCTTCATTGCCATACGATACGCATCCTCAGTCGACAACTGCATTATTTCTTTCTCCTCGTCCTCGAACGACCCTTTCCTGTTGAAACTGTAAATTATAATTATGTCCTCATAAGCAAAAGGTTTAAAACTTGATTGGATTAAATGGGATACATACAGGATCTTCATGTCCTGGCCAGTCACCCACCACAGATAAGTATTGAAAACCAAAATATCGACACCCTTCCAATGCTTCCCATGCTTATTTATGGAACCTTTCCTCACTATCCTATCAGATATTCTGTGAACTACAGCATTGTCCGAGTTGGATTCTAGAAGAAATGGAGCCCAGTAGAACTCAATGCTCACATTGTAATCCTACATAATTACCAATCAAACAGATCAAAACTGATTTGGGATTGAATTCATCTAGAATAGGTTATTTTGGACTCAAACCATTCTGAGTTTGGATCAATTTCTACTTCATTGTTGACTTTATATGACCACATAAGTTAAATTTTCATACTCAAATCAGAATTGATGGATCAACAAGCAATAAAACAAGTGTAAATTTTATGATGAAAACTTACTGAGGCTCGGAACACAGTGATGGCATCATTATTGTAGGTTTGCACAGATTTTTTATGTTGAGGGATGAGGCTGTGAAGAAGGCAGATCATGGATACATATTGGCCACGGTTTAACGAGTCACCAACAAACATCATTCGCTTCCCTCTTAGGCTCTCCAGCATCAATGTGGCATTAAAACTGTCCAATGTCAAAGTCTACCATCATGATTAAAATTATAACATATACGCATCATGTTTACTTTATTTATGTAACATAATGTAAATCTCTTTACATAGGTTCAAGATGAAACTCAAACAAAATTACGAATTTTTAACGTATAATCTATATATAATCTATATTATCAAGATCCCTTTCCATTCGAAATTTAAAAGATATTAAATACTTACACATGTTTGAACTCACATTCTCATTCATCACGTTTAAGAATCAAGTTGACCAAGTTAATTTTTTTGAACAATTTCTCAGGAGACTAAAGGGGAAATTTGCTCTTAATATAAAAATGTGCAATTCCTCGAGAGGAGGAGAAAGTTTGCTCCTAATGGGTATTGAAACTACAATCTAAGGAAAAAAAAATTTAGAGTTTTTAACCACTTAATCTAGATAAGGTAATACTTACATATACATATCCTTAACCTTTAGACAATGAGCACAATGGCAGAACCAAAATTTTCATCCAATGAGGTCAAAAGTATTGCTAACCCCATACCCCAAATTGAATGGGATCAAATTTAATATTTACATAAAAAAATTCTATATTACCACATTGAAAACCTCACTCCCAACGAATCAATTGGGGTCAATTATACCCCACTTTCTATGCTCCATCTACCCTAAATAAGCATGCATTTATAGACAACGATTTAAAGTTGTATTTGTTCAGATGAACATATATGTTTTTCCACCGAGACATGTTGGGTTCGAATAAAACAATTCTTTTATACAAATAAGACTTGGACCAAAAAACTATACGACTACTTCACTTGAATTAAAATTAAATAATAAAAAGCTCAAATTGCATTTAATATTAAAAAATAAAAGATACAAAAAAGATATACATCTTTCAATTATTCATACATAAATGCTAACAGCCGAACGAGTCATCCGTCCTAGGATTGAATTCATACATATAGCTTCTTAGGTGATTATGACTTTTACCCTCATAACTTGTTATTTTATCTTCCCACTAAATTTCAAGTGAAAACCACCTATTCTATCATTAATCATCTATGTCATTAATATAATTTTAATAAATTATATTTTTTAAATGATATGAAAAAAATAAGAGAATATTTCTTGGTTGAAAAAATTGACTTGAAATATAGTGATAAAGTGAGTGGTTATAATTGAATGTGACCATGACTGATGTATTAAGTCAAACCCATGATATAATTTATCCATACTAATGAGATTACAGCCGACCACATCAGCTGACACGTGAGAACAAAGAAAGCAATGGGTCCCACCTCCTTAACACTTGGCCAAAATCAACACCGACAACTTGCTTATTCCTATGGTCAGAAGTATCCATCCGGTTTGGCACGTGTGTACAACCACACATCGTGGACCGCCGGCTCGTGATCTTTTAACCCCACCTGAACCGTTATTTATAGCTCTTATTTACCAAGTCAGGCCAACCAACTACCAAACAACGTTACTATTTTTAATCCCATTTTAATTCATTCCATAGATGATTAAAAATGAATAATTAATTATAAAGTAACATCACTAACCTAAACGACTATAATTTAAAGTTCAAAATAGATATTAAATCTAAATAAAAATTTAAAAACAAATCGAGTATAAAATTAATTGATCTTATCTAAAACTAAGGTCTTGTTTTTGAAATCAAAAATGGTTTGAGATAAAAACAAAAAATAAATAAATAGCTTTTTGGTCAAAACTGTTTTTCAATATAGTTTTTTAAAAGTTATAATATTTGTACTTTTAGTTTTTTAAAATCATTTTTAAATAAAATTATTTTTTTATATAAAATTATTCCTATATATACACTAAGTATAATTAAGATGCTTTCTATGTCAACAGTTCCATTAGGTGAGATATTAAGAGACATGATCATAGCAAACAAAAAAGCTTCAATAATTAAGAGAAAACAAATTTGGGCGTAAGATTTCAACGTTATTCATCGGTAGGAAAAAGACAAGAAGAAAAACACAAGAAGAAAATGAACAACATGATTATGAAAGGATTTTGAATTTCTAAAAATATACCAGGGTTTTTGGATGATACCTGGGAAGATCACAGCCATGGGGTTGCCATCGCCATTTTTGATACCCAGTGTCCGGCCTCCCATGCTCCTGACACGTCAGCTGCGGCTGTATGTAGGGGCACTCCGATTCTTTATAGTGAGGCCGAGTCAACTCGTCCCTAACCCACCTCCCGCTGAATATATCACACTCTTCTTCTCCCTTCCCCACCGCAAACGGAAACTTATAATCCTCTTTTTTCTTCCCTAAACCCAAACCACAGAAACTGAGTTAAGAGACAAAAACAGAGAGGTTGAATTGAGTAACTGAGTCAAGGACAAGGTCAAACTCACCTGCTGTCTGGGAGGTAACTCGGGTCGGTTCAAGGCGGCCAAAAGTGCAGACGAAGTATTCTCCATGGATGATAGCTACGAGAACAATGAAAGCTAACAGAGTGTAGAGATAAGTAGAGAGACGAGGTTTACGAAGAACACCAGTGGAAGGAAGCGGTGGTGCCTTCATTTTTATTTCTTATAAACTCGCATCGAAAAGGGAGAAACTTTGTTTTGCCCTTTTGGGAATTTGAATAATCTTCAAAAGGTTTAAAAGTTTATAGGAATGTTGAGGCTCTTGGATTCATGAACAATTAATGTTATTGGAAAGTGCGCAAAAAATGGTTTAATTCTTAATTAATTTGACGATGGCTGAGTGGTGAAAATCATATCATACATAAAAGGTCAAATTTTGTTTTGGTCCCTTTAGTACCCTGAAATTTAAGATTTAATATGGATGTGTCACGGGTCTTTTAGTAAAACTACGCGGCTTTAAGTTATGGAAACAAAATAAAGAAAATTTATGATTTGATTCTTTAAATCTTGCTATAAATTAGTGAATTGTATAATTATTTTGTTTAGTTATATGATTAATTTTATTACTGTATAATTTATTATTGTTTTCGGATAAATAAATTTCTCATTTATCTAATAAAAAAACAAAGAAAATAATGACAAAACAAGATAAGGATTTGTAATTTAACTTGTTAAATAAAATAAAGCAAAACAAACATGATTGGTTGCACATGATCACGGATTCATGCCTTTCTGTTTGAGTATTGCTTTTGACTTTTTGAAGTTGGGAAAGTTTGGGTTTTCTCTTTAACCTTTTGTTTCGTAATTTTTTGGCTGAATAAATGGTTAATTAATGTAATATTAAATTGGAGAATTTTATGACGGGTGTCAAATATTGTTAAATATCATTAATGTTAAATTTTGTTCAACACTATTAAATTAATTAATAAAAATTAAAAATTTCAAGGACTCAATATATAATTAATAAAAGAGTGATAGATTCAACATATAATTAATAATTATGTGTTGAGTTCTTAAGATTTTTAATCTTTATCAATTAATTTAATAATGTTAAACAATGTTTCAGCATTAGTGATATTTAACGGTGTTCGACGTCCGTTGTAAACTCATCCTATTAAATAAGGATGTTTATTTATAATTACATGCATTCGAACCATTATTTGAGTTTTCTCTTTTAAATTTTTTTATTTCAAACATTTAAATTAGAGTTTTTATCTTCTTATTTATAAATTAAAGACGTTAATTTTTATATATTTTTAATTCAATTCATTTTTATATTTTAAAAATATACTTAAATTAAATTTATTTAATTGAACTATAAATTCCCGTTATAATTTTAATGTGATATTTATATTATTCAAAATCCTCTTTATCTAAATCTTTTTTAATGTTAAAATAATTAAAATAGTATCAACTTTTACTTATTTAGTTCGTTTTATCAGTTGAGTCAACTTTTATATATGTTAATATGCATCGAATTTAAACCATTTTTTATTAAACGGATACAATCAATCTATGGAGATTACTTTCAAACACTAACTAGCGTCTAGAAGTAAGAAAAGGAAATAGCATTTGCCTTGGCTTATAATAAACAAATAAATAGAAAAAGCATTTGCCTTTGGTTGTAAGCTAAAGATGTCCCATTATTGCAATGACTTGAAGTGAAAAAATAGTTTTGATTTGGCAGCATTTCCCCTTCTACTTCGTGTTGGTTGAATAGACTGTAAAATAGGACGTTAGCGCTGACAAGAAAAAAATAAAGGAACGAACTGATAGAAAGTTTGACCGTGTCGTGGTATGGAGGCCACTACCTTAGAAACTCGCCCCGATGTGTGTACTCGCTACTTTAGGCGGTTGTCCCCCGAAGGTTAGCATGGTCCTCCAACAATGTACACCCAAAGTTTGGAGTGAACTGTAGAGGAAATGATCGTCGGAACCAGAGTCGAATAAAATGATGCTCTCTATCTCTCTCAAGTAAGACAGATGAACTCTGAATGGGATGATTAAAAATGAGAGAAAATCATCTTATTTATAGGTTGAAAGCAGGTGTAAATCTATTCGAGAATCAAATAAAATCTGATTTAAATTTAAATTTTAAATTTAATATCAGATAATATCTATCCAAAAATAGTAGATTTGCTAACCGAAAATATCCATTTAAATCTCGGATAAAATCTATTCAAAATTAGATTTATTAACAGATAAAATCTAATTAAATCTCAGATAATCTGTTAATATCTATCTAAAAATAGTAGATTTGCTAATCGAAAATATCCATTTAAATTTCGAATATTTTGTTATTAAATCTATTTAGTTAAGTATTTAAAATTCAAAGAGAATTTTAAATCAACTGAACTGTTTTTATACAACCTATTAAAACAAAGTGTGAGATTCAAGCATTACATATTTCCAACACTTCGTTCGGCTAAATTTAAACTGTTTTTTTCTGTGTTACTCTAAGCCTCAACAAGAAAGTAGGTGTCAAGCGTCATTCAGCTGACGATGTGATGAGCAACCCACAATTGGAATGGGTCAACTAAAACAGATTCAATATGCATGTAGATGTATTTTCTCCCGAATTATTTATAGATTATTGTTTTAAATACAATCCATTAATTTTTATAAAAATAAGTTCATATAAAAAATTTAAAAATCCAACTAAATAATTTGATAAAACAAAAGACGTAAATAAACATACTTTCGATCATAAAGAATAAACATCATCAACGTTAACATAATAATATAACCTGAAAATATATTTGTAATTGACTTTATCACAATTTAAGTAACGTGACAACCTGAATTTTCGAATGAACAAGAGACATTAAACTGAGTATAGAGCTTGATGAATTAGTAAGACAAATGGAGCCTTTAGGCTAAATTAGTGTTATAAACAAACCAAACATTCATCGAATTATTCGTGGAAAGTTCAACACAAAATTTATTTTTATTTATTTATTTATTAAACAAACGAATATGAATAAAAATCTATGTTCGTTAAATTAAATGAATAAATACGAATAAAAGTATCGTTTATTCATTTACATTTGTGAACGTTTAATAATTCGTTCGTTTATATTCGTTTAAATTTATTCACATATAACTATTTATATTTATTATTTTAATAACAAATGTATATTATTTTTAAAAAGTATCACATATATTAATTCGTTTTTATTCGTTTAAGTTCAACTATCATTTCAATGAACAAAATTACGAATAAGATACATTCTTTAACAAACGAACACAAAATTTATTTAGTTATTCGTGTGTGTTTTTATTTATTCGATTAAAATTAAACGAACGAACGTAAACAATGATGTCTTGAGTGTTATAAGTTATTTAAAACTATACTAAACACCTCTAAGCTACTCCTATAAGATTTAATGCTAAACAAGGACTGTAAAACTTTTGTTTAATGTTGTACTGTGCTTAAAATTGATTTTTCTGGGTTCTAGTATGGTACTCGTTTATATGGTATTAGAGAAAAAAACTAAAACGTTCGATATAGAAATATATCGTAAGAATATATCATTTAATATTATTAAATGATTCAAAAAATATAAAAAAAATGGTGCGAGAATATCCTACCCTTCTCTCCATATATATCACTTACTCAGGTTTTACTATTTTCTGTCATGGAGAAATAGAAAAAAGAATCCCAATCCCTGAACCAACTCATCCCGGAGATACCTATATATCATCCGGACAAGAAAAAAAGCATTAAACAATTACCAAATAGCCGTTAACCAAGTCTACAAGTCAGACTTGAGTTGTTTAGATACATATCCTAGGAATAAAAAACCATTTTGAACAAAACACCAAGCTTGTTGCTCCATGTAACAATCCCTAGCCTGAATCAGGGTTCATATAATTAGAAATCTCACGTGTTTATTATGAAGATCCTTTAGCTATTTAGTTGACTACTTGATAGTTTGAAATCTCAAGTGTTTTTATTTTTTTTATAAGGGACGATGATAATGGTGATACGATGATAATAGAAAAATTGATAAAGATATTACGTGAACGAAAAATTATTAAGTAAACTTTGTTTACTATATCACTTGTGGTCTCATATAATTAAAATTGTTTATCTCAATATTTAAAGTGAATTATTATCTCTTTTTTATATATAATTAGTAGATGTATAGTTATTATGTAGTTATTTAAGATAAATAATTTTAATTGTTTGAACCATAAATAACTTAATAAATAAAGTTCGTTTGATAATCTCTCTACGTGTACGAACGAGATGAAGAGCACGTGGAAAAGCTAGACAGTCTCGGGAAATTGTGCACGCATGCTTGGAGAGATGGGTAGTCTTCTTCAGGTGTGATCGAAATTGTTGGACCAGGTCTTACCCAACAACTAGATGCCGGTTATTGTTCGAAAAAAAAAAAAAATTATCAGATCAAGTTTTTTTAACTTGGTCCCTTAATGGGTTGTATGTGTGATATATTTATATTGGGCTTGTAATTAATTTAATTGGAGTAATATATGATTTAATTTAATTGGAATTTTTATTTACTTAATAATTTTTAGTTAATTTAATAATAATAATAAAACTAATAAAATAATAATAAAAATTAAATAAAATTAATAATTATAGCTACCCATCCTTACTCATTATTATAAAATAAGAATAGAGTAAAGATTAAAAAACATTAATTTTATCATACTTTCTTGTCTGGATTCCAAAATTTTTGATAAAATACTCATTTCACCTGTTTTATATTTTTTTAAATCTAAATATATTATAATTTTTAAAAATATTTTAATAATTGTATTAGATCAGAGTTGGTTGGATTTCATGTGGGGGCAAACAAGGGAGAAAAAAAGTATTAAATGTACTAGCAAGCGACAAAGGTGAATAATATGATCTGATTTGTTAATAATATCTCTCTACAAATGATTTATATATTGTGACATAGCTGGAAAAAAAATGTTGAATGTAAACCCAATTCAGGGAAGACCCTATAAAAAGTGAAATCTATCCTTCCCTTTTGATTATTACCTCAACAACTTACCTCTTCTCTCACCCACCCACATTACTTCCTTTGACAAGCAATCATTACCTTCATTTTTAGATTGAAAATATATTTTTTATTATTTAAATTTATAAATTTAAAATTTGAGTTTAAATTTATATAAGGCTGAACTAAAACATAAATGCTTAAAATATATAATTTTTTTAAATAAATATTTAATATTTTTTTTAAATAAGTATCTAAAGTTTTATTATGTTAGTATCTTAAGATAATATCATTTAAAAATTGCTTATACCTAAATTATACACTTTTTTGAGATATGCACTTAATATTTTTATTTTGGTCGTAAAGTAACACAATTAAAAAATCATCAACCAATCGTAGTTTAATATTTGTATATTTGTAGTTTAATAATCATAGTTTTGTTAGATCTCGTCGTTGCTTGTGATCATCGTCCAGTTTTTTCAACCACCAATCGTCGATAATCGATGGGAGATATTGTAATTGGACGTCGAACGACTAATCTTTCGTATTTATTGTTTGACGTCTAATTAAAATCTTTCTGACCGATTATTGACAATGGGTTGTTGAAGAAAATCGAAAGTGACCTAAGAAGATGGTGAGGACGAGGTCTGACAAAGTTATTTACAATAATAATGACAAAGCTATTAACAGTAATAATGACATTAATTTTGGTTTTAAGGTTTCGATTTTTTAAAGATTTTAGAATTATTTGTAATTTTTAAAAATTTTAAATATTATTTAAATTAATTTATTTTATATTTTTATTCATTTTTAAAATAAAAAACAAAAGTTATGTGTTAATCTATTATTGAGTGGTGAGATTTTTTAATGGCATTATCTTAAAATATTAACAAAATAAAATTTTAAGTACATGTATTTCAAACAAAAAACATTAATCATTTATTGTGAAAAACATCTCAGGAATGTTTATAGTTAAATTAAGAGGTTAATTGGGTTATCAAATCTTTCAAAAGTAAATCGCTTCTTGCTGTAATTCTTCGATTGATTTGGTGTGCATTCATCTATTTTATTTGAAAGGAAAAGAATCAAAAACAATTCTGCTATTTCTGTACTAATGGATAATCCGTTTTATAATCCATTAAGGGTATTGTATAGAATAGATTAGCAACAAAGAATATAGTCAATAATAATTTTACCGACATTGAGTTATGCAACAATCGAAGTATATATATATATAAGAGTACATAAGGTAGTATTTATTATTGTACTTTGTTTATTTTAACATATTCTTGTTTTTGGATAATAAAATCAATTATAAAACACACAATAGAATTGAAGTTAAAATAAAATAATGAGTATAGATTATGATGGATCCATCGATAAACCTATCATCATCTCTTAAATATTATCGCGTGAATCGAATATAATTTAAAATCTAAATGTTATCTCCATAATCATGTAATCATTACTCAGATAGAAAAGGGCATACAAATTTATCTAAATTCTCATTTTCACTACTGCAGGGGTCATTTAAGTTATTGGAAAATGTTTGTTGGTGAACATGAAATTTATTAAAGTAGAGTAGCCACCGGAATATTTTTCAACGTTCAAGTGATGATCAGTCTCCTATCACGATCAATTTGGCCTTTTGTGTATTTAAGCAAAGTACATATAAAAAAGCTTTGTCGAACTTCGGCTGAGGTGTATTTTATAACATTATTTAAGTAAAAATTTGTATTGTTAGATTTAATAAGAATATTTTTTAAGAAGGTTCTTTAATTATTTAACTATTTAATAATATTAATTTATATATAAAATTATTTAAAGTTTATAATTTAGGGTATATTATTTAGGGTTTTAGAGGTGGGTTTAGGATTTTAAAGATTAAAGTAGTTTATGATTTAGGGTTAAATTCATGTTTAAGATTTTAGAATTTAAGGGTTAGTGCTTAAAGTTTAAAGTCTAACATATTAAATATTAAACGTGTTAAATAAGAAGTATTTGATAAAAAACATTAAATGAGTTAAGTAATAAAAGAATCTTTGTAAATAAAATATTTTACTTTATTAATATTATTAAATAAATCTTATCATAAGCCCTAAGGTTAGACAAAACCTATAAAAATATTCTAATTCGATGGCATAGGCAAAATAAAAAGTTAGAATGTATCTAAAAATAAAATAAATACGAAAATAATAACTTAATATAAAATGATAGAAATAAAGTAACAATATTTAAAAAAATCAATTTGCTACTTAATTTTTTCGTTCATACTCGCTATTTAAAAATTAGGTGATTTTTCTAAACTTATTCCTTAGATTTAAATAGGTAACCCTTTAAATGATGTAATAATTTGAGATTGTATCACGTAGTACCAAATATATAACTACACAATATTATGGGAGTGGCCTTATCTCCTTCCCAATTTTTGAAGTCCAATTATACAGTAAGAATTAACCTCATACTTAGGGTTTAAACACTTTTTAATCGTACGTAAATTAATAAAATTAAATCTTGGTTTTATTATTTTTTTTGGTTCAAATTCTTCATAGGTTCCTATTAAATTTGAAATTATGCAATTAACAAGCCGTGCCCCCAAATTTTTCTTATTTAAATGTTTTTTAGGTCCTTTCAATTTCAAAATTAAATATATTAAACTACAATCATGGCTTAAAAAATTCATATTGATGGCTTCATAATTAACGTTGAATCGTGATTTATTATCATTTATATTTGACTCCTAATGTTTCACCTTGGGGCTAGGTCATCACCCAAAATATGTAATTAAAATTTTGGGGATGATAATGAGACAATTTAAAGTATCACATCTTTTAAGGACCAAATTAGAAATGGTCTACAAATCCTAAAACTATTATGGACCATAGGGAAAAATAAAAGTATATAATATAGCTTATATATATAGTTTCTAAATTTAAAATTTTATTATTTTTATATTTATTTAAATAAAATTAATTTTTTTTCTAAAAATATTTTTTTATATTTATAACTTAACAGATTTCTCAAGAGTATAAGTAATAAATGTAAATTTAAATATATTTATTTAAAATTAACTTCTCTCACAATTTTCAACAGAGATTATTATAGGCTTATAGAAAAAATATTTTATTTAATTTTAATTTTGATTAAAATTTTAATTATATTTTATTGTTTTTATTTTATGATCATTGTATATTAGGGTAAAACCTTAACGATACTCGAAGAAATCATTTTTTAAAAAAAATTAATTTATTAGTAGTTAAAATATATTTAAATTATTTTTATTAAAAAATTATATAATATTTATAAAACTTAATGAAAATATAAATGATTCCAGTTTTTTCTAAATGTTATCCTTTATTTCAGTTGAATTTTATTTCTTAAACTAATTCAAGGCGTAAAAATTAAACTAATTTTTATATTGGGTCTATTTTTATTTTTTACTCTTGTTTGTCTGAAACTCGTTTTACATTAATATTATATGTAAGTTAAATTATATTTGTTCGGGTATAGGGTGGGTCAAGGTTTAAGCAAGATTAAATTCAAATTCGCACGTAATAGTTTAATATCGTTTAAGTTAGTGTTGAGTTTAAAATTTTATATAATTAAAAGAATCTCGTTAAAAATTAAAATTAAATAAAATATATAAATCAATTTAATTACTTGAAATAAAATCTTACAAAATAAAATTCTACTTTGAAAACAGAGTTTGATAGATAAAAAGTGAGATAACTACTGTCGTCTAATGTCCTTACCAATGAAGTTTCTTCTATCTTCTTTTCAACTTAGAATTTGACTCTGCCCCATGCAGCTGTAAAATCCCATGGAATTGATGAGAGAAGCTTCATGTATCAAGACAAATTCAATCAAATTTTACAGCTATAAACTTGTTCATCTTATAGCTTAGGGTGTCGTTTTTTATCACAAACTCTTCAAGTATCATCTACACATTTGTTAAAGAAAATATCATCTACATATGACTTTAATTTATTTCTATTATTTATTGTGTCTATGAACATACTACCCTACTTGTTTATGAAGCCAAGAAGTTATTTAGGGAACGACGTTTTTAATGGCATTTAAGGGGATTATTTTATTTATAATGGTCTATAATTTTTTATGTAAAAATTATATATATATTTTTTTAAGAAAAATAGGTCTCAATTGACACCTCATTCTTGTTTGGTTCCCTGCATGATAATCATCAGGAACATATCATATCTATAATTACCAAAGTTTTCTTCATCATTTTCATGTTGAAAAACAAATATAGATGTCACAGCATAAAATGTAATCTATGATCTAAAGATTAATATACCAATGTAAATGTAATTAACAATATTTTGCTGCGAGGATCTTGTTAATCTTCATTTATTGTAAGGGATGGGCTTGACGATTTGAACTCTTAATTTAGATGTATAGAGGGAGCTTTCGACTTGTTCCAGAAAAACCTGAGAGATAGCGTACGTCTACTATTCAATCGAACCTCTAAAATCGATATTATTTCCCAATCGAGTTTTTTTTTTTTAACAACCAACAGATACTACCAATTGTTGGAAGTTTGTCGAATTGCCCGACGAAACACTTGACAAACTTGTACCAAAAGAATTGGAAATTCTCTCAACAAGATACCAATTCCTTTGTTACTATATTAGAGAGTTACTGATCCCATTCCCTCATCTCGAGTGGAAAATATTTTTATCAGGGAATTGAATACTCATCCCATTCCTTCGTCAAAGAGTTGTGCTAATACAACTATGTCAACAGAATGAGTTTCGTGCTAAGATGGATGGATTGACACACACAAACAAAAGCAACAAGAAAAATATTCTTTTTTCCCCCTGTTAATTTGAGTGGTTGCTGCCATGAACTCAAGAATCAACAGGACTTTTGTTTTCCTTAATTCCACCCCTACGGGAAGAAGCATGCTAGATTTTAAGAAATAGGGTTGGAGATTCTCATAATAACTTCATGCTTTTGCTGGCAATGCAATCCAGATTGTCCTCTAATCCTAAGTCTAGTTAGAGGCGAGAAGAATGAAAGATTTCAGGAAAAAAAGAATGCATTCTTAGAGGATTTAAAACTCATGACCTAAAAAAAATGAAAAAATAAATAAACAATTTAGCCAACCAACTAAATGTGCATGTTCCTAAAAGAGACTAAGTAGTTAAATTATCACATTTTCTACTAATTGAGTAAGTATTGAATCAATTGGAAATTTGATATTAAATCATTTGTCACATAATTCGTAGTTTAGTCGACTATATTCCTTTTTTTAAATTTTTCATTTCAGATATAATATTAAGTTCAAAAGTGTTTGTCTCAAAAATCTCTCAAATCCATTTACTATCCCGAGTTTCCAGACACATCACAAAAAATTATAAGAAAAAACTCTTTATTAATTTAAAAATAATATATTTTGTTTGAGATTATTCATTGAAGAGTATTTTAAAAGATATAATTTAGATATAAAATTTTAAATTTATAGTATAATTAAAATGAATAATTATAAATCTTGAATATAAATATTGAAATATCTTAAGAATAAAAAATGATAACTAAACTCCCTTCAATGATAAATTATATCATGGGTTTAGCTTACCACATTAACCATGATCTCATCCAATCATAACCACCATTTTACCATTATCTTTCAAGTCATTTTTTTTCAACCAATAAATCTTCACTCATTTTTTTATATCATTAAAAAAATATTTTCAAAAAATTAAATTAATGATATAGATAATTAACGATGAAATAAGTGATTTTCATTAGTTAGATTACTAACGTGGTCAACCGGACTATAATATAATCTTTCCTTCTCTAACTTATTTTATTAAACGCATAAAAGGGTTTAATTAATGTTATGCAATTGAGAGAAACTCTAGTTTACTTCTCACGTACAAGAGTTGACCTTATCAAGTTACCCCTTGTCTTAGCACAGACTCTATAATCTGTCTATCATTGTCATAAAAAATAAATCAAAATATGGTTTTGGTCTTCCACTATGATTAAATTTGGAGTTAATCTATATATTTTAATTTAGTAAAATCTGACCCTTTAATTTTACTATATCATTAGCTAGTTCACGTAATGGTTAAAATTTTAATACCATGTTGTTTTAAATAATAGACACCTTTTAACTCATTATGATGACATAGGATTTTTGTGTTGAATGAATGTTTTAAGGGAAAAAATGCCTTATCATTTTAATCATAATAGCAAACAGAGTTAACTCTTTGTACTAACCAACCAGTGACATTCTAGAAATATATCAAATTAAATCTCTAATTTCAGTATGGTAAAGGGACCAAAACAAACATTGACCTTAAAATATAATAAAATAAGACTAAAAACGGGGAAGCCATTTTTTAAATTAAGAAATGATCTCTCCAAAGATGCTCTCTCGTTTGAGAGAGTCATGAATATTTACAGTAGTAGTAGTAGAAGAAGAATTAGCAAAGTTGAAGTAGTGATTATGGAGAAGAAAAGATTTGTCATCAACAACTTGGTCCGATAAAATTTGAGGGCTAGTTGGCACAATGGGATCTTGCTGCATTTGGATGCACACTATTTCAGCTTGTGCCATAGCTAGCTGCATTTGAAGCTGAGAAACCTGGTTCTGCAAATAAGATATGGCCCCTACACATCCATAAACCGGGTCTCTCACCCTTGCATTTGCCTCATATACCAAACTACTACTCACTGCATCTGCCCTTTGCTGCACTGGAAGCTCCTGGTTCAAAAATCTCAATCCATTAGTAACTTTAAAAATACAGGAACAAAGTTGCTTAACATTAGACATGTAGAGACCTATTAAAAATATTGGAGGTCAAGGCTTAATTTGTTTAATTTTTAAACTTCCAAGGACCAAAAATTTTGGGGTCAGGACGTCTCCTAAGCTCAAAAGAAAACAAATTAAGCTACTTTTACGCGACGGGTGTCTGTAATATTGATTAAAAAGAAGATTATAGTCTTATAAAGATGACTTCTTTTAAGAACCTGCAACATTTTGCTGACATTGCTAGCACCGAAAACCTTGTGAACGATGGCGAACTTGTGGGGATCATCGGAAGGGAAATAAGGTGCAAAGATGCAGTCCTTGGCGCAGCGGCGACGGAGCAGCTTGCAGGAAGCGCAAGGCGAATTTCCTCCCATAGTTTTGGGAATTAATCAAAGTTGATTTGTTGGTGAAGAAAACTAGGAAAGAAACGAAACAAGTTAAGGTAAGGTTAGAACTAGAAGTTTATCTGCTGGGAAGGAAAGGATGCAAGCTTAGTTAAATTAGAGTTGAGGAGAAGTAGCCGAGAGGGTACGCATATTTATAATGGCCCATGAACGTGTGTGACAAAAGATCAAACCACTTGAAGAAATAGTAATTAATATCAAGGCTTAAAAAATGAATTAACTATTGTATCACACTACTAATATCCAAGCTGTCAGATAAATCTTTGGCAGTACATGTAAATATTTTATGGTTAATTGTATATAGTTTTATATATTATTAACGAATTAAATAATGATATAATATTTATTAATAGATTAATCTAAGTAATAAATAGTTTGATATAATTTAAGTATGTTTTGAGTTTGTAATTTTGTGTATATAAAAAATTTTTATTAGGTAAATCACCTACCAAAATCAAATGTACAACGCGGGTTAGTTTGTCCCTTAAAAATTATATATAATTTAAAATATATTTTTTATTTTTTATTAAAAATCTATTTTTGACCCTATACAATTTTATAAGATCATCACTCACAATTCTATAGGTTCATCATTGATTTAAAATCTTGTATGTCTCTATCAGTATGAATTAATCAAGATAAAACTTTAAAAAATAAAAAAAATAATGTAATATTTAAAATTTTTAAAAATAATATAATACTCCTCAAATTTTGTCGGTAACTAGAATTATATTTCTTGATTTCGTATGGGTCCAAAAGAGAAGCATTGGGTATCTAAAGTCCCAAAATCTTAGCAAAATAGTTAAGTGTTAAGTTTTTTTTTATTACTCCTAAGTTGTGAATTTCTTTTTTATATTTTAATTTATTATTTTTAATACTATATTTTCCAACTGTTGATACTTTTAACTCAAATGCGAGGAAACTTGCCTCCAAAAGTTTGCTATTTGCCCTTATAACGTGGGTAAGTAGTAGATTTTGTCAGAGGTCGAATTTAAGAGGACTGCTGGATTCATAGTCCCGTAAAATTTTGAAAAATTAGAATTTATTACCTTAAATATTTTTTAAAAATAAATATTTAAAATTAAATTATCTTTTATAATTTTTAAAAATTTTCATTAAGTCTCTCAAAATTTTAAAACTCTTAGTTAGGCCCATTTTTCTTTTGTTTAAAAATTTAAATTATACCTTCATTTTCTTTAAAATTTCAGTTGAAACCTTTATTTAAAAAAATTAATTAAATTGCTTTAAATTATTCATCAATTTCACCATTGAATTTAGTTATTGTTCTCTAATTTGATTATTTTAAGTCCATGTAAATTAAATATTATTCATTATCTAATCACCGGTTTTGGTCCGGGGAGTCACCACCAATCATTTTTATGGTACGATTGGAACACCAAATAACAAATTTACGAACCAGAGTTGGATTCAGGAGTCTGTTACGTGTAGGGAAGGGTGAGCACCCCACAACGCCCAAAATTAGTACCTATCGGTTACAAAATATTTTATATAAACGAAAATATTAATTCAGCATTAAAATCTGCGATCCGAAAAGAAAATTGGTTAGTAAATATTCAATAAAAACAATAAAAAGTAACAATAAACATGTTAATAACAATTTTGGAAAATACTATGGACCAAATCTGCAAAAAACAAAAACATGGGGTTAGTATAGTAGAAATATGGTCTTGACTATCGACACCAAAATAGTGCCGTTTTGTGTGGGACATAAAGCCCCATTTTATATTTTTTTGGCTCACTTGCTTCTTCTCCCACAGATCAAGGGATAGAGCTTCATATGAAGCTCTTAATCTCTCTGAGATTTCCGGCGTCAGATCACCGTCATTCATCGTCGGCCACCGCGCAGGCCGCCGTTGTCAGTCACAAAAATCAAAAAGCTCACACTTTTCCGAAACATTTCGATGCCCTCATCCCGAATTCGGCCTTAGATTTTCAAGAAAACAAGCGTACAAGAGTAGATCTAAGAACAAAGATAAGTCGAATCTATATTTTCTCTTTTTTATTTGCTTCCGATCTTAAGCCTCTCTTTTGTTTCTTTTTGGTTTTGATATGGTGGATATTGGATGTATTTTTTTCGTTTGAATCTTTCTCTTTTCATTCGATTTCGTGTTTTTCTGATTATATGTTTGATTTGGGTTTTATATACCCATTAAAATACATAAAATATTATAAGATTTTTTAGATCTGATGTTTTTTCTGATATTGTAGGGAGGTGGGGCGGTGGATCTGACATTTAGGCGGTGGCCGGTCCTCTCCCTCAATGGTTGAGCGACACGTGGCAGCTAGGGTGGCGGCTGGTGACGACGGCGGCTGCAACAACCAGGGTTAGGGTTATTAGGATTTTGTTTTGTTTGTAATTAGGGTTATTGGGTATGGGTTGTATTATGGGTTATTGGGTATGGGTTATTGTAATGGGTTTAATAACCCAGATGAAATGGGTTAATACAACTGCCCCTCTTTGCTCATTGTTGTGTAACGACAATAGAGTAAATATAAAGAATAACTCATTTTATTTGGCATGGTTTAGGGTTTTTTTTGAATGGTAATGGTTCTTTTAGGTAAGGTCAGGGTACTTTTGGTAAGATTGGGATCTGTTGGTAAGGTTTAGGGCTCTTTTGGTAAGGTTGAGATTCTTTTGGTAAGATTGAGGTTCTTCTTGGTAATGTTGAGATTCTTCTTAGACACCGCTTCTTTCTTCTGGAGCTTGACTAGATCTACTCCACCGCTCTTGTACGCAAAATCTTCAAAATAATGTTCTGTTGAGGAGAACAAAAGTTGCGGCTGAACCGTTGAAGGAGACAAATTAAGCTTGGCTTGCTACAACACTCATGATGTTGTTATCTTTGGAGAAAACATGATCTAGCTACAACATTGACAAATAAAAAAGGTTGCCAAGCTGGATTCAGCTGCATCCGATGAAGAAGTATGATCTGACATATATTTTCTTCTTCTTTTTATTCTTTTTCTAGAAGACATATAATATCTATAAGTACAAAATTTGGTCTAGTTATACCATCAACGGTAAAACAAGACCGATCAAACTGTGATATGGTTACGCCATCAACGATAGAAGGAGAACTTGTTAGATTTGGTCGAAGAGGTAAGACTTGAAGCGTAAGGTTGAATCTTTTTCACACCATCAATGGAGGGGTAAGATAACATTTCAGAAACTTGGATCTTACTCTGCCATCAACGGAGAAATAGGATTGAACTTCAATGATTTAGATCTGGCCACACCATCAACGGGGACAATATCAAGTTTCAGGAACTTAGATCCTACTCCGCCATCAACGGAGAAATAAGATTGAACTTTAGTGATTCAGATCTGGCCACACCATCAATGGGGACAAGATCAAATTTCAGCAACTAAGATACTACTCCGCCATCAACGAAGAAGTAAGATTGAACTTTCGTGATTCAGATCTGGTCACACCATTAATGGAGGGGTAAGATAACATTTCAGCAACTTGGATCCTACTCCGCCATCAACAAAGAAGTATGATTGAACTTCAGTGATTCAGATCTGGCCACACCATCAACAAGGACAAGATCGAATTTCAGTAATTTAGATCCTACTCCGCCATCAATAGAGAAATGAGATTGAACTTCAGTGATTAAGATCTAGCCACACCATCAACAGGGACATGATCGAATTTCATTAATATGGATCCTATTACACCATCAATGGAGAAACAAGACTGAGTTGGATCTATCCACTCCATCAACGAAGGGGTAAGATCAAGTCTGCATCATACTGCACCATCAATGGAGAAGCATGATTGAATGGGATCTGGCCGCACCATCAATGGGGACGAGATTAAGTATGTAATTTAAATCCTACTACGCCATCAACGGATAAATAGAATTGAGTTGGATCTATCCACTCCATCAATGGAGGGGGTAAGATTAAGTCTGGATCATACTACGCCATCAACGGAGAAGCGTGATTTAATTGGATCTGGCCAACATCAATAGGGACGAGATTAAGTATATAATTTAGATCCTACTATGCCATCAAAGGAGAAGCAGGATTTCAGTTGGATCTATCCACTCCATCAACGGAGAGGGTAAGATCAAGTCTGGATCATACTACACCATCAATGAAGAAGCATGATTGAATTGGATCTGGCCACACCATCATTAGGGACGAGATCAAGTTTGTGATTTGGATCCTACTACGTCATCAATGGAGAAACATGACTGAATTGGGATATATCCACTCCACAAGTGAAGAGGTAAGATCAAGTTTGGATCATACTACGCCATCAATGGAGAAGCATGATTAAATGGGATCTGGCCACACCATCAACGGGGACGAGATCAAGTCTATGATTTGGATCCTACTACGCCATCAACGGAGAAGCATGACTGAGTTGGATCTATTCACTCCATCAATGGAGGGGTAAGATCAAATATGGATCATACTACGCCATCAACGGAGAAGCATGATTGAATGAGTTCTGGCCGCACCATCAACGGGGATGAGATCAAGTTTGTGATTTGGATCATACTGCCCTATCATCGGAAAAGCGGGACTGAATTGGATCTATCCACCCCATCAACGGAGGGGTAAGATCAAATCTTGAAAGTCTTAAATATCTAATTCGAAAGGTCTTCAATTGATATCATATATCTTTTTTGTATTTGTCCTAAATACAAAGGGATCAACGGATTTAATATGCCTTTATCGGTAGTCGTTTGCTTTGGGCTAGCTGTACCATTACTCTGGGTACAATCAGTTGGTACAAAGGATTTAATTCTTTGACCATTTATAATAATGGATTTCAATGGACATTTAAATGGTCCTTATCAATGTATTTTTCTCAAATGCACAAGGATTAACGGATTTGTTTTGCCTTTACCAGTAGTTGTTTGCTCCAGGCTAGTTGTATCATTCCCCTGGTACAATCAGTTTGAACCAATCACAAGATTGAATTTTTTCAAAGGATTTATCTTCATTCGACCATTCGCGAAAATGGATTTTTGAAGGACATTTGAATTGTCCAATGTCTTGTTTCTGCATGTCTTTTTCAAATCTTCATTTCATTTTTCATTTTCATATCATTTTTCCATCCTTTTCCATTTGCATTTTCCATCATTCATTATTTTTTTTCATTCATTTTTCTATTTTTTCCATTTGCATTTTCTATCATTCATTATTTTTTATTTTTCATTTTTCATTTTTTCATTTTTTTATTCGCATGTACTATGTGTACAAATATGTAAAAACGAGATCTGCATGAAGATCTAACCTTCAACATAGCCACCGAAAGGGCAAAGTTCTAACAAAATTGACCTACCACCATTGATGGAAGTGACATTGGGAAAAATTCGTTTCTGCTACTCTATAATGGGTAGTTAGGACCTGAAAAGAAAAATAAAACTTTTATTAGTTACTATTCAAAATTTTGGAGTCATTACCTGAAAATTTTGTGTTATTTTAGCCTTATCGGGACCAAAGGTTGGTCATCGTGTTGTTACCCCCTGATTAAGGTCATTCGGTCTCTTCTCTAGACTTGTTTATATGTACAAGCAAAAATATGTGCATCATGAATGCTCAATGTATGTCAAGTCCGAACGCATGATGTCTAAATGCAAACTATTTGAATACATGAATGACATGATTTTTGCTTTCAAAGGATGTCCCTAATTTATGCTCGATGCATGTTTAATCTAAATTTATGGTTTGTAAATGCAAAATGCTTGAATGCATGAATTCCATGATTTTTCTTTTTTAAAGGATGCCCCTGACTCCACTGGTCATAATGGGTTCTAGATCTTTCATGTGCAATGATACCCAAACTTCTTTGATTTGACCATCTTTATTGGAATCTCTTTCCTGGGTGGATGCATTATGTGAGCCTAATCTAAAGGCATGATGTTTTTCATGTATGTATGAACCTAGATGCAAAATGATTTCAATGTATGCATATATGTGACATGATTTTTGTTGTCTCAAAAGGGATGCCCCAAACTATGCTGGTCTGAGCAATTCTCGTTCTAGTGATGCCCAAATCTTCCCTTGGATTTGATCATTTTTTAGTCCATAATTCAGGAAGTATGCTTCAACGTCTTTATCTTAGACTGCTTCTGGTAGATATGAATTTAGCCTTAGATGTATGTCTTTCCTCGTAGGGCTCTTACTATCCTCACGAATGTGTCACGTTGCCCCTCAGTCAAGTTCGCATATTGGTGCAGTCTATTGGGATATATAAGTCTGGTTGAGTAGTGAAATCTAACATTTGAAATTCATCGAAAAATACCCTTAGACTGGGTTTCATATGTGTTTTTTGTGGAGTGAGACCGTTCGACCTTTGCTTCATCTGATATTGTTGGCGCGGGACATCCCGGGGACCGATTTGAACACCAAATAACAAGTCTGCGAACCAAAGTTGGATTCGGGATTCTGTTACGTGTAGGGAAGGGTGAATACCCCCACAACGCCCAAAATTAGCATATATCGGTTACAAAATATTTTATATAAAAGAAAATATTAATTCGGTACTAAAATCTGTGATCCCAAAAGAAAATTGGTTAGTAAATATTTAATAAAAACAATAAAAAGTAACAATAAGCATGTTAATAATAATTTTAGAAAATACTATGGACCAAATCTGCAAAAAACAGAAACATGGGGTTAGTATAGTAGAAATATGAACTAAAATCAAATCAAATAAAAGTATTGAGCCAAAATTAGCGAAAACAGTGATTAAAATTGAAGACAAAACAAACTGTGTAGCCAAAACGTGAACAAGCTAGAAGCACAGAGACCACGCATGTAATTTCCCTTTTTTCGCGGGTTGATGCGCGGGTCAGGTCCTAGTTCGGGTTTGATCCACGGGTCAGAGCTCCAAAACGACGTTATTTTAGGCCATGACTATCGGCCTCATCCCGAATCTGGCCTTATATTTTCAAGAAAATCAAAAAGCTCACACTTCTCCGAAACGTTTTGATTCCCTCATCCCGAATCTGGCCTTAGATTTTCAAGAAAACAAGCGTACAAGAGTAGATCTAAGAACAAAGATAAGTCGAATCTATATTTTCTCTTTTTTATTTGCTTCCAATCTTAAGCCTCTCTTTTGTTTCTTTTTGGTTTTGATATGATGGATATTGGATGTATTTTTCATTCGAATCTTTCTCTTTTCATTCGATTTCGTGTTTTTCTGATTACATGTTTGATTTGGGTTTTATATACCCATTAAAATACATAAAATATCATAAGATTTTTTAGATCTGATATTTTTTCTGATATTACAGGGCGATGGGGCGGTGGATCTGACATTTGGACGGTGGTCGGTCCTCTCCCTCAATGGTTGAGCGACACATGTCAGCTAGGGTGGCGGTTGGTGGCGATGGCAGCTGCAACAACCAGGGTTAGGGTTATTAGGATTTTGTTTTGTTTGTAATTAGGGCTATTGAGTATGGGTTGTATTATGGGTTATTGTAATGGGTTTAATAATCCAGATGAAATGAGTTAATACACACTATATCGTTTTTTTTTTGGATAAGTACATTATATTTTTTTAGTTAGTACTGACATTAAGATATTTTAATATATATATAAAAAATAAAACTGACTAAATTAGTGTAAAAAATCAAATATATTACGATTAATAGTAAAATTTGACCACTTCTAAAGGTTGTGATTGCAAAGAAGTTCATTTTTTATTTTATTTTTGTCATTTTAAAGAAAAACTAATTCTTTATTAGTAAAAGGTATAATTTACATAAAATTTTATCAACGTACTGGGGAGTGGGGATTGTAACTTAGGGATGGTAACGGGGTAGATTGAGATAAGGTTTTGATCGTTTTGATTTCGAAAATTAATATATTTGTATATATTTTCTACCTAACATGTATATTTGTATATCTCTTTCACAATATTATATTTTAACTCTCATAAGAATTTCAATTCAATTTCTATTCAACATAAAGGTCATACTTTAACAATTTGGGAGAGTCCCCCGTGAGCTAAATGCTCATCAATCTTATCACACGATCGTCTAGTTGTTTGCCATATCTGTTGGTCCATTATTTAAAAGAAGTGCATGTATTGACCAAGTCAATACACTTGTAACAAACTTTTATGTTATATATTTTATAATTCATATTTAGAGTTTATTAATTTAGCCCCTTGTTTAGCAAAAACAATAATTGGAAAACTAGCTTCTGTTTATTATCTGTGACTTCTTATACTCCATAGATTCAAAAGCTACACTATATGTCAGTGTTACCATATTGAGACAAAGATTTATCCACGTAAGTAGGTTTTTTACCATAGAAAAATAAAAGGATAAACTAGTAAATTAAAATAGATTACACCGTTTACTTTTGTTACATTAAGATATAATATAATATAATATAATAAACTTCAGGTTCAATGTAAGTACTTCAATAGTTCAAATTAAAATTTTCTTAACAACAATTTTAAAGTAAAATATATAGATTTAATGATTTATTTGTTTAAAGACTTCGAATTAATCATTTTAACATAACTTTAAAATATCATTTCATTAAAATTAACTTAATACAAAGACTAAATCTACAATGTATACATTATTTATGAACTAATAAAAAATTAGCCATGTATTACGTAAATAACTTCAATTTAACATGATAAAAAAAACAATACCATTAAAAATTATGATGCTTGTTATTTAACGTATAAGGTCCAACCTACTCTTACAATAGTCTCGTGTGTTTAGAATTTGATCCTGGGGCAGAGCTCCTTGGCGCTTAAAGACTCTAGACTATGTTATATAATTAGAATATGCGAGATAAATAATTTTATCTTTATAAATATAAATATTTAAATTAGAAAATGTAAGAATTTATGGAATATATAATCGAGTAGGAATTATAGACTAAAGAAGAATGATCTTGTATTATATATTTTTTTTATTTAATAGATCTTTATATTTTTTTTCAATTCAATATATCAACCTTTACATATATGATCAATCCTGATTTTGTCCTTGATTTGACCCATATTATAAATTAAAGTCGAACTATTAAATTAATGTTCAAATTGACCGAAAAATCAAATTACTATGGAATTAGTATTTTGTAGGCCGTATTCTCTTCTAAGATCATTCTATATTCTCAATATGTTTTTAGGATGAAAACACTATAAGGACGGTTGGGAGATATCTCAATTCTACTAAAGATAATTAAATATATATCAAATATTTATCTTATAATATCATTTTTGTATTCTTATTTCTGCCTTTGTATATATTTATATTTATGCAAACTACCCGATATTTTTTTTCTAGTGATATTAACTTAAGCTGATCGGCTAGAATCGAATACTGACGATATTTGAAAACTACCATGTGTTGGAAATATGTAATGCTTGAATTTCACACTCTGTTTTTATAGGTTGTATGAGAGCAATTCAGTTGATTTAAAATTCAAAGAGAATTTTAAATACTTAACTGAATAAATTTAATAACAAAATATCCGAGATTTAAATGAATATTTTCGGTTATAAAATCTACTATTTTTAGATAGATATTAACAGATTATCTGAGATTTAATTAAATTTTATCTGTTAATAAATCTAATTTTGAATAGATTTTATCCGAGATTTAAATGGATATTTTTGGTTAGCAAATCTACTATTTTTGGATAGATATTATCTAATTTAAATTTAAATTTAAATTGAAATCAGATTTTATTTGATTCTCGGATAGATTTGCCCTTGCTTTCAACCTATAAATAAGATGTTTTTCTCTCATTTTTAATCATCTCATTCAGAGTTCATCTGTGTTACTTGAGAGAGAATTAGAGAGCATCATTTTGTTCGACTCCGGTTCCGACGATCATTTCCTCTACAGTCTACTCCAAACTTTGGGTGTACACTGTTTGGAGGACCACCTTCGGGGGACAACCGCCTAAAGTAGCGAGCACACACATCGGAATGGCCTCCATATCACGACACGGTCTAATTATTTTTCAGTTCGTTCATTTTATTTTTTCTGTCAGTGTTAATGTCCTATTTTACAGTCTATTTAACCAACACGATGAAATTAGCGAGACACTCGCATGAAGGGGTCTTTTTTTACTCGAAAACAATACAAAAATGAAAAGACTGTTTCGAGAGAGATTGGTATTGAAATTTGTAGCATTTAAATGTCCCCATCACATGATTCAATGCTTCCTTTTGTGTCTTCAAAAATAAAACAAAAGCTCTCTTTCCATGTGTTTGTTTCTCTTATGAATTGATGCAGTGTTTGGGTTTAAAGTAGAAGAATATTATTATTTTTAGGTAGGTGCGGATATTTTTGGCAATTGGGGCACCCTCTCGTCCTACATATAATTTTTAAAGTAGTATTTCAGTCTCCATTTTTTTTAGAAGTGTTAAAGAAATTAGTTTAGGCCCCCGTTTTGGAAAAAAAATCATTTAGTCCCAAAAATTGTAAATATTTTTAAGTTAATCAAATGGCAAATCTACTATTTAACCCTAATAAAATGTTTTACCTCTGTCTATTCACAATTCCAATTTAAAATGTTTTTTCTTTCAAAAATACCATTTTCAACTTATCTTGTCGACAAAAATACTTTATGTTGAATCATGTGGCTGAATTAACTAGTAATATATAAAGTGGAGGACCAAATCATGTTAAATTAATGTATATAAACTAAATTCGAGACTTAAATATATTGAAGTGGCAAAAGCAACTTGAAGACTTTTTAGTCTTCTTCTACATCATGAATTATTAGATGTTGATATGACAGAGTTGATGGAGTTCCCTCAAATGATAGCCTCGGTAAAGAACCGTGATAATATAATCTTAACATTGTTTTTTGAATACCCTAATTAGGTCTAGGGAGGAGAGACCATGTAAACAATGGGGCAGAAAGGTGGTTGATATTAGGGTTGTCTGAAAGTTATTGAAGAAAGCAAACCATTAATGAAGAAAAACAGACATCTTCAGTTCACCACTTTGGAAGGGGGAAATATAACAACAGTACATGAGACCTCCAACGTGCATTAAATGAGTCTCGTGGCTTTGCTGAGGGTTCATTTTCGAGATGCTTAATTTTCTTCTTAGTTCTGTCCTGATTCGGTCGTAATTAATGAGGATTATCTTTCTAACATTGATCATCTTGCTGTTGGAGTTCGGGTTTTGTGCAATGTTTATTTTTTCCGATTAAATTTATGATTTAATGTTAATTAATATTTTATTCATATCATCTTATTTTTTGAATAAAATATTTTACTCTTATCCAAAGAAGCATCAAATTGTTACAAAGTATAAAATACCCTAGGTGATTAATTTAGACTCCCTCACTTTATGTAAAGTTGTACATTAACATTGGCTATACGTTTTTCAAGTGTCCTCACCTTGACAGTCTCTTTAATGCTTTCTGTACCCCCTGTGCAGTTCTAGATCTCTGCCAAGTCTATATAATTGTGTTGCTATAGCCTATACACATAAGTACTCAAGCAATTCTAAGAATAAAAACTACTAAACTAGAATAGCAAGGAAAATGTAAATTATTGGGCTTATGTAGCCTAGAATGGAATGCGGACGTAATGTCAGAGTATACGTTGGGCTGAAGGAAAGCCCTAATAAAATTCTCCAAAGGGAAAGAGCCCATATTGTCATTATGAACTTTTTTATACATTTCTTATTTAGGGAGAGGAAGAAAAAAAATTATATTATAACCGATATTAAACTTATAATTAAAAAAATAAACTTATTTATCTAGAAACCTAGGTCACCTCTAACATTCTATATTATTATACAATAATTCCACCCTTCTGTCTAGTATGATCTGATATGATAACTAAATGGTGGTTTAGTTTCTCTCATTTTTTAAGGTAAGATACATTTGTTTCAAATCATACCATCTGATTTAATATCTGAGATTTTTTGTGTGCGCATCTCAAAAATATTCTGAGTTAAATTTTCTTCGGCATGACACAACTTTGAGTTAAACATTCAAAGAATATAAAAATAAATTAATAATAAATAAAAATAAAAATTTATTTAAAAATATAATATAAAAATAATAAAATAAATAATTTTTAATAGTTAATTTCATAAACAATACTTACTCATGAATAATTTTTCCGTTCAACGGAATAAAGACTCAGAATCAATGATAAATAAAATGCAAGCGGCAAATAAAGAAAACCTTTTTACCATCACTAATGCGGTATCTCCGCGAGCCTGCCACACTCCCACCTGCCACTTCCTCATCTTCATCGTCCACGTGTCGTGCATCCAATAGTCAAACCCATCCCTACCCATATTTTTTATTCCTCTACTGATCCGCACTCACTCATCCCCCGTATTCTTCTCCTTCAATTGTTTGTTTAGAGTCTCCGTTTTTCATTTACCTTTTTCATCAAAAAGCTTCATTTTTTTTGTAGCCATGTTGTTGAAAGCTTCCCCTGCTTTTTCTTTGTTGAAGGATCATCATGTGGAACATCGGGTTCCCTTGTTTTCCTCTCTTTCTTGTCCAAGTAACAGGTCTGGCTTTGGGTCTGGTTCTGTTGTTGTTTGTGCGACCAAAGGAAACAACAGCAAGCCAATTACCGGTGTCATTTTTGAGCCCTTTGAGGAAGTGAAGAAGGAATTTGATCTTGTCCCATCTCTGCCTCAAGTGTCTCTGTCTCGTCAGAAGTATACGGATGAATGTGAAGCCGCCATCAATGAACAAATCAAGTGGGGTTCTTTTTCTTTCAGATTCTAAATTAGCTTTTATGATTAAAAAAGTTTTTTTTATTTTATGTTTTGATCTGCATTTTTATTTTACCGTGGATTCTTTGATGCGTGTTTATGTTTGGTCTCGAATCTTACGTAATTTGTATTTGTATGTTGTAGTGCTAATGTTCTAATGTTTTTTGGGCCATTTCTTTTGGAATATGACAGTGTGGAATACAATGTTTCCTATGTGTACCATGCCTTGTACGCCTACTTCGATAGGGACAACGTTGCTCTCAAGGGTCTTGCCAAGTAATTCTTCTTAAAAATCCTCATTTTTGGTACTTTTTTTGTGAAACTGAGCTAACTTTAGGCTTTCTTTTAAATAGGTTCTTTAAGGAATCTAGTTTAGAAGAGAGAGAGCATGCTGAGAAATTGATGGAATACCAGGTTGTTTATCTATGTTGTTGTTATTTTATGTCATGTAATATGATTTCTTTGTGTCTGTCATGTGTTTTCCTTATTTGGCATCGTTTGTTTGCAGAACAAACGAGGTGGAAAAGTGAAGCTGCAGTCGATATTGATGCCCTTTTCTGAGTTTGATCATGTTGAGAAAGGAGATGCATTATATGGTGAGTTGAAATTATATATGTTCCGGGAATTTGAATGTATGATGTGTTTATTATATTTGTTAGAAATCTAGACAAGGAAAGGATGTTTTTTCAACACACTTGTTAATTCTATTGAGCATTTGAATTTTGTGAGGTATATTCATCACACGTCTTAATGCCGAATCAGACTGGCTGATAATGTTTAATAAGTCGATTTTGGCTGCCTTTTCTCGCTGATATTGTGCATACACATAAACAAAGCAATGAATTGTTAGTGAATTTCTGTCAACTTCATGGAATATTTGGATTTGTCCACCTCTCTTCATGTTGCAATCGTGGAAATATGTTAGTGAATTTGTCAACTCCATGGAACTTTTGGATTTTGCCAGATATATCGTTATGTTGTCTTTCTTAATGTTGAATTTGACTGCATAATAATATCTAATAAGTCGATTTTAATTCCTTGGTTCAGCAATGGAGCTTGCATTGTCTCTGGAGAAATTAACGAATGAAAAGCTCTTGAACTTGCACACTGTAAGATTCCTCTTCTGCTATTTACTTTCCTGTTCCATATTGCACACAGTTGACTCTTTTGATTTCTCAACGTGTTTGGTAAAATCTAAGGTCTTGTTACTTTGCTCAAACAGGTTGCTGAACGAAACCATGATGTGCAGTTGACTGATTTCATCGAAGGCGAGTTCTTAGCCGAGCAGGTAAGCATACAATACTTAAACCGTTGTCATTTACGTTTGCCAAAATTAGAGCAGATGATCATGATCCCGGCTTTTTTTCTCTGTAGGTGGAGGCCATCAAGAAAATATCGGAATTTGTGGCACAGCTGAGAAGAGTTGGCAAAGGACATGGTATGAATCTGAACTTGTCTTTGTTGTTGTTGCTGTTGTCTCACGATGCACTATTCGTTCTGTAAATTACTTACCTTCATCATTGGCTACCTGTATATTCAGGGGTGTGGCACTTTGATCAGATGCTTCTCCATGAGAGAGCTGTTGCATGAATTCCGAAATTAAAAAGAAGAAAGAAAATCGCTGTTTGCTTTTGGCATCTGAAGGTCGATCTCTAAGGGACTGTATTGTTGTTTTACTTGTTTGAGAGATTTTGGTTTATCAAAGAAACTGATCTTTCATTGAATAAGAAATATAAGTAAAGAGATACATTTACAAGTAGATGACACCTTCTTATATACATAGCTAATACCCCTTAACAAACCTAACAGATTCAACAACTTCATAACCACTATTCTGGTAAAAGAATCTACACGTATGCATGTCTATGCATGGCATGTATGTATGCATATGCCAATTCTAGTTTATTCTAAAAGAGATACTTCAACATTCTTCCTGCTTTTCTTGTTTTGTTCAAGAGAAACAACACCAATCCTTGTATAAAACTCTTGAAAATACACACGCGAGAGTGGTTTGGTGAATCCATCAGCCAACTGATTTTGAGCATGAACATAGTTCACCTGCACTTGTTTCGCAACAATTTTCTCTCTAACAAAGTGGATATCAAGTTCAACATGTTTCGATTTCACATGAAAAATTGTATTAGCACTCATAGCAATAGCATTAGTATTGTTGGACCAGATGGTAGCACATCTCTCTTGCTGTATACCCAAATCTTGTAGCAACGCCCTTATCCAGATTATTTCTACTGTAACATTAGCAATGCTTCTATACTCAACCTCAGAAGTCGATCGAGAAACTGACTTTTGTTTTCTTGAAGACCATGACACCAAGTTCCCTCCTAGAAGAACATAATTCCCAGTTATGGATCTCCTATCATCTGTGTTGCTTGCCCAATCTGCATCAGCGAAAGTTGTTACTTCAGTTGCAGGTGTGACATTCATAGTAAAGAGAAGTCCATAATCCAATGTTCCTACTAAATATCTTAAGATCCTTTTTACTGTCACCCAATAATCTTCACATGGTTCATGCACATCAGAGATGACATGTCCACCCTCTCTTGTAAGTTTAGCTGCAACAAGCATAAGAGTAAGAGCTGCACTAGCATTTGCCATCCCAGCCTTTTCTAACAATTCACCAATATATTTCCTCTGATTAAGAAAGAAGTAACCCAAGCCTTTGGTTACCTCAATGCCAAGAAAAAAAATGCAAGTCCCCAAAGTCTTTTAATGAGAACTTCCTATACAATTCTTCTACAACCTGATTAACTTCACCCTCAAGACTACCAGTGAGGACTATGTCATCAACATAGACTAGCATGTACAATGCCTTTCTGAAAAACATAGAAGTATCAGCTTTTGAGCATTTAAATCCAATGCTTACCAGGAATTCTTTCAACTTGTTGTGCCAATTCCTGGGTGCTTGCTTCAAGCTATACAATGCCTTTCTTAACCTACATACTAATGGCTTCCCATCAGCTGAAAAAGTTTTAAAACCGGGTGGCTGCTTCAGAAAGAAAGCTTCCTCAATATCCCCATTGAGGAAGGCATTATTGATGTCTAATTGCCTCAATGTCCAATTGTTTGTTACAGCAAGAGAAAGAACAATATTCAATGCGGTTGTCTTCACCATAGGACTGGAAGTCTCTTGGAAGTCTTGGCAAGGAGTCTGTGAGTAACCACGAGCAACTAGCCTCGCCTTGTGTCTATGCACAGAACCATCTGGATTTCGCTTCACCTTGAATATCCATTTGCAACCAACTACTTTTCTTCCTTCTAGCAATGGTTCAACAGTCCAGGTCTCATTTTCTAGTAAAGCATCCATCTTATTCTCCACTGCCTTTCTCCAATGTTCAGATTGGAGGGCTTGTTGTACGTTACATGGCTCAGTTATGTCCCACATATCATCAGTTATATGCAACATATACCCTTTAGGTTTAAAAATTCCATTCTTACTACGAGTAACCATAGCATGCCTGTTAGTAGTTGTTGGGGGCTGCGGTGAAGGAGAGAAAATATGATTGTCTTCTCTATCACGCACCTCTTCTTCTTCTTGAGAACAAGTAGGACCTTCATCATTAGAAGCTCGCGACTCACTAGCCATAGAGGAACTGTAGAACTAATGTTTTGATATAATAATTAAAAAATAATTTTGGACTAATTTGAAAAGGTTTCAAAAATGGTTCTTATGTCCAAACTACTTGAAATTATATTTAAGACGTTTTTGAGAAAGTTTAAATATATTTTGAATGATTTAAAGAAACCAAAGAACTGATTTTTACCCAGGTGTTTCGATACACCCTCAAGGTGTTTCGATACCTGCTCTTAAATGTCATGATTTCAAAGGCAAAACCATAGTGGTATCGATACTGGTATCGATACCTTTTCACCATTGTGATGTTCTGTTTCGAACCATGTTTCGAAACACCCCCAACGGTCAAAACGATTTTATGAAAACCCCCAATGGCTAGGAGCGGTATCGATACCAGTTCTTAAATGCAGGTCAACGGCTATTTTCCAAAGCAGCTGTTTCAAAACAGTCTTTACATGTTTCAATACTGCCTGCACTAGAAGAGGAAATATGCCTTGAAATCAGCTCCAAACGGCTCCAAACCATTCCCAACGGTCACCAACGGCTAGAAGCTCATTTGGGATGTTAAAAGGAAGCCTCAAGCATCAAGAGAAGACTAATACTTTAATTGTA
Organism: Abelmoschus esculentus; assembly: GCA_035048815.1. NCBI lineage: Eukaryota > Viridiplantae > Streptophyta > Magnoliopsida > Malvales > Malvaceae > Abelmoschus > Abelmoschus esculentus. Next base: position 52,261 of record JAUCBN010000021.1, read on the forward strand.
ACAACATTATGATCAAAAATTGTCTTAGTGCTTAATTCTCTCATCTTTGGGTAGACAACACTTGTGAGCTCAATGTTAATATATACTCAAGTGTCTTAGGATTGGGTGAGTTCTTAGTTGCAAACACTAGCCTTATTAGAAGGATTCAAGTTTGCTAAGTTTTCTCTTTGTTGAGTGAATTCCCAAAGTTCGGGTTATGAACTTTGGATGCTAGATTCGGGTTTGAGTCTAGGATTGTAAGGTTATCCCTTTGGCCTCAAAAGGTTGAAATTCTTAGTGAATTTGGAAATCCTTAGTGGGAAGCTAAGGTAGTGGATGTAGGTGCTTGTTCGAAGGCCGAACTACTCTAAAATCATTGTGTTATTTTTGCTTCTACAACAAATCACCAAAAGTGTTCTTTCTCCATCAAATTGGCAAGTTAATCGGTTGTGCATCAAATCACTTCAAGCCTAATAGGAATCATGTGTGCAACTGTCATATGTCCTCGATGCACTACTAGTATCTCGGAATACATCTTCTTCAAGAAGTTCGGAACCCTCAACGTGTACTTGTAGAATTGCATCCTCAATCGAATCTGAAGACGCACTAACCCTATCATTTGCACCTGGACCAGGTCCTTGTTGATTAATAGTGTCATCACTAGAACCAGCAGACAACCCTGGTGCAGAAGGTAAATCTCGAGTATGTATTTCTTGAGTAGGAGAGGAAGTAGGCATGGATGTGGTCTTTCGAAAACCACCAGGAAATGCCTGAGAAGTGTGTTCAGGAGGACGAGGAGAAGTCTGAGAATGTTTATCTGCAAAAGGAAACACCATTTCGTCAAAAATAACATGCCGAGAAATAAAAATTCTCCCATTTTAAGCCATGCACAAGTAACCATGATGATGAGGACTTATCCACAGAAACGTGCAAGGCTGTGACTTCTACTCCAACTTGTGTGTGTTGAAATCTCAAAGATGGGAAAAACACATATACCAAAAAACTTTTACCATATTGTAATCAGGTTTCTTTCTAGTAAGTGCCTTAAAGGGAGACTTGTCTTGGAGCACTTTAGTAGGCAATCTGTTGATCAAATAAGCTGCCATTGAGACTGCATAAGACTAAAAACTGAGAGGCAAAGAAGCTTGAGCTAATAACACCAAAGCCATCTCAACAAGATGCCTATGCTGCGTTCGACCACACCATTTTGCTAGGATGTGTGTGGGCATGTAATCCTATGCTGAATCCCTTCTTTTATCAACAGTGGTGTGAGACTATGAAACTCACCTCCCCAATCACTTTGTAACTCTTTTATGGAGCCCTTGTATTGAGTTTTAACCATTGCTTGGAATTGTTGAAAGGAAGCATATGCTTGCCCTTTGTTTTTCAACAAGTAGACCCAAGAATATCGAGTACACACATCTACAAAGCAAACCTAGTATCTAAACCCTTTTGAGGACATATGAGAAGGACCTCGTAAGTTAGTAAAAACAAGCTGAAATGGAGTATCATAAACTGAATTCGAATCAGCAAAAGAAAGCTTATGACTTTTTCCCAATCTACATGCAACACATAAGTCCATTTTATTAGCATTCTCAATAGTTACATTTGATTCTTTACAAATTTGAGCTAGAGTGTCATGAGCTGGATGCCCATGTCTCCTATGCATCAACTCATAAGAACTCACAAAAGCCTGTAATGGACTAGCTTTACAAGAGACTTCCTTGTCAACTAAAACAACAAATTGATACAACCCTTCATGCTCACTGCCTTCAAGAAGTATCTGACTTGTCTTCTCATCACGAACCAAACAATGTTGGACATGAAACTCAAAGTACGCTTGATTGTCCTTGGTAAACTTAAACACCGATAGAAGATTGCGAGTTACTTGCGGCACGTGCAATAATTTGTCCAAGACAAGAGAACGAGAAGAAGCTAACAGAGTTGAAAAACTAGATTTTGTAATGCGTAAACCTACCCCATTTCCAATTACTAACATACTTGGACCATTATAAGAAGTACCATGAACCACATTTGTATAATCTGGTGTAACATGGTGCGACGCCCCAGAATCCACAATTCATTGATCATCAGTAGTTTGAGGGGAAGCAACCAAATGAGCCTGAGCTTGAGTAGGTGAAACATGATGTGTAGCTTGAGCAGACACAAGCGAATGCAACTGCTGATAAGAAAAGTTCACATTATCGACTCCCTCATCATGAACATAGATTGAGTATTGTGCTTGTCCTCTAGTATTAGGTGAACTTGTATCAACACCAGAAAAACCTTGATCGAACTTGTACCAACAACGACTAACCGTATGTCCATTTTCCCACACAACTGATACTGCAACCTCGACCTTCCTCGGCCACGACCACCTTGTCGACCAGAAAAATTATAAGGAGGTCGAGGAACTCGGTAGAACTGATTTTGACTGCCCACATACATCATATTCTGAGCAGGAAGAGAAGGTACCATATTATAAACAAACGACACCTGATTACTAGGACCGACACTAGCAACATTTGCAGTTAAAGGCACAAAATTAGACCTATCATTAAACCCAGCCAATTGAGTCTCAGCATCTAGCAGAATGTTACAGACCCTTTCAACAGATAACAAATCCTTCTTTGCAGTTATAACAACCATGAACGACTGAAACTCACGAGTTAAACCATAGAATATTAGCTATGTGTTCAACTCAAGAAATCTTGCAACCACACGATGCAAGGGCATCACACACCTCCTTGATTCGAGACAAATACAATATCATGCTTTCACTTTCAACTTTTTTAATGGACCGCAGCTTATAGTGCAAGCTCAAAACAGATGTAGTGGATTTATTTGAGAAGATCTGAATGACCGTGTCCCATACCTGAGAGGCAGTTTCAACAGCCACAAATTGAGGAAACAAGTGGGCACTAATGATGGATAACTGTAGCGATCTAAAAAATCCACGATTAATTAGTTCGCTAAAAAAATTCATTTTCGATTGTGAAAAACATTTTTTTGATGTGTCGTTTTGAAAATTAATGTCTTCCACGTGGGGGTTTCTGTTTCAAAATGATTTTGTAAAATTGGAGTCGCCACCGGCCGTTTAGGTAGACCGGACACCATAAAACCAGAGATTTTAAAGTTTGGGGTTCGGGAGTCGGTTACGGATGGGGAAGGATTAACACCCCCACACCGCCCAAAAATTGGTACTTTATTTAATTACCGCTTCATTAATATTAAATTTTCCGGGCGAACTTGACGATCGAATTAATTTTTAATTAAATGTGCGCATTTATTTTAAAGCACCTAAACCCAAAGGTAAGCGTCTGAACTACCACCACTACACTGGAGTTGACCTCGCTTACGACCGAATTTAGGGGCCCGCATTAATAAAATAAAAATTAAACGTCATTATGCAAATCTTAATTGACATTGAAGTCATCTTTACACATCAAATAAATAAAAACGTATCACAAAAGATTAAGTTAAAATGCAAAATGAATTAATTAAATGATAATAAAAAAACATGTCAAAATGTATCATGAAAATGAGTGAATTGAAAAATGCATATAATCGAATCATGAAAAAAAGGAAAAAAGCAAGAGTTAATTAGAATGATATTAGGTTGAATCATGTAGTAAATATGGGTTAAACATTAGCTAAATTCAAGTAAAATAAATCCTAATTAACATGCAAACTTGAAAGGAAATAGAAAGACATGCTATATATACGAAATTGTATAAAAAAGGAATACATAATAATAGTCAAAATTTTCTCATTTTTTCTAACAAAGTTCATGCGTAATTAAAAGAAAGTGGCATAATTAATCTATTATGACCAAAACATGAACCGAGACAGTGAAATGCTAAACAACAAAGTGAAATAAATACCAAGAATATAAAAGGAAAATAAAATTCAAAAGACACAATAAGTAAAATTAAAAGAAAAGAATATTATGAATTAGAGTAAAATGAGATTGGGGATTAAATTATTTGACCAAGAGTCAAACTTTCATTTAAAAATCAAATCCCCAAATATGCTCTGGCTATTCCCCATCAAACCGAAGAACCTCTTTTAAAATAATTCCAAAAAAGCATGAACTTTCCTAGAAAACCTTTCGATTCCAAATGTTCCTAAATCTTAGAACCAAACGTTCTTAGTCACGAAACCGACTGAAAAAAGATTTAAACACCGAAGGGCTGTAACCTCGGTCTGGAGTCGGCATTAGGCCACATGACCATCATCGGTTCCCTCCTTTGTTTTCCTCACGAGCTAGAACCAAAACCCAAAAACATTATTTTGAAACCCAGAAAATTTTTAAAGCTGAAATCTTTGGTGTTTTGTACGAAAATGAAAGAAGGGAAGGCCTTCCAACGCTTATTTTGTTCACCAGGCTCACCCTCGAAGAGCTCCTCGCCGACGAACATGAACCGAAGATCTAGGGAAGTCTTCGGATTCTTTTCTCCTTCTGTTTTTTATTCAAATGTATGTGAGAAATGAAATGGAGACTATGAAGCTTTTTACCAGAAAGCTTCTGGATTGCCTTTTGACTTTCGATTGATTCTGGAAAAGAGTTACGAAATTGGGGGGTTTGTTACAAATTGCGCTCTATTTTTTTTGGTTCCCTCCCTACAATGGTCCCTCCTTTTCTTCATCTCTATTCCTGGATATATCCTTTGTAACGACCCGAATTCTCGGTTTTATGTGTCGGGTTAACCCGTTGTGTTGGGCCTCGGGTTTAGGACCGGGTTTGTGTGTTTTGGGCCTTGTTGGGCCATAGGTTTGTTGGGCTTGAGTGGTGTGGGCTTTAAGAGTTTTAAGATGAGGGCATTTTTGTAAATGCCTAAAGTGAGACGAGAGGGAGAAGGGGGTCTTTAATCCTCTGCAGAGGATGACTTCATTCTCTTCTCTTTTCTTCATCCTCCAATACCTTTGAAGCAAGAAAAAGGGTGTGTAAAGGTAAGATTTTTAAGAGTTATGTTTGGAATCTCGTTTTTATGGTAGAAGAGATGTTATAGAGCAGTAAAGGATCTATAAAACAAGAGAAAAAGGTTAGAGAGCCATCAACAAGCTTGGGTAGAGAAGGAGTTTGACTTGAGTGGAGAGCTTGTTTTACTGTTGCTTTGGCTTGAGGTTGGTGCTCCCAACTCCTTCTACATCATCCATTCATGGTAGATTTAATGACATATAGAGATAATCATGCTTGTATATTGTCTTTGCTTGGTTGCTTGAAAATGGGTCTTTAATGGTGAAATTCGGATTAATGTGGCTAAGGGTTGGAAATTGGAGTTAAAATACTTTAAACATCATTAATATTGAGTAGGAACTCTTAGGGATCGATTAGATTAAGTTTGAGGTTGAAAATTTAAATTTTCTAAGTGCAGAACCGTCCTTAGTGCAGGGGGTATCGATACCTCGGGCTACCGGTATCGATACCAGTGTGTATATTTTGGCATGTTGTTCAGAGGTATCGATACTTGTTTCGATACCGTGGATTCTAGAAAGTTTTTGCATCGATACCTGTATCGAAACGGGTCCTCCCCTTTCCGTTGACTTTTTAGGCTAGTCAATGGTATCGATACCTGTGGTTCGATACCCTCTTTGGGTGGGTATCGATAAAGGGTGTTTCGATACCCTACTTAAGGGTATCGATACCCCTGTGTAATTTGGTTAAATTTGGATAAAGTTAGGGACTCGATGATCTTAGTGAATAAATACTTAAATTCGTAAGCTATGAAATGAATCATCGGACTAAGATTTATAACTATAACTCAGAAAGACTAAGTGAGATAAGACTTTAATATACCTTGTTGTGATGAGATCCTAGGTGGATCGTTTGTGTGGTCGAGTCTTGTGTGTTGGAATCCGGATATCCATAAGTGTTGCAACATGTTGAAGGCCATCCGATGTAACATGCCGGGTGATGATTGAAGACTTTTATTTCGAGTGTTGGGCGGCCTCACTCGAAGATGTTCGATGTGACATTCCGAGCATATGGTTGGTTGGGCGGCCTCCACCCTTTTCCGAACGTTGGGCGGCCTCGTTCGAAGATGTCCGATGTACCATTCCGGGCATAGGATTTGAGGGCGGCCTCAATCCTGAGTGTAGGATCCCGATGCTGTGTGGACGCGGGCCTCGCTCTTGTGTGTTGACTTATATGTTTGTATATGCTGTGTGCGATAGTATACATTCATTTATGCCATGTGTAGGCAAGCATGCTAGACCTTCATACCATGCATGTGATTTATATGTCATGCTTTACTGCTTTGATATGCATGATGTTGGCCGAGTTTGGCGTATCCACTGAACTTGTGTGGCTTAGCGTTCGAAATCTGTTTTCGTGCGTAGGTTAAGTGGAGCGGGATTCGTGGAGCACCATTGAGGTTTGGACTTACAGCATCGACCGTGTTGTCAGAGTACAGTATTTAGATGTAGTGGGCTTAGAATTATGTTGAACCCTATATGTATTTGTAACTCTGTTATTTTATTTGGATCGAATGTTTTAAATCAGTCTGTAAAATAATTTGGAGCTCCGTTTTACTTTGAATTATTTTGAGCTTGTCTTTATTCATTTGGATTATGAACTTGGTTTTGGACTTTTCGTGATTTTATTATTGAACTTTTAAAACGAAATTTTGAAATATGAGTTTTGGGCCGGAGGCCCATTGTGACATCCGGGTCGGGTGTTACATCTTTTTTTTATCCATTGCAGTACAACGATGACACCTCTCAATCTTATCTTCTGCTGGATATCTCTTTGTCCCGATTTTGTGGGATTTGACTCTGACATTTTGCTTTTGTTTATGGCTCTTTGCGTGCACAGTGGATGATGATTGGGAAGAACCATAGGGTGACAGCGGCAGGATATCTGACGATTTGACCAACGAATAGTCAGTAGAGGAGCGATCTCAATCTTGATCGTCCATCGCTATGGAAATCCAACAACCACAATTCAAGGGCTACGGCTGCACAAGATCAAGAATATATTAGGGTTATGATCCTTCAATAAGTTTGGACCCGAGTTGGGCTTTGTAAACATTTAAATTTGGGTCTGTAATAACATTAAAGGACTTTGACTGTTTGATGGGTTTAATTATTATTGGTTTTTTTAATTAAAACATTTGGGTCAATTTAAAATATGATATTAATAATATATTCTAATAATAATAATAATAACAATAAATACGACATATGAAATACACATAATATATAATATACATACATTATACGTAATATAATAGCACACATTACAATATATTTACATTACTTAAACACAAACATATATATAAGAAACACATATTAAACACGAGTATATACGTACACCAAATATTTGTAACATGCACGTATAGCTAACATATATATCGAAAACATAAATACGCAAAATAAACATGACACATACATATAATAACATAATATGGCCCTTATTGATATTGTAAAAAACTTTAAATTTCCCAGTTAAAAATGGGTGATTACAATAACAACCAGAAGGCGAGAGCACTGTCCTCAACTACATAATCTTAATACCGAGGATTTTTGATTTGTCTGCCATCATTGGTTGTAACTATAGAAGAAGGAACCTCTACTTCACCATAGAGTAGAGACTCCACTTTATGACTTCGAACGGTAAGAAGGACCTGTTGCTTCCATAAGAGAAAGTTTCTTTCATCGAGCACCGCATTGATCTTCTTGTTAATAAATTGTTGCCCAGATAGACCACTTTCAGTTTCAGCAGGAAGCTCCACAACACTCAGCATAACTCAGTAGCCACAAAAGAAACACGTCGAAAATGAAACTTTCAGGACTCCGACAACTGATACCGTATCAAAGAAACTGATATTTCATTGAATATGAAATATAAGCAAAGAGATACATTTACAAGTAGATGACACCTTCTTATATACACAACTAATACCCCTTAACAAATCTAGCAGATTCAGCAACTTCATAACCACTATTCTGGTAAAAGAATGTACACGTATACATGGCATGTATGTATGCATATGCCAATTATAGTTTATTCTAGAAGAGATACTTCAACATGGTTGGAGTTGCACGAATAGTTTAGAAACTGTGTCATTAATTTTATCGATATTTCTGACTGTTTTGTTGGGTCAATGCAGAGTTATTGGAATAATCATTTTAGGACACACGTAGGGTATGATAATGGCATTTACTTGCAGAAGTCTTGAATGTGATGGAAGATCTCAGTGTCTTGAAACAATTTAATCCATATGAAAGCAATAAAACAATTAAAAAGAAATTGAAGGGTATGTATATAAAAATTATAACAATGTAATCCATGACTAAAGGGTATAATTTTGGAAGTCTTGGTTTTGTTGTTTTGATATCAACCTTCTAAGCATTGTACAAAGGGATTACTTTCGATTTAGAAATTATGAATAGACGAAGGATTGTGTATAAAAATTTTAGCTCAAACAAAACTCACAAACCTAGACATTGAAAACCAAAATGAGTACGAAATAGGAAATACACTTGACTCACTTGTAATTTTTAGTATAACTTTACAAGTATTTGATGACATTTGAAGTTCATATAAAACTAGCACTTATTTATACTACTATCAAACCTCGGTTAAAACTTTAGAAACTCAACTCCCGAATGATCAAAGTCCACCGTTTTGAGAGGCTTTGAAAATGTGGCCAATCCCTAGGATAAACCACTGGGTTGTGAAGTTTAAAGCCATAATCAAAAGACAGGGATCCTACAAAGCAAATCTCCATACCCAATTTTTTTATTATTCCAAGTTCATTGTTAAGTGGCCTTCACGTTAATGAATAAAAAAAAACATGTTTGGTGTGCTTGGAACATGGTAGCCTCCACGTCTATCTATGTTTCAAAACGTTCCCCAAACTATATATAATACCATTCCATGAGGTACATTTCCAACACACAATTCTTACAACCTTGTTGCTTCAAGAACCACTCTATTATCCTTCAAAAAATGGCTGCCGGTCACCTACCACTTGTGCTCTCATCATTGTTGCTTCTCCCATTAGCCTTAGCCGCATATCAACCCATCCCACAAGAGAAGAAAACCAAGGTAGTGGTCGAAGGAATGGTGTACTGCCAGAGCTGTGACAATTACGGATCGTGGTCGTTGTCAAAAGCCGAACCGATCGTCTCGGCTAAAGTTAGTGTCGTCTGCAAGAACCAAAGGGGTCAGGTCAGCTTCTACAAGGCGTTTGAAACGGACCCCAAGGGTTACTTCTTTGCTGAGCTCCAAGGGTACGAAATGAGTCATTCTCTCTTGGACCATCCTCTTCAATCTTGTGTCGTCAAGCTTGTTGGATCGCCTCTTGAGAGCTGCAACGTGATGTCGAACATCAACTACGGACTCTACGGTTCGCCACTGCGTTACGAGAGCAAGAGGCTGTATAGGAAGGATTATGATGTTGTGATCTATGCTGCCGGGCCATTGGCTTTCCGACCTGCGAATTGCCCTGCCCACTACTGATTTATCTTTCGACCGTGATTGGATTATGCTTTCAATTTCATTTTGATTCTTGTCTGAACAATTACAGTTGGGATTAACAATAAGATTATGAAGATTATTGGTTGAAAAAAGAATACTGAGAAAAAATAAAGAACACATGACATATGACCCAAAAAAGAAAAAACAGCCCAATGTAATTGGGTTGACCTATGATACAATGTTAAGAAAGTGGACCATATTGAATAAAACCTTTTGTATTTCTCATAGAATAAAGGTACAAGAGTTAGGTATATATAGCATAGTTACATTACAATTAAGGGTCAGGTTTACATTGTTTTTAATGAGAAATTATTTTTGAAAAATAATTTTTAAAAAATAGATGATTTAGTTTAAATATAGATAATTGTTATAGTTGTCAAAAAATAATTTTAAGTAGATAAAATATTTAAATATTTTTAAAAGATATAAAAAATTGATGACATAAACGAAAATAAATTAATAGTTTTATTTAAAAATATTTAAAAAAAAACTAAAAATTTTAGCTTTTAAAACTACTTTTAAACCGTAGTTGTAGAATATTTTTAACTTGAAAAAATTATATATTTCATATTATTTTTGGTTTTAGAATTATTTTTATCCCAAAATACTTTTCGAAAACATTTTAAAAAATAAAAGCTAAACTCTACTAAACTAATTTGTAACCGCGTTAACAAATTTCTAACTAACTAACTATACGTGAACATGAATTCCCCGAAACTTGGGTTAAATACTTCCCACCAGTCAATGCGCAACAAATTGCGTGTATTTGTTCTTCCCCAACTGGCCAACATAAATACTACGACTAAATATAAAACTCATATATATACAGCAAATTATGGACAAAAAATTCTAGTTCTGTAAGTCCACACGCCTAAAGTTCTAATTCAACTTCCCGCACCCTGTGCAATCTCTTTCCTGATATGGACAAAAAAGTTTATGGACTAAATTTGAAAAAGTAGTTAAATCAGGGACTACATTTTACTTTACCCAGGGAAAACATGTTTGACGGCTGTGATTTTATCCCCAAGATACCCGTGCACCCTAAGAAGTTAATTTTCAATTTGAGTAGTTAAGAAGTCGAAACCTTTCTTCAGTTTTGCAGTTATCTGCTCTGGTCATGTGCATGGAGAAATTAATTAAAGAGAAGGCACACGAGGACGGAATTGGAATCTAAGGTTTCTCCATTTCATGCACAGACATTTAATGTTTTGCTCACCTAAACAGCCTTTTCTGTCAAAAGTGTGGATCAATTCATGTGAATAAACAACAAGGCTATACATCTTCGTATTATATCAAGTCTAGTACTAATTTATATAATTATATCTTTCATGTCTGATTTATAATCTATTATTCATAAAAATAAATTACCCGCCCTATACATTATACCTGTAATCTTTTACACCCTGTCTTGGCCAACTTTTAAATTTGGAGTAAATGGAGTTGTTGCAGAGTGAAGAGCTTAAACATTTAAATTAGGGTATGATGTCATGGTCAAGAGGGCACATGTTGCAGAGACCAAGCTCACCCTGGCCTTGTGTATCTTAGCTGTAAGAGATGGCATGTCATCTTTCACTAAAGACCCAATACTGCACAAGTTTTCTTCACTTGGGACTAATGGTGCCACCACCCCATCAAACGAGATCCATTAGCTTCAGCATTGAATGATAACTCAAATGATTTTCACTCTATTTCTCAGAAATAATACTAAAGGATCTTACATCTTCATAGTCAACGTTGCTTATTTAGCCTTCCACGCATGTACTATTGAGTAGGTGAGCTATTTTTTAATTTTAAATTTGAACAGTCCTTTGATGGTGTTATCAGAGAGACTAAATTCCTGGGATTAAAAGTAGAGGGTTAAATTTTTAATATGAAAAAAGAAAAAGGATTGGGGACAGAATTTGACCTTTTCATTTATCATGGTATATATAGACTTGTTTATATTATTATTAGAGAAGTCACGAGCTGACAAGCCCTAACCATTTCTTTTAGAGCCAACCAACAGACTACAGGGTGTTCTTTTACTGTGCATTTATAGGGTCTGCTTTCATTAATTAACCCTTATCTAATCACCCTCTAATTAAAAGTTTAATATCACAATCAATTTAGCATAGAATATGGAATTAACATAAATATATTTTAATATTTAAAAATGAATCTAAAAGAATAATTCCCAAAAATAACTATATAAATAATTAATTAATTTCCATTGAAAGACAATGGTCTTCTTTGGTAAACTTGGCAGCATCTCCTCCTTCGTTATTATTGTTATTATAATTAGTTCTGTTTGGTCACGATGAAGCTAGAAATCTTATTATAAACTTAGCACTTATGGTTATAAAAACAATATAATTATTTTTGGGATACCCTTATAGTTTCAAGGCTTCGTATAGAGTAAGTCGGATCAATCCACGTTATACATTTAATTTTTATCTTACGATAATTTTCTGTATAGATAACACTTTGAATTTAAGACTTGCATAAGTGATATCAATTTACTTATCACTTATATCCGTGCAGTAAAAACAATATAATTATTAGTTACTAATATGAACTATTAATCTCTTGCATGGAGATTATTTATATATATATAAGCATCCCAAATGGAAAGGTATGTATGATCTCCCAAATGATTTTTTGTCAAGTGGGTACTTAGGGTTCATTTTTCTAAAGAATAATAAAGTCTAAATAGTAATTCCCTTATTGGCTTGATCTGGGCAAAGTTAGAATGACTTTCAAACCGTAGGTCTTTTCATCATTGACTTGCACACAAAGAGAGCCCAAGATCGTTGAAATATGGTAAGTTTTGTTAGCTTCCAAGATTCCAGGACCAGCATGAATAAAGATGAAGACGATGTCGACGACGAAGGTAACAGGACCAACTGTAACAAGCCAAGGAATGGAGAAAGCTCAAGCAATAGCTCAGTTGAAGAGAATAGAAAGAAGTGTATTTCCGGATCCGTACGGCCGTATAACCGTTCCAAAACACCGAGACTCCGGTGGACGCCCGATCTCCATCTTCGCTTCGTTCATGCAGTTGAAAGACTAGGAGGGCAAGAGAGTAAGATGGTCATTTACCCTCACAGACCCAGAAATTCCTTGCTGATTTATGTATTAACAATGTGATTTTATTGGCACAGGAGCAACGCCCAAGTTAGTACTTCAATTGATGAACGTCAAAGGCCTTAACATAGCTCATGTCAAGAGTCATCTACAGGTTTATTTTTTTCTCATCTTACTCTTTTGGTTTTGCAGAGATCCTTTTTTAATTAAATCTCTCGTTTTCTTTCAAATTTATTTCGGTAGATGTATAGAAGCAAGAAGATGGATGACCCAAATCAAGGTAAGTAAAAGCTTAATTCTATCAATCTATAGATTTTAAGGGTTTTCTTCAAGGTTTATGACAGTTTCAGTATTGCAGCTATGTTGGATGGAGGGCTTCTCTTTGAAGGTGGAGATCATCACCATATGTACAAACTCAGTCATCTTCCCATGCGCCATAGTTTCAATTATCCTAGTCCTTCAAGTTTCCGGTATGAAAAGATGTTACCGAGACACTATTTGATGTACTGACTATATATAATGCTATGTATAAGGAATAATTAATACTCAGTTTTCGTTCTAATTATACAGGGATGTTCAAAATGTGTATGGTTCAGTTCCAAGCAAGGGGCTTTATAGTTCGGTTGCAGAGAGGCTATTTCAAAGCTGCAACAGCAACAGCTACAGCTACAATTCACTTAGCTTTAGTACCCAAATGGCAGCAACACAAGCAATGAGGCCGAGCAGAACATGCTCAAATTATTTCACGCATCAAGCCACACTAAAGCGGAAGGGCACGGAGAGCGACAACATTAGCCAAGACATAGATCTGAACCTGTCCTTGAAAGTAACAACGACAGAAAACAATGATGAAGTTGTAAAAGGGGTCGATGATGGCAATTTGTCTCTTTCACTGGCATCATCTTCTTCATCGTTCTCGAAGCTTAGCGGTGGTGATGGTAAGAAACAGGCAAGGGCGACAATGACAAGTACTCTAGATCTCACTTTATGAATGAGACAATTCTGAGTGAGATATTGAAGCACTTGTGTCCAAACACCATCTTATAAAATCAAATGTGAATTTATCATCTTAAATATATTGTTAAATATGACTCATTGTCGAGATAACATAACATAACGTACACAAACGGTAAATATCAATCAAATCAACCCCCACTTTGCTTAACTTTTCTTCTTTTGTTGTTTCCACTGTTTGTTTGTGCATGGATTCCGAGAAGAAAATATAGTAGTAGTAATAAATTTTAGCATTACTAGATACGCTTGGAGAGCTAGTTTATGTCTTTGAAACTACTGCGAGGAAAAGACAGACAGTTACACAGTCTTGTGTATTAACGAAAACAGGATCATTTAATTAAGAAAATATTAGTATAATTTCAGACAACCATTGTACTGTGTTAGAGGGAATCAATGAGAGTTTCATGCAGCATTTTTTTATTTTAATTTTGGTCTTCTTTTGTCAGAGAAACCTGTCTTCTTTTACCACATTTGAAAACAAATCAAGCTCGCAGCTTAATACACAAAAAAACAAACACATTAATTGAGTTTGCAATATCATATTAATTATGTTTTTTCCCTGTTAATATGATATAAACCATATGTAAAACACATGAATCAAGTTTTCAAGGAAAAAAAAACTCTTAGATTTATTTTAATACCAAATTTTAGTTTACTGAACACATTAACAACTTAGTATAACACAAAGATCAATAGAATAACTTGACCATAAGAAACCAATGGATCTATGTGAAACAAATAAATTTTCTATCAACCTAAAGAATAAACTCACTTGTATCATATCACAAATCATGCCATTAGTATTTTTCTCTAATCAATTTAAGTTATTTAAAAGATAAGTAATACTAAGAAGAATAAGAATACTATTTCTAACTAACTAATAATAAAGTACCTTTTATATCAACTTCCGGTGGATCTAACATGATTCAAAGGGATTATTCTCAAACTCTTTTTAATAGTCATTTTAATTTAATAAATTGATAGATATAATTATAAAAACAACTTACTATTGCATCTGCAATTAAATTCAATTGATCCTAAAATAAATAACCATTAAGACTAAGAGAGAATCTTTCTAGATGACTCATATAAAGAAGTTACATTTTACAATACCGCTCCCAGAAGAACTTTTTCAAATCAAATTCGGAGTCGAAATTTCTATACTCCACAAAGGATGGGTTACTGAAGGCCTAGACATTTTCCGAGTCTAACATCCAAATTTGAATGAAAAGTAAGCCCAAGGGAGCAATCAATGACTAGAAATTTTGCCTAGTGAGACCAGCAGGCAGCAGCCAAGCCGATATATAATAAACCCGGAATGGTCTTTCGAGAGAACTCAACGGGAGTAGCTGAAAAAACCTCATTAAATGAGCCTAAAAAAAACCCTCTGATAGTTAGCAACCGGTTCTAATGTTAAATTTTTTTTTATAAATAATAGTTATTTAATTTATTTTTATATATTCGAATAAAAAATATATGAATAAAAATATTTATATAATAAATATTTGAATAAAAATATTCATAAAATAAATATTTGAATAAAAAATATACAAATAAAAATATTTGTATAATAAATATTCGAATAAAAATATTCATTTAATAAATATTTGAATAAAAATAATTGAATAAATATATATACGAATAAAAATATTCATATAATAAATATTCAAATAAAAATATATGAATAAGAAATATTCAAATAAAAATATTCATATAATAAATATTTGAATAAAAATATTCAAATAAAAAGATTTGAATAAAATATATACGAATAAAAATATTTATATAAAAAGATATTCAAATAAAAATATTCATATAAAAAGATATTCGAATAAAATATTCATATAATAAATATTTGAATAAAAATACTCGAATAAAAAATATACGAATAAACATATTCCTATAATAAATATTTGAATAAAAATATTCGTATAATAAATATTTGAATAAAAATATTCGAATAAAAAATACTCGAATAAAAATATTTGTATAATAAATATTTGAATAAAAATATTTATATAATAAATATTCGAATAAAAATATTCAAATAAAAAATATACAAAAAAAATATTCGTATAATAAATATTCGAATAAAAGTATTCATATAATAAATATTCTAATAAAAATATTCTAATAAAAATATTCGAATAAAAATTTTTGAATAAAAAATATACAAATAAAAATACTTGAACAAAAATATTTGAATAAAAAATATACGAATAAAAATATTCGTATAATAACTATTCAAATAAAAATATTAGAATAAAAATATTCGTATAATAAATATTCGAATAAAACATATACGAATAAATATTGTACATAATTTCTTACAAAGTATACACAGTGGCTTACAAAAAACATAAGAAAAAAGGTATGTACACAATTTCTTACAATTTCTCACCATGAGCTAAAGGAGCCATCCAAAGGTAAGGATTTGTGTACATACACAATTTACTACGAGAATACATAAAATTAGTACAATAGATGTAAGGATTTATGTATGTACATAAATCTCTACAAAATATACACAAATGCTTACAAAAACGATAAGGAAAAAGGTATGTACACAAATCCTTACCCTTAGATGGCCGCCTTTAGCTCATGATTTTGAAATCGTAAGAATTTGTGTACATACATTTTTTCTTACGGTTTTCGTAAGCCATTGTATATACTTTGTAAGGAATTGTGTACATACACAAATCCTTACCATTTTTGTGGCAATTTATGTATACTCGTAGCCATTTGTTTATGTACACAAAACCTTACCCTTAGATGGTCTCTTTTAGCTCATGGTTAGAAGCCGTAAGGATTTTTGTACATACCTTTTTTCTTACGTTTTTTGTAAGCCAATGTGTATACTTTGTAAGGAATTATGTAAATACACAAATCCTTATCATTTTTGTGTCATATTATGTATACTCGTAGCCATTTGTGTATGTACACAAACCCTTACCCTTAGATGGTCTCCTTTAGCTCATGGTTAAAAGTCGTAAAGATTTGTTGTGTACATACCTTTTCTCTTACGTTTTTCGTAAGCCATTGTGTATACTTTGTAAGGAATTGTGTACATACACAAATCCTTATCATTTTTGTGTTATATTATGTATACTCGTAGCCATTTGTGTATGTACACAAAACCTTACCTTTAGATGTTCTCCTTTAGCTTATGGTTAGAAGTCATAAAGATTTGTGTACATACTTTTTTCTTACGTTTTTCGTAATCCATTGTGTATACTTTGTAAGGAATTGTGTACATACACAAATCCTTATCATTTTTGTGGCAATTTATGTATACCCGTAGCCATTTGTGTATGTATACAAATCCTTACCCTTAGATGACCTTTAGGTTATGGTTTTGATGTTGTAAGGATTTGTGTACATACCTTTTTTCTTATATTTTTCGTAAGCCATTGTGTATATTTTGTAAGGAATTGTGTATATACACAAATCCTTACTATTTTTGTGTCATATTATGTATACTCGTAGCTATTTATGTATATACACAAATCCTTACCCTTAAATGACCTCCTTTAGCTCATGGTTTTAAAGTCGTAAGGATTTGTGTATATACATTTTTTCTTACGTTTTTCATAAGCTATTGTGTATACTTTGTAAGGAATTGTGTACATACACAAATCCTTACCATTTTTATGACATATTATGTATACTTGTAGCCAATTGTGTATGTACATAAATCCTTACCCTTGGATGCCTCCTTTAACTCATAGTTTCGAAGTCGTAAGGATTTGTGTACATACTTTTTTCCTTACGTTTTTCGTAAGTCATTGTGTATACTTTGTAAAGAATTATGTACATACACAAATTCTTACCATTTTTGTGTCATATTATGTATACTCGTAACCAATAGTGTATGTACACAAATCCTTACCCTTGGATTACCTTCTTTAGCTCATGGTTTTGAAGTCGTAAGGATTTGTTTACATACCTTTTTCCTTACGTTTTTCGTAACCCATTGTGTATACTTTATAAGAAATTGTGTACATACACAAATCCTTACTATTTTTATGCCAATTTATGTATTATTGTAATAATTTATGTATGTACACAATTCTTTATGTTTGTAACAATTTATGTATGTACCGTTTTTCTTACAGTTTTCGTAAGGATTTATGTATGTACACAAGTCCTTATATTTGTAACAATTTATGTACCGTTTTTCTTACAATTTTTGTAAGAAATTGTGTATATAGTTCATAACCATTATGTACATAAAATAACCAGGTAAACCGTTAAGGCTTTTTTTAGGCTTTTTTTAAGGGCTTTTCCTAAAACTACCCGAACTCAACACAACTCGACAGTAGGGATGTAAAAACGGTTACTCGGATGGGTTTTAGGTCGGGTACTATCAGGTCGGGTAAAATCGGATACAGGTCATTTCAGGTTGATTTGATGTTTTGACTTGATTCGGGTCGAGTGCAGGTTCATCTCAGGTCGGGTCCATTTCAGGTCGGATCCATTTTAGGTCGGGTTCAAACGGTTCGGGTCCAAATCAGATAATTGACAGTTTCATTTCAGGTCGGGTAGATTTCAGGTCGGGTCCATTTCAATTTGGTTGCATTTCAGGTCGGGTTCATTTCAAGTCGAATTAATTTTGATTTTATATTCATATTAATTTAAATTATTAATTTTGGTTTTGTATAAATACGCAAAAAAACGAAGAAATATTAGACCATAAAGTTAAAGATTAAATTTTGAAATTTAAAAAAATAACATTTACTTGTAAGGACTCAATTAAAAAAATTAAAGTAAATTAGAAAAATCAGTAATAATCAATTCAAAAAAATAACTTGTAAGTTATAAGGACTAAATTACAAAAATTATAACTTAATAATAATTAAAAATATTAAAAATTTATCTTTAATACATTATAAATTTATAATTATATTATAGTTTAATATATTTCAAAAATTAAAAATAAATTTTAGATAATATATAGAATTTATACTATAAATGAAATAATAGTATATATACAATTAATACTATATAAAGAATTTATACTATATGTAAAAATATATTATATACGAAGTAATACTATAAATGGACTAATATTATTTTTGAAAATAGAATAATACTATATATGGATTAATAATATATATGAAATAATACTATTTTCTGAAATAAAATAATACTAGAATAAGAAATAATACTATTTATGATATTATATCATTTATAAAATAATACTATTTTTACAAATAGAATAATATTATAAATGAATTAATACTATATATATATATATGGAAAATAAAATTATAATATATATTATGTATACATTACACTATATATATAATACATTAATAATTTAACAACTAATATAAATATTTATATAATATATATTGGTAATTAGATGTCCAGTAATTAGATATGTTAGATGTATAATATATTTATAATGTATACAATTATTAATTATACATAATACATAACTACATAAGTACATTCTAACATTCATATATATAATATATGTATCAACGTATGTTATATGTATACATAGTGATAGTAGATTTGTATTTAGTAGTAGTAATAGTATTATACATAGTATATTAATATATATATATATATCAATAATTCAATATATCATATATGTATGTTATATCAATATGTAATTATAAATTATGTATATGTATATGTATATATACATTAGTATATAGTACATGTATATATTAATATATATCATATATGCTATAATTTATATGTATATGTATTATATATATGTATGTTATATGTATATATAATATATTATACATATATCATATATGTTAACATATATTAATTTTTAATATATGTATTAATATATAGTATTAGTAGTTTAGTACATGTATTATATATATGTATGTTAATAACTTAATATGTCACGTTATAATCACTCATTTTTTATCGAATTTTAGTATTTGTAGTATTATTGTAGTAGTAATATTATTAATAAAAATAGAAGAAAAAAGAGAGAAAAAATGAAAAGAGAAAGGAGAAGAAGAAGAAGAAAGAAAAGGAAAAGTGATGTAGGATTAGAATCCCACATTGGTGGAAAACATGACTTTACTCTCTCTCATTGCCTATAAAAGGAGGGGATGGAGAGCCTTTTGGGGGGAGAACCAATTGGGTGAGGGTAGTACCCTATGATCCTAATTTGAGAGCTTAGCTCTCCCCAAATTTTGGGTGGTTCGATCGAGTTTTATTTTTAAGATTTGATCTAGTTAAAAATTTTGGAGGGATCGTGGTAGATCTTGGTGGGGAGTTTATCGGAGTTAGCTGTTCGTATTTTTAGATATAATTTCTATTTTTTTTATTTTGAATATTTTTAATGAAAATAATTTTTTATTAATTTATTGTTTATTATTATGTATGTTTTAATTTATTTTTAAATTAATTTTTTATTTGTTAGATTAATATTTATGCTTTTATGTATTTTTTATGTAATGTTTTTAATTTATTTGTCATGTTTAAGATTGCATGTTTACCTTAATTAATTAATGCGGGCCTCTAAATTCGGTCGTAAGCGAGGCCAAGTCCAATATAGTGGTGGTGGTTCGGATGCTTACCTTCGGGTTTAGGTGCTTTAAAATAAATGCGCACATTTAATTAAAAATTAATTCGATCGTCAAATTAGCTCGGAAAATTTAATATTAATGAAGCGGTAATTAAATAAAGTACCAATTTTTGGGCGGTTTGGGGTGCTAATCCTTCCCCAAACTTCGGGGCTCCACTACCTTATGCTTTCGCGAGGATATCGTTCCTTCGTATGGGCATAAGTGAACGGGTCCCCCTAAATTGAATCCAGTCAAAATGAGCCCATAATGGGTGATGATTGGGGGTCTTGCTACTCTTAGTAGAGGATAGCTCGGACAATTCGGGTCCCCCTTTTAGTACCAAGACTGCATATAGAGAACTAGACTACCTACCCCACTAGAGTCATGCGGATACCCTAGACAAATTAGATAAGATATCTAGGACTGTCTTTCTCTATTTACTTTTGCGCAAATTTATTTTTTACGAAATTTATTTTTGCGTTTATTATTTTTACCCGATACTAACATGGTTTCTTTTGTTTTTATTTCACTTTTTTGCATGCATTACATCTTGCATTACGTTAGAGGATATTGATTCGAGTGGTTTATCCTACAAAGGAAACATTCACCATGGAAGAGGTATCTGAAAACCTTAACCCTAGTGTTAGAAAACGATTAGAGACATCAATTAAGGGACGAGATTCAAGGTCACCATCCGTTAAACCCCTTTTATCAGACACCGGTTAGAGGATATCCGAAGAGCCTAGAAAATAGTCTACCAAACGATCAGGTAATGACCATGAATTTATTCAGCTCTACATCATCCGGGATTTCAAGCGAACATAAACGATGTAACAGAAAACCAAGGTTTAATCAAAGGGTTAGCAGAGACAGAGAATCGATATCATCTCATCATCTAAAGGTCGAGTCAGAATCAGACATCAGTCTGCCAAGAACAGGTAATAATGATTTGCCTTACCCGAGTTGACAATAAATTTACAATCGAGAGTTCCAAACCTATACAAAAGATGTAACAAAAAACCACCGAAGATCCAACAACAGAAATGTTTGTCAAAGATGCAGAACTGACATCATTTTGACATCTATAGTTCGAGTTGTAGTTAGATACGGAACATCGATTTAAAAGAATACAAGAAGAACAACGAGAGATCAGTGCCTCACTAACCTATTTCACGAGGATCGTGATCATCATTCAAGAGATGTTATAAAATTTTGGAAGTAACATCACCAGAAAGAAGCCACTGTTAGCAACACCAACATGGTAAGGTCGCTCAGGTAATATTTGACCAATACCAATGCAAACGGTCTCGAAAATCAAAGTTTAGAAGATCAGGTCAGTTGTGGAGATCAAAAGCTCTTCATCTGAAACCCACGATGTAACAGAGATTCCTTTGTCAAGCAAGTAGTTTAGGGTCATAAGAAATCAAAATTAGGGCTAGTACTAATGTATAAGACTAGTTTTCCAATATTGTAATGGACCCTCTATTTCTCGTGAAATTAATCCAGTAGGGTGATTACCAACAGGGATCAATACCTTTGTTTGCATACATTTTGTATCATTTTCATCCGCATCTGCATCACATATGCATTTGATTATTTTTGATATCATTTTAACTGTATGCATCATTTACATCTGCATCACACATGTATTTTCATCTTACTCGATACTAGAGGAAGCAAATGGAGGATCGTATAGTAACCTAAAGAAAAGGGCAAAAATAGTTGAAAAATCGTCTTGAAGACGTTGCACAAAAAATCAACTTTCAGATTCCTATGACGTATACCGAATTGTTTCCAATCCTCATCCAGAGCTGTCAATACTTGTTCAATCTAAATCGAAAAGGACCCCTATACTCCCGATTATGATGTCAATGTCGCGAGGTAAGCACAAGTCACACGAATAATAATTATAGATCCCTGAAGAACAAGGTCCAAAGTTTGATTGAAGCAGATAGTTCAAGTTTCGAAGTATGATGATAGATATGGATTCGGGAAGGTTCTTACTTCTCATTTGAACATTCAAACATAAAATTTTATGCATATTTGTTTAAATTCATTTTTTACATTCTTTAATATTTGATTCATTTTAAGGAAGTAGTTCCTGCTCTCCTATGTACACTTAACAAACATTTTTTAACATGCATGTACACATCATTACACACTTGATCCGTGAAATTTCAAATGTGGTAGCATATTTGCTCCAAACTCAAAGACCGACTATAAGGTTTTGTATATTCAGAAGAGACTGAATTTTGCGGGAATATTGCAAATGAGAGTTCCTACTAGTCTACTAAGGCCAACGAAGGAACAATATGAGCGAATAGACAATGGGCAACTCCCATTTTTAGGAAAATGTCCTTCTCAGGTACTTGTTGATCAAGATCCTTGAATCGAGAGTCGACCTTAAACTTCTACCCCCTGAAGACCTTCTCAGGACATCCTTGAATGAGACAACGAATGACATTCTCTCACCTCACCAGAAAAGGAAGGCAAGATCAAAAAAATTAGATATAGAAATAGGAAGACTATCAGCAAGAAATAGTCGAGAGCTAAGACACACGCAAAAGAGAGAGAGAGAGAAAAAAGAAAAAAAAAGAAGAAAGAAAGAAAGAGAATGACAATCGGAAGGCCAAAACGAGTCTGAATCAAGTAAAAGAAGATTTTGGCAGAGCACAACGTTAGTTGATCACATAAAGGTGATTGAATCCAAGCAATATCAACAAGATGCACAAAGACAATCGAGTTCAAGCAGTGAATAATCGGAAAATACCTCAATCTGGTGACGCATCCAGAAACTTGAAAGAGGAAAAAGAAATGTGAAGAAAACAATGTTGTACACGCTTTATTCATATCAGACAATTCAGAATCAGAAATTCAGCAGAAGGAACGAGGTAAAGATGGGAAAAGAATCCTCATTCTAGATACCTCAGGATCTCACAAATTTACACAGAAACAAATATCGAAGCACATCCGAGATAAGTCGGCCTTAAGATTGCCAATTTCGGAAAAGAGAATGAACTCTAGGGTGAAAACCTAAAACAGACAGTCTAGAGCAACTCAAAAAAATAGAAGTACACATATCACAAATACAAATACATTTACTGTACACACTTCATATTCAGATCAAACAATTCAGAAGCAAAAATTCAACCAGAGGAAACGAGGCAAGGAGAAACAAAGAATCTTCATTTTGAACGCCTCACGATCACACAGATTTGCACAGAAGCGAATATCGAAGCCATCAAAGACAAATCGGCCTGAAGATTGTCATTTTCGGTAAAAAAAGAAAAAAGAAAAAGAAAAAGAAAAAGGAAAAGAAAAAAGGAAAAAGATGATAGAAAATAGAAAAAAGAAAAAATATATTAGAAATACACATACCAAATACAGAAACCTTTTTACACTGATCATGGACTCAACTCTTACAAGCTTTTAAAGACTATTCTGATCATTCAGTGATGTCCAAACTAAATGGGATTGTCTTCAGATCACACTTCCGCACAAAGGTTAACCTTGCTTCAAGGAACGTGGAGCTTCGAAGTGCTTGATCGACACCTAAATAAGGGAAAGATGAGGCAGGATGAGAAAGAGAGATAATGAGTGCCACCAAAAAGGGGTAGCCTCTAGGAAGGGAATTATTCCTTTTGAAAGCCCGAGAGTCTAGAAAAGACTAGGCATTTGCTTATATCCCCGTAATTAACGAGGATCTTTTAAATATACTCTTCGTTAGAGTTTTTCTTTGCCAGATTGGGGCAAATATGTTATTGTATTTGATATTCAAGAAGACAAATATGTTTTAAATACTTTTTGCAATGAACTTCCAAATTTCATACATTTTCCAAAATTTTTATTGCATATTGAAATACATGCAAATAAATTCATTTTTCCAAGAATTGAAAAAACTGAGAGTCAACCTCCGGTGAGGTACCCTGACGAGCACATAAATGAAATCAGGACACAGAGACGTCCAATCAACCATTATACTGATCTAGAAGAGAATATAAAGAATACAAGCGGGGCACCATTGTCTGTGAAATAACAGAATCAAAGCTCGAATCTGATGTAACCAGAGGTGTCATGATTACTGACAAATTTTAGCTAATGAAGCTTACCTGATAGACAGAATAAGGACCGTGGCACCAAATTTTTGAAATAGTGTTGATAGGAACTTCATGCATCATTGTATATGCTATAAATAGGTTGCATCTATACATCTCAGTATACTTCATGAACACATGCATAATGAAAATGCTCATGCATCATTCTTTTTGATAAACAATCGTCTTACAGGAAAAGACAGATAGCGATCAAGAAAGATGACCCCAACAAGGATTTTGTGCATCTTTTCACCTTCCATAAACACTCATTCGAATACCATCTTCCAATAGTAAGAAGGAAAATAAGAAAGATTGGACCAGAAAGATCAACCCTTCAAATTTTCAACATCGTATGTGATAAGTCTATTCTGATATCCAGACGGATAGAACCCAGTCATCTCTCGAGGTAAAAGAAAAGAAAAAAAAGAAAGAAAGAAGAAGGAGAAGAGAATAAGAAAAAATTAAGTTGAGCACGAGAATTTGAGTCCGACAATGAAACGAGAGTATAGAGAAAGAAAAAACTGAGCAGACCGAGAGCTAAGTCTAGCAGGTCACAGAAACCGAGACATCATAAAAGGAAGAAGAAAAAGAAAAGAAGAAGAAAGAAAAAAGAAAAACATTCTCGAGACGAAACTTGACAGACAATGAATGTGTCTCCAAAACGAAAGAGGAACCGAGTACAAAGATCAAGACATTGGGGTAATCCAGAAACCCCAGATGTTTTCAGAAAGAAGATTGGCAGCTGCTAGATGTGAGTCTCGATTCGAAGAAAATTGACAACCACTTTGGTATGAGTCCCTAAGAAACAGATTTTTTGGCAGTCTCTATAGACGTGAGTCCCGATTCAGAGAAAACATTGGCAACCTTCCCGGCATGAGTCCCGATTCAGAAAAAAGATTGACAACCATTTTGGCATGAGTCCCAAAGTAATAGATTTTTTGGCAATCTCTATAGACGTGAGTCCCGATTTAGAGAAAACATTGACAACCTTCCCGGCATGAGTCCCGATTCAAAGAAAACATTGGCAGCCTTCCCGGCATGAGTCCCGATTTAGAAAAAAGATTGGCAACCACTTTGGCATGAGTCCCGAAGTAACAAATTTTTTGGTAGTTTCTATAGACGTGAGTCCCGATTCAGAGAAAACATTGGCAACATTCCCGGCATGAGTCTCGATTCATAGAAAACATTGGCAGCCTTCTTGGCATGAGTCTCGATTCAGAGAAAACATTGGCAGCCTTCCCGGTATGATTCCCGAAAGACTTGAAGATGAAGGTTCCATACAGAGGGTACCGACATGACTCGAGTCCCACAGAAAGAGAATTTGTAGCAGTTTTATACAGAAAGAACTTGTACACACCAAACACAAAGACTTGAAGCTCTATACAGAAGGAGCTATTAGTGGAAAAGTTCATCCTCGACGTGACGGTTTTATATAGGAGAAATCGACAGCACCGAAGTGAGGAGTTCTATACAGGAGAGACCTCATTTTCGTTTTTGTCTCTGAGATTGAAGCTTCATATAGGAGAGACAAACAACTCGAGACTTTAGAGTGAAAATTTTCATATAGGAGAAACCCTAATTCCGGTTCTAGAAGTAAGAGTTCTATATAGGAGAGACCTTATTCTACAAGATCCGTCATGACGTAAAACGTTTTATATAGGAGAAACCGACAGCATCAAAGAAGAGGGGTTCTATATAGGAGAGACACTATCTTCATTTTTGTTTCTAAGATCGAAGCTTCATATAGGAGAGGCACACATCTCGAGACTTTAGAGTGAAAGGTTTCATATAGGAGAAGCCCTAACTCTAGATCTAGAAGTAAGAGCTCTATACAGGAGGAACCTTATTTTGCAAGATCTGTCCTAACGCAGAAGGTTTTATATAAGAGAAATCAACAACGTAGAAGACATGGAGTCTCATACAAGAGGGACCCCTCATCTTCGTCACCATCTCTGAGGGAAAGCTCCATACAAAAGGGGCACGTAACTCGAGGATTTAGGGTGATGGTTTTATACAGGAGAAACCAAAACTCGGGATCTAGAGATAAAAATTCTATATAGGAGGAGCTTTTGTTTTGCAAGATCTGCTCGAAAGGCGAAAAGTCATATAACCGAAGTGACATGTAGCTCCAAGATCAGAAGGTGAAAAAGTTCAATACATGAAGGACTTACAAGCCTGAAGATTCAGCCGAAGAAGAGCAGAAAGTTCCAGAAGAACCTGTGATTTCTGAAGCCAAAATCGAAGAATAAGAAAAAATGAATGCTTTTTTTATCTTTGCTTTGTTCTCGTTTCACAAGAAAAAACAAAGAAGAGCAACTATAATCACTCATTTTTTTTATTGAATTTTAGTATTTGTAGTATTATTGTAATAGTAATATTATTAATAAAAATAGAAGAAAAAAGGGAGAAAAAATAAAAAGAGAAAGAGAAGAAGAACAAAGAAAAGAAAAAGTGATGTAGGATTAGAATCCCACATTGGTGGGAAACATGACTTTCCCCTCTCTCATTGCCTATAAAAGGAGGGGATGGAGAGCCTTTTGGGGGGAGAACCAATTGGGTGAGGGTAATACCCTATGATCCTAATTTGAGAGCTTAGCTCTCCCCAAATTTTGGGTTGTTCGATCGAGTATTATTTTTAAGATTTGATCTAGTTAAAAATTTTGGAGGGATCGTGGTAGATCTTGGTGGAGAGTTTATCGGAGTTAGTCGTTCGTATTTTTAGGTATAATTTCTATTTCTTTTTATTTTTGTATTTTGAATATTTTTAATGAAAATAGTTGTTTATTAATTTATTGTTTAATATTATGTATGTTTTAATCTATTTTTAAATTAATTTTTTATTTGTTAGATTAATATTTATGCTTTTATGTATTTTTTATGTAATGTTTTTAATTTATTTGTCATGTTTAAGATTGCATGTTTACCTTAATTAATTAATGCGGGCCCCTGAATTCGGCCGTAAGCGAGGCCAACTCCAGTGTAGTGGTGGTGATTCGGACGCTTACCTTCGGGTTTAGGTGCTTTAAAATAAATGCGCGCATTTAATTAAAAATTAATTCGATCGTCAAATTAGCCCGAAAAATTTAATATTAATGAAGCGGTAATTAAATAAAGTACCAATTTTTGGGCGGTGTGGGGGTGCTAATCCTTCCCCATCCGTAACCGACTCCCGAACCCCAAACTTTAAAATCTATGGTTTTATGGTGTCCGGTCTACCTAAACGGCCGGTGGCGACTCCAATTTTACAAAATTATTATTTTAACCGAAAACCCCACGTTGAAGACATCCATTTCATAATAACACATCGAAAATGTTTTCCAACTCAGAAAAAAAAATATTTTTAGCGAATTTAATTAATCGTAGATTTTTTAGATCGCTACACACGTGTTAATATGTATTAGTATATTATATATATATACATATATATTAATAATGTAAATATGTAATATTCTATATATGTATATGTATATGTATTATATATATTAATATATATGTATGTTATATGTATATGTATATATATTATACATATACATTATATATATCATACATATTTATTTTTATTATATATATATATCATATTATATATACATATATATATTACATATGTGATATGTATTATACATATATTATATATATAATATAACATATATTACATATATATAAATACGTATATATTATATAACATATTTTATATAAGTATGTATGTATATTTATAGTATATAATATAATATATATTATACCCCTAAAATAAAAAACCGCTTAAATCCCCCTCTCCCGCCTAAACTTAAAATCCCCCGCCTGAAAGCTTAAACCCCTGCCTGAAAGCTTAAACCAAAAAATCCCCACCCACCGGTCTTAAAATCAAATCCTTTCCTCACATACATTAAATAAAAAATTCTCTCCTAAAATCAAAATTTTCCCTCAAAATTTTAATTTTAAATTTATTTCAAAAGTTAAATATTATTTTATATATATACTAGATGTATATATTAACATATACTATATATAATATAATTTAATACATATATAATATACTTTAATATATATGATATACGTATATATATATTATATTTTATGTATTAATGTATTATATGTAATTTATAATATATATAATATACTTTAATATATAATTATATTATATATACTTAAATATATACTAATATATATATTTAATTTATTTATGAGTTAATGTTTGTATATTACTAATATAATGTATTTAATTTAAAATTATAATTAAAATTAAATATATTAAAATTAAATAAAATAGTAAATAAATTAATTTAATTAAATATATAATATTATATTTAAATATTAATCCTAAATTAATTCTCATGTCTAATTCTATTTTTTAAGCATAATTATATTTACTAATATTTAAATTTATCAAATTATAATATATTTAATTATATGTCATGTAAATATTAAGTTTTGTTAATATTAGTTCAAGTCAATAACAGGTCGGGTATAAAACAAGTCAGGTCATTTATGAGGTCGAGTTTAAAACAGATCGTGTTCAAAACAGGTCGGATAAAATCAGGTCTCGGGTCGATTCAGTCGGGTAATATCGATTATTTGCCAGGTCAAACTCGGGTTCGGGTTCGTTTCTGTTGGATACGGGTCGGGTTTCAGGTCTACAGTAACAGGTTAAAATCGGGCTCAGGTCATTCTCGGTTGAATACAGTTCGGGTTCGATTGCTACAGTAACAGGTCCAACTCGGATTCGAGTCAACAACAATCGAATATAGATCAAATTCGGGTCATTACATTCCCGAATCAAACCAAATTCTAACTCAAACAGATTCGAGTCTTCATATCAGGTCAGCTTTTTACATCCCTGCTCGACAGCACCAAGATTTTCACAGCAAATGTAAAAACAAAAATGATCGACAGTTCACTTTTTCAACCTTCCTCTTCACTTCCTGTCTTTCTCCGCATGATCCTCGGTATATGCTTTCACTGTCTCTTCTTATCCTCCTTTCTTTCCATTTCTGTCTACTGTAATTAATGGTGGCGGTCACCACAACAGAGCTTCTTCTTCACTTCTCCTTCTTAAGAACTCTAGAGGACGCCACGGGCTCCGAAATTCAACAATTGCCAGCAAGAAATCTCCCGCTTAAAGCTCTCGACTTCCAATACCCTGAAGCAGAAACTCAAAGTTCTCAACTTTGATGACAAAGTCAATAACTTCTTCAAAACACAAGGTTGTAAAAATTTTCTGGATTCACTCGGTTTGGGTTTAGACTAGTTGTTTCTCGTTAAATGTTTGGTTGCAGTCGGTCAAGACCATGTGCTCGACATGGGTTTTGGTGTCGAAGAAAGAGAAGGGAATTCAGTGAAATGTTCGGTGAAGACTGCTCTCTATTCGTTGGTCGAAATGATTGAGAAATGGGACCCAAACAAGGGTCGAAATGATAGGATAGTGTATGGTTCATTACGAAACTCGAGACTTTAAAAACTTGAAAGTTTTAGGAGGTGTTGAGGATTTTTATGATTGCATTGTTGGAATCATAATGTATGTTTTTCTAATAGTTCTTTGTCATACAGTTTTGGAATGTTACAAGGATCTTTGAAGTATGATTCTTTGTTACAGATATAACATAATGGTGCTTGAGCTCCTTGCCCACAATTCACTTCAAATTCAGACAACAATTCATGAATCAATGGAATGCCGGTTTTGGGTAATTCACCCACCTAGTGGATGTAACCTTTCTTCAAACACTGAATATGCATCCCAAGCAGCTTTACCGAGGATTGAGGTTAGTGCAATGCGAGTGTCTTTGTTTATGTACAAGTTTTGCTTGAATGATAAGATTTTATCTGTTTTAAGGTTTGCTAGACTTGGATTAAATATATCCTTTTGGGATTCAGCTGATAGGATCGGCTTGCTTGATTCCGAAACCGTTGAATGAATTCTTGCTGTGATTCTTCCCCATTGCGGGAGGACATTGTTGGAAGGTCTTATAAGAGATCTTCAGGTATGTTATATTTATGGCTTTAATCATCCTTTTTTTGTCGTACTTTTTCAGTTTTTCATTTATTTAGTTGATAATTGCAAGCCTAGGGAATTTCTGTATTTAAAGCTTTAATGCTTTATGGTAAACAATGCATCACTGTTGCGATCATGACAAGTTCAGCTAAGAAAAACACGAGCATATCACTTCACTCTGTGAAAGACTTTGATGGTTTGGACGGAGCTAGGAGAGTTTCCGACTCTTTGAAAATATTGGCGCTCGTTAGTAATTTGACACCTAAATTTGTTGGTCTCTAATCCCTGCTGTAAGTGCAGAAGATGGGCAATGACTGGTTAGAAAACCATTAGTGCCCATATGCAAACCCGGTGGTCATGTCATAATGTGGAAACTTGCTTACGACAAAGGTATATTCAATGGTTTGATGATCATGGAAGGCAATGTGCCACTGTTCGGCAAGTCAGGTTAGGCATATTCACAATATATCAAAACGTATCTGTAGCAAATATATGTTATGTATTAGTTGTTGAATTTGAGGATCGCATCGATGCGTTTGCAGTAATGTCGTGGGCCTCATGGCTGCTACAAATATGACCCTCTTGGCATTGGCAGGGATCGGACTACATCCTTGAATAGTATGCTTATATAGGAAACACTTATATATTAAGGTGTTTTTCTAATCTTGTATTGTACTGACTCCGGTTGTAACAGAAGCTTGGGTTTGCATCCTGCAAGAGGAACATTGGGTATACAGAAGGAATCAATGTTCTAAACGAAAAGAAGAACGTTGATGGGGAGTGGGCATATGGTCTTTCATGCACTGAATACGCCGACTTTGATAAGTTTGGAATCACAAGTGGACAACCTTCACTAATAGGTGCCCTCTTATGTTTGCTATAATCTGGTCTTGCGGTTATCACTTATTTTTCAAACACTCTTACTTTCAAATAACTAAGTCAGTAATCTCTTGTTTTTTGTGTAAGTTTGCAGGTAGAGTTCCCTGCCAATACCAACATTCTTTATGTGGATTTACCTTCTGCCAAGTTAGTTGGATCAGCAAGGTAAACGAAGTTTACTTGGCGTAGTTTTTAATTCAAAGAAGTCTATTGTATTTATGTATTACTTCGGAAACAAACACAGGTACTTGGCATGTATCTTTTCGTTTGGATAGCAAGTTTTTGTGCCATGTATGGATCGTGTTCCTCTTCAACATATTGGTAATTATTAATCAAATAAGGGATATCTTATAAACTAATGAATAAACGACACAGATTCAAAGAGATAAAAATCAAAAGCCTACAAGTACCTTTAGTGTTCCTAATACATATCCAACTAGGTGCTACAAGGATGTTGAAGGTATGCAATTAGCTGAGATCAACTGTGAGTTCTAGTGTTGGTAATCACGGTTACATGTGCGTGTCTACAGATAAATTGGATGCCTTTATAGTTTATAATGAACGGAGAAGGGTTATGCCATCTACTAAGAAGAAAAGGAAACCTTAAGACACATCGCTTCTCCAGGTAGATGTTTTAATATTCTTCTCTTGCACTCTAATTATCAGTAGAAACATATTTAAGTCTGATTTCATGTGCAGACTTGTGACGGTTCACTGTTGGATATCACGCGGAATGCCTATGATCTTCTTTCGCAATGTGATATTGATATTCTTGAGGTATTTCCTATATCGCTGGAATCTGTTTGAACCGATTGAGTTGGTTTGCCGCATTTGGGATATCTATTTATTATTTACTAAATTTGTTCATCTTGCAAATTGAAAGTAATGATAGGTATGTAGACTCTGGACTGCCATTTCTCATCTTACTTCATCCGGCACTTGGACCGGCTTGGAAGATCACCAGGCAGAAAGTAAGTTTATTCTGACCTTTTCAACTCAACCGTCCCTGTACTGTACTTCTCCATTTGGTGTAGTTGTTCTATGAATTAGTTGATAGAATCTCATTAATCCATCTCTGGAAACATTGTCACTATCTTACAAAGTTCCAGCAATGAGAGCTTTAGTGTTAAACATATTGGAGTAAAAACATTGTTTCTTTGTTTTGTCAGTTTAGTGGGGGTTCCATCTCTAAGGGATCAGAGTTACAAGTCAAAGTACAAGAGTTCTTATGGACAAACGTTCAGGTCCATAATATATCGATACACAGTTTCACTAATACATGCTATATCATTATCTTTTATACTGATACAGATTTTTTCCCCTCAGATCGAGGGAGCATGATTATTGCAGTGGAAAACATCATGGGCTCAACTAGGGTCGGTGACAAAGGTGAACCAATATTACAATACGGGCACAGGTTTTTGTATTGCATGCTTTTGTGAATCTTCAAATATCAATAACAATCGATTCTCGGTTTCAAGAGTGAGTTCATATATGCAGGTGTGAAAGATGTAAGTTACATAATGTAAAGGAACTGAATGTTGTAATAGACTGGACTTCCCCAGACAATGTTTATTGGATCTTGGAAGCATGATGTTTGTCGTTTCAAGGCAATTAAGGTCATGGTACATGGAAACACCATGTTTGAGGCCAATGATGTTACCATACAGGTAATTTCTGATAACAATTTACTTGGACTGATTTTCCAAGGCAAAACTCCGTTTTCTTTCTTTTTTTCTTTTCTGAGTTTGATGTTATGTTTATAGAATGCATCGATGAAATCGATTTCGACTCAGTTTCAGGTTTAGCTGTTGAGTTGGACCCTATCCCATTGAATCCGATGGATAGAAGCTTGTTCTGAAAATACAATATCAATGGCACTCACATTTTTCTTGAATTGGTGAGTTGTAAAAATCATTGCCTTGCTTCGTGTGAATCATGTTTCACACATGCCTAGCCTTGACCACTTCAGTTCACATTGTTTGATCATAAGTTTAACCTTTTTTATACAAGAATGTTCCTTTATAGTAAAAATTCGATTCATCGAGAAAATTATGAACTCCCGGCCATAGTTCTATGTGCATACATTCTTTTTCCTTATTGTGGTCACATTAGTCGTATAATGTAAGAGGTAAACAAACAGTGCAAAAGTTCTATCAATGGAAATCATATCCGTATATCTGTGTATTTGTTTTGATCTGCTTACATGTTTCTATTTATTGAGAAAGTTGTAATTTGAAAAGCAAGATGATTTGAATCAAGCTATAGCTTTGAGATTCTTTTACAGCAAATATGGTTCACACTATTGTTCATCCGAAATCGACAAATTTACAGTCTGAGAAGTTTGAGATATCACTTATCAGACAGGATTCTGAGATTGTGAGCAACATCTGTTGAGTAATCTAAGCAGTGCATCGGCCTTTCTTCGGGCTTTTGGAGATCCATCGACAGCCAAGCTTCGTAGTGAAGGTATGCTTCGTGGATTTATTAGAAGCCGGCTTGCGACTTCCTCTCCACCGTCTTTGCACAACCCAAGCAAAAGCGTTATTGAGTTCTCCTTCCCTTTGACTGATCCGAATCTCAAGAGATCGATAAGGAGAGGCACCAAAGCTCTACTCTTTTTAATTTCTTCAAGCCCTTGAGGACTACCCAAGAGTAGAGACAACACTCCCAAGGCATCATCTGTTATGCCTGCTTTGTCATCCATCAACAATTCAATCAGCAACGGAACTGCATCAGCAATCACAATGTTCTCTTTGTTAGCACCATAAAGTGCGAGATTGGATAATGCTGTTGCAGC
The DNA here is from genome assembly GCA_035048815.1 of Abelmoschus esculentus. Taxonomy (NCBI): domain Eukaryota; kingdom Viridiplantae; phylum Streptophyta; class Magnoliopsida; order Malvales; family Malvaceae; genus Abelmoschus; species Abelmoschus esculentus. The sequence goes on from JAUCBN010000021.1 coordinate 86,105, forward strand.
ATCCCTTTTTCCGGTCGTCGTTCCTTCTCTGAGGAGGCCAACGAGGGCTGGTATAGCTCGAGCATGAGATCCGATGGCTACCTTGAAGTCATCTATCATTGACAAGCTAAAAATTGCAGCTGCTGCATTCTCTCTCGCCTCCATGGTTTTCCCTGATTCCAACACTTCGACTATGTTGCTGATAGCCCCGGCTGCCATTATTAAGATCTTGTTGTTATCGAAAATGGAAAGATTAAACAAGGCAGTGACGGCATTTTCCTGGATTCGTGGATCATTGGAAGTTAGCATCGTCACGAGAAATGGTATAGCTCCTGCCTCCGCGATTATCCTGCGATTATCCTTCCCGGTTTTCGCAAGCAACCGCAGCTCATAAGCTGCCTGCCTTTGGATATCAAGGGAACCCATCGCTAACTTCCCAACCAAGAACTCAGCAGTCATTTTAACAGAATCAATCGCCACTTTTGTAGCAGAAATGTGATCGACGGCTTTCTCAGGTGCTTTTTGCTTGCTATTAATCTCTGGCTCTGACGCATTTGATGAGCATTCCGTTAATGGAATATTGTTCTGTTGGCACCATTGATGCACTAAGCTCTTGAGTGCATAGTTAGGTATGAGGGCCATATGAATCAACCTTTGCCCACTTTTCGGACATGTATGATGCCCGGTGTTGATCCATTGAGCTATTGAGCTCCGATCATATGTATGCCCTGACGCTACAATCACCGGATCTTTCATCAAATCGAGTGAGATCGGACATCGAAACTCGTCAGGAATATTAAACGACATCGATTGAGAAGACGAAGATTGCTCAATATTTCTACTTGCAGAAACACTAGGCTGTTTGATGTCATTTTTCTTGCTTTCTTCGCAAAAAACCACGGATTTTGAATATGAAACGAGTGATATGAGATTGTTTATGTTTGAAACAACGATCAATCCACCTGTACCGGCCTGCTTTTGTGCTTCAGCTTCAAGCTTTGAGATTTCCTCTTCGTAATCCAACGAGCTTCTCAGACCAATGCTGCTAAAAACGTGTCTCACCACTTTAAAGTCGATTGAACATTGGTTGGTCGTGTTTTTCATGTTCTTTTCATTGTTGGAAGCCATTAATTTCAGAAGCTCGTCCCTTTGTTGAACCTCCCTCGGATCTACCAACAATTCTACCCGTTTCGCTTGCTTATGAAGAAGCTCGACTTGCTCTCTGATATCCTGAGTTACATTAAGCAAACTCAAAGGCAAAATATCCAATGCCCGACCAATCTCCTTCACCAAGACAAAGAACTGATTCGATATCGACTCTGTCTTAATCAGTCCCCAAAGGGAACTACCATCTTTGCAACCTTCAATCAATACTTTAACTCGACGGATCACTGAGAAAAGCTCTGTGAGACACAACACCGATGACGGAGGGAGTTGTGTAGTACTGTAATTCGTTTCCTTAATTTCTTCTAACAAAGATATAAGAACTTTGATCCTCCTTATCATTGTCGAAATGTTCCTTCCTTGTACAAATGGAAGCTTTTCGATTGAAGAGACTTCATTGGACAAATGAATCAATGATTCCAACAAAGTCCCAGACGGAAAAAAAACAGAAGACCCCATCATTTCTTTTATTTTTCTCGACTCACTGGGGTGATACAGTTTCTGTAATCATCGCCATGATTTTCATTGTCAAAAGGCTTTATTACAAGCTGAGGCACGACTTGGGAATTGACATAAGGAAATTATTAAACAACTTGTCTGAAATTTTGACCGTTTCTGGTTGTACAATGAAAAGAAAAGACAACAAGGTGGGTGTCAAAAGGATGAACTATGACTTCCTATGCTGCTGCCACTTGGAGGGTTCCCCTGGTTTCAAGGGTTAGTTATATTCCCCGCCATTTTTATTATTTGCAAACCGAATTCTTTAACGAACTTCTCCGCTTTGTGTTTGTTAGCTAGGTTTTAAGATGGGGAAATTCTTGTAGTACTTCTTGTACTAAGCTTAAGTGGTGAATTTAGTCCATATACTCTAATTTGGCAATTTTGGTTCTAAGTCGAACAATACCCATTAAATTTAGGTTTGAATATATCATGGGTCCCTAAATTATTCCAAAATTTAAAATTTAGTCTTCATACTTTAATTTCATGACATAAGGTCTTGAGTCATAATTTGATTGTGGGGGGGGGGGGGGGATAGGACCAAGTCATTAACTAATTTTGGAAGGTTTTACTTGGCTTATTTCATGAGTTAGACAATTTTTTTTTATAAGTTGTAATTTATTATTTTAGAAAGTAAAAATTTGTGATATTATACAAAGCGAAGATTTAGGCGATCATCTTTAAGGAATTCCTCAAGCCTTCCTAATCGAATTACTCACTTTATATATTTTGGCATTACTGTTATGGATACATATTCTTACGGTATTTTGTATACATTTAATAAGACCATCCCAATCTTTGAACATATTTCTAAATTTCTTATAGTTTTGTTCATCCCATATATAGTATTTATAGGCATTCCAAGCATGTTTATAAAATGTCACTAATATAATCTTACTCTTCAAATGTGTATAAAGTCATTTCAACTATTTATGATATGTCAGATAATTATTTTAATTAAGTCATAGTTTTTTTGTTATAGTAACGATGGTTAACGTTACTCCTAAACTTGGTTTAGAGACTACAATCCAAAGACAGCTTTAGATTTTTTCCTTTTCTACTTTGTCAACTACTTTGTTTTTATTGTAAGTGCAGAAGATTTAGTCTATAAGATAATAGGCCTGCTAATCTATATCTATATGTATATGTCAAAAAAATTACTCCATAAACATTAAACAAACTAAAAGAAAATAAATCGTCCCCTTTGAGGTTTTTATTCATTTGATCATATATTAATTATTACAAACTTATATAATATTGACAACGAATGAGAATAGAATGCTCGGGACTAAAAACAATATTATGTGTATAATGAGAGACATTTAAGTATGACATTTCATATTTATGACTTAAAAATTCGAATAATCTTTTTTTTTTTTTCATTCAAATTTTGTCCTTTTCCATAATCAATCTCAAAACATACCCTTAAGCATGACCTGATTTCAGTCTGAGTCTTTACCTATACCGTTTAGGGTTAATTGATTGGAGCTACATGTTCAAATACATTACTTTTGTACCTAAATGTGTATCGATAAAAGTATTTATAATTTTTTTTTCAAAATTTTAATTCATTATATGGAGTCAAATTATGAAAATGATACGGCCCAACTCCTCCTCTGACCTTTTCTATTGGTTTGAAATGAAATCGTAGATTTTGATGAGGGGATTCAGTTTGTAAGTTGTTGACTTTTATTGAGCTTAGCCTCACATGGAGGGCAATCAGTCATGCCAAAAACACAAATATTATCGAAGGAAAAATAAATAAATCACAATTTATTAAAATAAAAATAAATATTATCAAAGTTCAATATTTATAATATTATTAAAAGTCAAAATTTTGTTTTTTAAATTTTATCGAAGGTTAATATATGTTCAGTTTAAAATATCTTAAACATTAAATTACAAACCCTAAAATATAATCTTAAAATCCTAGAACCAAAACCTAAAACTAAAAATCCTAAAAATACTAAACCATAAACACAAAATCCAAACCATAAAATCTTAAACCTAAAAATAACCAAATCCCTTAAACCTTAAACCTAAACCCTAAACTTTTAAACTAATTTTGGGTTTTAAGTTTAGGGTTTATACTTTTAAAGTTTCATATTTTCTATTTTAGGATTTAGGGTTTTATTGTTTTAGGTTTTAGAGTTTAGGGTTTAAGTTTTAATATTTTAGGCCTTTGACTTTAGGTTTTTAGTTTTTTAATTTAATATTTTTATTTTTTAAAATTAAAAATTATTTAAAAAATTAAAATATAATATATAAATAATTTTTTAAATAATTTAAAATTATATATTTAGTCTTTAAATTTAAATTTTTATTAATTAATTTAATAATATTCAATGATATTTATTGTTAATAGTGTTTAATAATTTATTATCAGAGTTGGACTAATTTTCTTACATATAATACTTCATTTTTTAAAATAAATCAAAAATCCTTGAAAAATGGATAACAATGTAATAAATTCTATACCTACTTTTTATTCATTATCATGATGATCACAATGTCCATATTTTTAGTCAAATAAATTCATTTTTTAAAATTTTCCAGACATAGGCTGAAGTAAAATCTGATGAGAAATTATTACATTCATCATTATATGGACTTAGATATCTGTCCCATCTAAAAAACGGATACAAGTCCCATCTCAACATTTAATTAATGAAATTAGACTCTAAATTGATTTAGGGTATGTTTTAACAAAATTTATTTACTATGAATCTAGTTATTAAATCCATAATAATTTTCTTCTAAATTTATTTTGATTTTTATTATCTTTTCTCATTACAGTCCCTTTAATCCTGTGTCACTATAAGATTGACTTGGATGAGACGTTTTCATTGATATGACTAAAAGTTCAAAGTCAAGATGAAGACTTATTGCAACTAAAAAAGGAATTCTGAAACCAAATGAAGACAATTGAAAACATTGTGGACTTAAAAGTTACTTTATCCTTATTTCAAATCTTGAGGCCTTTCCACCGTTGGATTCTGGTGTCAATCACTGTCCGTTCGATATCATCGACGGCTGGTGTGGCACCCATTTATCCTTCTGCTTTAATTTTGTTTTTCCCGAAAAGGACATGCATTCAAACAAAGTGGGGTCATTGCCATTTGCGAAGCCTTATCAATATCTCTTCCCCCCTTTTTCCCTACCACACAAGGCGTTGAAAGGACATTTTTCTAACTCCTTCCATCAAACATTGATCCATTCCTATGACCAAGTCGGTAAACAGAGTAATTATCGATGAATCAATTTTATAATCAAATCGATTGGCTTTATCAAGAGAGTATTGGAGACGTAAAAGTTGGTTAATTGTTTGAATTAATCAATATTTAATGGATTTAATTGATGTCGTTAAAATTTATTTTAATCGATCGATTCAAATATTAAATAATTTGATATGATTTAAATTAGTCTCAAATTTAAGATATTGTATATACAAAATTTTATTAAAGATTTACCCACTTAATAATTATTTTCTTATGTAACTAAAGACCGAAAAAGGAGGGAACGGTTATTTCTATCATTAATATGTTAGTTATGAACTTTATAATTATAAAAAGAAAGAATGAAATAACATCGATATTTAGTTTTTAAAGGTTAAGTTTAAAGAAAAATTTAATGTTTATAGATTAATGTAAAGTTTAAGAATATTTTTTATGATTTAAAACTTAGAGTTTAAGGTTTAAAATTTAAAATTAAGAATTATGAATTTTAAACGAAATATATAATAATTTTAAAAATTTATTTATTAAAAATATATCACTAATGATGTATGAAATTAATTTTTACCTTGTTTAAATATTTTCTTAATTGCACTTCAAGAATTTAAAAAAAAAATATTTGAATATTTAAACAAGGTACCGTTAACGCATTAGATAGGAAAATAATTACATAAATCTTGAGAGGATATTGTTCTCAATTTTTTTCTTTCTAATTTAATTGTTTTTAAGTTTGCATATTTATTTGAATTTAAAGACTTGACTGACACTGCATGTGAGTTCCTAATTGATGTTCTTTTGAGTGTAATCGAGCAATCTATGGCTCATTGCTTTTCTTGCGAAACTTTCTTTCAAATCACATGAAAATTATCATCTCGAGCTTATGAACAATCAGTTCTCAACCAAATCTCACCCATAAATATTTATAATGCTGATCACAGAGACAATTATTTCTAGCACCCACTCTCACCAGATGAAAAACAAAACAAAACAAAACACAAACATTTTCTTGTCTCCTTTTAAGTACTTCACTTAGGTACCGTTCAATTGAATTTCTTCGCTTAATTTTTTGAGAAATTTTATCAAACACTTTATTTTTAAGTACTTTCACTTAATTTTTATTTTAAATTTGGTCTCAAATACAACTTGTTAAAAAAATTAGAATTTTTAACTTTTTCTCAAATAAAGCGTTTTTTCATTCAACCCAAAATTTCGATTGCTCCGTCTAACGAAACCTTAATATTTTATAAGACATTTTCAAGATATTTTAGACGAAAAACTTTTATTTTTTTAGTTATATTTATAATAATGTCAAGTTAAAAATAATAGTCCATATATATAAGTTCTGAATATGTAACATTGCTCTAATCAACTAAGTTAATAGGTTACTCTATCATAATACATAAAATATTTATTCTCCAAGCTTTATGAGTTTACTATTAATACTCTCTGGTGCCTATTTAAATGGATGTTTGAGAAGAGATAAATATGGAAGCTGTAGAGTAGCAAATAGAAGAGAGTTTCTATAGTCTTTGAAGGTGCTGGATATGAAGCCATGAGGAGTCAGGAGCCACGTTCCACGTCCTCTTGTGCAGCCTGCAAACTCTTGAAAAGAAGATGCGGTCCCAACTGTATCTTCGCACCCTATTTTCGATCCGATGAGCCCAAGAAATTCGCAAAAGTCCACAAAGTGTTCGGTGCCAGCAATGTCAGCAAGATCCTTATCGAAGTCCCCGAAGAGCAACGAGAAGACACCGTGAATTCCTTGGCGTATGAAGCCGAAGTGAGGCTCCAAGACCCCGTCTACGGTTGCATTGGCGCCATAGCTTTGTTGCAGAGGAAGATGGTCGAGCTTCAACATGATTTGGCCCTCGCAAGAGCTCGTTTGGCTCTGTATGCCGGCACCTATTCGGCAGGTATTGGTAATACCGACTCGGATCGGTTTAGCATGACAGCTTTAGGTGAATTCCCGGTTGCTTGCGGAGGAATCATGGACAGTTTTAGTCAGACTTGTAACCAAGATGCACATATGTACGATTTCACCCGAATTCCATATATATAAATAACATCTTTTGTATTGTTTCTTTCGTGTTGATTAATATTATCTATGGAGAACTTGGCCCTTAAATCTTTGTTCAAATATCATCATCAAGCTTGGATTTTCTGGGAAATGGAAGGGTTTTCTAAAATTAAAAAAGGCAAAGAAACTGCTGTTAAAGTTTCTCAGAAGAATTGTCATTTCAAAGGACAGGTGAAATTGTACAAATTTTACAAACACCTTTGGCAATCGCCAAAATGTAGGCCAGACTGTTGTCTTTATTTTCACGTAGTTTCACATGGTGTTGTTCGGGTCTTAAATTAGGTCGTATTATTATCAAACTAAGATATTTTTTTATATATTTTCGGTCTAATATTATTATAGTAAGTTCTTTGTATAAGCACGAAGAGTTTTAAAATATTATTTTTTATTTAAACTTGTTATAAGATCACGACGAATTTTAAATTTTGTCATCAAATTTTTATTTAAATCTTAAGTTAAGTGATTAGACTAATCCTAATCTAAACTCGTCCACTCTTATAATAAGTTTTAAGTGAATTAATGGTCGCCACGACATTTCAACATAACATTGTTTAAAAAAAATGACCTTTGATAAAAATATCATCATTCATGCACGGTAAGTTACGTTTTGTATACGTTGATTAACGATTGTATTTTTCAAGTTATAGTTTAGATTGTTACTATAAATAAGTAGTTTGGTGTAGAGTATTGATCATCCAAATATTCTTCTACCTGTTTAGTTTATTCAAAGTTAAAAAGATTAAAAGACCGTGCGATTTTCGTAGAGCCTCGAAGAAGACAAACACTAAAAATATTTCAAAAGATTAAAAGTAATATTTTTTTAATTTTTAGAATACGGTATTTGTGAGTCTTTTTTATAAAAACTATTGTGAGGTTAAAGATTATAGATTTAGAAATTATTTAGATATAAGCTATTTTGTTTAATTAAAATATAAAATAGTGTTCAAATTTTATTATTCAATTGATTTATTACTATTAAAATTTTTAAGACATGAAGAATTTCGCATCAGGAACAGCATCAAAATATTAATAAATATTGATACCGATATAGCCTCTAAAAGTGACCGTGGCACTAATAAAGACGAGGCCTTCAAAATTTCAATAAAAATCAATTGTAATATGTTGTAAACAACAGTGTCCACAAATCGTACGAACCTCCCCATCTAGGACTGTAAATGAATCGAACGAACACGAACGAGGGTGTGTTTATGTTCGTTAAGGATTATAGCTTATTCATGTTCGTTTATGTTTGTTCGTTTAAATGATAAACGAACGGACATAAATGAACGTAAACGAGCATAAACGAACGGACATAAATAAACGTAAACGAACATAAACGAACGTAAACAAACGAACATAAATAACGTATATAAGATGCTAAATATTTAATATTTTGGATTAATTCGATTATTTCATCTAATCAATTGATTTTAAACCGAATTAGTCAATAATTAAAAATTAAAAAACTCTTAATTATTAAATAAAACCTAAAATTTAACTGATTAACTAGTTTTGTTTCGGTTCGATTCATCAACTCGGTTTAATAGAACAATAAACACCCATAGCCTATAATAACAAGGAAGTTTTTTAACGAGTCATAAAATAAGACTTATCAACTCGAGTAATTCAAAATTTTTTAACTCGACTTACTTGATCTAATGCTCACCTTTAGATATATGTGAATAGTGAACATAAACGAATAGATTACCGAGCGCTCACGAACATAAACAAACGAACGAGCCCTTTGTTCATGTTCGTTTGTTTAACTAAACGAACGAAAAATCTTATTTATGTTCGTTCGTTTAATAAATAAACGAACGTAAACGAACTTTTCGTCAAACGATTCACCGAACGTTCGGTTCGTTTATGGTCCTATCCCATCCCCTGCACGACACGAATCTGGAGGCAATGTCCGTGTCAGAGTTCCTTGACGTGGCTAACATGAGTTTTCACGATTCTTACTTTCCCATAAAAAGAAAAGTTCTAGTGATGAAGCAAAAATAGGTGTTAAAAACTACAACATCTGTAATGATGTGCATTAGAGAAATACATAACATCTATGAATATAAACATAAAGACCTTGTCTAAAGTTCACAGTCTACTATGAACCTCATACTTATTGTGATGTTAGTTACAAATTCAAACCTCATCATAGAAAATGTCCAAACAAATGAAGCCATAACATTATACGAAAGGATGGTGTATTATTAACTTCAGAAGAAGGTGAGATGAATGAAGTTCAAAATTTTGGTTAAACGAATTAAATTTTAAAATTTTAGTTATTGATTAATAAGGTTCAAAATCGGTTAATTAACTAAATTAACCAAAATTTTTATATATTATATATTTTTATATATTTATTTTTGGTTATTAAATTTTTAAAAATTATAAAATAATCATTAAACTTTATAAAATTAGCACGAAATGATAATTAAATTTATTAAATTATAAAAAATAATTATTAAAATTTTTAATATTTTTCAATAATTTATAGTGTACGATGAATCAATGATCATTTTATAATAATTCGATAAATCTAATGTCATTTTATAAATTTTAATAGTACAATGATTAAAAAATTATTTTAATATAGTTTAATGATCATTTGTGTAATTTACCAAATTTGTTTTTTAAAAAGTTCAAATACCTGAATTAACTGATCGAATTAACCGAATTTTTTCAATAAATTACAGTGTGCGATGCAACGATCTCGACGACACAAGATTGGAGAGGATGGTCATTGGTCCAAGAGAGAGTAACTCATTTCGAACCCTTGGAGCACAGCAAAGAAGTAACCCTTGGGCTCCGTTTCGAAACGCCTTGTATCAGTTGAAAACGACCACGATCTGTAATTGTCTCAGCTTCGGCAGTACACCATTCCTTGGACGCCGACCTCGGTTTTCTTCTCTTCGTATGCATCCAAGGCCAACTGGAGAAGCAACACTGATGAGAGCAGAAGTGGTAGGTGAGTGGCAGCTATTTTTTTAAAGGATCTATATAATGTTGGTAAGAATTGTGAAATGGAAGTGTACTTCTTGGAATGGTAGTATATGGAGTAGAGTTCAGTGAATGTTTTCAAACATTGATAGACCAAATCATGTATCTTGTTTAAGGAATTTCTCATATTTTGAAGCTTATGGACAACGGTAGACTTGTTCATTTAGGATTTAAGTTTTCGAGATTTAAATATGTATTGTTTTATGTGAATTTGTCTGCTATATTCCAAAACCGACCTATCTGCTACAAATGAACTTCACCCCCCTCCTAATATTTACATCTTTGTGTCTACTACATCAACTTCAACCTAACACTACCTTTTACTTGACCAACGACTTTCTGAATTCCTTAGACGTACCTGTTCCAGACCCAAGACTTTAACGACTCTACTAGTGGCAAAGGGTCAAACGGGGATTGAAATGCGTCAGTCTGATTCGGTAGCATTAATTTAATCTTTTAAGATAAATATTATCCGCTCTTTTACTGATATTAGTTGTTGCGTTCATATCGTATATTTGTATTAGATTATTTATTTTCTGTCACACAATGATTTGTATTCTATTCTAATTGTTTTTCTCCTTCGTAACCTTGTCATGGTATTACCATGTTCATTCATGTTGTACATGAATTGTTTATCCAATATATCAGAGTTTTGAAGTCTGGTAATTGAGATGCAACATATTATCTTTGGAATCTATAATTTTCATGTTATGTTTAAGGTAATTGATAATTTATATTGTTGATACAATACTATATTAAAATAATATTTAATTTTATTTACTAATTAATATCCCGGCAATAATACTTTTATTGAATTAGTATTATCAATAAAATATATCTCATTAAAAACCTCCTAAAGTTTAAATAGAAAAAAATACACATTCAGATTACAATCAGTTTAGTGATATGTTCATATATATATATTTTATTTTCGTCAAGATCAATATATTATTAAGATTAAAGAGGTATTTTTAACTCTTAGTTCGCCCAAAAATCAATTAATTAAATTTCTCGTTGAAAATAATTCAAATATGAGAAAATATTACATGATTTTGGTTTATTACATTAACTATGGTCTTGTCTAATAATATTCATTCATTTAATAACATATAAAAAGGAGGTAAAGATTTATCTTGTAAAAAGATAAAAATATGAAATTTTACTTTGAAAAAAAAATGACATGTAAACTTACTATTAAATGAGACATAAATGACGTAGTCAATCAAATTCATTTAATATTTTTTTCTAAGTAAGTTTTTTAAATCATAAATTATATCAAATTATTTTTTTGACTGACTATGATTGTTATATTACTAACATGATAATTGTCCATAATGCTGATATGACAATACGTATGTGATTGTGATGTGGTAGAGGGATTGAATCGATTATTTTAATTGATTTTAAGAATGGAAGGACATAATTAATTTTTAATTAAAACTTTGATAACTTAATTAATCTAAATTAAAAATAAAAATATTAAACTAATACTTGAATATTTATAAAAAAACTAACAAAATTCTGACCTTAGTACAGATCCCCAAAACCCTAGATAAAAGACTTGTACTTATCACAAGTCATTGAAGGCATTTAAGTCATTCCGAGGATGGAGAGTATATCTACCATTTTTGTCAATTTACTCGCTTAAAGAATTTTCATACATTTATTTAAAAATCAGGGAGTCTAAATATTTTGCAATTCTTAAGAATCTGCATCTGTTTACAAAGACTGGTTTAGGCTTATACAGTCGATTACATGTCTAAAATACAATGGAAATAAAAATCCTTAATTCTCTATTATTTCCATGTGTGGCCCGATTGGACTGGGTGTTTGATTCTTTCCCCCTTTTGTTTTTTTCTCTGGATTTGTTGATTGTCTTTTCTTTTTTATCCAATTTGATTCAAATTGGTGGTTGATTTTTTCCGGATCGAACAACAAGAGAACAAAAATGTGCCAGTCACCAATGTAAAACTTATTTAGTTTTACACTAATTTTAGACCGTTGAAAGAGTGAAATAAATAAGATTAACAGTAAAAACATGAAGATTGTCACTTAAAAAAATTCAGAATAAAATACTACTTTTTTTCTAATATTTCTATTTATGTACTTTTTAAGTCTCTATTTTATTTATCCCTCTACTATCGTATTTTAGTTTCATTTCTGAACTTGTATTTATGATTACTTATCTATTCATGCCATAGCCCATATGTATGAAAAACACATATTTAAACATGTAAGAAAATATCGAAAAGTTAGACGTAACCCTCTAAGATAAGATGATGGTGCTATGGAATCTATCTCCATCGTTATCTGGTTGAAAAAGATGAAATTAAAGTCGAAGATTTTTCATGTTTTTAAAGATATGATCACTAGACTGCTTTGTTTGGGACTTGAGTCAAAGAAACAACTGTTCCTTATCATGCTTGTTGGGTGTCTTTGGCGAACTGACGTTGTTGTTCCAAACAAAATGGGTGGGATTTGGTACGCAGACTACAAAACTTATTAGTGGACAGACGAGGTTATCTAGTAACTAAAAACATACCTAAATTAAGATTACATAGGATTTAAAAAATATATTCATCACATCTGTCACTCATGTATTGGCCATTAAAGGTTTGATTAAATTCTTAAATTGCTTGAATCAAATATTAAAATGGATATTTAAATTCAATTCATACAATAACTTAAACTTAACTCGGTAATTATTGAAATAATTTTTTAATCAAACTAAAATAATTTATATATACAAATTTCTCGTTTATGACCGATTTTAATAAGAATGAAAGTACAGCTAAAATTACAAGTATCATTACTTAAAGAAGTTGAATTATCTTAAGAAAGCACAGCATTTCTTTGCGTTTCATTCTTTATACGAGGAGTGAAAAGACGTGATGGGTTGATTCAGTACTCCTTGGTTGGGAGAATATAATCAGAATAACCAAAAGAAGCTAAGCATGTAATACTTAATCAAGATTACGATATCTTAATTTATAATATAAACACAAATTTTGTGTTGCTTTTAGAGGATATTTGCATCATCTTCGCCCTGCTTTGCGCCATTAGTTTCACATTAACCTGTTTTTTTTTCTCTCCATATTTTAAAAAGTTTATTATGATTAATTTAAATCAATAAGTATCGTACACTTAATTGTTATATGGGTGAGTAACTCAAATAAAAAAAATTATACACAAAATTCTCGAATTTGAGACATACGTAAGCAATATCAACTCGATTTTTTTAGAGGTTTATCATAATTAATTTAAATCAATCTGCACCGTAACTTAATTGTCATATGATAGTAAATCTCTCAAATAATTTTTTGTATACATAAGATCTCGAACTCAACATACGTAACAATATCAAACCATTTATCACTTAAAACAATCATTTTTATCACCTTTTTCATTTAATTTTAATTTTTGATTTTTTTCTCACTTTAACCTAACTTATTATATAATAAACAATGTAAAAGTCATATTTTTTTAGTATAATTACATGTATCAGATTTATTATTAATAAAATTATATTAAATTTTATAAAAAAATATTATGAAAATAACTTTTTCAAATCAATCCTCTCCATCTAAAATATCATATTCAAATTTACGCTATTACTAACAAAACATACTCTTTTCGAGAAGAATTCGATGTAAGTTACTGGAGATGATTACAGTAACTCTGCATAGCTAATTTAATAGGTTGGATTTGACGTGCAAAGGTGGCATCTCTTACTTATTCTTCGTTTGCATGTTCTGTCGCGTTGATATACCCAGCTAGGCTAAGCTATACATATCCTTACATTTACAAACTAAAAGACAGCCTAGCGAGCTGTCTACAGGCATTCTGTAGTACTAATTAATTCATACACTGCCCCAATTATTGCAGACATAAAACATTAATTAAATCTTACCATCTTGTCTTGATTAGACACATGAATCCTATGATCATATCATCAAACCCTTTTCAATCTCATTGGATTCTTAATTGCATTCCAATCAAACACAGGAGTCTTAACTTAAGGAGTAATTAACTCTGAGAAATATCAACCCATTTTTCTTTATTAGATTTACTATACGTAACCATTAATTTTAATCATAAAAGTTATATTCAATAAATATATAACCTCATAAAGTGACCTATACGTTAAGTCTAATTTTAAGATATCATATTTTTATTAGAATTTTTTCATTAAAATTAGTTAATTTCTTTATTTTTAATTCAGTTAATTAATTATATATTTATTGAGTTAATATTTATTTAATGCTTTGAGTAAGAAGGATTCATTTTAAAAAAAACTTATCTTGTTAAATTCATTCTAAACTTTCTATTGTTATCAACCTAAAAGTTTCCAAATCAAAACTGTAACCATTTTTAATATAAAAAAAGGAATAATTGAAATTTTGAATTTCCAAATAAAAATGAGAGCCTCTATCTATCTTTGAATTTTAACTCTTATTCAAAAAAAAAAATATGAAGAGGGAGAATCTCAAACATAATTTTTAAAGTTGATTTTATTATACTTAAAAGATAGATTATTAGAATTTTTGTTTTGATATAATAATTGAAAAATAATTTTATACTAAATTGAAAAGATTTTAAAAAAATAATTTTAAGTCCAATTAACTTGAAAATATGTTTAAGATGTTTTCATAAAGTTTTGAATGTGTTCAAAATAATCTTAGTGATTAATTGAATTCCTTGATAGTAAAGCTAAAGTAGTAGGAGTAGGGTTTGATTAGAAATCTGAATTTTTTAAATCTTTGTATAAATTTTTCTATATTTTCGCTTTAACCAACAACACCCAAATTGTATATACTCTATCATTCGACAAACTTAATCGGTTGAAGATATCGAATTTACGTTAATATGTATACTCGATTGTTAAAAAATCACGTCAGAGTTTACGTAAATTTTCATCTTATCGTACCTAAATATATATTAAAAATTCGTTTACTTATGTGTTGACCACTTATTCTCTATGTTTATTGTTTATTGTTTATTGTTATTGATTTGGAATGGGCAAAGCAAATTACAAGTGGTTGAGGCCCCAATCAATCGTTCTACCTATGCATTCGGGTAGATCATGTCTTTGAACCATCCAACCAATAATCCATTTTTATGATTTTATTTAATAAAATAACAAAACAATAAATTTATTGCGTTATACTAAATAATTGTTGGTAGAGCTTTAAGTATTATTGTTGCTATTATTGCCATTGGTGTGTACATTACAACTAGTACTTTGCAGTAATCTTGTAGGGATAGACTTTGGGCATGCCTTGTTGACATCTAAAGTGAACGGAAACAGATTCTTCAGATGGTGTTCCTTGCTTTCTTCGATAGTAAGGATTTTTTTTTTCCCTTTCGGATAAGAATGAGGATTTATTATACTAAATCATTAATATATTTAATGGAAAAAAGTTTTTTATAGTCATTTTTAATTTACATAAAACTTCATGTACGTATTAGAGGTGAAAGTAGAAGTTTAAATTTGATTCGTTTATTAATTTAAAATTAACTTATATTATTATAATAATGTATTAATAAGGGATAATTACTGTACAAGTAAACATGATTTATAATCGGAGACATACTGATATTAAAGAATCAATTCGCGTAAATATGTTTGAGATTTTAAAACTATCTTACACTAAAGTAATTGTATTTTAGAAACAAACTTACTCTAATGAAATTATATACCGATAGTGATAAATGTTGTGCAAGCAAGCATATGTTTTATTTTCAAATATGAATTAGAATATCAGGATCTTTCAGAAAGGTTACAAAATCTAAATCGTTTTAAGTTTTAAATACACAAATCAATTATAATCTCTTAAAAAAATTAGAGAGAAAATTAAATTTCAAAATGATTTGAACTAGAAGAGTTCGTTTTCCAAATAAATACGATTCCATGATTAAAAAAAATATTTTTAGAGATAAACATGTTTATTTTAAAACTAGATTTTTAATAGTTTTAAATTTAATTTTATAACTTGTATTTAATTTTAAAATTTTAGCTAAATTATTTGACATGCGTTTTAATATATTTAACAAGAATTTTAACGCGATTAGTAAATTAACTATTTTTTCTGATCAAAAATTTTAGGAGTTCAAAGCATAAATAAAATAAAATGATTTAAAATTTTTGTTTTTTAATTAAAAAAACTTACTCATATTTCAAGGATAAACTACATTGGTAGCTATTGAAATCGATAAACCCTTATTATAGTTAATAAACTTTTAATTCAATTTATTTATAATCTAATTTTAAAAAATTATTGATGTGACACATAAAAGTTTTTTTTACCAGACAAAAATTTTGATGATTGGAGATGTTCTGATCACTCGTAACAATGAGAATTATTTGTTTGACCAAAAAGTTAATATAATTTAATTTGACATGACCTCAAAGTTAACAATGATATATCAAAAATTTAATTTTTAATTTAAATTAATATTTTTAATTTTGATTAACTTTTAGGATCGGTGACGATTGTTTCGTTAATTAAAATTTTGGAAAAAAATTATAACATATCACGTTATTTTTTTAATGTTGTGAATAATACTAGAAGCGTAAACATAATAAATTTAGAATCAAAGTTTAACGAATATAATGAAAAAATCTTTCAATAACCAAAATAAAACGCCGGTTTAGTCTTTCATTAAATGATTTCTGATTTGGTAATTGTCAACGTGTGCCAATCTTTTTTTTATCCCTGAAACAAATATTTCATGAAAGTTGAACGTTTTAACTTTTCAGAACAACTATTTAACTCCTAACAATTATTTTTAACGTTAATGACAAAGGAAATGTAAGACACTCTTTTAACTTGATTTATGATGGTTCTTTATTAAATTTAATAACATAATACTTTAAATTATAATCTGTAACACAATTTTAGAGTCTTAAGTCATCAAAAAACTCTAAGCTCATTGACTCTATAAACAAAAGAGTCTCCATATTCTTATTTTGTCTACTTGCCAAATGTCTGAAGACCAAATCATATGAGACTGAGATGATTCTTCCTAAATCCTAAGATGTAGTCCATATCAAGAAGAGGAATCCATGGCCTGGTGGAAGGTTGAGAGTTGCCTTGGTTGTGGTTGGCACTACCCAGTAGCCAGTAGCCAGTAGCCACTACCTCACGGATCTCCAAACCCTAGACCACGCCATGCTACGTGCAGAGTGTCCTTTTTGTTGGCCACAAAGCTCCGACACGATACGTTGCTTTTCACAGACGCACCGACACATTCATTTGTTAAAGACAACCCTTGCACAGGTTGAGGGAAGAAGAGAATCACACGAGTCAATGGCATCGACACAAACAAAATCAAATGCTTAAATACTGAAAGATTAAAAACGAGAGTTTCTCTTTCACATAGAAGAGATTCGTCTGCCCTAATGGTTAATACCTAGTTTAGTCCATGTACTCTGGGGAAATTTTCATTTTGGCCATTCAACTTTCAGGTCATTTTAGTCTCTACATAATTGTCAATAAAAAATATATAATGTGACCCAATCAGATAATCAGGTTTAGATTAATTGGATTTTGGGTTGTACTTGAGCTTCATATTTTAAATTAATAATCATATAAAATATATTTGATTTTGTTCTTCATTTTAAAAACAAAAAAATTGACTCAAATACTTGTTTAAAATATATTCGAAACATGACTCAGACCAACAAATCAAATCAGATATTATTTCTTATGTGTACAAATTATTTCATTTTACTTTTCCTATATATATTTTTAGAGGTGAATCTTAGTCCATATATTTTGTACAAGTAAGCCCTTGTGCTTTTCTGAGGTGTTTAGACAACCACAAACTTTGGCTGTGTCATTTTGTCAGGTAGTAATTTAGCATCAAAGATCAAGTAGGTGGCTTTAAATAAGTTTACTTTTAGTTGAAATTTTCGGGTTTCGTAAATAAAAATTAATAGAAGCCGGTAGTTTATTAAAAATGAGAAAATATTAAATTTATAATGATGAATTGATAATCATAAATTTAAAATAAATATATATTTTTTAAAATTATTAAAACAAAAAATTAATAATTTATGATCATAAAAATTATTTGATAATATTGAGGATGTCAATTGGACCTTATTTTTAAAATATATATTATAATTTCAGTTGGTGCAACTACAATAAATCAAAATAAAATACAAATGAAATTCTCATGGATATATCCTTATATCTACAACTAGAATTAATTATTAAAAACAAAAATAGGCATACTAATAAGCTCAATATATATTAGAATATATTAGTTAGTTAGGTGGTTTTAAAGTCTTCTTTATTTTCTTTATTCTTTATTCTTTATTTTTTAGTCTTATATAAACACGTGTGTATCACAGTTACAAAATACAAGTTCTACTTCTCTTATTCAATAACAAAACCCCTTTTTCTATTCTGTGGTTCTTGAAACCTAAAATCCCAATTCAGTGAATTCAACATGGTATCAGGAGATTTTGATTCTTTTTCCTCTGAATTCCGGCGAGTGCTTCGCGCCGATGATCCCTCGGATGTCTATTATATTTATCCAAACGAAAATCCCTCCCTTGTCCTTACTTCTGCTCTTCTTAATGGTAATAACTACCATTCTTGGGCTCGTTCTATGAGAAGAATAAATTCTCGTTTGTGGATGGGTCGATTAAAGATATCAAAGATGATGATTCCCGGTTTCCGGCGTGGGTGAAATGCAATAATCTTGTTCTGTCCTGGTTACAGCGTGCGATCAGCCTTGAAATTGCTCAGGGAGTCATTTGGATTGATACGACATATGAACTGTGGGCTGATCTTTTCGACCGTTTCAAACAAGGTGATTTGTTGCGCGTCTCTGATTTGCTTCAAGATTTCTATAATTTGCAGCAAGGTACTCTTTCTGTGACTACTTTTCACACGCAATTAAAAATCATCTGGGATGAGTTATGCAATTTACGACTTCTGTCTTCTTGTGATTGTCTTGCTCTTAGTTACCGTAAGCAAGATTTCATTCTTAGATTTCTTAGAGGCTTGAATGAAAAGTTTTCTATTCCTAAGTCACAGATTTTGATGATGAAGCCCTTGTCCTCCATAAATGAAATTTTTTCTATCGTTGTTCAACATGAAAGATCTGTTAATACAACCTTCCTTAGTGATTCAAATGTTTTGCTTGTTGACCAATATAATACTAAAAAGGAGGAACCAAATTCATTTAGGTTTGATACTCGAGGGGCTAAAAAGTTTAGTAGTTCTGGCAATCGACGTCCTTTATGTACACATTGTGGTCTATATGGTCATTCTATTGAAATGTGTTACAAAAAGCATGGTTATCCTCCCAGCTATAAGTTTAGGTCTCAGTCTAAGACCAATCTAGTTGGAAACATGAGTCACTCTACTGAAGTTCTTCCTCAAAATTCTTCTACGGAAACGGCTTGTCCTCTTACTTTTACTAAAGAGCAGTATGATAGTCTTCTGCAACTTCTGCAAGCAAAGAATCCTTCTGTTCCAGATAATTCTGTTGTTCAATCTACTGTCAATGTTTTGTCCTCCAGTTTTGATTCTTTGCCTCAAGAAGAACAAGGTATTGCTCTTACTTGTTCTTTTTCAAATTTTTCTGTTACTCCATGGATAGTTGATTCAGGTGCTAGTGATCATATTGTAAATTCTTTACATTTTTTCCAGAATTATTCAACTGTGCATAACAAATTTGTTAAGCTTCCTAATGGACAGTTAGTTAAAGTGTTGCATATAGGCATTGTGCAACTTACAGAAAACTTACTTCTTCACAATGTTCTTCACATTCCATTTTTTGGTTTCAATTTAATTTCTGTTTCACAATTGACCCAACAAAATAATGTATCTTTTATCTTTTCTCATAATTTTTGTTGTATACAGGATACAATTGTGTGGAAGACGATTGGTATAGCTAGGAAAAGAAATGGTTTATATCAGCTTGAAGTATCAAAGGATTCCGCTACTACTGTTTGTAATGTTGATTCATCTTCTTCAAACACTTTTTCTATTTGGCATGCTAGACTAGGACATCCATCTGTTCAATGAATGAAACATTTTTCTGAAATATATAATAAGATTCCTCTTTGTTTGCATTATGACTGTGACATTTGTCATTTAGCTAAACATAAGAGATTACCTTTTCAATCTAGTGTTACTGTATCTGGTTCTGTTTTTGATCTAATACATGTTGATGTGTGGGGACCTTTTCTAGTACCAAGCATATATGGACATACTTATTTTTTGACTATTGTAGATGACAAAAGTAGGTTTGTTTGGATATTTCCTATGAAATTTAAATCTGAAGTTAGGAGTCTTCTTATTAAATTTTATAATTTTGTTCAAACTCAATTCTCCAAGAACATAAAATGTATTAGAACAGATAATGCTAAAGAATTTTCTATGGATAATTTTTTTGGCTCAAAAGGAATAGTTCATCAAACTACGTGTGTTCATACACCCCAACAAAATAGCATCATTGAGAGAAAGCATCAACATCTTCTTTCTGTTGCTCGAGCGTTAAGAATTCAAGCCAGTTTGCCTTTATCTTTTTGGATTGATTGTGTAATACATTCTGCATATTTGATTAATATTACTCCTACTCCTATTTTACAAAATAAAACGCCTTTCGAGTTGTATAATGACAAACCTAACCTAGGTAATCTTAAAATATTTGGATGTCTTGCCTTTGCTGTTGTTCTTTCACATGCACAAACTAAGATGCATCCACGAGCATCTAAATGTATCTTTCTTGGTTATCCTAAGAACACTAAAGGATATAGGTTGTTCAATATAGAGACAAAAACAGTTTTCATATCTAGGGATGTAATTTTCTCTAAAAATATTTTTCCATACTATAATTCTTCTAAAGAACTTGTTCTTCCTACAGTTGACCAAGGTAATTTAGATGAAGAGTTTTTAATAGATCATAATAATGATGATGTTTTAAGAAAACCTTTAGAAAATGCATCAAATATTGATACTTTTCCAATTGAAACAGTTCCTACTCATGTTACTAATTTTGATAATTCTGCCTCTTTGTCTATTGATTCTGTTAATTCTGTATCACATTCTACTTGTGCTCCTCATAAAATTTCTTTACATCCAAGTTCAAGACCTTCTAGAACTATCAAGTTACCACAAAAGTATAAGGACTTTCAAGTCACTTTACCAAAGAAGAGAACTTCACCACATACAGTGGCCCAGGTGCTTTCTTATCAAAATCTTTCTTCTACTTATCATTCTTATATTTCTGCTGTTGATAGCTTAGTTGAATCCAAAACATATAAACAAGCTATTTTACATGAATGTTGGAGAAATGCCATGAATGAAGAAATATTAGCCTTAGAAAAAAATCATACTTGGGATCTAGTTTTCCTTCCACCTGGTAAAAAGACTATTGGTTGTAAGTGGGTCTTTCGAACTAAACTAAAGTCAGATGGCACACTAGATAGGTATAAAGCTAGGTTAGTAGCTAAAGGGTATACTCAACAGTCAGGTGTTGATTTTCTTAATACTTACTTTCAGTCCAGTAGCTAAGATAACCACCATTAGGACCTTGTTAGCAGTGGCTGCTACTAAAAATTGGTACTTACACCAACTTGATATAAATAATGTATTTTTACATGGATATTTACAAGAAGAAGTATACATGGATTTACCACCTGGTTTTTTAGGTACCACTTCTGGTCAAGTTTGTAAACTTAATAAGAGTTTGTATGGTCTTAAACAAGCTAGTCGAAAATGGAATGAAAGACTTACTGTTTCTTTGTTAGGTCAAGGTTTTAAACAAGCTGTTTCTGACACTAGTCTTTTTACAAAGGGAGAAGGATCAAACTTTATTGCTTTAGCTGTGTATGTAGATGATATAATTCTTGCTGGACCAAACTTAACTGAGATTGTTTCTGTTAAAACCTTTCTTCATAATACCTTTAGTATTAAAGATCTAGGGGACTTGAAATTTTTTTTGGGACTTGAAGTTGCACGATCAAGTAAAGGTATTAATCTTTGTCAGAAGAAATACACAATGGATTTGTTAAAAGATTCTGGTTTTCTTGACTCAAAACCTACTACTACTCCAATTATTGTTTCAAAGAACACATCTCAGATTACAAAAGAACCATTAGCAGATATTACTTCTTATCGACAACTTATAGGAAAACTTTTGTATTTAACAAATACCAGGCCCGATATATCTTTTGTTGTTCAACAATTATCTCAATACTTGTCTGCACCTACAAATTTACATATGATTGCCGCTCATAGAGTTCTTAGGTACCTTAAGAGTACTCGTGGTCAGGGACTTTTTTTTCTGAGTAATAATCCATTAAAACTTGATGCTTTTTCTGATTCTGACTGGGCTTCTTGTCCACATACAAGAAAATCTACCACTGGTTTTTGCATTTTTTTAGGATCAGCTTTAATATCCTGGAAATCCAAGAAACAACAAACGATATCTAGGTCCTCTAGTGAAGCTGAATATAGAGCTCTTGCAACTGTCACTTGTGAATTACAATGGCTGTCTTTTTTACTTTCTGATTTACATGTTCATGTTTCTTCTACAAATCTTTTCTGTGACAACCTTTCTGCTATTAAACTTGCAGAAAATCCTGTACATCACGAAAGAACAAAGCACATAGAGATTGATTGCCATTTGATTAGAGAGAAGGTTCAAAAAGGACTTATCAAGCTGCTGCCTGTTTCATCTCATAATCAATTAGCATATTGCTTCACAAAGGCCCTTCCTACTTCTGTTTTTCGGTACTCCATTTCCAAGCTGGGCATACAAGATTTGTATGCTCCATCTTGAGGGGAGGCTAGTAGAATATATTAGTTAGTTAGGTGGTTTTAAAGTCTTCTTTATTTTCTTTATTCTTTATTCTTTATTTTTTAGTCTTATATAAACACGTGTGTATTACAGTTACAAAATACAAGTTCTACTTCTCTTATTCAATAACAAAAACCCTTTTTCTATTCTGTGGTTCTTGAAACCTAAAATCCCAATTCAGTGAATTCAACAATATATATAAAATTTTTAATTTAAAATCTACACTTGAATTTGGCATCTTAAAATTCTCAAAACTTCAACCTTATTATCAAACCAAGACCTCATTGACTAGTAACTTTTGAATTTTAAACTTATAATCATATTATCTTGATATATTTAAATTTAAGTAAAATATTATATTGAAATTATCAAAAGTCTTATTCATTCTTTAAAAAAAGTTTATGAAGAATTATTTATTAAAAATATGTTGAATTTTCAACGATCGACATCGTTTCATCGAAATTGAAATCGAAAAATCTCTCTATAAATGAATTTTAAAAAGGCAGTAGACAAAGTTTTATGGTTGAACAAAGAAATGTCTGTTCAGAAACTGGATGTCCAAACTGGTTCTACATTCAGGCACTTTTTTCCATATGCTTTTTATCTTGCTCTACACAGTGTAAAATATATGCATCTTCCTAAAATACCGTTCCAAATCTTACATAATAATTTCGGGCTCCACCCACTGGCCCGACACACCAAGCAAAAAACACTTTTTCTTCGACAGGAACAGAAATTGAAACAATGGGTTAATCCCCACATTAAAATATATGGCTTTGGTATTACTTTTGCATTGTAATAAGACACTTTGACTGAAACAATGAGAAGTGAAGTACTGAAAATTAAAAAGATCATAATAATTATGTTCAAATTTTTATTCGGATTTATTTTGGGTATCAATTTGATCATATATTGAAATAATTAAGTTTAGTTGTTATTTGAATGTTGTATTGTGATGATGTTTTAGTGACACAAATTATAACTTTTATATATTACAAGGACTCGTGACAGAATGTTTAAGAAACAATAGCTGAGCCTGAACTTGAATCTGAACAGACATCAATAACTTGAACTTGAATCAACTACTAGAATGTCGGAGAAAACAGTAACTAGAAAAACTAATTATGTGAAATGATGTGATAATCATACAAAATTTGACGATTCAAATAAGTAACATGAAGTGAAATTATTATTGTCCAAGATAGGATCCATATTTCTTAGAATTTGTTTTGTTGTTGAAATTGTCCCAATTTTGTTTTTTATATGCAAAAACTTTCCAAGGAGTGAAAGGAACATTGCCCCAGCTAATTTAGAAGAAATTAATTAAAAAAATAGGGATGGATAGCAAAGAAAGCGATGGCTATCAGTTCCAAGTTGAGACCCCAACAGACAGAAAGCAAAGGCAAAGCCAAGCTGTTGATGATCTTGTTTTGTTATTAATTTTATTTTTTTCTATAAAGTGATGCCCGCAGAATCTTGCCACAAAATCTTTCACAGTTAAGACACAGACCATAAAAAGATCCACATGCCGATGTAATAAGTAGTTATTGTAGTCATAATGTAATAGTTTCAAACAGTATAATAAATCATTTGAAACATAAGATTATAGATCTTTCATTTGTAATATTAGGGTTTATACGAGTACTTATACATCTGTTATTTAAAAACTTCATATGAATTCTCTGAATCTAACTGCAAACTTGAAAGAAACTCAACCATAAAATCATTTAAACTCTAGAAATAAATAGAATCCGTATATTTTTATATTCAATTTGATATTTTAAAATATACACTGTATTATTTTGATGTGATAGGAATAGGAATAGGAATAGGAATAGGATAGCATTGGTATTAAAGTCGTTGGAAGAAACAGGCTCTAGCTGAAGACAGAATCTGAAGACACAGTGACCCAAATAGCTTCCAGTTTGAGTTATATAAACCCCCTCAGCCTCACGTTCTTCAGTAACTCAACAACAAAAAACCTTACAAACAGAAGCATGGGATCCATGGTTCATGTCAAAGAAGCTGTTATTGTAACTCCATCGGAGCCAACACCGACTCCTGTTCTTTCTCTCTCAGCTCTAGACTCACAGCTTTTTCTACGGTTCACCATTGAATACCTACTGGTTTACAAACCACACAATCCTAATGGTTTAGACACACGCGCCACCGTGGCTAGGGTCAAGACTGCGTTGGCTAAAGCCTTGGTTCCGTATTACCCACTGGCCGGAAGGGTGAGGGCAAAGCTAGAAGGCGGAGGCGGACTGGAGGTGGTTTGTCGAGGGCAGGGTGCTTTGTTCATCGAGGCTGTCTCCGATCACGAGGTTAACGAGTTGGAGAGAGCTCCGCGGTTCGTTACTCAATGGAGGAAGCTCTTGTCGGTACACGTGGCGGATGTCTTGAAAGGGGCCCCACCACTTGTCGTTCAGCTGACGTGGCTAAAAGACGGCAATGCTGCGCTTGGTGTCGGGTTTAATCATTGCCTTTGCGACGGTATCGGCAGCGCTGAGTTCCTCAACTCGTTCGCTGAGTTAGCCTCCATAACGAGTCAAACCAAGTTGGCTGAGTTCAAGTTTAAACCCAAACCCGTTTGGGATCGTCACCTTTTAAACCCTCCACCATTCAAACCATCCAGAAACAATAACAACAACTACAACTCACCGAGTCACCACCCCGAGTTTAACCGAGTTCCAGACCTGTGCGGGTTTCTATCTCGTTTCTCCAATGAAAGACTCGTCCCCACCTCGTTCATTTTCAATAAAACAAGCCTCAACGAGTTAAAAAAGGTAGCATTTTCAACGAGCAGACTCAGTGAGTCAAACTACACATCTTTCGAAGTTCTCTCGGCGCATCTATGGAGGAGCTGGGCACGAGCCTTAAACCTCCCTTCAAACCAAACACTAAAACTCCTTTTCAGCATCAACGTTAGAGACCGAGTTAAGCCGAGTCTACCCAGTGGGTTCTACGGCAACGCATTCGTGTTAGGCTGCGCTCAAACCAGCGTCAAAGATTTAACAGAGAAAGGTTTAGGGTACGCAACAATGCTGGTGAAGAGAGCGAAGGAGCGAGTGGATAGCGAGTTCGTCCAATCGGTGGTGGAATCGGTTAGCCGGAACCGAGCGAGTCCTGACTCGGTAGGGATTTTGATCCTGTCGCAATGGTCAAGGCTGGGGCTAGAGAAGGTTGACTTTGGGTTGTCTAAGCCGGTCCACGTGGGACCGATTTGCTGCGATCGTTATTGTTTGCTTCTTCCGGTTTTCAATCAGACGGATGCGGTGAAGTCGATGTTGGCGGTCCCCGCAAGTGCCGCCCATAGATATGAACATCTGGTCAGGAGTTTCTGCTCTTGAGGACCACTGGATTTTGGCCTTTTCGTTGACCTTTTCCTCTACAAAATGAATCTTTTTTAACCGACTTTGTTATTTATTTCAGTCCATTAAAGAAGCAATCAACCCCCAGACTCCGTCTATAGTTGACTCGTTTAACAAACTCCGTTCTCTGCCAACTCTCTTAACCATGTTTTAGCCTCCATTTTAAAACCATTCTTGCCTTAACAGTTCCATTTTCCCTTCTTTAAATCTACTCCTTGAGTGGTCACGTTTCCATTTTTAAACTTTCCTCCTTTGATTTTGTTTTTGTTACCCTCTCCCGTCGTGTCAGGTCCCCTTCCTATGTTAATGGAATATCTGTGGCTGGCTCTGGGGAAGTCCCATGTGCAAAGAGCTGTCGTTGTTTCACAGCCTTATGAACACGACAAGTCAACCTTTAGGACTTTATGGCTCAAAGGACGATGTTTGGAAGCGGAACATGTTTTGGAGCAGTTTAAAAATAAATTTGATGAAATATTAACTGTACTTTTATTTGTTAAGTGACACGTCCTGGATGAACATGGGAGAGGCTCTATTCTATAAATAAAGTACATGAATCATGTTGAGGAGTGCTGTACCATACTCGACATTGAATCAAATGATGAAATTGATTCTGTTTGTTTTTTTAATAGTTTTTGTACTAATCCAAAAGTGTGTTCAGTTTCTCCCTTAAACAAGGTTATTGGACATAAATATTCTCCGAATATCTTTACAAGGAAAAATTATTCTATGAATCGGTTTCACCACGTTATTTATGGTCCCTAAGAACAAAAAATAAATCTACGTCATCATTTTTTACACACCATCTGCACACTCATAATTTTAATTTCCAAATCATCTTTCTAAATAAAATATATTAAAATTAAAAAAAATGATGACGTAGATTTGTTTTTTATTCTAAACCCTAAACCCTGACCATAATCCCTAAACTCTAACCCTAAACCCTAAATCCTAACCCTAAACCCTAACCCTAAACCCTAATTAAAAAACAAATCCATGTTATCATTTTTTTAAATTTTAATATATTTTATTTAGAGAGATGATTTGAAAATTAAAATTATGAGTGTACAGAAGATGTGTAAAAAATGATGATGTGGATTTATTTTTTGTTTTTAAGGACTATGAATGACGTAGTAGAATCGGTTTATAGAATAATTTCTCCTTTGCTAGAGATTTAGAAGCAAACTTTGAAACTGTTAAGCACATCCACATGACCTAACACCAACTCACATCCCTCCCCTTGGTGTAGACTGGGAAACTGCCCTGCAATGGTCACCACCTTACCAATCTTACTATAATGTCATAAAAATAATTCATTATAAAAATATTTTAAAACGACAACTTAAAAATTTTCAAAGTCAAAATAAGAATATTTGATTCATAGAGAATTTCCTTGTCACATATTAACCTATAGAGAGAGCTTATCTGGTTCAGAAATTTCAAAAAGTAAATCCATTAAGGTTGTTTAAAAGCAGGGAAATGAAATTTCTTACTTGAGGTAAAAATATAAGAAACTTTAAATTTTACTAGAGAAATTAGGGTTTTTTTAGAGTTTAGAGGGGGGAAATGCTTCTCCACCTAATAATTAATGAGAAATACTTAAATTTTGATAAAAAAATTCATTTTTAAAAAGTGATTATTTAATCGAATACAAATTTTATATTTTAGCATATTTTGATGTTGAAAAACACGTTTAGATTGAAAATAATAAGTCTAAGAATTATTAATTTTTAAATCAAAATTTTATTTTTTTTCTAGAATATTTTTTGATTGCATGTATAAAATAAAAATTTTATTTTTTCAACAACATTTTTAACAATAATACTAAATATTATATTATCAATAACGAGTTTTGTCGAACAATAAAATTTTTTAACGAACACGAATCGAACAATATCAAACTCATGATCGACTCATTGGATAAGAACCTCTAATAATACCTGTGCTTTAAGTTTTATATTATATATATTTTAAATCATTACTTTCTTTTTTTAATATTTTTGAAACTCTTAAAAATCTATTATCTTGTCTTCTACATAATTATTTACTAAAATAAAATCTTAAACTTGTCGACAAATGTTAGAACATCTGAGTAAGCATTTTGTTAGCATCCTCATCCCCTCACAAAATTTAAACTTCTATAACAAGAATATTTTCCGCATCTTCTCTTGTTATAAAGGGTGACGAAATTAAACAAGAGTGGATGAAGCAAACGCTTCTCATCCTTTAAAGATTTTAATTTATTTATAAATTTAATTTTTTAATTTTAAATATTTATGTTGAATATTTTTAAATTTTAAATTATAATTTCGTTTTTATTGAAGATGTATTAAAAAATTAAACTTCAAAATCTATATATATATAAATGCGTCGGGGGAGGGGTTGTTATCATTTGACTTTAATCATTTTATTACTTTTTTTATTAATTCCATGAACTTTCATTGTGTTATCATATTATCCGTTTGACCATTTTTATTTAAAACGGTATTTTGACACATATAATAAAACATTGGAAATATTAAAAATTATTTAAAATCCTAAATGTCCAAATTGTTTAGAACTCAACAAGTAGAATATAAAATAAAAAGTTATATTTTAGGAATTGTTATTTTTAAATAATAAAGAAAACATAACTAGTATTTTTAAATGATGTAAATTAAAAATATAAATTCTAGTTTTCAAGGATATTTATTTTAGATATTTTTAATAATTATTCCGCGTGATTATTAGATCACATGATATGTAACATCCCGAAAATCGGGTTAGTAAAAACGGTTCGAATAACGTAAATTAAAATAAAATCATGAGTGAAATATATGAGAATCAATGTGCATAATTGAATTAATTGAGAAACTAAGAGATTCATAACAAATAGCCATATTCCTTAAACTACCCTTGGTAATTAGCTAACATTAGATAATTCATTAAGGGCAAAGTAGACCTTTCACCCTTAATATTAAACAAACAAAAGTGGCTAAAATTTGAGCCATTCTTCCTCATTTCTCACGACAACAACAAGGAAAGGAGAGAGGGAGAGAAACTTGAGAGAGAAAGTAGAAAGAAGACATTGAAGGAGGCTTAAAAGCTTTGCATGTGGTGAGGATCTAGCTAAGAAAACGAGTTTAAATAGCTTGGTAAATCCCTCTTTCCATAGTTAAGATGTTGAAAGCTTAAGTTTTTGGATTTTACATGCTTCTAAGATATTCTCATGTCAAGGTTAAGGATTATTTATGATTAGGTGTAGTTCTTGAAGCATGAACATAAAGTTAGAGAACTTGAATTTGGAAAATTTATAAGTACCAAATGAGTATTGGTTAATTAGATATGTTGGTGAAAAAGAGGATTCAATTAGTGTTAATTTTTATGGTTTTGATGTTAGAAATGGTGAGAACAAGAAAATTGGAAATTAGAGCCATAGGTTATAAGTTAGTCAAAATTGCCAAGAAAATACCACTTCGAGTAGCCAACTTTGAGAATTTCCCTAGGTCGGGATTTAAGGAATTTGAAGCTGAAATTTTAAACCATGATACTCATGTATACTTAGTTTAAGTGAAAATTTACGAAACCTTAATCCGAGTTCGGTAGAGAAAGATATAAGCTGATCCGTAGGGCTACCCGAGCAGTCTTGGAAATTCGGCCGGGTCTGTTTCGGATGAAATCCGAAGCTCATAGATTAAGAAATAAAATTTAAGGTTAATTTTACCTTTTAGAGTATTCTTCTAGCTTTCTAACGAGGTAAAATGGACTAAAATCGGACATCGGAGCTAGGAGATACAATCGTTTCGCCAAAGGGTAGCAAAACTGTCCGTAATGCACCTGTTTATAATTGTTAAGCCTAAGAGTATT
This sequence comes from Abelmoschus esculentus, assembly GCA_035048815.1. Lineage (NCBI taxonomy): Eukaryota > Viridiplantae > Streptophyta > Magnoliopsida > Malvales > Malvaceae > Abelmoschus > Abelmoschus esculentus. The sequence goes on from JAUCBN010000021.1 coordinate 116,092, forward strand.
TATAATAGATGTTTGAATGCGTCTTGATGCATGGCTATTGTATATGAATTGTTAGATAACCCGAGAGAAGAAACTAATGAAGATCAAGAAAGGATCGATGTAGCGAGGAAAAGAAACAAATGGGTTGCGATCTACAATCCTTAATAGCTCGGAGAATTGGTGAGTGTGGCAAACCTTAGAGTTAGGACCTATGGTCCTAACCATCTTTTGTTAATTGAAATTGACATTCCATGTAAATTGATTAATCCATGTAAAAAGGGAAGAAGGAATAATGTTAAATGACTTGTTTGATTGTATAACTTGTTTACTAGAACTTGCTTGCTAGAGTATTAGAACTAGCTTAGCATATGCATTGCTTGAAAATGTCAAGGTAAGTAACGGCACACGGCTACGAATGACAGGTACGCAAACCATGCATGAAGCATGAATGTAATGATATGAACATTGGTTTATAGCATGATATGCATGTTATTGTTATTATAAGGTACATGTATTGGTGACATGTTACGAATACTTGACATTGATGATATGAATTGAATTACTTTAAAGGAAATAATAAAAGCATGATAATTACCTTTGTAGTAGCTTGTATTGGATACTTGTTCTTGGAATATGAACTTGATTGCATGAATCGAATAATGATCAAATAGATATTGAAACGTTATTGAGCCTTGGTCTATAGTGGTCATAGGTAGTAAGACATGCCTAGGGTCTTGAGCTCATTGTTTAGTGCTTAGCACTCTTGTTTAGTACTTCGGTACTCTTGTTGGTACTATGAGTACCGTGATTTGGTGGTTAGTCACCAATTGTTAGATACCTTGGGTATCTCTTGTTAGTATCTCTTTGATACTCTTGTTAGTGCCTTTGTGGTACTCTTGTTTAGTATTTTCGTGATACTCTTGTTGACCCACTTACCTAGTTCTACTATACTAAGGCAACACATGAACTTAATGGGAAGACTAAATGATTAAACATGAGCTATATGTACATGTATTGGCTTGAGAAGCATTGATAATGAATCATGTATTGTTATTAAGAATTGAAATGAAATTGATGCTATGTGTAGCACTTAATGTGAATTGGCTATTGATATTGTAGATGATCATATGGTTATAAGTAACCCTTGAAGTGAATTGTTTATTGAAAGCTTGAGAAATTGAAAGTGACTAATATGTTACATGTATTGATTTTTATGCCCGTTAAAGCATGATCATATAGATTATAACATTGATTGATATAAGTGAAATGATACACAAGAGAAGCATGTGAACTATGATACTTGGATATTGCTAAACTTGTACATTGCTTGCACCATTGCCATATTGAACTATTGTCATGAATTAGAATTGTTTGCTTGGTTAAAGCAGGTTATACTTGTTATTGCATCATGTCTAATATGGTTAGATTAGGGCTGCCTCACTAAGTACTTCTTAGTACTTACGCTCTCTTGTTTCCTCCTTCTCAAAATAACAGGTCCCCGAATCGAGAAGCAAGATCGAGATTGAGTTCTTTTGCAAGCAAGGACATCAAGCAAGCTATAGTATGGTATCTTGTATTTTGATTGACTCCTAGTATGGTGGCATTAGTGATCATATTTTGTTAGCTTATGCATTTGAGGGCTTGGCCCATGGTTTGTATATATTTGTGCATGTGGCTTGTTCATTGACTTGGTTTGTAAGCCATAAGGCAACACCATGCATTGGCTAGATTTTGATATGGTTGAGAATTGCTCATGGAACCTTAGCTAGGGTATTGTGTGTTAATATGCAAATGATGAGTCCTATAGTCTAACATGTAGGTTATGAGGTTAAGGTATGATTAACTAATAGCCATGAACATGGCAAAGTAAAATTGGATTAGATAATGGCATGTGCATTGAATTGGACATTATATGCATTGGTTAGGTTGTTAGTTGGAGCCTAAATATGTTAAAATGGTCCCTTAAGGTTAGAGATGGCATAAGGTTGCACCTAGAGTGACCCTTGACACATACATATGGTAGGTGTGTATGTATTTAAGTTAAAGAGAAGTTAGTTTGATTGTCATGGAGAAAAATGAAATATCATAAGTGTTGGCTTGATTAATGGCTAGAACTAAGGATCTAGGCTTGATAAGTGGTCTAGGTAAGTTGCCATGGGTGCCTAGTGTGTTAGAAACGTCCTCTTAAGGTCTAGGGATGTTTTGAGACTAAATGAAGGTCTTTAGAAATGTGTCTAAGTGTTTAAAGGCTTGAAATTGCCATTTAGAACAGGGGAATCGATACCACTAGCTTGGGTATCGATACCACCCTTGGCAGTGAGTGACATCTGGTATCGATGTCTGTTTCGATACCAAGCCTTCGTGCTTCCCAACCTTAAGCCTTGAATTCATATAGAAGGGCAGTATCGATACCTGGTTCGATACTGAAGCTTCCAGTAACATTTGGTATCGATACCAGCATCAAACCAGGCTACCCAGCCTTGGTCAACGAGTCAACGTAGGCAACCTGTATCGAACCCTAGTTCAATACCGGTACTGATACCACCACTATAGGGGTATCGATACCTCCCTAGCTAAAATGGTTCAAACTTGAAGGATGACAATTGGCTTGATCAATAAGATATTGTTAAGGATGATTAAACAAATAAAATTGATTAGAGGTCTACACCAAGCTCAATGAGACAAAAATTAAAAAATGAGTATAAATTGATTATCGAAATGAATAATTGAATGAATAAATAAAAGTTTTAAATTGCCCCCAAAATTGATAAGTATTTCATTCAATTGTCTCGAATTAACTTACAAATTATCGAAATGTTTTAGAATTAAACCAAGATTGATCTAAATTACAAGTACAAATATCCGGTCGACACCTCCGTCCCCTAACCCGGAGTGAGGGTGTCACATGATAATTACTCGAAATAGTCCAGATGCTAATATAGTAGACAATGAAAGTTCATTGAACTAACTAAGCAAAATTTTAGAATGATCGAAGAATAGAGAATCTCACGGCATTATCTAAGAAAACAGACCTCTTAAGCGAAGGAAGAAAGAGATATTAAACCTTTTAAGTATGATTAAAAATTTAAATTTTAAAATTATAAATAAAATGATTAATTAAAAATTATTTTATTTATAAATTTTTATTATATCTAATTTAGATCGATCAATCAATTAATTAATTATAAATTATTTTATTACTAAATTTTAATCAACTAATATCAATTAACTTATATTTAATTTTAGTATAGATGGATGAGTCTTTCGATAAGACCTACATAATATTTTAAACTGAAAATCTATTTAAATAGAATTTATTTACCGCTTAGATTAACTTATATTAGTATAATTTATTATTATCTTTTTACATTATTTTTTTTAAAATAATCTCTTAATAAATAATATTAATTTCTGTAATAATTAACCTTCCATTTTGCAGACTTCCTGAGTCTTAATATCCCTTCATACCCATCACACTCTGTCTTAAGAAATCTGAAGGTGTAGCCCAAAAGGCTAGAATGTGGCCATAGAAATACATCTCCCCGCCGTATCTTTCTGAGATCGGTCATGACAAAGATTATAAAAAGAGTCAATTGATTTAATTCATAAAAAATATTTCACTTTTAATTTTTAATTTATTAATTAAGCATATAACTTTTCCGTAATATTAATAAATTTTCCATATTAAGTAAATAATTTTATCTATACGATATACATACATTATTAAATAAACATTAAAATTAATAATTTGTTATGAATATATTTATTTATGGTGGATATCCATGTATTAAGTTAAACTTTAATGAGCTTTATTATTGTTGTTTAATACTCATTGGAATTAGGGTTTTCAACTTATGCCTATAAATATAGACTTTTGGTCAAAGATTTGTATACAACCATACTTTGAAAATATAATAAAATTTCTCTCTTTTGTCTCTCATCTTTGTTCTCTCTCAAAGATAAGTTCTTCTCCCTCAATTATATTTTAATTATCGGTTATTTTTCTCTCTTGATCTTTGATTTGATTTTTAATTTATTAAAAATCTTTTGTTATTTGGTGTTTGTGTAGCGATAAAGTGACTCAATTACCGTGGTTCTTGTCGATAATTACCGAAAAAGAATTTAACATAATATTGGTAACTAAATCTACCATATATTCAAGTTAGTGGAAAGTCTGATATGTTTTATTTATTTAATTTGAGATTTTTTTATCTTTATTTATAACCAATATTTGTTTATTTTATTATGATGATGAAAGTTTATTTTTTAATCATGTTCTAATAATCATGTTCTAAGTATTACATGATATTAGAACAAATATTAAACCTTTAATTAATTAATATGTTCTTTATTATATTGGTTTAATCCGAGTATATTGGTTGGATATCCCGTTCTGCGATGGTCTCAAAGGAGGTTCTTTTCAAAGGACCTTGTAGATTGGTTTAACAACGCCGCGTATAAGGATTAAATTTTTGTTCATTGTATGTATTGTATATATATTGGTTGATAAATTATTATTTAATAGTATGAATATTATAAATTTTATATTTGCTTAAAAGCAATACTATTTTTATATTGAAAAACTCGACTATAAACTTCTCCCAAGTTCAAGTTACGAAAATCGTTTTGATTCAAGAATTTTTATGAGATGCATTCCCTGAAGTGAATGCATGCATGATGCTTATTCCATGTAATTATTGGATTTATGTCATTCCTTGAAGTGAATGCAAGCATGATGTTTATTCCATGCGATTATGCAAGCATGATGTTTATTTCATGCGATTATACAAGCATGATGTTTATTCTATGCGATTATTAAATTTGTTTCATTCCTTGAAATGAATGTAAACGTGGTAATTCACTATATAATTAGTGAATAAAACTCTTTGTGTCAAAGTATCACTGATGAAGATATGTTAGAAAAACATACTTTATTTTTCACACATTAATGTTGTCTTGCAGACACAATATCATGAAAAGGTTTTAAAAAACCTATTAGTCTCCGCTCCATTGCCTAAAGTGAATGTGATATTTTATAGCGGAGTGAATAAAATTCATGTTAGTAATTGTGGTTGCGATTGAGGTTATAAAATAAATATAGATAAGATGATTCTTTTGATAATATTTATATCCACCAGAAGTGGAATTATAAAGATGACAAGAATGATAGAGATCATATCAAATCTTTATGTTATCAATGCAATGATACAAACTATTGGTCTCATACTTGTCAAACGCCAAAATATTATGGACTTTATCCATAATCATGAATGATAAATGAAAAAAATATAAATAAATTTTCTTTATGGCGTAAATAATTATGGCGTTGTTGGTTCAACTCAATTGTATATTGTTAATTTTCTCATAATCTTTCAAGAGAATAATTCACCATTGTTTTATTTATATTATAACCTCTAAAAGTAATATTTTGATCTTTTATTTATTTTACTTTATGTTAATTTATTTTTATTTATTATTTAATTTATCGTTAAGTTATTTATTTATGCTTTATGTTAATTTATCGTTAATTTATTTTATATATTATTTATTTACATTTTATGCTAATTTATTCTTTGAATAATATTATCACTTTCGGAATAAAATCTACAATGAATTGTGATTATTTATGCCAAGCAGACAGTGCAAGTACTCATACTATACTTAAGCATAAGAAACATTTTCTCAATTAAATACAAGTGAAAATGTAAGTAATATATCTCAAAGTACTGAAATATCAATATTTTGGAAGAGCTTTTGAGGGTTTATCTTTGATAGATAACCGATTTGATATAATATGCTATATTTAATATTTTTCATTCTCCGAAGTGAATGGTACAAAGCACATATTTTTCATTCCCCAAAGTGAATGAAATAAAGCACATATTAAAAGGTGCATAATTATGCATATTTTCCCATTTTAAATTCAAGAAAATAATGTGAGTATTATATCTGGAAGTACTAATATCACATAAGGCTTCGACTGAGCAAATATTTTATTGCCAAATGAAACTATATTCCATATTTACAGTGCATTATACTCGTCAAAGTCGCAAAGAGACTTATTGAGTTTTTAAGATATTTGTAAAAATATATTGAGAATGTGACACCCTCACCCCGGGTTAGGAGACAGAGGCTTCGACCAGACATTCGACACACATTTAAATCGATCTTGTATTCAATTGTAAAAAATTTTACTCATTTGTAAGCCAATACGAGTTAAACTATTGTAACACTTAATATTTTAGAGGTCAATTTAAAACTTTTTTCATCCTTATACAATTAACTATTTCAGTTCTCAATTTCCATTCATTTATTATTTATAATCTCAATTGAGCTTAATCTAAACCTCTAACCAAATTTTATCCATTTAATCTTCATTAACATTATCTTATTGATCAAGCAAATTTCCTCCTTTTTTTACCAAAATAGCTAGGAGTATCGATACCCCTTATAGGGAGGTATTGGAATAGGGGGTATCGAACCCCAGTTCGATATAGGTCAACTATGTTGACTCGTTGACCAAGGTTGAGTAGCCTGGTTTGATACTGGTATCGATGCAATTTTGCTACTGGAAGCTCCAGTATCGAACTAGGTATCGATATTGGACTACTTCGAAGACTTATTGACTTAAAGCTATGACAGCTTGGTTCGATACCGGTATCGAACCAAGGAGTCTACACGAAGGATTGGTATCAAACCAAGCATTGATGCTATTTTGTTACTGTCAACGGTGGTATCGATACCCAAGGAATTGGTATCGATACCCCTGTTCCATTTGGAAAATTCCTAACTTATTAAGCACTTAATCCCTACCAATAGTCCATTTTTACAACCTCAATCCATCCCTAAACCTTAAGCACTTAATCCCTACCAATAGTCCATTTAAACCATCAAGCAACAACATTTTAAACCAATCCATTACACCAACTCTGTACTAAACCAATATTCATGTCATTCCACACTTAGGATAATCTTTTTGCCATATATTTACTATGGCTTACTAAGCAACCATGATGCTATCCTAGGTTCATATATCGTAGGCACCAAGATAAATGACCTACATACCAAATGCATGCTTCCAAGGCTAACATACCAACCATAGGCCAAAATCTCAAGAGACACTTACTAGTCTAACATGTTCTACATGCCTTATGGCTTACAAATCGAGAGCTCAATAAAAATATGAGTATACAAAACATTGACCACACCTCAAATGCATGAACTAACCAAACATGCTCAATATGCCACCATAAGCTAGGAGTTAACCAAAAATACAAAATATCATACTTTTGCTTGCTTGATGCCCTTGCTCGATTCAATCTCGATCTAGCTCTAGCTCGATAACCTGTTGTTTGAGAATGAGAAAACAACGAGTGGTAAGTACTATAAAGTATTTAGTGAGGCAGCCCTAAGTCTAACTATATTAGACATGAATCAATTAAGAAAAATGAGATGCTACAACAAGCAAATAAATTCAATTCATGACAAGGGATCAAGCAATATACAATTTTATCATGCTTCTCATGTCAATCACAAGTCTATTATACCATTTAATTTCATATTCTATATGTCAAGCATAGACTAGCATGTATTCGATGCATGTTACTCATTAATCGATTTTCATTTCTCATGTTTTCTTCAACAATTCATAGCAAGGGTTACTTATAGCCATATGATCATTTTCAATATCAATAGTCATTTCACATTCAAGTGTTACTCATAGCATCAATTACATTTCAACATCCAATGTCAATACATGATCAAGTGTCAATGCTTCTCAAGCCAATACATATGCATATAGCTCATATTTAAACTTTTATTCTTTCAATTAAGTTCATGTGATGCCTTGGTATAGTTAGACAAGGTAAGCGAGTCAACAAGAGTGTCACGAAGACACTAACAAGATTACCACAAAGGTACTAACAAGAGTATCATAAAGATACTAACAAGAGATACCCATGGTATCTAATAATTGGTGACTAACCACCAAATCACGGTACCCACAGTATCAAACAAGAGTACCGAAGTACTAAACAAGAGTGTCGTAGCACTAAACAATGAGCTCAGACTCTAGGCATGCCGTACTACCTATGACCAACTATCGACCAAGGCTCAATAACATTTTTCATTAACCATTCGATCATTTGATTCATATTTACCAAGTTCATGTCATTAGGAGTAAGTATCCAAGTCATGTTATCAAGCAATGCATTTATATCATATCACAAGTATCAGACATATCATGTTATCAAACAATTAATCATATCACCAATAACATACTCCATGCATGATTCGCGTACCTGGCATCCATAGCTGCTTGCCATACTTACCTCGGCATTTCCGAGCTATGCATATGCGATAAACTAGTGCTAACAATCTAGCAAGCAAACATGTTATCACACAAGTCCTTTGGCATTTAATCCTTCACCCCCTTTTTACCAAATATACAATTAATCCATTTACACGATATTTCAAATCGATAAAGAAGAGATCGTTAGGACCTTAGGTCCTAACCCTAAGGTTTGCCACTCTCACCTTGATTCCAAGCACTCAAGGGTTGAAGATGGTAATCCCCTTGCCCCTCTTCTTTGCTAGTTCGATCTTCTCAAGTTCCTCAACGTCTTCTTCCCTTGTATTCTCTAGTAATTCATATACTTATGACATTCATTAGGATAAATTCAATCATTTAATCCAAGTAATCCTAAACTTAGCAATTGTAAATATGTGTACTTGTTCATTAAAAACGATTTTGCCACCCTTTAGCGAATCGATCATATCTCTTAGCTCAAATGTCCGATTTTAGCCCATTTTATCTCTTTGGAAAGCTAGAAGAATCCTCTACAAGGACCAATACATTTTAATTCCTAATCGATCAACTACAGATTTCATCCGAAACAGACCTGTCCGGATTTCGGGACTGCTCGGACAATCCTTACGAAAACTCTCATATCTTTCTCTACCGAACTTAAATTCAAGTTCCATAAATTTTCACTTAAACTAGGTATATAGGAGTATCATACTTTAAAATTTCAGATCCTAACTCCTTAAATCCCAATCTAGGGAATTTCTCAAAGATAGCTACATGGAATGATATTTTCTAGGCAATTTCGGCTAGTTTTCATTCTATAGGTTCAAATCTAATCCGAGCTCTCTCTTGGGAATTTTCCAGCAGCTTAAACATGCAATCACATCCTCCAATCCATTTTACAACAACTTATAAAATCAATTAACACAAATATATCATTTACATATTTCCAATTTCTAAGTTTCCTAACTCAAATTATTTATTCCTCAAAACTCATACCAAATAAATTCTATCTTTAGGTTAGGCATTCCAACAACCTAATCTAACACAAAAACATCATAAATTTTTTAAAACTCAAAAGCTTAAACACCCATAAACTTTGATTTCGAAAGGAAAAAGCTTGCCGATACAGTTAAACTTGAATTCCTAGCCCAAATTCCTAACCATGCAAAGCTTTCAATCCCTTCTTCAATGTTTTCTCCCAAGTTTCTCTCTCAAGTCTCCTTCTCCTCTATTTTCTTTTTTTGCCGTGAAAATGAAGAAGAAGGAGGAGAATTTAGGCTCTTTTTGTTTGTTTATTATTGAGGGTGAAAGGACCACTTTGCCCTTAATGAAATATCTAGTGTTAGTTTATCACAAGGGGTAGTTTATGGAATCCCTTATTTTATCATGCAATGCTTAAATTCCTCAACTCATTTAATTTAGCCCCTTTTTTAATTCAATTAACACATGAATTAGTTTTTAACTTGATATTTATTCGAACCGTTTTATCAACCCGATTTTTAGGGTGTTACAGAGAATATTAGTCAATGGGATGCTAATTATCTCAATATTACGAGTATAACTTAAGGCAATAAAAAAATCTTTGTAAAATTACATGCGTTGTCATCCATATTATACTACAAAAGAATTAGTTCAAATTAAAGCTCATGCTATTGTAAATTAGATGTTTACTGATAATTTTATTTGGCATGACCAGTTAGGTCATCCCAGTTCAATTATGATGCGAAAATTTATTGACATTTTTATGTGGTCACTTATTGAAGAACTAAGATTTTCTTCAAGGTAATTTTTATGTGATACTTGTTATGGAAGCAATTTGATTATTCAATCATCAACAGTTGATATAGAGTGTAAATCTATTAATTTTCTGGAACAGATATAAGGTGATATATATGGGTCCATATACCTTTCTTATGGTTCATCTAGATATTTTACGATTTTAATCGATGCATCGAGCAGATGGCTATATGTATCCTTGTTATTAACCCGCAACTTGGTGTTTGCGAGGCTACTTGCTCAGTTGATAAAATTATGAGCATATTTTCTAGATTATTTTATGAAGACAAACGGTTTTGATAATGTTGATGATATGTCATTTTACGTGTAGTATCATCAATTCGCATCAAGCCAATAAATGATTATAAGTTCTCCCTATTATAAATGGTTTTTGGCCAGGAACCAAATATTTTTCATCTTAGATTTTTTGAGTGTGTGATATATGTTTTAATTGCTCTACCACAACGCAAAAAGATAGTTCTGTTGGGAATATATATCAGATTTAAATATCTTAAGCTTCTGATAAGGGAATTTATTTATAGCTCGATTTACTGACTATTATTTTAATGAGTCAGTTTACCCGATATTAGGGGTAGAAAATAAAATAGTTGGAAAAGGGAATAAGTTGGAATGAATTATCATTTTTTTGTTTGATCCATAAATTCAACAATGTGAACTATAAGTTCAAAGGATAATTTATTTAGCAATTCAATTGTCAGATGATTTTGCTGACCCTAAAAGTGTGACTAAGTCACGTATACCAGCTATGAATGCTCCGATTAAATTTGATATCCTGGAAGGATAAACTCTAGCTGCTAATGAGTCTAACTTACGCCTTTAGCGTGGTACACAAGTAAGTTTCAAAGATAAAAAAAAATCCTCAATAAAAAAGGAGCTATATTTTATGATGGTCTGATCAAGGAATCATTGAATTATGAAATCTCAAGAAGAGATTAAAAGGTCTCCAACAGAGACATTGATATGACTTAGGTACCTGATAATAAAGAGATCTCAATAGATTATGTCATGTCTGGTAATAAGTGGAACTGAAATTAAATCGACGTCGTTAATATATTTGCATGTAATATAGCACTAGAGATTTTATTTAATGATGTGGATCATAAATCATTGTCAATTGGAAAATGTAAACAAAGAAATAATTGGCCAATATGAAAAAGATAATATAGACAAAACTAAAATCTCTTTTGAAAAGAAAAGTATTTGGGCATATAGCCCGTACATTAAAATGTATAAAGCTCGTGGATATAAATGAGCATTTGTGAGAAAGCGAAATAAAAATGGGAAATTATGAGATATAACCTCATTTGGTTGCACAAGGATTCTCACAAAGACACGAAATTAATTATGATGAAAATATATTCCTCGGTGGTGGATGCAACTACTTTTAGATTTTGATCAGTCTGACAATAAATAAAATTACTTAGTTTTTGCCTAATGGATGTTACAGCTTATTTGAATGAGCCTCTTGATAGTAATATTTACATGAAACTTCCGAAAAGATTTAGATTCTCATAAGCAATTAATTCAAGTTCTTGAGAATATTATTCAATCATATTGAATATATCTTTTATGGATTGAAACAATTTAGGCGTATTTGATATAAGGGTAAATTACACGGATAACCACAATACTATAAGACTGGTATCGAAGTGGCCACAATGCTTTAAAAAGCGTTAAATACACCGGTGAATTATTAAAATGGTACCGAAATAGCCACTGGCCGTTAAAAACTAACGGACCTGATGACGTGGCAGTTAAATATAAAATGGAAGAATTACATTATTTTATTATAATAACATTAGGACTAAATTAAAAATATATATGAATGAAAGGAAGTAAATGTGTAATTATTTCATTTTATATTTAACTACCACGTCATCAGGTTCATTAGTTTTTAACGGTCGGTGGCTATTTCGATATCATTTTAATAGTTCACCGGTGTATTTGATGTTTTTTAAAGCATTGTGGCCACTTCGATACCAGCCCCATAGTATTGTGGTTATCCGTGTAATTTATCCTTGATATAATCGCCTCATTGAATACTTATTAGCATAATGCTATATGAATTGTTTCATTTTCCCGAGCATTTTTATTAAGAGATTTAGCTCTAAATTTTTATTGTTGTGTATGTCGATGATTTGAATATCGTTGAGACTCGTGAAGAGATCTTCTCAAATTCTTGTGCATCAATCGATATACAGAAAAATGTTGAAAGAGACTTTACATGCATAACGCATATTCATTGATCAACCTTATGTTTGCTAGGTCTCTTAATGTAAACAAAAAAAATTTTTGCCTCAAAAAAGGGTGATGATATTCTTGGTCTAAAAGCACAATATATACATTATTTAATATGGAAGCATCGTATCTTAGCTGGTCCAGAAATATTATTAAAGTGCTACGATATCATTACCTTTAAATAATTATTATGCATAAGGCAAAGCCGAAATATGTGTTTGGCTAAAAATATCTGGAAGATATGTGAATTACTTTAACAAGATAAGATGCAAGCTATCTTGTGTAGAGATAATGCAAAATTTATATCTCAAGGTGGATATATCAAATATGATATAACGAAACATATTTCTTTCAAGTTTCGTCCCTCATGATCTTCATAAGAATAATATTCGTGATTCATTTCAAGCAATAATTTGGAAGATTTATCCACTAGTGCATAATCTACTTCAACATCTGAAAATTGTTTTCAATATTGAATTATGAAGATTCAAAAATCTTATATGATATTTTCATGAGAGGAATAAATACGCGTTGCACTCTTTTTCCTTTAACCAAGGTTTTGTCTCAATGGATTTTCGTGATAAGGATTTTAATGAGGCAACATGTTATGTGTATCAAAGATGTGTATACTCTTTTTCCTTTACTAAGATTTTTTTCCCCGCCGAGGTTTTAATTTTATCTTAGTAAGGTTTTAATGAGGCATATTATCTTCATGGATATCCAAGGGGGTGTTATGAATATATTTATTTATGGTGGATATCCATGTATTAAGTTAAACTTTAATGGGCTTTATTATTAGGGTTTCCAACTTATACCTATAAATATAGACTTTTGGCCAAAGTTTTGTGAACAACCTTACTTTGAGAATATAATAAAATCGTTCACTATTGTCTCTCATCTTTATTCTCCTATTTTATTCTTGTTATTTACTTTATTCACAACATAATTAAATATTATCTTATAATTACTTCGGAGTGTATTACATTTCATAAACAACCATTTTATTGTTTTTTAAAGAACAATCTGATGTGAGCACATCTTCACCAACACTTGACACTGACCCGAAGGTCTTACCTTTAGGACCCATTACTCGATATAAGGCACAATATTTCAGGGAAGCACTTTTCTTTACTTGTGCTTCAATTCCGAATTTATTCGATAATATTTATGCCTTAGAACATAGGGTTTATAATTTGTTGCATACTGATATGTGACATATTAGACTAAATACTTATTATATATGTTTAAGTATATATATTATACTACTTATTACATATGTATATCTTACGCATATGTTACTTGTTACGTCTATCTATATTACGTTTGTATACATTATTAATGTGTGTGTTTTTTGTTTTTTTTCTCTTTATATATTCGAACCGATGGACATGCAAGGAAACATTCGGATGAGTGTTGGCTCATGTGTGGCCGAATTGGGCCCTTTTTCACGTGCATGGGAGGTTATGACGTGAAGCCAAAACCCACGTGCCTATCTCAGACTGAGGCAAGCATTGCATGCGGATAAGGACAAACAAATTGGTTCCATTTTCACCTTTTAATCACATGTAAAATGTGAATTCTACATGGCGCCACCATTCAAACATTTGGACCAAAATTCTTCTCACCGATTGAGAAGTTATAGATTCAAATTCAATTTTGAATTTGTTTGATTCTTAGCCACAAATGTCAACCGGAAAATTTTCCTTATTTAATTATATATATGAACTACAACAATGTAATGGGGTTAGACACTTTGATTAATAAAAAATTTTATTCGAGAGTTCTTTCTCTTTTCGGTTCTTTTTAGAACTATTTGACACTCAATTCGTTGATTGTCTTTTGATACTTCGGGTTCCTAAATTGATATTTAGTGGGTCCAAGTCCTACGACGTTAAACTGATTCGATTCGGGTTCGTTCAACATATTGTTCGAGTTCTTTCGAGTTTAGCGTTTTCCACCATCGGCCGTTTTTGAAGTCTTCACCGTCGTCGTCGTTGAAGTCCTTTCCGAAACGCCAAAATTATTATCTATCTATCTATCTATATATTTTTTTTATCATTTTGTTGATATTTAATTTCTTTTCTACTTAATATAATTTTGTCGTATAAATATTTCTTTATCGTTTTTATTGCAGGAACATGCCTACAACATTCCTAGATCCGAAATTAACGAGGAAAGTCCGTTCCGACGAACTCCGCGTTATATTATGTGGTAATCAGAGCATAGGTTGTTGGATTCGTTGTAAGTTTCTGCACGTTCAGTCTTGTAAGTTTGTATCGAATATATATATATATATTTTTCTTCTTTTTCAGTTTCGAATATATATAAAAAAAACAGTTTTGAATATATATAAAAAAATAGTTTCAAATATTAAAAAAAATAGATTCGAATATAAAAAAACAGATTCGAATAAAAAAAATAGATTCGAATAAAAAAACAGATTCAAAAAAAAATAGATTCGAATAAAAAAAATCAGATTCGAAAGAATTTTTTTTTCTTTTTCTTTTTCTATCTATATGTGTTTATTTTATATCTGTATATGTATTTAGTATTGTGTCTTTGTATAATTAGAAACTTTGTATGAACTCTGAATTGCAACTTCAATATACTCGGAAATCGCCGGAGCGTACTTACCTGTTTGTTCGGTGATAGGGACGTTGTAAGCTCGTCTTTGCAATAAGACTTTCTACCTAATTCATTTTCATCTTTTGTTTCGTGCCATCTTGTTGTCATCTTTGTTCTTGTTATTTGTTATCCATTTAGCCACACTATTATCACGAGTTTCGAGACGTTGAATTAGTTCTTTAAAGAGCTGATTTTCGAGAAAGTGTAAGAAAAAAAGGCATTGAGCGTGTGAGATCAGAAGGGGAGACAAAAAGAGCTATTTAAGTATTCTCCCGAGTGAAACACGAGCGCTGAGTGCTATACTTTGAGTGCACTATTTCTTGGAGTGACTATTGCAAGATTTTTTGTTGTGTGTGCTGTGAGGACCTTTTACTTAATTTTCACTAACCGAAATAATATTGTCTTTTGTTTGTTTGTTAGTGTTATTTGAAAATGACAGGTTCCGATGATAATACGGTTGATCAGAATCCACCATTTTCGCAGATGCAAGCCTTAGAAAGAATGATGCAACGAGTAATGGCTTCTGCCATAGAGCCATTACAATCTAGGATGGATAGGCTTGATGGAGGTTCCAACTCTGTTCATGAAATGTTGAACGAAAATGAAGTCAATCCGTCACCGAGACAACATACTCCTAGACAAGGACGTGTGCAACAGGTAGACGATAATTTGACTAACATTAAGATTTCTATCCCTTCTTTTCAGGAATGTTCAGATCCTGATGCATACTTGGCTTGGGAAAGCAAAGTTGAACATATTTTCGAGTGTTATAATTACTCGGAACAGAAGAAGGTTCGATTAGCAGCAACAGAGTTTGTTGATTATGCCCTGATATGGTGGGACCAGTTATTGCTTAGCCGAAGGCGTTATGATGAAGGCCCCGTTGCGACGTGGAACGAGATGAAGCGAATAATGCGAAAGAGGTTTGCTCTTATTCATTATCATCGTGATTTGTTTCAAAAATTGCAAAATTTGAAACAGGGAAATAGGAGCGTTGAAGATTATTTTAAGGATATGGAGATGGCTATGATGCGTGCAAATATCGAGGAGGATCGAGAAGCGACCATGGCACGTTTTCTAGCAAGGTTGAACACCGAGATTGCCAACGCTGTTGAGTTGCAGCATTATGTCGAGGTTGATGATATGGTGCAAATGGCGATAAAAGTGGAACGACAGCAGCGAAGGAAGTCTTCGAATCGAGGTAATACTCCATTTAAATCTTATTCTAACCCTTTGTACATTCCTAACACTACTAGGAAGCAAGCACCACAACCGCCAATTCGGATTCGCGAACAAGGCGAAACCAGCAAGCCCAAGGCCCCTGTTGCTGAAAATGGACGTGGTAAGCAACCAGTGGTGTCACAAGAGCGAACACGAGATATCCAGTGTTTCAAGTGTCTAGGACGAGGACATGTCGCCAGTCAGTGCCCAAACCGCAGGACCATGTTGATGATGGAAAATGGCGAGATTGAGTTTGAGTCTGAGGATGACGATTAGATTCCACCTCCAGTAGGTGATGAAGAGGATGATGACAATGTGAAAACTTTTGCTACCGGAGAAGCACTTGTTGTCAAGAGAAGCTTGAACACTCAACCAATTCAGGACGAACAGCAGCGAGAGAACATCTTTCATACAAGGTGCCTCGTGAATGACAAGGTATGTGTTGTGATTATCGATAGTGGTAGTTGCACTAATGTTGCTAGTTCTATTATGGTTGACAAGCTAGGTTTGAAAACGACAAAGCACCCAAATCCTTATAAGTTACAGTGGTTGAATGACGGAGGAGAGATTAGAGTGACCAAGCAGGTTGTAGTTCCGTTTTCCATTGGAAAGTACAAGGATGAAGTACTTTGCGATGTCGTTTCGATAGACGCGAGCCATTTGTTGTTAGGACGTCCGTGGCAGTTCGATAAGAGGGCTATGCACGATGGCTTCACAAATAGGTATTCTTTTGCACATGCAGGTAAGAAGATCACCTTGGCACCATTGACTCCGAGTCAAGTGCAAGAAGACCAAGTGAGGTTGCGAAAGAATATCGAAGAATCGCGAGGGAAAAAGAAGATGAATGTGTACGCGAGCAACAAAGAAATCAGGAAATGTCTTTTCTCCCAGCTTTCTGTACTTGTTTTATTATTTAAGGATAATTGTTTATTGGCTGAGATTCCTAGTGATTTGCCTGCTTCGATTTCATCTCTTTTGCAGGATTTTGAGGATGTGTTTCCGGATGAAACACCTAAAGGATTGCCCCCTATTCGTGGCATTGAGCACCAGATTGATTTTATTCCAGGTGCCACGATTCCGAATAGACCAGCATACCGAAGTAACCCCGAAGAGACGAAGGAGCTTCAACGACAGATTTCTGAGTTGTTGGACAAAGGGTACATTCGAGAGAGTCTGAGTCCGTGTGCCGTACCAGTGTTGTTGGTACCAAAGAAAGACGGAACTTGGAGGATGTGTGTTGATTGTCGAGCAGTGAACCAGATTACAATCAAGTACCGACATCCCATTCCTCGACTCGATGACATGCTGGATGAGTTATGTGGAGCGACTATCTTCTCCAAAATTGACCTGAAGAGTGGATATCATCAGATCCGTATATGAGAAGGTGACGAGTGGAAGACCGCCTTCAAAACTAAGCTAGGTTTGTACGAATGGTAAGTGATGCCTTTTGGTTTAACTAATGCACCTAGTACTTTTATGCGATTGATGAATCATGTTCTGCGATCTTTTATTGGTAAGTTTTGTGTTGTATATTTTGATGATATCCTGATTTATAGCAAGACTTTACCCGATCATGTAGAACATTTGCGAGCTGTTTTGCAGACCTTGCGAGAAGAGAAGTTGTTTGGTAACATTAAGAAATGTGTGTTTTGTACTGACAAGCTTACATTTCTTGGTTACATTGTTAGTTCTCAGGGAGTTGAAGTTGATCCTGAGAAGATCAAGGCGATTCAAGAATGGCCACGACCGACTTCAGTTAGTCAAGTTAGATCATTTCATGGTTTAGCTAGTTTTTATCGTCGGTTTGTTCCCCATTTCAGTTCTATTACCGCTCCCTTAACGGGGATTATAAAGAAGAATTTAGTCTTCTCTTGGAGTAAAGAACAGGAAGACGCCTTTCTGAAAATAAAAGATTGTTTGACAAAAGCGCATGTATTAGCATTACCTGATTTTGATAAAATGTTTGAAATTTAATGTGATGCTTCTGGAGTTGGTATAGGTGCTGTTTTGTCATAGGAAAAGAGGCCCGTTGCTTATTTCAGTGAAAATCTTAGTGGAGCAACATTGAACTATCCTGTCTATGACAAAGAGATGTATGCACTGATTCGGGCTTTGGAGACTTGGCAGCATTATTTGTTGCCTAAGGATTTTGTGATCCACACTGACCATGAGGCCTTGCGATACATTACAGGTCAGCATAAATTAAACAAACGACATGCTAAATGGGTTGAATTTTTAGAGTCTTTTCCTTGTCATTCATTACAAAAAGGGTAAATACAATGTCGTAGCTGATGCTTTATCACGTAGATATGCATTGTTGAGTTATCTTGATTCACATTTGATTGGATTTGCATATATTCGTGAGTTGTACTCTGATGATCCTGATTTTCGAGATAATTATAATGCTTGTGAGAAAGGTGCTATTGGAAAGTTTTTCAGGCACGATGGTTATCTTTTCAAGGAAAACATGATATGCATTCCACAGGGTTCTATATGTGATATTTTGATTCGTGAGGCGCACGAAGGTGGATTAATGGGTCACTTTGGAGTCACCAAGACGTTACAAACATTGAAGGAGCATCTATTTTGGCCTAAGATGCACAGAGACGTTGAAAGGTATTGTGAACGTTGTGTGACTTGTAAGAAAGCAAAATCGAAGGTTTCACCACATGGTATGTACTTACCTTTACCTATTCCTGATTCCCCTTGGACTGATATTTCTATGGATTTTGTATTGGGATTACCTAAAACTAGGACAGGTGGAGATAGTATTTTTATTGTGGTTGATAGGTTCTCTAAGATGGCACATTTTATTGCATGCCATAAGACTGATGATGCTGTTAATGTGGCTAACTTGTTCTTTAGAGATGTTGTACGTTTACATGGTATTCCTAGGTCAATTGTTTCTGACAGGGATGTGAAATTCTTGAGTCACTTCTGGAGGACTCTTTGGAGCAAACTAGGTATGAAACTTATGTTTTCTACTACTTGCCATCCCCAGACTGATGGACAGACTGAGGTTGTTAACAGGATTTTATCTACTTTACTTCGTTCCATCATTAAAAAGAATATTAAGACTTGGGAAGATTGTTTGCCACATGTTGAATTTGCTTATAATCATGCTGTACATTCTGCTACTAAAATGTCACCATTTGAGGTTGTTTATGGTTTTAATCCTATTACTCCTCTAGATATATTGCCTTTACCACAAGAACAGATGATGAACAGAGACGGTAAAGCGAAAGCAGAATATGTGAAGAAATTACATCAACAGGTAAAGGAGAACTTAGAACGAAGGACTCAACAGTATGAAAAGCAAGCAAACAAAGGAAGGAAGCGAGTCACCTTCGATGTAGGAGATTGGGTTTGGGTTCATTTCCGAAAGGAACATTTTCCGGCCCAACGACGGTCCAAGTTGTTACCACGAGGAGATGGTCCTTTTCAGGTGTTGGGGAAAGTGAATGACAACGCCTACAAGTTGGATCTACCGGGTGAATACAATGTAAGTGCCACATTTAATATTTCCGATTTAACCCCTTATGACAATTCTGCAGATTTGATGACAAATCCTTTTCAAGAAGGAGGGGATGATGTGAGCACATCTTCACCAACACTTGACACTGACCCGAAGGTCTTACCTTTAGGACCCATTACTCGATATAAGGCAAAATATTTCAGGGAAGCACTTTTCTTTACTTGTGCTTCAATTCTGAATTTATTCGATAATATTTATGCCTTAGAACATAGGGTTTATAATTTATTGCATACTAATATGTGACATATTAGACTAAATACTTATTATATATGTTTAAGTATATATATTATACTACTTATTACATATGTATATCTTACGCATATGTTACTTGTTACGTCTATCTATATTACGTTTGTATACATTATTAATGTGTGTTTTTTTTGTTTTTTTTTTCTTTATATATTCGAACCGATGGACATGCAAGGAAACATTCGGATGAGTGTTGGCTCATGTGTGGCCGAATTGGGCCCTTTTTCACGTGCATGGGAGGTTATGACGTGAAGCCAAAACCCACGTGCCTATCTCAGACTGAGGCAAGCATTGCATGCGGATAAGGACAAACAAATTGGTTCCATTTTCACCTTTTAATCACATGTAAAATGTGAATTCTACATGGCGCCACCATTCAAACATTTGGACCAAAATTCTTCTCACCGATTGAGAAGTTATAGATTCAAATTCAATTTTGAATTTGTTTGATTCTTAGCCACAAATGTCAACCGGCAAATTTTTCTTATTTAATTATATATATGAACTACAATAATGTAATGGGGTTAGACACTTTGATTAATAAAAAATTTTATTCGAGAGTTCTTTCCCTTTTCGGTTCTTTTTAGAACTATTTGACACTCAATTCGTTGATTGTCTTTTGATACTTCGGGTTCCTAAATTGATATTTAGTAGGTCCAAGTCCTACGACGTTAAACTGATTCGATTCGGGTTCGTTCAACATATTGTTCGAGTTCTTTCGAGTTTAGCGTTTTCCATCATCGGCCGTTTTTGAAGTCTTCACCGTCGTCGTCGTTGAAGTCCTTTCCGAAACGCCAAAATTATTATCTATCTATCTATCTATATATTTTTTTTTCATTTTGTTGATATTTAATTTCTTTTCTACTTAATATAATTTTGTCGTATAAATATTTTTTTATCGTTTTTATTGCAGGAACATGCCTACAACATTCCTAGATCCGAAATTAACGAGGAAAGTCCGTTCCGACGAACTCCGCGTTATATTACAATCACTTTTAATAATAGTTTAATGATTTAATATTGTTTTTTAAAGATTATTTTCTTATATTTATCTAACCTAAAAAAATATTGACTTAAATTAAAATTTTAGTAGATTCGATATTAACGATACGGAAGTAAATCGATCTAATATTAGTTTGACAAAAAACAACTAATCCTATATTGGTTTAAACTAAAAATCATCTGATATTAACTTGAATTAATAATTCAATTGATACTCGATCCAATCCTTAAATCTAAATTAAATTTGAATCAAACTTAGTTTCAACTATCCACTTGTATGTATCTTACCACACGTACCGAAAGGATGAGAGTGTCTACCTGTGTGAGATTCTCTTTAGTACCTTGGTTTGCTTTCATACGTGAGTGGACCATCGGCCTTTCCATCCAATCCAACACCATTCCACATGATCGAAATCCTTGAGAGATTTGTCAGATATTTTAGACGGAAACTGTTGTTTGCATGTTAATAATTTTAGAGCCGAGTGTGTGAGGTGTTCCTCCCATCTGGGAACTCTGGTTGTAGCATTTATATTAAGTACATATGATTCAGTGCGAAACTGCAGCAGGCAGCAATACATCACATGCAAGGTGAGGCGAAAGCAATTCACAGTTCCCATTCAGCAAAATAATATTTCCTGTGACGTCAAGGATTAGTTTATCCCATCCATCTTTATAAAGAGTTTTCAGGAAGAGTAAGATGCATGAACTGTCAACATATATTTAACTAGAAAAAACAAGGAACGATAAAAACATAGGATCCGAAGCAGAAACGGACGTAAAATTAATTTACGAGGAACTATAAATGATCTTAAACTTAAAATACAAAGGTAAAAATATGAAATTATAAAATTATATTATCAGTAAAAAACTTTAAATTTTAGTGACGTTCTTTTTATTTCTTATCTAATTCTTAGGGTTGGACTAAAGCATTAGTCTTAGTGCTGGTTATTCATAGCCGGTCATCCTCTTTTATTAGAGTCTTTGTTTCGTTTTTAGCTCTTTTAGTTAGATTGATTGTTATATGACACTTTTTTTTTTTGGTACACCTTTTTATTATCTATTATTTATTTTAAGGTTAGATTTAATGTTGTGACGATTTATTAAGATAACACTCTTTTATTATCATGTTAATTTTTTTGTTTAGAACTTTCGAACTAGATCGAGATACAAATTTAGTCATTGTTCTTGTTTGAAATTGATTTGTGATAATAAACGTATTGTCAACATGCCTCAATTCTACAATATACACCTTTAATATCATTTGTTGATGATTTTTACTTTCATCGTCGAGATTTGATAACATTTTTTATCATTTTTGTTACAAGTCTTTAAACTATTTTTTATCTTTTGTTTTTATTGTCTTATTTATGATCTAGAGATATTAATTTTAATATTTTTAAAAATATATTTACATCAAATTTAATACTATAAACTTTTATCTTACATTTTTCTATTTCCAATAAAAACTGGTATACTCGTATTAAAAAATGAAAGCTTTAAATTAAAACATTTTTTTATATTATTTGACATGGTCAGTTCTTAGCTTACAAGACACATACTATTTAGACTATTCTCGTCCGTAAATAAAAAATAAATAAATTATTTAAGTATATTTAATTTGAGCAAAAAAATTTCTACCTCTGTTATGTGATTCTTTTTATATCTTTTTTAAAAATTTATTAAAAAAAAAATTAAATTTTAATCTTTATTTTTTATATTCTAAATCTTATACCTTAGAAAATATATCTTATCTCTAATTTCTTAAACCCTAATCAAAATTTTTAAACTAAAACTCTAAACCCTCCAATTTAAAGTGAAAACATAAATAAAAGCATGAGAAAAGATAGACGATTTACATCGTTTAATTTTACAATTTTTTAAATTATACTAACAATAAATAATTAAGCTATACTCAATCGATAATGAAAGTGTTAAATTTTATTTTTTAATTCCTCCCTCATTATAGAAATTAAATAACCTATTTTAAATGGATAATGTGATAAGATATAATCATTAATCAAACATATGTAAGAATATTAATATTATTTGAACACTTTTAATCTTATCAAAAATTATTTGGTCGGTAATGTCTAGATTTTTTCCCGAAAAATGAATCATGCAAAAATATCTTCACAATAAAAAACATAAAATCTAGAAAAACAAAAACAGAAATTAAATGATTCCGATTTCCAAACAGAAAAGTTGCTGCCCTACTTCCTTCACTATGGAGCAACCTTCTCTCTCTTTCTCTGCCCTAAATGTGTAAGTATATAAAGAGCCACCGCCCTCATCCACCATTAGCAGTCATGACATTCAAACAAAAGCACTGCCTCATCTCTTTACCACTATTCCACTAATCGGTACCAAAGAACGAGGCGGTTTCACCCTGAAACCACCCATTTTAAATCATTTCTATATGGACCAATCCTCTTTGTCTCACCTTCCCCAAGATACCATTGCCACCGCTAAAACCACCACCACAACCTTCACGGATGACCACCACTCCAAAATCTCCGATTCTGAAAACATTAGAAGCAACAACACCAATACCATCCCACCAGGGGGCAACAACAATTGTAGTTCCTCTAGTACAAGGAAGTGTAAAGGCAAAGGTGGCCCGGATAATAACAAGTTTAGATATAGAGGTGTGAGGCAAAGGAGTTGGGGTAAATGGGTGGCCGAGATCCGCGAGCCTCGGAAACGTACGAGGAAATGGCTAGGGACTTTTGCTTCTGCGGAGGACGCAGCTAGAGCCTATGATCGTGCTGCTATTATACTCTACGGTTCCAAGGCTCAGCTCAATCTTCAACCATCCCTCTCATCTTCCTCTTCTTCATCGTCGTCGTCTCGTAGTTCTTCTTCGTCGTCGTCAACTCAAACTTTAAGGCCTTTGCTTCCTCGTCCTTCAGGGTTTTCATTTAGTTATTCGAACCCTAGTTCTCACCAAGCTACTTTAATGGCTTCATCTAGGTTTATGCCGCATGCGGCTTATCCCCACTCTTTTATTTACCCATCCATGGTGCAAAATCCCCAGAAAGGGTTTCATATGGTGCAAGAAACCGAACCTAGTGTTGTTGTTAACCCTAGTGACCCGACAGGGACAACCTCGTACACATCTAATCCCCAACCCCACCCTCAACAACCACAACACCATGATCATCATCAACAAAGTTCTTTGTACGGGGATGTCAACTCCCTGGTGGGTTCCGTTGGTTCGAGTTTGTCCTTATCGGGTCACACATCGGTTGCACAAGTGGGTCCTGATCCGGGTTTGACAGTTGGACCAGGATCTCCATCCATATGGCCTTTAACAAATGATATCGATGAATACCCACCACCTTTCCTTTGGGATTACATGGATCCTAATTTCAGCCTCGATTTTTGAGGGACTTGAGAAACAAAAGATGTACCTTCTTGCAACTATGCATGCAAGTTTCTTTTTCAAGGGTTTTCTCCATAGTTTCAATGGATCTCCAAGAGGTGAACCCTTTTGAAAGATGGTCCAAAGGGGGAGAATTGAATGCGTGTTTTAGCCAAAGTAGGTAAAATATTAATATCTAGGGTTTCGCCTATATGTCTAGGATCCTACTCAAAGAGCAAAGTGCAAGAGATTGCTTTTATTTTCATTATATTAAGTACTGCGTGTATTGTCTTACACTGCCTTGAGGAGACTTATTAGATGGAAGTTTGAGAGATTTTCAAGGTATACCAAGGCAAAGGTCAAGTTGTATTTTATTGTTTGATCTGTAGGGTTTGGGGGGAAGGTAAGTTTAATAAGTGTTTTGATTTAGGGTTTAAGCATAATTGAATAAAGTTGGATGTGAGATTTATATCTTAATCTTCTCATCGATTTAATTTATGTTAAAGAAAATTTTATGATTTAGTGTTTACTTTAGTTTTTTTTTTTTTTTCATATCATCGATGTTAGTTTTTGAGATTATTTCTTAACAATGTTATTTTTCAAGTTTTGAAAATTGAAAATTCTCTTGCTAGTTTAGCGTGATTTACACTTGTTGGTACTAGTTAGATATATCTTTATGATATAAATCGTCTACCTCTTAATCATACTTTTATCGATGTCTTTATTTTAAATCAGTAGGTTTATGGTTTAAAGTTTAAGATTTTGAGAATTAGGGGTAAGGTGTATTTTTTAGGGTTTAAGATGTAGAAAATTAGGGTTAAGATTAAAATTTAATGTTTCAAAATTTTTTAATAAGAGATATAAAAGAAGGTATAGTACAAGAGAAAAGAGATTTATATTCATGTCTCTATATCTCGTTTTGTGATTGTTATCATGTTATTCATGTCTCATCAAATAATAATTTTTTTCTTTTTATAAGTGATCTATTTTTTTGTAAGGTGAATTTTTGCTTTTTTTACCTATCATTAAATAAATAAATTTTATTAGATAAAACTATCAATAATATAGTAAATTGAGATCATATAATAATTTCTTGAATTCTTTGAATTATATATGGCTAAATTATTTTGGTTCACCCGTCTTTTTTCTTTCATTTGACAAAGATATTTTGTTTGATCTTTTTCCCTCGATTATTGTTTATTTTCATTCGTTTGTTTCACTTTATTTCTTTGTTCCACCAGAAAAGAATTTCCTGCCCATCGAAAGCACTTATTTTCTGCATTTCTGCTGTCTTGCCAAGTTTGAAGGAAATTTTCCTACTGTCTTGCTTTGAATTCTCTTTGCAAGGATTGTCGAGGTTTTAGTATCCCTTAGGTTTTTTGTTTGTAGTTGTCATCTTTAAACTTTAACTACAAGTTTTCTCTGGTGTATTAAAAAGATACCTTCTTTTACAAAGGATGTAGTGTTAGGGCGAAATTGATATAACAAAAGATAATGTATGTGTCCTAAAATGAACTCTTAATTTTGTTAAAATATTAATCCATGATGAAAATAAATATTATTAAAAATATAAATAAATGAAAATATAATTTAATTAAAATAAAAAAATTAATTTTAAATATAATAAATTGATTTAAATGTAGAAGATGTGTTGAGGTTTGCAAAGAAGTAATTTTTTAAAATAGATTTTGAATATTATCTTAATGACTGTGTTTATCGATTGTCAATATTTTAGGATATAACTGTAATAGGATCTTTAACAATAATATGGTTATAAAGATTATGAGCAAACCTTTATTTTTGTCTATCATCAAAAACAACAGAGAATTTAAATTTTTTAAAATTAAGAAATAACTTAGTATTTAAAGGAGAATGATTTAGAAAAATATAAAAAAAATAAAATATTTTGTATTAATAATCCTTTATTTTAAATTTAATTTATTTTGAAAATAATTGATTATTTTTATTTTAAAATAAATATATTTTCATAAATTAGATTTGTTATTTTTTAATATTTGTTTAAGGAAGTTAGATATTAATTTTTATTTAGAATATTCAAAATGATGTTTTATTTATAAAAAATATTTTAAATAGAAAAAAATTTCTACAGATCCATAAAAGGATTAATCAGATTCGTACGTTTATATTATTTATATTATGCGAATCTATTTTAACTCGAATGAGATTAGATTTGTACCCTTTGCACGAAATACAGTGTATTCCGTAAATTATTAGATTGTCCTAAGGTAGCATAACAAGTAGTATAAAATTTTAACCTTCCATCATTGTCTCCGCTTTCTCTGTCGAATCCGAACCCAGAGATTTGAGGTAAATGGTTGTTTTGTTTTGGTTGATAGGCAGTGGAAGAAGAGAAGGTCTAAGGAGTCTTTTTCATTTTTATTTCTTCTTATTCAAAGGTAAACTTGATGGATTCATGGTGTCTTTTTCATTCTCATTGTTTCAGCCGATGGCCTTTTTTATTCAACAAACTAAGGAAGCGAGGAAATACAAGAACAAAAATGAAAGCTTGAAACCATGCAAGCTGGGCATCAATCCGATCCCTCCGTCGCTTCTCAGCTTCACTATGGCTGTTGGAAACAATTGTAGCTTTATAGGGTGTTGCCGACGAAGGAAAACCGAGCTTGAAGCCGAGAAATGACGCTCTATTGGCCAAGGAACTTTGAAAGTAAAAGATTCATTGCTCATTGCACCACTGAAATCAGGCCAAGGCAAGCTTTGGTAACAATTCTCCATTGTTGCTAATGGATGAACAAAGTGTAAGTGAGCATTGGTTTTTATTAGCATTGTAATGGTTGTGATGTTCATATTCTAGATGGTGATGGGGTGATATTTTATTTCAACTTTTTAGTAAAATCATGTCATTTCAACAAAGATTTCAATCTTTATTTTATTTCAAATTTTTGTAGGTCCATTGAAGCAATAGAGAGTGGTTTAGATGGGATGATAAGGGTTTTTTTTTTATTTTAATTGGTGGTCGAGAATTTGATTTTCCTTAGTCTAAGACAAGTAACTCTAAAATTTTTGCCTATTATCTACTTCTTGTATGGGTAAGCCGAACACAAAGATTAATATACAAGAAACCAATAAGTTTGAAAATAAGTTTGGATAACACTATTTGAAACCTTTTGAATAAACTCAACTAAAATATTTCTAAATTCGAAAATCCATTTAAACTTCAAGTCAGTTTGGAAACATCGATCTAATACAAATATACAATTAATCCGGTATAGTTTGTCAGTAGTTAGGGTAATGGAACAGCTCCTGTTTTTGGTTTATGTATCTATCAACTGTTTCATCTTTTTCTTCATATTGAACCCCACAATGAAGTGAAATGCTCTATTTGGATAATATTTATGTTTATATAACCCCAAATTTCATATTTATTTTATGAGATAAAATAGCGACAATCTTAAATTGTTATTTCAAACACAATTGAAATGTTTCGGGATAAGGTCGGATCAAAAACTTCAAAGCTATATCCTACATCATTTATCAAGAGAAGGCAAGATTTGGGTGTCTTTTTTTGTCCTCTATCATTTGATTCTCTCTATGTTTGAATCATAGTGTGATGGAGCCCTCACCAAAGCAAAAAAAGTGGACTTGAAGTACCATCACCAATTATCCCAGACGAACTGTAGGGTCATCAAATTTCAAGTCATTAGATTTGATATGAAATATAATGCCTATCGGAATTGAGTGGTGCCAATCAGTTCCTTCTCTCCCTTACTGTTTGTGTTTAAACGTCGGCAAGGGGCACAATAAAAATGTGTAGGTTCATGTTCCGAGATGGACTTAGCCGCAAAAGGGTTCCTTTGTTTATTATTATTTTCTGTCAGTGTTGATACTCTGTTTTACATCTATTTAACCAACATCACATATTTTATTTGCATTTGCATCCTAAGGTAAAATTTTATGAATGTTAATGGGAGCGGGTGCGCATCTTTCTCCTACTACCAACTCACTTGGATTCAACTTTGGTTGGGAGGTTTTTACTATTAACAGAGCTAAGCATATGATTCATGCATCACCTCATGTCTACTTGAATTTGGGTGTTAGGACAACAATATACAAGCAATGGTTGTCCTGATGATGTTAAGAATTTAGACCAAATAGAGTTTGTAGGTGTTAAATACTTGAGGCGATGGAAGTAGAATTATTGTAGTACGTAGAGATAGTGTCAACACGATTTTTGTGTTAAATAATAAAATGATAATAATAAATAATATAAAAAAAACAAAAAAATAATAAAATAAAAATAAAAAAACAGAAGATGTGGGGGAGATTTTAGTGGGTGGTGGAGAGATTTTAGGATGGGTTAAGTTGTTTGTGGGATTTGATCTGGAGGAGGATTCTAAATTCGAATCCTTTAAGAGAAAATGACACTACACGATCAAGGGGGGGAACCGAAACAAAATGGGTTCTGCAACTGCAATCTGCGGGAGTTCTTTGAGTTTCACAGAAAAAATCATTCCTTTTTTTATCTTTTTGGTTCTTTTCTCCTTTTTCTCTCTTCCATCCACCCTCAGCCATGTCTCTCAGCAAGCTTAATTCCACTGCTTCCTTAGGACACGAGGAGGCAAGTGTTTCATGTTCGAGGTCAGAGAATGGTTCTACTGATTCACTTTCTCTTTTTCATTCTGAGAAGGCAGTGGAAGAACTTCTTCAACAACAATTTTCTCGGCCGATCACTTCCTTGTTTTTTCTTTCTCGGCGATTCTCCCTTCCTCCAAACACTCACCAACCACCTGCTCCTTGGCTCTAAATCCTTGCGATCGCTTAAGATTTTGTCTCTCCTCTAACCGATCTCTATATCTCCCACTCACTTATTCACTAATGCTTGTTGCAAAACAAAAGGCTGCCAGTTCTGCAGATGTAATGAAACCAGAGGAGTCAAGTGATTCTATGAACACTTTAATCAGACAAGCTATTGGAAAAGAGCCTATCCTTTCATTTTCAAGGGCTGGAGACAGCTCGGTTCAATGGATTCAATTGCTGCATGCTTTAGATCAACAAGAAATCCTTGGCTGGCCTTTACTCACTTCCCTGAAGGTGCAGATGCAAAAGTGTGACAAGTGTTCGCAAGAATTTTGTTCACCCATTAACTATAGGAGGCATATACGTGTGCATCATAGATTGAAAAAACTTGATAAGGATTCTGCTAAAAATAGGGACCTACTAGAGGCGTTTTGGGACAAGATGTCAAAGGATGACGCAAAAGAAGTTATATCATTTAAGGATGTAACATTGGAGGAAGTTCCAGGATCATCGGTAATAAAATCATTGACAACAGTTGTGAAGATAGCAACGCTTTCTATTTTGCCACAAGTTTACTTGAGGGCAGGTTCTGCTCTTCTGGACCTTGTCCAAGCTAGACCTCCAAGGTTTCCAGTATCTTCCCGAGAATTGTTTAGTATCCTTGATGATGCAAGTGAAAGGACTTTCCTTTGTGGTGCAGCAATGTCGATGCAAAAATATATTTTTGATGGGGAAGCAGGAAAGATTGCTCTTGAATCCAAGAATGTAGTTGCTTGTACCAGCTTCTTGTTAGAACAGAAATTGGTTAAAGCATGGCTTGCAGATAAAGATGCTGAAGCTTTGAGGTGCCAGAAGTTGCTAGTGGAAGAGGAAGAAGCTGCCCAGAAGAGGCGATTTGAGCTTCTTGAAAGAAAAGGACAGAAAAAACTTAGGCAGAAGGAGCAGAAAGCAAAGGAACAAAAACCCTGGGAGGTGGAAGAAGGTAAGCAGAACATGGACGATTCGTTGGAGGTTAATACTTGGGGTGAAACATCCAGCTCTTCAATTGTTTTTTACATAGATGGACAAAATGCAGTCATATCAACAGATCAAGTTCTTCCATCCCTAGAACCCATTCCTTTCCCCAACCCGGGGGACGATGTAGATTACAGATATCAGATGGGTTTTAGCAATGGATATTGTGATCCAGGGACTAGTCAGAATGTCGAAAGACAAGTGGAGCAAATGGATGGATATCAGCGTATTATTGTTTCTAGATGTCAGACTCCACCCAAATCACAACGTGTGATTCCCAACGGTTTCCATGTTAATCATAGCTCTCATGGATTTAAGTTTGGAGGCATGAATAAACATGGAACAAACAGGGAAAGGACTGCTGCAATGGGTAATAATAATAAAATGTGGATGCCATGTAGACCAAAGCTACTCGATTCTCTCCAAATTATCATGCATGAATTGGTTGACAAAGGACTTGCAGTAGATGGTAAACCGAAGGAATTGGTTCTGACCGAATTATCATTGCCCATAGGGTTCAAAGCTAGCCACGCTGCCAATGGGGTAAGTTTAATTATTGTCATAATTATATATTTCTTTTACATCATGCTTTGACTGAAATTACAATTATATTTTTTTATGATTTTATAAATATTGTATATAGTAATTTCTCAGAACCTAACCCATGAACAAAACAGTAGCTTACATACTTCATTATGTTGAGCATTTCTAAGTGACGTTGTATGCATCCGAATATATACATTAAGAATATACCGTTCACATTTAGATAATTAAATTAGAGCCTTTTAGGGTTAGTTATTTTAATTAATTAATTAATTTAATTAGGGAGATAATTTAGTAACATAGCATTTGAATCTTATGTCTTGGATACACTAAAGAGGTTGGTGTTTTGACGTACCATGATGTTGACCTAGAGAGTGTACCTTGGCATCGAATTCATGTGTTATTAAAACCTAGAATTTTGATAAAATAACTTAGGCTTAGAATTAAATAAAATTGATAGGTAAATAACTAGTAACACTAGTGACTTAGGTTTTAAACTTAAGTAATGGAGCCTATCTCATGATTAGAACTTAAAATGGACAAGATAAAAAATAATCATGCATTTTACTTTAGCCTTTTGAGGCGGAAGTTACATTCTTTTAAATTTGGGTGAGGTTTCCTATCTAGAGGACGTCTCGTTCAACTCAAGTTTAAAGGTGCTGTAACTTCTAAATCAAAAGGATATCCAAATTCAAATAATGTTCGTTTAACAATGAAAAATTAAATTAATATCTTTCTTCAAAATATCAATGCCACGTAATGTTTTTCAAGGTACCAAATTTTGGGCGTTTGTAAGGGTCGTCCTTACACGTAACCGACTCCCGAACTCAATGTTTTTAAAACGAATCTCTGGTTTATCTTTTATGGTGTCTGGCCTACCTAAGTGGTGGCCGGTGGCGACTCCAAGTCAACCTTTTTCAAAATTAAATTATGTTTTCCTAAAATTTGGGTTTTTCGAGATTAATAAAATTCATATTTTTCAAAATCAATCGTCGAACGCATTTTTCAACCTTAAAACCGCGTTTTTTAAAAGAGGTCGCGATAGCTTGGCGACTCTGCTGGGGACCTAAAAAAATAATTTTTTTTGTGAGTCAGGCCTAATTTTTTTCAAACTTTGCGTGGCATTTTGGCATTTTGAAAATAGATATTAATTTAATTTTTTATTGTTAAGTGAACATTATTTGGATGAGGATAACTTTTACTTTTGTGATATATCTGTCATTCATGCATAAGCTCTCGACCCGAGCTTTCACCCTTAAGTGGGAGTTAGATATTATCCGACGTGATGCTTTCCAGCTCCGAGTTTCGGATTTTTATCTGCTTCCGGTATACTAACCTTACGCATCGTGGGGTCTTCACCTCCGTTGTAAGGAACCTATACCACCGAATCGATGTCTTATCGTCGTAATAGACGGTAACGACAGTTCGGGAACCCAGTGTCTAGACCAAAAACCCGCATATAGAGTAGAAACCAACCCCTTCTAGAGTCAGACAAGAGCCGTAAGATAAGGCGGTATGCTGTCGAAATGCCGCCAAACTTAGGATTTCTCTATTAACATGCTCTCTGGTTATTTTGTGTATTTTAGCATGCTCTCTGGTTATTTTACGCATTTTAGCCTGTTCTCTAATTAATTTTTTGCTCTCTGGTTATTTTCAGGCATATTTTATTGTTATCTTATTTTTGTATTCACCATACTAACACTTTTTTGGTGGCGTGTGAGTGGGTTCATATAGCATGCATTAGAGATATCGATTCATGAGCTAGTTGTATAGACAATGGTCATAAACTAAAAGGTTTGATATACAAGTAGAAGACAATATGCCAGGATGGATCATATCCGAGAAGGCTTAGAATGCGATCAGATTTGGTGTTCGAGAAGACTCAGTGCAAGATTAGAGTTAATGTTCGGGGAGATCGAGTACCTGTAATACAAGGGTATTTCAGAAGATTCCAAGCATGGGGCACGTCTACCGAAATTAAGGTATCTTAGTTGTTATCAGGAGAATGGTTACAACACCAACAACTACGAGGTTTTGCTACACCATTCCAGTAAGTGAAAAGAGTTAGACTTACATCGGGTTCAACAATTATTCAAGCTTCAAGTCGGGTTCAATAATTATTCGAGCTTCAAGTCGGGTTCAACAATTATTCGAGATTTTAAGTCGGGTTCAACAAATTATTTAAGCCTTCGGTCAGGTTCAGGTGGTTGGGGCGAAGATAGTCAGAAAGCGCATATTTGGCAATTTAATTAGGGGCATCCCAAGGAATTATCGAAGGATAAAGATGAGAAATAGAAGGGAAATTCAGAAAGTACAACACGATATGCAAAAAATCAGTTTGCAAGTTTTGAATCGGCGTTTCAAGTAAAGAACACGTCAAGAGCCAAGCCGAGATGGTTACTCAGATGATGCGAGTTGGCGATCAATTTCAGAACCAAGTACAAGAAATATCAGATATACATGGATTTTTTTTCCTGATAAAGCAGAAGACACATCAATGGATTCTACCAGGACAGGTGTCGAACCAGATTGAACGAGGTGATCAAGCAAGAAGCTCGGGCCAGCCATCTATCAACAAATTGTCTTCTCCTTGTATTCGATCTCTTAGTTAGATGAATGTTGTCTAATGATTAGCTTTTGAAATCGGTATCTCTTGCATTCATGCATTGCATCATTCAAATATTGCCTTTTTAGGAGAATAAAAAAACAAAAATATTGCATTTTGTTTTTAAAAACTACTTTTAAAGTAGCATTGCATTTTGACAAGCATAAATTTGAACATCTTAAGATTAAAAAATTTCAGAAAGTTGTTGAGGATCACTTGGGTAATATGAAAGATCAGACGGTCTCAGAAGCAGACACCAATTTTCACATTGTTTGGAGTCTAGGAGACCGAGAAAGAAAGACATCCAGATGAAATACAGATACAAGAGATTGGTATGAAAGTTCATCTCACATAAGGGTTCAATTTCAAAATATTCTTTTTGCAAAAAAAAAAAGGAAAAAAGAAAGAGAAAAATTCAAAAAGAAGTCAAAAGGAGAAAAACGGCCGAGTTTAATAATAGGGGCATCTGTTGAAAATCCGAAAGATCAGAGTTTGAGCTATAAAGGCAGTGTTCGATCATGATGCTAACAAATCGACAAGACTTCGGGCATTTGTTCACCCCAAACGATGTAGGTAGGGGCAAATTATGTTGAGTCATGAATTCACTTATGAAGATCAGACCAGACATGGGGCAACCAAGAGAGAAGATACATTGGTACTTCATTGATCGAGAATTCAACATTGAAACAGAAGCAAAGAAAAGCAAAGTTGATAGTAGAAGTGGGGTAGTTGAAGCTCACTTTGATTTTTCTTGGTAAAGGGTAGACAATCAAATCACGGGGTCTGTCTGCATTTTTGGACCATTACGGAGTAATGCCCTGAATCATCCCAGTTGCTTTTGTCCGCAAGCATTGGAGGTCCTTTGTAAAGGAGGCTATTTCAATCTCTTTGCTTATGATGCTTGTTTCATATATGTTCTTTTTCAAGTGGCAAACATTTCATATTTCTTGGACTCTTTTCTTTAATTATTTGATTCTTTATTATGTGTTAATTTTTTGATCAGGTCTTGAATATTAATTGCAGGATTGACCTTAAATCAAATTCGGAGATCAACTTTGATAATGTGACTCGTTTCTACTTTACGTAGGCCAAAAAGGAAACATTAATGAGTGTTTAGGAAACACGAGAAAATCTCGTACAAATTTTGAGTGGTTTCCTCTCAAGCATTGTTGACTAAGGTCTTTGAATGAAGTGATAACTCAAAACTTCGTCCAACTGAAGACTGTCTTTCTTTAAAGATATCCGAGTATGGGATGATATTTGGCATTCCTTGATCTCCCTTTCTCAAAGAAAGAAAATAGGAAAAATATCATTTGTTATCCCTTTTGAGCCTAACGTTATTTTTCTTTCGATTCAACCCCAAATCAAGGATCACCCCTACACTGGGGGCAAAAGAGGATGAAAATGTGTTTCAAAGTGAAATACAAAATCAAGTCAAATTGTTGACACAAAAGTTGAAGCATTAAAAAAGAAAAACGAACATAATTTTGATGAGATGAACCACTGGAAAAAGAAGTGGTAAAAAGAAGATGACCTCTAGGGTGAAAACCCAAAAAAGGGTCAACCTAGAGTGATCCGCAAAGAAAAAGAGAAAAGTATTTCATCAGAGCATGTTCGGATCAGTGCGATAATGATCCTTGATTTTATCACCCTTGAATTATTTGAGCCTATATATCCTTTCTTTGGTAGCCATAAACATAGCCCACATTACAAGCCACAAAAGACCATTTTGACATATACGGGTATCGGAACAAGGAGAGTTAGTCTTCAGAATATATCTC
The DNA here is from genome assembly GCA_035048815.1 of Abelmoschus esculentus. Taxonomy (NCBI): domain Eukaryota; kingdom Viridiplantae; phylum Streptophyta; class Magnoliopsida; order Malvales; family Malvaceae; genus Abelmoschus; species Abelmoschus esculentus. The sequence continues at coordinate 151,126 of JAUCBN010000021.1, forward strand.
GCTTACTAGGGTTAACCTTTCTTCAAGGATTTTTAGTCTTCTGATGCTTGATCGAGATCAGAAAAGAAAGAAAATTGGGTAAAGTGAACTAGTGAAAAAGAGTGCCACCTAAACGGGTTAGAAAAATGGGAATGTTTTCTCCTGAAAGTCTAATAAATTAGAAAATGGTCACATCAGAGTTGATCTTTGCAAGTTTGTTCGAAGGCTTTGTTGCACTTGGTATTCAGAGGCCTAATTTTCGTTTTTTTTTGTTTGCCATGATAGTCAAAATTTCTCAATGTTTTCAAAATATTATTTTGAGCATTTTTTGCTTATCGTTTAACAAGCATCTTGCAGATGAATTGATTAGTTACAAGAAAAGCAAATGAATTCATGGGTATTACTATGATGTACTAACCCTTTAAGTGCAGACAGAGCAGAAGGTGGCCTTAGTATTCGACTGTTGATGAAAATATGACGAGGAACAGTTAGAGCTCCAAATATCAAGGTATTTGAGTAAGAGCAACAAAATGACCCAAGCAAACTTGGGGCAAAGAGAGAACATTGACCATTATTTGGGGCAAAATATAGTCGGGTCAATTCACCAAAGCGTGGAAGTTATCTCAATCAGAATGAGAAAATAGGACAATTATTTTCAAGTTTGAGTGGGGCAATGCTACCAAAGTGTGTCTCATACCATCATGAGAAATTCAAAACAGTAGAAATGATGAATTCTTTCAGAGCGGACAGAGAATACAAGAGAAAATATCCTACGTTGGAGACGAGAACAAACGTCATTAAGATCGTGACAGACTTCATTTGTTGAAAAAGAGACAAAGAGAGAAAGAAAATGACGGAAAAAGAAAAGAAAGAATAAATCTAAAGTGAAAACCTGAAAGGGCGCTTTAGAGCAAAAAACAAAGACTTTGAAAATTGAACCTGAGTTTGAGATGAATTCTCATATCAGTCAAAGAAGATATTTCAGGAGATAAAGCAAGAAATTATGAGCTTTCCCTGGAGTTGAAAGTTACCCTAGTGGTTTTCAATTACATTCATGCATCATATGGTTAGGCATCCACATGGTAAAACATGCTAACTCATGCATTCAAGATATCTTTGTTGTTAATTTTAACAGGAATTTATAGGTCAACAAAGCAATCCAGATCAGGACAAGAAAAGACTTCGAGAAAAGACATTTCAGAACCTGCTTATCTATTCGAGCATTCGGAGAATAGAACCTGCTTATCTATTCGAGCATTCGGAGAATAGAACCTGCATATCTATTCGTGCATACGGATAATGGAACCCTTTTTGAACCTGCTTATCTATTCGAGCATTCGGAGAATAGAACCTGCATATCCATTCGTGCATTCGGAGAGTGGAACCCTTTTTGAACCTGCTTATCTATTCGGGCATTCGGAGAATAGAACCTGCATATCCATTCGTGCATTCGGAGGGTGGAATCATTTTTAAAGCTGCTTATCTATTCGAGCATTCGGAGAATAGAACCTGCATATCCATTCGTGCATACGGAGAATGGAACCCTTTTTGAACCTGCTTATCTATTCGAGCATTCGAAGAATAGAACTTGCATATCCATTCGTGCATACGGAGAATGGAACCCTTTTTGATGTTAAATCCTCCGGGTCATCAGTAAGTTCTCCGGACATGATGTTAAGTTTGAAGAATTTTCTAAGCAAGAAGAACAGCTTCAAGCTTCAGGTTTTTAACAAAATTCGTGTTTCTCAGTCTTTGCCCGTCTCCTGCTCCGCAGCATTGAGCAAAGAGGGGCAGCTGTCAACACGATTTTTGTGTTAAATAATAAAATGATAATAATAAATAATATAAAAAAACAAAAAAATAATAAAATAAAAATAAAAAAACAGAAGATGTGGGGGAGATTTTAGTGGGTGGTGGAGAGATTTTAGGATGGGTTAAGTTGTTTGTGGGGTTTGATCTGGAGGAGGATTCTAAATTCGAATCCTTTAAGAGAAAATGACACTACACGATCAAGGGGGGGAACCAAAACAAAATGGGTTCTGCAACTGCAATCTGCGGGAGTTCTTTGAGTTTCACAGAAAAAATCATTCCTTTTTTTATCTTTTTGGTTCTTTTCCCCTTTTTCTCTCTTTCATCCACCGTCAGCCATGTCTCCCAGCAAGCTTAATTCCACTGCTTCCTTAGGACACGAGGAGGCAAGTGTTTCATGTTCGAGGTCAGAGAATGGTTCTGCTGATTCACTTTCTCTTTTCCATTCTGAGAAGGCAGTGGAAGAACTTCTTCAACAACAATTTTCTCGGCCGATCACTTCCTTGTTTTTTCTTTCTCGGCGATTCTCCCTTCCTCCAAACACTCACCAACCACCTGCTCCTTGGCTCTAAATCCTTGCGATCGCTTAAGATTTTGTCTCTCCTCTAACCGATCTCTATATCTCCCACTCACTTATTCACTGATGCCTGTTGCAAAACAAAAGGCTGCCAGTTCTGCAGATGTAATGAAACCAGAGGAGTCGAGTGATTCTATGAACACTTTAATCAGACAAGCTATTGGAAAAGAGCCTATCCTTTCATTTTCAAGGGCTGGAGACAGCTCGGTTTAATGGATTCAATTGCTGCATGCTTTAGATCAACAAGAAATCCCTGGCTGGCCTTTACTCACTTCCCTGAAGGTGCAGATGCAAAAGTGTGACAAGTGTACGCAAGAATTTTGTTCACCCATTAACTATAGGAGGCATATACGTGTGCATCATAGATTGAAAAAACTTGATAAGGATTCTGCTAAAAATAGGGACCTACTAGAGGCGTTTTGGGACAAGATGTCAAAGGATGACGCAAAAGAAGTTATATCATTTAAGGATGTAGCATTGGAGGAAGTTCCAGGATCATCGGTAATAAAATCATTGACAACAGTTGTGAAGATAGCAACGCTTTCTATTTTGCCACAAGTTTACTTGAGGGCAGGTTCTGCTCTTCTGGACCTTATCCAAGCTAGACCTCCAAGGTTTCCAGTGTCTTCCCGAGAATTGTTTAGTATCCTTGATGATGCAAGTGAAAGGACTTTCCTTTGTGGTGCAGCAATGTCGATGCAAAAATATATTTTTGAGGGGGAAGCAGGAAAGATTGCTCTTGAATCCAAGAATGTAGTTGCTTGTACCAGCTTCTTGTTAGAATAGAAATTGGTTAAAGCATGGCTTGCAGATAAAGATGCTGAAGCTTTGAGGTGCCAGAAGTTGCTAGTGGAAGAGGAAGAAGCTGCCCAGAAGAGGCGATTTGAGCTTCTTGAGAGAAAAAGACAGAAAAAACTTAGGCAGAAGGAGCAGAAAGCAAAGGAACAAAAACCCTAGGAGGTGGAAGAAGGTAAGCAGAACATGGACGATTCGTTGGAGGTTAATACTTGGGGTGAAACATCCAGCTCTTCAATTGTTTTTTACATAGATGGACAAAATGCAGTCATATCAACAGATCAAGTTCTTCCATCCCTAGAACCCATTCCTTTTCCCAACCCGGGGGAAGGTGTAGATTACAGATATCAGATGGGTTTTAGCAATGGATATTGTGATCCAGGGACTAGTCAGAATGTCGAAAGACAAGTGGAGCAAATGGATGGATATCAGCGTATTGTTGTTTCTAGATGTCAGACTCCACCCAAATCACAACGTGTGGTTCCCAACGGTTTCCATGTTAATCATAGCTCTCATGGATTTAAGTTTGGAGGCATGAATAAACATGGAACAAACAGGGAAAGGACTGTTGCAATGGGTAATAATAATAAAATGTGGATGCCATGTAGACCAAAGCTACTCGATTCTCTCCAAATTATCATGCATGAATTGGTTGACAAAGGACTTACAGTAGATGGTAAACCGAAGGAATTGGTTCTGACCGAATTATCATTGCCCAGAGGGTTCAAAGCTAGCCACGCTGCCAATGGGGTAAGTTTAATTATTGTCATAATTATATATTTCTTTTACATCATGCTTTGACTGAAATTACAATTATACTTTTTTATGATTTTATAAATATTGAATATAGTAATTTCTCAGAACCTAACCCATGAACAAAACAGTAGCTTACATACTTCATTATGTTGAGCATTTCTAAGTGACGTTGTATGCATCCGAATATATACATTAAGAATATACCGTTCACATTTAGATAATTAAATTAGAGCCTTTTAGGGTTAGTTACTTTAATTAATTAATTAATTTAATTAGGGAGATAATTTAGTAACATGGCATTTGAATCTTATGTCTTGGATACACTAAAGAGGTTGGTGTTTTGACGTACCATAATGCTGACCTAGAGAGTGTACCTTGGCATCGAATTCATGTGTTATTAAAACCTAGAATTTTGATAAAATAACTTAGGCTTAGAATTAAATAAAATTGATAGGTAAATAACTAGTAACACTAGTGACTTAGGTTTTAAACTTAAGTAATGGAGCCTATCTCATGATTAGAACTTAAAATGGACAAGATAAAAAATAATCATGCATTTTACTTTAGCCTTTTGAGGCGGAAGTTACATTCTTTTAAATTTGGGTGAGGTTTCCTATCTAGAGGACGTCTCGTTCAACTCAAGTTTAAAGGTGCTGTAACTTCTAAATCAAAAGGATATCCAAATTCAAATAATGTTCGTTTAACAATGAAAAATTAAATTAATATCTTTCTTCAAAATATCAATGCCACGTAATGTTTTTCAAGGTACCAAATTTTGGGCGTTTGTAAGGGTCGTCCTTACACGTAACCGACTCCCGAACTCAATGTTTTTAAAACGAATCTCTGGTTTATCTTTTATGGTGTCTGGCCTACCTAAGTGGTGGCCGGTGGCGACTCCAAGTCAACCTTTTTCAAAATTAAATTATGTTTTCCTAAAATTTGGGTTTTTCGAGATTAATAAAATTCATATTTTTCAAAATCAATCGTCGAACGTATTTTTCAACCTTAAAACCGCGTTTTTTAAAAGAGGTCGCGATAGATAGACAAGTGCTTAAGAATGTTAAAGCTGATAAAATTCGAGAGCTATCTAAGTTGAGTCCATTCGCTCTTCAAGACTAGAAAAAATTGTGAAAGAATAATCGAAACCAAAAATTTCAGAGTTCAGAAAATTAATTGTGACTCACTAGAGAAGAACATATTTGTTGGCATAGCATGCTTCTTTAATTGGGGATACAAAGGATAATCTAGTAGAACTTGAAGCAATTATAAGTAATTGTTATAAGAGTGGAATAAATAACTTGGTCTACAAGTGACTACCGGATATATAATTTTGGAACAATTTTTTTAAAAATATATATATAATTTAACATTTTAAAGTTTTTTTTAGAAAGTAAACTAATTTATCTATTCTCATGTGCACAAATTTACAAAACAGACTAAATCTCATGAAAAATGATTTAAAAATAGAAGAATTTATCTTTTCTCATGTGAAAACAACAACAAAGAAACCAAAGAAATTTACCAAGCTCGGCTGAAAAAACACACTGCATTATTACCTAGTAAGATAGAACTTTGCAATATAAAAAGATTAAACTAAACATGAAATTCCATTCATGAAAATTTTCTTGACATACAACAAGATGCAGAGGATTACTTCGTATTACAGGATTCAACCGCTAGACTTAATAGCTGCCCATTGGTGGCATGCCATAAGGTGGCATTGGAGGCATTCCCATTCCTCCCATAGATGAAGGTGGTGGAGCAAAACCTCCTCCCATACCCGGCATTGGCGGTGCGGGTAAGGCTAGAGGTAGCAATTGAGCATACATGTTCTGCAATAAATAAAAAGTGTGGGTATTTATTTTAATCAGATGATCATTGAACTTGTTGAAGATTATAGGAAATCCTAGAAAGAGTAGATAAAAATATCTTCGATAAATAGGGTTGTTATTCGACTTTCTAAGTTGCTGTAGTTTATACCTGCTGTGCAATCACTTCCTTCTCTTCTTGCTCTTTAGCCTTTACTTCCTTTTGAGCCTCAATCTTATCCTTGATAAGATCATCAACTTTGCCGGTATACTCGCGGATAAACTGGAAAAATAAGGACTCATAAGAAACAATTCAAAACCAAATACAAGGCACGTTAAGGTCAATCAAAGAAGCCTTGTAAAAGCCTAGCTAACAAAACCCCTCAATTAAATGATGTTAGATAGGTGAAAGAAGCATCAAAAGCAATCACCTGCAACAGATATGGGAACGTGAAGTCGATCATATTGTGAATCCAGGCTAGCTCAAGAACAACATCTGGTCGAATCAAGTCATAACAAACAAAGAGGCACGATGCAAAGCATTCCTTCTTGCCCTGTGAAACGAACATCAATACAGAAATTATATGTGATTCAAAGGAAAACAACAATACAGACAGAATAGAAAAAGAACCACCATTGTGCAATAGGAAAGCATCTGCTCAATGAAGTGTAGTGATGGTTCAAGTAAACAAGTAACTCCTCAGCAATGAGTTCAGATACCTGTTCAATGAAGTAAACGAGCAATTCCTCAGCAAGTTCACGGTCACCAGACTGTGAAGCTGTTTCCATTGCATCTTTGTAGTGTCCATCTTTCTTTGACAAGGAGATGGATTGCTTCCATCTGCCGGCCTTCTTGTAAATGTATGCAGCAACCCGCCTCATCTCAAGTAGTTCATGTTTCTCAATCTACATGTGCAATTTGAAAACAAAATCAGAAACCAACATAACAGTAATCAAATTAGTAAGAACGGTGCTTCACCTTCTGTGCAAGGCCAATCTGATCAAAGTTATCATGCAAGTCAATAGATTCTCTCAATCTATCATAATCTTCTTCCTCTACATAAATCTCATTCAAGGCCTCATTCACAGCTGATACGTTGTTGCTTTGAACAGCAACCATGTATGGCTTTACAAGCCGTAGATGACCAGCCTGAAATGCCAGGAAACAATTGTCAACCAAAAAATGCAATAAAATAATGCCAAAGCAAATCAATATTATTTATTTCAGAAATGGATCACTTTCAGCCAAAATTGAACCTTTCTCATAATATCAACAACACGAGTGTGGTCCACACGATGCGCAAGCACATTCAACATGTCGTTTATGAGATCAGGGTGTTCTTGCAGGTAGAAGTGGACAGCCTTGTAATAAAGTTCAACACTAGCAACTTTGACGATGATATCTTTGAACTGCATATGATCCCATGCTTCAGGAGAGTGGTTCATCACAGTAGTTGCAGCGTTATCGAACTCATCATATTGGATGTATAGGTAGGTAAGTTCCTTCCAGTGTTGCTGTTCATCACAAGCTCTTATCAGCTTGGGAATATTCAAACGAGTAGAGAACAATTTAATGTGTTCCATAAGCTTCTCCGGGCGATATCTGGCATACAGAACTCCCAACTCAGTAAAGATCCCCATATGTGCACGTTCGAGTCCTAAACCACTCTCCATGAGAGAGATCAATTCATTGAAGCGTCCTCTGTTCTGATAGTACTCACTGACTTCTTCTAGGTCATCCACCTACGAAAGCAACAAATAGGACATCAAAACAATCATGGACAAATGGTCTCCAATACACAACATAAGAAGAAAAAGGGAACAGAAAGTGCAAACACATCAACTACTTCATTGTTCCTAAAACTTCTAATCCATCATCACAGTAAACTCACCTGTACGATGATGTTCAGACCACATATCTGTGCCAATCGGAATTCCTCTGCATCAACACAAGCAAAGCAAACCTCCTTCCAAGTCTTCGCACTGTTTGCTTTTCGTGCTGCATCAACAGCACCTTGGAATTGTTTAAGCCTCACCAATGTAACAGCCAACTTGGCCCAGTTAGATATAAATGTAAATATTATTTTTGCAGCTTCAAATAGGGATTCATCAAACAAGCGATCACCGACATTTTGAAGATTAGCAACATTTGGCATGAGAATAAATTCTTCTATTTCACCAAGTCGATCAATCTTTGCATAGGCATATATAAGTTCACTGTCCACCTTGGGCTCCTTGACCTTCTGTCTAACCATCAGAAGATACCTCACCAAATCATGGTACACGTCAGCATCCTCAGAAGCCCGGATAACATCAAGGAACTGGGTAGCATCATCTGCACGAATAAATGATTCGATTGCATCGCTCACCAGCCCCTCCCTCAGTTGTGCCTTTGCAACCTGACTCCAAACAGCATCCTCTTCAACTCTATATGCAAATTCCACAGCCCGGTCAATGCTTCTAATATTATCCAATAATACATTGACAGCCTGCACATTTAAGTTGAACTTTTTGAAGATTGCAAAAGCTTCTTCGTACAGTTGGGCTTCAACGGCCACTTCTCCGACTGCAGGTCCATCAAAATTATCTAACCTATTGATATAATCCATAACTCTAGATGCATCTGCCTTAATAGCTGTCAAAATAAGGAGATTTTGCAGATTGAAGTTCCCACTGAATGCAGAGTTTTGGAGTACAATCTTCTCAAGAAGCTCAATCAGTTCATGCGGCAGGTCAGCTGTCATGAAAGCTTTAACCGCTGCGGAGACTTGTTCGGGACTCTTGCTTTCTGGCAAAGCAGTCGATACGACCTGATCAATTAGCTGCCTTCTATATTCATTCTCAGGATTTAGAACCTTATCCCAAAGATCACCATCCATCCTTTCAACAACATACCTGTGATCAAAGGATGGTGACAGATCAGCCACTTTAAAAACAAAGTCTGAATACATCATCAATTTATCATAAATAAATTAAATAACTACATACCTAGCCTGCAATTTAAACAAGGAATTCTTATTTGTGACATTTATAAGTTCATCGTCACATTGGCCTCTTCGGTAAGCCACAACTGCCAGGGTGGGATCACGCTTCTCACAGTACTTACCAACAACACGAGAATCATAGTATGGGTTGGTTGTGAGGAAGTGCTCCGGATTGTTATTGCTATCAATGATAATTTTACCCAGAGAATTGTGGACATGCACATCTTGGCTTCCCTCACTCACAAGGTGCTCCAAGAACTGTGTTAGTAAACGTAGACGATTTCTGGAAATAACAAGCCAAAAAAAATGAGAAACACACAGTAATGACAGAAGGACAAGAAAACAGGAAAAGAAATAACCTTTTCTCACATTCCTCCACAAGGGGCTCAACTGGAAGCAAAGAACGGACTGAGAGGATAAGACCCTTTATAAAGTCTTCAGGGCATTCATCATCTAGCAACTGCCCCACAACCAAAGGAGCATTCCCTGGGTTTACCTGTCAAAAGAAACAAACAAATTCTCAATTCCTGGAGTTTAATTTAAATTCACGCAGTATGCTCGTATATAAATAAGGCAGAAATATCACAAACCTTCTGCACATAACCTTCTATGTAACGGAGCATGTTATTTGTGTAAAGGTAATGGGTGAGATCTGGAACAAACCCAAATCGGTCACAAACATTAATCAGTGGCCTAGCATCCGGAAGTTTGGCCTCCATCAAAAAGTTCTTCGTCTTTTCAGCATCATAAAAGTTTGATTCCCTGGTCACACGCTCAACCTCCTTTATTTGTCCAGTTTTGGCGGCTGCCTCGATGTACTTAAAGTGTATACTAGGGTCCTCGCTGTTCCACAGGCCACAATCAGAAAAAGAAATATCTCAATGAGTTCAGAAAAGACTGCTCTGAGCTATCAACAAAGGAAATTGAGTTTACTAAATAACTTACCTTGAGCTCAAATAAGATCCCAGGAAAAAGTACAATCCTTCATATGACTTAAACTGCTCAAAAAGTTTTATGCAAGCATCAACTCCCAACTGCTCACAATACTCCTTCGCAACCTGCACAGACACAGAATTTAGATTTTGGTGATTAAATTTATAAAGAATTAGCATGCAATCAGACAACACCCTTTACCTGCACAATTATTTGCAGGTTGCCTCTGAGATTAACCAGCAGAAGGTCCTTCATGCACTCCAAAGCCCATTCACGTGAAAGAGTACCAAAAAATTCAACAAGCGACTGAAACAGAAGTATTATGAAAAACATGTCAGGACTCAGGAGCTTCTACACACTAATATTACCAGGAGAAAAATATAAAGGACATGTACCTGTGGCTCAACAGCATGTGTATTCACAATGACACGTTTAATATCTGGCAACTCAGTGTAATGCTGCAGAAAAAGATTTACATTAAATCAAGGATATACAATTAAGTCAGTGTAGAAAATCAGACATAATACAACTTGTATTAACTTCAACAAGATGATTACCTGCAGTGCTCGCACATACAGACCAGCTTTCTCACAAAGTTGTGCGATTCGGGGACGATCATAGTGACTGAACATTCCATTTGCTAAAATGGCATCAGCAACATTTGGAAATGTTACTAAATTGATTTCCAAGACCTGCAGATAAAAGAATGTTAATAAAATAAGTATATAATTTAACAAAAACAAAATTATATTAGCTTAACCAGCATTTTAAAGAAATAACCTTCGTTTGAAGAAAAGCATGCTCCGGCAGATTTGGCTTCAAAACATCTAATAGAAATGCAGTTGCTTCCCGTATCAAGTTCCTCTGGGAATTAAAGACAGAAATCCAAAGAAACACTCATATATTTGACAGGAAAAAAATGTTATACTTTACAAACAATTCCATAAGTAGCATACTTGAAGAAAAAGATCAGTGATGGTATTGTAATCAACTGGACAACCACCCTCCATTTGAGACATCATCAATGCAAAATTAACAGCTCCCTGCAATTAAAACAATAAGTTCTAACTGATGCCCCTCCAATCAACACATAAAAAGTCCATAATAATAACATATATGGGTAGGCAAACAATAAAAAAACTTTTAATCTAATAAGAAATCATAATAATCATAAACATTGACTTAATAGGTTTTAAGGATGGGATTAACACATTTCAAAATATTTATCAATTGCTCATATGATTTTACATGTTTTTAACACCTCCAACCACTAGAGGCTACAGAAAATGGAAACGGACCTGTGGATCTGTACGAAGGATTGTTTGCAGAAGGAACAAGTAGTCAGGAGTGTACCCAACCTGAGGAAATAATTTAGTCATGAATATTTGATGCATGCATTCACCGAAATATAAAGAACAAGGGAAATGCTCCCCACTTGGTAGACACAGAAAAGGGATCGCACAAGAAAATTCAAATGCAAAAAAGAGGTAAAAAACAAAGCAGTCACCTGTTTTGAGTAAATCAAGATCTTGTCGAACTCCCTACGTTCAGCAAAAGCTGCAACAACTTTTGGAGTTGCCCTAGCTTTAATATATATTTTCAGAGCTAGGTCATTATCCACAGTCTACAAGAGAAGCAGAGTAATATTTAGAAAAAGGTAAAAGAAAAAGTGTCAAAACAGTCAATATTATACTGCGTGCAGATCAAACCTTCACAAGGTCTCCCAGTTCTTCACTGCATTCCAATTTATCCTCAGCCAACCAATTCTCCAGAAGATTCTTCTTGTTTTGATTTACCACAAGCCGTGATAACTCCAATGATTCAAAGGCATTGAGCTTCCCTTTTGTTAAAAGTGTACCAAAGTATTGCAACAGAGGTGGAGTCTGCCCAGCTTGCACAGGAACACTCTGTAGAATTTGGGTAAACGACTCTGCTTTAGATAAAATCAGCACAACACTGAAACAAGTATATACAGGATTAGGAAAGAAAACTGAGACCTGAAACTTGGCAACTGTATCTGGAGTGCGAAGGATCCCTTGTGGAGACTCTGCAGCAAGCTCAGCAGCTTCTTTATATTTGGTCTGAGCAAACAATTCTTGAAAACGTTGGACAACCTGAGATACCAAAAATCACAGAGTCGACATCGTAATCAACAAAAAGAACAAAATCATCTAGAACAAGGCCCTAAATAAATTTAACAGATAAATTGAAATCCTTATATAGACATTAAAGTTAATAAAGATGCAGCATCAATAAATGTAATAATGCAATAAGAACACAATAAAAAATTGGGTACTAAAGAGAATTGAGAGAAAAGACTGCATGATTTCAAACTCAGCATAGCAGTGAGATTGATGAAATCCGACATCCATAAAGAAATTATCACAAAACTATCCCTCCCAATTAAAAAAAAATATATTTATTTTTTATAGTAATGTCTGGCAACTAAAATTTGGTAATATTAGCTTTTAATCCTTGATTATCATCCCAATGCAAAAACATCCACAACCATGGACCAGCAAATATACGAATCAATCCACTTACCAAGTTCTCTGCACCAGGAAGGTTTCCCCTTTTAGCCAGATTGACAGCAAGCTCCAAATTGTTTAACTGAAATAGAAAACCACCACAATAAGTCATTAGTCAGCATGTCTCATTTTAGTGAAACCCGAAAACTGAAAAGAAAAGGCAGAAGAACATACTTGACCGCTAACAAATGGTATTATTGTTGCTTCATTTACAGTAGCCAGCAACACCTGACCTCGCCTGTTGATGGCATAAAACCCTCCGAGTGCTGAAGCTTCAGAGGTTAAAAATATTGGGTCTGGACTGATTCTATTTCTGTATACAGCAGTTGCTGTCTCTAGATCATAAACAAACAGCAGCCCAAGTTTGGTGATAACGTAAATCAAACTGTATTTGTGAGATATCTGCAAATCAAGAGAAACTTGTGTTATTATTAGCACTGTTACAATTGGAACAAATAATCAATAGGCAAATAATATAAACAGAAGCTTGGATCTTATGCTACCTGCATTGCAACTGGAAAATCATCTTGAAAATCTGGTGGGAAGAACAGATCTGCCTGCTTCTTTGAAAATGATGGCCTACCTGTAAATATACACTTTCTATTAGAAGATTGGAAATAGGACTGAAAGACAAATAACAGAATATTATAGCTGCAGTGCCGTGTTGATTTTGAGAATGGTTAATGCATAACCAATACTTAAACAAGAAACCATTAAAAAATCTAACTGAGAATAGCCTTGATCATGATTTAAAGCTAAATATAGATCCAAAACTCAATTTCTTAGTTAAGACCTTACAAATATTACAAAGTAGTGTTTCAACTTAACTTGCCAGAACTTGAAGCATATTATAATTGGACTTTTGATTTTTCCATCACTGGAAAGGATAATGGGAAATCCTTTTACTTCTTGTAGTATTCATTTAAAAATACCTACAGTTTACCCTCATATATAACAAGGAGAAAGCAAACTACAACAGAAAGAATAGTAAACTGACCTGGCTGGGTACCCAGCTCAATTACATGCAACTTAGATGTAATCTGGCCAGCATTAAAACTCTTTGTTGCAAACGAAATAAGAATAGAAGGATTCTCATTTCCTGGGACCTGCTCAGCAGAACCAAGCATATATGATAAGCTGCTTGTCAGATCAGCATCGTGTAGTGAAATAGAGCAAAGTACAAGAAATCCCCTTACCTTAAATTGAGCAAAAGAAGCAGCATGTGCTTCGAGAGCTTGGCTACGCTGTTGATCAACAGAGAAAAGTTGCATGTTCCCCTTAACCAATTGTGGCCTCTAAATGAAACAATGCACACTAGTCAAAATCTGAACTTTATAGAGGCAGTTTTCAAAGGAGAGAAGTTATAACTAATATTGACTATGTAAGTTACAATAATATTTCCAAAAGTAGAGAAACAAAATGGGGAATAAGGAAACGAAAACTAAATAGGTGTTTTTGAAGATGCAAACCCAAAATGATACCACAAGAGACAAAAGAAATTAATTCAGAGTTCACTACATCAGCTTGAACCATAGAAAACATAACAACAACCTAGCTTAGGGAAATATTATGAAAATATTACTTCAAAAGCTCTTTGTTTTGGCATACTACAAAATGTAATACACATTTCACAATTTTCAAATTCCCACAATTTATAAATGAAGCAACAACCTCTTCACATCATAATAATCACCTTAAAAAACATTAATAGGGCAATCACATACCTCAGATGCACCAGGGGCAATTCCAATCAAAACCAACCACTTCTCCGAAGGATCACATTTGTAGTTTATTATCTGATTGTTTACCAAATTAGCCGTCCTCTCGAACATCCTAACTGGTTCAGACTCACCTGCCATAAGTGAGATGCAATGAGGCATATGACACCAAAGAATTTTTTACAGTAGATAAAAGAACAATAAAAAAAGACACGTTTTTAGAACTAAATACACCATGGTTGCATGTGATACCAGATAGACAATAGAATAACATCTAACCTTCAATTGACCAATGATACACGGAGGTCTGTGTGACGAGGCCAAGCATTTGGGGGCTAATCCATTTCCAAAATACAACCTGGGCATGAATCAAAAACAGTTTGCTAAGGCCATGCAATCAAGTCCACTATCAACAATCTTTGAGGAACAAAATGTTGAGAGAAAACGGAAGAAAATGGAACCAATAAAAGAAGAAGAAAAAATGAGACAGCAGGTAAGTTTTACCTGTTCAGGCATCTGATGTGATTTCATTCTAGCTCTCATCTCTATGTTAAATATTTGCAAGTGATCTTGAGTTGTTCCCGGAAGTTGAGCTATAAAAGCATTGTCAAAGCAAATGAGTATAAAGCAATAGATAAAGAAAAAAACGTAAAGGATGCAAAAATAATAATTAAAAAAAGAAAGCTATTGAACTTTTAGCCCTGTTAAAAATATTAACTTTACAAGTATGCCAAGTACATCACGACTAGCATTTCAAGCATATTTTGATTGTCGTACTGGACAGAAATTGAAGCAATTTCTGCAGTAGGAAGAAACTAAAATGCACTTATCACAGCTAAGTGCTAAGTTTCTAACTAGCCGTTCCTGAAAACTTAAACAAAAAAGTCAGGCAAGTGCAAGAGACCTGAGTAAAATAGCAACTAAAAAACATTGTAATTTAAAAACACAATGGTGCCATAAGAAGAGTCCTTACAGTTAACTCGTATCACATTCATTTGTACATTTCAGAAACCAAAAAGTAAGTAGCAACCCAAAACCAAAAGGTATCCTAAGTAGAATTTCAAACAAGTTCCTACTACGAAAAAAAAACACCTACATATCTAGACTCTTGAGCAGCTAGAACCCAAACTAGTAACATAAGGGAAAAGTTCACAACATCAATCCCATATGGGACTACACAGAGCAGACATATTCAATATACATCATTCCAATAAATAAGGCAATCAATTAAAAGAAAAATTTTCGTGATCCAATATAATTAAACTTCTTCTGATAATTAAGATAACTAACCTTTCAAAGCGAGGATTCTAGAATTAGGATTCATAAGAGCAGAGTCCGCCGTAATAGGTCGTCTCAGCGGCTGCATTGGCATGCTCATGTCGATTATCACAACACTATTTTGTGGCGCCGTTTCTCTCACACAAATATACTTCTCGGATTCCATAGTAACATTCGTGAATGTGATAAACTGAGGAGTAATACCAATGCTCGGCAACTGCAAACAAAATGAAATTGTTTTTGATCACTCAAAGCCTTCACAATTTCAAAAAAATATATACAGAAAGTTCCATACAGATCTAAGAAGGTTTTACATATATTAGCCCTAAGAATGCTTAAACAAGTATTCGATATAGCTGAATAACCGAATATCCGCTATAATTGAAATGAATTCGCTATAAAAATCAATTGAATCGAAACAAGAAAACTTACAGTCAAGACCTCCTTCATGGAGATGGGAGCGTTGGCGGCCGCCATGGTTGCTCAGATCGACGGTTGAATATTCACGAATTAGAATCAGATCTTACGGCCGAGATCGAATCTTTTAAAATTGCAAGTCGAAATGAAAATCTGTGAAAGAAACTAGAGGGGAAAAACTATGGTAAAAAGATCTGATTCATAGATTAAAAACAGTTGAAAAATCTCAAGAGATTGAATCTTGTTGAAGAAACGAGGAAAAGAAAGAAAAGCAGCGATAGAGATCTAGTATAAGGCACTCGAGAAAAAAATAAAAAATCGAAAATAACAAGGATGTGTAAAAAATGTGCCGTATATGGACTATAGTGTTGTGCGCAACTGCGCATTGCTGGCTATTTGATTTTTTTACGCCAGGGTTCGGGTAAAAGTGACCCGACCCGATTGTGCATTTCGTAAAAGTTGGACTGATTCTGGTTGTAGTCCTTATATTGTGTTGAAATTCAAAACTTGATCCTATTATTTTAATTTGGTATGATTTGATTTCTCTTTAGTAAAGTATTTATTTGGCACCCCACATGTTTTCGTGTGTATGATTTAATCATCGAATTCTTTTAGCAAAATAATAATTAACATTGTTCTTTTTTTAGTGATTGATGTTAAAATTTTCTTACCAAAATTTGATCACGATCAAATTTTTTTACCAAAATTTGGTCGTTAAATTTAATGTAATAACTTATAAAAGAATGTAATAAAAATAATAAGAATTTTAGTTCTCACAATTGTTCACTATAATTCAAAATTGTTTAATATTTTTAAAAAAATGTTTAATATTTAAAATAATTTAATAAATCCATCCTTTAATAAGCTGATAACACATCCTCTTAGTATATTATATATAACTCGTTTTAAACCATGAAAACAATTACAAATTTACAATTACATATTTACTTTTAAAAAAATACAATTACAATATAGTATGTTGGATCAATAGTACAGCAGACAGTACTTGGCTACTTTAACCATCAATATACTTGTATGGGTTTATGAGATTACATATCAAGAGGAGTTTGAGTTCATTTCAAACACACGGTTTATGTTTTTTTTCACATTATATATATGCATATGTTTTTTTTTTCATATCCATAGACATCGCAGAACCCACTACTACTGTTAATTGTAATTTTTTAATACATAAAAGACAGGCAACAGTAATCCCGTCGGTATATAATTTACTCAAACATAAACAAAGCAGTGAGAAACGGATCATCCATTCTTTTGGAGAAGTTCAAAAAGCCAGCTGCCAAATGTGACCCTTTCTGTTCTTTCCGGAAACGCAGAACCCCATTCCTGTAGGCCACAGCACCAGATAAAAAGGTTAACTTGGGGGGTTCATATATATGTGATGATAACCACAAACTCTGGTCAATTTCATGGCAGTGGGAACCGAGTGGACCCTAAAATGATCTGCAATCTGCAAGGAACACGTTGCCTTGTCTATGTCAAAGCTGCTGGATGAATGGATGAACAGAATTTTCAAGTGTAACTGATCTAAGAGGCCTCTTCTAGCTTTTTAATAACAGCGAGAGATTTGATTTCGGACGTTCTAATATAAATGGTTTTTTTTTTCTCGTCCACGAGGGTTAAGAAACAAACTGTTGCAGCTGGATTATCATCACACTAATGTCATCGAATGAACCTCTCCATGAGGATAATTCAGCCAGCTTTTTGCAAGCAGAGAACGGCTTAGGCATATCCAGTCCTACGCAGAATGGACGGACCAAATCGACTGCCTCTTGATTAGTAACCTGAAAGGCAACCAAGAAAAACAATGTTTAATTCAACATCATAACAGTGGGGGTTCAAAAACGATTCTGATCTAGGATATAGGTTACCTTATTCCAAAGACCATCCGAAGCAAGGATCAAAAACTCGCTTTCCGAGTTAATTTTTAACATTTTGGTTTCTGGTTCAGCGATTACCCATTGCTTAAGATGCTTATCTCCAATTGCTCTTGAAACAGCTAAAGAACCTTGAATTCTCCAAACACCATGGCGACAATCCACATAACCACCCTACAAAATGAAACATCAGATTATCATTTTTTTCCCTTTTCATCTTCATTGTATTGGATTTGAGCTAAAGATGAACCAAGTGAAAGTATTTGTTTACCAAAGCTTCGATTCTATCTCTCTCGTCTTGCCTCGAAGGTTGATGATCGGATGTCAAGGCCTCCGCTACACCGTTTTGGCTCAAAACAGCACGGCAATCACCTGCATTTGATACGAAAAGATCCCCTCTACGAATCATTGCCGTGACACAGCAAGTACCCCCACCCACATCTTCCTTGAGCAAATCTATATCCGTAGCTAAATATGCCTCTCTAATCGCATCATCAATGGCAGCATCTTCACCTGTTCTCGACACCTCAGCCCTTACCTTCTTATCTAAATTCTTTGCCACGAATTCAGCTGCCTTTGAACCTCCATGCCCATCATAAACACCAAAAAAAGCCTGCAAAAAAGAAAATCAAAGCCGCTAAATTTTCAGTAACGCTAAGGTGAAATGGGAAAACTTCATTTTCAGTCCCTCCCAAAGGTTAATAACTTAATTTCAGCCTCTTCGTCACAAAATCCATTTTTTTATAATTCTTAGCTTCTACCTTCAATTTTTCTATGCATTTAACGGGCAGTGATAGAGGATACTTGATTCAAAGAAGAAAAATAGAGGGAAAAATACCTCTTTGGAATCTCCGTAACGATCAACCGCAGCAGAGTAACGGTCTTCCATTCTCGCCCTTCTCCCTCTCTTACAATAAACAGAATATCCTTCCCCTTCCACCTGAACCTCCTCCTCTCCTCTAGACGTCTCCGCCGCGAATCCCAGTTGAACCGCCATTAACGTCGGTATCTCTATCCTCCCCGGCCTCTTCCTCTTCACTGCAGACGGCGCCGCATCGGCTCCGAAGGGTAGCTGTTTCTTTTTTGCGAAAATCGACAACGATGATTTCAACGGCGATGACGGAGATTTCGGTGTCGTTACGGCGGAGATCGACGAGAATTGCCGAGGCGATTTCGTGGGGGACAATAAACAAGATAGCGGAGACGATGGCGCTTGAGAACTGCTGAGTCTAGGAGATGAAGGGAACGATGAACCGCCCGATTTGCAGTATATCGAAGGTAGCTTTTTGGGCGAGAAAATGGGAGACGACGGCACGATTAGAGACAAAGACATGATTCCTTTTTCTTTTGGTTTCGCTGCTTTCTTCTCTTCTGTTTGGGTAGAGGGAAAAGGGAGAAAATCGTCCTAAAAAATCTAAAACAAAACAAACCCTACCTTCTAACCTTGAATGCGTTGTTTCAGAATGCTTCTTTAGTGTTTATATATACGTGAGAAGACGGATGCCAGTCAGCGGTTTCACTAAATTTGAACTCATCCAGGGAGATTAATTCAAACTTCTGTTTCAGTTATGGCGCGTGAATTTCACATCTCATAAATTTAAAATTTTCAGTAATCTATAAATATATTTTTTCCCAAAAATATTGAATGTTTATCTAAAATTTTGAATTTTGGTGAGTTTGTTACTTTTGTAATTAACAAAGTTTTTCCTTTTTTAGTTTTCATGTAATTTAGGATGACGTGATAAAACAAATATTTTTTACGAGATTTATTTTACTTAAATTCCTGAAAATTTTGAATATGCAAATATAAAGATTGAAATTATGGAGTAATTATTATCTTATATGATTCTGAAGACACAGCAGGCACAAAAGAAAAAAGAGTGGTTTTGACGATGATTATGATGTTTTTCTCTTCTGCCGTTTACGATTTTGTCAATGGAGACAAAAGCCGAAAGAACGACAATGATGTCGGCTTAGAAACAAAACCCAAAACGTAAAATAATTTTGAGCGTCATTTATATATTTATTGATTTACTGGGGCTTAATTAAAGACTTGGTCTTATTTTGTCTGCTTTCTATATTTTCTTTTTTGATAAAGTACATAAAATAATTGAAAACATAAAAAATTGATCCTATAGTACTTCAAATAAATTTTTCTTATTTCATAATTTGTAGAAAAAGTAATATATAAAATATAAAAAGTAATGTAAACTATATCAGTAGTTACTGAATTTTTAAAATATTTTTATTTAATTATTAAAACTATTTTTATTATTATTATTAAATTTTTAATTTATTTTATTAAGGTTATTATTTATAAGAAATATTGACGTGATATATTAAATTTCTTTTAAAAAATAACTTTAATTTTACAAATTTATATTCTTAGACTAAAATTTCAATGAATATAATTGTCGTCAATAAATTCCATCAGTGGAAAGGATTCATTTGACGAGAAAGTTAATATAATTTAATTTTAAATTGATTTGATTGTTAAATATGATTGATTAAAAAGTTTTATTTTTAAATTTTAATTAAGATTTTCAATTATAATTCACCACAGCTAATGGTTGAATAAATTTAAAACCATATTATATTAATTTTCTGATAAAATGATTTTTTTATTGTTAAAATTTATCAATGATCACTCTATTTATTAAAAATTTAACTTTAATAACAATTATAAATTACCTGAAAAATAACCCAAATCATGTTTCCAATGTCATCATATTATAAATATTAAACACCATACTAAAGAATAAAAACTCATGGTGGTAAGGTTGTACTCTTCGCATAAAAAAAGCTGTTGGGTCAAATAAATTTTATAATAATTATATCTTAAAATTATAATTAAATGAAGAATATAAAAAATATAAAAGAGATACAATGCAGGCATTAATGAGGATGGACATGATAAGTGAACTATGCAAGCAACATGAAATGTAATTCGAGAGATAAGGGGAAGATTCCTTGATATAAACTGGTATGGTTTGATTTGCATGTGTCTAAGCATGCTATAATTCATAGGATGACAATTCACAATCGATTGTCAACAAGAGATAGGCTTAAAAACTTGGGACTTAACGTTGATGAGGGTTGTGTTTTATGTGAGAATATAAGAGAGATCAGAGAATTTTTTTTTCTGTCTGTAGCCGGGGCCATCCCCGGGGTGGGCCACAAGGGCAACGGTCCAGGGCTCACTTCTATTTAGGACCCTCAATTTTAATTTTTATCGAATATATTTAATTTTAATTATAATTTAATTTTTAATATTTATTATTATAATTTAATTATTAATTTTTCGATACTTATTATTATATGAATTTATTTTTCAGTACTTGATATTATGGTCTCAAATTTTTTTAATATTTTATAGTAGGCCTACTTTTAATTTTTTTTTATATTTTTTATTATAATTCTTAAATCTTAATTTTTTACAATGTTTGTTGTTAGGGGACTATATTCTACTAAACTTATTATTAGGGGTACTACTCTAAAAAAACATTTTTAATATTTTTTAATATATACTATTAAAATTTATTTATTTTTGTTATTTGCTATTATAGTAACGATTTTTTTCTAATACTTGTTATTAAGAGTCTAATTTTAAAATTTACTTTCGATATTTATTACAAGAGATCTATTTTTTTAATATATTTATTATTAGGGTCCAGTTTTCTCTAATACTTATATAAGAGGTCTATTTTTTCGATAATTATTATTAGGACCGTGGTTTTTCAATATTTGTTATTAGAGGTTAGATTTATCACAATATTTATTATTAGAGGTTTACTTTTGAAATTTGTTTTCTCCAATATTTATTATTAAAGATTATTTTTTTATCAATACTTGTTATTAAGGGTTTAATTTTTTTCTAATATTTGTTAGTAGGCATATACTTAATTTAATTTTTTATTGTTAAAAGACTAATTTTTTTAATACTTATTATTAGAGATCTATATTTTAGGTTTGTTCTAGGGTCACTAAAATCTCAGGAACGGTTCCGTCTATAGCAACTTTATGTTTGTGTGGTTTGCTGTACTGGAATATAAGTTGCATAGGAGTCCGCTGGAGTGGGCAGCTAATTAAGATACCGTGGCTGACTGAAAGATTGAAGGAAAAGTCATTGCTTGTCCATGTTTTGAAGTTCACTTGGAATGCTTACGTCTATTTAATATGGAAGAAAAGGAATAAAAGGATATTTCGGCATTTTAATAAAAATGTTAAAAAAAATTTAGATTGTATTAGGGAGATTGTTCGTATTAGAATTCGGAATAGATTTATTCGAATAAATGATATAAAAAAAACATTTTTACAGCTTGAGGAATTCTTTAAGGATATATGTCTTAACGAATTGCAGGAGATGTATTTTTTATCTTGAATAAATACAACACAATTTATTCAAAAAAAAATTATTTGTCTCGAAGTTCTTTCAAGAAAAACTTTTAAATTTTTAAGATTATAAATTTAGTTATTTTATCTTACTAAACTTGCTTTTCCTTAGTTAAATACAACACCAGACACTACCTCTAGGAAAAATTATTCTATAGATCGATTTTATTCCATCATCTCTTTAACTACTAAAAATTAGTTAATAAATTTTATATTATATAATTTTTTAAATCAATCTCTATATAATCACTCACTACCTATTTATATAGTGAAAAAATTGAAGATTCATTCTTAAAATATGATACAAAAAATATAATTAATTGACTAATTTTAATAATTAGAGATTATAAATGACGTGATAAAATCGGTCTATAAAACAATTTCTTCCGCCTCTACTGTACTTTATTTATTTTACACCTTAAGCTAGAGATGCAAGTCATGTAACGTGTCATGAGTCTAAAGCGTCTCCCCAAAGTTTACCATGCAGGAACATCATGGCTGAAAAATTACTCGTGTCATCTTATTGGCCAACGGTGAACTTACGTGGATCACAACTTGTCTCCTTATCTCGCCAGACAAGCACACGACGTGGCAACGACCAATAATATATTCTGTTCACCGATGTTTCACCACCGATCAGACCACCACCCTCGCCTATATATAACTATTCCCCATCTGGTATCTTATATCAATAACCATAGGATTCGCAGCAATATCATAAGTAAAAGAAACATGGCGTCAGAGCAATATCAAGCAATGAGAAACGCACCGCAGGAGGAGAAAGAGGAGCTCGATGCAAGGGCAAGGCAGGGGGAGACGGTGGTTCCCGGAGGGACTCGTGGGAAAAGCCTGGAAGCCCAGCTTAACCTAGCTGAAGGTATATATAGATATAAACAAACTTTTAACAGTAACCAAACATCTCTCAGAACTATGCTACCACAGACTACTTGATTGTAATATCTCTGAAATTAATGTTGCAATGAAGGGAGGCACAAAGGAGGGGAGACGAGGAAGCAGCAAATCGGGACAGAAGGGTACCAGGAAATGGGGCGCAAAGGTGGTCTGAGCAATTCCGACATGTCCGGCGGGGAACGTGCTGGTGATGAAGGAGTTGGCATTGATGAGTCCAAGTTCAGGACCAAAAGCTAAATCTCTTACAGAGCCTCACCCTGAAATGTTTGTTTTAGGTTATGGGAAGAACTAAAGTACTAAACCAGTTTATATAGAACTAGCTAATGTTTAAGCTTAGCTTTGTGTTTTCCTACTCATCTTTAACTGCTTACTGCTTTGCTTGTTTTTAGGTAGGAGGAAGTAAAACCAGTTTATATGTAAAAAACTGGATAATGTATAAGCTTTATGTAGTGTTTGGATAATGTATGAGTCATCTATGTGTTTTTTATGTTGATGTGTGCTTTGAACCTTTAATGGACATGTTGCTTATTATTTTGTTCCTATAATTTAATTTCATGATCAAGGTTAAATCCAACCCTAACCCTAAAATTAAACTCTTAAATTTACCCTAACTATGAAATCTCTAGAATAAAAAAACACAAGATTCATTATAAAGTTGGAAATATTTACCTATGAATTTGGATGACATTATTGAAAATCTGCATCTTCTCAAAGATTACAGGAAGTGAAACTATTTCAATCTTTTAGTCCTTCCATCCTCTCCAATTCTTCCTTTTCCCTTGCGTCTCATTTCTGCAGCTGAATGGTGATGGGCTTCCTCAATAGTAGCATCTTCTTGAGAATCAAAATTCTGGCTGGTTTTGTGGACGTCTATTATGGCATAACTCTCTGCATCCACATAAAATACTTGAACACCACATTTCTCCACTACTTCATCGTCTCTACCATTACTTTCGACCGAGAATTCAAATGATGCCTCCACGTAATCATTGTCAAGTATAATCATTTCCTCACTAGACACGATGAACACGTGATCACCCTCGTACTCACAATCGTACTTGTAGACTGGGTTCCAAATATAACAAAAATGGCACGGCCAAGTTGTGAACTTGTCACCACCGGCGGCTGTCAGTTGGTATTTACAGCTAACTTGAACACCTTCACTTGCACATGTGAGATTAGCCACAACGCAGAAAGCAAAAGCCAAGAATCTGCGCCCACCACAACCATTTAGACTAAGCTTCAAATGTAAGGAAGAATTCATGCTTCCATAATAGAACACATCTTCCGGAACTTCATCTCCTGGGAAACAACAAAAGAATTGCTCCATATCAATTTCCTCTCGACCTGTCCCTTTCCTAGCCCACCTCTGTGCTAGAGATTCCATTTGAAGCATGGCATGTACCCCAATGTTTTTAATTGAATCTTGACTCAAACTTCTGCAATTCAAGAATGTCATGGAAAAGTGTTGTTCTGGAGGAGGAGCATCACTTTCATGGAATGGATTGAAATTATGATATGTGAATGATACTTCCTCTAATGCTGTGCAGTCCAATGCTTCCAAGCACCACATATATCGTGGAAGTTCCGGTAGTGTCTTAAGCCTTTTGCAACGTCTAAGATCCAACATACGAAGAGACTCCAACTTCGAAATATTGCTTGATACATGTTCCACCCTCGAGTGACTCAATATCAACCCTCCAAGTTTGACAAGATGCTGAATTGAATCAGGCACTTTTTTTATTCCAGTGTCTGATAAATCTAACTCAGAGATGACATTGGGTAGTTTAGGAAACTTCTTGAGTTTACGACATCGCTTAGCTTCAAGTTTTTCAAGATATTTCAAATGACCGAGATAAGGAAGTTCAACCAAACTATCACATCCTGAACATACAAGCCTTCCAAGGTTGCTGGCTCTGGATAGATTAGGGATCTTCCTTAGTTTCCGACAATCGCTAACGTCAATTTCCCTTAAATTAATAAGATCCTGTATAATGAAAATAGAAAATAACTACATTACTTCATACTTCATAGCATTATCTTTTATTTTGGACTATATTAAAAATGAAAAGAAAAATATGCAATACCTGATACTCTTCGTTCCAAAGTTGTTCCATGTAACCACTTGGTAATTTCAACCGAACAAGATTCTTTGGATTAAAACTCGGTGGTAAGGATTTGAAGGGGTAAAATATCCAGCAAAGATACCTTAACTGAGCAGGAAGAGATACACCATCAACCATGTTGGCAGCAAGTAGCTTCTTGTCCTCCGAAATATACCCGGTAGAAAGGTGGATATATCTTAGATGAAGCAGGTTCTCCAAACCAGGAGGAAATAATGATAGCAACTCTCCACCAGCCGTTTCTAACTTTATTCCTTTAATTAATTTATTCACCTAATAACAAAAAGACTTAAAATTATTACTTATCTTTGCTTACATGTCATCCATGATCTCGTCTAATGAGATTCATGTATTTAATGACATGTAAAAAGAGATAAAGATTAGTATGATGAGCCAGACTCATCTAATAATTTTTTCGAGAATGACGGGTACTCTATAAAATTATTCAATAGAAATTCAATTATATTGAGAAAGGCTTAGGGTTAGACCGATTGATAACAAAAACTTTAGACAATAAAAATGTTAATTTGTTCGAATGATTTAACAGTGATTATAAAGTAATATTTATACATATTTAACCCTTTGATAATACACGTAATAAAACGATTTAAATCCATATTAATCAACACTTGATAACCTAATTAACACTTAGCGGAATCCATGTTGTACCCTAAAATATCAATCATGATTAACATATTTGATACTCTATATTTTTTCCACTTTAATATGCGACAACATATTGAATAAAAATTCAGTTAAATAAATTAAAAGGAATATAAATAGAAACACCACTTACTTCATTATATCTAAGTACTTGATTCACGTCATCTAAATTCCATAACCTAGTGCGATTTGCAGGGTCTTCCGAATTTTGGCGAACAATATCCTTGCCCATGTCTTCAAGCATATCATGCATAGAAATAACACTACCTCTATACGTATCTTTCTTTTCAAACAGACACTTATCGACCAAGTTACTAATTCCAGACTCAACACCCTTATTGGACCAACTTAAAATGTCTATCACTTCTTCCTCTGGTTCCCCCTTCAAGAAGCACGCTACGTCAAGAAATACATTCTTCTCTTGCTCATCCAACCCATCATAGCTGCTCCTCAAAATATGTGAAATATTTGGTTGCATATATTCCTTGAGCTTCTCCACTTCGCTTTCCCACTCTTGTCTAGATTTTGTATACAATTTAGAACCCAAAACTTTAAGAGCAAGTGGATTGCCTTGGGCGTATCCCAAAAACTTGTTCGATAGATCTTGAAAGTTGGGAGCAGGATTCAAAAGCTTAAATGCAAATGTGGAAAAAAGTTGAAGAGAATCTTTCTCATTTAACTTCTGAACTCTACGTATTTTCTGGACGCCTGCAATTCTAAGTACTTGTAAATCTCTCGATGTTATAATGATTTTACTTCCCTTTCCAAAATATTTTACCCCCATGCAATCTATTTGGTCGGGGTCACTAACATCATCAAGGACAACAAGTGCTTTTAAATTGCTGAGCCTCTCACGGATAAATGTGGACCCTATTGTAGGGCTGTCTATATCAATTTTGGTGCCTAATAGTTTGGAAAGAAGCTCATTTCTAACATCTTTCATCCCTTTCTTTTGTACTTCCTGTCTAACATTTTGAAGAAACCACCCACGCTGGAACTCTAAGGAAATTTCATTGTATACAGTATCAGCAAGGGTAGTTTTACCTATACCACCCATTCCCCAGAGTCCTATTAAACGACTGTCTTCTTGCTCAATCAACCTCAAAACCTTTTCTTTCTGATAATCTAACCCAACCAAGTCTTCAGAAACAGTACTTCTAGATTTCCGATTCAACTCTTTTATGATATACTGAATCACATCATTAATGTACTCAGAATCAGATCTGGGAAATTGTTAAAAAAATTATTGTCAAAAAGATATAAAAGTATAAGTAGATGAAATGTATATTTATATATTTACCTGTCGAACGTGCCTCCTTCTATATGCCACCCTTTTAATTGACCGACTTCGGCAAAGTTCTTTCTCCATAGCCCATTTGTTTCATGGTCATCAAAGGATGTTTTGAAACTCCCACCCACATTCCGTACATCGGAAGGATCAACATGGTAAAAGATTGGAAGAACAATATGTTCTTCCTTGTGCTTCCGATCCATGATGTTAGAGAGTTGAGCCAAGCATGATTTTGAAGAAGCATAGTCTTTAGATAAAACTATTATTGAGAGATTTGATGCTGCAATTGCATCAGAAAATGGCATTTGCTCCCCTTGGTCAGAGAAGACATGTATTCCGGTGTCTTCCAAAGCTTCGATTAGATGACTGGTGAAGTTGAGACGGGTGTCCTCGCCTAAGCTCAGGAAAACTTGATGCTTCATCGACTTTTGTATAACATATTCAACAATATGCTTGATGTGGTCGGCTTCAGATCTAGAACATACAACAAATGTCCATATATATATCAGATCCAATTTCCAAAACAAAAACAAGTCAGATCTAAGGGCAGGAGAAGAGAAGAGTATAGTTACTTGTCGCCTTTTACATGAATTCCTTTTAAAGTTCCGACATCCCCAAAGGCAACTTTCCATCGCTTCACTTCATCACCAAGTTTTGCATTAGATTCATGGTCTTCAAAGGATTTTTTAAAACTTCCACGTAGATTTTGTACATCGGAGGGATCAACGTGGTAAAAGATGGGAAGAACGATATGTTCTCGACTTTGCCTGCGAGCCACGACGTTTGAAAGTTCGGCTAAACATGATTTTGAAGAAGCATAGTCGGCAGATAAAACGATTATGGAGAGATTTGAGTCTGCAATCGCATTTGAAAGTGCGAGTGCGAGTGACTCCCTTTTTTTCAGATTTCTTTCATCGAAGAAGACTTCAAGTTCCTTGCGTGTCAACGCTTGGAGTAGATGAGCGGTGAAGTTAAGGCGTGTGTCTTCCCCTCTGAAGCTCAAGAAAACATGATATTTCATTGAACGAGGGGATGACGCAGAAGAAGATGCCATGGAAGAGACTGGATTTTGAGTAAATGAAGCAACAGAGACAGCAATACTTGTGAGGGAGCTTTGGTTTTCTATTGGAGAAAAACTGTTCCTTGACATTATTTCATTTCAAAAGTCTTTGGAAGGGTTAGTATTAGGTAGGAATTTGGATAATAAGTGTTGAAGGTCGACTTTTGTCTCTCGCTCGTGTTGGTCAATGTGATCTGTCTTTCTTCTTCCGTTCATTCGTGATAACTTTTTTTTTTCTTGATTCTGAGCTTGTAAGGTATTTTTTTTAAAATTTCTATGTGTGAAACTTTGAGCAACCATCCTTCTCCAAGACGCATAAATTGATTTATTTATATCATCTATCTGTATAGTACTTTAATTTTATGCATCTTTGCATAGACTATGCCTCTAATATATATACAAACATATTTATCCCTAAACTGTTCATAATTTTTCTTTTTCCAAATGGTATTCATGTAAGCTCCCATTCAAGTTTAAGTATAAAAACGATCAAAGTTTTAGCATTTTAACCAAGATTGCAGCTAATCTAGTTCATCTTCCCAATCCAATATCCTTCTTTGACTCTCACACAAGTGAAGAATACTCTCCCAAATTGAACCGAGTAGGAACATGCAGCAAAAATATAGTTCTTAGTCTCCAAATTAGCGCCACATAGAAAACAAGTAGAGTCCAAGTTCAGTTCTATACATTCCAGCCTATCGACAATCGATCAAGACTAAGCATCCAAAAAGATACTAGATTTGTAGACTGAACCAAACAATTTTGTGTGAAGCAAGTTTTTGCCTAACCTCCCGAGTTTCATTCCAAATTCTTTCAATGTGTAGGTTATTAACAGGGAACAGAATTTGCAGTACAGATCTCATCTTCAACATCTTTCTAAGATACCAACTATGTTGAGGCTTACAGTCATTAAAAAGTACTTATATTAGTAAATGCTTACACCAATGGGTCATTCATTTGTGAACAGTCCATGTTATATGGATGGTAAGTGTTTCATAAACATATAATTAACTGATTTTATAAAGGACGAGGATATAACCTAAAACCCGCCGAATCTTGATACGACTCACATAAAAACGAGTCTTTTATTAAAAAATTAAATTCGGGTCACATTAGGTTATTAGAAAATAAAATCGAATTTAAATTTAAAGTAAAAAAATAATTTAACCCAATCTAATATATATTTATTATGTTTTTATATATAATATTTAAGATTTTTATTATTTTTTAAGTAATAATAAAAAATCACTAATGAAAAGAGAATTTTGAGAATACACCATGTAATGATATCTAAAAGTGATAACATATTTAATAACGCACAATGCTCTTACATTGTATGAATTCATATTATTCAAATTCAATAAATAATATATAAAAAAATAAGACTATTAAAAATAAAATAAAAGTATAGAAAAATAATTTTAACTCTTAACGTTTAAAATTTTATCATTTTGGTCCTTATTATTTTTTTTAGATAAATTTAACCCTTAACTATGCCTTTTTGACAAATGTCTTATTTTTTAACTAACATGATGATTAAGTTGTTAAAAATTTAACAATGATAACATATGATAATATATTTTAAATGACATGACATCTAAGTTATCAAACACATACACGTGAAATATAATTTTATTCTAATATAGGATATAAAACAATTTAAATTCAAATAAAATATTAAAAAATAATTAAATTTAAAACAAAAGGATACAATAAATTCTCAACCCTAACTACATTAGAATCAAAATCATATCTAAAAAATATGAACATGATTTGAAAAGAGTTTTATAAAGATTGCTATCGATAAATCAAAGGTAAGAGATTTTGATACTAATCAACTAGATTTCTGTTATTTTAGTTTAGAATTTAAGTATTTTAGTATTTAATCTAAATTGAAAGGTTTATGGTTTTGATTTATAGTTTAAGATTTAAATTTAAAATTAAAAGTAATAATTAAGGTTTGGTTTTGAGTTTTAATTAAATCTAAAAAATTCAAAATTATAAAAAAAATACAAAATAATAAATTTATTTAAGGTTTAATAACCAAAATATTTTAGATTTAATTAAGTTTTAATATTTTATTTGAATTTTAATGATTTTATGTTTTATATTGGAATAAAATTATATTGTATACGTATGTATTTGATAAGTTAGATATTATATCATTTAAAATATATTATCATATGTTTATATATGTCATTATCATTAAATTTTTAACCGTATGGTCATCATGCTAGTTAAAAAATAAGATATTTATTAAAAAAAACTTAGATTAAGGACTAAATTTATCTCAAATAAAGAATGAAGGCTAAAATGATAAAAACTATAAACATTAATGGTTAAATTTATCTTATTGCCTAAAAGTAATTATGAAATTAATGATTCAATTTCCATACTTGTATGATTGATAGGTCTATAAATCTATGTTGATTGAGGTCCAAAGTAGGAAAAGTAAATATATATAATTCAATTTAACATTTTAGATAATGGAATTAATTATTATTTCTGGACTAACCAATAACATGAAAATTTTCAATATTATAAATACATTAAATCCTTTGAAAAATTCGTGACCATATCTTAAATCTGTGGACACATTCTAATTTCATCAAGCTGATATTGATCTAGCTGATTTTTAGTATTTTAAATAATATATAAATATAATAGAATCTGAAATGACCACGTCACCCTTTTATTTCCATTATCCACGTCCTTTAAACCTGTGGTTCTTTTGCGGATCAAATTCCTCCACACAAACACAGCTCAGCCACGTACCATTTGTGGAGTGTCACTCTCAATCTATTAGTACCAAAATAAATTAAAATGGACGAATTTATAATTTTTATAAAATATAATGGTGGAAAAAAGAGAGAGAAAATAATGAATAAAATGATTAGAAAAGAGAAAATGTAAAAATTAATGGGGTAAAATGATACGAAAAAGATTAACAATTATCTGTAATTTTTTTAAAACAAGCTAATAGTAATTACAGTAGCATCTGTTTTAAAATCTTTATCATTTGACATTGATCGTTTAATCACACTGCTGATATTGTTGGTATTTAAATCCGTAACCGTTAATCGTTTGGACTAGAAGGCTCATCCATAGTTATCTTTGTAATTAAGAATTAAGACGAAAGAGGTTGAGTTGATGTAAGACTTGTGCTTATTCATATGTTATAACGAAATGATTGTTTTAAAATATCTATACAAAATTTTATATAAATATAATTGATGCCACTAGAAAAATATATTGCCTCACCATTTAAAATTTATGACGTAGGAAAATATTTATAGGTATTTTATTTATAATTTAATAGTTAAATATGTATTTAAATTATATTTTTAAATAAAATTTTGAATTATATTTTAAGTTAAATAGGTGTTTAATATTTTTTATGTGATTTATTTTAGTTTTTTATTAGTGATTGTTAAAAAATTTATCATTCAATCAAATTATGATATGTAACTTGTTTTATTCTTCATATTTTATAAAAAAAATTCAAAATTTGAATTTCTAATCATCTCTCTTTTACATTTAGACTTCTCTCACATGTCACTGGTTTTATCGTTCTCTACCCAAGTGTTAATTATCTCATCTTTTTTTTATTGTTGAGTATTCATCGAGTTTTACTAGTGGGTATGATGAAATAAAAGGTGGTCAATGATGATTGAATCGATAATTAGAGTAAAAGAATTTAGGGTTTGAATTTAAATTTTTTTAGAGAAATTAAAGATTGTGAGTTAATTATTATTTTTATTTTTTAAATTTTAATTTTAGAAAACAAAAAACGTGTTATATGTTTATATTTTATTGAGTAACTGAAAAATGTCACAAAAAAGTTTAAATAAGTCATGAAAAAATGTCAGAAATTTATTTAATTTAAAGTATCATTCAAACACTTATATATAAAAAATAAGATACAATTTAAATACTTTGAATGAATGAATGAAAATCTTCCGTTATTCAAACACAGTAAAAATGTATAATTTTAAAAAAAATTACGATGTACTATCAGTTCACTTGAAGAAACAAGGACAAGGAAAAGCAAGACAAGTAGCTGGAAAATAGGAGCAGGGAAAGCTCTTAGCCCCATATGCTATCTTCTTTATTGGAATCTTATCTAGGCCTTTTTAAAGGCTGAAAATTTGTGGCATTAGACTCACCTTCAGAGGACTCCAATGGCCAGTTACGTTTTATCAGAATGTGGCTTAAGACCCCTCCCTGGAATAAGATTCTACGCAAAACCCAGACCTTCATTTTCTTTAAACAATGTTTTCAAGTTCAGAACTTTACCTGCTTCTCATTCATTCAAGGTCTCAACTTGGTCTAAAAGAAGAAACTTTGTGGGCTCTTTGAATGTGAGTACTCCTCTGGAGGTTGATGCCATTAATGGAGTTAATGGGATTGAGGTTGAAGACGATGAAGGTAAATTTGATCCTGCTGCGCCGCCTCCTTTCAACTTGGCTGACATTCGAGCTGCTATACCCAAGCATTGCTGGGTTAAGGATCCATGGAGATCTATGAGCTATGTTTTGAGGGATGTTGTTGTTGTTTTCGGTTTGGCTGCTGTTGCTGCTTATTTCAACAATTGGCTTGTCTGGCCCCTTTATTGGATTGCTCAGGGAACCATGTTTTGGGCACTTTTTGTTCTTGGTCATGACTGGTAACACTCAGTTCCTCCCTTTCCTTCTTTGGTTCAATTCAAGCTTTTGTATTCGGATGATATGTTCGGTCTTAGTCTGGTTTTGTCCCTGTTTTCTATTTCTTTTCTTAAATTTGGACATTGACATCAATGTTTGTCTGGTTTTGTGTTTTTGCAGTGGCCATGGTAGTTTCTCCAACAATACGGCATTGAATAGTGTTGCAGGTCATCTTCTTCATTCTTCAATCCTTGTCCCGTACCATGGATGGTTAGTTCCTTTCGAGTTTTGTCCTAACCTTTTCCCATGTATGAATCAAATTGCCAACTTGTTGAGGATGTATGTAGGAGAATTAGCCACAGAACTCATCATCAGAACCACGGACATGTCGAAAATGACGAATCGTGGCATCCGGTAGCGTCTTCGTTTCATTTTCCAAGGGAGTTATTTACATGTGATTCTCATTTCAAGTGATTGTAAATCTGAAATTTACTTCTCTTTTCTTGCAGTTGTCTGAGAAAATTTACAACAGTTTAGATAAAGCAACCAGATTATTGAGGTTTACCTTGCCCTTCCCTATGCTTGCATATCCAATCTATCTGGTAAGCAGTAGATTCCATCATCGATTGAATTCATTTACAAAGCCATGATTTGCATCAACATCGATTCGTTTTGTTGACCGGCACAGTGGAGTCGAAGTCCAGGAAAAAAGGGTTCCCATTTCTCTCCAGACAGCGATTTGTTCGTCCCAAACGAAAGAAAAGATATCATCACTTCAACTGCTTGTTGGGCAGCAATGGCTGGTTTGCTTGTGTATTTATCTTTTGCAATGGGTCCAATTCAGTTGCTAAAACTCTATGGCATTCCTTACTGGGTATGCTTCAGTTCCTTCAAACACATTTTCATCAAAAGTCTTTGTTTTCCGGTATTATATCTCTCAAATGCACATATAAAATGCAGATATTCGTCATGTGGTTGGACTTAGTAACTTACCTCCACCACCACGGCCATGATGAAAAGCTTCCGTGGTACCGAGGAAAGGTTCGAAAAAGTTGTTTCAGTTACACCATAAAACATCATGATATTGAAATCTTGGTACCCTGCAATTGAACTTCTGTATATACTTGTTTACTAACCAGGAATGGAGTTATTTGAGAGGAGGACTTACGACACTTGATCGAGATTATGGATGGATCAACAACATCCATCACGATATCGGAACTCATGTTATACATCATCTCTTCCCCCAAATCCCACACTATCACTTAATCGAAGCCGTGAGTATATATCATCACCCCTATCCCCTTCTCCTACATCAGTTATGTTTCCCCATACTGAAAAATGTTACATGGACTTGAATTACAGACCGAGGCAGCAAAGCCGGTGCTCGGGAAATATTACCGGGAGCCACAGAAATCCGGGCCTTTCCCACTTTATTTACTTGGAATCCTCGTAAGAAGCATGAGAAAGGATCATTATGTGAGTGACAGTGGTGATGTTGTCTACTATCAAACAGACCCTCAACTATATGGAGCTAACAAATCAGGTTGAAAGCCCTGAAGTTTTTCCAAGCTGAAGGAGTAAAACCCTCCAGATTTATCCAGCTAAACCGCAATAGCGGATATGTAATATGCCATGCGTCATTCTTTCTCCTCCGATTGAAAGTTAGCCTGTGATGTTTTTACATTCAGGTTCATCTGTGTATGATGTAGACAATACCAACATCTGCAATTTTTAAGTTGGGAATATTTCCCTCATTGTTCTCTATTAGCATTGTAGATTCTTTGGATGAAAGATAATTGTAGCCACACAAAGCGTCCTTGATTAATGGTCCTGCAAGACAAGGCCAAAGAATAAACACATATGGTGACAAAAATGGTGTTTAAATAGTTGTCAACCACATATTGACCATGAGCAATGTTCTAAGGTGCAAAATGATTAATAAGGAAAGGTATAAAAATGGGGAGAAAGTAGATTTTTTTGCATTTACCATTCACCAACCATGAACGTGCTGTGTTACATGATGTCTGATCATTATTACAAATTTTACCTAAAAATCGACGGCAAAGAAACGAAAAAGAAAAGGTTTGTTTCAGGTACTTGTTTGTTACTTAAATTACAGTCACATGTGCCTGGTGTAACTTATCAATGTGTGGACAGTTCAATTACTGCTGATGGCAATCAATATGGTGCGGAACGGACTGTATTCATGAAAGAAAAGATACGTGATTGATCCTTCCGAATACCATCTGATCCGCAAATACCGCTGCTTACATCAACTCCATCAGGTTTGAGAGTACTAATGGCCTCAGAAACATTATTAGGGTTTATTCCCCCGGCCAAAAGCCACCCTTGTTTGCTTTTGATTGACGTAACTTAAAACGAGACCAGTTAAATCCTTTGCCACTGCAAAGCATGTATCCTAATTAGATTTAGTGTTTAAAATCGGATTAGAATGGCATAAAAGGCATATGCATTTAAGTTCTTTTTTTAAATACAAATGGAACTCAATAAGTTAAACGAAGAATATGCTACTACTCACCTGCCACCTTTAGCACTATCCACAAGAACCCAGTCTACTAAAGAACAGTCTTCATCAGAAATCTGATTTTGAAGTACTCCCTCTTCATTTGCATGAAGAACATATATGATTCTGTTATCTTGCACTAACTTTGGGAAAGCTGCCCGAGAAAGATCTCCATGAAGCTATATAAGATTGAAACAATGACATTTACAAGAAAGGTAATCGAGGATTTGAGATTGAAAAAGTTGATCTACCTGCACATATTCAATGTCTGATGCATTAGAAGCTCTTAAAATTGTGTCCAAATCATCATCGACAAAGACTCCAACAGGCTCAGCCCCATATTCCCTTGCAACTTTTGAGATCTCCTTTGCAACTGAAAGCGAAATGGAACGCTTGGAATTGGGCCAAAGGATCATCCCAATGAAATTGGCACCAGCTTCAGCTGCCATAGCAGCATCTCTAGCTGACGTAATACCGCACATTTTGACCAATGGGTGACTCTTTTCATTCCCCTCAATCGAAGAAAAGTCTTGGTTCGATTGTGCAATGTTGCATCCAACTTTATTCTTCAGGTATGGACCCGTTCCTAAGGCCAACAATTTCCCTCCAGTTCGACCAGCTAATACAAACACTCATGAGGAAAGAATAGCACTAAACATTCAAAGAATCATCCAAAATCGTAAATATCACAATTTACCAGCAATTTGCCTTGAATGGAAGTTAAAAACTTTAGGCTGGAATTGACTTCCTGCAGCTAAACCTGAGTCAACAATGAACATAACAGATAAAAAAACAGGACAAATATATCACAATTTAATATTCAACACGCAAAGTCCATTGCACTGTTATTTTTGATACCAAAACAGATTGAAAAATCATTCATTGTAAAATGAAATTTGAATTTAATCTGTAAGGATGATTTTCAACATTGATATTGGTCTCGGATACAGTAAAATGAACATTAGTCATTTACATCGAAAGGATCAAATAAATCCCCCAAGACTATAAAATCTATATCAAAACACAAAATGGAAGAACTTCACATCAAAATAGATATTTTTACCCAAAATTCCTCATACCCAGAAATAATGAGGCATTTGTATTCGTCCCAGATACATCAAAATGTAGATTAATCATTTAGATAGAGAGGCTCAAACAAATTCCCCTAGACTATATGTCATGTAACAAACCATAAAAATCATAAATTTACATCAAAACAGTAGTGAAAACCATCAAACCCAGAAATAATGAGAGATCAGTTCAGAGAATATTAACAAATAAGTTATCAAGCTACACAACAGACAAAACAGAGTAAGGGGGAAAGGTGAAACCTGAAAGCATCATCTACTTCCTGTTGGTTCCTGTGAAACTGAAATAAAATCAAAATTTATGATAAGACAAGTTGAAAATCAGACGCCGATTATGTGTTTGTAGAAATGCCAAGTTAACACTGTGAAATAAACTTTGTTTATCGGGATCGAATAGGAACTCGATATAAGAGGGTTCGATGGTCTTT
This sequence comes from Abelmoschus esculentus, assembly GCA_035048815.1. Lineage (NCBI taxonomy): Eukaryota > Viridiplantae > Streptophyta > Magnoliopsida > Malvales > Malvaceae > Abelmoschus > Abelmoschus esculentus. The sequence goes on from JAUCBN010000021.1 coordinate 187,733, forward strand.
TAAACCCCCTTCAATCCCATGGATCTAAGCATTGAAACGGTTCAAGAACTTTCATAAGTTGGGCCGAAAGAAACCCCCAAAGCCATAATATTGGGTTTGGGTAAGAAATAAATAATTTTTTTGTTTAAGCGTCGATATCTAACTTTACCTTTTTGCCTTGTGCAACAAAGTCATTAGCAGTGAAGATGAAAGTCTATAATTATTACATCTTCAACCCATTTGTCTTGTATGCAATCATGCTGTCCTAAACAATAGCCTCTTGTTTCTACTCCATAATTATTACAATTTGAAAGTACACAACATATGGAATATGGAATGGTTTTCGGGGGTCAAAGATTTTTGGTTCTTTGGTAATTTATTAAAATGGGACTTTTAAAAATAATTATTGGCATAAAAATGATTTTAACCCTTAACGTTTATAGTTTTTATCGTTTTGGCCCTTATTCTTTTTGGGATAAATTTAGCCCTTAACCTATATCTTTTTGACAAATAGCTTATTTTTTAACTAACTTGATGACTGAACCGTTAAAAATTTAACGATGATATATAGATGGAATATAATTTTAAATGATATGGAATATAACCTATCAAATACATATATATATATATATGGAATATAATTTTATTCTAATATAAAATATAAAACAATTAAAATTCAAATAAAATATTAAAAATTAATTAATTTTAAAATAAAAAATTATTAAATATTCTTAACTCTAACTACGATAAAATCAAAATCTTATTCGAATTCTATTTATATTTTTATTTTAGAATAAGAAATATAATAAAAAATATAAACACAATTCAAATAAGATTTTGATTTTATCGTAATTAGAGTTAAGAATGTTTAATAATTTTTTATTTTAGAATTAATTATTTTTTAATATTTTATTTGAATTTTAATTGTTTTATATTTTATATTAGAATAAAATTATATTTCATATATATATATATATATGTATTTGATAGGTTACATTCCATGTTATTTAAAATTATATTCCATATATATATCATTGTTAAATTTTTAACGGTCCAGTCATCAAGCTAGTTAAAAAATAAGTTATTTGTCAAAAAGATATAGGTTAAGGGCTCAATTTATCCCAAAAAAAGAATAAGGGCCAAAACGATAAAAATTATAAACGTTAGGGGTTAAAATTATCTTTATGCCATAATTATTCATAACTTCATTGGTTCTAAAAATGTGACTTTCAAAAATAATTATCTTTTTTAGGGACCCCTGTGTGGTCATTTTTATTACGCATGTCCAGAACTTTATTAGTTCTATAGAAGCAATAGTAATAAGAATAATTAATAAGATTTTATTATCAATTGTTACATTTAGGACATAATTATATTTTAACAATTATAATTATTTTTAAGAACGTATTCAAAAATTTTATAATAAATTTTGAGATTAACATCAATTAATGAATACAATTTATAAAAATTTTGTAGCCCTCTTATTTTATCATAGTAAAAGGACCCAACCAGTTGCATACGTTTGCTTGAGAATTAGTCTCGTGGGCGGCTCTCCACACAATGACTTTATTATTATTTCAATAATATATGTCTATGCTGGCTCCATTAATACAAATCTTATCTTCTTCAACAATTATAAGGTTTGAGCCTCCACAGACTATAAATTATAATGTACCAACTTGGTGGATGGGTATATAGAATGAGATCATACAATCAGCAATGGCAGGCTCAAATTCAAATTTCACAACGACCATATATATCTTTATGATATTATCAAGTCAAAAAAATATTCAAGTTCTAATTGTGTGATCGAATAATAATTAAAAAAAATATATCATCACTTTAATGGTGTTTTAGTCTGGTTTTGGAGTTGTTCCATGGATTTGGTTTTCATGAAACAAAGCAAGCTTCAGACAGCTCAGTTTCTGGCAATAAAAAAACAGCATGAATAGCTAAAACAGGTGCAATATTGTTTGATATTTAAAGACGATGGACATTTATGAGTAGAGAAATTAGTACAAAAACACCACAACAATGGAGTTCACATGAACAAACATTCGAGTAAACAGTACAACGAGACATTGAACAAGTACATATGATGACAGAAATTTGATCAGAGAAAGTAGATAACAAACACTTCTCTCTGACTTGGATAAAAACATAAAGAATTAAGTAATAAATAGAATTTATTGGTTCATCTTTCTCCTAACTCTAAATGTGAGCTGTGAACTTAAACCTTCTTGCTGAGGCCGTTTACTTCTCGACCGATCTACTATGGCTATCGAACACTATCACGAATTGAAGAAAACGTTAGTAAAGCAATGAGAGAAAGGGGTCTTTCTTCTTATGCTACCATCTGCTCCTGTTCTATATACATTTGCTCCACCCAGGGTGGAAGCCTTTCTCCAACACCTTTACTCATATTGTATTGCTGCTGCATGGACCCGCCTCCCACGGGAGGAACATCTTTCACGAGGGAATTAACCCATGACACGTCTGGCTCATCGAAACCCGGTGGTTTCATCATTTCTTTGGCCGTTGTTGCTGCTGAAGTGTTGTTCCGGATCCCGAAGGAGGCAGACCTCCTAAACTTGTTCAGCTCATCTCCTTGCATGCCCCAATCCAGTTTCCCATCAGGGGAGCTCCAGTTGGACATGTTTGAAGACATCATAGTAGCGGAATTAGCAGGAGTGGTGAGTCCTGCTCGACCGCGGTCTATAAAACTCTGGCTCCGTTTCGCAAAAGCAGAAGACCTGGAATTCATTACTGCTGCTGCCACTGCTGCAGATGAATCGAAACCGAATGGTGAGGGATTCCTCGCAGGAGAGGATGGAAGGTTCGTTGGGTAGCTTGCACGGAGTTGGCTTTGGCGTGCAGTTGGAGATTGCATCTGGATTGGTGTTGTGGATTTTACTGACAGTCCCTTCAACTGAGACAGCAGGGAAGGATCGAGGGATCCAAATGCATCATCAAGATTAGTAGGCTTCAAATCGCCAAGCCTACTGTATTCATTGCTCCAGCAAGATGGGGAGGAGAGACTAGATATCTCATCCATCAAATTTTGCTGCTGCAACTGATTCTCAAGCCCGAGTATTTCCATTCCCAAATCCAAATCTCTTGAACTGTAAGTAGTCTTCAAGCGGCTACCAGGTAGCTGCAAGGACGGCGGGGTGAGGTTCATTTTGTTCGGCCACAAGCCTCCATTCTTTGGAGACGAAGAAGCAGTCAAAGGAGACATGGGTGGCGTCGAAACGGTAGGAAGTGGTAAGGATGATGAGCCAAGTGCTAGAGGGCTCAAAGTTGTCATGTCCAAGGCATTAACTGCAGAAGACCTCGGTGAAGGCATGGCCGAACCCGTGGAAGCATACACAGGTCGCAATTCCTCTTGTTTATGAGCAAAGAAACAGACTTTGCGTGTGCAGCCAATCTCATCTTTGCAAAGTCTTGTCCGGTATTGAGCAGGATGAAGCCAGGATTCGAACACACCGTGTGCGTATTCACAAGCATCACCCTTAGGGCATGCTCCCTTACGAAACTCCGGGCAGGGCACACAGCTGTAGGGGTACTTCCTTGGGTCCCTCCTCCTAGCGTTCTCACCGGGATGAACGAAGGGACACTCGGTCCAATCGTGGGAGTATGCCCTTGAGCAAGGCTTAACCTTAAAGGTATACATCCTGAAGTCATCAGTTCCATATATCCCATTGTTAATATCAGGTAACGTTACATCGATAGCGTACTCTTTCTTCTCGGATCCTTCCTTAGGCCGAACAGTCTTTTCAGACTCTTCTTCCTGGGTAACACCAACACCAACATCAGCACCTTGCAGAAACAACTCAATCACCTTTCTCCTGGCACCACTCAAAGATTTTAAACCCGGCACAATCAGATCGATAGGCCTGTTCCCGTTAGCATCAACACAATTAGCATCCGCAGATGCATCGAGCAACAGGTTTACAATCTCGACGGAAGAATTTGCACCACCAGCAACGGCACAATGAAGGGCAGTAACTTCATCAGTACCACAAGCTCCATTCACATCAACCTTCCCACTTCCGACGATGTATTTCAAGACATCAACACTACCGAACATGGCGGCGATTACCAGCGGTGTCCTCTCTTCGAACCCCATCTTTCTCGATCCGATTCTTCTACCATACCAGAAGCTTGCCTCTGCAAGATCCAAACCCTTCTCTTCCACTTTACTTTTGAAGGCCACCAGGTCATTGGAGGCAGCTAATTCCAGCAAAATCGAACATTTATCAGCTTTAATCTCGCGTAATTCACCTTCCATGATGAAATTTGAAGGAACAAGTTCACTCTTTGAACCACCGCACATCACAAACAAGCCCCCTGCATAATTATTAAAAGCAACAAAAAACTAAGTTTCCCCATTCCATAGCAAAAAAACAACTAGCATAAGAGAAAAAACATAACAGATGGCTAAGCTATGTTCTAAATCAAAGACTAGGTCTTTCTCTCCAAGACATGTTCCTCTTAAGTTAACCTTTTTTGTAAGGAAAGAACCATCAAAGGCAGAAAATTTCACAACTTTTGATCAAAATAAAAACACATGAATTCATCAAAAACAAAGAGAATCAAAGACATATCAAATCTTTTTACCTATTTAAGCAGTCTCTGGTGGAGAAAACAAAGGGTTTGTAAGTGAAGAGAAGAGAATTTGGGATTTGAACAAGCTTGTTCTGAGAGAAAAAAGAAACAAGTTGAGGGGGCTTTTAAGAATGGGGAATTGCTGGTTTAAGGAGGAAGAAGCGAGGAAAGTGCGACTTTTCTTCCCTTTGCTTTCTGTTGTTGTGGTCAAAAGTCAAAGCTTCAAAGGAAGGCTTTTGAATTCGGCTATCAAAAGAGACGACGAAATCGAAATTGTAATGAAATGCAAATTGCAATAAAGTTTTGATTTTGAATTTGGTTTTCTTAAGTTCCAAACTGGCTGGCCTTCACGTGTGAGTCAGAGGTTGGGTTTTAGGTTTCCCCCAAGTGGGGACTGATGGAGATTCATAGCTGTAACTGAGTCAGTGAGGGTGGGGTGAGCTGCCCCTTTGCCTGTAACGCGTTTCCTCATTGGTTTTAGGTAGGGTATGTTAAGTCACAGTCTTACGCACAGTCGGACAAGATATGGTTGTCCCCCATGGACTCAGCATTCCACTCAACCCTCTCTTTGGAGAAGTTATTAGATAAACTACCTTATTTATGATCCAAATAATTAAATTTATTTATTTTTAAATAAATATTTTTTATTAATTATATATATAAGAAAATAATGATTTATCTTAAAAATAAAATAGACAATTTAATTAGTTGAGACTATAAATGACATAATAAATATGATTATCTAATAATTTTTTCTGATACATTCACCTGTTTAAGAAGGCTTAAGCGGTAAATAAGTTCAAATATATTTGTATTTTAGTTATTTAAATTTATTAATTTATTTGGTTAAAATTAAACGAAAGAACATAAATAAATCTTTATTAATTTTGTTTGATTCATTTACAAACTTATTAGTCTCTCTATTTTTCAAATTAAAAAATTCAAATCTAATTATCACCATCGTTAAAATTATTATGTTAAATTCATGTCTATTAAAAAATGGTTATAGGACCATGATAAGTGTTCAATGGTCCTACTTTATATACCCTTTGTACTATAATTATTGTTAATTTTTAGGTTATTTGATTGATAATATTGGTCATTTCCGCATATTTTCTATAGTTTAGTATTAATGTACTTAATTATCGAATTTATGTAATATTTGGTGTAAAAAATATTGCTATTATTTTTATGTCGTGACCGATAATCTGCTGCCCTGACGAAATTCTGTTGCAGCAGACAAAGAAGACAACTACAGTCTAAAGTCATCACCAAATGCTGCTGAGACATGCTAAATTAAGAAAAGAATATATCAAACAAGATCAAGACGAGATAAAACACTGCATCCGCTGAGACAGCACATGAAAATACTGATATGGTGTATGATTTAATGAGAAAAAAAGTCGAATCTTTCAAGACAAGCTTAATGAGAAACAAAGAAGAGAAGAACATGATTTGGTTAAAGCCACGTGAGAAAAGTCAAATGAGAGCCAATTAAGAATTAAAATAAAAATATTTATTCTTTTAATAAAGTTATATTTGATTCTAAGTTGTACTCCTACTTTTAGAAGGATTTGACTTAGACCAAGCCTATATATACTATACACTAGATAGAAAGATTAAGAAATCAAACATTCATTGAGAAATCTAGCCCAAAACGTACCTTCATAATGTTCTAAGTTTCTTAGGGCTTAAATTAGTTTATAGAGTAGTTGTGAGAGAAAGTTTGTACTTTGTTTAATTTTGTTAATGTAAGTTTGAATTGAAGTTTGTTTATTTTTGGTTCGTACTATTTCTTGCACTCAAGCTTGAGAGTGAAGTTTGTGAGAAAAAATTTATTTGTCTAATATCGAGAGAGTTAGACTCACGAAACGAATAAATACAGTTTTTATCTATTTCGATAAAGACTAATTCGGCTTAGGGATAAGTTTGAGTTTCAGCGACTAAAAGGAACGTAATATTGGTTAGTGTTCATCCTTGATTCACGTTGTGAGGTATCAATAAGACGTGAACATCAACAGTACTCCAAATTAAGGATAAAGAGGAGTCACTAAAGGACGTTCTGTCGAACTTTGAGTTGTCAACTTGCCATCAAAGCATAATCCCGCCGAGACAGTTAAGGATTACCCACCGTGGAGACCCTTCAACAACCCGCTGAAGTGACAACATTGACTTTGCATTATAAAACGAGACAATTACACTCTGATTCCAGATTACAAAATAATATAATGTAATCTATCTTCCTCCCTTGATTTCTCAATTATTTACTTTATTTGTTTTAGTTAATTCTATTAACTTAATTATAAATAAACTCAATTATTTGTGTTTTTATATTTTTGGTGCATGAAGAATAAATTGCGAGAATAACACCAATTCTCGTCGAGACAATAATTTTTTTATATTATAACTTGACACCATGTATACTTTTACTATAATTACATAGGACTCCACATGCGCAACAGGCCACCAAATTAATAATTTGTTAACATGTTAAAACTTGGATTTGAAGTTTTAGATAAATAAAAAATAAATTCTTAAACATAAAATAGGACTAAGTTTCAAATGTAGAAAAATATACGAACTTGAAACATAGTTTAACTACCTAAACATACCTGAAGTATACTTTTCATAATTTTATTCGTTGTGGATATTTTTTTCCGTATATACTATAGTTTATTTTATTAATATCATAAATAAAATATGATTTCTAATTGGACAAACGTATTATATCATTAAAAAGTGACACGTCATATTTTTAATAAATAACACATCAATAAGTATAAGCGGAGCTAGAAAATTATGTAAAAGGTGTCATTCTTTTGAGTTATATTTAAGGGGTGTCAATTATTTATAAATTGTTATAATTTATTTTAAAAAATCGAATATGATCGATATTATATCAAAATTTTATATTCCAGTATACAAGCAATTAAAATATATTGGACGTTATACAATAAAGAGTTGTTCCATCTTTTGACCTAAGATGGATTGGTTTGATTGAAACTCATTCTGCTTGGAGTCTTGTTTGAGTCGTGGTGGGTAGGAGTTGATTCAATTTCCTTGAAATTACTAGATTTTGTTTTTTTGGACCGTCACATTTATGCATTATTATATGGTCAACTTGTCTTTACCTACCCTGCTGACTCTTTGCCTTGTTCTCGTGAGTCGACAGTTTTAAGGTCTCTTGGCTCATGGACCTGTTGTATGAGAGAACAATATTTTAAATCATTTCAAGATCAGGACAAATGATACATACTAGGACTAGTAGAGCGAAAATGGCTATAGAAACACAATAATTTATATAAAATAATTATAAAAATTAGTCTCACACTTTTAATTTTTTAAAATTCTTATTACTCCAATCAGATAACACTAATAAACCTTTCTCGTAATCAACCATCCGAAAGTGAACAATTCATATGAAATAATTTTAAAAAAATCAGCAATTCAACATTTTATATGTGACAAATCAACAAAAACCAGCAATTCAAGTCCATATATTCATCCAACACTTTTTAATTTTTCATAAACCAATAGGACCCAATTCAAAATAGATTAAGTTAGAGGGATTAAATTAATAGCTGGATCTTAAACTCCATATCTATGTGCCAATCACATCTTCATTTAACGATCAAAGGATTTAATCATCTCTGAGTTTTGCTCTAATTTTATGTTCAATTTATCCCATTGGTCTGATCTCATCTCCTATACATATTTAACCACACGTCATGTTAATTCTACGAGTCATTCATGCAAGACTTAGATGAGTTTGTTTCCTCTTCCGATTTTAAAACCGATCTTATGATCTTATTTGAACAAAAGAAAGATTCTTCGTTGCTTATGTTCTTACAAGCCATCCGCACTGATCACCCGCATAATTTAATTATTTTCATCTGTCCAAAAGGATCAAACTCCAATCATCGGAATTGGGTTGAGTATCTGAAATTCTTTTATTTTAGTTACTGCTGCCCAAACCCAAAAAAGTCGGATATAAAAACAGTCAATCAGATGAGTTTCAGGTCGAGTAAAATCAAATAAAAGTTATTATAGATAGATTTAATATTTTAATTAGATTCAGGTTAGATACGGGTCAATTTAAGGTTGAGTTCATTTTAATTCGGGTTCAAATAGTTCGGGTTCAAATAGTTCGGGTCAAAATCATATAATTGACAAGTTCACTTCAGGTCGGATAGATTTCAAATCGGATTCATTTCAAGTCACGTTAATTCAGATTTTGAATTCATATAAATTGTTAAGTTTGAGTTTGGTACAAATAATCGTTATACTTTAATATATATATATATATTAACATACTTTAATATGTATACTAAAATGTATACTTTAATGTATATACTTTAATATATATTAAAAGTATATGTATATAATATATACTTTAATATATATGCATTAATGAAATTTAAAAGTTAAATAAAATAATTAATTAATTATGTAATTTTAAATTTAAATATTAATCTTTAAATTATTTTTTAAGTTCATGTCTAATTTTAAATTTTTAAGTATAATTACATTTATCAATATTTTAAATTTGATATAGATATCATTAATTATATTATGTCATGTAAGTATTATTTCATGCCAATAACAAGTCGGGTTCAAAACAAGTCGTGTAAAATCAGATCTTGGGTCGATTCAGTACGGTAATATCAATTATCTGTCAGGTCAAAATCGGATTCGAGTTCATTTTAGTCGGATACAAGTCGAGTTTTAAGTCCACAATACAAGTTCAAATCGGATTCAGGTCATTTTCGGTCGGATGCATGTCGGGTTCAGTTACAACAGTGACAAGTCCAAAAGGGTTCGAGTCAATAATAGTCGAATATAAATCAGATTCGAATTGTTACATCTTCATATCAAATTAAGTTTTAACTCTAACAAATTTTAGTCAAAATTTTCAGACTGAATCAGCTTTTTACATCCCTAAAGATGATATTAATTTTCAAACTTTACTTCAAACTGGCTCCAGACTAAACTAAGAACTACAAAAAAGCTGGTCCATGACTCTACAATCATTGGGCTGATTTTGATTAGCATTTTCTTTTAAATTTGTTAATTGGGTCAAATGGACCTCCATATTATTTTTATTCTTACAATTACTACGAAATATAATAATTTGGGCACCATATAAAAAATACAGGATGAATATAACATTTTTTTAAATGAACGAGAAAAATAATCGATTGTATTTAAATAAGATTAATGTGATATTTTTAGTAATTATATTGTGTTCGTATTTTAAAATTTATTAAATGTTTATTATCTGTGTATGTGCATAACATGATGAAGAAAACTTAAAACAAGACTATGTTTTATTTTCTAATTAACGTGATTATTTCTTGTTTTCATCATTTATATTAAACTTAAGCGTTGAATATATAGGTTTAGGGTTTATATAATTGCGACTATTTTTTATTAAAAATTTATAGAGATTTTAAATATAATATATTCAATAGAAAGAATAATGCGGTTATTTGACTAAAATCTCTTGCAAACCCAAAAATGTAAAAAAAAATCGTACAAAATAATTAACATCGAGATGTATAACGAGGTGAAGAAAAAATGATGAACGACTCAAATTATTAGGTAGATCGTTTCACTATCCATGATAGATTAAGTAAACAATCATAATTCGAGTGAGAGTTTTAACTTTCTATGACCAACAATAAAAGTATAATTAGAACTTAGAGTCATTAAACTCTTTATACGAACATCAAAATGTTGCTAAGATATGTTAAATCATGCTAGAATGACAAATGAAATAAAACTATAAAACAAAAATATACTACAAACACAAAAAAACGTGTCATAATAATAAAATATTTTATTAAAAATATAAAAAATCTACATTAAAAAACATATTAAATTTAATAATCAGTAATTAATATTAAAATTAATAGTCTACTACCTACTAAACAAATAAAAATAAAAAGGTTGCGATGCTCGTCTAATATACTTAGAAAAATAAAGTTTATTAGGTTGAGGCGTTCTACGCTCTCTAATATTGTACCGGTTAGATAAAATATCTCCTCTTTATACTAAACAAAATTATAGTCTATTATAGAATTTAAAAAAAAATTCAAAATACGAACTAAATAAAATTTCAAAATCGATAATTACCTGTGATGTTTATTTGTGAGGGTGACGATCTGCTATAGATAGTATATCAGTAAATAATTTAAAAGTATCAAATTATCCACGATCATAGACAAACACGAATCAAAGACAAATATTGTAGTAAAAAAATAAACGACTATAGCAAGAGTAACGGAAGAAAAAGTCATGGTTACGAGAGATTATTAGGTGAACCAATTCACCACATCATCCATGATCTAAACAATCAGGACAGTTCATTTTTAAATAACTATCTGATAATTATTCACCCACTAATTACATATAGAAAAGAGGTGATAATTCACCTTAAAAAATTAAAATAGATAAATTTGTTTGGTTGAGACCAAGGATGACATGGTGAACACGGATCACTTAATAATTTTTTCATGGTTAGGAGAAATTATATCATGAACCCTTTCAACCACGCCATTCGTGGTCCCAACCAATCGGATTCACTCATCTCATATTTTTTAAGTTGAATCATCACTTCATTCCTACTTATAATAGATGAGTGGGTAATTATCAAATAGTTATTTAAACATAAACGAAGATAATTTTATGGATCACAGATGACGTGGTGAAAAAGTTTCGTAATATGAACTTTGAATGGTTAGAGTTTTCAATCGATTTTGAACTACTTTCCCGTTCATTTTTGTTTCCAATGCCTTCAAAAACAATCACAATGTACTGTTCATGTGAAAGCTTATCTAACCTTGTCTTTGACTGCATGATTTATATTCGTCTTGTGAGAAGTCCAATAATTGCAGCCATTTCCCCACGTGCTTAGACGTACTGGAGTAGATTTCCTCTTGATCTCCACTTGTTTAAAAACTCGATTACTTTAATTCAAAACAAAATTGTGTTCACATTTCACTCTCAAATATAACAATAAAAAACATTATAGGAATCATCAAATGTCGTCGACAAGGATAACTGAAAGTCAGAATCAAGACAAAGTTGTCTACAATGTTAATTTGTTAGGCCAATCTCATCGACTGTCCATTGGTTCTAGAGTTTGAGCGAAACAAAATCGTACATTTGTACAGAAATTGTACGTGGTTGGATCCGCATGGTAAATAATTTGATATTATTTAAGTAAAATAATTTAAGGATCTATAAAAAATAAAATTAGAATCACTTTAAACAAGATTATTAGTTTATGAATATCATATCTTTATTTTAATAAAAAATATTAAACGACATGACACTATTAAATTACATGTCTGGAGTCTAACCTGATTCTTACCTTTGTTTTTGTTGTGATGTCCGCATGACTCAGCCCTCACGATAGAAGTGTACCCCTTACCAAACCTTTCTTGCACTCTCATGTTGCCTGATAACAGTCTTTCTGCTAACAGTCTGACGGAGGACACAAGAACTATTGGTTGCAAGTATAATTATTATAGCGTTTGTCTCTTTAATTTTTTAATTAAAAAAATATTTACTATAAGTTTATCTATCTATTTGTATTTTTTTAATTCTCTATTTTATGAAACAAATATGAATAAATATTTTTTTACTTATAACAGGTTTAGTTGGGCCGAATTTGGATTTTTACTTTAAAGTTTGGGTGGGGTTTGATCTAAGTGGAGCATCATAAAAAAATTAAACTAGGTTCGGATGAAAGTGTAAAATTTTCGAGCTAGTAAGGATAGACCGAAAATCAGACCCGACCCTTAAATATCCCTATATTTTTTTATAAATTCTAACCCTACCTAGAAGACAAAGCAATAAAAGACTCTAGATGAAGGTATTCCTAATAAGTCTAAAACACGTGATTTAACAACCTAAAAGAATATGAGAGAATAAAAATAAAGAACTTAGTTAGTTGAGTATATATGCTTACTCATGACCACTCCTATTAATAAATTATAGAAACATGAATAAATTTTATCAAACATATTATTTTTATTTTTTTATTAGAAATACTTTAAAAAAGTCATAAAAATATCATTTAAAAAGCAAAATATCTTTATGAAACTCTGAATCGTACGTGACATAAATACAAAATATTTATCTTATATCATTTTATATAGATTCAAATTTTAATACAAAATTATATTTTTTATTTAAAAAATAAACATAAAATTAATACCCCAATCAGGATGTAAATCGTCTCTCTCTTTTTCATGTCTTTTTTATACCTTTATTTTAAATTAGAAGATTTAAGGTTTAGCATCCAATATTAGGGATTGTGGTTAGGGTTTATGAAATTAAGTGTAGAATATATTTTTTAGGGTGTAGGGATAGGATATAGAAAATAAAAGTTAAAGTTTAATATTTAATTTTTTTAATAAAAACATGAAAAAAGACACGATAAAAAAGACGAAAGATTTTTACTCTCTCAATCAACCCTCACAGTCTCTGCCCTTGTTATAATCCCATTTTCTAAACTGTTCCAACCACGATAACCTGTTCCAGTTGATTACGTCGCCGAAATGGTACCAGTCTTTTTCCTGGGGTCGTGTCTTGTTTGTATCAATGAATGTATGTCTTGTTGAAGATGGAATGTGTGTGCTGTTTGCTACAGTTGCCTGTCAATTTATACTTAAAAACATAGCAATAAGGGCTCTAGGAACCACATGGTCGGCACTGGTTTAACGTTAAAGAAAAACTACGTTGGGGAAAAAATGGTCCCAAGTTTATATATTTAAATCGAAACGCGTTTATTTTATGTGTTTAATACGGAATATTGATTATGTTATTTATGATTATGATTTATGATTGTTCTATTAATAAAAAAGTTGTTCTACTCGGTGATAGAATTAGGGTCATAAATGAGACGAGACAATCGCGAGCCACTCGAGTTCGACTTGGTCAAAGCTCAGTCAAAACTCGATTCGATTGAATTCAGTTCGAGCTCGTCTCGAGTTCTTGACGAGCCGAGACATATGATACCCAACTTGAAAAGCTCACGAGCTACTTGTAAATATAAATATATTATCTCTTATAATTAAAAATCTAAATTTTTAAACTTGGAACCTTAAGATCTGAACCCTAAAAATAAGTTTGAACCCTAAATTAACATGCTAAACCCTAAATTAACAAGTTTGAGTTTATAGAACTTGTGTATCAAATTTTTTTTTATTAAATTTTAAATGAGACGTGACAAATAAGAGCTACTCGAGTTTAACACGATCAAAGATTGGTCAACACTTGACTCGATAGGCTCGAATAAAGCTCAAACTCGACTGAAGTTTTTAACGAACCGAGTTGAGCTCAGATTTTTCAGTCTCATTTAAAATTACTCAAACTCGAACTTAACTCAAAATCTTAATGAATCAAACCGAACTTAGCACTACTCGAACTCGTCTTGAATCGTTAACTCTAATTTGTTTAATTTTGAATATTATAAGGATAAAAATATTCAATAAAAAAATAAGGTAGAATTCAATTTGTTTAATTTTAAAATTAATATAAATATATTAATGAGTTTGTCAAAGTTGTATGCAATTTAGTATTGCTTAATTAGATTTAGAGTTTGAGATGTGATGTGTATATAAAATCATTATTAAAAAATTCACCGGTCAATTAAATGTGTGACACGAATTAATCTAGATTAATCAAAATGAATCCTAAATTCGTAAAGACAACCAAAAAATTAACATAAATCTATGAAGTATTCAAATAGAAGGATGAAGGTGTCAAAACTTAATTTTATTAGTTTCAAAATTAATAAGGACCTAAGTAATAATTGTAATAAAAAAATTTGGGATAAAGATTAAGGAAAATTATTCATATATACAAATTATATTATAAATATAAATTTAAAAAAATCTATCAGTCTTCAGCCAACCAAAAACCTTCTGTTTTTTTATGGAAAGTAAAAAAAACATTTATTTCATGTTCTAATTCATGTTTATTTCAATACACATCTCAATTCTCACAGATAGTTCCATGGTTATCACCCAACCCCAAATTCTCTTCAGTTTACAAGTTCCTCAGAAGAAAATCTCCTTCTTCCTGTCTGAATTCCTTTCTCGATTTTCAACCCTTCCTTTTTCTTGCATGATGAGCAGTTTACAAGACTGGCCTGAACCGATAATCCGAGTTCAATCCTTGTCCGAAAGCGGCTTATCGATGATTCCCGATCGATACGTGAAGCCGCTTTCGGATAGGCCGGACATACACCAACCTGAAAGCGGCGAAAACTGTGAAGACGTCAACATTCCGCTCATCGATCTTACCGGTTTATCCGACAACCAAACCGAGCTTTCTCCTACGACGATGGACCAAATTTCTTCGGCATGTCGCGAGTGGGGTTTTTTCCAAGTCGTGAACCATGGAGTCAGCCCCGGCTTAATGGACCGAGCTCGAGAAACTTGGCGGAGCTTCTTCCACCTGCCTATGGAGAGTAAGCAAGCCTATGCTAACTCACCAAAGACTTATGAAGGTTATGGCAGCCGGTTAGGGATTGAGAAAGGTGCCATTCTTGATTGGAGTGATTACTATTTTCTTCACTACCTTCCTTTAACTCTCAAAGACTACAACAAATGGCCGGATTCTCCAGATTCTTGCAGGTAAATCGATATCTGAGACGGCCGATAATTTCACTAAACTCTTATCGTCATGCTCATGCATGTTCTTTGGCTTTAATTAGCTAGTTGATGAGATTCAAGTCGACTCGAATTTAAGTATTTGATTGATTTTATGAATGTAGGGAAGTAATTGATGAATATGGGAAGGAATTGGTGAAGTTAGGTGGGAGACTAATGAAGGTTTTGTCTACAAACCTTGGGCTAAAACAAGACCAACTTCAAAAGGCATTTGGAGGGGACAACTTAGGGGTATGTTTAAGGGTTAACTTCTACCCCAAGTGTCCACAACCAGATCTTACACTCGGCTTGTCGTCGCACTCGGACCCCGGTGGCTTGACGATTCTCTTACCGGACCATCAAGTCCCCGGACTTCAAGTTCGGAAAGACGGTCGATGGATCACCGTCAAACCCGCTTCACACGCGTTTATTGTTAACATCGGCGATCAAGTTCAGGTGAATTCAGAGATAAATATTTGAACGGGTGTTTTATTTTATTTTCCTTTTCAATAACAAACAAAGTGGATAAACATGATGAATTTAAACATACAAAGACAGATTTGTAGGAATGACACAAAATTTTGATAATATTTCTCGATTATTGAATATTATATGATCTATTCATAGAATTATTGATTAAACTCGTGATTTATTAATAGAATTATTGAATTATAACTTTTTGTATAATCTTGAATATATTAAGATATATTTGTTGTTGTTGTTGTTTTCAGGTCCTAAGTAATGCAAACTACAAGAGTGTAGAGCACAGAGTGATCGTGAATTCAGGCATGGAAAGGGTGTCCTTGGCATTCTTTTACAACCCAAAGAGTGACATACCAATTAAACCGGTCGAGGAACTGGTTTCTGAAGATAAACCGGCTCTCTATCCACCAATGACATTCGATGAATACCGGCTCTTCATCAGATTAAATGGCCCCAAAGGTAAATCACAAGTGGAGTCTATAAAGTCTCCAAGATGTCAATAACACTAGTATAGTAGTATTATGATTATTATTATTAAAAATCTAAATTCATATAAAATTAGAAAAAATCGAGGAAAAACAATAAATCGGTTCTGTTAAAATATTTTAAAAATTGGTTTAACTGGTCAATTTTGTATTTAACCGATTAACTGACTAATTCAACAGTAGTCAGTCTGGTTTAATTTGGTTAAATCATTTTTTTTTTGTTTTCTATTGTTTTTTTTCCAAATATGAGAAATAAAAATTATAATTTTGATATATTATAAACATATTTTGAAAAGTTAGTTAAATCAGTTATTATTTTTTGTTACTCTTTCGGTTTTTAAAGTTTCGTCCAGATTAATCTGGACCAAACAATTTTATTAATTAAAAATAACAACTAAAACAATTCCTCCTCTTTATTTTGTGTTACTATTTAAATGTAAATTTGTAATTTTTTCTTTAGTTTGTAAATAAAAATTAGGTAGGATTTTAAATATATATATAGAATTATTATTTTGTAAGTGTAGGGTTGAGAACTTTTTCTTAGGGCCCTGGTAATTGATTGGAAAGTTTGGAATTGAGTAAATATTGTCCCACCACTTTGCCACTCATGGTACACAAAAATAAATATTCAACGATTTGGCACATCCTTCCAATAGAAATTTGCACGTTTTAATACATATATCAGGCCAATCAAGATAAAAAAATAGTGTTGGTTCTTGAAATATTATATATTTAGATGTGTTCGAATCTAAAATATTAGAATATTTGTAATAATATTGCATCAACTAAATTTACTCGATTTTAATACAATTGTATAAATTATTTAGATACCATCCCACCTAGATATCAAAGGAAATATATGATTAAACTCGCATAAACTTTTTTCTCTTAAATTTTACAATAATAATTATCTCGACTGAACTAAGTTTAATTAACGAAACAGTTGATATTTTTGAGAATGAATATATTAATTCGAATATGATAAATATTTCAATATTTAAGATGATATACAGTGCATTATATGGTTACATCCATATGAGGTCAGCCTTTAGAAACCTTGGACTTCAAGATATATAGCCTTTTAATCAAATGTGATTTGAGGTTTTAAAGCTACTTTTATTTCCCACTGTCTTATCCAATCATGTCATTTAGAACTTTATTTTTATTTTAGAAACTAAAATAAAACATACTATTTTCAATTAACATATTTAAAATTAATACATTAAAAAAATTTGAGTCCAATGTATTCAACTAACCATAGGAAATAATTTGGGTTTGAATTGAAAAAAAAAAAACTTAAAATTTGATTCAATATTGAGTCGAGTTCGAATTATTGAATAAATTGATTTATTCAATAATTCGAACTGATTCAATCTAAACAAGGTCACGTGGAGAAATCCATGCACCCAAATGATTGCATCATTGCTGACGCCAGCCTATTCACACATATGTACATGCATACATGGCATACTCTCAGTGTCATGTAATCAAAATGACAAAAATCCAAGTTCAGGGACTAAGTTGGAAAAGTTTGCTAAGTTCAGGGTGTAAAAGTTGATTTATCCTTATATATACTGGTAAAACTACTGTTGCCCTGTGATGCATTTGATACTCATGTTAAAAGAACCACAATGGAACCAGAAGTTCGAGTTGGTTTTAGATCGAAGAACATGTGTATTTCGAAAATATTTATGGTTTAAGCATCATCCTAAGTATTCCACTTGATTCCGAAGCTTGAAAAATGGAAGAAAAGGAAGGATTTCAAGAACCTGAAGATTTTACGATGAACATCGGCTGCTACTGCCTGGTCTTTTTTAGGCACGATGGGCATTTGTAAACCTTAATCATTTTGGCCTTGGCTGGGGTTATCTTCACGCACTTTCCGTGGTACCACCGTTCACAGTTATCGCAACCGATCCAAAACTCGTCCGAATTGTATCCTCCACCACAGCTCCCACAAAAGGTATCTCCCTGCTCTTCTTCTTCGTCCTCGTAACTTTCATTGGCTAACTTAGGAGGATTGCTTCTTGGTTGTCCATCAATTGACCTCTGAAAGGAAGGAAAAGGCAAAGTGAAAATCAAGCAAGTGAACAGACAATAACCGTATTAACAGTTTGAATAACTTTCATCATCATTCTCGTTGATCGAGGGCTATGTAATTTCACCTTTGTGCTGTTTCGTGATTTGCTTCCACTCTCCACCGTGGGTTTCTCTTTCACAGGCTCCCTTCCACTTACAACTTCAAAGACGGTGGGAAGATCGTTCATCATGCTAAATAAGCGCTTCCTGTGAGAGAATGGCACAATACTCATGATTAATAGTGTCTCATAGGAATTAAGAGTGAGTGCTTGGTCCCATGCGATTTATAAAATAGCATTCAGAAAGGCATATCAAAAGAAGTGACATGATCAGATCTAACACGAAAGGCAGAGCCAGCAGTAGTAACTAACCGAGTAGATATAAAATTAACGTATCGGAAAAAGGGTGGGGGTCGGTGGTTATGTATTAGAAAAACATTATTGAGGCAACATGTGATCTCCCATTCACCGACCCAAATGATAAATTTTCTTCGGGATTATTTCACTCTCACTTAAAGTGCAAAACAATTTTTCATCTCCTCAATCCTAACTGGACACAAAAACAATCTGAATCATAAACATGCTGAATTTCAACGAATGTAACTACATAAAAATAATACTAATGGCTTCAAGCAATATAACAGTACCAAGTTTTACAAACTAAAAATATCAAGGGAACAACAAGGAGTAAGTCAACACTCAACAGCCTGAACCAAAATATGAAGCCTACAAGGGGCAAGGGCATATGAAAGCACACTGAATCATAAAATCATAGCTGAATAAATTTGTAACATATGCTTCATTTATCTAGTTAAAGATAGAAACCATCAGAGAAAAGGAAGAGAACAATGCCATGATAGAATAAATTTAACCCAATAAGAGAACAAGAGAACATCACTTCTACGAGTGACCAATATATATCAAATATTCAAAATTAACATGAATTTCAGCATACTGATGGTATAATTTTTCAAACTTTATGCTCGTACCATTCTCCGTTCTCATTTTTTCTTTTATGTCAAGTCAAAGAATTCATACATCGTAACTAATTACTTACTGCAAGAGGCAGACCAACATACCTTTCATTGCGATTAAGGCGAGCACCAAAATAGAATGCCACAGAGAGCAACCAACAATCACTATGCACGGCAACCAGTGAAATCCAGTCTTTACGGTTCATCCCATCTCTTGCAAAATTAATACCCAGAGCAGGCTCGGGGAGTTCTGACGGAACTTCCTCAGCTGGTAAAGCTACCTCCCATGCCTCATTTGGGTATCCATATAAACATAAATTCTCCTTGTCTGAGAAACGACACAACACAACAAAACACTTCAGTAGCGAAAACCAAAAGCTGCAATCAACATCATGAATTTTAAAGCCTTAAAAAGCACAACTTGGAGTTAATGCTCAACTCAAATTGGTATTGCATATGAATAAATGTTCCAAATATAACTTTTCTCTGCAAATTTCAGTCAACTTCCTATGCTAAAATACAAATCCTCTGCAATTTACCTTAAATACAAGGCGAAGATAAACAATGAAAAAATCTAAGCAAAAACAGAAATTCAGCTTCGAAATGGAAGCAGCTCGATTTTCCCGTCAACTTTCTAGGCAAACAAACAAAATAAAGGAACTGGGGAAAACTGACCTGGATCGCATTGAGAGTAGAAGTCGTCTACATCTGATCCAAAACCACACCAAAGCATGAAAATTTAAAAAGAAACTAAAGAATTAAACAAAACAACACACCTAAATAATGTAATTAGGGTTTATAGAAAAGGGGAATTTACCGAAAGTAAGAGCACGAACGATAGCTGAGCGTCGAGCGTTATAGTCTTTGTAGATCTCTTCAACAGTGCGAGGACTAGACGAAGCCATGCTTTCCTAATAACTTCAAAATGGAATTTCTTTGTATTTCATTTCCAAAGAATCCTTATTGTGGAGAAACCAATAATTTGATTCAGACAGGGTTTAATTTATTTATTTTCTAAAAAGGAAGTTTTTTTTCCTAAAATATATTTAAAAATTTAAATATATATTTTCCCAAATAAATTTAGAATTACATTTAAAAATATAATAATCTATATGAAGTCTTTTATAAATAAAAATATAATAAAATATTATATGAAAAAAATAAAAGACGATATGAATTAAATATAATCCGTAATTAATAAAACCATTTTTAATAAATTAAGATAATTATATTTTTGTTTTAATCTTGTTTTTATGGTTCTTGTGACACTTATTTTTCTTGTTTTATCTAGATGAATATTTTTTTCCATTTAAATTTAAAAATATATTTTTAATGAGATTCATATGGATAATTTTTATCTATAAAAAAATAATTAATTCATAGAATATGAATAAGTTCATGAGTAATTTTATATACTAATTATTTAAATTTATTTTAGTACTCAAAAGATATGTAATTTATAAAAAAAACATTTAAAATTTAAAATAATTTAATTATTGTATTCAATAAATGGTTTCACCGAAAAAATTTAATAATATTTATTTCAAGAGACTTGAATTTAATCGTTTTGTCTGTAAAGTATACGTCTACTCTCAAAATACTAAAAATATGTATGAATATTATTGTTACCTTATAATCACCTTAAAACTATAAGAAAATAACATAATTATTTAAGAATATTACCTTATAATCACCTTGAAATATAAAAAAATAACATAATTATTTAAATAAATTTATTTTTTTCTAAATAGTTGGATGTTAATGTTGAGTTGATTGACGTTGAATAATGGCCAAGAGGGGGGTGAATTGGATATTAAAAAATTTGGTAGGAGATTTTCGGTATAAATTGAGAAATAAAGAACACAATGATTTATAGTGGTTCAAGCTTCGAACAAGCTCTACATCCACTACCTTAGCTCCCACTAAGGATTTTGAAACCAATTCACTACTGAATTCAACCTTTTTCTATGTTCAAGGGATAACCTTTACAAGCAAATCAATTTTCTATCCAAAATTGATTTAGACCTCACAAGGTGTTACAAGAGATTTTGTTTGGCTAAGAAGGATTCTCTCACAAGAAATAATAGCCCCAAATACAAACTCTCCCCAAACTTAAATTACAACTGATCAAAGTGAAATACACAAGTTGGGAGGCTAAAATATGCAATGAAGTGCTTTGAGTTGGATTTGTGTGCTTGGATATTGCTTGAGGTTCAATAGTACTTAATGCTGTTGAAATTTCTTCATTTTATACCATCTCATTGATTTCTATCCGTTGTGGTTGTTGGAAACATAAATATGGTCGTTTAGACTTCAATTTCCCACCATAAATGCACTCTACAGCAGGTGGTATCGAAACACGTACTACCTGTTTCGAAACAGACCAAGAATAGAAAGAGCCGTTGTGTATTAAACCAAGGGGTATCGAACCATGCTTCGATACCTTTTTGAAACTATGAAGGTTGATATCGAACCATGCTTCGAAACAGGCTAACCACCAATCAAAAAATTAACTACCACCAACGGTCAAAACATTTAATGCAAAAATAGCCGTTAGGATTAAGGGTGATATCGAACCATAGTTCGATACTAGGGGTCTATTTTTGATAGATTTTAAAATACTTAAAAAATGCACGAAGTGCTTCGAACAATGCTTCGAAACAGAGGCTGACAGTGAGCTCCTTTGTTTCGAATGGTGGTTCGATACATGTTCTTGAATACAAAAAATATGGCTTTGAAAATCCAGTGGTATCGAACGGTGTTTCGAAACAGAGGCTGGCAGTGAGCTCCTTTGTTTCGAATGGTGGTTCGATACCTGTTCTTGAACATAAGAACATGGCTTTGAAAATCCAGGGGTATCGAACCATGGTTCGATACCGTCGTGCAAAAACACTTAGAATTTTCTTTTAAAATCTTTGTTTGACTTGAAATCAAAAATATTGACTTAGGGACTTAAAATTATTTCAAAGAATAGTCCTTCTATTTAATTGTTATATCAAAATCAAATTTAGTTTTACAATCTCCCCTTTTTGATATAACAAAACCATTTAAAGATTTTTAAGTTTAAGTCAAAATTTTTGGATTTAAAAACACTTTGAAAATTTTTAAAGACTCCCCCTTAATATGTGCACGAATTTTTAAATACATTAAATATGGTGGTTATCCTAAACTTAAAAGCATAAAAATTTCCCTCCTTTTTGTTAGATCAAAATCAATGAACTATAAAGCAACATAAGACATTAAGGAGAAAATTAATAAACATAATCCATAGCATTAAATATTAAAAAATCCAAATCCAACAAAATAAACAAGATAAAAAGGAAATAATAATAATAGGTGCATATGGTCTAATTATGAATGCAATAAAAGCTTAAGAAAACATAGCTAGTCCTAAAAAGCCAAAATAACAAAGCATAAAGGAGGGGCTCTAATCGCCCATCTCATCATCATCATCCTTGTCTTTGTCCTCTTCGTCTTCGTCTTCCTCGTCATCTTCATCCTCAACATTGGCATCTTGCGCGTTAAGTTCTTGAGTATACCGAAAGGCTTCAATAGAGATGCGCAAGGCATGACCTTGAATTTCTAGTCCCGTCAATCTAGTATTCATAGAGTCAAAACTAGATTGAAATTGAGTGGACATAGAGTCAAGAAGACCATCCATAGAATCCAAGCGAGCACTCAATGAACCAAAGTTGTCATTCAAAGTACCAAACTAAGCATCCAAGTTATTGAACCGAGTAGTAAGGAAGGCCATCATGTTAACACTCGGAGCAACTTGATGAATAGGCTCGGGGTCAATGGGAGGAGGAGGAGGAGGAGCACCACGAGACCATTCACCGTTACCGGAATAAACAAAGTGGGCACGGTGAAGAGAAGTCTCATCAATGAGTTCTTTCAAAGACTTTACCCGGTCTAAAGAATAATCAATTCGTAAATGCAAGAAAATGAAACTTAAAATACATGCATAAGGAAAAGATTGGACAAGAGGGGTGGCTCGGTTTTTAACATGCCAAACAATTTCGGAGAAGACAATTTGGGCGAGATTTGGCCTAACACGTCGACAAAAACATTCTAGCCAAAAACTATCTACTAGACGTATACGAGAATACTTACCATTGGATGGACGAATCCACCAAGAGATGATAAGATGAAGAAAACAGTCATGTACGTCAAGAGTAGATGCGGCTCCGGTAAATTAGCCTAGAGATTCCTCATCGGTTTCACCCTCATCCTCAAGACCAAAAACCTCCTCAAGAGTCGAGACATCGATTTGAAAGAGTTTGCCCATAAAAAAAGACTCGATGGCTACAACCTTGGTTTCGTCCATAGGATCAAGAAGACATGTGGCATTACTGTAAAAATTAGGACGAAAGTAGGAAAAAATTTATCAGAGTGGATAAGAAATTGCAAGAACTTCCATTGAACAAGAAGATTGTAATGTCTGAATGGAAACTTAATGGAGTTCATGAAATTGACATCAACCCTAAGTTCTTGTTTAAGAGGGATATGGCGAAAGAGGTTGAATTGGTTGGCCCATTGAGGCGTATCTAAGAATCGTGTAAGGACTTCTTAGACATCAACACGAGTAGAGCATGATGAAGAACCAGCCTCGGTACGAGAACGTTTCTTTGGTGCCATAGTCTAGATATATCACAAAACGATTTGATTAGTTTGATAAATATGTATGCTATATAATCAAATTCAATCCTATGAAGTAATCTAACAATTCAAGATATTTGAAAATTTTATCAAAAAAATTAGAAAACCAAACAAAAAAAAACGAAAAAGATTTATATTCGATTAAAAAATGATTTTTTAAAAGAAATTGTAGGATTATGAAAACCCATACAATAGACAATTGAAATATGTTCAAAATCTAATTTTTAACAATCTAAATCCAAACGAAAATAAGGTTTTCCGAAAATATACCTTGAGTGTAGATTAGGATGAATCAAGTGATTGTTAAGCACCGTTTGTTGATATGATGAAGTCTTTGATGCATAGATTAAAATCCCTCAAAGAAAACGTGAAGATTTTGTGTTAAGAGAGACAAATTTGAGGGGATTATAAAGAGAGGGACGGTTAGGGTTTGAAGATTTAATTTTAGAAGTGTTTTAGTGTGATTAAAATTAGGTTTTGGGTGTTTTAAACCAAACTGTCGCCGCGTGTTTCGAACCAGGTATCGAAACAGGCTTGTTTCGATGCCTGTATCGAACCAGATACCGAAGCATCGTTCGATACCTGTTCTTCCCAGACACTTCCTAGATTAGATGATGAACGGGTATCAAAACATGGTTCGATACCACCGAGGAAAACTTTGCATTTAGGCTTCTAAAAGTACTAGAGATGAGTTTCTAAAGCTCCTTAAAGCATGCATATGATGTTATGACATGATTAAAATGCATGAATAAGTTCATACTCCCCCTAGCAAAATGCATGGAGACATCAAGATACAAAGAAAAACATAAGTATGATGTCAATCAATATTCAAGCAAAAATGCATAAAAATAACACTTAAGAGGTCAAGGTAGGCTAGTTAGACCTAACTCTCTCCTAAGTGTCCAAAAACGCTCCTTATCTAAAGGTTTCGTAAAAATGTCCGCTAATTGATTTAATGTGTCAACAAACTCTAAAACAACATTATTTTTAGACACATGATCTCTAATGAAGTGGTGTCTAATTTCTATGTGCTTAGTTCTAGAGTGTTGAATGGGATTTTGGGTAAAACATATGGTACTAGTATTATCACACTTAATAGGTATGGTGTCTATCTTAATGCCATAATCTAAAAGTTGTTGCTTCATCCATAAAACTTGAGCACAACAACTCCCTAAGGCTATGTACTCCGCTTCGGTGGTAGAGAGAGCTACACTATTTTGTTTCTTTGAGAACCAAGATATGAGCATACTACCTAGAAATTGACAAATTCCGGAAGTACTTTTCCTATCAATCTTACAACCACCATAATCCGCATCCGAATAGGCATGAAGATCAAAGGATGAGACTTTAGGATACCAAAGACCTAAACAAAGGGTGTCTCTAAGGTATCTAAAGATTCTCTTAATGGCAACTAATTGTGATTCTCTAGGACTAGCTTGAAACCTAGCACACAAGCAAACACTAAACATAATATTCGGTCTACTTGCGGTAAGGTAAAGCAAAGAACCTATCATTGATCTATACAATTTAGAATCAACACACTTACCTCCTTCATCCTTGTCAAGCTTAGTAGATGAGCTCATTGGAGTGGCTTGAGGTTTCACATTCTCCAAGCTAAACTTTTTGAGCATATCCTTGATGTATTTTGCTTGATTGATGAAGGTGCTATCGTTCCTTTGCTTAATTTGGAGTCTCAAAAAGAATGAGAGCTCCCCCATCATGCTCATCTTGAATTCACCTTGCATTAGCTTAGAAAATTCTTGACAATAACACTCATTAGTAGATCCAAAAATAATATCATCAACATAAATTTGAACTACGAAGATGTCATTTTTAAACTTTTTTATAAAAAATATAGTATCCACCTTCCCTTTTTTAAAACCTTTTTCAATTAGAAAGTTTGAAAGCCTTTCATACCAAGCTCTAGGAGCTTGTTTCAAACCATATAAAGCTTTTGTTAATTTAAAAACATGGTTTGGAAATTTTGAGTCTTCAAAACCCGGTGGTTGTTCAACATACACTTCTTCATTTATCAAAACCATTTAAGAAAGCACTTTTGACATCCATTTGAAAAAGCTTGAAATCATGATAACATGTAAATGCAAGTAACATCCTAATGGCTTCCATTCTAGCTACGGGTGCATAGGTTTCATCGAAATCTATTCCCTCCTCTTGAGTGTAACCTTGAGCTATTAATCTAGCTTTGTTTCTTACAATGTTATCACTCTCATCTAGTTTGTTTCTAAAAACCCATTTAGTTCCTATAGTAGACTTATTTCTAGGCCTATCAACTAATGTCCATACATTACTTCTCTCAAATTGATTTAACTCTTCTTGCATAGCCAAAATCTAATAATCATCACCTAAAGCTTCTTTGATATTTTTAGGCTCTATGCATGAGATAAATGCAATATGATTCATTAATTTAAGAGAAAAACGAGTAGTTACCCCCTTGGATGGATCACCCAAGATTTCACCACTTTTGACATAGTTGAACTCCCTTGGGTAGCTCAATTCCTTTTCTTCAAGTTTTATATTTCCAAGAGCTTCTATTGGAGGATCTTATGCTTCCTCATTGCTTGGAATCTCATCCACCTTTGATGCTTGTC
Organism: Abelmoschus esculentus; assembly: GCA_035048815.1. Taxonomy (NCBI): domain Eukaryota; kingdom Viridiplantae; phylum Streptophyta; class Magnoliopsida; order Malvales; family Malvaceae; genus Abelmoschus; species Abelmoschus esculentus. The sequence continues at coordinate 214,272 of JAUCBN010000021.1, forward strand.
CATCATCAATGATTTCAATGATTCCTAAATCATCATCATCACAAGAATCCTTCCTAGGAAGGAGGTTATCATCGAAAACCACATGTATAGATTCCTTTACAACTAAGGTTCTTTTGTTGAAAACTCTATAAGCCTTAGAATTTAAAGAATAACCAAGGAAAATAGCTTCATCACTTTTTGTATCAAATTTACCTAAATTGTCTTTTCCATTGTTCAAAATAAAACACTTACACCCAAAATAAAACACTTACAACTAGTTTTTTTTAAAATAGGCCTAATCATTACTCGATTTATGATGTAACAAGAAGTGTTTGTGGCTTCCGCCCAAAAGTACTTAGGTAAATTGTTTTCACAAAGCATGGTTCTAGCCATTTCCTCTAAATTTTTATTTTTCCTCTCAACTACCCCATTTTGTTGAGGAGTGCGAGGAGCCAAAAAATTGTGGCTAATACCATTTTCATTACAAAAATTTTCAAAACCTAAATTTTAAAATTCGGTTCCATGATCACTTCTAATATGAGAAATTCTTTGATCAAGACCATTTTGAGAAATGTTTGAAAATGATGAATTTTTCTAAGGCTTCATCTTTAGAGCTTAAAAATAGAACCCAAGTATATCTAGAGTAATCATCAACAATAAAAAAAGCATATGATTTTCCACCCAAGCTAGTAGTCCTAATAGGTCCAAAAAGATCCATATGAATCAATTGTAATACTCTACTAGTTGAAATATCATTAATGGATTTAAAAGAAACTCTCTTTTGTTTACCCTTAGCACATGCATCACAAATTTTATCCAATGAAAATTTGAGCTTAGGTAAATCTTTAACTAGATTTTGGGAGGCAAGTTTCTCTAAAACACTTATGCTAGCATGATCAAGTTTCCTATGCCATAACCATGCATCATTTTCATCACTAGCAACTAAGCATGCATGAGATAAGTTTATGTCATCTAGATGCACCATGTAAATATTTCTTATGCGATGACCTATGAGCATTATTCTATTGGATTCTATGTCAATAATTTTGCAACCATTTTTATCAAATGAAACATAGAAACCTTTATCACACAATTGACTAATGCTCAACAAGTTATGCTTAAGACCATTAACAAGTAAGACATTTTCAATAAGAATAGAGGAGTGATTACCAATAGAGCCAATACCCTCAATTTGGCCTTTGGAGTTGTCACCAAATGTCACTACTCCACCCTTTTTGAGCTCTAACTCCTTAAATCGTCCCTTGTCTCCGGTTATATGCCTTGAGCATCCACTATCAAGGTACCACATATTTTGACTTGAAGCTTTGGCCTTGAAGCAATGCTCAACCTACAAACAAAAATTTAGTTTTTCACTTTTAGTACCCAAATCATTTTGGGTCCATGAGAATTAGTCCCTAAAAGCTTGGTTCCCTTAGGAATCCAAGAGGCAATGGCATTTAAATTATTAGAAACAATGAGTTCCTTAGGAACCCAAAAACTCCTAATTTTTCTATGTCTAAAATGCCTTTGAAAACCTTTTTGTTTGTGGTTTTGAAAATTCCTTTTGACATTGTTGGGTTTTGAAGAGCTTCCTTTTTCAAAAGTTGAACTCCCAACCATCTTAACTTGTTCTTTAAGCTTATTCACCACCTTGTGGTGATTTTCACTCAAGCTTGAAATAAGGTTGTTTAAATCAACATTTTCTTTTCGAAAAAAATTTAAATCATCATTTAAATCAACAACATTTTCTTCCAAATCCAAAATTGTTTTAGTCAAAGAATCATTTTTCATTTCTAAATCGGAAATGGTTTTCTTGCTTTTCAAAATGGATTCTTTGAATTTTAAAACCAACTCATCATACACATCTTGTAGTTCATCATAAGCATCACAAAGTTCATTATAAGATAAATCATTACAAGATGGTTCAAGGGTTACCTTAGGCTCATCAAGAGCCATGAGACACAAGTTGGCCACCTTATTATCCTCATCGGATGATGACTCCTCATCACTCCAAATGGCAACATGAGCTTTGTGTTTCTTCTTCTTCTTAAAACCCTTTCTTTTGTATAGGGGGCAATCGGTCCTAATATGACCGGGCTTCTTGCATTCATAACAAATAATTTGATCTTTCTCCTCTTCTTTGCTCTTTGCTTTGAAGTCTCTCTTTCATTGGAATCTTCGATTCCTATTTTTCCTTATGAGTCTTGTGAATCTTTTGGCCACCATGGCCAATTCCTCTAGCTCTTCTTCTTCACTAGTGTCCACTTCTTCTTGTGACAATGAAGCTTTAAGAGCAATCCCTTGCTTCTTTTTCTCTACTTCCCTCTTTTCTATCTTTACCTCTTCTTTCTTTTTCTCTTCTTCTCTTCCTTTCTTCATGATCTCATGGGTAAGAAGAGATCCCACAAGAGCATCTAGTTTTAGAGTCTTCAAGTCCTTGGCTTCAATGATAGTCGTCCTTTTGCTATCCTAAGACTCGGGAAGAGAGTAGATAAGCTTCCTCACGAGTTTTTCTTCCGGAATAATCTTACCAAAACCCTTGAGACCATTGACAATCACGGAAAATCTATCGAACATTTTAGTGATGTCTTCATCCGGCTCTATCTTGAAATTTTCATAGTTTAAATTAAGAAGACCAATCTTTGTTTCCTTCACATCGTTGGTGCCCTCATAAGTTGTCTTTAAGGAGTCCCAAACTTCTTTGGCACTTGTACATGAAGACATCTTGGAGTAGATGTCGGGGCCTAAAGCACAAAAAAGAATGTGAAGAGCCTTATCATTTGTGGATATTCTCCTTGTTTCTTCATCGGTCATCTCGTTCCTTTTCTTAGGCACTTGCCGATCTCCTTCTTGCTTCATAGGGATAGAGGGTCCATCTTCGATTATATCCCAAAGGACATAATCATTGGAGTTAATGAATAGCCTCATCCTATTCTTCCAATAAGGATAGTTGTCCCCATTGAAGAAGGGTGGCTTGGTGATGGAGTAAGACTCGTTCCACGAACCGAAAGTGGAGGCCATTAGATTTTTGTTGTAGAGATGATCAACAACCCTTGGATCTTCTTTGGTGGAGGTGAATCCCTTCAAAGATCTAGCACTGATACCAATTGTTGAGTTGATCGACGTTGAATAATGGCCAAGAGGGGGGTGAATTGGATATTAAAAAATTTGGTAGGAGATTTTCGGTATAAATTGAGAAATAAAGAACACAATGATTTATAGTGGTTCAAGCTTCGAACAAGCTCTACATCCACTACCTTAGCTCCCACTAAGAATTTTAAAACAAATTCACTAGTAAATTCAACCTTTTCTAGGTTCAAGGGATAACCTTTACAAGCAAATCAATTTTCTACCCAAAATTGATTTAGACCTCACAAGGTGTTACAAGAGATTTTGTTTGGCTAAGAAGGATTCTCTCACAAGAAATAATAGCCCCAAATACAAACTCTCCCCAAACTTAAATTACAACTGATCAAAGTGAAATACACAAGTTAGGAGGCTAAAATATGCAATGAAGTGCTTTGAGTTGGATTTGTGTGCTTGGATATTGCTTGAGGTTCAATAGTACTTAATGTTGTTGAAATTTCTTCATTTTATACCATCTCATTGATTTCTATCCGTTGTGGTTGTTGGGAACATAAATATGGCCGTTTAGACTTCAATTTCCCACCATAAATGTACTCTGCAGCAGGCAGTATCGAAACACGTACTACCTGTTTCGAAATAGACCAAGAATAGAAAGAGCTGTTGTGTATTAAACCAAGGGGTATCGAACCATGCTTCGATACCTTTTTGAAACTATGAAGGTTGATATCGAACCATGCTTCGGAACAGGCTAACCACCAATCAAAAAATTAACTACCACCAACGGTCAAAACATTTAATGCAAAAATAGTCGTTTGGATTAAGGGTGGTATCGAACCATAGTTCGATACCAGGGGTCTATTTTTGATAGATTTTAAAATACTTAAAAAATACACGAAGTGCTTCGAACAATGCTTCGAAATAGAGGCTGGCAGTGAGCTCCTTTGTTTCGAATGGTGGTTCGATACATGTTCTTGAACACAAAAAATATGGCTTTGAAAATCCAGTGGTATCGAACGGTGTTTCGAAACAGAGGCTGGCAGTGAGCTCCTTTGTTTCGAATGGTGGTTCGATACCTGTTCTTGAACATAAGAACATGGCTTTGAAAATCCAGGGGTATCGAACCATGGTTCGATATCGTCGTGCAAAAACACTTAGAATTTTCTTTTAAAATCTTTGTTTGACTTGAAATCAAAAATATTGACTTAGGGACTTAAAATTATTTCAAAGAATAGTCCTTCTATTTAATTGTTATATCAAAATCAAATTTAGTTTTACAGTTAATCTTAAATCGTCTGTTTTACGCAAACCTTTTAAATTTAGGGTTTAGAGATTTAGGTTATGGTTTAAGAGTTTAATGATCGTATAATATCTTCTATCTAATAAATAAAAAATATTTTTTGGTAGATACCGTTTTTTTTGTGATGTAATTTTGGTAATCTTATGCCACGCCTAAAAAAAGGCAAAAGTAGTCTCACATCGAAAAAGAAGAAAGAAGTCTTGAGATATGTACGGTGACGTTGCACCATGTCTTTTAAGAAAAGAGAAACCTTACGAGTGCCTTTTAATTTTAAACCCTAGCCGTTCATTTTTTTCTCTCAAAATATTTTTCCTAACCGTTCTTCACTTTAATCAATCCCTTTGATCGGTGGTCGGCAATCAATCTAGTATTGATTGTCGACCACCGAATCTATTATTTTTTTATTTTTGTTTTTTTATTTTAATAAGAATCTCTGATTTTATAGCACATTGTTTCTGTCTTTGTGAGTTGTGACATGTTTTTCTTTTATCGTTATGACATGTTTTTGTTTTTGTTTTATGATTTGATCCATTTGTCTTTGTGACATGTTTCAGCACACCCTAGCTATCGATTGTTATGCACACAGAGATTCAATTGATGCTAGTTTTCTGATTTATGTTTTTGTTGGTGGTTACTTGAAAAGATTTATCCTCACTCGGATGATGGTCGTTTGTCGATGAAATAAATCCTGGGTAGCGATACATTTTGTATGACAGTTTAGATCGTCTACAACTCCTTTCTTTCTTCATTATATGTCTCGTTTGGACAGAGACAAAAAGATTAAAAAAATTTCTGAATTTTATTAGTATGCTTATTTCTATAAAAAAATTTATTTTTCTTTGTTTTGGGTTGTAAAATTTTTGGATTGTTTAATCCAATTATTTTACTTATTGATTGTGATCTAATTATAATTTTTCTATAAATTTAATAAAAATTTAATAATATTTATAAAAAAAAAGAGAGAATAATAACCCGTCACACTTCCATCTTGTTTCTCCATTACTTGACATCTACTGAAATTACAGACCTTTATAGTAGCACATGTATGTGTTTGCATGGTGATGATTTACCACACTATCAATTTCAACATAAAATTGTACATAGCACAAGACACAAACTAGAACCTAGAATAAGAACTCAAAATTATGGGATTAATACGATGGACTAAAGTCACTACATGATCAATTTTTACGTACCTAACTACCGAGATTAGCCTTAGGTCACTGTAATTTTTGAGGGAAGAGAGATTCCAACCGGTTCCCCTGAGGGAAGGGAGTTGTGGTCCGGAACAAGTTTCATGAGACAGTAAGTGTCGAGGTCGTACTTTTTCTCAGCTTCTGAAAATCCCTTGGTAAGAACTTTCTCTATCCAATCTGTAACCACCATGTTGTTATCTGATATGTATGCAGCTGCTAGTAGTTGTTCCATGACTTTCGGATCGATCTCCAGCGACCATTTGAGGCCGATAGACTCACGGAAACTATGGTTCATTTCGTCTGATACTTTCTGTGCGAGTGCATCGAAATCAAATGGGTTGAAAACCACGTTTTCAACTGGTTGTTCGAAGAAATGTTGCCACGAAGGTGTGGTGTTCTCAGGAACAGTCTCATTTTCAACGGTTCCATCATTGGTTTCTTCAGCTGGAATGTTCAAATCTAGATCCAGGCATGATGTCCGGTTTGCCCGTTTAACCATTTCAGTGATCTCGTGCTGCTCTGTTGCTTCGTTGGACCCGGTCAGCTTTCTTTTATTGACAAACCCCAGCTTAGAGACGCTTACTGGCCTCGAGTCTTGGCCAATTGTGTTATTGTCTTGCTTGATCAATATCTGCAGAGGCCAGCCCTTGGCTCTCAATATGTTATCCTCCGAGTACTTGAATGTTTGTATTTTAGGATGAACAACTTGATTTTCAATTGTTAAGGTTGAAGTCGTCACAAAAATTGCATTGTTGGCGCTGACTTCTCTTCCGTGTGAGTCCGGAAACTTGCTGGTCCGGATAGCCTGTGACAAGCTACTTAGAACATGAATATCAGCTTTATCTACATTCTCAAGGAATACAACAGAAAAGGGATTTTTGCTCAACTCATCAGCAACATAATCGACCAGAGTCTTCCCTCGAAACTTTAAACCGAAATGATGAATCCCATCTTCAGAATTTAGATCAGTGTCGATGAAATTGTCTTTGTCTCCATAGATCGCATCCGCAAGTGCAATAGCAATTTTCTTCTTGCCACACCTATCAGGTCCACTGAAATTCAACCATATATCACCTCTTCGACCGGCTCCCTGACACTTTCCATTTCGTGCTTGGCTGTTGACTACCGCTTGGCAAATAACAGTTGCAGCTTCATTTTGCCAGCTGACTCTTCTAGTGACAGCCGTGAAAAGCTTCTTGAAATCACTAGGATCCAGCACTCTACCAAAGTCGGGAGATGAAGAGGATGAGGACTGAGCTCGATTGCTCAAGCCACTCCCGTTGATAACATCAATATTTGCAGGAAGGCAACCCGAGAGGTTCCGTGCAAGCGTTGCACAGTTCTGACTAGTCAATTTCATCAATTTGTTGCTTGAAGAAACCGAACATAAACCTAATCCTAAATCTGTTGTCACAGAAGTTACGGACGTAGGAGAGGCTTGAGTAACATTGCCCACGCTTGAATTAGACAAACTATACAGAGATATAGGTTCAAGTGCCTTACAATCACTTCCTTCCGAAGGTTTTTCCTGTATTTTAGACAGAAGACTTCCATTCTTAGTATTGGATACCACAGAGGAAGGATTGTCTGAACGTTTAGTACCCGTCTTAAAAAAAAGAGCAGTCAAAGCATGAATTTTCGTTCGTGTTGTTGCTACAATGTCCCTGAGGATTCCTTTGGTAAGTGTTCGACTCAGTGACTCGATGAGTGTGATGAAGGCGCCGACACATATCGTCCCACTTCTTTTTCACCCTTGCTATCTTAATGTTCAGTAACTGTCCATCTTTGATCTGCACTGAAGAGAGACAAACTGTTTTTTCACATAGATTTCATAATCATCGAAAATAAACCGAACACAACTCCGGACTGTCATCACCTATATTTAAACTAAAGAAACAGAATCATAAACTAAGGGACATACCTTCATATATAATCCATTATTTGCACCAAGCTCCTCCATCTGCAACCAAGAAGGCAAAGCAGATTGGTACTGATCTGCAACCGAAACATCGAATCCTCCCTTCGTAACCGCAACCACTTCTTGTTCACATCTCTCGCTGCATAGACGACAGCGTGGTGGCACGGGTTGATATGAGCCGGTTAAAGATCCCTTTGACTCGGATGTTGTAGGAAAGAGTCCTCCGAAAGGAACAAACGACTCCATCAAGCTGCAGTTTTAGATAATCGAAGTGTGAAAAATGGTCGCAGCTAATAACAAACCAGTAAATAACACATTACACATGATGTTGCATAACAATATATATATATATATATATATATATATATATATATACCTGGACTTGGGATAAGAGTGATGCAATGAAGAAATGGGTAAAATCTGCACATCCCACTGTTTTTCAACTGAAGGAAACCGACATATGAACTTGAGATATGTCTGGTAACTTGTTGCAGCTCCCAAAAACAAAACATTCCCTTCATGAACTTGTAATAATCTCGTCAAATGTCCCACTAAATAACCAACATCACCTCCTTCTTCTTCCTTGTTTCTTTCATTACTGAAAATTTCCAGAGCTCCATAATTGAGCACCACCCCGGATCCTCCAATTTCCCGCTCTACGACCCGACCCATTTCTTCAAACTTGGAATCCACCTCCACTTCATTAAACCCTTCGTTGATACACTTTGCTATATAGTTCTCGATGCAAATTATGTTCAAACCATCTTTGTTTTTCTCAGTGAAACTAGCGAGTGCATCGTAAGCACCCACACCGACGAGCAATGGATTCCTCCTTCGCGCCAAAACTTCCCCTATCCGCTTACAGTTTCCTTCTCCAAAATAAGAAGCAAAACCCGGGAAAGGGAAACTGAAGCTCCGACTATCCGGATCCGGGTTCTCTAGACTGCAAAGAAAAACGGGTGGGCCACGAGGTCGGGAGTGTCGTAAGAGATTAGGGAGGGGACGGATGATTGCCAGCTTGATTTCGGAGCTCCGGAAACCGGCTTCACCGAAAACCCGACTGGCGACCGGATCATCGAGGATCGATAAAATCAATTGTTGGAGCTCGACTTTAACGGAATTGTTTTGCTGGGCAATATCGCGGTAAACGTGGAAATTATCCAGCGGTTGTCTTCGCTGGTTCGCCTGGGACCGCTTTATCGCCGCCATGAGCGAGTTGGAAACGGGCGGGTCGTTGGTGAGTCGACCCGAGGGGACCCGGTCGAGTGACACGCTTATGCAAAGTTCCAGAGCTTTGAATTGGTACCGGGGAGGGAAAGCAACGTTGCGAGCGCGGGTACAGGCATCGTGTAAGGCGGAGGACGAACGGAGGATCAAGAGGGCGGAGACGGCGTGTAACGACGTCGTCTGGGCGTGTCCCCTCCGTCGCGCAACGGCCACTGCCTCGTCTAGCGCGGTGGCTGCCTCTGGCGCTAAGCATTGCCGCGCTACAATAACCGGCGTAGGCATAGAAAAACACAATCTTTACTAAAAATATATAATATTTATTTGTTTATCAGGAAAAAATGTTTCCTTTTTTGAGTAAAAATAGTATATAAGATATGAACTGGGGAAGAAGATGAGAGACTTATATAATAATTTGTTTTATAAGTGAACGGGAAGAGTAAGTGTTGTCTGTTTCCATTAGCATCATGGAGTCAGATCGTGCCACAGTTGGTTAAAAACTAAATATTTTTATAAGAAATTTAGATGTAAATAATTACAGAAATTACCCTGGTGTTCAATATTAAAGAAATTACCCTGGTGTTAAATCAGATGAGAGTCCCTAGTTTGTTGTTTTTACTGGAGATGATGAGTTACTGAGTGGGGAATACTCAACTCAGCATCCCACTCACTCTTGCTGACGTGTATGCATTTCCTGTCAAGCTTTGTCCTGTCCTGACTGTCTGGTCATCGGTCCAACCACTGAGTTGACTAGTGAAACAGAATCGGAGTCTAATTAATTCACACAAAAGGGGTTCATACACAAATTGGTATCTAAACTATCCCTACATTCTCAACAACTCTACACTTGTAACTTTTTTAATATCAGAATCGGTCCATAAATTTCATTTCTTGTTCACATTGGTACTCTTTGTCCGCCAATAGTTAGTCGACAATAAACACTTGCTTTTGCAGACCATTTTATTAAAAGAAATAATCCCAAATATCAAATATAAATTATAAATATATATCTATAAGTTCAACTATTTTAATTTTTACGATTTCATTATTTTTTAACAGAGGTATGTACCCCTGTGTGGGGTTGGAAAGTTGTGCAACCAAAGGTTGAAAGTGAGAGGAAAAGACCACCGTCACAAAACAGGACACATCCCTTTGGATGATGAGAGACCCACGAAATATCTTTATATTTCTATAATTATTCAAGTAATATAATATGTAAATAATACGAGATTAAATATGTTGAAGCGATGAACTTATTTTGAGGGATCGGTGAGGGGATGGCTGAAGAGTATACAGGAAAATGAACTAAAAGTTTTTAAATATAACAAATTTATTCTCTTGATATTATCACGTTAATAATTAACAAAAAATAATATATTTTTAATGAATAATATTTTACACTTTCTAAAACGTAAACAAATTAATTATTTTTTATGAACAACTATTCAATTAAATATAATATACTTGTACTCTTCTTGGAGGAAGATGTGTGTGGCAGTGTTTGTTGCCTTTTCAGTCCCTTTTTGGTTCCCCTGTGACTGCGGAGTCTCCTCCCCCACCCCAGATAGGACCTCCAGGCTCCAGAATGTGTTCTCTTTCTCGTATCAGTTGAGTCAAAATGGACAGGATTGGAGGCAATATTTGTAAAGATTTGTATAGGAGGTGAAAACGTTAAATAATGATACAAACGAAGGAATTATATATATATTTTTAGTAAGATGTCTGAAGTAGGTGTCTAATATTTTACTTTTTAATTTATTTAAAGATTTTTATTAGTTATTATTGTTAACGAACATATATTATTTTTTAAAAATTTTAAAATTATCCTCAAAATAATAAAATCAATAAAATAAAAAAAATCTTCAAATTTTTAAATATTCTCAAATAGTCCCTAAAATCTATAAACTCTCAAATTGGGTCACTCTTGCCGGTCTTATCGATGATAAAATGAAGCATCATTTTTGCATCGATCAATCCATACGTCGTTCGTCGTCTGTTTTGTTTTTATTCGTCGTAAATCGCTCAAAGAAATCATTCAATAATTTTGACGTTTCGCATGATGCCGATCGATATCTAGTGACGGAATGATGGATGAAATGGTCATAAGCTTTCGGTGACCCAGGTTTTGGACGACGACATGAAAATCAGTGACAAAATTAACCTAAATCTGGATTTAGATTTTGTAGAGTCAGATTTTATAATTTGGATATGTTTTGTGAAATCTGAAAAACTTGGAGAGTTTTTATAAATTAAATAATTTTATTTATTTTTAATATAATTATAAATTTTTCATAAGATGAAACGTACCCTTTTATAGTGAGAATTAATGAAGAACCTTAAATGAGTTACAGAATAAAATGTTAAACACCTACTTAGCCTAAAAAATAATTTAAACACCTAAATTAAAAAATATAATTTGGGCTTAGCCATTATATTATCAACCCATTTATCATACATATTAAAATCTTTTTTATATTTTCTATTCTTTAAAAAAATCATAACAATGATCAAAATTAGTGTTAGTGATCTTAACAGTAAAACATAACATATTTTATTCAGAATTATACTTTTTTTAATTTTTTTAATTCGACTACTATATATATAATTTTATCATTACTTTTATAAAAATAAATCATCTGAATCTGTTATGATTATATTCATTCATCATCTTCATTCAATATATTTTTTAGACATTCATAATATTTAAACTTTGAATTTTGTTCTTATTTGTCGCATTTCATAAAATTCTATTGTGTTATAAATATTTAAATGAAAATGATGATAATAACATAAGATCAATAATTTGGTGGCCAAGAATCATTTGAGCAATACTGAGATTCCTTTCACATTTAAATTCACTTTAATCTCACCAAATACCTTTCAACATTTCGTGGAAAAATAGAAACCAAAACTTTAATTTCAAATAAAGTTATCGTTACCTAGAGAAAAATTTTGATACGGTTTTATTAGTATAAATATTAGTATTTAATTTATTAATTAATTAGTTTAGATTAAATGTTATATAGATTATTATAAGACGATCTTCTTACTCTAGCTCAAACTTTTAAATTTGTTTAAAATATAATCATTAACTATTAGTTTTAGGGTTATATTTTAATACACAACATAAGTTGTGTAAGAAAATTTAGACAATTTTTTCGTATTTAAGTTATAAAATCTAAAACTTAAATCTCTGATCGTAACACCCTAAAGCTTAACCGTAAACTCCAAACTATACATCCTATACCTAAATTTTAAAGCCTAAAACACAATTTAAATCTATAAATTTTAAAATTAAATAAAAATTATATTAAAATATTTTTCTTATTTTTAATACAATTTTTATGATGTGAGATTAATTTTCTTATTTTTTTTCATATTTTTAATGTAAAATGAGTCGAATAGGTTCAACGTTTATGCCCACACCATGGTTGAATTATTGCTTTAGCACCCATTAAGTGTCGCATAAATGGCTATAAGATAAGACTTCACTCTTTCTTTTCTTTTTCTTCTTTATTTTCTTATACTTCTCGATTAACATGTTAGTATAATATACTAGAAGGCATAAGTCGAGATATTTAAATATTTAATATCATTAAATTTATAAGTAAAAATATATTAATTGAAATCAAATACCAAAAATATATTAGGATAATTATTTTTTAAAATTTAAATAAAAGAATGAAAATAAATAAAACATTTTCCCACATTTAATTCTATCCCCGGATACAATAGTGCATTTGACCCTTTTATTTCCATTATTATATGAGATCATCAACCATAATCTAATCACTCGGATTTAGTTCACGTCATCAAGATTTGACAGAGAAGGCGTATGAAATACTTTATCTTTATAGTTTAGAGAACAATTTTTTTTGAAGATCTCAAATTTTAGTATTAATATTTATAACATAATAATTAAGAAATTAATATTTAATAATTAAAAATATATTTTAAAACGTATATTAATTGATTAATAAATATCGACAATATCTTACAGGAAAAGGACGTGTGGGTTCGGAATTCAGAAGTACCAAGATTATGTTCCAAAATCGAAGGTGGAGACAAAGGAAACAAGGCAAGACACTGGAAAAAAAAACATAAACAAATTGGTTAAATATTAAGATTAATTAGAACACAAATCTAATTGGAGTTCAAATTTTAATCTCAATAAAAACTAATATAAAAATATATTTAAATTTGTTTTCAACCAAAAGATAAAAAAAATGCTTTTGCAAGGGGGAAATACATAAGTCCTCCAAATTTTTTCCCATGTTCAATTTGATCGCTACGTAAAATTTGAACTATAAAACCCTTATTCAATACTAATAATCATATATTATTATTGATTTTGAGTAGCTTTTCGAGTATCAAATAACTCTATTCAACTCGTTAAGAACTCGAGTTGCGTTCGAGCTTAAGTTAAACTTTAACCAAATCAAATTCGAATAACTCATAATCTGTCTTGTCTCATTTATAGTCGAACATGAACTCTATTTATAAATTATACACAGTACATGGACTAATAGTAATATAACTCTTTTGGAACCAGTCGTAATTATATATTTTAAAGTTCGAAAGAGAGTAAAAAACTAGGTTCCTTTGGGGGCAGCATTCAAATCAATATTGGTCCAATTGATCAAACAATAATTTGGGTAGCTTTTAGCCCAAAGAATCAACCCAAGAAAGTTTTATTTTTATGAAAAAGTCATCGATATCTTTGGGTCCTTTTGATTTAGAATAAATTGGTTTCTATTAAATTCGTTGAATAAAAGAATAAATGGATTAATTATTGGGAAAAAAATATTCAAGTTATCGTATACAAATATTTTTATGACCAGGTATGTCAGTGAAATGAAATCCCCATCTCTCTCATTCTTATTTTTTTAATAGCATTTAAAAATTATAACATTTTAACAATTATAATTCATCTTCTTTAACAATATTTTTAAAAAATTTTCAATAAATTTCGAGATTAAGATCATTTAATGAATGTAGTTTATCAAAATTTTACGGGCTCTCTTTTATAGGGACCTTATAGATAGCTCTCATTGCGCCTGTTCAAAACTTCGCTGCCTATACAAATATTCTATGAGCAGGTATGTTAGTGAAATAGATATCCCCACCTCTGATTCTGAGTTTCTTGGAAAAAAACCATTTGTTAGTGTTTGTTAATTCCAATGGTTTGTCGTGCAAAATCGGTCCAGGAGCACCTCTTCATTGTCTGTAGTGTGAACTGCTTCGAGCAAACTTGTATGAATTTCAGAAATTCAATCAAGAATCGGATGAAGAAGCTTAGTTTACACTAAACAGGTTGCAGGTTGCAGGTTGCAGTTTCGTTCGAAGGGCTACTGGCAATCTGGCATGCCTGCACTATTCTTGGACAGGTTGTTCCCAAATGATGCAATGTTTGGACTGCTTGGTCCTTTCGATATGGAGATGTTGGAGAACGGGAAAGAGACACACAAGTATTTCACAGAAGAATATGATTTGTACCACATAAACAAGGTTTAGGGTTAACATGACAGTGACCATGATCCTCGATCTGTCTGCATTAGAATCGATACGATACTTACTCGAGTTATTGTGTATGTTCTTCGGAACCTCAAAATAAAAGGGGAAGTTTTGTTTCTAGTATATCCTTCACCAATGACCTCTGATGCCAAGATTTAACTAGCCTGAAAATATCAAAGATTCTTTCAAGAAGAGTTCTTTCAGCAAATGTTACTCGGAGTTTTATTGTTTTTTTGAACACCCATGTCTGATATAGGCTTGAATATGATAAAAAAATCGACATGAACTATTGAAATGGCATATTCTTGGAACAAACGCAGAGATGTTGATGTCTGTTTTTGGAAGACCTTGAAACTTTGTATTTTCCATCTTCCATTTCTTTGGGGACATCAAGGATCAAACAATCTAGTTGAAGCAAAGCATCCTGGTCATGTGGGTTGCTTAGGACACAGATTTGCCCAAGCATAGTCAATTCGGGAAATAAAATCATGTATGTATGAAATTGGACCAAAACAAAGGACAAGTTTGATTAATAGACACTTGAAAATGGCAAAAGTATTTGTCATTGGTCAAGACTCTTGTTCAAAATAATAAATTTAATTATTGATAGTATAAATAACACAGCATTGTAACAATGTTTGTCCATTAAAATCAAGGTCAAGTACAAAAAGAGATGCTCACAAGATAATCATAGTGCAAGCAGATTCTAATGTAGAGTTTGTGGGAAGAAACGATGGGGGAAAGGAATATCAAATGGAAATAAAAATTAAAAAAATTATTTTATTTGGGAAAGATAAATCTCTAAATATACTTGTTACGGGATCATTATTTTTTTCTTAAAAGAAAGATTTATCTTCACAAATAAGAGACAATCATAAAAGTATTACAGTTGAATAAAATATGGAAATGAAAATAAAAGAGTTTTATCATCTACTTTTCAAAATTTATAATATTAATACTTAAATTATTAATTTTACTTAAAATGTCTACTATTTCATGGTCTTAATCGAAGTAGTCTTCCCTTGTTTTCAACACACTCGATTGTTTCCTGAGCTGGAATACTTGTGAGTGTGTCCTAAAAACAACACAACATCCACACTGTCTCTTCTCATGGATTGCATACACTCATGGTCAGTTTCCCACTCTCTGTAGCGCGGCAACAGGTTTTGTCTTTTTAAAATAAAAAAAAAGGTAATAACAAATATAACTTGGGAGAATACCCCAAGGCCCCTTACAGTTTCTTATTTTTGTCAATGTGGAGTCGATACTTTTTAAATATGGAATGGTTTTCTTGTATATCATTTCCGAAGTTTATTGTATATAAAGTCGGTAAATATGATTGGTCTCTCGACATATTATATTAATCTCTCACTAACACTAAGATCAATCAATCACATATCTAATATCAAGTAATTTAGTGTGATGATCATGCTTTTGTTATGTCAAAGGCTTCGTCAAAGGATAACAATATTATCATCCGTGTGTACTCTGTATATCTCTACATCTCCTCGATCTATGTTTTCAAATAATTGAACTTTTTTATTTTTTATATTATAAAAATATAACTTAAAACAAAGGGCACGAGGATAATTTAATCCAACTTTTAAGAGTAATTTAATATTTATTATCGTATTAATTCATATCAAACCTCATATTCTCAATCAACTCCTTCAGCTCACACAAACTTTGCTTTTGCTTTGTCTTCCTTCAAAGTTGCTTTTGCTTCTTCTTTATTGTTTTTTGCTTTCTCTTTTTTTCTTCATAATGTTCGTACAAAACAATATATGTCAAAATTTTATAATTAAATAATAGGGACTAACATTTCAATTTCAGTAAAGTAAAGGGACTAATTTCAGAATTCAACCCCTAATGATTGATCCATATTACACGACCAGAAAATAAATGAAAGAACTAGTCACTCGCTTATATCAGCGCGTGGGTGAACATCACTTTATCGAATCAGCGCAATGGCCACAACTCTGTGATCAAAACTGCTTAGCGAATAGCGATGAGATAGAAGGAAACCAAATAAGAAGCAAAACCCTCCATCTTTATTAAGGGGCTAACCGTATTTAACGAACCGGTTCACGTTCCGGTTAACTGCGAGCACTTTAGCAATCCCCTGCCCACGATAAGCCAGCCCCCTTCCTCATCCCCTGTGAATCGTTCGGTTTTTTATTCTCCAAATGGCTGAGTTGACTCGAGCCGAGGTGTATACGCCTCGGTCGATGCAACTATGGAGAGCGCTTTTGAACTGGTTCGCTTTTTTCGTTCAGATCTTTGCTCAGATCGTAAGAGTCGTCGGTCAATATCCTTTGCTTTCTTCTTCGTCGTCTACGGAGACTTCGTCTTCTACACACCGTTTTAAGCCCTTGCCGGTGGTTGACTCGACCGAGATCGAGTCCCCCGCTACGGTGGAGATCGCTGCCGTTTTGGACTCTCCCGTTCCTGCCGGCGATGGCTGCATCGAAAAACTCACGGTAGGAATTTTTTCAAAACCTATTCTTCCTTTTTACTCATATTAAATTCTATGCTCTTTAAATTAAGCAATCAAAATGCAATCACAACTGTTTTTTTAATTCTTTCTCATATTAAATGAGTTTATAGCATTTCAGTTACTTTTAAATTTTAGAAATTAAAAATGTAGACTAAAACCTTAAGCTTGAGTGATACTGGAAATTAGGCTGAAGAAACTGTTTCAAATTTAAGTTTTTTTTTTTTTTTTTTTTTTTGAAAGTGTAAAACAAAAGATAGCCTATTATCATGAGCTTTGATTGGGGTGTACAATTGCTTTTGCAGGTAGTTCTGGACTTGGATGAAACCCTCGTGTGTGCGTACGAGACGTCCAGTCTTCCTCCGGCCCTTTGCGGTCAAGCAACGGATGCCGGATTGAAGTGGTTTGAAATGGAATGTGTGTCTTCAGACAAGGTTTCATATGAACAATCCAATTCTCTATTCTAAATGATGTGTTATTTATGTAAGAGCTTTGTCATTTGGGTGCTTTGATCCTTGAAGGAATTTGAAGGAAAACCAAAGGTCAGTTATGTTACAGTGTTTGAACGCCCTGGGTTGCAAGAATTCTTGAATCAGCTTAGTGAATTTGCTGAACTTGTGTTATTTACTGCTGGCCTTGAAGGTTTGCTTGTTGCTAGACATTGTTTTAGTCTTAACTATCACTTCACTATTCATTGCTCATGAATTTGATTAACGGTTGCCCACAGGCTATGCAAGACCTCTTGTTGACAGAATTGATAAAGAAAATCGATTTAGTCTTCGACTTTACAGGCCTTCTACGATTTGTACGTAAGTACTGCTTCCTCTCTATGCTGCTATAATCTTCCATCTTGCTTACTCTTTGTATTTGTAGATGGAGAAAGATGAATGCCTTTCGTATTTTGTCTGGGAAATTGTACTGATTCTGGTTCTTCATATCTCATTGCCTGTTATAGCCTGGTCTAAGTGTCTGACCTTCTATCCTATGCTAAACTGACATCGATCATGATACTTTATGGGGTTTGTTCTATACATGTTGAATGATTTTTCTTACCTTGAATCGAAAGCTGCTCCTTGAGCTACATTTATAATTCTCTTTTTCCCGGTTTATCTTGACGTGAGATGATCATTGATTCAACTTGAATCTTCAAAAATGTAAAAGGAAGAAGAGATTCTTTTTTGAGTTTTATGTAGGATTTTCATATGCTTGTAGGCTGTCTTAAGATGCCATTTGTACATATGGAATGCATTGATAAGTTTTAGAACCAGCTCTCAATTTGGTTTGGGTGAGGCTTTAGATGTTTTAGGGCAATCTTTGCTTCCTTCGTGTTGTATGTGCAAGCACTTGACTTCTTGATGATTTTTTGTTGTTAACCTTCGAACATAACAGCAAATATCGGGAGCATGTGAAAGACCTCACGTGCCTATCGAAGAACTTATGCCGAACTGTTATTGTAGACAACAATCCTTTCAGTTTCTTGTTGCAACCATTAAATGGGATTCCATGCATTCCATTTTCCGCAGGGCAACCACATGATACACAGGTACTGGGGATTCACATTATTTTATACTCATTCATTCGATATCGATTCATTATAGCATGTCTGTTTACTTACGATGTTTACATTTGTTTTTTTATGTTGAAAAGCTTCTGGATGTACTTCTTCCTCTTCTCAAGCATCTTTCTCTGCAAAACGACGTGAGACCGTTCCTTTACGATAGGTTCCGCATGCCTGAATGGTTTCAAAAGCAGGGTATCCCTGCTTCTGGTTGGTCAGTATAGGAGAAAGGTCACATGCAAGGCCTTCGGCTCTTCCATGTACTTTCTTTCCGTTACCGACTTATCGATCTTTGTCCAAAGACGTCATAAATTTTATAGATAGCATCCGAATT
Source organism: Abelmoschus esculentus (assembly GCA_035048815.1). Classification (NCBI taxonomy): domain Eukaryota; kingdom Viridiplantae; phylum Streptophyta; class Magnoliopsida; order Malvales; family Malvaceae; genus Abelmoschus; species Abelmoschus esculentus. Next base: position 232,873 of record JAUCBN010000021.1, read on the forward strand.
CGGTACGCGTCGATGAGAGCCATTGAAGTCTATCAAACGGATTCATCGGATGCTATCTCTTATTTTTATTGGGTCCCCACACACAAAATCTTGATTTTTAGTGTTACTCTGTTTATAGGCTTTCAATCCTGTTGGATGTTTATATAGCTTTGTACATTTTCTTCTCAATCAATGATTGTTTTTAGATTTTCGGTCCATCCCTTTTGGTCACATGAAAGGGGGATGGGTTTGATCTCGTTTCAGAACAAATCCTGTTTTAAAATTTGTATATCCAATCCCCGACAGACTGTTACTAACGTAAAGCACTGCGATTGAACAGCTTTCTCTGTCGGGAAAAGCTTATATATAAGTCCCCAAAGCAGCCTACATATATGAAGTGACAAGAACACAAGAGAATCTCTTAAGCCTTCTCCTCTCTATTCCCTTGTTGTTTCCTTACTGCATACTTATGGCGATATTAATTATTCATCGACTTGTTTTTTGAGTTCATCAAGGCTTCCAAGGTGAGAACCTCCTTGTGTTCTAGCCGACTCGATGTTGAATATGATGTTATGTCTGCGATTGTTGGTAGCTTTGAGTTGATACCTTATCAAGTGATTTTTGGAGCTTTTCCACGTGGAAAAGTAAAGGGAATAAAAAGAAACATTAAACTTATAACGAATAGAGTTTCATAGCAATTACAACAACCTTCAAGGTCAAACAAAGAAAGAAGACTAGGCTCAATAAACAACAGCTGATAGGGCAAAATTTAGAGGTATTGAAAATGGTAGTATTTATTTTTTAATTGTGTTTGATAATCTTATTAATTTATTTTTTAAAAATATATATCCATTTAATTATATGATAATTTTTCTTAACAGATACATATACTGGTCTAATCTGAATCACTTAAATAAAAACATGTCATCATTTATCATTGAAACCACTGAATAAATTTAATTTATTATTTAATAAAAATCATCTCAAAAGTATTGAATAGGATAATAATAAAAATGAAAAATTAAATTATTGTATTTAATTTCCATTTAAATGATTCAAAATAATATAAAACATTAATGAGGTTGAGATTATGAAGTATAAAATTTTCAAAAATCATTATTTACTATCACCAAACAAATATAATTAATTTTGGTTGATATAGCAATCATTTTATAATATTAATTCAGTACTTATAAAATTCAATACTTGGTTTTCAACAATTATATTTTAATTTATCAAACAATATATTAATCTAAGTATTATTTTATTTTTTAAAAAAAGTTTTATAACGTATAGCTTATGTTTGCTTTGGATATTATGTGCATGATCAAAGGGGTAGGCTAGTATTTTGAATTATATAAGGGTAAAATACATAAATAGTCCCTAAGATTCTAAGGAGTTTGCATTTTGCCAACCAAATATATATAAAAAAAATGAAGTTTCCCAATACCTTCCATCCTTCTCCCCTACAAGTCAGCCCTAAATTTCATGTCTTTGACTGAGTAAATTAGACTCAAAGTTTGATTTTCCTTTGAAAAATGAAACATAGTTTGCTCTTCCTTAGGAATTAGTGGTAGAATCAGTTTTTCTTCTCCTTTACATAGTTTAGTTGGTTTAATTTATTTTGTTATTATTTCGGTTTTTAATTTTTTTAATCAATTTGAATTGATCTGCGTTGTATAATTTATTTTAATGGTTAAATCTCTCAATGAGAATTTTAAACCTTAAACTCTGATCTCAAATCTTGAAATTAATAAATTTAATAACTTTTATTATCTAATTATAATTAAAAAATATATAAATACTAGACGAGATAATACTTTTCCTTCGAATTAAAGACATTTGTTTAAAACTCAAGATTCGGTAACCTGTTTCAATTCTATTTAGTATTACATGTCCACGTGTCGACTATCCAAGCGTTGTACTTTTCCCCGGCTAGTCGCCTGAGAGTATTTTGTTTTCTACCACGTGTTAGGTTCTGTCTGGGTAGAGTCAAAGAAATCTACTCTGTTACAATTTTAAAATTATTTTAAATATCTCTCTAAAGCATATAAAAGAACTGTTCTTATGAGTTTCAAATTTTAAAATTAAAGGTATTTAATATGATAGATACATTATAAAGTATATAAAAGAGAGTGAGAAAAAATAAAGTAAGTATAAAAAGTACTTTAGAAGTCTAATTTGAAAAAAAAAATTGAACAATTCAAATTTAAATCCTAATAATATATATAAACACAGATGAAAAAAATAAGTTTAATAGTCAAATAAAATAGGTGTTTAAATTATATTTATGATTTATTTTTAGTGTTTAAAGTATTTTTAATTTTAAGTAGATATTTAACTTTTATTTTGATTATTTTAAGTGTTTGACTGTGAAAAAAATTGTTATCTAATTAAAATAAGACATATAATATACTTTTAATTTATTAAATTATTTTAAAATAAAATTAAAAATTATAAGTTTTAAATGTTAATAAAATAGTCTTAAATACTTAACCCAAAATTCTCAAATTATTGCTATTTTCGCTATCGATTGTCACACAAAAGATTACCACTACCACCATCAGATCATCACATTCATTTTTTTTAATCGTGCATCATTAGTAATTGATAGAAGGTGTGTCAATCATTTTTTATGAATTTGACTTTCTTTAACATTAAGAAGCTGATCAACACACCTATCGTCGATTATCAACAATGAACGATTAGGAAAATGATAATGATCATCTGACGTGAATGTAATGGTCGAAAGTATTACTGTCAACAAAGAAATCAATAAAATTTTTAAATTTGGGAGTAAAGTTTTTAAATTTTTTATTTTTTAAAATTTTTTTAAAAAGAAGAACGTAACGACAATTAGTGATTAATCACTTAAAGTGACCATAATAAAAGTTTATATATCTAATTAGAATTAAAAATAATTTAAAAAATAAATCTAAGTCATAAACATAGTTTGAGTTAGGGGTGAGCAAAACTCGACTCGACTCGAGAAAACCAAATAACTCGACTCGACTGAGGCAAAAATACTCGACTCGTTTTGACTCGACTCGACTCGAAAAAATTTCAAATAAAGTTTGAGTTGTAAAATAAAAATTCGAATAACTCGAAATTTTTAGTAATTAAAGGATTAATTTTTAAGTTTGAGATGAATCTATCATTTTTTATGATATATATACACTAATATATAAAAATATAAAGAAATATTGCTACATATGAATATATATATTTATCTTATATGATTAGAGAAAGTCGTTTAAATTGAAATCATATCATACTATAATATGATAAATAATTACAATTAAATATTTATAGGGACTTAAAAATTTGACTCGATTCAATTCGACTTGAATTTCTTAAACTCGACATGAACCAAAAAATTTCAAATAAAGTTTGAGTCATAAAATAAGACTCATCAACTCGAATAACTCAAAATTTTTTGACTTAACTCGATTCAACTCGATCGAATATTCACCTCTAATTTAAACACCTATTTAGCTATAAAAAAAAAGTACAGATAATCCACAATCTTAATATAAACCATAAAATTGACATATACTTTATTAAAAAATAAAAAAATATCATTTATAGATAAATTTAATTGATTGAACTAACTTTGATTTTGTATAATTTAAAATCTTTTTACATATTATTCTTCTTTTATTAAAACAATAATTAAAAACCAAATCTAAAGTTAAGTTTTAGATCTCAAAGTTCATCGCAGTGTTATTCAAAAATCTAATATTTCTGTCGATTAGTTTAAATTAATTAACATATGGTACATACAATATATGGACAGGACATGTTGAAATAAAAAATTGAAAATATAAATAAAAAATATAATTCAAATACGAAGGAGACATAAATCTAAAATATATTTTAAACATTGGTCTTCGAAATAGGGAAAGTAAAAAATGGCGGTTGCATGTAAGTAATTAATGGGTAAACTGCATAAAGTCATTGAATATTTAGGATACTTACATTTTAGTCATCAAACCTTTAATACTTATAATAAAATCTTCAAACATTTAATTCACTTTTATTAAAGTCACTATTGTCTATCGTTATTAATTTTTTTGTAACATAATATGTTAGAGTAATTTTTTTTCTTTAATTTCTCAAACTAATAGCAGTAATTAGTCTCTTCTTGTCTATAACAACACCGTTAGACGTTTTAATTTGTTTAAAATAATATTAAAATTGTCGTTATATTTTCTCTCCATTCAATTAAAGTTTTTATTTTGATGAATTTTAAGGTAAAAAAATGAAAGTTGCTCTAATTTAATGGGGGGGGGGGGGTTGAATGGTAAGAAAATTTTAATTATGTTTAAAATTTATATAGTTAACATTAAAAGCTAAAAAGAACAACGATCGAAAGAATATCAAACGATGATAATGTATATAAAATAAGATTGAAGACTTTTATTAATTTGACAAATTTAGAGATTTACAAAAATAAAGATAACCCTAACATTCCATATCAATAATTCTTAACGGAAATTGACGATAATGATCATAATAAAAATAATTAAAAAATTTAATAGTCTTATTGTAAGTTTAAAAAGTTTAGTAACAAAAATATAAATACCTAGAAATTGGGTGACTATTTACTGTAATATATCCTTTTTAATTAATTATTCTGTGGTCCCCAAACGCAGCCTCTCTTTCCCTTTCTTCTTCCAACACACTTAAAAACTGAAACTTTTTTTTTCTCTTTCTCTCTCTAAAATCTTCTGATTTTCATTTTCAAAGGTCTGTTCTTCTTTCCCTCTCCTATTTCTTCTCACCGAATGAAGCAGACAGACGGAAACGCAACCTCTTCCGACGTTAAGCTCGACTCTTTTAAATGACGAAACTAAGATTCACTATTCTTTTCGCCGTTAGTTTCCTCAACGTTTTCTCATTCCCGGCGTTAATTCATGCATTGGGTTCCGGCTCGACACTTGCCGTCGTCTACTCCACAGCCACCGTGTGCGCCATCGTAGCTGCGGAGCCGAACCAGCGTATTATCTGCCACCAAGCCGGAGACGTGTCATCCTCCACCGTCATCCCCGTCCAACCTAACGTCTCTTACTCCGCAGTCGCCGGTGGTCGAACTAATTTCTGCGCTCTCCGGTCCGGAGGCAACAGCTTACTGTGTTGGGACACAAGCAACGCAAATTTTCCCATTAAACGCATATACAATAACAACACCGCCCTCCTTCGATCACTCTCCTTCGGCGATGAACGGGTTTGCGCGACGATGACGAACATTACACCGCCTGTAAACTGCTGGAGAACCGATGGGAACAATAGGAATAACATCGGAGAAATACCCAACGTTGATCTTGCAATGGGTAAAATCACATCCGGGTTCGGGTTTTCCTGCGGGATCGTACCGAGTCAAAACAAGAGAGTAACGTGTTGGGGTAACTCAGTTGGGGAAGAGATAGAAAGGCAATTCGGGAACATGTCAATGGAGAATATCGAAGCTGGGGCTTCCCATGTCTGTGGAATTAACTCAGCTGGTGAGTTAGTTTGTAGAGGGAATAACTCGTCGGGTCAACTCGATGTTCCTTTGAACAATGGATTGAACTTTGCTTCAGGATTAGCTCTTGGTGATGGTTTTAGCTGTGGAATTCGGAGATTGATTGGGACAGTTGTTTGTTGGGGTTCAATGAATGAGAGTGCTGTTGAAGGAATCGAGTTCGAATCCATTGTTGCTGGTTTGAATTTCACTTGTGGATTAATGACCAGGAATTTCTCAATACTTTGTTGGGGTCCTGGTTGGCCTCGGAACAACCGGTCGAATTCAAATTCGAATCCCTCCATTGATGAGTTGCCTTTGAGAGCTGAGATATTACCAGGTCCTTGCATTGATTCTCCTTGTAATGAATGTGGTTTATATCCTCAATCAAGTAGGCTTTGTTTTGGTTCTGGTAACATTTATAGACCATCTCCCTGTTTTAACTTCACCTACTCATCCCCACCGCCTCCGACAGAGGTTCCGACTCGGTCTACGTCCTCTCGAGAATTGAGGAGAGGGTTATTGGCTTATGCTATAGTTGGATCAGTAGGAGGCTTTATGGGAATTTGTACTATCGTTTATTGTTTATGGACTGGTGTTTCTTTTGGGAAAAAGAAGGTACATAATTCGGTTCAGCCAACGATTACAAGAGCTGGTTCGAATGGCAATCCGAGATTGAACAACAGTCTGCCGTCGAGGTCATTGACGATCCGACGTCAGGGTTCGAGATCAATGAGTCGACAAAGAAGTGGGACTTCATCAAAACATGCTGATAGAGCTGTGGAATTCAGCTTGGCCGATCTCGCAGCTGCTACCAATAATTTTTCGCTTGAATACAAGATTGGTTCCGGGAGCTTCGGCGTTGTTTACCTGGGAAAATTGTTAGACGGACGCGAGGTAGCTATCAAACGAGGCGAAACAGACCCGAAGACGAAGAAATACCAAGAGAAAGAGACCGCATTCGATTCAGAACTGGTATTCTTATCCAGGCTTCATCACAAGCATTTGGTTAGGCTTGTTGGGTATTGTGAAGAAAGGGATGAAAGGCTTCTGGTTTATGAACACATGAAGAACGGTGCGCTTTATGATCATTTACACTACAAGAACAACAAAGAAAAAGCCAGTAGTTTGCTGAATTCATGGAAAATGAGGATGAAGATCGCTTTGGATGCGGCTCGGGGGATCGAATACCTTCACAATTACGCAGTTCCGTCGATAATCCACAGGGATATAAAGTCTTCCAACATATTACTCGATGCAAACTGGACCGCAAGGGTTTCCGATTTCGGACTTTCGATGATGGGGCCAGAATATGACCAAGATTACAGACCAATGAAAGCAGCCGGAACAGTCGGTTACATCGATCCTGAATACTACGGCCTAAACATACTAACAACAAAGAGCGACGTCTATGGTCTCGGGGTCGTAATGTTGGAGCTTCTAACAGGGAAGAGAGCTATATTCAAGAACGAAGAAACTGGAGGGAACCCAATGAGCTTGGTGGATTTTGCAGTGCCTGCGATCATGTCAGGAGACTTGTCTAAGGTTTTGGATATTCGAGTCGGACAGCCGGAGCTGAACGAAGGCGAAGCGTTGGAGCTGATGGCCTACACTGCAGTGCATTGTGTTAATTTGGAAGGGAAAGAGAGGCCAACGATTAGTGACATTGTTTGTAATTTGGAAAGGTCTGTGAGTGTTTGTGATGGCAGCCATGGGAGCATCTCTAGTGGTGGATTCGAATTTGTTTCAGAGTGAAAATAGTAATTTTTTTACCAAGTATACATGTAATATTGAGGTGTAGTGGAAGAATTTTACGCTTCATCACTAATATTAACATCGATGAACATCATTAAATTAATTAATAAAATTTAAAAATCTTAAGGATTCAATACATAATTAATAAAGAGTGAGACTTAATATATAATTAATAATTGAGTATTAAGTCAGACTTATAACTTTTATTAATTAATTTAATAATGCGCAGTGGTGTTTAACAATGTTCGACGCCCGTTATACGCTTAAAAAAATATTTATCTCAATATAAATTTATTTGAATCTTTATTTTTTAGATAAATAGAATTTATTTGTCCAAAAATACCTAAAAAATACTATACAAAATTTTTTATCGATCGTCACCTATCTCACTCAAATGAGCTATTCAAATCTTTAATTTTATTAAATAGAAAAGTTAAAAAAAAAATTTACACCTCATTTTTTGTTTTATAAAATCTGTTTTATTATCTAATATTTAAAATTTATAACAACTTGTCGCAATAAAATTATCATTAAAGTTCTAATATACATACTCAACTTGAATTATAATATGTTTATAATAGTTTATCACATTTAAATAAGATAGTACGTTATCAAAATTTCCCAACTTCACATAAATATCTTTTATGATAACAACACACAATAAATAGAAGGATAAAACCGTGACCATAACATTTCATTTTAAAAAGTAAATGTTCTCATTATTGATAATAATGTCTAATTTTTAAAATCATAGTTTAAAATTATGTATAGCAAAAATATGAACGGTCATTACAATAATTTAAATATTTTTATGCTGTCATATCACTCAAATGTCAATATTTAACGGTAACATAAGGTTTAATGATTTTATTGATCATTTTAAAAAATCAATGAACAACTTTATATTGGGATAAAACAAATATGATTATTTTAATAGTTAACCTTTTTATTAAATATAAATATTAAATTTGAATTGTAATATGCTTTACCATATATTTAAACATATGTATTATAATAGTTAAATTTACCATATATTTAAATTTATCCAACTCATCATAATCCTTTTTGATAAAAAACAAAATAAAATTCACCAAGATAAAATAAAAAAATAGACAAATCCCATCAATACCAAATATTATTATTCAAAGTATTGCAAAAACATTGTTGCAATTAAAACATATCTACTAATAATTTATCAGTTGAGGAAGTTTGGTTTAGCCTTATTACATACGCATTTGAAGTTCTCACAAGCACAACCAACGCAATCTCCAAGAGTACAATAATCATTACAGTCATCAACATCCTCGCAGTCACCAACTCGAACGATAGGTCCCCTGGCCTCGGAAAACATATTGGAATCTAAAACCATAAGATCAAGGGATTAGATGACACAAATAAATTAATTATAATAAAGAATAAAAAAAATAATTAGATTTAGAAAAGAACTAACGAGTTGCCATGAGGAAAACGAAAGTAAAAACAATTAGAGTCATTGAAAACTTTCCCATCGAGTTCTAAACCAACTTAGACAATGTGACTCAAGATAAATTCTTAAGTAAATCTTTTCAACCTCTAAAAAGATTAAATTTGGATATGCAAAATGAAGAAAGAAAGACATCTATTTATACTTGAGTACCTTTCATCCAACAATCTATATAAATTTACATCGATGGCTATGATTAAATATACGTTAATATGGTAATTTTACAATTTTGGTGCACTATTTTTTTTTTCTATTTATGATAACAAAAATACATTGATATGGTAAAATATACAATAATAGGTAAAAATACGATAAGGAAACAAATAATAAAATATAAAAAAAATCGTAATGAATAAATTTAAAGACAATAAATAAGGAAAGCAGCATATAAACGAAAACACAATCGTAAATTACTATTAAAACGACATAAAAGAAAATTAAATTAAATTAATAGAAAGAAATTACATAGACTAAATTTAATGTGTTTATTTCATTTCTTTCAATTACGTTTTTCTTTTATTTTCTTTCTTAATATAACCATTATCTGTATATTTTTATTCTATGTTTTTCTATAAATTAAAACACAATCGTGAATAAAGAATATGATATTAAAAATATAAAACATATACTAAATAGGGAAAAATTAATTTACACATAAATTTAAACGTGGAATGCAATAATACAAATAAAATATATTCGTGGTAAATAAAGCAAGTAACATGGGTATAAATTATTCTATAAATAGACCAAAAATAATATCTTAAATGTAAACATAGAATAAAAATATACAAATAATGGTTATATTAAGAAAGAAGATAAAAGATAAACGTAATCGAAAGAAATAAAATAAACACATTAATTAAAAAGAAAGAAAGAAATAAACACGTTAATCAAGAAGAAAAGAAATAAATAAACATAATTAAATAGATGTTAAATTGGGAATGATCATTTATTGTGAAAAAAACTTCTCGGGTGGAGCATTAATCTTAATCGAGATAGACAAAAATGAGTTATTAAATCCGGTGAGCTCGGATTTTGTGAAAAAATATTATGCTTGAATGCATGACAACACCAATAGATGAAAACCAGAGTCCTATTGGTAAAAAAAGAAAAAAATCATCAATAGGTGAAAATCCGAAAGAGCCATACTGATTAAAAAAAGAAGAAAAAGAACCATCAGTAGGTGAAAACTCAAGAGGACCCTACTGGTAAAAAGAGAAAAAAATTCAAGGTGAAAACTCGTAAATGACGCCTTGAAATCATGGAGAGATTCAAGTTATGAGTTTAAAAATGGTCTATAAAAAAAGTTTATGTCTTCAGATGTTGTCAATAACTTAAGCTCTACTAAGCAGAAGTCACATGCAAAAAAGGTTCTTGAGTGAGATAGCAACGCAGTTCTTGTAATTGATATCTTAGGGTTTTAGTATCATTTTTTTCTCTTTCTTTTTTTCAATCAAACATTCTGTAGCGACCCTTTTATAAAAATATTATAAAAATTTTAAGTGTAGGAAAAAGTCACTAGTGGAATGGTGAAAAATTAAGTCTTGGAAAATTGAAGTTTGAAAATAAAGACCTAAAATTTGGGAATTTAGGGTTCAAAATAAAAATTGGGATTTAAACCCTAAAAATGGAAAATTTTAAAATTAGGGTTAAAATGAAATTTGGGGATTAGGTTTGAAAATCTATATTAAAAATTGAATTAAAAAAGGAAAAATTGAAATTAGGGTTTAAAAATTCTTAAAATAAAAAAAATTAAAAAAAGGGAAAAATAATTTAAAAACTAGGTGGAAAATGTTTTAAAAAAAGGTTAGAGTCGCCACCGGTCACTTTTGATAGACCAAACACTGAGAAAACCAGAGATTCGTTAAAAATTGGGTTCGAGAGTCAGTTACGATTTAAAACGAGGGTTAGAGTTAAAAACCACTCAAAATTGAAACCTTTATAAAAATAACCGCTTAATTAATTTTGGATTTTCCAGATTAAAGTGACATTTAAATTACGGTTTGTTTAAAGATTCGAATTCATTTTAATTTTACCGTATCTTTATCCAAAGATAACGTATACACCGCTACCGATACGCTAGGTAAGGCGGGCTCGTTACGACCAAATAAAGACGTTTGAAATTAAGTTCATTAATTATCAAGGTGTTTATTTGGTAAACTAATTACCTCACAAAGGTGGGTGTTTATTTGGTAAACTAATTACCTCACAAAGGTGGGTGTTTACACAATTAAGCTCACAAGAGTGTAAAGAATAAAACAATTAAAACACTCTCTATAAACTATATACAAGAGAAATGAAGAAATAAGACTTGAAATCTAATTTTTCTTGATCATGAAGCTTGGATATGTTCTCTAACCTTCTTCAAGTGTCTCAAGCTTGCTTTTATAGTTTGGAATCATATTCTAGCCGTTTATAGTCATTGAGGATGTTTTGGAGCCGTTAAGAAGTCAAAAAATTGAAGATTAAATTTTCACCTGCACAGAGGTTTCGAAACCTTTACCAAAGGTTTTGAAACTTTTGCAAAACTGTTTCCAAACATTTATCAGAGGTTTGGAAACCTTTAAACAATTCAAAATTTATAGCCGTTACAGGTATAAGGTCTCGAAACTTTTTATCAAAAGTTTCCAAACTTTTTGTTAAAAGTTCCGAGACTTTCATTCCAGTAGCGAAATGTTTGAGACTGCCCTAAGAGGTTTCGAAACCTTTAAAGGAGGTTTCGAAACTTTCATTTAAAACTCAATTTTAACTATTTTAAAAAGCGTTTCAAACACTTTTAAAATCTCTCAAAAACTTTTCAAACTTATTTTCAAGCTGTTTGAACATAAGAATCATTTTTGAATTCTTTTTAAATTAGTACAAAACATTTTTCAATTATTATATCAAAATCAATATCTCAACAGGATGTTTAGATTTCATGCATATTTTTATGACTATATTATAATATTTTGAAACTTATTTTGATATGGTTTGAACTACATGCTTTATCTACTTTGTTAAGACATTATGATGGATCTTGTTTGGATCATCTTGGTTTACATGATGAATTATGATAAATGTTATGTTATGACATGCTTATGTTTTATGCTATGAGGTTTGAATGCTTTACATGCTATGTTATGGATTATCTTATGACTTATTGCTCTAATGATACTTGTTTCTCTTTGTAGCCTTTTATACTTTTTGCTATAACAAAAAGTGGGAGAGAAATCAAATAATTTGTTTTTGTCTTTAAAATTGTCTTAAAACTTTTGATTCTCAAAGAATGTATAAGGACATTTATTAAAGGGGAGCTTAAATGGATTTTTCACAAGTTTAAAAATTTTCTCAAAAACAAATTTTTATAAAAAGTTTTGTTATATCAAAAAGGGGAGGATTGTTAGACTTATTTTGATATAACTTAATTTTTTTTTTCAAAGGTCTAATTTATAAAAATTTGTAAATCATTTTTTTTCTTTCTCGAAATAAAATTTTCAAAAACTCGATTTAAAGTTGTCAAAATGGTTTATAAAATGTTTGACTTTTTATCCACATCGAATACACCTTTAAAAGTCAATAAAATGGTCAGAAGTGTTTTCCAAAGCCAAAAGTCTTGAAACATTGTTCAAAGATTTCAAAACTTTCACGATAGAATGAAATATTTTTTGAAACCCTGACAAGGTTTCGAAACCTTGTTGAAAGGTTTCGAAACTTTCAATCTGTAACGACTAGTTTTATTTAAAATTCTTAAAGATTTCAAAACCTCTGGGAAAAAACGAGGAGGATATACCTCTGTAAATTCTTTTGTTGTATTGATTGAAATATGGGGAAGAGAGTCCCTTACAAAGGTGTTGGTTTCGGTTTTTAAAGCCGAATTAAATGAAAATTAAAAAGAAAAGAGGAAAATCCTAATTTTGCTATTGGTTCCCTTGAAGCTCCCCCTAATACCTCTGATATTTGTTGTTGTTGTTCTTTGGCTCTGTGATGTGAATTGCTTTAATGCTCGCACGGCCTCTAAAATCTCTCTGAAATTACTGAGAATATTGGCGTTTGGTCTCTGATTACTTGTACAATCTGACATATTTCCTTGTTTTTTTTGTAATAGTGGCTATCGGACGAGCGAGGGGACCACAAGAGGGATGTCGGAAATTCGGTGGTCGATTGGCATTCGAAGAGTCTTGAGCATTTGAAGGGTCTAGCACGTGGACTTCACGCGCGCGTGTGCGAGCTTAGGGTTTCCATGTTAACAATCCGGTTGGGCTCAAAGATTTGGGCTATATAATTATATTTGGGCTTGTAATTAGTTTACTATTGGACTTTAGTTATTTATTGGATTTGTTTTAAATGGATAGTTATAAATAAATGGGTTTTTATTATATTATGGGTTTATTATTTATAATTATATATAAAAGAAAAAATTAATAATAATATTAATAATGTTTATAATAATATAAAAGAAAATAATAATATAAATTAATAATAAAGCTCATAATAATATTAAAATAAAACTTAAATGGTGATAACGAAAATAAAGAGCAAATAACAAAATAGTAATGTATAATTTTTTTTGTTTTTTTATTTATAATTAAAATAACAAAACGTAAAATAAAAGTATTTTTGTAATGTTTTTTTATTTTTCTTTTTTTCAAAAGCAATATATATTATAGTAATATTTTTTGTATTTTTAGATTAATAATTACAAGCCCAATATTTAAATTGAAATAAAAATAAAATTCAACACGGGTTTAAAATTCGGATAAAATTAGTGATTACACATTCGATTACCACCTTTCAAGGCCTAGGCCATTTTTATTCAACAAGAAAAATTCAATAATCTCGTTACCTTGTGTTTCTTTATCATCTGAATATCTATGCACTTCTTTGATGAATTTTTTTGCTTTACTAAAAGGGGGTCTATAATATATTTTTATATTTGATGCATTACTTGTATAAATGGTTTAAAACAAAATGATGTTCAATGGAAAGTTTTTGAACTTAGGAGGCGCACATGGAGTAAAGAAAATGAAGTATATTGACGGTGATCTGAATAAAGACAAACAAAATCAAAATAAAATCTAATATTCATGCATTTAAAGCATTTGAACATCTTGCATATAAGACAAGTGCATTAGAAACATGTGCATTTTTTAACAGGATTGACCTCTAAGAGAAGGTGCCTTCAGGATGAAATATCACTATTTATTTTCAAGAATAAGTATCTTCAATTACCTCCGAGATGGAGTGTTATTACTAAGCTTCCAATAAGAAATGCCATCAACTACTTCCGAGATGGATTGTCATCATTAAGCTTCCAAGAAGGAATGTCATCATTAAGCTTCCAAGAAGGAATGTCATCAACTACCTCCGAGATGGAGTGCCATCATTGAGCTTCCAAAAGGGAATGCCATCAACGACCTCCGAGATAGAGTGTCATCATTAAAGATTCTAATGTGGAATAACATCGTTTACCTTACACCTACCTCTAAAATAAAGTGTCATCACTACTAAGTTGTTGCTCATTGAAAAATTTATTGCATCTAGTCTTTGCTCACTTCCTCCGTTTGAGTAATGAGCAAAGAGGGGCACCTGTATGCAACAAATTTAAAATTAAACCAAATATAAAAAATATAAAAAAAATAAATACTTAAAAAATAAAAAAATTCAAAAATATATAAAATTCAAAATAATCAAATAAGTCTAGAATGAATAATCTTAAAAAAATTTTGAAAAAAAAAATAAATTTTAATAAATTAAAAAATCTGAAAATTAAAAAACTTTGAAATAAATCTAGAATAATCTTTAAAAATATCTGAAAATAATTTTAAAAATTAAAAAATCCAAAAATATTCTTCTTCTCCAAGTAAAATCCTAACTAACTCCTATTTTTAGAGTTTAAGTCCTCCTAAACTCCTAGTTTCTACGCTATAGATAGCATAATCCCTTTAGGAAAATCACAAGCAAAAGAGAAGCCAAAGACAAGAAAAAACAATATGGAGAAATCTTACAAAGATCAGATTAGAACGAGGAATTTTTTTTTGTGAGAAAACTCGAGTAAGAGAGAGCAAGAAGGAACCTTGTAGCGGCGACAACTTTGAGAGAGATAAAAAAATCGATTTTTTTTATCTCTATTTCTTTCTTTTTTATATTTTTTTCGTATGTAAAATAAATTGAGTGAGAATGAAAATATTTTGATCACTTATTTGATTACCATGCCTTTAATTAAATTTGATCAATAATGTAAAAAAAGGGTTCGAAGTTGAATGCCCCAGCATGAAAAAAAGGAAAATCACGTGTTTCGACGAGCAAATGCTGACCTGATTTCAATTTGAGTTTTGAAATTGCTATAGACAATTATAAAAATTATGAGAAATTACACTAAGGGTCCTCCAAAGTTTAGGCTTTTTATTTTAAATCTTTTAGTTTTGTTTTCTTTTAGTTTTTATTTTAGGTTTAGATTAATTTTAACTAGATTCTTGTTCATGAATTTATTTAATTATTTAACCAATAAATTTGTTTAGATTTAATTTAATAATTATTTGGTTTAATTAATTTAATTAATTTGTGATCTGAGTTTTAATTATTTTATTAGAATAATAAATTAAAAAAAATAGATTATATAATTTCTTTTTAAATTTATGTAATTTGATTTCTTTATTTTATTTTTATTTAATTTTATATTTGAATTATTTTTTGATATATGGTAATCTTATTTTCTTCAATTTTATTATTGTTTATTTTATTTAGTTAATTTTTATATAATAATGCTATTAACCACCTTTCAAGCTTGGTAGACAATACAACCCCTTTTAGGTACCAGTTTTGGCATTGTGAGGGGTACTATAACCTTCGATACACGTAACCGATTTTTGAACCCGATTACAACTCTGATTCAAACGTAGATCAGTTTTATAGGTTTTTAGTCGTACCTATTCAAAACAATTGATGGCAACTCCAATTTTTGACGACATTTTGAAGGTCCAACCAATTTCGACCCGAACAAAAAAACGGTGTCGATAATCGTATTGATCGTTTTGAAAAATTGATGAACAATTCTATATTGGAATGAAACATACGTAACTATTAATAGTTAACTCTTATATTAAATAAAAAATTTTAAAAATTTAACAATTATTTATTATTTTTTAATATTTAATTTACATTTGAATATTTGAAATTTATAACTATTTCTCACCGTAACATCTCTAAATTTAAATATAAATATTAAATTTGAATTGTAATATGCTTTACCATATATTTAAATATATATATTATACTAGAATATATTCTTATAGATTTAATTTTTATACAATATAAATTACATAAAAATATTTAATAAGATAATATGTTATCAAATTTATTCAATTCCTCGTAATCCTTTATGATAAAAAAGGTATAAAGATAATTTTAACCCTTAATGTTTATAATTTTTATCATTTTGACCCTCATTCTTATTTTGGGATAAATTTAACCTTTGACATATGTTTTTTTAACAAATAACTCATTTTTTAACTATCATTATCACTTAACCGTTAAAAATTTAATAATGATGACATCTCATATATACGTAATAATATATTTTAAACGAATTAATATCTAGTATATCAAATAATTACACATGGAATATAGTTTTATTCTAATCTAAAAATATAAAACAATTAAAATTCAAATAAAATATTAAAAAAAATTATTCATTTAAAATTAATTAAATCTAAAACAAAAGACTACTAAACATTCTCAACCTTAACTATAGTAAAATTAAAATTTTATCAAAAATGGTATGAACATAATCTGAAAAGAAAAGGTTTTATATAGTTTGTTACCGGTGAATTGAAGATAAAGATTTTTGATAATAAACAATTGGATTTTCATTATTTTAGTTTAAAATTTAGATATTTTAGTTTTAATCTAAATTAGAGTTTTAGGATTTTATAAAGATATTTTAATTTAGTTAGGGTTAAGAACATTTAGTAAAATTTTGTTTTGAATTTAATTATTTTTAATATTTTATTTAAAATTTAATTATTTTATATTTTATACTGGAATAAAATTATATACCTATATATTTAATAGGTTAGATTCTATGTCATTTAAAATATATTATTACATATATATGACATGTCATCAAGACATAGGTTAAGGCTCAATTTATCTCAAAAATAATAAAAATTATAAACCTTAATGATGAAAATTATTTTTATGCCTAGAAAAAAAACCAACGATAAAAAAATAAAATTCACCAAGATAAAATAAAAAAAATAGACAAATCTCATCAATACCAAATATTATTATTCAAAGGATTGCAAAAACATTGTTGCAATTAAAACATATCTACTAGTAATTTATTAATTTAGGAAATTTAGAGTTTAGCCTTCTCACATACGCACTGAGGCGGTCTACAAGCACAACCAGCGCAATCTCCAACAGTACAATACTCATCACAGTCATCAACAACAGTGCAATTACCAACATGAACGATAGGTCCCCTGGCCTCGGAAAACATATTTGAATCTAAAACCATAATATCAATGGATTAGATGACACAAATAAATTAATAATAATAAAGAATAAAAGAAAATTAATTGGATTAGAAAAGAACTAACGAGTTGTGATCATGAAAACGACAAAAAAAACTAAAATCATTGAAAACTTTCTCATCGAGTTTCAAACTAATTTAGACAATGTGACTCAAGACAAATTCTTAAGTAAATCTTTTCAACCCACTAAAAAGATTAACTTTAGATACGAAAAATGAAGAGAGGAAGACATCTATTTATATTTGAGTTCTCTTCATCCAATGATCTACACAAATTTACATAAATGGCTATGATCAAAGCTTACCCACCCTAATTTTAATATATTTAATATTTTATCTATTTATGATAACAAGTATACATTAATATGGTAAAATATACAATAATAGGTAAAAATACGATACGGAAACAAATAATAAAGTTGAAAAAAAAATCGTGAATATACCATAAATAAAATAGTATTAAAAATATAAAACATATACTAAATAGGGAAAGATTAATTTACACATAAATTTAAACGTGGAATGCAATAATACAAATAAAATATATACATGGTAAATAAAGCAAGTAATATGTGTGTAAATTATTCTATAAATAGACCAAAAATAATATCTTAAATGTAAACATAGAATAAAAATATACAAATAATGGTTATATTAAGAAAGAAAACAAAAGAAAAACGTAATTGAAAGAAATGAAATAAACACATTAATTAAAAAGAAAAGAAAGAAATAAACATAATTAAATTAAAAAGGAAATAACTAACAGAAACAGAAACATAATTAAAGTAATAAAATAAATATAAGGATGACTATGAAAAATCGTGTAATGAGATATCAATTATTATATGAATAAGATAAATATTTACATAAACGATGTTCGCATACCCTTTACCTACAGTGATAAATCCAAAAATATTTATGAGGGTAAACACAAATTAAAATATTTTTTATGGTAGACACAAATAATTAAATTTAAAAAATTTAGAGTGGACATAAATCATAAAAATTTAAAAAATTTAAAGACTAATTTATAAAAAATTTAAAAATCAAAGCCAAATGTATAAACTTTAAAAAGTTTAGGATGGACATAAGCCTACCGTCCTTTCTAAGTGTATCCGCCGAAGCTTACAAGGTTAACTAAATTCTAATAAAAATAATATTCAAAAAGGGCTTAAGGGTTCAATAAGCCCTTAAGCTTTTGTGAAAAAATCAATTAAGCCCTTAAAATTTTTTGTACCCAATAAAGCCCTCAAGCTCACTAAAAAATTAATTTATCCCTTAAACTATTGTAAAAAATCAATTAAAGACTTAATTTTTTTCACCCATTTAAACCCTCAAACTCAAAAAAAAAAATTAATTTGGCCCTTTGATCAACTATGATCGTTAACTTTAATGTTTTTTTAATTGTTTTAACACTTGTCACGGCAAGATAATACCGTTTATCATTTTTAAGAAATTTTAAAATTTTAAAAATATATAAAAAAATCTAAAAACTTTATAAAAAATATTAAAATTTTTAAATTATTTAAAAATATAAAAATATTTTTTATAATTGTAAAATAATATTTAATTTTTTATTTTTTTAGAGTTTGAGGGTTTAATTGAGTATAAAAAATTTTAAGGGATTAATTGATTTTTTGTAAAAGTTTATGGATTATTAGACCCTGAAACCTTCAAAAAGTTATTTTAGACATTTAAAGAGTATATTAAAAGATTTATTTTTATAAACGTATGATTTAAGTTGATGATACTTGATTGTATTAAAAAAATAGTGATATATTATTTATAGTTGTTTCACAGAAAAAAAAAAGTATATTCTCAATTATTTTTATCATAGTTGAAAATAAAGAAAATATTATCTCACGTGAAAACTGCAATCGATAGTTTTATTTAGCTAAATCAACTAACCCAGCTAGCTATAACATGTCTAACATTGTGCGTAGGTAACGAACATCTTAGTACATGTACTATTTTTAAATAAATACGAAATATCAATTAGAAGTGGTGTCTTCCTTTGATCTCTATAAATTCTACCGTAAATCCTTAAATTTTTCGTCAGAGACGGAGCTGTATAATGTTGGTGAAGGATAATCGTTTTTAACCCCGAAGATTTTTTTTTTATTTTTGTTTTTCTATTTAAATTTTTTAAATATTATTTTTTATAAATTTATCCCTTACTTCTAAAATTTTGTATTTTATCCTTTTTAACCTTAAATCCTAACTTTGTTACTATTTTCCATTTAATTGAATCAAATACCCCTCTTCACTAGAAGAAATTATATCATGGGTCAGTCCCACCACGTCATCTATGGGACCGACCAATGATAATCATCCACCTTATTATTTTTTAATTTTTAAAATGAAGATTCACTTGAAAAAAAATATGACATAAAAAAGTTGATGAAGTAGGTAATTATCATTAATCGGTCTCATAGACACGTGATGAGACTGACCCATGATATAATTTTTCCTTCACTAATTGTTTGTCTGGCCATTCAAATTTAATTTACACGTAATTACTATTCTGCATTGATTATTGTGTAACACCAACTTACCAACATTATAACCTCTAACTGAACAATTACCGAAATATTTGAATATTTAGTGATTTTACAAATAAACCACACAAACATAACTCGAAAATTAATAATTATAGTTTTTGTATGATTTTCAAGCATGGGAATACTATATCATAATGCCTTTAGGCTTAAAGATGTTGGTTTAATTCAAGGACCAACTAATACCAAATAAAATCTACGACTACAAAGTATATACTACACGCATAAAATATATTTATCCTCATAAAAATTTATTCAAATCTTTAATTTTAGATAAATTAAACTTTATTCATCCAAGAATACTTAAAAAATACTTTACAAAATGTTTTAACGAACCCACTTATCTCATCCGAATGAGCTATTCAAATCTTTCATTTTATTAAAAAAAAAGTTAAAAAAATTACCCCTCATTTTTTGTTTTTAAAATCTGTTTTAAGATCCGGTGATTCGTAGAATTATGTTTGGTTCGTCCATGAATGGGAGCGGACAATTCCCTTTTCGGGGAATGGCTGCAATCACAAGCAAGTGATTGAATGAGTGGGGGGTCATGGAAGAATTGGGTTCGAATCCCATAGCCCTGAAAAAGGTACGGTGACGTATCAAGAACAGTGCAGAAGAATCAACAACGATGAAGTTTACGAATACAGAGGAGCTAATTCGGATGGAATCGAATGATTACAAGATAGACAATGAGACAAAGCTACTGTGGAGCGGTTAAATATGAATTGAGACGAAAGCTTTATAAATCCTTTTGTAAAGATCCCGATCTTCTTAATAATATGTGGGACAAACGTCGTTATAAATTGTTCAAGTTGCCAAGAAATAGTTCTTTTGTACGAATAAGAAACCAATGTATTTTAACGGATCGCCCTCATTCACAATTACTTTTAAAGTTCAAATCTAAATACTCTACTTGAATTATAGTATGTTTATCATAATTTTTAGGGTAAACTACATGAATAGTCACCATATTATGGGGTTGGTATCGATCTGACCATAATATTTTAAAAAGAATCAAATATACCGGTAAACTATTAATTAGGTATTAAAATAGCCATCTGCCGATAAAGGAGTAACAGACTGATGACGTGGCAGTTAAATATAAAATGAAATAATTACACATTTAGTCCCTGTTATTAATATATTTTTATAATTTAGTTATAATTGAACAAACAAAAAGAAATTAGAAAGAGGGAAGGTGTTGGACGACACACTCATAGAAAAGAAAAGAGAAAGACCAACTCTCATATTTTTCCTCTTTTGAATCCTCCATAGCTAAGAGAAAAGAAATCCAACAACCTTTGCATAAGACTTTAATTTCCTACCTTCCCTAGTGAGTTAAGAGGGAGAATTTTTACCCAAGTGAGCTAAAGAAGTTAACCAAGCTTTGGAAGAAGCCATTTAGTGATACGTGACTGTTTTGAAAAGCTAGGTAGAGTATTTTGTTTCTCTTGATATTTGGAGTTGATTAATTAGTTTGAAACTTATTTTAAATTAAATATTGCTTGTTTATAATTTTATAAGCATGAGAAGGTAGATTAGAAAGTTTGAGTTAGGATTTAACATCATGAAACATGAGATAATTAAATCTGCCATAACATGTAATTTTGAGTAGTGATTTTGGAAAAATTTTCTAGGGGGAATTTGAGGAAATTAGAGGCTGGAAGTTTGCATTCTAATACCCTTAGGAATCTAGTTTAAGTAAAAATTTATGGTACCTCGTTTAAAGTTGTGTAGAGAAAATTATAAGGCAATTAGTAAAAGGTGGTTCAAGCTGTCTAGAATATTATGCTCTGGAATAGTGACTTTAAACGGCCACCGTTAATAACATTGTTGCAATTTTAAGATAAAAATCGATAGGTTTAATATTCCATATTTCTAGAAGGTTTGGTAAAAAACAGAACTCAATTTGGAGTTACATAGAAAAATCTGGAAGCAAAACAATTAAAGGTGTCTAAGCAATCCGAAAATACAAGTAAGATTTTCTTTGGGTAAAAAAATATATTAAATGGATTATTAATAAAATGCAAGCTTATTATGGTTAAATAAATGGTTTCATTAGCTTTCAAATGGTATAAAGTAATCGAAAATTCGATGTACGGATTAAAAGATATGCAATTTTTAGTGAGGGGTCGATAAATTGTCTAGTGTAGGACAGATTTGAACCTTGCCTTCATAGTGCATATAAACACTTGGATTGAGTGATTTTAATACATTCTAATGAATTATTATGTATGTATGTTATGTTAGAGGATCTAAAGGAAGCCGATAACGAAGAGGAGGAAAGACTAGACCTTGCAAGGAAGAAGGGCAAAAGGATCTCCATCCTCAATCCTTGATAGCTTGGAGTCTTAGTGAGTGTGGTTAACTTAGGGTTGGGAACTAGGTCGCAACCACCCCTTTTATATTTAAATTGCCATGAAAACTAGATAATTAATCATTTGGCTAAATCAAGAGGAGTAGGAGTAAATTGTTTGCTGAACTTGCTTATTGCCATGTCAATTTGGATATTAAAATATGCCATAAAAATTGATATACTTGTTTGCATGAATTGATTTAATGCATGATTGTTTGTATGTCCTTGAAAGATTAAAGCATGGTGTAGCATGCTATTGTAAGGTACGTATGATAAATTATTCGTACATTTATGTTGCCTTCATGAATTGCCATATTCGATGCTTGAAATATGAAAGAACTAACAATAAAAGAATTACAAATCCTTAGTTGCTAGTTGGTCCTAGGTAGAAAGACATGCCTAGGTATTGAGCTCATTAGTTGTGGTAAGCCACCTACTTGTCTTGGATAGTAAGCCATCCTTCTTACTAGATACTTCGTGTATCGACTTGATAATACTCTGTGTACTTGTACCTCGTGTACATCTTGTAGTGTCATGGAGACTTTGTTGGATACTATATGCATCAACTTGCTAGGTACTTTGTGTACCCATTTGTAACCCGATAACCTTTGTCCTAACTAAAAACCAAGGAGTCAAAATGAGTCAAAATAAGTAAAAAGCTATATAACTTGAATATGCATAAATACCTTTTCGTTATGCTACTTGATTAGTTAAAATCAACATGGGTTAATATATATGATGTTACATTGGTACCAATATGTTACTTGCCTTTGAGGTGTGCACAATTAGTGCAAGTGAACACGTAGCAAGTAATAAGTGATAACTATTATCGAGTATCGTCTCTATAGGGATTGGTGTACTTAATATGTCCTCTTCGATCTTCTTGTTCTGTAAAAATAAATAAAAACACAAGTAGATGAGTTTTTGACTAAATAAAGCAATTAAGGAAAACTTAAATAAAAGGAGATCAAATTGAGAAAGAGGACAGAATCCAGTTGTGTTTGCATAGTGGAACTGATTGATTTGTTTATATTCAATGCAATTGCACTACACTGCCTCGGCAGTACTGCAGATTACTGTCTCGGCAGCAATAGTGTCGTCTGTTGTGACAATCCCTTGATCTTGGACAGATTTATCAAAGTTCGACAAAGTTTCCTTTGATGGCTTCGCTTATCCTTAAGTCAAAACATTGTTGATGATTAGTCCTTAATGATATCTTCCGGCGTTAATCAATTATAAACAATAACCAATCACACACTTCTTTTAGCCACTGAAACTCTAAACTATCCCTAGGCCGAGTTAATATTTTCCAATCAAGTCAAATACCGTACTTACTCCTTTCGTGAGTCTAACTCTCTCGAGTCTAGACAAATAAATTACTTACAAACTTCTTTCTTGAGCTTGGATGCAAGGACAAAGAATGACAAAGAGTAAGCAAAATTTGATATTTTATTACATTGAAACAAGAAACAAGATACAATATCTTCTCACTAATACTTAACAACTTTAACCTAAACCCTAAGAAAGCTTAGAACATAATGAGAAGAATTATTCCTAGGGTGAACTCTCTCAAATTCGACTCTCCTATTCCCTTGGACGGCTATGCCTTATATAGGCTTGACCTAGGGTAAACCTTTCCTAAATAGAGTATAACTTGGAGTAGGGAACAATTTATGTACATAGGTTAAATATTTCCAAGTTTAATTCTTCTAGAAGTCTTTTTCCCGCGTGACCTTGTCCTTGGGCTTTTCTTGTGTTGTCCAAATCAGATCCTTGGATTTTTTTCTCCAACAACGTTCTCATTTTTCTTCTTAGTTTTCCTGCCATATTGTTATTTTTTCTCTTCTGCCTCGGCATCAGGTCCTGCCTCGGCCTCAGTTTGCTACCGTGGTAATATTTGTTCCTGCACAAACATAAAAATGTAGTAAAGTATGTCTTTTTTGTAAATATTATCTTTAACAATATAATTCCTAAATATATCACATTAAGTACATGCATTGGTCCAAGTAGGTGTAGAATTGATGATTAATGATCATGAAAAGTATAGAAAGTGATAGTGAGTTGAGCACTTATCACACCCCAAACTCAAACTATTGTTTGTCCTCAAGCAATACAAACCATCAATTTGTCAAACTCTATTCTCTCTTGGTCTTATGTTTCCATCTATCTCCCCATCATAACTATGTCTATTCTTTAGACTTAACCTTTTGGTTACCTAAGGGTGTACCTAGAAGATAAACAATAAGGTTTAGTATGTGTGTGCGTTTTTATGGACAAGTTTGATTAAGGACCTTCTTAGATAAACTCTAATTTCAAGACAAATAAACTTGGATTTAGTGTACTTTTTCTTAAAACAACAATTTCTTAATCTAATTTCGGGTACCTCAAGTATTGTGTTTTCTCCTTTTTATTTTCTTATTTCTTTTGCTATACTAGAGCCAATTTCGGGCACCTCTAGTATGAAGAAGAATATTTCCTAGAGCCGGTTATATGCACCTCTAGTCACCTTTCCAAAGATCTAAGTCTTTATCACCTAAATTTGTTAAAAGAATTCCTATAGCCAAACAAGTCCCAAAAGTGTTTTTAAGTTTAACCTTATAGTAAGCTTCTAAGTTTTTCTCCTTAAGTATCCTAGGATTAAGCCTTCAAAACAAAATCTAACCATGGTAAGGAGAAAGATTTTTATTGCCTTAAAGAATAAACTAAAACAATACTGATGATGGGCAGTGCAAGAGTGTGAGCAACAATTTCAAGTAAAATGGTGGATATAAAAAAATTTATCACTAAAAATTCTCTTTTCATGGCAAGGTCTCGGTAGTGGATTACCTCGGCAATGGATCTACACCTCTAAACTCAAACCAAGTATTGTCCTCAATGCTTTAGGGGCGAGCAGTAAGCAATATATATATATATATATAAAGAAACAGGCAATTATATGAGAAATAACAGAAAAAATCATAATGATTCTGAGGAGTTACTGTTAACTATATTCTTTCTAGGCCTCCCTGCTGACTCTTTTATTCTAGATCCTTGTGCTGATGATTATTGTGTTTTTTCTTTTCGGTGCGGTTGAACTCGACTCGGTGGTGTTCTTTGCAAGGGAACATTGACTTTCTCTCCTTACTCATCTTCGACAACTTCTTCGGTGATCTTTATATCTTTCTCTCCTGTTTTGAATTCTACCGTGGCATGCTGGTTGACTGGCAGATGATGTCGCGATAGTGTCTGCTGCCCTAGAAGGGATAGCAGCATCGAATGATCTTTGTGGTCCAGCAGGGAAGAATAGTCTCGGCCCTCCTAGGGCTGGAGTTGTTTCGGTGTAAGGTGCTACTGTGAAGAATATGTTGGGAGGAAAGTCCAGGAACTGCATCCCTTGGTATAAGAAGTTATTGCTCACCATCTAGTCTAAGGCAATGTTTAAGTCTCTCTGGTACTCCATGTACCGTTACTGTTTAAGGTCCATGTCTGCTATTTTCTAGAGGATCTCCTTGTAGGGTTCTGCTGTAGCAGCAGTGCGGGCAGCACTAGGTGTCTCTGCCGTGTATTGGGCCCTGATAAAGGTCTCGGCAGTGTAGGGTTGTGGTGTTTCCTGGACAGGTTCTGCCTAAGTGATTTGCATCACTTTGTGACAAAAATATCTAGTTCATCCTTTCTTCTGAGTTGTGATTTCATCATTATCTTCTGTTGGTACACCTGCAGTAATACACAAACCTGTGATCAAACATGAAAAATTTAAGGGTCCTCTTTCTTTCTTAACGCACTCGTATATTTCTCCTAGAATGATTTCTCTCACATTGATGCTTCTTTTTTTGATGATGGATTGAATTAGAACCAATCTTCTTCGATCTACCGTGCTATTGTGTGATATGGGGATGAGGCGTTGCTTGATAAATGTTGTCCATATCTTTGCCTCGGGCTTGAGGTTTTGTCGAGTCACCTATCCTTTATGGGCTTCGGTTTCCCAATTCGTGTCTTCGTAACAAAGGTCATCCTTGATCAATTGGTAATCTTGGTCTTTTATTTCCTTCATAAATTTAGAGTGGATATCTCAATCAGAAGTTAGGCCGTAAAACTGGTTGATTGTTTCGGCATCAAGGCAGAACGGCTTGCCTCGGTAGTGGACGTAGAGTAAATCTTTGCTGGGCCAATGTGCGTAAGATTCTCGCATAATCATTGTATTGTCTTGTTCGGGTTGTAGACAAAAGAGTTGCCATTTTTGGTACTTGATTCTGTCGAACAATTAATGTTCAATGCCAAAATTCTCCTCATCAATATGTTGAAACCCTTGTTCCTCCCATATTTGCCTAGAGATAAGGACCTGTTGAAGCGTTCTTCAATGGCGGTAGGAACGAATCTGGTGTAAGTTGCCATAGATGAGCAGTGAAGATTTTTGAAGAGAATCTTTGAATGTATCTAAGAAAAAGAAGATATCTTTAATATTGCATAGAGTATAGCAAGAAAGATTAAGTAATTGTAAAGAAACAAGATTGCAAGAGTGAATAGTTCGAGAGAAAGCAAGTGCTTATAAAGGCCTTGGCAGTATGACTGTTTTAACCATTAGCCGTTTTATAGCCATTTAACTTTTACTGCCCATTAGCATTTACTGCCACGGTAGAAATCCCGACAGATAGCCGTTATACTGTTTCTGCCCGTTGAGACTGTTGCGGCTTCTGACACTGTTTACTACCTCGACATAATTCCTACTGTGAAATATTTCTCCTTTGATCTTGCTTTTATTGTCCTAAAAAAATAGAAACTTAAAATAAAAATAAAAGCATAAACATTGTAATCACTAATTTTATCCGGTCTAAACTTGTGCTTTAATTTTAGCTTTAATTCGAATAAAGGGCTTGTATGCAAAGAAATGTATAATATTTGTTTACTCTTTAAACCTTGTATTACTTCAATTTTGTTGAAACAAAAACAAGAATATTCACTTGTTATTTTGTAAATAATACATATATATATATAGTTTATTTTCTTAGTTTGTTATGTATCATTATTCTCTTATTTTATTATTATTATTGTCACTATTGTTATCTGTTTTATTATTATTATTATCATTCTTTATTCATTTTTATTATTATTATTATCATTCTTTATTCATTTTTTTTATTATCATTGTTGTTTTATATTATTTTTACCTTTAGTTATTATTATCATTATTTTTATTTTCATTTTTATTATTACTATTATTATTTTTATTTTTATTTTTATTATTATTATTATTATTATAATTATTATTATTTTTACTACTATTATTACTATTATATTATTCGGTTTCATTATTATAATGAATATATTATTATTATTATATTTATTGAATAAATAAAATTTAAATTAAAACCCACAATGGAATAAAGCCCAAACGTTTTATTAATAAGAGTCCAGTTACAATAATCAGCCCAAGACCCGGATAACAAAGCCCGATTTAAAATCATAAGCCCATTACACATCTAGCCCATACAATTAAACCCATATCAATAAAAAATTTAAGCCCAAATTTAAAATTATCCTAAGCCCATCTGTTTTGTTTCCCAGGAGAAACCCTAACAGCTACAGGCGTAGCCCAATCTCGCCCGTTGGATCAGGAATTGATCCAACGGCTCCAGATGAAGAGATGGAAGTATCCAGAAGGCTCCACGCGCCCACGCGCGACGAATGGCTGCTATCCACGCGCGCGTGTACTGCACCCGCGAGACGTCTCAACTCCCTGGCGACTGTTCGTCTTCCTCGCCGCCGATTGCCTCCGTGGATCGTCCTCCGGCAACGATTCACACACAAACAAACAAGAATCATGTCAGATTCGTACAAAGGTGCAGCAAAAATTCAGAAAAGCAACAAGGAAACAGGACAAAATTCAGAGCGGATTACAGCAGAAATCAGAGATTCATCAATACACAGCGGACAATTTCATAGCAGCAGAGATTAACCGAGTCTTTTTCCTTTTCTCATTCATGTAAATACTCGGCTATATAAGCCAAAACCAATATCGTGTAAAGGGGTTCGGCCCTCCCATTTCCAGGATCAATAGAAAATAGAGATTTCAGAAGGTAAAACCCTCCGTTCGTATTGCATGAAATAACAAAAGAAAACCCAAAAAAGGATTTTGAGTTTACCTTTCGAGTCTCAGCCCTTGTTCGCCGATCCGAATCTCCTCGACAATAAACCACGGCCTTCGCGCCAAGGGTGCGTCCAAAAAGGAGAAGAGATCGAGCTTGGGCTGATGGTTCGAATGAAATGAGGTTATTCAGGTTTTAAATCTCCAAAGAATTTTTTTTATCGAGTTCGGGTTTTTAAAGAGGGAAAAGGAGGGGCTTTTAAATTCTTGGCTTCGCCGGAGTTTGGTTTTCACGGCGGTTTCTGGGTTTTCACGGTGGCCGTTCTCTGAAAGCTGAAGAACATGAAGCATGTTCTTGAGTTTGGATGAAGGTTTTCAGAGAAAACTTATTTCTCATTTTCTTTTCGGATGAAAAATGAAGAGAGGAGGGTGAAATAAAAAATCTGTTTGTGTTATATACTCCTTGTTAATTTGAAATGGTTTTATTTGCTTCATAAACCACCCCGTGTTACCTTAATCCCCTCTTTGGTCCCCATAAGTTTTCAAAAGCTCACGATTTGGTCCTGATTTATACGAATCGGTTATTTTATAAAATGGGTTAATTTATTTTAAGTCCCTCCGCCTTTGGGAGCTTCTTTTTCAGATCTTCCCCTTGGTCAATTTACTTTCTTAGTCCTCCTTGATTTCTTTTTATATTTAATTAGCCATTTACAGTTTGTTTTATTTATTTTACATTTATTTTTATTTTATTTTAGTATTTTATTTTATCTTATGTTTTTATTATTCATGCATTTCCTATCATTGTCCATTTATTCATTTACCTTGCTATGACATGTATATTTATGTTACTTTTTTACTTATGTTTATTTTCATATTTGTTGTGTATGTATCTTTTAATATTTATATTTATTTTATTCATGTTTAGTTATTAATCTCTTTGTTACATTAACCTTATATGTTAACATGCCCATTTATTTATTTGTGTTTACTTTATTATTTGCATGTGACACGTATTTTGTATATTTATTTTGCATGATTATTCTTGTGCCTTTTTGTTATACTATTCATCCGTAGCATATTTGTTATGTTATGTTTTTGTTACGTATGTCACATATCTTTGTACTTATTTATTTATTTGTATTATGCATTTCACTTATGTATTTTATTTTATGGTGCATACTTATATTTGCTCATGTTGTGTCTTTATTTTATGCATTTTATTCTTGTAGCATGTATTTTCATTTATGCATTTTGGTTATACTTTGTATATGTCTATTCTATATGCTTAGTATTTATCATGTTACATATTTTGCACATGTTGTACATTTACTTTATTATGTTTCATACTTTATTACATACATATTTTATTTGTATATCTTGTTTTATATTTATTTCACCCAATTCGCATATAATCACAATAATTAATGAACCTAATTTTAAACATCTCTATTCGGTCGTAATGGGCCCGTGTTCCAATGCAATGGTCGCGGTGTATGCGTTGCCTTCGAATAGAGAACCGGTAAAAATAAAATTGATTCGAATTCTTAACACAAAAAATAATTTAAATGCCACTTTAATTCAAAAATATCCAAAAATTAATTAAGCGGTAATTTATTTTAAAGGTACCAATTTTGGGCAGTTTTCAAACACTAAACCTGTTTTAAAACCGTAACCGACTCTCGAACCCAAACACTCCGAATCTCTGGTTTTACGGTGTCCGGTCTACCAAAAGTGATCGGTGGCGACTCCAAAATTTTTAAACATTCCCAATATTTTTAATCCCTAATTTTAAAATTCTCAGTTTCCTTTTTTAAGATTTCGAAACCCTAATTTCTAAACTTTAAATCCTAAATTTAAAAAGGATCCATTTTTTTTAAAAACCTAATTCTTAATTTTTTTAAAAAAAAAATTAGTGACCCCTATTTTCACTTATACCTAATATTTAAACCTTTTCAAAAGAGGGATCGCTACAGTTGGCGACTCCGCTGGGGACAAATTTTTTCAAAACGAGTCAAACCTTGTTTTTAAATACCGCTTAATTAATTTTGGATATTTTTGAATTAAAGTGGCAATTAAATTATCATTTGTTTATTAATTCGAAGTTATATCATTTTAACCCGTCTTTTTAAGTGGGGGAAAATACTAAGGCTTTTGTAAGGATATTGTTCCTTCGTAGGGGCCTAGTAAAGTACCTTCGGGGCTCGATTACCCTATGTCTTCGTAGGGATATTGTTTCCTCGTATGGGCATAGCGAAAGGGTCCTCTCGGATTGAACTCGATTGAGATGAGCCTATAATGGGTGATGATCGGGGGCCTTGCTACTCTTAGAAGAGGACAACAAGGACAATTCGGGTACCTCCTAGAACCAAAATTGCATTTAGAGAACTAGTAAACCCACCCCATTAGAGCCATGCGGATAGCCTAGGTGAATTAGGTATGATGTCTAGATTTTGTTTATCTTGCACTTCTTCTATGTCATTTGTTTACATCATTTATTTGTGCTTTTGTTATTTATGGCATCCTTACTAACACATTTCCTTTTTCTTTTTGTTTGTTTTGTTTTCTTTTGTTTTCTTTTTTTTCTTTTTCTTGCATTCTTTTTGCATTCCTTTTTAAAGGTGTTGATTCGAGTGGTTTGCCCGCTTTGAGAGCTTTCATTATGGATAAAAGTCTTCTAGGTGATCAAGATAAGAACTCAGCAATTCGACATTGGTCCGAAGTCAACCAAAAGGTCTTTGGAGACAGTCAACCAAGTGAACGCATTGTGCCCGGGTATACGTATGTTAGTTTACAATAGAATGATTTGTATGAGCTAAAAGAGATATGGGAAAGTTGGGAAGCGAGAGTACAAGACCAATTCCGTGAAAATTATGGGAATATAGCTCAGTTGATATATGTCAGAATTAATCAACCTTTGCTCAGAGCCGCCTTTCAGTTTTGGAATCCTGCTTTTTGTTTCACCTTCAATGGAAACGATTTGATGCCAACAATAGAAGAATACACAGCTTTGATAAATAGAAGAAATGTCAACAAGGATTGGATCTACTCGAAGCCTCCTAAGTCTCAGAATGAGTGACGTGTGGGCTAAAGGAATAATTCAGGTTCGGGGAGAAAGTATTGCATTTTCATGGGAGAGTATCCGGGACATAATACCAGTGCATCCGGATGAGGAAATGAAGATGGACTTGTTTGCTATAGGCATATACAGATTGATTATTTTTCCTCGAGTATTGGGCAACATAGATGTGGCCATTCTCGATTTGTTCGATCGTTTAAAGAAGAAGGCTAATCCGGTAATGGCCATACTAACAGAAACCTTCATTTCTTTGAATGCCTGTCGGAAGCATGAAGAGGGACGTTTCAGAGGGTGTGCACAGCTTCTTAAGGTATGGATACAAAGTCACTTTTGGAAGGAGCCAACTCAGGTCTTGTCCGGTATATTTCAAGGAAGTTTCTCCCCGGTGCGAGAATATTTAGCTAGAAAATGGCGAGAGGACCTCGATAAAAGAAAATGGTCGGAAATCTTTAGGAATCTGCGGGATGATGATATTGTGTGGAGGGTTCCATGGATGGGTCACGAATTTCATTTCTTTTACAGAATCGGAGACTACAATTGGGTCATGATGATTGGCTTGCACGGAGGAATTGCCTGTGCACCTCTTCTGGTATCCAGACAGTTTGGATCTCGCCAATTTGTTCCTTTTACGGCAGGTTTGAGTGAAGTCGAGTTCCCTTTTAAGAATGAGTATCGACCTAAGGTTCAGAAAATAACAAGGGCATGGGGTTACTGTTACCGCATTCGAGTAGAAGGGAGTAATCAAGGAATGACCACACCGGACTATGATCTTTGGAGACGAATCAGGGTTAACGACAAAATCCCGATATCCGATCACGAGCCTACAATGACGTTGGAAGAACACATGCGCATCGTCCCTTCTGAGGCCGATATATTAAGGAGTGAGATTGATGAGGTCAGGAAACAGATGGAGGAAATGAAGGCACAGTATGCGGAAGAACTATACAAAGTAAGTTTGGATCTCGATGTCAAGGATGGGACAATTAAACAGCTAAGGAAGAATAATGAAGATTTGAGTGAGAAAAATGCCCTCTATCAGAAAGATACCATCAAGCTACATACTAAGGTGCAAACTGCTAACCGAAAGAAATTTCTCGCCGTAGAAAAAGAAAGGATGAACGGGCTTCGAATCCTAGAAGAAGAAAAGGAAAGGGGTAAACAAGCCATGAATAGGGAAATAGAGATCCGAGAAGCCGAAATTGAGAAAGAAAAGAGGGATGCTAGGAGAGCAATCAGTCAAGAGAGGGAAAAATACCGGGAGGAGAAAGAGAAAGGAAAACAAACTGTAGCGTGGGAAAGGGAAAACACTAATGCATGGAAGAGAAAGGCTCAAGAAAATAAGAATCGTTTTTGTGAGATGCAAAGTCTGTATGTCTCTACTTTTGAAACTCTGAAACGATGTCAAGCTCAGAATGCTCTGTTGGAACATAAGGTCGAGGATTTGGACCGCTCTTTAGAGAAATATGTGGCCAGAAATGGGTTTTTGGAATTACAGCTCAGTCAACAAGAAAATGCATCGCTTCAAGCACGGATAGGAGAGTTACAAGCCAAGGTTCAAGACTATTTGGGACGGCTAGTGGTCCTCGAGGGGGCTGCACAAGGAGGAGACAGTTATTGGTTGCGTCGTCTTCGTGATGCTACTCGCATGATACAAGATCGTGATGATTACAACACCACCCTAATGGTGCAAGTACAAGAAGTGGCCCAGTATGTGAAAAACCTAGCCGCGGAAGCTGAAGCCTTGACACCCTTTGTGACACAGGACATGAAAGAAGCAACTCGTTTCGTTCAATTACTCAAAGCAATTCAAGATTTAGGAACTAGGGCTGATGCCTATCTGTAGTTTTTATTCCCCTTTGTAATGAAGACTTTTTAGAATTTAATGAAAGTTGGTTCAAGGAAGATCACTAAATGAGTCAACACCTTTATTTGCATTGCTTATCTTTTTGAAGCATTTCATCATTTGCATGCATTCATTCACGCATTTTATATGCATTAATCATGTATACAATTAAAATTAACTTAGGAAATGTTGTAAAACAGAATCTGCAATCATTCCGCATCCATACTGCACTCGATCTCAAGTGAGGAAGATGGAGGAACAATTCAGTAAGTTAGAAGAAGATCTGAGAGCCCAGATAGAAAGATCGCAGTTGGAACTGAAAGAAACCATGTTGAAAGCTCAGCAAGATATGTTGGAACAACTCACAGATGTTAGGACTTAAGCCATCAGATGATACGAAAGGAAAAGGAAAGGTGGAAAATCCGTTTCAAACTGGGGTAGAACAGGCATACTCTCCCATTGTTATCGGCTCAGCCCCTGCACCACAAAAGGGAGCAACATTTAGTTTTCGAGCCGGAACTTCGATTCAGAATCCATTGTTTGGGGCGGCTGAAAGTGATGAGAATGCGGGCGAAAATGTGCCTGATTTGGATGAACTTGAAAAGTTCAGTAGAGTAAAGGCAGAATTCTCTAAACAGCTTGAGGAGACTAGGAAAGACCTTGAAGAAAAGCTCTGGGTTAGAGAAATAGAAGAGGATTCTCTTGGACTGAATGCGGGCGACCTTAGCTTAGTCCCCGATATAGAAATTCCCCCGAAGTTCAGAACACCCGAGTTCGAAAAGTACGACGGCACAACATGTCCCACTGCACATGTGACGATGTTTTGTCGAAAGATGGCAGGATTTACCAGCAATGAAAAGCTTCTTATTGCTTCCAGGATAGCTTGATAGGGTCAGCGGCGAGGTGGTATAATTAGTTGACTCGTGCACAGATTAAGTCATGGAAGGACTTAGCAAAAGCTTTCATTGATCAGTACAAGCATGTTACTGATATGATTCCCAACAGACTTATGCTACAGAATTTAGAACAGAAGAAAAGTGAAAGCCTTCGCGAATACGCTCAGTGATGGCGAGATCTCGCGGCACAAGTACAACCGCCACTTCGCGAAAATGAAATTGCTCCTATGT
This sequence comes from Abelmoschus esculentus, assembly GCA_035048815.1. NCBI lineage: Eukaryota > Viridiplantae > Streptophyta > Magnoliopsida > Malvales > Malvaceae > Abelmoschus > Abelmoschus esculentus. Next base: position 267,126 of record JAUCBN010000021.1, read on the forward strand.
TTGTGGATACTTTGAGAGGGGTGCTGTACGACCGACTCATCAGCAATCTGACAAGTAACTTTGCTGAATTAGTCATGACTGGCGAACGCATTGAGGCGGCCATCAAAAGTGGTAGGATTGAGGGAGGTGAATCGCTCAAAAAGCAATTCAAGAGAAAAGAACATGAAGTAAATGCTTTTGAAACATGTCAGAATTTAACAATATCGCAGCCACAGCCGGCTAGCAATACTCAGGGAGGCGGTAGAAGAGATGATAGGAAGCCGAAGAAGGAATTTGAGAAGATGATCTTCACCCCGATCCCAATCCCGTACAAGGAGTTGTACGCTCAGCTACACAAAGCTGATTTGGTACGACCTTTTCATGTGACTCCTTTCAGTCCACCATATCCAGCATGGTATGATGCGAAAGCACATTGCGAATATCATGCCGGCGTTCCGGGTCATAACATTGAGAACTGTATGGCCTTTAAGAAGCTCGTTCAAAATTTGTTAAATACGGGAGTCTTACAGTTGGGGGAACCAAGTACCACAAGCAACCCACTTCCTAACCACGGGAATCAGGGGATCAATAGTATTGAGAAAGAATCCCCTAAAAAGGCCATATCTATGGTATTAGATATACGATCCCCTTTGAGATGGGTGTTCCGATATTTGTGCATGGCCCGTTTGATAGACCGAGGAATGGTAATTTTGAAGGAGGGATATGGTCGATACTGCGAATATCACCAATCTAGTGATCATGACATTCAGGTTTGCACGGAATTTCGGAGTAAGGTACAAGCACTCATGGATACTAAAGAAATTGAGTTCTTCGCAAAATGTAAGGAGAAAAATCCAGAAATCTGTATGACAGATATCCCAAGTAACAAATACACTGCTCAGAGACCCTTCATCATCAGTCGTAGGGTGGACGAGGAGGGGTCTGCTAGCCAAAATGCTCCGAGGCTCATAATTTCTCCTCCCTCAACCTTCCCTTTTAAAAGCACACAGAGGGTGCCTTGGAATTACGCCGCCAATATCTCTACACCCAGAAATCCAGGAATGCAAAAAGCTGTCACTCCGGAGGAGGGGAGGCCAGTTCAAGAAGGTGATACATTGGGGCAGAATCCTGAAATAGTGAATGAAGTGGGGCACTTTACGAGGAGCGGGAGATGTTATTCCCCTCAGGAGGAGAAGAAACCCGACGAACAAAAGGGTAAGGGCAAACTTGTTGAACCAGAGGCAGAAAAAGTATTCGGGGATGATCTTCCCTCGAAGATTCTCGAGCCCGTAACTGAGGCTCAGGCCCAGGAGTTTTTAAGGTTCCTGAAGAACAGTGAGTACAATGTGGTTGATCAGCTTCGAAAACAACCGGCCAGAATCATGGTACTTGACTTGTTGCTAAATTCAGAAAAACACCGAGAAGCATTGTTAAAGGTGTTGAATCAAACTTTTGTAGAATAAGACATCATTGTCAAGAAGCTTGATCAGATTATGAATCACATAGCTGCCGATAATTATATCACTTTCAGTGATGATGAAATCCCAGAGGAAGGAAGAGGCTCAACAAAAGCTCTCAATATCACAACTCACTACAAGGGGCATGTTTTGCCCGGAGTGCTTATCGACAACGGGTCTGCCCTCAATGTTATGCCCATGGCTACTCTACAACGACTGCCTATTGATGGCTCTCATATGAAGTTCTGTCAGAATACTGTCCGGGCATTTGATGGTACTCAGAGGGAAGTGGCCGGGAAAATTGAGATACCCCTGTTTATAGGCCCAGCTGAATATGTCATAGAGTTTGTGGTGATGGACATCCGACCGTCATACAATTGCTTATTAGGGAGGCCGTGGATTCATGCAGCTGGGGATGTCCCTTCTTCTCTTCATCAGAAGCTGAAGTATGTGATGGAGGGAAAGCTTGTGACAGTCAACGCAGAAGAAGACGTTGTTGCTGCTGTAACTTCGGATGTTCCCTATGTGCCCCCCGCTGAAGATGCCCTAGAATGCTCCTTCCGGGCCTTGGAATTCATCAATGCCACTTTTGTGGCGGAGGGAAGTCGGATTCCAACTCCGAGATACTCGAATTGCACTAAGATGATGGTGATTGAGACTGTCGGAAAAGGGGCTAGGAAAGGGAAAAGACTCGGAAAGAATTTACAAGGATGTCTGAAAGTCAGGAGTGTTATTGACAAGAGAGACAGGTTCGGGTTAGGCTTTCACCCTACCTATCTACAAAGGAAACAAGAAAGAAGGAGGAAGGAAGAGCAAAGAAGAGCCCGACTCAGAGGAGAAGATATCCCGTGGAAACCCATAGTCAAGACTGATCTCAAGAATAGTTTCACCTTCGGAGGAATTGAGAATTCTGGGGAGAAGGTGCACCAAGCCAATTTAGAAGGACAGAAGTTTTACGAGGCTGAGCTCATGAGTGAAATCTTCGAAATGATGGATGTAAATATGATCTCTCAAAATGCCAAGGGAAAGTCTGCTCTGCTTGCCATTCGTCCATGCCTCCCGGATGAAAAGCTCGACAATTGGACCTGCGTCGATCTGCCTATCGTTGTTAAGAATGAATCAAAGTAATGTCTAAAAAACACCTCCCGTTCGCTTTCGCCCAAAGCAATGGGGTTTCTTTGTAAAGGACATCTATGTTAATCTGCATTTCAATGAAAACAGAGGGCTTCATGCTCTTTCTCAAATGGCAAACAATCTTCTTTTCATACATTTTGTTTCTTGCATTCTTTATTTCTTTATTCTTTATTTGTAAAATATGTATATTATTTCCCAACATAGGAAATTTAAATTCTTGCAGGTTCAATAATATCGATTGTATGAATGATACTGAACTTAATCCTGTACCGAATTTCGAACAACCCGTACTTGTCGCAGAAGCCGAAGAAGAGGAGGAAGAGTTAGAGATCCCCGATGAGTTAATAAGGTTGATGGCCAGTGAAGAAAAGCAGATACTGCCCCATCAGGAGGATCTGGAGATAATAAATTTGGGATCTGAAGAAGAAAGAAGGGAAGTAAAAATAGGCACCACTTTAGCATCAGACTCAAGGGAAAAATTAATTGGGTTGCTTTCAGAGTTTAAAGATGTTTTTGCCTGGACGTATCAAGATATGCCAGGTCTAAATACAGATATTGTTGTACACAAGCTACCCACACGATCGGAGAACAAGCCCGTTCAACAAAAGCTCCGTAGATTGAGAACGGATATATTGTTGAAAATAAGAGAAGAAGTGAGAAAGCAGTTCGAAGCCGGGTTCTTGAAAGTGGCGAAGTACCCAGAGTGGGTTGCGAATATTGTGTCGGTGCCCAAGAAGGATGGGAAAGTACGCATGTGCGTAGATTATCGTGATCTCAATAAGGCCAGTCCCAAGGACAATTTTCCTCTCCCGCATATTGACACCCTTGTTGATAATACTGCGGGGCATTCATGGTTTTCTTTCATGGACGGTTTTTCTGGATACAATCAGATCAAGATGTGCCCTGATGACATGGAAAAAACTACCTTCGTGACACTGTGGGGCACATTTTGCTATAAAGTAATGCCTTTCGGATTGAAGAATGCCGGGGCCACATATCAAAGAGCAATGGTGACTCTTTTTCACGACATGATGCACAAAGAAATTGAAGTGTATGTGGATGATATGATCGCTAAATCCAAGACGGAGAATGAACATCTTCAGAATCTGCGAAAGTTGTTTCTGAGGCTAAGGAAATATCAGTTGAAGCTCAATCCCGCCAAATGTACTTTCGCAGTAACCTCCGGGAAGCTTCTCGGATTCGTAGTTAGCCGAAGAGGGATAGAAATTGATCCAGATAAAGTCAAGGCCATAAGGGACCTCTCGCCACCGCAAACACAAAAAGAAGTTCGAGGTTTCTTAGGGAGGCTGAACTACATCTCCCGTTTCATATCTCAGTTAACGGATAAGTGTGACCCCATTTTCAAACTTCTCCGTAAAAATGACCCGGGAACCTGGGATGAAGATTGTCAGACAACATTTGAGAAAGTTAAGGAGTATCTAACTAAAGCCCCAGTTTTAGTGGCTCCCGTGCCCGATCGACCGTTGATTTTATACCTAACAGTTTTTGAGAACTCAATGGGCTGTGTGTTAGGTCAGCAAGACGAGTCAGGTAGGAAGGAAAGAGCAATCTACTATCTGAGTAAGAAGTTCACGGAAGGCGAATCTCAATATCCGCAAACTCAGAAGTTGTGTTGTGCCCTGGTTTAGGCAACTAAAAGGTTGAGACAGTATATGTTGTATCACACCACCTATTTGATATCACGGTCTGATCCCTTAAAAGCCCTAATGGAAGCACCGACGTTGACAGGAAAGATGGCTCGATAGCAGATGCTTTTGTCAGAATTTGATATTGTGTATGTAAATCAAAAACGTAAAGGGCAGTGCAGTGGCCGATTTCTTGGCAAGTCGGGCTGCAAATAATTACGAGCCCCTGAACTTTGATTTCCCGGATGAAGATTTAATATTCGCCACAATCGAGCGAGGAATAACTGAGACCGCATTGCCATGGAAGCTATATTTTGATGGGGCTTCTAATGCCCTCGGGCACGGCATAGGGGCAATGTTGGTCTCTCCGGAAGAAGTTCATTATCCGCTCACGAGCAGATTGAATTTCTTTTGCACTAATAATATGGCAGAATATGAGGCTTGCATAATGGGCTTATACGCAGCTATCGAACGCAAGGTTCGTGTCCTTCAGGTGTTCGGAGACTTTTCGCTAGTCATTTATCAGTTACGGCAAGAGTGGGAAACCAAGGACCCTAAATTGATCAAGTATTATAATCTGATTCAAGATTTGATTCAGAGCTTTGAAAAAATCAGCTTTGAATATCTACCGAGGGAGGATAACCAAATGGCTGATGCTTTGGCCACTCTGGCCGCGACTTTCAAGACAAACACGAAGGCTCAAATGAGGTCCCTAGAAATGCAAAGCATTGAACTGCCTGCCCACTGCTATGGAGTAGAAGAGGAGAAAGATGGGAATCCTTGGTATCATGATATTCTGCAGTACATCAAATCTCAAGTTTATCCTGAGGGAGCCACAAATGTTGATAAAAGGACTATTAGGAGAATGGCAGCAGGGTATGTCCTCGATGGGGATATCTTGTACAAAAGAGGGAGTGATCAGGTGTTAATAAGATGTGTTGGTGCCCAAGAAGCTAAAACCATAGTAATAGAAATACACGAAGGCATATGCGGGACTCATGCTAATGGTTTTGCAGTGGCTAGAAAAATCATGAGATGTGGCTATTATTGGTCGACGATGGAAGGAGACTGTATTAATCATGCCAGAAGATGTCACAAATGTCAGATTTATGCGGATAAAATTCATTCCCCACCGTTGCCGTTACATACTTTGAACGCACCTTGGCCTTTTGCTGCCTAGGGGATAGATGTCATCGGACAGATTCATCCTAAGGCATCTAACGAGCACCGTTTCATTTTAGTAGCAATTGATTATTTCACTAAGTGGGTAGAGGCTGCTTCCTACGCCAACATCACGCGAGCCACGGTCTGTAGGTTTTTGAAAAAAGAGATAATCTGTCGTTACGGTTTGCCAGAAAGAATCATTACGGACAACGCTACTAATCTGAACAACAAGATGATTTTTGAGGTGTGTGAACAGTTTAAGATCATGCATCACAACTCTACTGCATATCGACCCAAGATGAACGAAGCAGTTGAGGCTGCTAATAAGAACATTAAGAGGATCATAGCAAAAACTACAGATACTTTTAGGGATTGGCATGAGAAGCTATCCTTTGCCTTGTTTGCTTATCGAACCTCAATACAAACCTCGACCGGGGCAACTCCATACTCACTGGTTTACGGTACGGAAGCAGTCCTACCACTCGAAGTTGAAGTACCCTCTCTCCGAATCCTGAGTGAATCTAAATTGGAGGATGCTGAATGGACACAAATCAGGATAGACAATCTAAATCTGATAGAGGAAAAGAGGCTGAACGCCATCTGTCACGGTCAAATGTATCAGAAGAGAATGATGCGAGCCTATAATAAGAAAGTTAGGCCTCGTGAGTTTCAGGAAGGGGATATAGTGCTGAAAAGGGTTTTACCCATCCAAAAGGATTTCCGAGGAAAATGGATGCCTAACTGGGAAGGACCGTACGTTGTGAAGAAGGTCTTTTCAGGGGGAGCTGTCATTCTGGCAGAAATGGACGGGAATGAGTTGAGTAATCCTGTGAATTCTGATTGGATCAAGAGGTACTATGCTTGAGAAAAAGAGAAGAAGAAAAAGAAAAAAAAACGGAGGGTCTAGGGTGAAAACTCGAAAAGGGCACCTTAGGACCACAGAAGGGTTTAAGGTGAAAATCCAGAAAGGACGCCTTAGAACCGAAGGAGATTTTGAGTTGAAAACCCGAGAGGGCGGCTCAAATGTTTGTAAGGTCCGGCACTTCGTCAACTCTCTCGGAGGCTACTCTGATCAAGTCGGGAAGTGAGATCTTTGATGCGATTGATGAGTTCTCGTATCATTCATACCTCCAATATTGTGAAGTCTGTTTAGAGTTTAATTCTCCTACTTGTCTTGCATATTTCGTGTTTGCCATGACTTTTGGAATATAATAGCTATATTAAATATTTCTATTTTGCATCATATTCATTCCTTCTAGTAAATAAATTAACCCGGGACATCAATAAACAAAGTTTTTCGAAGTTGCTATGATTTATCCCATCAGCTACAGGTTGGAGAGGAGCAAAGTCCAAATCGAGTCGCAGTAACCAACGGAGATCTTCGAAGATTCAATTTTACTAGGCGAAAACCCGAAAGGGCGCCTAAGAAAGATAGAAAGATAAGAAGAAAGAAGAAAGATAAGAAAAGAAAAAATTGAGAAAGAAAAGAGAAAAGAAAAAAAGAGAAAGAAGAAAAAGAAAAAAAAAGAAAAAAAAAAGAAGAAGAAGAAGAAGAAAAGAAAAAAGAAGAAGAACAAAAAAAAGAAGAAGAAGAAGAAGAAAAAGAAGAAAAAGGGGGAGAAAAGGAAAAGGGAAAAGGGAGAAGAAAGTCGTCAAAGAAAAATCTGCAAACGGGTATCCTGAAATGAGTAAATTTAGGAATCCCGTTGTTCAAGTCAGAAGATGGCTTGGGTCCTAACATAGGGAGCGATTACAGAGAAGATGTGAAACCGGAGAGGCCAGATCCGAATAACTTTCGTTTGTGACTCGAACATGCATCATGTAGAATAGGAGCATGCTAACCTGTACCATGTCATATCATATGCATTTACAGGAAAGAAGAACGCTAGCACTTTAATGCCCGCCCATCACGGTATACGCTCGAAGAGAGGGACCGTCAGATGCTGCAATGATCAGAAATCAGAGCATCTCGAAGATGTAGATCCTACGGAGAAGGGATCAACATTATTTTTGCGACATATGCTCGAAGAGAGGGGTCGCCCATCACGGTATACGCTCGAAGAGAGGGACCGTCAGATGCTGCAATGATCAGAAATCAGAGCATCTCGAAGATGTAGATCCTACGGAGAAGGGATCAATATTATGTTTATGACATACGCTCGAAGAGAGGGGTCGTCCACCACGGTATACGCTCGAAGAGAAGGACCGTCAGATGCTGCAATGATCAGAAATCAGAGCATCTCGAGGATGTGGATTCTATAGAGAAGGGATCAACATCGTTTTTACGACATACGCTCGAAGAGAAGGACCGTCAGATGTTGCAATGATCAGAAATCAGAGCATCTCGAAGATCTGGATTCTACAGAGAAGGGATCAACATCGTTAGAATTCTAGATTTGGGGTTTCATACAGGAGAAACTCGGATCGAAGACTATTGCAAAGAGTTTTATATAGGGAAGACTAGAAGTTTTAGAAGTCGTTTCTATATAGGAAAGATCAACCTCTTCAACAGTTCAGGGCTTAAAGTCTCATAGAGGGAGACCCATAGCTCAGAATCGTTTAATTTGTTCAAATAGTTAAATAAGGAAATCGAAATTTACTGCTGATAAATCTCTTTTAATATGTGCAGGTGGTCTTAAGTCGGGATGTTGTTCACGGCAAAGCGGATTAAGGGATCAGAGGATTAAAGGACTATCAGAATCAAGAAAGGGCTTCCGAATCAGTCTTCAAACAGGGAAGTCGGATAAAATTAGTGTTCTTTGTCTTTGCTTCATCATTGTTTTACAACGATAAGCAAAGAGGGGCAACTGTAATCACTAATTTTATCCGGTCTAAACTTGTGCTTTAATTTTAGCTTTAATTCGAATAAAAGGCTTGTATGCAAAGAAATGTATAATATTTGTTTACTCTTTAAACCTTGTATTACTTCAATTTTGTTGAAACAAAAACAAGAATATTCACTTGTTATTTTGTAAATAATACATATATATATAGTTTATTTTCTTAGTTTGTTATGTATCATTATTCTCTTATTTTATTATTATTATTGTCACTATTGTTATCTGTTTTATTATTATTATTATCATTCTTTATTCATTTTTATTATTATTATTATCATTCTTTATTCATTTTTTTTATTATCATTGTTGTTTTATATTATTTTTACCTTTAGTTATTATTATCATTATTTTTATTTTCATTTTTATTATTACTATTATTATTATTATTTTTATTTTTATTATTATTATTATTATTATAATTATTATTATTTTTACTACTATTATTACTATTATATTATTCGGTTTCATTATTATAATGAATATATTATTATTATTATATTTATTGAATAAATAAAATTTAAATTAAAACCCACAATGGAATAAAGCCCAAACGTTTTATTAATAAGAGTCCAGTTACAATAATCAGCCCAAGACCCGGATAACAAAGCCCGATTTAAAATCATAAGCCCATTACACATCTAGCCCATACAATTAAACCCATATCAATAAAAAATTTAAGCCCAAATTTAAAATTATCCTAAGCCCATCTGTTTTGTTTCCCAGGAGAAACCCTAACAGCTACAGGCGTAGCCCAATCTCGCCCGTTGGATCAGGAATTGATCCAACGGCTCCAGATGAAGAGATGGAAGTATCCAGAAGGCTCCACGCGCCCACGCGCGACGAATGGCTGCTATCCACGCGCGCGTGTACTGCACCCGCGAGACGTCTCAACTCCCTGGCGACTGTTCGTCTTCCTCGCCGCCGATTGCCTCCTTGGATCGTCCTCCGGCAACGATTCACACACAAACAAACAAGAATCATGTCAGATTCGTACAAAGGTGCAGCAAAAATTCAGAAAAGCAACAAGGAAACAGGACAAAATTCAGAGCGGATTACAGCAGAAATCAGAGATTCATCAATACACAGCGGACAATTTCATAGCAGCAGAGATTAACCGAGTCTTTTTCCTTTTCTCATTCATGTAAATACTCGGCTATATAAGCCAAAACCAATATCGTGTAAAGGGGTTCGGCCCTTCCATTTCCAGGATCAATAGAAAATAGAGATTTCAGAAGGTAAAACCCTCCGTTCGTATTGCATGAAATAACAAAAGAAAACCCAAAAAAGGATTTTGAGTTTACCTTTCGAGTCTCAGCCCTTGTTCGCCGATCCGAATCTCCTCGACAATAAACCACGGCCTTCGCGCCAAGGGTGCGTCCAAAAAGGAGAAGAGATCGAGTTCTTGGGCTGATGGTTCGAATGAAATGAGGTTATTCAGGTTTTAAATCTCCAAAGAATTTTTTTTATCGAGTTCGGGTTTTTAAAGAGGGAAAAGGAGGGGCTTTTAAATTCTTGGCTTCGCCGGAGTTTGGTTTTCACGGCGGTTTCTGGGTTTTCACGGTGGCCGTTCTCTGAAAGCTGAAGAACATGAAGCATGTTCTTGAGTTTGGATGAAGGTTTTCAGAGAAAACTTATTTCTCATTTTCTTTTCGGATGAAAAATGAAGAGAGGAGGGTGAAATAAAAAATCTGTTTGTGTTATATACTCCTTGTTAATTTGAAATGGTTTTATTTGCTTCATAAACCACCCCGTGTTACCTTAATCCCCTCTTTGGTCCCCATAAGTTTTCAAAAGCTCACGATTTGGTCCTGATTTATACGAATCGGTTATTTTATAAAATAGGTTAATTTATTTTAAGTCCCTCCGCCTTTGGGAGCTTCTTTTTCAGATCTTCCCCTTGGTCAATTTACTTTCTTAGTCCTCCTTGATTTCTTTTTATATTTAATTAGCCATTTACAGTTTGTTTTATTTATTTTACATTTATTTTTATTTTATTTTATCTTATGCTTTTATTATTCATGCATTTCCTATCATTGTCCATTTATTCATTTACCTTGCTATGACATGTATATTTATGTTACTTTTTTTACTTATGTTTATTTTCATATTTGTTGTGTATGTATCTTTTAATATTTATATTTATTTTATTCATGTTTAGTTATTAATCTCTTTGTTACATTAGCCTTATATGTTAACATGCCCATTTATTTATTTGTGTTTACTTTATTATTTGCATGTGACACGTATTTTGTATATTTATTTTGCATGATTATTCTTGTGCCTTTTTGTTATACTATTCATCCGTAGCATATTTGTTATGTTATGTTTTTGTTACGTATGTCACATATCTTTGTACTTATTTATTTATTTGTATTATGCATTTCACTTATGTATTTTATTTTATGGTGCATACTTATATTTGCTCATGTTGTGTCTTTATTTTATGCATTTTATTCTTGTAGCATGTATTTTCATTTATGCATTTTGGTTATACTTTGTATATGTCTATTCTATATGCTTAGTATTTATCATGTTACATATTTTGCACATGTTGTACATTTACTTTATTATGTTTCATACTTTATTACATACATATTTTATTTGTATATCTTGTTTTATATTTATTTCACCCAATTCGCATATAATCACAATAATTAATGAACCTAATTTTAAACATCTCTATTCGGTCGTAACGGGCCCGCGTTCCAATGCAATGGTCGCGGTGTATGCGTTGCCTTCGAATAGAGAACCGGTAAAAATAAAATTGATTCGAATTCTTAACACAAAAAATAATTTAAATGTCACTTTAATTCAAAAATATCTAAAAATTAATTAAGCAGTAATTTATTTTAAAGGTACCAATTTTGGGCAGTTTTCAAACACTAAACCTGTTTTAAAACCGTAACCAACTCTCGAACCAAAACACTCCGAATCTCTGGTTTTACGGTGTCCGGTCTACCAAAAGTGACCGGTGGCGACTCCAAAATTTTTAAACATTCCCAATATTTTTAATCCCCAATTTTAAAATTCTCAGTTTCCTTTTTTAAGATTTCAAAACCCTAATTTCTAAACTTTAAACCCTAAATTTAAAAAGGATCCATTTTTTTAAAAAACTAATTCTTAATTTTTTTAAAAAAAAAATTAGTGACCCCTATTTTCACTTATACCTAATATTTAAACCTTTTCAAAAGAGGGATCGCTATAAACATAAACAACAAAAATTAAAAACAAAAGGATAAGAGACTAAAAACATAAATTCTAAACTAAAACTAATCCTAAGATAATAAATAAAATAGAAGGGAGAGATTATGTTACTGGTGGGGTGCATGTAAATGCATCTCCCAATCTGCTTATCTCTTGTTGGCCTGGATTATACTTTAAGTGTATGCTATTGACTTTAATTTTATCCCTTGTTATATTTGTCTTCACAGTTCCATGTGGTTTTGACAATTTTTAATGTGCCTGGATATTGTGTTTCCCTTTTTGCGGCCTCTGCCTTTGGCTTAACCTTCTTGCCAATTATTCTGCCGAGCATGCTGCTAAGGCAGTGGTTGCTAAAGCAGGATTTCTTGATGCTTGAATTTGTGGTATGAAGGGCTTTTCACTCTTCTGCATCATCATACCTTTTCAGATTGTGGAAGGCATTGAGTTTAACTTGTTGGTCATTGACCCTCATAGTCAACTCTCCTTATTTCACATCAATTAGTGTTCGTCTAGTGGCAAGGAAGGGTCTCCCAAGGATGATCGGTGCATTCTCATCTGTTTCACAATCAAGGACAAGAAAATCAGCAAAAAAATGAATTTATCTACTCTTGTCAATATGTCCTCGATTTTTTCTTCGAGTTGCACGTATGATCGATCCGTGTAGTAGGTTTTTCCCTTCCAATTCCAAGCTTTTGAAAAACAGACTTGGGCATTAAATTGTTGCTTGCTCCAAGGTTGCATAGGTCCTTACCTTCATAGTGGTTACCTATTACACAAGGTATGGTAAAGCATCCAGGATCCTTCAACTTTGGTGGCATCCGGTTGTGTAACATTACCATACATCCTTCAGTTGCTGCCACTGTTTCAAACTCACCTAGCCTCTTTCTTTTAGACATATTGTCTTTAAAGAATTTAGCATAGTTGGACATCTGTTTAATTGCCTCAACAAATGGTAAGTTGATGTGAGCTTGCTTTAGTATGTCTAAAAATTTCTTGAACTGATGTTCTTGTTTTTGCTTTTTCAACCTTTGTGGGAAAGGTGGTGATGGTCTCATCTCTTTCAGGGTCTCTTTGGTTTGAAATTTAATACTTGGAACCACTGTGTTTATCACTGTCTCGGCAGCTTGTTCAGGTTCTGCCGAGCTCTCTGCTGGGGCAGTGTTATCATAATCAGTTTGTTCAGCATCCAAGTCCTCCTTGTTTGATTTCTCTTGAATTACTGGTGGAACTTTTTTTGTTGAATTGCCCAATGTCTCTTTAAGTTTTAGGTCACTTCTTGTAGTTATTGCTTTGCATTGTTCATGGCCCATTTCCTTAGCAACTTCAGTATTGCTAGGTAGTCCGCCCCGCGGTCCAGTATTCTGTTTTTGAGCAAATTGACCAACTTGGGTTTCCAGTGATTTCATTGCAGCTTCTTGATTTTGCAACATCATCTCATTTCTATTCATGAAGTCATCAATTTTCTTCATGAAACTGTTGTTCTCAGTCATATATGATTCTGTTTTCATTATGAAGGCCTTGAGAGCATTTTCTAATGAATTCATGGGTTACTGCTGATGTATCTGCTACTGCGGCATTGACTGATGTACCTCATGCTGCGACAGTGAATGCTGATACCCCGAGGCTTGGTTAGTGGGGTTCAAGGCATTATTAGGATTGCTCTATGAAAAATTTGGGTGTCTTTTCCATATCAGATTGTATGTGTTGGACATCATATTATTGTTCCGCTTGTAGTTTCCCATATAGAAACCAGATTTCTCATCTTGCATATAGTCAGAAGAATTGATCGCTTTTACCTCATTAGTATTTTTCTGTAATTGCATGTTCTAAACATCTTGGTTAAAGATGCTAATTGTGCTGCCACTGAGGGTAGTTTCTAGTTCATTCACTATGGCTTAGAATCTTACTCCTCCTCGCCTAGAAGTAGGGAATTAAAAATCATTCCTTGCGATTTTGTTCAGAATCTCAATAGCTTCTTCCGGAGCTTTGTCAAGGAGTGTTCCATTTGCCGAGGTATCTAACATCATGCTTGTCGGGGCATTAGTGGCATTGTAGAAAATGGTCACTTGTATCCATAGTGGAAATCAATGCAATAGATACTTGTTCAGTAACTCTCTGTAAGGCTCCCAAGCCTCGTACATAGGTTCGTCATCATCCTGTCGAAAAGAAGTAATTTCATTACGGATTCGATCATATAAGTTGGTAGAATTAAAACGCGTAATGAATTCTCGGTAGAATTCACTCCAAGATCCTATAGATCCTGCCAGAATGGTATTTAACCAGGTCTTGGCCTCATCCCTTAGTGAATAGGGGAAAAGTTTTAATCTCAGGATATCTTCATGGACTCCTTGAATTTTGAATGAGTTGTAGACTTCCATCAGGGATTTGAGGTGTTGCAGGACATCTTCAGTTGCAAACCCACTAAATTGTCCAATAGTAGTAATCATATTGAACATCACAGGTTTAAGTTTAAAGTGGATTGGTTCTATCTCTGGTGTAACAACTCCAGGGTTCAATCTATTCAGATCTTCTACCAGAAAATCTCTAACAGTTAACTATCGCGACAGTGGTTGCTGTGAAAAGCCTTCATTGCCAGCAGGTAAGTTCTGATTACTTTGATTTACTGTCATGGCTCCTTGGATCTGTCTCCTCAACCCTTGGTAGGTTTGTTCGATTTCTGGATCAATCTCCCACAATAGATTGCTTGGGTTGGCCTTAGTCAAACACCAAAAATAAACCAAGTAAAATAAAATTTAAAAATAAAATAAATAAAAGATTAAGAAAATAAGGAAAACAAAATTTAGTTGTCAATCCACGACAGCGGCACCAAAAACTTGATGCATGTCAAATATTCACAATTAGTGCAAGTGAACACGTCACAAGTAATAAGTGATAAGTATTATCGAGTATCGTCTCTACAGGGATTGATATACTTAATATGTCCTCTTCGATCTTCTTGTTTTATAAAAAGAAATAAAAACACAAGTAGATGAGTTTTTGACTAAATAAAACAATTAAGGAAAACTTAAATAAACGAAGATCAAATTGAGAAATAGGGCATGGTCCAGTTGTGTTTGTATAGTAGAATTGATTGATTTGTTTCTGTCCAATGCAGTTGCACTACACTGCCTCGGCAGTACTGCAAATTACTGTCTCGGCAGCAATATTATCATCTTCCGTGATAATCTCTTGCTCTTGGGTAGATTTACCAAAGTTCGACAAAGTGTCCTTTGATGGCTCTGCTTATCTCTAAGTCAAAACATTGTTGATAATTAATCCTTGATGATACCTCCCGGCGTTAATCAATTATAACCAACAACCAGTCCCATACTTCTTTTATTCGCTGAAACTCCAACCTATCCCTAGGCCGAGTTAGTATTTTCCAATCAAGTCAAATACTGTACTTACTCCTTTCGTGAGTCTAACTCTCCTGAGTCTAGACAAATAAATTACTTACAAACTTTTTTCCCGAGCTTGGATGCAAGAACAAAGAATGGAAAAGAGTAAGCAAACATTGATATTTTATTGCATTGAAACAAGATACAATCTCTTCTCACTAATACTTAACAACTTTCACCTAAACCCTAAGAAAGCTTAGAACATGATGGGAAGAATTATTCCTAGGGTGAACTATCTCAAATTCGTCTCTCTTATTCCCTTGGACGACTATGCCTTATATAGGATTGGCCTAGGTCAAACCTTTCCTAAATAGAGTACAACTTAGAGTAGGGAACAAGTTATGTATATAGGTTAAATATTTCCAATTTTAATTCTTCTAGAAGGCTTTTTCCCGCGTGGCATTGTCCTTGAGCTTTCCTTGTGTTATCCAGCTCTGATCCTTGGGCTTTTTGTCCAACAATGTTCTCCTTATTTTTCTTCTTAGTTTTCCTTTCATATTCCTATTTTTCCTCTGCTGCCTTGGCATCAGGTCCTGCCTCGGCCTCAGTTTGCTGCCGCGATAATACTTGTTCCTTTACAGACATAAAAATATAGTAAAATATATATTTTCTGTAAATATTATCTTTAACAACATAATCCCTAAATATATCATATTAAGTACATGCATTGGTCCAAGTAGGTATAAAATTAATGATTAATGCCCATGAAAAATGTAGAAAGTGATAGTGAGTTGAGCACTTATCAACATGATAGACCTCGTATGCTTTGAATTTGAAAGTATGCCTATATTCATTAGCCTTGAACGAGAGCATGTTGATTCTTGGTTGCTTTGAATTGAAAACATGATGAACCTTGTATGCTTTATATGAAACTATGTCTATGTTAAATGTCATGACTTGTTAGCATGATTTGTTTGCTTATCTTTGTTACTTGCTTAATACATGTTTAACCGGTTAGTTCTAGGAAGTACCTCACTAAGTACCTAAAAAGTACTAATCACTCTTTTATTTCTTTTCTTCTAAAACATTAGGTTCTTAATCGAAAGAGTTAAGCTAAGGTTGATCATAGGAGGCAAGCACAAGCAGAAAGCAAGGAGTATGGTATTTTCTACATTTTGTTAACTCCGCTAGAATGGTGACATAGTGAACTTGTTTAGGCTAGCACTTTACATTTTGGTATTATGACCGTAAATTGTATGTAATAATCTTTATTTTGTGTATTTGGCATGCAAACTATTGAACCAAATATGTTAGCTTATAAACCTAGGTTGACATTAGTTGTAGTGAAATTGAACTAAATGGCATGAATGTAGAGAATGATGATTTTGACTTGAAATATCATCTATGGTTGTTTGATTCTTGTCTTGTTTGGAAAGCATGAGTAGCACTCCTATCCCCTAAACCGGGATAAGGGTGTTATAGGTCGGACAGTGTTAAAATCATAGATTCTAAAAAATGACGGGTTCGCGAGTCGGTTACGTATGAGATATAATTAATACCCTAACGATCTCGCTTATGAACGAATATTTGAGGTACTACATTAAATAAATTAAATTAGTATGTTACATGTTAAGCAAATATGTATAAGAAAATAAAACGAATATACAAATAAATAAATAAATGCAAAAAATAAAGTACATAAATTAAATTACAACAAAATAAATACTAGAAAATTAAATTGTGAAAAATTAAATATGGAAAAGTAAATGTTAGATGTTAGATATTTACATAAATCGAATCATGAATTACACATATCATTCTCCGTTACGGGTCACTGTAAGACCAAAATAAACGAATAAAATAAATAAATAAATAATATGAAGAATAAAAATAAACACTAAATAGTATGTGATATGTGATATACCTTCTGTAAATTATATATAAAAACGATATTAAAAATTATGTGTATTGTACACAGATGGATATGATAATAATGTGACAAATGTTCATATAACGACATGCAGGTGTATAATATATTAAAACGTAACTTAGGTAATATAGATAGTATATATATAGAAATATTAAAAAAATAAATATGTATACATAGATAAATAAGTGTGCTAAACATATAAATAAAATCAACTATAATACAAAAATGTGAAATAAATGACACTTATAAAATAAAATAAAATATAATTAAAACTCCTAAACATTAAATATGGGCCCTTCAAACCAGGTAAAAATAATAATAAAATAAGAAATAGATTTGAAATAATCAATAGTCAAATAAATAAAAATTTTAATATTATATTACAATACACAAAAATAAAAAATAATAAGAGTTGGAATAAGTGAAAAATAAAAAAGAAATTATTGATTATTTTTTCCTTTACATGACGGTAGAAACAAAATTTAAAACTAATAAATGATATTTAAAAAGAGTAAATAAAATTTTTGTGAACTTGGCAAGTCTATAAAGAAGGAATAAATTATAGAAACGATAGCTTTTAATATCCTCAAATCGAGAAATTATATCATGTGTCAGTCTCACCACATTATCCATGGGACCAACCACTTAAAACCACCCACCTTATTATTTTTTTTTCATGTTATATTTTTTAAAATGAATCTTTATTCATATTTACTGTTAATTCTTTTTAAAAATAACTTTTTAAACGAAGATTCACTTGAAAAAAAATATGACACGTAAAAATTGATGATGTGGGTGGTTTGTAGTGATTGGTCGCATGATCACGTGGTGGGACTGGCCCATAATATAATTTCTCCCCAAATCAATGTATGTTTTGTTAAAAAAATAAAATCAATCAAATAAATGAAATAAGGAAGAAAATATAAAAACGATCAAAATTTTCATGAGAATTAATTTTCATTAGTTATATGACAATCAAGGTAAATAAAATTTAATAAATATTTAAAATATAATATTGAAAAACAAAAATAGAAATAAAATCAGGGCCAAATTACAAGAAAAATATAACCACGGGTCAAAATTGAACCAAAATAAACTGAAAATAGGACTAAAATTAAAGAAAGGAACAAATTAAAGGATGGATCTGGTAAATAAAACAAAATATGCACGGATCCTCTCCCAGTTTGGGTCACCGCGAAGGTCTAATAGTTGCCAAACGACATCGTTTTGACCGACGTGTATATATGAGAAACTTAGGTTAAAAAGCCTGAAGCTCTCATTTTATTCTTCCCTATTTCGAAAACCAGAGAGAATTTCTCTCAAAAATAAGAACCTTAACTATTTTCACAAAAATTTTAAAAAGCGACCACAGCCAGGATCGTCACTCGCGATGAACGACAACGGTGATGAACACTTACAAAATCTTCTTTTTGTTCGGAAAAGCCTAGTTTTAAATCCTTTTTCTTTCGTTTTTTTTATATTCGAAAACAAAAGTCCATTTTTATATTGAAATATGGGTTTTCAAACTACTTTTAAACCCTAAACCATAAAAAACTATTCTATTTCTTTTCCAAAAATGCCCTGAAAGTTGTTTTTATTGATTTCCTCTGTAAATTCTCGTCTAGGTTTACATTGGTGTTGATTCGAATTTTATAGCCATTATTACATCGGTGTTGTTTCAAGGCTAATATCCCGTCTAGTTTCGAGCTATGATGTTTTTTTAGAAAGAGTTGGTGGTCGATTCCTGATCTGGGTCTTCGTGTTTTTTTAAGGGGATCGGATGATAAACACCATGTGGTTTTCATCCTTTCGTTTGTAGATTCAAATCTGAAAAAAAGAATTAACCTTTCATTGTTGTTTCGATTGGGAGGAAGTCAATTATCAGGCGAGGCGGCTAAAATAGCCAAAAATCCGTCGAGACTTTATTTTTCGGTGATCGATTTCTGAGTGGTAGAGAATAACATGGCTCATTGTTGGTGACTTATTTTTCTAAGAACATTTAGAACCCTCTTCAGGGGTGATTCTAGGAAAAGCTCATTAAAACAAGCCTAAAAAAAGCCTAACCAGTTTAACCGGTCATTTTTATACATAAATGTTACGAACTATGTATACAATTTCTTACAGAAATTGCAAGAAAAAAAGGTATATACATAATTTATTACAAACTTAAGGATTTATGTATATACATAAAACCTTACAAATATTTTAAGAAAAACGGTATATACATAAAAGGTTACAACGTAAGAATTTATGTACATACATAATTGTCTACGATTATACATAAATTGGTACAAATATTGTAAGGATTTGCGTATTTACACAAATATCTACAAAGTATACACAAAAGCTTACGAAAACCGTAAGGAAAAAGGTATATACACAAATCCTTACAATTTCTCACCATGAGCTAAAGGAGGTTATGCAAGGGTAAGGATTTGTGTACATATACAATTGGCTACGAGTATACATAATATGACACAAAAATGGTAAAGATTTGTGTATGTATACAATTCCTTACAAAATATACACAATGGCTTACGAAAACCGTAAGGAGAAAGGTATGTACACAAATCCTTACGACTTCAAAACCATAAGCTAAAGGAGGTCATCCAAGGGTAAGGATTGTGTACATACACAATTGTCTACGAGTATACATAATATGACACCAAAATGATAAGGATTTGTGTATGTACACAATTCCTTACAAAGTATACACAATGGCTTACAAAAACCGTAAGAAAAAAAAAGTATGTACACAAATCCTTACGACTTCGAAACCATAAGCTAAAGAAGACCATCCAAGGGTAAGAATTTGTGTACATACACAATTGGCTACGAGTATATATAATATGACACAAAAATGGTAAGGATTTATATATGTACACAATTCCTTATAAAGTATACATAATGGCTTACGAAAACCGTAAGAAAAAATGTATGTACACAAATCCTTACGACTTCGAAACCATGAGCTAAAGGAGATCATCCAAGGGTAAGGATTTGTGTACATACACAATTGGTTACGACTATATATAAATTATCACAAAAATGTTAAGGATTTGAGTATGTACACAATTCCTTATAAAGTATACACAATGGATTACGAAAACCGTAAGGAAAAAAATATGTACACAAATCCTTATGACTTCGAAACCATGAGCTAAAGGAGGTCATCTAAGGGTAAGAATTTGTGTACATACATAATTGAATAAGGGTATACATAATATGACATAAAAATGATAAGGATTTGTGTATGTACACAATTCCTTACAAAATATACACAATGGCTTACGAAAACCGTAAAAAAAATGTATGTACACAAATCCTTACAACTTTTTACCATGAGCTAAAGGATGCCATCAAAGGGTAAGAATTTGTGTACATACAAAATTGGCTACGAGTATACATAATATGACACAAAAATGGTAAGGATTTGTGTATGTAAACAATTCCTTACAAAGTATACACAATGACTTATGAAAATCATAAAAAAAAAGGTATGTGCACAAATCCTTATAACTTTTCACCATGAGCTAAAAGAGGCCATCCAAAGGTAAGGATTTGTATACATACACAATTGGCTAAGAGTATACATAATATGACACAAAAATGGCAAGGATTTGTGTATGTCCATAATTCCTTACAAAGTATACATAATGGCTTACGAAAACCATAAGGAAAAAAGGTATGTACACAAATCCTTACAACTTTAAAACCATGAGCTAAAAGAGGTTATCCAAGGGTAAGGATTTGTGTACATACACAATGAGCTATGAGTGTACATAATATGGCACAAAAAAGGTAAGGATTTGTGTATGTACACAATTCCTTATAAAGTATACACAATGACTTACAGAAAACGTAAGGAAAACGGTATGTACACAAATCCTTACGACTTCGAAACCATGAGCTTAAGGAGGCCATCCAAGGGTAATGATTTGTGTACATATATAATTGGCTATGAATATACATAATATGAAACAAAAATGGTAAGGATTTGTGTATATATACAATTTCTTATAAAGTATACACAATGGCTTACGAAAACCGTAAGGAAAAATATATGTACATAAATTCTTAAAACTTCTCACCATGAGCTAAAGGAGGCCATCCAGGGTAAGGATTTATGTACATACCTTTTTCCTTACAACTTTCGTAAGCATTTGTATAGATACCTTTTTCCTTACAGCTTTCGTAAGAATTTGTGTACACTTCGTAGGGATTTGTGTACGTAGATAAATCCTTACATTTTTTGTACCAATTTATGTATTCTCGTAGTAAATTGTGTATGTACACAAATCCTTACCTTGGGATGGGTTCCTTTAGCTCATGGTGAGATGATGTAAGAATTTGTGTACATACCTTTTTCCTTACGGTTTTCAAAACCATTTGTGTATATGTTGAAGGTATTTGTGTATAATATTTTTATTCTTATATTTTTTATTGTATATTTATTATATGAATATTTTTATTTGAATATTAATTATATGAATATTTTTATTTGATTATTTTTTATATGAATATTTTTATTCAATATTTATTATAAAAATATTTTTTTCTTATATATTTTATTTGAATATTTTTATTCGAATATTTATTATATGAATATTTTATTCTAATATTTTTATTAGAATATTTTTATTTTTAATATTTATTATATGAATATTTTTATTCGAATATTTATTATAAGAATATTTTTATTCGTATATTTTTTATTTGAATATTTTTATTTGAATATTTTTATTCAAATATTTATTATACAAATATTTTTATTCCTATATTTTTTATTCTTATATTTTTATTAGAATATTTTTATTCAAATATTTATTATATAAATATTTTTATTCGAATATTTAATATACGAATATTTTTATTCATATATTTTTTATTCAATTATTTATGATATGAATATTTTCATTAGAATATTTATTATACAAATATTTTTATTCATATATAGTTTTTGAATATTTTTATTCGAATATTTATTATATTAATTTTTTTATCCGTATATATTTTATTTAAATATTTATTATATGAATATTTTTATTTAAATATTTATTATAAGAATACTTTTATTTGAATATTTCTATTCTAATATTTATTATATGAATATTTTTGTTCGATTATTTATTTTACAAATATTTTTTTCTAATATTTTTTATACGGATATTTTTATTCTAATATTTATTATATGAATATTTTTATTCAAATTTTTATTATACAAATATTTTTATTTGAATATTTTTACTCAAATATTTATTATAAGAATATTTTTTTCGTATATATTTTATTCAAATAATTATTATATAATTATTTTTATTCAAATTTTTATTATATTAATTTAAAATTGAGTGATCTAATTAATAATTTTTAGTTGGTTGATCAAAATAAGTATTTATGATCAATTGAGTTACCACTAGTATAATTTACCCATTTTTAATAGGGTAACCTGTTAAACTGTTTCTATTAACATTTTTAATAGGGTAACCTCTTTTAGACTTTTTTTTTAAGAGGGCTACTTTTAGCCTAACCCCTTCTTCAGATTTTAAATTTTTTTCAAATAAAGGAAACTGAAATTATGTTCATTTTGGACTTCCTGCAACTTTAATCCCTCCGCTTCAGTTTTATTGCTGGAAAGGGGCTTCCCCATGGGTAATTCACCCGTTCGGTCCCTCCATGTTCTTATTTATTTGCTATTCGGTCTTTAAGTCGGGTATCTAACTCATTTTAAGATGTTTTGCAATCGGTCTCTGATTTGCAGTGGTGTTTTAATTAAAGTCTTAGCTTTACACTCTTATTTATTTATTTATTTCATTTTCATTTGTTTTTCTTTTTGTTTGTATGTTATTTGTTGCATATCATTGTCATTTTCGTTAGTTTTCCACTTTGATCTTTGTTCATACCCGGCTACTTTGACGACATGGATACATAATGATAACCGCATGTCAGAATGGAAAACTATTTTCAATGCTGGAATGTGAAATAAACTTCATGTTTTGGTCTCCTTTGAATCTTTTGGATAATCGGTTTTACTTTCTCTGTAATTTCTCATTTGGTGCATTTAAATTTCGTTGTACTTTGCTCTTTTGTCTTTAATGGTGGGTATGTACGTTTTGTTAGGAAATTGCATAATGATAACTCTTAAAGTAATTAACACGGGCACTTAAATTTGGTCGTAAACGCGGTCAGTACTAATATGTCTGTAGTGGTTCAGATGCTTACCTTTGATTTTAGGTGCTTTAAAATAAATACACACATTTAATTAAAAATGAATTCGATCGTTAAATTAGCCTAAAAAAAATTAATATTAATAAAATGATTATTATTAAAGTATCAATTTTTGACGGTGTGGGGTGTTAATCCTCCCCATCCGTGACCGACTCTTGAATCTCAATTTTATCGAATCTCTAATTTTACGGTATCCGATCTACTAAAACAGCCGGTGGCCACTCCCAATTTTACAAATCACATTTTAAATTGAATCCTAGTAGAAGAAATTTCGTTGTAATTAAAACAAATCAGGTAGTAATTTATTATTTGAGGAAGTTTAGAGTTTAACCCTGACATACACATTTAGGGGGTCTACAAACACAACCGATGCATCCGTGAAAATCACAAAAGTAGTAACAGTCTTCAGTAATTTCGCTATGACCAATTCGAACAATAGGTCCCAATGCTTCTGTAATCATATTTGAATCTAAAATCATAATATCACAGTATTAGATTACACAAATGAGTTAATAATAACAACAACAAAAAAGAATAATTAGATAAAAAAAAAACTAACGAGTTCCAAAGATGAAAATAACTACAAAAATAATCAAAGTCATTGAAAACTTTTCATCTTTTGATATGTGATTGTCACGTGGATAGACTTTCAAATCAACCTACTATGCGGATTTAGATAATGTAACTCAAAACAAATCCTTAAGTAAATCTTTTCAACCTTCTCAGAAGATTAAACTTAAATACTTGAAATAAATAAAGAAAAATCTCTATTCATATTTGAGCTCCTCTAATCAAATGATCTATATAAATTTAAATCGATGGTTATGATCAAAACTTATCAACCACAATTTTAGTATACTTATTAGAATATTTTTTTATTTATGGTAACAAATCTTATGTTTAAATGATAAGTTTATATATTACAACTATTCTTTTTATAAAAAATAATTTTAAAATAAAAAAATGATTATGATAAAAATATAATATGTATAGGTTATGGTAAATGAGTTTAAAATGATTGTGAAAAGAAAAATTGGGTGACTAAAAAATGATGTGGGTTATAAAAAATATGAAGTTAAAAAAAATCTATTTGTTTACGAAGTTTGGAATTTGGAATAGATTTAAAAATTAGGTTTTAAAATTGGTGAATTTGAAATTTAAAATTAAGTTTTAAAGTGTGTATTTAGATCTGGAGAAACTTTGAAAAATTAAAAAATTGAGAATTTGTTAAAAATTGAAGACTTATTTTAAAAATCTAGGGATTTGATTAAAATTACGGTCTGAAAGTAAAATATTGAGAATTAGTTTGAAACAAAAATGAGGATTTATTTTTGAAAAAAAAAGAATTGAGTCGTCACCGGTTACTTTGGTAGGCGGACACCGTTAAAATCAAAAATTCTCAATATTAATACCCCACCGGCCTCGTTAATACCCTACCGGACACCGTTAATTTGAGTCGATTACGTATGAGATATAATTAATACCCCACCGGCCTAGTTTACGAACGAATATTTGAGGTACTGCATTAAATAAATTAAATTGGTATGTTACATGTTAAGCAAATATATACAAGGAAATAAAACGAATATACAAATAAATAAATACGAAAAATAAAGTACATAAATTAAATTACAACAAAATAAATACTAAAAAATTAAATTGCGAAAAATTAAATACGAAAAAGTAAATATTAGATGTTAGATTGTAACACCTTGATCCCGATCCGGATCCAAAGTGTCACATTTGGGTCACCAAAAACTCGATCCATCAAAATTCTTTTAAAAGCACGTGTTCAAATACTTAAAATATCACATGTTATAAACCCACGTAGATCAAAATAAAATATAATAAAGTGTTTACAAAACAGGAATTCCTTTTCAGAATACATAATCCGACTCAAACTGAAATCCAAAGTAAAAGTACAGACTCGATATGTGGTAAGATCCTATGAATACATTAAGTCCTAATAAAGATCAAGTAGTGCACTTTTTAAAAACGGCTCCGGTGCTAGAAAATCCTCCTCGATGTGCTCCACCAAAGCTACCTGTCACCTACACACGGAAAAACCACAATTTCACACGCTGAGCTAACAAGCTCAGTGGTACATAACAACTCTAACAATTCATAGGCATCATAAAATGGACAAGCAAGATAGCATGGTTAAAATTGCACAGAAAGGCTTCTAAACTAAGGTTCATCTCTTAATCTACCATAGCTACAGTTCTCAATTTAATATTCCCAAGTATCAACATATATATATAAAGTTCACATGTTATACCAGGCTTAACTACTCGGTCTCACACAACCCATCGAGTTATACCAAGATCACACAGCCTAAAGGATTTCTCAAGATCACACAGCTCTATCGGGTTATATCTATCTTACCCTACTCACACAGCTTTAGGGTATCAAGGTCATTGACCACAGATATCATGACATACACACATGCATGCAACATCCATAACTACTGGCCAAGCGTAGTCCTACTATACCCATGGTCATATAGTCATTAGGTGTCCCCGTGATCACATGGCCATCGGGTTGGACCATATATGGATCAACATAGCTACAGATACGTCCGGGACATACTTGGATTAATATAGCCACAAGTAGTCTGATCCTAAGGTCACACAGCCCATCAGGTTACTCGAGTTCACATAGCCCATCGAGTGACTTGATGCTCACACAGCCCATCAAGTTATATTTCTTATCCAGATCAGTATAGTCACGGATAGATTCGAACCGTATCCAAACCATATAGCCCGTGGACACGTCATACGTACTTGCTCACACAGCCCAAAGTACACGTCCTCTTAACCAAGTGCCCATGCACTGACTCTAGGATATCGTATTCCTTTACCGAGTCACCCAAGTATAACATACTCCTCGAGCACCAACACGCAAACATGCCATATATCGGGCACAAGTCGATCCACGTACAAAGATCCAGAGTTTGCTTCTAATATTTCAAGTCACTCTCATACTTAAGATTAGTACACAACCCATTAAGTCATTTATGAGAGCATCTTTAGTCTATTTTATTAACCAAAGCCCTTTAAACATTGGTGTCCTACCAGCACACAAGAGGAACCTTAACCCCTATGCGTTATATTCTGATATACCCGGAGTCCTTAGGGAAACATGATAATAATTAAGTCATCTGCCTTTTAATGAGTTAATCGTTCTAAGATCTCGTGTATGGACATCTAACTCGTCCCATGTATTCTATAGTTCATTTTATAGTTTAAACGACCCATAGGACTCCTATGGTAAGATTATAAGATTTCCCAACCTTGCCCTCAAGAACTTGTACCATTTACTCAGGGGGTATCGATACCCATTCAGGGGGTATCGAAACACCCTGAATCGATACCCTTTCTAAAGGGGTATCGAAACACCCAGTATCGATACGGGTATCGATACTCTTTGACCAATTCTAAGGTCAATCGAGGAAAGCCTATCCAATTCAATACGGGTACCGAATCGATAAGGCCACTAGAAGGTTCGGTATCGAACCGTGGTTCGATACGCCTGCACAACAAGCCTAAGTTTTGCCTATAGGGTATCGATACCCCCTTCCTATGTATCGATACCCCTGCACGAACTTGCACTTCTAAGGTTGTAAAACTCTAAGAAACCTCCCCAATCCATATAATTGATTTCCAAATTGATTTTACATGATTAATGAAGCATATAAGATAATTTCCTACCATTTTTACATCTGTTTAATCCCTAATACGAAATTCATCATTTCTAGGATTTTAAACTATGTCAACAATCCATTTCAAGCATTCACTAGCCAAAATCAAGCAAGACACGAATTTATGAAGTATATGAGATGTAAGAGTCAGAAGTGTACTGACCTCAAGCTACAAACCCGGATTCAAACTTCTTCCTAGCTTTTCCTACTTCCAAGCTTTGATTTTGAGCTTCAAACCTCTCTCCCACCAAACCAAGAGATGAACACCTTGATACAAAGATCTTGAGTTATTGATTAACTTCTCCTTGATGAAGAATTCGAGATTCTTTAAAACAAGTCCAAAGTTTCTATCTTTCCTTTGTTTTTGGAAGAAGAAAGGATGAGATGAGAAAGGAGATGGTGAAGGAAAAGAGATAACCCTTCTTTCCAAAGGTGGCTGGTCATAAGTGGATGGGCAAGGAAATTACTCCTTTGCCCTTCACTAACATCTCTTTCTCCATCCCAACCCCAAAACTAAGCCCAACAAGCAAGCACACCACAACCCGAAAGGTTCACAAGGCAAAACCGAGGCCCACCAAGCTCCAACATGAAACCTGACTTGACGATCCAAGCTTGAGTCAATGCCCGAGGTTGACCTGGAAAAACCGGGTCGTTACATAGATATTTACATAAAACGGATCATGAATTTTTAGATCATTCCCGTTGCAGGTCACTGTAAGGCCGAAACAAACGAATGAATAAATAAATAATATGAAGAATAAAAATAAACACTAAATAATATGTGATATACCTTCTGTAAGTTATATATAAAAAACGATATTAAAAATTATATATGTATTATACACCGATGGATATGATAATAATGTGACAGATGTTCATATAACGACATGCATGTGTATAATATATTAAAACGTAACTTAGGTAATATAGATAGTATATATAGATATATTAAAAAATAAATATATATACATAGATAAATATACATACATAGAAATCTTAACTAAGATCATTATTCATCGCCTGAAGCATATTATGCCTCTTATTGTTTATTTTACTCAGACTAATTTTATTTCTAGTCGCTCTATTTCGAAGAACATCATTTTTAATCAAAAGATTGTGTATTCTATGGAAAGGAAAAAATTAAACAAGACTAGATGACGATTAAGATTAAAAATGATGTTCTATTTTTACGAGATACTTTTGTTGATGTTGGTAATTTTTCTGCACCCTTAATTAGTCTCATAATGCACTGTGTTACTTCATCTATTGTTTAAGTGCAATGGAATGGAGTTTTATCTCCACCTTTTAGGCCTACAAGAGGAGTTCGTCAAGGTGACCCTCTATCACCTTATTTATTTATTTTGACAATAGTAAAGCTAAGTCAAACAATTCAGAATGCAGTTGACAATAGAAGAGTTCGCCAAGGTGACCCTTTATCACCTACGGTTTCTTTTGACTTATTTTTCTTAAAATACATTAAATTCACTTATAATCAATTGTGTGACCGTTAATTTTTTCATTTATTTATTTTATCAAGGTTAGAATTGATGTTATAACATCGATCAAGATGATATTCTTTTGATTATCTTGTTAATATTTTTGTTTTAGACCTTTAAATTAAATTTGGATACGAACTCACAGTCATCGTTCTTGTTTACAATTGAGTTAAGATAGTGAATATTTTTATCTTTTATCGTCAAGCTTTGATATTGTTTGTCTTAAATTTTACTTATAAACTCTAAATCCTATACCTTAAACCCTAAATTCTAAATTCATTAAAATGAATTTTTAAACCATAAACCATAAACTTTAAATCCTAAACTCTAAAATCTAACACTAAATATTAAATTTTTAAATAAATTTAGGGTTTAACATTTAAAATTTAGGGTTTAGGATTTAACATTTAAGGTTTAGAGTTTATAATGTTAAACCCTAAATTTATTTAAAAATTTAAAAATTAGGATTAGAGTTTAGAGTTTATATAAATAATAGTTGAATGTAAATAAACAAATATGAGAGACTATATATATATATAAATAATAGTGGTTTACATTAATAGAGTTTGCTTGGCCTAGTGGTTAGGCCAGTTGAGTTTTATGCTTTGAATCCATGTTCAACCCATTCTAGAAGCATGTTTAAGAATTTTACTTTTCTCCTCGAATCAGGTGAAATTACCACTAATTTAAATAATTTAATTATTTTATTATGATAAAATTAAGATTAAACGTAAAAATATATGATTGATAGAGAATAAATATGTAATTATATCATTTTAGTTTAACGGCTACGTCATCAGTTCATTAATTTTTTAACGATTGGTGGCTATTTTAATATCAAATTAATAATTTATCGGTGTATTTAACTTTTTTTAAAATATTGTGGTTATTTTAATATCAAACTCATAATATTGTGATTATTCATATAATTTATCTTTATAAATAATATCAAATTATTTATCACTTAAATAACTCCGATAACATATCAAAATCTAGATTACAATCGAAAATGCGATTTAGGATTGACTTCGTGTAGAAATCAATCTATGAAAGAGAAGCTGTTTTGATATATGACAGAATCTTTTGTTCGAGTTTTTCTATAAAAAAAAATCTTTTGAGATTTAGGATTATAGGTCGGAAAGTTGTTTAAAACACGACACATATGACACTTTTTTTTTCTTTAATTTTTATTTTAAAAAAATCTTTAATTTACATGAAACCCAAACATTAACATAAACC
Source organism: Abelmoschus esculentus (assembly GCA_035048815.1). Lineage (NCBI taxonomy): Eukaryota > Viridiplantae > Streptophyta > Magnoliopsida > Malvales > Malvaceae > Abelmoschus > Abelmoschus esculentus. The sequence continues at coordinate 296,481 of JAUCBN010000021.1, forward strand.
GTCACAAACAGAAAACATATATTAATTTTTCGTTAAAAATCGATAAATAGATTGTTGATTGTTTTGTTGATGAACATCCAACAATAAATTAAAAAAACAAATTAAGTGTCTGATCGACGATTGAAGGGTGAAAAATATTGAACGGTGAAGTATATGACGTTTAGATTATAAGTGATAAACCACCGGCATGTGGAGAATAAAAATATTAAACGATGAGAGAAATGTGATTTAAGAGTTTGAATGAAAAAAATAAAACTTCTAAGATTTTAAAAATTTATATTAGAAAAATCATAAATTAAATAAATCAAAAAATTAGATTGCATGTCATGTTATAAATTGAATTTCATAATTTTTAATGATCACTAATGAAAATCTTAATTTGAATCATGAAAAAATATATTAACCATTAATTTAACCCGAAACAAAGTTTAGACACCTGAACGAATAATTTCATAATTCGAGGGCCTTTCGACGCTTAAACCATCTATATATCTATTTGATTCTTTAACTTTTGCAAGAGAAATGGGTTTCACATAGGCGGGATGTTGTAGAAAAGTGCAAATGTGTCTCTAAATGGAATCTAAAATATAAACAAGGATTCCAACTTTTAAGACAGAGCAAACACATGTAAATTTTTATGTCTTATCAATAAAAAATCCATTTTTTTTTGTTTAATTGTTGGCTCGTAAATGATGTTATTTTGGTCTCTGAGCATATCATGTAAATTTTAGATGTCTTAATACATTACAGATGCAATTAGAGCTCATGTTTAAGCTTTGTAATATCAACCTTCGGATCTTCATGCCTCCGAGCTTTTTCATAGGCTTCGGCAAGTGCTGACTCGAGTTCGGGCGTTAGCGTCTTTCCCCCGGCCGGGAACAGTCTGTTATACACACCGCGATCCAAAAATTTCGAGTTCACCATCTCTTGCATGATGTTGAGGAAGGTTGCAACGAAAATTGCTTTCTGGTTATCTTCTTTGCTCTTAGCCTCTTCAAAGGCCTGATGGAAATCCACCTTGCTAAGGTCATTCTTCAAGTCGTAGCGTTCGAAATATCCGGCCTTTTCCATTTGGTCGAGGGCGATCCCGACGCCTAGATAGAACGCTTGTTCTTCGTCCATCGGTGTGGTCGGGGCCCCTGCATCTTGACTTGCGGCCTCTATGTCATGACCAGAAACAAACTGGATTGAAAGGATCAGGGCTAATGAGAATACAACCAAAGCAATCTTCGTCATTTTTTCCCCCAAAGGATGAGCTATGAGCTTGCGGTGCATATAGATGGAATGAGATGCAATTTAAATAGTCTGTGGTGAGGTATTTGCGGCAAATTTATGGCCATTTTTTAGTGTTAATTGGTCTGGTGCACAACAATAATACATGTGTAGGATGGAGATAATTTTAGGATTGCGCTTTTATTCGAGATTTTTCGTCTTTATTTATGTTTTTACACTAAAATATTATGTTTAAAGTTTAAGATTAAAATTTAAGGTTAGAATTTACGAACAAAATTTATAAAATGAGAGGTAAGATATATTTTTTAAGTTCAATTTCTAATATACAATTAGGGGTGAGCAAAACTTGACTCGACTCGAAAAAACTGAATAACTCAACTCGATCCGAGGCGAGAATACTCGACTCGAAATTTCATAAACTAGAATCGACTCGAAAAAATTTCAAATAAAGTTCGAGTTGTAAAATAGAAATTCGAGTAACTCAAAATTTTTAGTAATTAAAGGATTAATTTTTAAGTTTAAGATGAGTCTATCATTTTTTATAATATATATACATTGATATATAAAAATATAAAGAAATATTGTTACAATATGAAAATATATATATATATCTTATATTGACAAACTGACCAAAGAATTATAGAAGAAATGTATTGTATTGAATGAATGTAAAGTGTATCAGGTACATTCTTTATATAGAACCAAGAACAAAGGTAAAATGATAATAGTGTCAAACTTAACAGCCTAACAACTTCAACAGAAGTTAGTTACACTAAGCTCATTGCTACGAGTATATGCCATGCATAGCAGAAGTTTCTAGAAGCTAAGCTTCATTCAACATTCTTCCTCCTTCCTCGTGTTTTCCTTCTGTGGTGATACCAACTCGTTGTCTGAACTCCTCAAAATACACTCTTGACAAAGGTTTGGTAAAGCCATCAACCATTTGATTGCTTGCAGGCACATAGTTTACTTGAACTTGTTTGGTAGCAACTTTCTCCCTTACAAAATGAATATCTAATTCAACATGTTTAGATTTTGCATGATAAACTAGGTTTGCACTCATAGCAATTGCACTCGTATTGTCAGACCAAATCGTGGAACACTCTTCTTGTTGTATTCCCAAATCATTCAACAAAGCTTTGATCCAAGACACCTCAGCTACCACATCTGCAATGCTTCGATATTCAGTCTCGTTGATCGAGACACTGATTTCTGTTTCCTCGAATTCCATGAGACTATATTATTTTCTAACAGCACACAATTTTCTATCACTGACCTCCTATCATCTGGATCTCCAGCCCAATCTGCATCAGCAAAGGCTGTGAGGACAACTTTTGTTGTATCTTCTGCAGTGTATAAAAGACCATAGTCAAATGTCCCTGCTAGATATCTAAGAATTCTTTTAACCGTTGCCCAGTGTTCTTCACATGGCTCATGCATAAATTGAGCCAGCTTGTTCACACTAAACACAATGTCTAGCCTCGTATGACACGCATATAATAATGCACCTACAATGCTCCTATACATATAAACATCTGAAACTACACTTCCCCCAACTCTAGTAAGCTTTGACGTTGGTAACATTGGTGTAGGAGTTGCTTTGGCATGATCCATTCCAGCTTTGTCCAACAATTCCCTTATATACTTCCTTTGGTTCAGAAATAATCTTCCTGAGCTTCTGCATATCTCAATACCCAGGAAGTAATGCAAGTCCCCTAGATCTTTTAGAGCAAATTTCTCATTTAGCTCAATAATCAATTGATTTATATTCATATCAGACTCACCAGTAAGTATTATGTCATCGACATAAACTAGCATATAAGTGTTCTTTCCTCCAGACTTCCTCATAAAAACCAATGCATCTGCCTTTGAACATCGAAACCCAATACTCAACAGGTACATCTTGAGTTTATTGTGCCAATTTCTAGGTGCTTGCTTGAGTCCATAAAGAGCTTTTTGTAGCTGACACACCAACATTTGTCCGTTAACACCAACCTTCTCAAAGCCAGGTGGTTGTTGCATGTACACTGCCTCCTCTAAGTCCCCATTAAGAAACGCATTGTTAGTGTCCACCTGCCTCAGTTTCCAATTTTTTGTTACAACCAAAGCGAGTATTATATTCAATGTTGTGGACTTGACTACAGGACTAAACGTTTCCTGGTAGTCTTGACCAGGTGTTTGAGAGTAACCACGAGCTACTAAAAGAGCTTTATACCGTTGAATAGAACCATCTGAATTACGCTTCACCTTAAACACCCACTTGCAACCGATTACCTTCCTTCCTTCAGGCAATTCTTCAACTGTCCATGTCCCATTTTTTTCAAGTGCTTGTAACTCATTTTCTACTGCCTCCCTCCAGTTCTGGGATTGAAGAGGTTCTTGAATGTTCACTGGCTCATCATCACTTAAGTAACTTGCAATATAGCCTTTAGGTCCTTTAGGCTTGAATATACCATTTTTATTTCGAGTCATCATAGGATGACTGTTGTTCGATGCTGGCACTTGACGAGCTTCAACATCTACCGAATTCCTAGCTTCACTAAACACACTTTGAGACTGACTCTCCTCCTGACTCATACCATGCCTCGATACTTCAGTTGTTACATCATCATGTGTGTCCCTAAACGTGCTATGTGACATTATCCCAGAATCACGACCTTCTTGTTCACTTTGCATCTCATTCATTTGTACACTTTGAACACCTTCAGGTTGTTCTAGATCACCAACTTCCATTAATGGTAAGTCTTGCACTTCATTTACTGGACTTTCTGGTTGCTGCACAGATTGATCCGCAACATGAGAAACATCACCTATGGAAGGGGATTCGTGAACAACAGTATTACGCCTATCTGCAGGAGTTGAAGGATTAGCATTATGCCTGACTTCTGGAGTAGGAGGATCAAGCGTAGCATGATGTCTGAAACTTGCTGGAAATGGCTGAGACTCTCCTTGATAGGTCTCATGATGCTGTGAGGGAGTCTTTTTATCTGCAAAAGGAAAATAACCTTCATCAAATATTACATGCCTAGATACAAATATCTTTCCATTGTTGGTCATACACAAGTAACCCTTGTGTTGTGGACTGATGCCAAGAAATGTGCATGGTTGTGATCTAAATTCTAGTTTGTGTTGTTGAAAATCTCTAAGGTGAGGAAAGCATCGACACCCAAACACTTTCACAGACTCATAATTTGGTTTACGCCCATGTAAAACTTCAAAGGGAGATTTTCCTTGTAACACTCGAGTAGGCAATCTGTTTATCAGATACGCTACCATTGAAACAGCATAGGACCATAAAGAAAGCGGTAGAGAAGCTTGTTCCAGTAGCACCAAGGCGAGTTCAATCAAATGTCTATGCTTACGTTCCACTACCCCATTTTGTTCTGAGGTATGCGGACACGTAATCCTGTGACGAATACCTTCCTTGAGTAGCATAGATGTCAACTTGCGATATTCTCCTCCCCAATCAGACTGCAACTCCTTGATAGTCCCATTAAACTGTGTTTTGACCAAGGCTTGAAACTGTTGAAAAGCTTCAAGAGCTTGGCTTTTGTCTTTCAACAAATACACCCAACTATATCGTGTGCAAGCATCAACAAAGCACACATAATATTTAAAACCTTTAGATGTTACATGAGCTGGTCCCCAAAGATTTGTAAATACCAGTTGAAAAGGTACATTATACACAGTTTTAGAGTTGTGAAACGAAAGCTTGTGACTCTTGCCCATTTTACATGCAACACACATATCAATCTTATTAATATTCTTTTCAATTTGTACATTTGTGTCCTTACAAAGTTGTATGAGAGTATCATGAGCAGGGTGCCTATGTCTCATATGCATCAGCTCATATGAGCTTACATATGCTCTTGCTTCACCATGTCTATGTTGTCCATCTACCGAAACATCAAATTGGTACAAACCATCACGTTCTTTGCCTTCAAGAAGAACTTGTCCAGTATCCACATCACGAACCAAGCAATACTTCGCATGAAACTCAAAATATATTCGATTATCCCTAGTAAACTTGGACACCGAGAGGAGATTACGAGTTACTTGGGGCACATGTAATAAATTTGTTAAGACAAGTGATCTTGAAGAAGTTAAAATATTAGAATGACCAGCTCCACTAATATGTAAACCAACACCATTGCCTACAACCAACATACCTGGTCCCTTATAAGCAGACCCTTGTACCATATTGGAGGAATCTGGAGTTACATGATGCGACGCTCCAGAATCGACTACCCATTGATCTGCTCCAGCTTGTGCTGGTGCCACTAGATGAACTTGAGCAGGCGTAGTGGACTGACCAAGTGGTAGTGTGCCATTTGAAACTCCATCTTCATCCACATAAATCGAAAATTGATCCCGCCCCATATCACTTGATTGACCTGAATCTACACCAAAAAATTTTTGATCAAACCTATACCAACATCGACTTACAGTGTGACCATTTTTTCCACACAATTGACATTGCAGCCGAGACCTTTCCCAACCACGACCAATGGTACGTCCAGAAGAATTGTAAGGAGGACGAGGGGCCTTGTAAAATTGATTTGGCTGCCCATTGAACACTCCAGTCTGAGCCCCAGGGGAAACAACCTGCCTCCCATGAACTACATTCATCATATTAGCACTTAAAGGCATAAACTCATGGGATGAATTAAAGCCCGCTAATTGCGTTTCAGCGTCAAGTAGAATATTACAGACTCGTTCTACTGAAAGTAATTCTTTTTTCGCAGTTATAACTGCCATGAACGACTGAAAATCACGAGGCAATCCGTTCAAAATACTTGTAATATGCTCGACTCTAGAAATCTTACAACCACAAGAGGCTAAAGCATCACATACCTCCTTGATTCGAGAAAGATAAAGCATCATACTCTCTTCTGCTCCCTTCTTTATTGATCTCAACTTATAATGCAAACTCATAACCGAAGTAGTAGATTTTGAGAAGATTTGTACAACTGTATCCCATACCTGGGCTGTGGTTTCGGCCCCTACAAACTGAGGAAGGAGATGAGCACTGATCGTCGATAAGAGCCAAGAGGCAACAACACTATCTTGGGCAACAAAATCCTCATACGCCGGATTCTTTGCTTGTCGACCATCAGAAGACACCACAACTTTAGGTGGAATTTCAGCTTCTCCATGCAACATGAATTCCAGCTTGTGGCTGCGGATGGTGAGTAAGACTTGTTTCCACAAAAGAAAATTCTTCTCATCCAACACAACATTGATCTTTTTATTGGAGAATTGTTGTCCAGACTTCGACCCTTCATTCGATGCCTCAGGAAGCTCAACTTCACTCAACATGACTACTGTAGATTACACTGATCGTCAGCGGAAGAAACCCCTCTAGACCTTGGCGAATGATACCATGACAAACTGACCAAAGAATTATAGAAGAAATGTATTGTATTGAATGAATGTAAAGTGTATCAGGTACATTCTTTATATAGAACCAAGAACAAAGGTAAAATGATAATGGTGTCAAACTTAACAGCCTAACAACTTCAACAGAAGTTAGTTACACTAAGCTCATTGCTACGAGTATATGCCATGCATAGCAGAAGCTTCTGGAAGCTAAGCTTCATTCAAACATATATGATTAGAGAAAGTCGTTTAAATTGGAATTAAATCATACTATAACATGACAAATAATTTCAATTAAATATTTATAAGAACTCGAAAACTCGACTCGATTCGACTCGAATTTTTTAAACTCGACTCAAACCGAAAAAAATTCAAATAAAGTTTGAATCATAAAATATGACTCGTCAACTCGAATAACTCGAAATTTTTTAACTCAACTCGACTCGATCGAATACTCACCCTATATACAACTGCTTCGATCATTGATAATGAATTTAATAGATCTTGGATTACTACTTTTTGTAAAGAAAGGATTACGTGAAAGTTAAAGTAGGATGACTTCCATCCGAAGTCTTGTTATAGAGAATCGCAATTAATTAGGGTTTAAACTTTGTTAAGTGTTAATTAAATAAACTCCCAATGCAAATTAACCACCTATCTAATATATATATAGATACATACAAAGTTGTACCTATTATATTGTCAGCTTCATGGGAAACACTATCGTCGGATTTGGATCCCTTACGGGAAGATTTTTTTGTAAAGGCAGCCGCAATATTGTTGAGCAGATCGGCCAGGACGAGGATTGTTACTGTTGTTTTCCCCAGAATCTTACAATTTCCTCTCTTGTTTTTTCCTGGAAACCGATCATTGGTGGCACTGGTTCTGTTTTGGACTATGAAACTCCTGACATTCATCGACTTTTCACTTTCGGTCGTGAATTAGGTCGGGGAAGTTCTGGGATTACTTCTGTCTGCACCGAGATTGCCACCGGCATCCAGTTCGCTTGTAAATCGATACCGAAAACAAGATTAAAACGCAAACAGCAAGTGAAGGAAGTTACGATGGAGATCAAGGTACTGCAACGTTTGTCTGGTCAGGAAAATATTGTCAGAATCAAAAATGTTTACGAGGATAATCTATGTTTTCATGTCGTAACCGAGCTTTGTCGTGGAGGCGATTTGTTCGATCTAATTAAAGAGAAACGTTATTTCACTGAAAGAGAAGCTTGTGAACTTACACGAACCATTGTTGGTATTGTGAAGACTTGTCATTCTCATGGGGTTATGCATAGAGATTTGAAGCCCGAAAATCTCGTCTTGGTTAACAAAGACGACGCATTTTCGATTAAAGCCATTGATTTCGGAAACTCCACCTTCTTTAAACCAGGTATCTTTACATTGGCTATGAATGTATGATCATGTGATGCTGTAAGTAGGTTGAATTCTGTTACTTGCATGACAAGTAAGTTGTTTTTCTTGCTTTCTCTTTGTTGTTATAGGCCAAGTTTTCCATGAGACCATAGGAACTCTGTATTATGTAGCTCCGGAGGTGCTTCTAAACAACGGTCATGGACCGGAAGTCGATATTTGGTCCGTCGGGGTTATACTGTTTATACTCCTCAGCGATGGCAATCTACCGTTTAAAGCAGGTACATTACAATATTACCAATTATGTTCTGATCCTAATATAATACCAAAGCAAGAATAGTACATGAAATACCTTACTTCCTTTTGGATTTTATCTCTGTGTACTTCAGAAACAGCAACGGGAATGTTAGATTTGATATTTGGACGACGAATGGATTTTGAATCCGAACCCTGGCGGAAAAGATCCGCCGGTGCAAAAGACCTTGTTCGGAAGATGCTATGCACTAAACCGTCGGAACGCTTGACTCCGGACGAAGTGTTGAGTATGTATCCTACATTTGCTGGTACAATAATGTTGATTTGCTATGGTTTCTGGTTTAGATTTACCAGTTTTTCTTTTGCTTTGTTTCAGGTCATCCTTGGATTTGCCAACATGGATCCCTGGATAAGGCTCTACTTCTTAAACCAAGTAATGTTTCCGGACAATATCAAATGGAAGAAGGAAATACAAGACTAAGAAGATGAAATTTGATACAGTGAAGAAATAAGGGCTATTTAAACTATGTTGTTTCGACTCATTTAACATCCGCGTTTGTTCCATAAACTTAAAATTTGAATATATTTGTATCCGACACATTTTCGTATTAACCGATTAGATTAGAATGCAAATAACATGATATTTAAATAGGTTCCGGCAAAAGTTATTTTACAACCATTAAACTCATTGCTCAAATTCATCAGAAACAATGCAAGCTTCTAAAACATGTTTTTAAACTTTTAATGTAAATTTCTCCTAGTTTTTTTTTTCTAATAGATTTTGTCCATGATTTAAAAATTAAAAAAAAAAGTTAATGGGGAATTTTAATCGTTTACTTTAAAGATTATTGATTAATTATAAAATATATTTTTAAATATGTATATATCTGCCTAATTGAATTTCAATACAATTTTGTAAAACATGTTTTTAGAAATTTTAAGGCGTAAAGATAATTTTAACCTATATCGTTTATAGTTTTTGTCGTTTTAGTCTTTATTCTTTGGGGATAATTTTAGCCCTTAACCTATATCTTTTTGACAAATAGCTTATTTTTTAACTAGCTTGATGACTGGACCGTTAAAAATTTAACGATGATATATATATATATATATATGGAATATAATTTTAAATGACATGAAATATAACCTATCAAATACATACATATATATATATATGGAATATAAATTTATTCTAATATAAAATATAAAATAATTAAAAATAAAAATATAAACACAATTCGAATAAGATTTTGATTTTATCATAGTTAAGGTTAAGAATGTTTAATAATCTTTTATTTTAAAATTAATTAATTTTTAATATTTTATTTGAATTTTAATTGTTTTATATTTTATATTAGAATAAAATTATATTCCATATATATATATATATGTATTTGATAGGTTACATTTTATGTCATTTAAAATTATATTCCATATATATATATATATATATATATATCATCGTTAAATTTTTAACGGTCCAGTCATCAAGCTAGTTAAAAGATAAGCTATTTGTCAAAAAGATATAGGTTAAGGGATAAATTTATCCAAAAAAATAAAGACTAAAACGATAAAAACTATAAATATTATGGGTTAAAATTATCTTTATGTCAAATTTTAAAGTATTAATGGTTATGTTAGTTTTACAATACAGATTTAAAGTTTATAATTGTTTTTTAATAATAAAATTTTTGAGATTTAAATTTGATTTTTTTTAAGAGTAACGTTTATACGAATATTAATACCAATATTTTTTTATGAAGTTTTATCGAATGATAATAATAGGGTTGACAAACAAATTAACCAATATTAATTAACAAAAATTATCAAAATATCATTTTAAAATATTTTTATTATTTTTTTAGTTTCTAAAATTGATTAATTTAAACTGATTTGTATCGTACATCTAATTTTGATGAGTGAATTTTTTAATTTAGATTTTATGCATATACTATATCTCAAACTCGAGACTTATTTAAACAGAACCAAAATGCTTATCACTTGAATCGGTACCATTGGTTTAAAAAAGTATCTTGATTTAAGATATTTTTTACCGATTTAAAATTTCTTTAAAATTATATTATATTTTTACTATATTGATTATTTACCAAAAAAATTAAGTAAATATTGATTTTTTTTACAAATATATTGTTGTTCTTTGATTATTTTTTAAAAAATAATGATTTACTGTAAAAATTAAAAGTCAGATAAAAAACACCCAACTTCAAACAATAACCTAATAAAAATTTTGGTACTGTTTGAAGTTGAAAGTCGAAACGTTTTTCATCCAATTTCAAATATTATTTTTTAAAAAAAATATTTTAAATTATTCAATAGTTTATCTCTGTAGGGCAAAAAACTGTTTTTTTTTAATTGAAGTCGGATGAAAAATATTCCGACTTTATTTATATAAGATATTTACATGGGTCTTTTGGATGAATAAAAATTCCATTTATAAAAAAAAAAAAAAGTACTCCAACTTTAAAACATTACCAAATATTTTATTGAGCTGTTATTTAAAATCAAAGTTTAATTTTTACAATAAATCATCTTATTTTAAAAAATAATTAAGGAGGAATAATATATATATATATATATATAAAAGGGAAACAATATTTACTTAAATTGTCCTTATTTACCAGATATTAAAAAAATTACTGAGACCATAAGACAAAAAACAGAGACAACAAAGACAGCCCCATAGGCAAGAATTGGTTTTCCACAGATATTCCCCTTTCGCCATCGGAGTAGCTGAAAATAGAAGCCAGATATGGCAACAACACAAAAGAGATTGGCTTCGGTTGCCGCGTTGTGGATTCTAGTTCTTTTTGGAACCTTAGTTTTGATTCAGGTACCCCTTTTCTTTCCTCTTTATTTCCTTGCTCACAGACTAAAGAACTGGAAAAAAAATGGGATTTCTCTCCTTTGTGATGTTTTTAGAATCGATTAAACGACGCTGGAGTTTCAGAACCCAAACTTAATCAGGTTTGTCGATTCATTTATGTAATTCGTCCTTTTGAATCTGTGAATCCATAGGGAATACAAATTGAATTGAATTGAATTGAATTGGGTTTTTTTCTCTCTCCTTTTTATGTAATTTAGGGCGTTGATGATGTTTTAGAAGAAATTACACATAAAGTGTACTTTGATGTCCATATTGATGGAAAATCTGCTGGTATGCTTTTGTTTGATTTTCTATACAAATGGGATTTAATGTGCTAGTATAAACAAGTCATTTAATTGATATCTGAAACTATAAATTTAGTCCATTTTCTTGTATTATAAAACATGATATCATCAGTTGGAACCTTAGATGTCAGATTTCGCTTCTCTCAGTTTTAGTTTAGATGTCGGATATTTCTCTCAGTTTTAATCTTTCTTGTTTCTGTTATTGCTTTTGAAGATCCCTTAGATACACTTATAGAAGCATCTATGTTCATTGATTTTTCTTTCAGGTCGAATAGTCATGGGCCTATTTGGCAAAACTGTTCCTAAAACTGCAGGTGACTAGCTCAGAAATTTTGCAGTTCATTAACCATTTCCATGAAAAGATTGTGCAGTTAGTAGTTCACTGTTACAAATATTTTTTTTTTCTTACAGAGAACTTCCGCGCCCTTTGCACAGGTAACCATGTTTATTCCCTTATAGATCTTTGCATGTTCTTAGTGCTAGAATTCTCTAATGTATGTGCTCAAAGTAATGGGGTTTACAGTATCTTGGTGAGATTGTGACTGTTTAGAGAAGTTTGCTGTAATAGAGTTATAATCTTTTTTATTATTTATTTATTTATTTTTCACTCATAGAAGCAAATTATCTTCGCATAATTTAGCATGTAAACTTAAAACGACATATGTTCTAGACAGTTTTTGCTAGGGGCTGTGACGCCTTTTTCCGCTCTTGGTATGCCTCATTGTCTTCTGGACCTTAACATTCTAACTTTCTCATCCATCTATTTGGATCTTTGGTTGTTTAGGTGGTTAATAAAAAAAATATAATCTTTGTTTATAAGACAAACCTTTATTCGAGAGTCCTATAGTGTTGTTTGAACAGTGGATCTATGCTTCAGTTTTGATGCTCGACTTTTTCTTTTTAACTCTGGTCAGTTAGTTAATTTGGGAAAACTCACTACTTTTAGCTGCCTACATATATTTGTTCCTTGTATTACAGGGGAGAAAGGAACCGGAAAAAGCGGGAAGCCTCTTCATTACAAAGGGAGCACTTTCCATAGAATTATTCCCAGCTTTATGATCCAGGGCGGCGACTTTACTCGTGGCGATGGACATGGTGGAGAATCTATATATGGTGAAAAGTTTGCTGATGAGAATTTCAAGCTGAAGCATGATGGGCCTGGTGAGTTATGATCCTTGTATGGTTTATAAATTTCCTTTGATGCATTCTTTCTGTAAAAGGTTTTTTAGTCATTGGTGAAATAGTAAATTCGAACTGCGAACCCGGAAAGGCCTATAAGAAGTATATTACTAATTATTTACTCCTTCAATCTTTTTCATTATGATCAGGACGGCTTTCGATGGCCAATGCTGGGAAAAACACCAATGGATCACAATTCTTCATCACAACTGTAACAACCAGCTGGTATTTGATTTGTCCCCAAAGTTTTTATCTATGTTACTTATAAATTACACATACCCGACGTATATGTTCGATACATATTCAGATATAGAAATGAGAGTATGATCCTCCAAATATATGGAAAATTTTAGAGCAAATTGAGCCTACCAACTTTAGACACATATTACTACCTGACAACAACCTCCCAGTTCGGATAATATAAGCCTTTTTCCTATTTACGCATGAGCTTTTCACAGTTCCATATCGTTGCTGAGGAATCATAAGTTTGTATGATGGTTGGTTCCATTTGTAAAAAAATGCATTCCTATAATAGTTTGAGATTTTCCTGAGCTTACAGACATGCGTACTATTGATTTTCCTTGAAAGGTTGGATGGACATCATGTCGTATTTGGCAAGGTGATTGCTGGAATGGATGTTGTCTTCAAGATAGAAGCCGAAGGAAACAACGGCGGTATGCCGAAATCTAAAGTTGTCATTGTAGATAGCGGCGAGATGCCTTTATAACTTACACTCTTTGTTTCAACTAAATGTAAACTTTTAGATTCTGTTTCAATTGATAATATTCCCTTTATAGAGCATAAATCAGTTACTTTCTTAACCGATAAATAATGTAATTATCGGGTTTCAGACATCTTTTTTAGCAGGTCTCTCAAGGTTTTATCACCAACTGCCGAGTGCATTTTTGGTACTCATGCAGGTAAAGGGAATCTCTTAAAAGAGGATTCTTGGCCTGACTTAGTTAGGTGACAAAGCCTCGGGCAACCGTTGTCGTCGTCTGCGATTATCAAACTATACAAATAACATATCAAAACAACCCAACCATAAGTCATCACAGAACAGAACAATTATCTCAAACAAGTTCCAAAAGCAAGACACTGAGAGCTCCAACACAAGCACTTATTTCAGGACAACAGCAATAAGAAAAGATATACCCTTTTTTATTTTATATATATTATGGATAATGCAAGTTTCAGTCCTCCCTGTTGTGTCCGTGGCTGTGTTGTTGATGAAACGCAGAGGAGAAATTGGAAGACATATCAGAGTAAAGAGAGACAACCTTGGAAATGTTACCATTCAGTTCCTGGATGAGTGCAACGTTTTTCACCATGTTGTCGGGGATTTTGGACTGGTGATTCTCGTTGACCTGTTGGATCAACGCCCGATTCCGGTCCAGAACCGACTGGACCTGCTTGAAATTCTTTTCAAGCGTCGCCCAAGCTTCTTGGTTTCCCTCGAAATCATCGGAATCTTGGTTCCGGTGATGCTTCAGCTTCTTGTTGGCGTTGTTTCTGGGGTTGCTGGCCATGGTTTTCGAGCTTTTTTTTTCTTTTAGGAATGGAGTTTTTCACATTTGCATGTAAGAACGAAAGGCTACAACGATGCTGAGAGCATGTTTTAGGGTTTGAGTCATTGAAGAACCGCGGGGAGAGGGGGAGAGGAGCTTTGGGGTATAAATGGTTGAAGAATTGGGGTCGGGGCACCATGGAAAAGCCGAAAAGGGTTGAAACTTTGAAGAAAGCTTCGTTTTCACGCGCTACAAGAGCGAGTGTGACCAAATCATTTATATTCTCGGACAGCAATATAAACAGTACTAATTCTCATGTGCGTTAACAGTTAATACCGATATCGATTTGTTCGGTTGGCATCAACGAATGCTATGGATGATAACAGGTTGAATTTTTGTAGTCTTAATCTCAAATTAAAATTTAAATTATACATCTGATTTGATATAATTTAATATATTTTATTTTTGATCTGATGTACTATAATAAAAATCATAATTTAATATAACTGATATTTTAATAAAGTTTGATCAAATTTATTTTGATTTAAAAATTAATAAAATATTATATATTATATAAAAAATATAATAAATATATCGAATCAGATCAAAGAATTTTTACTTTAAATTTGGACCCAGTTTGATTTTATTTTTTCTTCAATCTAAACCTGATATTTTTAATTAAAAATTCATCTCTATTAAATTAGGTCAGATTAAGATTGTCGGATTATATTATCGTCTCTGACAATTTTATATATGTTTTTTTAGCAAACTTTAATATGTTGTGGTTACCTTCGTATGTAATTTTTAATACTTTAGAATTTAATTAATTTGACACGAAATATGATATAAATAAATAGATTATCATTTTCAATATTACTGAGAAATAGTTTTCCGCAATAAGATTGAAACGGTGAGCAATGTACAAATATTCTGAAAAGATATTGATGTGTGAAAAACACGCTCCTTGCATGAGAGTGGTGATGACAGCTCATATGAAATATCTTAGGCTGTACCTTTTTTAACAAAAAAGGGCAAAAAGAAATTAAAGGTGGCAGAAAAATATCTTGGAATATATAATAAATATCTCCCGATTAAAAAGTGCACTTTTTCTATTCCTTTTTTTGGATTCCCATCACTTTTATTTAACTATTTTTATTTTAAATTGCGGTTTTTAGTATTTTTTCTTAAAAGATGAAAAATAAAGAGAAGAATAACAATATTCAAATTGGGCAGGTTAAGATATACACGGTTCTTTTTAACATTTGGATCAATTTATATATAACTATAATAGTTTAATTATAATATTTCAATTCAAAAATGTGAGATTTTGATATTATTTAAGATGGGTCAGTTTATCACGTATTAAAATATCATTAAATATTTATTAATATTAATTATAGTTAGATATCATTAAATTGAATAAGATTAAAAATTTTAAAAACTTAATAACTAATTATAAATTATTTAAAATAAAATTTTATTTAAATTATTTTTTAAAATATTTTATTTTATTTTTTAAAATAACTAGATCAAATATTAACTTTAATCAATTTTAAAAAATAAAAATCACTAAAACCTTAAACCCTAAACCCTAAACTCTGTATCTAAAACTTAAAACTATATACTTGAAACCCTAAACTTAAATTTCTAAATTTTAAACTCTAAAATAGTTAATGTTATTGGGGTTTAGAGTTTATGATATTAAGATTTGAGTTTAGGATTTCGGGTTTAGGATTTCAAGCATGTGATTTTTTGTTTTGAGTTTAGGATTTTAAGTTTAAATTATTTTAATTTTTAAATTAACTAAAGTTAGTATTTGATCTAATTATTTTTTAAAAAAATTAAATTATATAATATATAATTTAACTAAAAAATATTTTAAATAATGTATATTTCTATATTAATTTTTTAAAATTATTATTTTATTAATTAATTTAATAATATTTAATATTAATAATATTTAACGTATTCGATGTTGTCGTATAATTTTCCTATAGCTAAATACTTAATAATAGAATTTTACTATCCTTTGGATTCTTCCTAATTTAACGAAATTTATTTTATTTAAACCGTTAAATGGATAAGTGAGAAACTTACTCTATTTATTTTATTATATACAATTAATTTCTTAGAGGATAATGAATAGGAAAAAAAAGAGTGAATGTAATAGTTTTGATTGAAGATGGAATCTTAGAAGAAAAGTTAAAAAGAATAATAAAGTTTTCGGATATCTGAATAAATAAAAGCTGATGTTTTTATTTATATTGTATTATACTATATCTATACTTATATTTAAATGTTTTGAATAATTTTTCAATATCTAATGAAGACTTTATCCTAAATTAAATTATTTTATATTAGAAATTTAATTTTAATATATGAATTTTTCGATAAAGATTTTTTATTAAAATCATTCAATTACCTTATTTAAGGATTAATTTCTGGGGTGTGTAAAATTTTGGTTAACCGAATTAACCGATCGAACCGAAATTTTTTTCGGTTAATCGGTCAGTTAATTTTAGATTGGATCGATTAACGGTTAATGATTTTTTAGAATTTCGGTTATTGGTTAATTCGGTTCGAAATCGGTTAATTAACCGAATTAACCAAAAATTTTATATATTATATATTATATATTTTTATATATTTATTTTTAGTTATTAAATTTGTAAAAATTATAAAATGGTCATTAAATTTTATAAAATTAGCATAAAATAATAATTAAATTTATTAAATTAAAAAAATAATTATTAAATGTTTTAATATTTATCAGTAATTTATAATGTATGATGAATCAATGTAATAATTCGATAAGTCTAATGGGTTTTTTATAATTTTTGAAAGTTTCGTTCCTAAAAAATTATTTTAACATAATTTAGTGACCATTTGTGTAATTTATCCATTTTTTTAAAAAAAAATGGTTAATCGATTTAACCGATCGGATTAACCAAACTTTTTTTCGGTTCGGCTAACGGTTAATACGAAAAAAAATTCGATTAATGAAATTTTGGAAGTTCAGTTCGGTCGGTTAACCAAACCTACCGTTTGAACACCCTTATTAATCTCTTTAAAATTATTTTAATGATATAATCTCTTTTCATTCTTTATAAAACTTTTAAATTAAACTAGTTACATGTCGATATTAAATGATTGAATACGAGACTAATAAATTCAAATATTAATTATTTATTAAATATTTTTTTATAAATGTATTTTTTATATAAAATATTACTTTTACATAGTAAGTGTGATAAAATCTAGTATATATTAATTGATTAATTAGGTTAGTGTCACAAATTAATAAAAAATAATTTTTTTCTTAAATAACAATAATTGTTAGGGTAAATTATAAAAATAACTATTAAACTTTTATGACATTTATA
The DNA here is from genome assembly GCA_035048815.1 of Abelmoschus esculentus. Classification (NCBI taxonomy): domain Eukaryota; kingdom Viridiplantae; phylum Streptophyta; class Magnoliopsida; order Malvales; family Malvaceae; genus Abelmoschus; species Abelmoschus esculentus. The sequence goes on from JAUCBN010000021.1 coordinate 313,977, forward strand.
TTTTGATCATTAAATTTTAAAACATGCGATATAATCATTGAACTTTTAATTCATTAAAGAGATGACTTTCCATTTCTCCTTTCTCTTTCTTTCTTAACTTTCAATGCCCTAAGTCTTTCAAGATTCCAGATATATAATTATGGGATTTTCTGCAAATATCACATGCAATGTGAATAAAAGAGATTAGCTGCATGACCTAAGCCTTTCAAGTCCATGGATATTATGGCACCTGAACTCCCTGCAACATGCAAACAAGGAAACCTATAAACAACTGAATTTACATGGACAAAATGTAACCAAAAGACATTCTACTTGCTGTAAACATCTCTAGCAAGAGACTGCAGATTGTGTACTTCAGCATAACAAGACATTATATTGATGGTATACCTGCTGATTTAGTAGCATATAAAGTTTGATGCTCATCACGGCACAGGCGAGTTGATGAAGAAGCTTATCTTTAATGGAACAAGGCTTGAAAACAATATCACTCATGTTCATCCGCTCAGTTGGTGATTCAGATGAACAAATGAGTACTATTTCAAATATAGAGTCCAAGAGTTCCCTCTTGAAGAAGAATGGTATCTATAATCTCGGTCACCCGATCAGGCAAAGCTTTCCCAACAAAGTTGTGAATGTTGAAACCTTCTTTGAACATATCATGAGTTGATTTTTTCCCTGTAAACATCTCTAGCAAGAGAATTTCATAGTTATAGACATCACCTTTTGTTGACAACTTGTCTTCCATACCATATTCTAAAATCAATTTATCACAAATTATATAATAATAATTAAAAATATATAAAAAATGATTAAGAATTGAAGAAATGGATTAAAGTGAACCGACCTGGTGGAGCATAACCGATAATTCCTCTTAACCCAAGAGAGCTTGACTGATTAGCAGAAAAACTATACATGTTTGCAGAAAGGATTTTTGCCAAGCCAAAGTCGCTTAGATGGTCAACCATTTTCTCGTCAAGAAGAATGTTGCTTGGTTTGATATCACACTGAATGATTGATGTTTCATAGAGATGGTATAGATATTCAAGTGTCTGCGCCACATCTATGGCTACACTTATTCTTCGGAAGAAGTTCAGGTTTCTTATTGTCTCAGATTCGTTTATATCAGTAGTTGGATGCGGCCAGTCCTCCAAGCTTCCATTTGTCATGAACTCATAAACCAAGGCTTTAAGATCATTTCTTTGGTAATCAACAGCTAAAACTACTGTTAAAACGACTGTTAATATCTTAACAAGATTTTGATGTCGGATATTCTTCAACGCCCTACATTCAGCCATGAAACTCCTGAAAGATCCACAAATCACAATTCAGAAGATTAAGCACCTTTATTGCAATAGTTGCTCCACTCTCTTCAAGAATTCCTTTGTATACAGAGGCAAAACTTCCCAAACCAATCGGGTTCTGTAGAGAGAACCCATCTGTGGCGGTTAGGTATTGGTGTATTTATGAATTGTTACTTTAGAGTTTAAATTTTAAAAATATTTTATATATTTTTGGTTAAATTTATTAATTTATGTTAATATCAATCCTCATAGTATTATTAAATTTTAGTTTTAGTTAAAAATAAGATACAATTTTTTAGTGAGTTTAACGAGCAACAAGTTGAGCATACTTTAATTTAGTGAACTTAAACTCATTAATATTTTATATAAAGTTTTATCCTTTAATTTGCATTTAAATAAGTTCTTATGTTCATTATTGGGAGAAATTATTATATGAAACTTTTCCACCGAAAAATTATTACATGAACCATTTCCACTACCTAAGATATTGTCCCAACCAATTAAATTAAGATACATAATATATTTTTTTCATATCAAATTTACACATAAGCATTGGCCAAATCATATAATTTAATGTCTTTCATTTAAAAAAAGAAAAAAAATATATTATCAAAGATTTCTTGTATCATCTTTCTCTTTATTCTTTAAAATTTTCCTAATTAATTTTTTATATAGATTTGGGGTTTAGGATTTAGAGTTTAGGGTTTAGGGTTAAGGATTAGTGGTTTAGGGTTTATATGGGTTAGGTTTAAGATTTAGGTTTAAGGTTTAGGGTTATGTGTTATTGTTTAGGTTAGGGTTTAGGGTTAAGGTTAGGTTTAAGGTTTATGGTTTAGGTTTAGGGTTTAGGGTTAGTGTTTAGGGTTTAGGATCTAGGGTTATGGTTTAGGGTTAGGTTTAGGTTTAGGGTTTAAGGTTCGGGTTTAGGATTTAGGGTTTAGGGTTAGGGATTAGAAAAAATAATTAAAAAATAAATAATAAAGAGGAAGACAACATAAAAATCTTTGGTAATATTTTTTTAATTTTTAAATCAAATGCATTAAAGTGGATGATTTGGATGATGCTTATGTGTAAATATGATATGGAAAAAATATATTATGTGTCTTATTTTAATTGGTTGAGACCATATCTTAGATGGTGAAAAGGGTTCATGTAATAAGACACATAATATATTTTTCCATATCATATTTACGTATAAGCATCATCCAAATCATCCATTTCAATGCATTTGATTTAAAAATGTAAAAAATATTACAAAAGAAATTTTATGTTGTCTTTCTCTTTATTGTTCAATTTTTTTAATTAATATCTTTCAATCCCTAACTCTAAACCTAAACCCTAAACACCAACCCTAAACCTAAACCCTAACACTAAACCCTAAAGCTTAAACCCTAAACCCTAAAACCTAAAACTTAACATTAAACCCTAAACCCTAAACCATAACCTTAACCTAAACAATAACCCTAATTACTAACCCTAAAACCTAATCCTAAACCTAAACCTTAACTCTAATCCTAACACTAACCTTAAACCCTAAACCCTAAACCCTAACCCTAAACCATAACCCTTAACCCTAACCTAAACAATAACACATAACCCTAAACTTTAAACCTAAACCACATAAACCCTAAACCACTAATCCTTAATAAACCCAAAAAATAATCTCTAACCCTAAACCCTAAACTTAAACCTTAAACTTCAAATCTATATAAAACAATTAATTAGGAAAATTTTAAAGAACAAAGAGAAAGATGACACAAGAAATCTTTGATAATATTTTTTTTCTTTTTTTAAATTAAAGACATTAAATTAGATGATTTGGCCAATGCTTATGTGTAAATTTGATATGGAAAAATATATTACGTGTCTTAATTTAATTGGTTAAGATCATATCTTAGGTGGTGGAAAGAATTTATGTAATAATTTTTCCATTATTGGAGTTCAACTTGATTAATATCGTTCCCATACTTTGTAAGTTGTAATTTTGAATGTGATTTATAATTTTGGAAGGATTTTGAATGTTCAATTTAAAGAGTATGAGGTTATGCTAATAATTGTTATATGATTTATGTGTAGAAATGTTATTTTTTTTATTTGTAATAAATGTTATTTTATTTATATCCAGAGATAAAACTAGTTATCTATTTAAAACATTCCAAGTTCTCAAACCGATGATATAATTAGGGTAAATAAAACTCGAATCAACTTAAAAAATTAAATAATTTGATTAGAAACAAAAATACTCGAATCGTTTTGATTTGACTTAAAATTTTATAAACTCAAATCAACTCAAAAAAGTTTCAAATAAAGTTTGAGTTGTAAAAAGAAAATTCGAATAACTCGAAAATTTTAGTAATTAGAGAATTTATTTTTAAATTCGAGACGAGTCTCTCAAATTTTTATGATATATATACCAATATATAAAAATACGAAAAAAATATCGTCATATATGAAAAAATATGAAGAAATATATATATATATACATATATATACATATCTTATATGATTAGTGAAATTTATTTAAATTAAATCAAATCGTAACATAAATATAATAAATAATTATAATTAAATTTTTATAAGAACTCGAAAATTCGACTCGAATTTTTTTTGAAGAATCTTCAATATAAATAACTCAAAATTTTTTGACTCGACTCGATCGAACGCTCACCCGTAGATATGACTATTAATATTTTAATAATTAAAAAATTATTTAGATTCAATATAAAATAAAACATACAATGGTTATAGTTGATAGAGTCAAAACTAAGTTCATTAGCTGTCTTGTAACCCCCTAAACTGGCCTATGTGAGAAGCCAGTCTAGAGGTCACATGGATCGTTAAAACATAATCAAGTTCAAGTAAACTAAAAATATCCGATATGAAAAATAAAATTAGATGTCCTCTAAAACAAGTAAAAACGTTACTAAAATAGGATGTCTTGAAAACACAGTTGTTCACGAAAAATAATCCTCAAACCCGAAGTCAAACGTAAAATATTCAAAATAACATCATTGACAAAAATAGCTCATGTCATCATAAATGTAATTGAAAATTTAAAGCATTACTTAAAAGAATAACTGGAAATGAGTAGATCCTCCAAATGCCAAATCCGGGACGCCTATCTACGGCTATTTGAAAGGGGAAGAAAACGGTATAAGATACGAAGCCCAGTGTGTTCCAACAGTGCAAGTAAAATACAAGTAAGAAAAAATATAACAGTAATAACAGTAAATCAGGTCATGTATGTGCATGTCATGCTACCCTCCAACCGAACTCCTGGATACAGTTTCCCAGAACAGTATCGGACACAGACATTAACCTAGGCCCACCGGGGCGAAGGTATCGACCTAAGGAAACAACTTAGGGTACAGGCGAAATTACCCCGATCGTAGTACGAGAACCGATATCAGGCGGAATTACCCTAACCGAAGCTAGGAATCGTAAATAGACAGAATTACCAGCGGGATCAAGGCTGAACCGAAACTCAACACTATGTATTATATCCCAGTCCCAAGATATCAGGCATGTAATGATAACAGGCATAATGATAACAGTGTCAAGAGATAATCTGATATTATGTATGCACCAAAACAGAAAGTATTATAAAGAGCGTTTCATGCATAAAATTCAAATATATATATATATCTACGTAAAATCCAGAAAAAGTAGTCATGTGCACATGTCAAGTTTGTTCAAAACAAGAAACAATAATATACAGTTATGTAGCACACAAGGAAACAAACCCCGAATGGCAGAAACATGTAGGTGATCTACTGGGAGTTCGAACCTCGCTCTGTAACAGTACTGGATCCTAGAAATATAAGATATAATTTTACTAAAACAAGAACTAAAAACTGAATTGACCAATTGAGGGTATAAGAACATACGGGTTACGATTAGCTCTCGGGCTCAGTCAAAACGGGAGGAACTGGGCTGGGTCGGAACACGATCGGGAGAACTATGGGGTCCTACAAATAAACAGGTAAAGACATTAGACTTTAACCACAGTTAAGGACTTAACTTAGAAGAAAAGTTTGACTCGAGACTTAAAATTCCAATTTGGAGGCTTTCGGGTTCGAATTTCGAGAAACGGACTTCACGGGTGGAATCAGGACGTCGAAAAACATAAAATAGGAGTTTTTGAAAAATTTGACTTTTGGGGTCAAAGTCAACGCTGACGTCAGCAGTCAAAGTCAAAGCTGACATCACAGTCAACGGTCAATGGGTCAGGTCGGTCAACGAGTCAGATCGGGTCGGTCAACGGGTTAGGTCAACGGGTCGAATTGGTTTGACCGGTTCGGTTCTGGTGGACCGATTCGGCTCGGCTCGGGCTGGACAAGGTTGGACCGGGTTTTGACCAGTTAGCTTCAGGCCACCGTCCAAGGCGGCCGGAAATCGCCTCGGTGGTGCGTGAAGGCCACGCGCGGCCCCAACGATCAAAAAACCTCAAACAAGACGATTCCCTCACCAAAAACACCCAAAAACACCGAAACCATCTGTTAAACCCAGAAAACAAAACGAGAAAAGGGAAAGAAACGATTCTAACCCTAATCGGACCGAACTTCTCCGATGAAGGGGCTGCCGGCGACGGATGGGTGCGGAAGTGGAGGCGTTCTGCTCGGCTACGGACGGGGAGCACGGCGAGACCGGCGACGGCCGATCCACTGTCGATCGAAGGCTGATCGAACAGATTTCCAGTAGGGTAAAATCCCTAAGTTTGACGAAGGTTTCCGACCCGATTCACGGCGGTACAGGCGGCCAATCGGCGCGTCGGGAGAGGGGTTTTGGTCGGGGGAAGGCGGCGGTTCGGATGGTGCCGGCGGTGACACTCACGACGCGACAAAGATGAAGATCGAGTGGTGGTCGGTTGTGGGAGATGGAGAGTTTTTTTATATTCGAGTCAGAAACCGTTTTCAGATCTAAAATATTACTTATATAGGACTTAACAAGGTCTTAAAATAAAACCCTAAAAAAGAAAAACCTTATTATTAGTGTTGTTGTTATTATTATTATTATTATTATTATTATTATTATTATTATTATTATTATTTAACTACTAAACACGGATGTTACATGTTCCCTCCAAATTTTGAACTCCCTCACTCCTATATAACAAACGCATTTCAATCTGCTAATCATTTCAAAAGACAATTTCCTTCTCTTCCTCTGCAAGAAGCTCCCTCACAAATCCAAAGGTTCAAATTTAACTCTTCTTGTTTTGATTTTCATCTTCTTTATCTTTCTTTTTTTTTCGTTTAATTTAGTACTCTGCTTTAAAACAGATGGCAAAAGGAAAAGGCAAGAATTATATGAAGAAATATGCAAAGATCAACAAATACCCATGCAACATTTGCAACAGAAAATTTGAGAAGTTCCGAGGCTTGCAGGAGCATCTGAAGAGTACACACGGCAGAGCAAGAATTTGTCCAAGGTGCAAGAAAATAACCGAATTCATATTTTCGACCGTTAAATAAAATATAACCGAGTTGAGGCTCGACTCTCGAAAATGTAGTCCTCAGCAGAGTCGCCAGCTGTAATCACCGGTTTTCGTCCGGGGAGTCGCCACCAATAGATTTTTATGCCGGTGCGATTGGAACACCAAATTTATGTCTACGAACCAGAACGGGTCCGGGAGTCTGTTACGTGTGAGGAAGGGTGAGCACCCCCACAACGCCCGAAATTGGCACCTGTCGGTTATATAATATTTTATATGAAAGAAAATATAATTCGATTATAATTTTAATTTTATAATCTCAAACTTTAATTTAACCTCCAAAATACAAAAAAAGTTAAGGAAAAAAACAATTTATAATAGAGTTAAAAGAAAATAATATTGTATATATATATATATTATACTATTACGTATATTATGTAAGGTTCACATGAGTGTATATTAATAATATACATATTATAATAATAATGATATCATAATAATAATAGTAATAATAATAATAATAATTGTAAAAAAAACATAAAACAAAATAACTATAATAATAATAATATGAAGATCATGATTTGTGAAAGTATTAGGTACTATTCTGCAAAAAGAAAAGAAGCATTAGGGGTTGAAAAATAATAATAAGGGACGAAATTGAATAAAATAAAAGAAAATGGCTTAATTTAATGAAATTGGTGACCAAAATCAAATACAGGACAATCTAGGAGACTGGAGTGCGAACGGGCTGGACGTTCAGGGACCAGGAACGTGATTTCCCCACTAATCCGGATAAGACGCGGGTTCGGGTCGATTTAGCGGGTCGGAGCCGGGTACCCAGGTGTGAAACGGCACCGTTTGAGGCTTAAAAATCCGGCAACAAAACGGTGCCGTTTAATCTCACACATAAAAGCCCATTTTTGGGCTAATGTTTCTCATTTGCTCATCTTCTCCAGAGGTGAGAGTAAACAAGCTTAGGAGCTCTCTCCTTCCTTAGTCGCCGGAGCGATTCCCGGCCACCGTGCGTGGCTGCTGGCCGCCGCGCCGGTGATCGGAATCACGAAAGGAAGCTAATTTGGGATTCGTCTCAGAGCGCTGAAGCCGAATACTAGCTCGGTTTTACGAATGGACGCACGGATCAACACAGATCTGAAAGATAAGCGTTCGTTTTTTTATTTTTTTTACCTTCTTTTTGTGCTTCGATATGCTCCGATCTTTCTGCTTTTCTCTTCTATTTTTTTGTTCGAATATGTGGGTTGAATATTGCTTGCTTTAGAGTTGGTTTTGGTTCTGAATATTGCTTGTATTTGATTTTTTTTAACCGATTGGTCCCCTTGTACATACATCTTAACTGGGTTTTTATACCCAAGATTAATGTATATTTTAATGCAAGTTGTTTAGGATTTTTACCCTATTTTTACAGATCTGGAAACATAGATTAGGCTTTAATGCTTGTTTTTATCCTTTTGCAGATTGAGGGGACACCGGCGGTGGGTCTGCTACATCACGTGATCGTGGCAGTGGCCGGCAAAACGGACGAATCATAGGGCGCGTGGCCACCACGTGCGAGCTGAATAGCCGCATAAGACAAAAAAACAAAGACAACAAAGACAGCCCCATAGGCAAGAATTGGTTTTCCACAGATATTCCCCTTTCGCCATCGGAGTAGCTGAAAATAGAAGCCAGATATGGCAACAACACAAAAGAGATTGGCTTCGGTTGCCGCGTTGTGGATTCTAGTTCTTTTTGGAACCTTAGTTTTGATTCAGGTACCCCTTTTCTTTCCTCTTTATTTCCTTGCTCACAGACTAAAGAACTGGAAAAAAAATGGGATTTCTCTCCTTTGTGATGTTTTTAGAATCGATTAAACGACGCTGGAGTTTCAGAACCCAAACTTAATCAGGTTTGTCGATTCATTTATGTAATTCGTCCTTTTGAATCTGTGAATCCATAGGGAATACAAATTGAATTGAATTGAATTGAATTGGGTTTTTCTCTCTCTCCTTTTTATGTAATTTAGGGCGTTGATGATGTTTTAGAAGAAATTACACATAAAGTGTACTTTGATGTCCATATTGATGGAAAATCTGCTGGTATGCTTTTGTTTGATTTTCTATACAAATGGGATTTAATGTGCTAGTATAAACAAGTCATTTAATTGATATCTGAAACTATAAATTTAGTCCATTTTCTTGTATTATAAAACATGATATCATCAGTTGGAACCTTAGATGTCAGATTTCGCTTCTCTCAGTTTTAGTTTAGATGTCGGATATTTCTCTCAGTTTTAATCTTTCTTGTTTCTGTTATTGCTTTTGAAGATCCCTTAGATACACTTATAGAAGCATCTATGTTCATTGATTTTTCTTTCAGGTCGAATAGTCATGGGCCTATTTGGCAAAACTGTTCCTAAAACTGCAGGTGACTAGCTCAGAAATTTTGCAGTTCATTAACCATTTCCATGAAAAGATTGTGCAGTTAGTAGTTCACTGTTACAAATATTTTTTTTTTCTTACAGAGAACTTCCGCGCCCTTTGCACAGGTAACCATGTTTATTCCCTTATAGATCTTTGCATGTTCTTAGTGCTAGAATTCTCTAATGTATGTGCTCAAAGTAATGGGGTTTACAGTATCTTGGTGAGATTGTGACTGTTTAGAGAAGTTTGCTGTAATAGAGTTATAATCTTTTTTATTATTTATTTATTTATTTTTCACTCATAGAAGCAAATTATCTTCGCATAATTTAGCATGTAAACTTAAAACGACATATGTTCTAGACAGTTTTTGCTAGGGGCTGTGACGCCTTTTTCCGCTCTTGGTATGCCTCATTGTCTTCTGGACCTTAACATTCTAACTTTCTCATCCATCTATTTGGATCTTTGGTTGTTTAGGTGGTTAATAAAAAAAATATAATCTTTGTTTATAAGACAAACCTTTATTCGAGAGTCCTATAGTGTTGTTTGAACAGTGGATCTATGCTTCAGTTTTGATGCTCGACTTTTTCTTTTTAACTCTGGTCAGTTAGTTAATTTGGGAAAACTCACTACTTTTAGCTGCCTACATATATTTGTTCCTTGTATTACAGGGGAGAAAGGAACCGGAAAAAGCGAGAAGCCTCTTCATTACAAAGGGAGCACTTTCCATAGAATTATTCCCAGCTTTATGATCCAGGGCGGCGACTTTACTCGTGGTGATGGACGTGGTGGAGAATCTATATATGGTGAAAAGTTTGCTGATGAGAATTTCAAGCTGAAGCATGATGGGCCTGGTGAGTTGTGATCCTTGTATGGCTTATAAATTTCCTTTGATGCATTCTTTCTGTAAAAGGTTTTTTAGTCATTGGTCAAATAGTAAATTCGAACTGCGAATCCGGAAAGGCCTATAAGAAGTATATTACTAATTATTTACTCCTTCAATCTTTTTCATTATTACTTATATAGGATGGTGCCGGCGGTGACACTCACGACGCGACAAAGATGAAGATCGAGTGGTGGTCGATTGTGGGAGATGGAGAGTTTTTTTATATTCGAGTCAGAAACCGTTTTCAGATCTAAAATATTACTTATATAGGACTTAACAAGGTCTTAAAATAAAACCCTAAAAAAGAAAAACCTTATTATTATTATTATTATTATTATTTAACTACTAAACACGGATGTTACATTTTCCCTCCAAATTTTGAACTCCCTCATTCCTATATAACAAGCGCATTTCAATCTGCTAATCATTCCAAAAGACAATTTCCTTCTCTTCCTCTGCAAGAAGCTCCCTCACAAATCCAAAGAGGTTCAAATTTAACTCTTCTTGTTTGATTTTCATCTTCTTTATCTTGTCTTTTCCTTCTCTTCCTCTGCAAGAAGCTCCCTCACAAATCCAAAGAGGTTCAAATTTAACTCTTCTTGTTTGATTTTCATCTTCTTTATCTTTCTTTTTTTTCGTTTAATTTAGTACTCTGCTTTAAAACAGATGGCAAAAGGAGAAGGCAAGAATTATATGAAGAAATATGCAAAGATCAACAAATACCCATGCAACATTTGCAACAGAAAATTTGAGAAGTTCCGAGGCTTGCAGGAGCATGTGAAGTGTGTGAGTACACACGGCAGAGCAAGAATTTGTCCAAGGTGCAAGAATACCTTCATTTCTGAGAGAGATCTCAAAGTTCACAAGCAAATATGCGATGAATGTAAGTTATTTAATCTTAATTATTATTTGATTTGACATTTCTTTCATTTCATGATTTTGCAGTAATTCATATTTTCTTTTAGATTTTCTTTAACCGTCTTCTTTTTTATTATTTTAGTTTAAAGATTTTGACTAATTAATATTACGTAAGTTAATTGAAATAATAATTATTAATAATAAATCACCTCCGATTATGATTTTGCAGGAACTAAATCAGTTGATGACCTATATTAAATAAATCAGGTATGATTTCCTCTTATATGGATTCCTTTTCTTTTAGCTTAGTTGCTTAAAGGTAAGACTGCTTTACAATTGACTGAATTCTCTCCTAAAATGGATCAGTGAATGATATTTCTAATTTCTGTAAGTATTTGATTCATTAATCGATCAATTTCAATCGAATTTTGTATAGAACTATAATGAGTGACCTTTTGATTAACCAAAGACATAAAGATCATTAAGAACATGTTTGATAAATAGTGGCTTAGGGTTTAGAGATTAAGATTTAGGATTTAAAATTAAAAAATTAACTTATGAATTATTAAGATTCTTTTACCAATTATAAAAAATATATGAATAACCTAAATTTAATATTACCTCGACCAGCTTCAGAACTCAGCTTTGGTTGCATAGCTCGTTTTATTTCTCGACCAGCATTGGCAATTCAATTTCCTCCCGCTGCAACAGACCGTTTCCTTTTCATCTTTGTCTTCCGTCCTTCACCTGGCAATCTGCGGATCTTTTCTTCAATTCGAGCAGAACACCCATTGACAGCTGAAAGCACTCACTATCCTTTTCTACTACTCCTTGTTGCCTTGGATTCACAGTAGTCCTGTTATCAGCCTGGTAGCAGGAAAAGAATAAAGAAGAAAAAACAAGGGAAATGAGTTTAATGAAGCATAAGCTAAAAATTAAGAGAGTCAAAAGGGTCTAGTCAAACTACATGTTATGTTTCTGTCTTATTTTCCTCTCTTAAAAATTAAATAGCAAATGATGAGACATCATTATATTCCAGCAATCCCAGAGAAATACCCGTAAATCAGCAAATGATGTGCGTACACGCTTGTTGAGTCCCACACTCTTTGGTCTATCCTCTGATCGCTGGTTCATTATTTCATGAGTGTTTCTATGAATCCGGCTTCCCATCTTTGCACTGGTTACTTCATTGGTTCTATCACTGGAAATATCACTTTGTTGATGCTTCTTTGAGCCTAAGGCTTCTCTATACCTTTACAATTTAGAAATTGACTCGCGTAATTTTTTTCACATAAAAATCATGTATACTCAATAAACAAACACTGTCAAGTGTCTGCACAACCTACAAGCAGGAATCACACAATGATAAAATATGCACAAGTACAAGCTCAGAAAGATGAACTGCGAGAAGAGGCGCTAGAATTAATGGCAAGTTCATATCGTCCACCTGAGACAAATACTCAAGCCGCAAGGACATTTGAAGATGGGATATTTACATTGCACACAGAGAATACATTGAATATGCACCATGTTATGTGTAAATTGTATGCATCATAATTATCATGTACCATGTTGTTGTTATTTTCCATTCTGTTTCCACTGAAAGTACCTACCTTTAAATGTTCTCTTGTCAACACAATTACAATAAGAAGTCACTACACTAACTCATTAAGGAAACTATGCTCCATAAAACATAAATCATTCACTTGCTTATTTTATGGTATACTCTCCCCTTCCAATCTAGGTAGATGCCCTCTAGGTGAGTGAGAAGACAACTATGAAAAAACAGTGGAAATCTCCCTTGCAAAGCTGACTGATAACTAATGAGGATTAAGGGCAAGTGATGGCAACCCCTTGGCATGCTGACTCTCCAGTTCAAGAAGCATCAGTGACTTCTGTCTTTGATACCTATTCCGCTTTGCAGCAAGTGCTGCCAACATAATATAAATATAATATCAATAACATTCCATGAACACTCTGGCAAAAGGTGATAAATTTCAACTAACAAAAAACACAAAAACGAAGTCATCAATGGCATCTTTGGTGCAAAATCCAATTAACTTTACACTATAAGAAGATGCGGCAGCATTCATTCATGCACTCTATTCTACAATGAACGTTAGAAAAGCTGTAGTTCCTCCTCTATCATTCCATAAATTTTAAGTTCTATAAAAAAAACATATCAACATTCCATAAACATGAAATACCAGTCGAAGAAAAAGTTCGAACATGGCAGATTGGCACAACCGGAATGCTTTGTCCCCATTGCCGCTTCCGACTTCATTTTTTCCCTTCAAGTATCTGTATTCAACACTCGTTCTGGTAACATATATATGAACCTGTAAACCATAAAACCGAGTAACATAAGCCAAGCCTGCATTACTGGTAATGCCACAGCAAAAACATGACAAAAATGCTCCTCAATCATTACATGACATCAATTCTTCACAAATGCAAAGGAATCAAAACTAAAAACATGTTATGAACACTTCATTTACTGCAAACATCAGAAGAAGTTCATTTACTGCCACCTGCTATGAATCGTATCCAAGAATTTCTCAGTTTGAAACCAAGGGAAGCAATTAAGACAAGGGAAAACATTGTACATATATGCATCATTTACTCAAACTCAGATGTGAGCATCAAATATATGTTTGTATCCGAATTAATGAAACAGAGTAAAAACAAAAGGTCGCCACCTCGAGGTGGCGATGAAATGTTGGTTCTGCATGGGTTGAATTCAGCGTTGAATGCGCTGAATTTAATATAATTTTTCTAATACCCAATTTTAATTAATCAAACTTTTAATTATAGAATATATTTTAGGGTTTAGATAAAATTATTTAAACTTCAAACTCAATTGAAAAATCTCAATTACAATATTTGAATATATTTTAAGGTTTAATAAGAAACAAAACATATAATACTATAAACAAATTTAGTAGAAATTATTAAAAATTATATTAAATTCAGCGCATTCAACGCTGAATTCAACCCATGCAGAACCAACATTCCATCGCCACCTCAAGGTGGCGACCTTACATCCTTTACACGGCTCATTTTGAACCGAAGAGAAGAGCAGAAATTATTAAAAAAAAGAACGTCGTCACCTGCAGGTGACGACCTTGTGTTTTTACTATAGAAAATGGTCTAGATCCCCAAATATCCTTTGAGGATCCTTATATTCTCAATTAAAAATCTAAAACCCTATATTCCCCAAATTTTGCCTATATTTGCGGTGTTTTTTAATTAAATGTCACTAATTACATAATTTATAGTGACGTTTATTCTTAAAAACGCCGCTAAAAGTGTCATAAAAAACTTGTTTTTGCTGAGACAGCTTTAAAATTGACTGAATTCTCTCCTAAAATGGATTAGTGAATGATATTTCTAGTTTCTATAAGTATTTGATTCATTAATCGATCAATTTCAATCAAATTTTATAGAGGCTTATAATGAGTGACCTCTAATTAAGAGAAAAACATAAAGATCACTAAGAACATGCTTGATAAATAGTGATTTAGGGTTTAGAGATTAAGATTTAGGGTTTATAATTAAAAATTAACTTATGAATTATTAAGATTCTTTTACCAATTATAAAAATATATGAATAACCTAAATTTAATATTATATATTTTAATTATAAAAATTTATTTAAATAAATATATTTAATTGATTGATTCATAAATGCTATGATAAAAATAATTCATAAATATATTTAATTGAAAAATTAATCTCAAATCCAGAAAAACAAATAAACATGAAATAGTACCTAATCAATCAATCCTTTGGTCTGTCACCGGAAGTATGGGATGAACCAAAGCGGAGGAGATAAAAATGACTGTAGAAGATGTTGCACATCTTTGGACTTTGGAAAAAAATCCACTAAGCCATCCAAATCAGACTCATCTACTTCGTCTAAATCTAAAGTTAAATGTTCACAATTGTAGATGCCCATATCAGTGCCACCGGTACGACAAAAATGATCAGGTTGATCTTCCATAAAGTAAATGAAATTAGGTTTGCAACCAGGATAATCAGAGGTGGATATAGCAAAACTGCAACAATTTCCCAAGAACAAGGAACAATCACCAATCGAAGACATCTTATCCCAACTCGGTGCTTGTAGATTAAGCTTGAAAACTTCAAATCCAACAGTTTGATAAACAAGGTACGAACCGTCTGCTGCATCTCCATCTCCATCTCCATCTCCAACTCCATCTCCATCTCCATCTTCATCTTCATCTCCATGTGAAATAATCCGGCGAGATGCCAAACAAAGATTTCCACCCAAATCAAATAGGTATTTGGTTGGAGGGCCGCTAACCAATGGTGGAGGGGCAAATTCGATAGCTTTCGGACGAGGTACATATAAATCTTCGCACCGTAAAATTTCCCCATCGCATGTACAACAAAACACATTCCCCTTGAAATAGATGGCATCCTCTGCTCCATGGCAATTATCGACCGGAGTCCATGCTTTGTCTCCGGACTTTGCAAAAGCTAAATACCGATTCGAATGGACTGCTAGAACGATGCAATCAGAGCCGGAGCCCTCAGGATTCGAAGTTAATATTAGTTTGACTAAAAAGAATTTGCACAAATATTCAGGATCACTATCTACCCATGATTCCGTTTTATATTCGGGGAAGGTAAGTAAGGAAGGAAGGGGAAGGCTTGTTCTTGACAAAGGATTAAACAATCGAATCTCGAGATCAAGGCCACATGTGACCAACCAGCCAAAAGGACTTCCCCAACACCTTCTTCCTCGTATCTCCGGTAAATCCAACTCTACGAAGATTTCTTCTGATACATTGTAAAGACAACGTTTGTCGCTGTTCTCTTCCTCTGTTAGAAGTAAACAAACGGGGAAATTGAGGTTTTGAATTTCATCCACGAGAGAAGCTTGCCAAGACGGACACACCGCAGACATACGAATACGATCACGAACAGACTGAGTCTTGTCTGCAATACTTCTCACAACATCTCCTAACATATTAGCCCAATTTGGGACTTGGGCGGAAAATCCTTCTTTCTTCGAGAACATGATGATCAAATACAAGAAGGACAGGTTTTGCTTCGCAAGAGGGTGTGTACTTATATAGAGTGCGACCAAAGAAACCCTAATATGATGGAAGTAATAATTAATGGGAAGAGTCCTTTTCCCTCAAAGAGAAGAAAATAAAAGGTTTAATTCATAAATATGTGTACAAATTATATATTATTTTAAGATTAATGTTTAATATAATTATATTAAATATATATTCAAAATTTTATTTTGTTAGTGTTTTAAGGTAATATTGTTAAAAAAATTAATCATCCAATAATAAATAATTAACATGAGATTTTGGTTTTATTTTAAAAATAAATAAAAAATAAAATAAATTAACTTAACAATATTCTAAAAGTTTTAAAAATTATAAAATAGTCCCACAATCTTAAAAAAACTCAAACCTTAAAACCAAAATTGGTATCAATCTCGTCGTTGATCACCTTGTCAAATTTTCTGTAATTACTCATCATCAATAATCGGCAAAAAGGATTTCAATCAAACCTTGAACAACAAGCGCAAAAGACTCTAGTCGTTCAACACCCGATTCCAATGCCTCTCATCGATTATTAACGATATGTGGTTGATAAAAAAGGACGATGGCCTCAGGCAATAACGAAATCTGATGAGACTTGGATGACGATAATTGTGTTAATTTTTGAAATTAAGGTTTGGAATTTCTTAGAAAATCTAAGATTTTTAAATTTTTTTCAAAATCAATTTCTTTTTTAGTTTATTTATAAAAAAATTAAAATAAACTCACGTTAAAATTACAGACACTAAACAGTAAACAATTACATATGCATACTGAAAGGAGATTTTCTTAGGTGAAAAATGTGGTCCTGCAAACACCAGATGCTATGTGCGTAGAAGAGAATAGCTGCATTTTGCCTGACCTAAGCCCAACTCAAGTCCATGAATAGTATGCCACCTTAGGTACCTGCAACATCTGAAATCAAGAAAATGTAATAATGTATAAACCATAAATTTATTTCATCAAATGTAACCAAAATTATTACAATAAAGCATTTATCTGAAAAGTAGTGAAATTTTTATGCATGCTAACTGAGCATCATATAGTGACTTGTTATCTTGTTCAAAACAATGCAAAATGTTCACTACAGCATAAGAAGACAGTCTAGTATACCTGCTGATTGAGCAACATATGAAGTTTCACACTCGCGTAAGCGAGATGGATGAAGAAGCTTGTCTCTAATAGAACAAAGTTTGGAAACAACATCACTCATGTCCATACGCTCAGTAGGTGATTCAGCAGAACAAATGAGTCCTATTTCAAATATCGAATTCAAGTGTTGAAGATGTCTGTTCTTGAGAGTGACCGTTGCAAGTCTTTCTTGTTTAGATCGCTCTTGAAGAAGAATGAGATCAATAATTTCAGTCACACGATCAGGCAAAGCTGCCACAACAAAGTTGTGAATGCTGAAACCTTCTTTAAACATATCATGAGTCGGCCTTTTCCCGGTAAACATCTCGAGCAACAGAATTCCATAGCTATACACATCACCTTTTGTTGACAACTTGCCTCCCATGGCATATTCTACAATTAATGTATTACAAACTATATAGTAACAATGATTATAAAAGTGGAAGAAATGGATATAGTGAACTGACCTGGTGGAGCATAGCCAATAGTTCCTCTTAACCCAAGAGGGCTTGACTGATTAGAAGAATTGTTAAGCAGGATTTTCGCCAAGCCAAAGTCACTTAGATGGCCAACCATTTCTTCATCGAGTAGAATATTACTTGGCTTGATGTCACAATGAATGATTGATGTTTCACAATGGTGATGCAAATATTTAAGTGCATGAGCAACATCGATAGCCACACTGACTCTTTGGAAGAAGTTTAGGTTTTTTATTGACTCCAGTTCATTGATAGTAGTAGATGGATGCAACCAGTTTTCCAAGCTTCCATTTACCATGAAATCATAAATCAATGCTTTAAAATCATTACCTTGATAATTGACACCAGAAATGGTTGTTAACACCTTGACAAGATTTCGATGTCGAATGCTCTTCAAGGCCTCACATTCAGTCAAGAAACTCCTGGAAGCTCTCTGATTCATAAGATTAAGCACCTTTACTGCAATAGTTGTTCCACCTTCCTCAAGAATTCCTTTGTACACAGAACCAAAGCTTCCAGATCCAAGCAAATTCTGCATGGAGAATCCATCAGTGGCCTTTAGGATGCTTTGACGATGTTTTCGAGTTGCATCTAGACAAATGTAACTCAAGGATTCCTCCACAAAGCTTATTGTTTCCCTCAACGAATGTAGCACTTGCATTCTTAAAGACTCCTTCACTTGGTACCACTCCCTCAAAATCATTGAAGGAGAGATTTAAATACTTTAATGCCCCAAAGCTCACAAGAAATTTCGGAATCCCACCTGAAAGATTATTATCAGATAGGTCCAATTGTACTAAACCTCTCAATGAACTCCAAGATGGAGGAATGGTCCCTTCAAACAAATTGTCATTCAGAAACATCTTCTCTAGACTTACACAGCTACCAAGGTTGTTTGGAAGCAAACCAGATAACTTGTTTTGAGAAACATCCAATTTACCTAGATTTTTCAGATTTTCTACTTCAACTGGTAGCTCTCCAGTCAATTGGTTTGTTGATAAGTCTAGTGCTATGGACATGGATGAGACCCCAAGAACTTCACGGGGTATTGGTCCACTAAGATTGTTCTCCGAAAGGCCTAGTAATAGCAAATCTTGACACTCACCTAAACTTGAAGGAATGTTTCCCTGGAGAAGGTTAGAATCCAAACCAAGTTTTGTTAACAAAGTTAAATTTCCAATAGAATGAGGAATAGTCCCAGAGAGAAAATTGCCTTGAGCAGCTAATAGTTTTAGCTCTCGAAGCCTCCCAATATCAAATGGAATAGGACCTTATAGTTGATTACTGGTTGCACCTAAAATCTCCAAATTGATGAGATTCCCAATCCCCTCTGGCATTCTTCCCAATATTTTGTTTTCTTCTATTACTAAATGTAAAAGGGTGTCAGAAAAATTGGTAGTGCATTCAGGAAATATCCCTCCAAAACTATTTGTTCCTATATTTAGATTTTGAATTTTTGTATTATTGGCTAAAGAACAGAAAAAGTTCAAGTCACCTTCCCTCCCATGTCCCAAATAGTTTCTGCCTAATAGAAGTTTAAACAATTTATCTAGCTTCTCTAATGAAGGAACGTTTCCATTGAGTTTGTTATCATTTAGCTGAAGTATATTCAGATTCGAGGCATTGGATATCGAAGCCGGGATTTGTCCAGTGAATTCATTCAAGGATATGGAAAAGAACTCAACATATGGCATATTGATTACTAAGTCAGTATGAAGAGTACCTTGAAAGTTGTTTGCTCCAATATCAAAACCTCTAATTTTGGAGAGATTGAACAGTGCAATAGGAACAGCACCAGAAATTGCATTTTCAAATACAGTGAAAACTGTAAGATTTGTCAGCTGCCCCAAAGCTTCAGGCAGTGTCCCAATAAATCCATTAGCTGCCAAATAAAGTTTCTCCAAAGACGATAAATTTCCCAAGGAAGGTGGAATACTCCCTCTCAAACTGTTGTTGCTAACAGTCAAGTATTTCAGGTTTGACAAGAGACCAACGGAATCGGGTATATCTCCAGTTAGATGGTTGCCTCCCATACCAACAATTATAAGCTTAGAACAAGAAGACAAATTGGAAGGAATTTCACCACTGATGGAGTTATTGGTCAGCTCTAATGTTTCCAGTCTTCTTAAACGACCGATTTCTTGAGGAATCCGGTTGTAGAAGCCGTTCTCCACAAGATTCAACTTTCTGAGAAAGCTCAGATTTCCAATGTATGGCGATAAAGATCCCGAGAGTTCGAGGAATCCAGTTCCAACTTGGTGACTCTCTGATGCTTTCGACCACATGTAACACCATGCCACTGACAGAAATGAATGGAATTATTCCAGGACTCCATAATTCTGAGCTCATCACCAGTTATCTTGGCTTTGAACTGGAGTAGAGCATGTTGATCAGTCTCATTTCCTCTAATCACATGGCTTGCTGTTGCTAGTGCTACACCAGGCAAGCTGAAGCATGACAGAAGAAGTAAAAATTCAATGTAAACAAGGAGAAACGAGTTGGACGCTTCCATATGGTTTCTTGATAGCTCCATCATCCTGAATCAATTTTTTAATTGATTTGTATTTTTGAGTTATTTGTTCATCAACAAAACTTGAGATGATCACCTTCAAGACCCCTTGGGATGACTGTTATCTAATTAGTCTTCCAAGCAATTCTGGAGGTCCCCATTGACAATTAGGATACTTTCAGCAGGGTCATGATTATGGAGCCCCCCATTGACAATTGCGGTTCAAATTATGAAGGTACAAACAAAGTTTCAGACTTTGCAGCTCCAACTTGACTTCCTACTTCACATTTGGGGCAGTGTCTGGTTCAAATATGTACCAATTAAATTAAGATTAGATTTTATATTAAAGACCTAATTATGAAAACAATAAGGCCAAAGATGTCATTTAATGTATTTATTATGTGAACAGGGATGGAGTCGGGATTTGGAGTTAAGGGAAAAACATAAATGTTTAAAAGTAAAGGGATAAATTCATAAAAAAATAATTTTTAAAAAAATTTATATAAGGGACAAAAGTGGGGAAAAAAATCTTCGCTCCGTCCTTGCCTGCGAATAAGTTCTTTCAGTTTGTTGAATTTTCTAGTGGTTTTATTTTTAGCTTAATTGTTTTGTACAATTAACTTTTTTAAAATGTACTTAACAAACACTAAAAATAAAATAAAAGATTAACTACCAAAAAATTATTTATGCTCAAATAAGGCAAAAGACAAGCTCTTCAAAATAATTGTTTATCAAACACTTTTAATAAATATTTGTTTTTTAAATTAAAAATTTTATTTTAATAAATTATACAGATTCTAAAATCTTTAAAATCGATCAAACTTGTTATCAACAGTTGACTACCTTAATATAAAATGACCAACACCACACAAACTTAAATTCCCTTTCTTTGTGGAAAAAGAAGGGAAATTGAAAGTTTTGATTTCCGAAGTCATGGCCTCCATGAGTTTATTTTAGGGTAAACTACACAGATAGTCATCATATTATAGGGTTAATATCGATCTGATCACAATATTTTAAAAAGAATCAAATATACCGATAAACTATTGAGTTGGTATTAAAATAACCACTTGTCGTTAAGAAAGTAACGGACTAATGACGTGACAGTTAAATTAAAATGGAATAATTATACATTTATACTCTGTTATTTATACATTTTTAAATTTAATCCTAATTTTATTATAATAAAATAATATATTATTTTAATTTAACATGTGTCACCACCAAATTAATAAGTATATTATTTTATTATAATAAAATTAGGACTAAATTTAAAAAAATATATAAATAACAGGAGTAAATGTGTAATTATTTCATTTTAATTTAACTGTCACATCATCAATCCGTTACTTCCTTAACGGCAAGTGGCTATTTTAATACTAAATCAATAGTTTACCGATGTATTTGATTATTTTTAAAGTATTGTGGTCAGATCGATTCTAATCCCATAGTATGGTGACTATCTGTGTAGTTTACCCTTTATTTTATATATATCCATACATCAGAAATTTGGATAAAAAAATATTTATTATCGATTTTTAAATTTAATAAAAACAACTATAATAAAAAGATTAATCATTATCGCCAATAATAAATATTATAAATTATTTCATTCGATTTTTTTTAAACAGAATATATAATCGATCAAAGTTGTTTTAACGAAATTGTGAACATCTTTAAACATCTCTTTCTTCACTTTGGTTGTGTGGGTTCTTTCCTTGGGACAAAAGTAAAAACATTAAAAACCCAAATTAAAATAACAAAATGACATACAATGAGAATGAAGTAAGGTATCCACAGTCTTATTTATTTATAACTAAAGTTTTGTTTGGAGGAGTAAAATAAATTTAATAATTAAATATATATAAATAATGTCTTTTATAAGATTGTGACACGTGTCACCACATAATTAAATAATTATATTATTTTATTATAATAAAATTAAGACTAAATTAAAAAATATATGAATAATAGAGAGTAAATGTGTAGTTATTCTATTTTATTTTTAATGGTCAGGTCTTAAGTCCGTTAATTTTTAACGGTCAGTGATTATTTTGATACCATTTTAGGAATTAATCAGTATATTTAATGATTTTTAAAGTATTATGATCATTTCGATATCAACCCTATAATATGGTAACTATCTATGTAATTTAACCTTTAAAAAATGATGCAATAGTCCACCTTTTGATAAACATGTGAAATTGAACTGTCGGCTTTCAATGATTCTTTACATGTATATTGTTGGAAGCATTCACTCTCAAGTTAACTATTATTTTTGACAAATTTATTTAAATATGACACCTATTTTTTAAAAAATATATTATAAGTTATTTTAATTTTTAAAGTATATTATATTTTGAATAATAATAATATTAAAGTCGGATTCATTAAAATCAGACTATAAACAATAATCGAATTAGAAAATAAAAACAATATTCAAAGTTAGTCTTATGTCATCGACTTAGTTTTTTTTAGAGTTCTTTATTATTTAAAATTTGAACTTTCTGTTTTCGACTTTAATTTTTTAATATAAACAAAATAAATCACTATTTAAAGTCAAACTCTAAGTCTGATTTAAATGTTATTGTTTAAAGTACAATATTTTAAGAATTAAAATAGTTTGTACTGTATTTGAGGGGGTCGTTCTAGGAAACGACCCTTAAAAAAGGCTTATCGATTTACCCGGTCATTTATATATACAATTGGTTACGAAATTTGTACACAATTTCTTACAAAAACTATAAGCCAGAAGGTATATACATAAATTGTTACAAACGTAAGGATTTGTGTACATACACAAACCCTTACAAATATTATAAGAAAAACGGTATGTACACAATTTTTTACAACGTAAGAATTTGTGTATATACACAATTGCTTACAAATGTACATAATATAGCACAACAATGGTAAGCATTTGTGTATATACACAATTCTTTACAAAATATACACAACGGCTTATGAAAAACGTAAGGAAAAAGGTATGTACACAAATCCTTACCACTTGAAAACATGAGCTAAAGGGGGACATCCAAGGGTAAGGATTTGTGTACATACATAATTGCTTACAAATGTACATAATATGGTACAACAATGGTAAGCATTTGTGTATATACACAATTCCTTACAAAATATACACAACGGCTTATGAAAATCGTAAGGAAAAAGGTATGTACACAAATCATTACCACTTGAAACCATGAGCTAAAGGGGGACATCCAATGGTAAGGATTTGAGTACATACACAATTGCTTACAAATGTACATAATATGGCACAACAATGGTAAGCATTTGTGTATATACACAATTCCTTACAAAATATACACAACGTCTTACGAAAACCGTAAGGAAAAAGGTATGTACACAAATTCTTACCACTTGAAACCATGAGCTAAAGGAGGACATCCAAAGGTAAGGATTTGTGTACATACACAATTGCTTACGCGTAAACATAATATGGCACAAAAATGGTAAACATTTGTGTATGTATACAATTTCTTACAAAATATATACAATGACTTACGAAAACCATAAGAAAAAAGGTATGTACACAAATCCTTACCACTTGAAACCATAAGCTAAAGGGGGACATCCAAGGGTAAGGATTTGTGTACATACACAATTGCTTACAAATGTACATAATATGGCACAACAATGGTAAGCATTTGTGTATGTACACAATTCCTTACAAAATATACACAACGACTTACGAAAACTGTAAGGAGAAAGGTATGTACACAAATCCTTACGACTTGAAATCATGAGCTAAAAGAGGACATCCAAGGGTAAGGATTTGTGTACATACACAATTGCCTACACGTATACATAATATGACACCAAAATGGTAAGAATTTGTGTATGTACACAATTCCTTACAATATATACACATCGACTTACGAAAACCGTAAGAAAAAAGGTATATACACAAATCCTTACGACTTGAAATCATGAGCTAAAGGAGGACATCCAATGGTAAGGATTTGTGTACATATGCAAATGCTTACGCATATACATAATATGACACAAAAATGGTAAGCATTTATGTATGTACACAATTTTTTACAAAATATACACTTATACACAACGGCTTACGAAAACCGTAAGGAAAAATGTATGTACACAAATCCTTACGACTTGAAACCATGAGCTAAAAGAGGACATCCAAGGGTAAGAATTTGTTTACATACACAATTGCCTACGCGTATGCATTATATGACAAAAAATGGTAAGGATTTGTGTATGTACACAATTCATGACAAAATATACACAATGACTTACAAAAATCGTAAGAAAAAAAGTATATACACAAATCCTTACAACTTCTCACCAAGAGTTAAAGGAGTCTATCCAAGGGTAATGATTTATGTACATACATAATTTACTACGAGTATATATAATATGATACAAAAATGGTAAGGATTTGTGTACGTACACAAATCCCTACAATGTATACACAAATGGTTACGAAAACCGTAAGGAAAAATGAATGTACACAAATCCTTATAACTTCTCACCATAAGCTAAAGGAGTCCATCCAATGGTAAGGATTTGTGTACATATACAATTTACTACGGGAATATATAATTTGATACAAAAATGGTAAGGATTTATGTATATACACAAATCCTTACAACGTATACACAAATAGTTATGAAAACCGTAATGAAAAAGGTATGTACATAGATTTTTATAATTTCTCACTAAAAGGCCATTCAAATATTTTTATTCGAATATTTATTATATGAATATTTTTATTAAATATTCATATATTAAATATTCAAATAAAAATATTTGAATAAAAAATATACGAATAAAAATATTTAAATATTTTTATTCAAATATTTATCATATGAACATTTTTATTCTTATATTTTTTTATTCGAATATTTTTATTCAATTATTTTTTATTCGAATATTTATTATATGAATATTTTTATTCGTATACTTTTTTGAATATTTATTATATGAATATTTTTATTAGAATATTTATTATACGAATATTTTTATTCGTGTATTTTTTACTCGAATATTTATCATATAAATATTTTTATTCTTATATTTATTAAACAAATATTTTTATTTGTATATTTTTTATTCGAATATTTTTTTGAATATTTATTATATGTATATTTTTATTTGTATATTTTGTATTCAAATATTTTTTTTTCGAATTTTTATTATATGAATATTTTTATTTCTATATTTATTATTCGAATATTTATTAAACGAATATTTATTAAATGAATATTTTTATTCGTATATTTTTTATTTGAATATTTTTATTCTAATATTTATTATTTGAATATTTTTAATCTTATATTTTTTATTCAAATATTTTTATTCAAATATTTATTATATAAATATTTTTATTTTAATATTTATTATTCGAATATTTTATTCATATATTTTTTATTCAAATATTTTTATTCTTATATTTTTTATTTGAATATTTTTATTCTAATATTTATTATTTGAATATTTTTATTCTTATATTTTTTATTCAAATATTTTTATTCAAATATTTATTATATAAATATTTTTATTTTAATATTTATTATTCGAATATTTTATTCATATATTTTTTATTCAAATATTTTTATTTAAATATTTATTATATGAATATTTTTATTCTTATATTTATTATTCTGATATTTTTATTCTTATATTTTTTATTTGAATATTTTTATTTAAATATTTATTATATAAATATTTTTATTCCTATTTTTATTATTCGAATATTTATTAAACAAATATTTTTATTAATATATTTTTTATTCGAATATTTATTATATGAATAATTTATTTATTTATTTAAAATATATTAATTTAAAGGTTTGGTGACCTAATTGATGATTTCTTGAGTTAGGTGGCCAAAATAGGTATCTTTAATTAGTTGGGTGGCCATTAGTATAATTTACCCTTTTAATAGGTGGAACCGGTTAACTCTTACTTTATTTTAATCCAACGGTCAAGATGAATGAACTTTTCATCCAACGGCCATTATATCCATGGCCGTTTTTTAGCCGTGATTTGTGGGTTGGTTTTTAGCCAAACCCGTATTTGAGGGGAGGGGGGATTAACAGCACATTTTCTCTGTAAAGGTAAATTACTTATTTGACCACTATATTATGTTTTTAGTCGCGATTTTATTATTATATTTTTTTTCAAAGCAATTAAACCATCATATTGTTAAAAGAGATTTATTGTGACCATCCTACCGTTAGAATCTAATGATAGTGTTACTTAATAGTTAAAGAGTATTATTTTTAAAGTTTAAAATCAAATTCTCTATTTAAAGTACGATGTATCTTATCAATACATCTAACACTAATAAATTATAAGTTAACTATCTAAAAATAAAGCTTAATAGAACTTAACAATCGATCTCAATAAAAAATTAGATTATATTGAAAAACTTTAGGTATCATATTGGAGAGTTCTTCAAAGGACAAACATCACACTAAACATTTTAAAAAATATATGGGTTACATTGGAAATCTTATTAAAGTAAAAGTACCAAACATGATATTATCCCTAAAATTAATAAAATATAGAAATTTTTATTCCGGGTCAATAAATTACGCCTTTGATTAGTCAGTATTTGACTCTGGGAAGGATCTTTTGCTTTGCTGTGTAAGGTAAGCATCCAAATCGAGGGTTCCAGAATTTATTTTCTTTATATTCTTAGAGCGAGTGTTGATCCGATTAGGGACCCTTATCACGTCGCCCGCCTACCAGAAACAAGAACAAGATTTAATTAATCGGTGATTAGAAGGTCCAAATCGGCGTTTTGAAGCCCCCGGATAATTGGGTTTTCGTTATTGATTTGATTTAGAGATCGAAATTCCACGGAAGAGTTTTTTTTGAAGGGTGGATTTGTGTTTTTTGTTGGCGATGATGGGAGTTTTTATTTGAAATCTTGGTAAGGATTTTTCGACATATCACCGATTGGCTGAGGCGATCGTTATTTCTTGATTTGATTTTGTTTTTAAAATAAAGAGAAAATAGATGTTAGGAAACCCTAGGTTTTGAATCAATACCCTTTGTTTGTGTTTGCTTTTTACCTCCTCTTTGTTCTAAATTTGGATTTGGCGTTGTTCAAACGTCAAAGAATCTTAATCAGAGGATGAACAGATTTGGGATTTTTTCTTTTTCATCGAAGAATCCATTGAAGAAATTTGTTGAAGAGATGGGGTTTTTGGTCTCGGATTCTCCTATATCAACCTTTGGCATCGAATTGATTAAAATTTTCTTATGGGGATTTTTCGTCCATGAGTTTCTCGGCAGCTTTTGTGGAAGGAGTTTTTATTGCATAGTAGTAGGAACCATTTGGGCCAATATTAGGATATTTGTCTACTTTAGTTCATTCTATCGAAATCAATCTAGCTGCTTCTCAAATCAAGACTTGAAACACTGTTCTGGGAGCTATTTTGATGTGTCAATAGGCTGATTAGATAGAAACTATAGGATGTTCATTTTTTGTTAGATGAACTGATTGTTTATTTTGATCCATCAATAGGCTCATGTGTATATCTTCTGATGACAAATTTGGTGTTTTTAATGTTTATATTATTTTGATCTATTGTTCAAAAAAATTGGATCAATAAATCTTGAGCCTCGTGTGCTTGTTTGTGAAATTCAAAACACCTTAGCTGCAGAAAAGAGGTGTAGGGCTATTGAAGAGGAGAATGACTTTTGCCCTTCAATGGAGATATGGAGATCTTTACTGATGTTTTTGACTCTAGGCCAAGCTGCCAGTCAGATAGTTTGACACAAAGTAGCTAGCCTGCCATGTCGACTTTTTTGGGCATAGATTGAAACAACTATACTTCTATTATAACCAGAAGTTAATATGCTGAAATAATGCATAGAAAAGAACACAGTTTTGTCAGAACTGTATACTATGATGATGATTGATGAAACTTTTACTGTATATATTCTGTTGTATGCAAAGAACTCTGATTCCAAGAATTTTGAACAAGTTTTGTCCAATGTTACATTCTCGACTGAAGGGAATTTTTCTGTACACCAAATTTGTCACATGATCTGCCCCAAGGTAAATGGCATTTTAAGCCATACACTGATAGTCACTTTATCATCTCTGAGGATCAATATGTGATGATAATTTTCTCTTTTATAAGTGGATTGGACGCTTAAGCTTCTTTATCTGAACTTCTGTTTATTTTTTATTTGTGTACATATGGTTGATCATTTTCTTTGATGTTGTTAAGCAGGAAGGACAGATATTTCTCTGTTCAAGACTTGAGCTTTATTACTGATCCCTATATTGTTAAATATCTGACAAGATCTGAGGAACCAAATTAACTGTATGTTCCTTTACCTTTTAGTTTGTTTGATGTAAAGGACTTGAAAACTAAAATTTTCATTAAAAACAGTCTTCATCTGTTGAAATTTATTTTATTCACACATCACTAGTGTAATTTTTCTGATACAATATTTCTATAATTGACAGTATGTGTACATTCGGTTTTATATAGATACTTATATTATGGATCTTTGCTTGAATTGTTTCCAGAGCCATATTTGTACTTGCAACGGAAGTTTCTCTTCCACTATGGTGTCAAGTAGTAAGCAAGAAGCCAGGACATCCTGCAAGATTTATTGTGGCCAGCCATTAGTTGATAGGATAGGATCTGTGTCTTCAGGTGTGATGAGCACAGTAGGTCTGGAACTCAAAAGTTTTATAAATTTTGACTTGACTTGGAAGGCAGTTTCAAAGAGGAAAAGGAGTGGGACGAGGGGAACCAGGAAACGAGTTGCTGAAAGCATGACACCCGGATTGGAGATAGCCAATAAAAATGACAAAAAACTAGAGAATCTTACAGTGTCAGAGTCAGAGAAAGTAAGATTGCATTCATTTGTACTTATAAAACTACTCTCAAGGGTTCTCACTTTTTTCATCTAATTCTCTGTTTTTCTATTAGCTGTTTGGCCTGGATGTTCTTGAACAGCACTTTAGCAAAAAACTAGAGAATATTCCAATTAAGAAGAGGAGGTTTATGTTCAGGTCTCCATCACCACCTCCCCCAATGATCCCTTTTCCCCTCCTTGAAACCTCTGGAAAGCATTTAGATTTTCAAATTACTCCAGATCATAGTTCTGGTTCAAGTTCTAAGCAGTGGAAACAGCTCATGAAATCTGATTGTTCTGCCATGTCACATGCTCGTAGTATTATTGATGAAAAGATTTCAGAGGTAATAAATGGTGTCGAGGATTTCTCAGGGATTGAAATACTTGCAGCTGTTGCTTGCAGTGATAGCATGTGTAATGATGTTACTGAATACGAGGGAACTCCAGTAGCTGAAGAGTCAACACAGGAGAGAATTCAGTCTTCTGATTCTTCAATTCATTTGGAAGATTCTACTGCATCACTGGAGACAGCATGTTGCTTTTCAAAAGGTTCAGTAACTGAAAGTAAGTTCGAGGGTTCATCTTTCCAAGACAATTCCTTTGTTGTTTTGCATGAAGTTCCTAGTGACAATGATACAATACCGGAAAGGTCCATTCCCTTGTGTGAATTTCCTAGCAGCAAGGGGACTGACCTTTTGGTAAATGAAAGTAAGTCTGAGGTTTCCTCTTTCCCAGACAACTCCTTTGCTGTTTTGCATGAAATTCCTAGTGACAAGAATAAACTCCCAGAAAGGTTCATTACCTTGCCAGATGATAGATTACTCTGGGATTTAAATGTTCCAATGGATGCTTGGCCTTGTGATGGAGGGATTGTTGATTCTCAAAATGATTCTATAGCCAAAATTTCTATGAGAAGTGAAGAGCTGCAGACTGCAGAATCTCATGATATAAAAACTGATACTATAAACGATGGGGTTTCATATGATGATGGGAGTAATAGGATGACTTCAGATTTGAGAAGCATACCTACCGGGACTGATGATTTGGGTACAGATACAGAGAAACAGGAATCCAGTTACGGTTCACAGGATATAGACGATTCTACAATCGATGTGGTTTCCTATGAAGTTGATGGGATTGTTAGGATGACTTCAGACTTCAGAAGCATGCCTGTTGAGACTGATAATTTGAGTGCAGAGGAACAGGAATCTAGTTATGATTCACAATATATAAAAATATACACTACAAAAGAAGAGATTTCCTCCGATGATGTTGGTGTGGATAATAGTTTGACTTCTGACTCAAGAGTCATGCTTGTTGGTACTGATGATTTGAGCTCAGAGAAACAGGAATATGAAGTATGTTCTGGTTATGATACACGCTTGCCTACTAAGGAACCTCAAGATATGAAAAATGACACTACAAACGAAGTGGTTTCATCTGATGTTGATGGGGGTAATGGGATGACTTCAGACATGAGAACCATTCCTCTTGCGCATGATGAATGTAGTACAGAGAAACAGGAAGCTGAAGGATGCTCTGGTTATGATTCTCAATTTGAGGATGGTGAGTTGAGGGAATCAGATGTTCAATGTTGGGAGGAAATTGAACAGGTGGATTATGACACTGAATTTGAGGAAGAAAGTCCATTTGACTTGGAACCTGAGAGTTGTGATCAAGAAGTAAAGGTAGACAGTGGATCAAATCCGGAACTAGCAGAGAGTTTTAAATGTTGTGAGACAGGGAAGGCTTTGAGGAAAAGTACAGTTAGCTTGAAGATTAGAAATGTGGAAGTGTCTAATGGTGAAACTATGGAATTTGATTGCTTGGATAGGTCTGATTACGATCTTAGAGTAGATTTATCTGAGGAATCAAAAAATGAATTGCTTTCATGTGTTGAAGGATCATTGTCCTTTGATGTTCTGAAAAGCAGGTAAAATTTTCGGACTCAATTATCTCTTTTCTTATGTGCATTTTCAGTTTTGATTGATTGCTCTGATTTTTCGAATATTTCAGGCCTGCCAAATTTAATGGTTCATATCCTCGAGTTGAAAGAGGTGCTGGTTCTGACAGATTCATGGGGAGTGGTAGATCTTCACCTATGCATCGCAGAAGGCCTGATGGTGCTTGCATTTTCAATCCCTCATCTAATTGTTTGGATTCTTCCAAGTGCGAGCATATGTATATTCCTAATGGCCCTTACAATCTTGGACGCCCCAGATCAAATATTGCTTTTGGGAACCGAGAATATCTTGTGGGCACAGACCAATCATCTTCAGATGTTGTTGGTGTTTCAAGACCTGACCACCGCACTACCAGGCAATTTATGGGCTCTTACAGACCACTCCTTAGAAGATCACCAATTGGAAGAGAGGATTCTTACAATATGCATTTAAGGATGCCAACTGTAAGAGATACTAGTGTAACTAGTACTGATCAGAATAGGTTTAGAAGATTTTTGCAAAGGGTTGGTAGAGGTATCAGAGATGAATATCTCAGGCATGTTCCTGATGAAAGCACACAATATATGGGTCGCATGTTGCATCACTTAGACAGGAGAGAAAGAAGCACTTCTTCCCATGGTGGAAGACCTCATCATGCCATACCTCACAAGAGTGCTCGATCAAGATCAAGGAGCCGTTCTCCCATGGTGGATCCAAGATGTGGCAACAGATCACTAGATTTTGTGTCTGATGCTAAAATGGAAGGAGTGAAGTTGCCTTTTACTAAGCGATCTGCTGCTGGTTATGGAGAGTTTGTATCCCCACCTCGGAATCATGCTTCACCACAACGAAATTCCAGGATGTTCCTGGATCGTAATCCATATTTAGACCATTCTAGGGGACAGAAATCACATGTAAGGATGATTCGGCAGGACCAAAGGTTTGATCAACCACGCCCCATTCGTAGATTCAATTCAGATGATTGCTTCAACCCCATGATTCGACCTAGAAGATTTCCTGATAGGGATGCTGGTGTTAGAGGGTTTACATATGAAGTAAATGATGATGGTAATCATGACACTAGATATGCAATGAATCATCGAGTGAGATATTATAATACTGATGGTGGAGCTCGTCGGTTTCGATATACCGAGGAAGATTCATTCATGGCTAAGAACTCTTTACTGTGACTAATGCCACCGAAGTCTTGTCTAGGCATCCCGATAATGCATATGCACCTAGGACAGCCAGTGAAGATAGGTGATTTTTTAATGCTACTGAAATGGGTGGAACAGGGTGATATGAACACTAGAAGAGGTAATATCTTTCTCTTTACTAATCATATGCTTGTATACTTGGCTGATTTTGTCATTTTTAGCAATTCCATCCAAATTCTGTCTCTTTCTCTTTTCTAGTTTTAGTTTTAGCTTCCCTTTACCTCTTTCTCTTTCCACATCGCTAAAGTTGTGCTCCTTTTTCGAGTTCTGTTATTCACAAAACAAAGGAATTCATCTAGGTGGAGAGTGTTTTGCAAAGATGAATGCATTTACTTATTTTCCTTGTCTATAGGATGAGATTATAGTTAGCTGTTGATTTAGCAATGTTATCAAAGGTTGGTGTTGTCATTTCGTGTGATCGTCTCTCTGACAACAACATTAATCACATTGGATTGTAGATGGAACGGATATTATTTTTCATGGTCCATTGCAATAAGTGAATTGTCGACTATGTTGTGCTTTGCTCGATGATCAAGCAAGATGGGCATGAAGGGATAAGGTAGAGGAGACAAGAATAATTTATTTCATTGACAACATTGTAACAAATAGGGGAATAGAAAAATTATATCATGAGTCAACGTTGTAACAAACATGGTGAGTCGGGCCTATAATGTAATTTCTTTAAATTGATATATTTTTTAAAATTAGATTAATATTTTCTTTTTATTGAAAAGAATTGATTATATTAAAAAATCTTTTACATGCCAGATTATCATATTGTCAATGGTTAATGAAGGTAAATGTTTGGGTAATCAAACGAAATTTATCTCACACAAACATAGTAAATTAAATTTGTGTAAACTTTAAATATCAAAATATATTTTTTATCTTTAGAAACCTCAAATGAAATTTATCTTAAATTTTGACTTTAAATATTAAAATTTAAATTTGTGTAAACTTTTATTATCAAAATATATATTTTAAAAAACAAGCAACAACCACACAAACATAGTAAATTACTAAATAAATATATAAAATTATGATTCACTTACACAATAAATAAAAGACTAAAATTATTCAGTTCTTGCTTTATTCTCATTTATCCATTTAAAATATATATTGTAAAAAATATGTACAAGTTAGATGATGGGCCTGATCCGATTCTCTCTATTGGGCTTTTTCCAAATAAAAAACGGGTCATGAGACCCGTAGGGAAGGCACGGATCCTTTAACTTTGCTGCTGCTTTTTCTTCTGTCTCTCCCTTCTCTATCTCAATTCCGACACCAAGACAAAACCACCCGTCGCCGCAATCATGCCTCCGATTGGCCGTATGCTTACACCGAATTGACCCTCCTCATACCATATTGCTCTCTTCCGGTCGAGATTTCCTATAAACAATCCTGAAAGTGGCGAAGCTGGAATCTTAGTTTCAAACTGTCATTATTCCGATCTCAGAATTTCTCCGTTGGATGGGACCGAGACTGACGTAATCCTTCTCCGCATCAGTATCTACTTGATGACCTTTCAGATCGGACAATAAATACTCCGTACCATTGCAAATCCTGTTACCCGATTTTCAGGTTATCTTCTTTCCTCCCTTGTTTTGTATTTTTGTTTTTGGTGGCTTTTGATTTCTTTGGTTTCTGCCTTCTGAAACGTTCCTCTATTTTTGAACTGTTGAAGGTGAATTAAAACTGAACTAAAAGCAAATATAAGGATAAATCGAAATAATAATCGAGTGAAATTTTCGGAAAAGATCAGAATATTGACATATTTTATCCTGAGAAATATTTTCCTGAACGTCAAAACATATCATCATGATCTGCCTGAAAGTAAATGGCGTTTGGAGGCATATGCTGATGGTCTTTTTATCAGCTGCGGGGATCAATATTATATCTTTTATCAAGTGGATTGGATCCTTAAGCAGAACAAGTTTGAGCTTTTTGTGTTCAATTTTTTATGTGTATATATGGCTGATCTTGTTCTTTGATATTGTTATGCAAGAAGGATAGACACATAACCTGTTGCAGACTTCAGTTTTATAAATATCTGACAAGATTGGAGGAACCAAATTAACTGTAAGTTTTTGTCTTTAAAACTTCATAAAAAAATTAGTCTCCATCAGTTGAATTTTTCTTATTCACATACCACAT
Organism: Abelmoschus esculentus; assembly: GCA_035048815.1. Classification (NCBI taxonomy): domain Eukaryota; kingdom Viridiplantae; phylum Streptophyta; class Magnoliopsida; order Malvales; family Malvaceae; genus Abelmoschus; species Abelmoschus esculentus. The sequence continues at coordinate 348,261 of JAUCBN010000021.1, forward strand.
TAGATGCATATTTTATTGGATCTTTGATTTAATTGTTTTCAGAGCCGTGTTTGTACTTGTACCCGGAGTTCCTCTTCTACTCTGGTGTCAAGTAGTAAACGAAAAGCCATGGCATCCTGCAAGATTTGTTGTGGTAGACCGTTGGTTGATGGGATAGGGTCTGTATCTTCAGGCATGATGAGCACAGCAGGTCTGGAACTCACAAGTTTTATTGATCCTGGCCTGACTTGGAAGTCAGTTTCAAAGAAGAATAGGAGTGTAATGAGACGTACCAGGAGACCTCTTGCTAAAAGCTTGACTCTTGGAATTGTATCAGCTGATAAAGATGCCAGGACAATGGAGGATGTTATGGTGTCCGAGTCAGAGAAGGTTAAATTGCATTCTTTTTTACTTGTAAACTACAGTCGGGGGTTCTCTAACTTGTTTCAACTGATTCTCCGTTTTACTATTAGCAGGTTGGTGTGGATGTTCTAGGAAGGCGCTTTAGTGAAAAAGTAGAGAGTGTTCCAATTAAGAAAAGGAGATTTATGTTCCAATCTCCGTCATCTCCGCCTCCGTTGACTCCTTACCCATCCCTTGAAGCCTCTGAACAGCATGTAGATTTTGAACCTGCTTCAGAACAGAATTTTGGTTCAAGCACCACACAGAAGCAACAGCTCATGAAATCTGATTGTTCTGCCAAATTGTATGTTGCTAGTATTGATGATGAGAAGATTTCAGAGGTAATAAATGGTGTCGAGGATTTCTCAGGGATTGAAATACTTGCAGCTGCAGCTTGCAGTGATAGCATCTGCAATGATGTTACTAAATATGAGGGAAATTCATTAGTAGAAGAACCAACACAGGAGAGAATTCAGTCTTCAGCTTCATCAACTCATTTGGATGAAATTACTGCATCAGTTGATGCAGCATGTTGCTTTCCAAAAGATTCAGTAAATGAATGTGACAAAGATAAAAAACAAGAAAGTTATGTTCCCTTGCCAGATGATAAGTTACTATGGGATTTAAATGTTTCAATGGATGCTTGGCCTTTTGATGGAGGGACTGTTGATGCTCAAAAGGATACTTTTGCAAATATTTCTGCGAAAAGTGAAGAGTTGCAGACTACAAAACCTCGAGATATTAAAAATGACACTTTGAACGAAGTGGTTCCATCTGATGTCAACGAGGGTAATAAGATGACTTCAGACTTGAGAACCATGCTTGGGACTGATGACTTGAGTTCAGAGAAACTGGAATCTGAAGGATGCTCTAGTTATGATTCACACTTGCAGACTAAGGAACCTCAAGATATAAGAAATGATACTACAAACAAAGTAGTTTTATTGGATGCTGATGGAGATAATAGGAAGTCTTCATCTGAGAGAACCATACCTGTTGCAACTGATGACTTGAGTATAGAGAAACAGGAATCTGAAGGATGCTCTTGTTATGATTCACACTTGCAGACTAATGAACCTCAAGATGTGAAACATGATACTGTGGAAGAAATGGTTTCATTGGATGCTGATGGAGATAATAGGATGACTTCGGCTAAGAGAACATTGCCTGTTGGTACTGATGACTTGAGTGTAGAGAAACAGGTATCTGAAGGATGCTCTGGTTATGATTCACACTTTCAGACTAATGAACCTCAAGATATGAAACTTGATACTACGAAAAAAGTGGTTTCATCTGATGTTGATGGGGGTAATAGGTTTACTTCAGGCTTGAGAACCATGCCTATTGGGACTGATGATCTGAGTACAGAAAAACAGGAATCTGAAGGATGCTCCGACTATGATTCACAATTGCTAGCTAATGAACCTCAAGATACAAAACATGATTCTGCGAAAGAAGTGGTTTCATCTGATGTTGACGGGGGTAATAGGTTGACTTCAGCTGAGAGAACAATGCCTGCTGGTAATGATGATCTGAGTACAGAAAAACGAGAATCTGAAGGATGCTCCGACTATGATTCACAATTCCAGGCTAATGAACCTCAAGATACAAAACCTGATTCTGCGAAAGAAGTGGTTTCATCGGATGTTGATGAGGGTAATAGGTTGACTTCAGCTGAGAGAACGATGCCTGTTAGTACTGACGACTTGAGTGTCGAGAAACAAGAATCTGAAGGTTGCTCTGGCTATGATTCACACTTCCAGACTAATGAATCTCATGAGTCGAAACATGATACAACGAAAGAAGTGATTTCATCTGATGTTGATGGGGGTAATAGGTTTACTTCAGACTTGAGAACCATGCCTGTTGGGACTGGTGATCTGAGTACAGAAAAACAGGAATCTGAAGGATGCCCTGACTATGATTCACAATTGCAGGCTAATGAACCTCAAGATACAAAACATGATTCAGCGGAAAAAGTGGTTTCATCGGATGTTGATGGAGGTAATAGGTTGACTTCAGACTCAAGAACCATGCCTGTTGGGACTAATGATTTGAATACACAGAAACAGGAATTTGAAGGATGCTCTGATAATGATTCACAGTTGCAGCGCAAGGAACCTCAAGATATGAAAAACGATACTGCAAAGGAAGTGATTTCATCTGACGTTGATGGGGGTAATAGTTTGCCTTCAGAATCGAGAACCATACCTGTTGGGACTGATGATTTGAGTACAGAGAAACAGGGATCTGAAGGATGCTATGGTTATGATTCACACTTGCAGAGTAAGAAACCTCAGGTTATTGAAAATGACACTACAATCGCAGTTGTTTCCTCTGATGTTGAGGGGTGTAAGAGGCTGACATCAGGCTTCAGAACCATTCTTGTTGGGACTGATGACTTGAGTACAGAGAAACTGGAATCTGAAGGATGCTCTGGTTATGATTCACAAATTGAGGATGGGGAATTGAGGGAATCAGATGTTCAATGTTGGGAGGAAGCTGAACAGGTGGTTTATGATACGGAATTTGAGGTAGAAAGATCATGTGGCTTGGAAGCTGAGAGTGGTGAGCAGGAACTAAAGGTAGAAAGAGGACCAAATCTGGAACTAACTGCGAATTTTAAATGTTGCGAAACAGGAGAGGCTTTGAGGAAAAATTCAGTGAGCTTGAAGATTAGAACCATGGAAGTATCTGATGGTGAAACTATGAAAATTGATTGCTTGGATGTGTCTAATTATGATCTTAGAGTTGATTTATCCAGGGTTTCAAAAAGGGAATTCCTTTCATGTGTTGAAGGATCATTGTCCTCTGATGTTGTTCAGAGTAGAAGGTAAAATTTTTGGATACAATTGTCTCTTGCCTTTGATGCACACTTCAACTTTAATTGATTCTGTTTATTTGAATATTTCAGGTTTGACAGTTTTAATGGTTCCTATCCTCGAACTGGAAGAGGCACTGGTTCTGACAAATGTGTGGGGAGTGATAGATCTTATTCACAGATACGTGGCAGAAGCCCTAGAGGTCCTCACATTTTCAATTCTTCAGCTAATTATTGGGATTCTAAACGGCGCCATCCACCTATTTATGATTGCCCTGACAATTTTGGGCACACAAGACCAGAAAATGTTTTTGGGAACCGAGAATATCCCATGGGCATAAACCAAATACCTTTGGAAGCTGCTGGTGTTGCGAGACCTGGCTGCCATATTACCAGGCAATTTATGGGCTCTTACAGGTCACCTGTTAAAAGGAGATCGCCAATTGAAAGAGTTGATTCTTACAGTATGCATCCCAGGATTCGAACCATAAGAGATGCCAGTCCTGATCGAAATAGGTTTAGAAGATATCGACAAGGGGATAGTATGGGAATCGGAGATGAGTATCTCGAGCATATTCCTGATGACAACAGACGATACACGAGTCGCATGTTGCATCCCTTAGACAGGGGAGAAAGAAGCATTTCCCCCCATAGTGGAAGACCTCATCATGCCGTACCTTACAAGAGAGTTCGATCAAGATCAAGGAGCCATTCTCCCATTGATTGGTTATTGCAGAGGGAGCGAAATGAGGATTCAAGACATCGCAACAAGTCACCAGATTTTAGGTCTGATGCCTTTTACAAAGCGATTTGGTTCAGGTTACGGGGAGTTCATTTCCCCACCTCAAAGACGTGTTTCACCACAGCAAAATTCCAGGATGTTTGAGGATCGTAATCCTGGTTTAGACCATTTTAGTCGACGGAAATCGCATGTGAGGATGCAGGACCAAAGGTTTGATCAAGCGCGCCCCATTCGGAGATTGAATTCAAATGATTACGTCAATCCCATGATTCGACCTAGAAGATTTGCTGATGGTGGTAAAGGGTGTAAATATGAAGTCAGTGATGACGATACACACGGCAGCAGATATGCAACAATTCATCGGGAGAGGTTTTACGATAAAGGTGGTGGATCCCGTCGGTTTCAGTACAATGAAGAGAATTCATACATGGCTAAGAACTCGTTAACCATGACTAATGCAACCCTGGTCTCATCGAGATGCCTTGATGACATTGATGCACCTAGGACAGCCAGTGAAGACGGGTGAATTAAGATTATGCAACTATGAGAGGTTTTGGCTGGAAAGCGAGATATGAAACCTAGACGAGGTAACATCTCTTTCTCTCTACCTAATCATAACCTGTATTTGGCTGTCCGGCTGGAAAATTTTGTTTTGTTTTTTCAGCAAAAAATTTACTCTCCATAACCATAGCTAAAGTTAAAAGATTTATTTTTTAAAAAAGAAAAAGAAATTTAGGATGAATGTTCTTTTTTCTAAATTTGATATTTCACGAAGGGAATTCATGTCTAGAAATATGTTTTCAAATTGTATTGAAAAGTAGTGAAGCAATATGAATTTTAAGCCACGTAGTTGGTAGTGTTTTGAAATGATTAATGCACAGATTATTTACAACATAGTCTGAGATTAAAAACCAGCAGGTTCTGTTTCACATATTCATGTGCAGCCAAGACTGCCGAACATGAAAATATCCCCTTACATGATGTCTGACCAAATCAGTTACCGTAAAGGTACGATCTCTCTTTTCCATTGTTTCATTCACATCAGATCAGTTGGTTGTGGGATTGTGAAAAGCAAGATGTATACCATCTACCCTGTTTTTCAATCGACAAGATTGAATCATTTCAAAATTAGTTCATAACAACTCACCGTGAAGAAATTGGAGAAGGAAAGGTGTCTATCGTCCACCTCTGGTTGTCTTAATAATACAATGATCTGAATCACAAAACAGGAAACAAATCTAATTAGCCACATCCCCAATGTTCAACCTGTTAGTGTATTAGCCCTGAAGAAGTTAAAGGTCGAGGCAGTTGGTGCTCCAGACCTGCCTCTTGTCTGGGTGGTGCCGGTTTCTGCATGTTACAACATGGCTCACAGACCTCTTGAAGGAGAGCACGGTTTCCGTCTTGGTCTACCTGGTTTGTCAGAAGAAGATCGAGAACTCGATGCTCCAGGCCTGCCCCTTGTCTCTGGAAGTGGTTCCTCACTTGATGGAGCATCAAGTGAAAATTTAAGTCACATGATAAGCCGTAGGGCCTATATCAATGTCAACATTTGTCCTTTATCAACCTATGCAAATCATAAATTTTCCTTGGATCCTATGAAGACACGATTGTGTTGAAAGGAAGGAAGATATGTGTCGTGGAAAACAGCCATTGTTGTCGTTTTCAAATGGTACAAAAATATCAAAGTTTGCTTGTATGAATGAAAGTGTAGCCAGTAGGCAGTAATTACATAACTCCTATACATCAATCCTTTTTGTCCACTCAATTTACCTATAACTTTTGAGCTTTGAAGTATTCAACTTCCTCCAAAAATAACAACAAATTTACATGTTTAACTCACACTTTAGCATATCATTAGTGTAATAAAAAAATAAATCATGGGAGTGATTTAGTTAATACTCCCCTTACTAGGGTAAGCAAAAAACTCGACTCGAAAAAATCCTGAAGATTTTAACTTGATTTAGGGTAAGAAAAAATTCTCAAAATTACATAAATTCGATTTGATTAAAAAATTTAAATAAAGTTTGAGTTATAAAATAAAATTTTGAATAACTTAAAATTTTTAATAATTAGTGGAATAAATTTTTAAGTTCAAATTGAGTCTCTCAATTTTTCCTGATATATATTAATATAAAAAATAATATATATATATATATATATATATATCACATATGAAAAACATGATGATATATACATAACTTATATGATTAAAGAAAATATTAAAATTGAAACCAAACTATAAATAATTATAATTAAATTTACATAGAAACTCAAAAATTCGATTCAAATTTTATAATTTTATAAACCCAATTCAAGTTTAAAAAAATTAAATAAAATTTAAGTTACAAAACATATCATTCCAACTCGAATAATTATTTGACTCGACTAGACCGAACACTCACCTCTACTCCTAGAAGGTTTTTTAGACAAAAATACTCCCTAAATTATATATTTACAAAGGTGAGAAATGATTAGTCTCATTTTAAAATGATGACATAGTATAGTATCTAAGTTTATATTAGACTTATGAATTATTCTCCTTATTCATCCTCGATTCGGTTAGTTAAAAATTCAAGTTCAAATCAAATTTAATAGAATAGAGCTCGACTTAACTCATTAAGAACTCGATCTGAGTTTAAGCTCGAGTCGAGTATTGAAGGAGCTTTGACTGAGGTGAACCTAAGTAACGATATATTTTGTCTCATTTATAGCCATATTAATAATAATAATAGCATTATCCAACAACACACACTTAAAATTTTAGTATATTATATTTTCGAGTAACTTATGAGTTTTTAAGTTGAGTATCGAGTAATTCAACACTTTAAAAACTCAAGTCAAATTCAAATAATTCTAATCCAATCAAATTAAATTTCAATCAAATCAAATTTAAATAACTCGATAATTATCGAATCTCATTTATAGCACTATTCATCATTATCAATACTTTCTTCGACGATACATGGAAAGTAATTCTAAAGAATTAAAAAAAAATCATACTATAACATCAATTCAATCAATTTACTTTTTTAATCGATTAAATTTATATATTTAATTAAAAATAAGATACCTAGAATCTAATAAAATAATTTTTTAGAATTTATTATTTCATGGAAATGCAAGTGCGTGAAACGACATACCTTTCCTGCGTCTTGCCATGCAACTCCGGTAAGTGCCTAAACGGCGATAGCACCAAAAGTACCCAACATTGCCCATCTCCCATGACTCACCACCCACTCTGAACCTTTGCAACCAGAACACCTCCGTCTACGGCTGAAACCGCGATAGCACCGATAATATCTGAACTTTTGATCTCTATACTACGTTAAAATTTGTGATTCAGCCATATAATTAGTGACGGATTTAAAATTTTATATAAGATGCATAAACTATCAAGAATCTATATTTAAAATGTAAGGGTATAAAATTATAAGAGTTTAGGGATGTATAATTAAATTATTAATAAAAAATATAAAAATATATAATATAAAATATAAGGGAGCTTGAAATTACGCCAAAATAAAGTGCAAAGTCTAAATTCAAAATTTTAATATAGTAGAGGGACCAAAATGAGAATTTAATCGATAGCTTTTATAATACTATCAATTAGTCCAAATTGTTTAGACCATTACTTTAATAGGCATCCAGTTGACATGTATTTTTTATTAGATTAAATTGTTTAGCTGATTTATAAAAAAAATTGTAAATGTAAATTCTGAATTTTGTCATAATAAAGGGACCAAAAACATAATTTGACATATAATTTTTTTATCCAACTGATTGAATGGGAATTTTAGGGTCCTTATTTCTGCTTTATCCATCCATGGGTGAGGTTGGATATGGTTGAAGGCTTCTTCACCTTATTATTTTGTGGGGCATTCAGGAATTTTCTGTCATTTTCCAGGACATGTTCATGTTTTCCTTTAAAACAAACAAACAATTAGGTTGTTTTGTAATGAACAAAGAAACTTCTTTTTTCTGTGCTCAGGATTGAAGAAAAGCAATGAAGTTACTAAAAATATATCTTAGTTAATTTAAATGTTTTCGAACCCACAATTTAATCAGACATGTTCGTTGTTACATCTATTGTACGGTCATATTAAGAAAGTTAAGAAATATTATTCATATAAAATTATTGCAAAAAAAAATATTAGCAATGTGGATTAAGGATATCAATCGGTTAATTCGATTGATTGACTGAATCGAATTAACTAAATATCATTAATAAAATTTTTAATTTTTTATCTTTTCACAAAACTGAATTTGGAAAAAATAATCGAACTAAACTTTATTTAATAACTCGATCAATTAATTTAGATTTAATCGAACATTGAACCCTTCTAACATGGATCATATAAATGGGTAAGAATCCAAGTCGGAAAAACTATATCATATGAATTCTTGACGTACCAAAATTTATGAAAATCTAAAATATTTTCATACAAATACACATATTCATCGTACCTACATCGATCAGATTCTATTCTCAACAATGTTGGACAGGATTTACCCGACAAGACCCAAAAACTAATAGGGCTTTGGTCTAAGGCTAACAAGTAAGGTTCAGGCAACACAGGAACATCCATCCCAGGACCAAGTTGGAGTGTTTTTTTTCCGTTTAATAAAATGAAGTATTAGATTATCCGAAAATCGAACTCGTAATTAAAATTTTGATAAAAATATATTATATTACATCCATAAATTTAAATATAATTTTTTATTTTATAAATAATTTAAATCCGTATCTTTAAAATAGATATCATTCGTTTTTTTATTACGATACTTATCTAAATAATTATAATTATGACATAATCTAATATGTATTTATATCTTTCATCCTATCCTCATATGATCCCCCAAGCCCCATGCCTTTCCCCCTGCCTCGTTCTCTGTTCCTTGTGATCCAAAGGCATAATGATCTTTAGATAGGAGCTTTTCATACATATGATATAGATGTGCTGGAAAGACAAAAATCATGAGATGGACATCATTTCACACGTGGAGCATGTCGGGGAAGGAACATTCGTGGACACGTGGTAGAAAAGGATAGGGACATGTAGCATGAAAAAGTGCCAACATCATCAATGAAACAATGGCGTTAAATTCCCTATGAAACTTAATCATGATTTAACATTCTTATTATTTTTACTTGATTATTTTGTGTTTGGTGTGATAATCATGATTTAACATCTTTAGTTAAAACTTAATCATTTTATTGTCGCATGAATCATTTAATCTTAGTAATCAAAAAAATGAAAAATTATTAGGTGAATTCTGTTCATTATGTCATCTATGGTTCTAATTAATTATGACCGTTGATTTTAATTTTTTTTTAAGTGAATCATCATCTCTTTCTTACATGGATTTAGTAGGTGGGTAGTTATTAGGTGGTTATTTAAAGATCAACGGTCCTGATTGCTTGGACCATGGATAACGTGGTGAACAAGATTCACCTAATAATCTCTCCAAGAGAATGATATTTGTTCTTAGAAGTTACGAGTTTAAGCACTAGTATTATCAGTACAATGTTTGAGCGATCAATGTCAAATGGTCTGAAGTCTAAACTATTTGATATTCGACTTAAAAAACTCAAGAGTTACTCAAGAATATAATATATTATTTTCATTTTTTTATAATATAAAATTTGAATTTTTAAACTTAAAACTCTAAACTTTAAATCTTAAACATGAGTCTAAACTCTAAAATATAAATTATAAATCTAATAATCTAAACCTTAAACTATTGCCTTAGACATTAAAAAAATAACAAAGTTTACACATCTTGTGTGTAATAACCCATTTGCAGAAGCTAAAACCCAATACCAAGCCCAACAAGCCCAAATCAAAAATAAACCCTACAATATGATAATCAAACCCTAGCCATGTCTGCCGCCGCCACCACGTGGAGAGTTCGGATTGGTCTTCACGGCCGGCCACCGCCCTTGATCACGTGACGAAGTGCGGCTACCGCCTTTGTCATTCGACCTGCAAATATCAGAGAAATTATTAGATCTAAAAATACATATTTTATGTTTTGAAAGGGTTATAAAAACCCAGATTTTCAATGTAATGAGGGGTTGAAAAACCGGTTGAAAAATTAATCCAAAAGCAGCAAATATTTCGCACAAAAAGCCGAACCAAGAGCATATTATTCAAAGCATTCGAATAAAAAAGAGAGAGAGGAGAAACAGTGAGATCGGAGCAAAATTGGACCCTCAAATCAAAACGAAATAAGGTAAAAAAGTTTTAAAGTTTCAAAATCTTAGCTCTCAGATCTACCCCGATCCGCTATCTTTTTCGAAGAACCGAGTTCGGATCTAAACTCCTCGCGGCGAGACGAATCGGAAAGGCGCTCTCTTTTTCGGTTTCGGTCGCCGGTGTGACGGCCGGCGCGGCGATAACGATACTCGGCGAACTCGACGACGGCCGGACTTCCAGACGTTCAAAGAGCACAAACGCTCTGCATTTTATCGTGTGGGAGACAGCTGCAGCAAATGAACCGGCTTGATTCATTATGTTGCAACAAAAATTAAGTAAAATGGTCTAATCACACAAATGGTCCCCGGTTTTCCAGTGACTTTGCATTTCGGCTCTCAAGTTCGCATATCCTCTCAAATTGGTCACTGATTTGTTTAATTTTAGTTCTATGTTTCTGTTTTCTTCGATTTTAGTCCCTATTTTTATTATTTTAACCCCTTAATTTTTTCCTTTTTGCAGATTTGGTCCCTACATTTATTATTATTATTATTATTATTATTATTATTATTATTATTATTATTACATGTTTTACTATTATTATTACTACATATTATTGTTATTATTGTCATTATAATTATTATTATTATTAACTTTCTTATTTTGTTTATATTCTTATTCTTATTCTTATTCTTATTCTTATTCTTATTATTATTATTATTATTATTATTATTATTATTATTATTATTATTATTATTATTATTATTATATGTTTTGGCTTATTATTATTACATAATTATTAAGACCATATTATTATTATTATTATTATTATTATTATTATTATTATTATTATTATTATTATTGCTACTATTATTATTGTTATTATGTTATTTAATCAAATTATTTTTGTTAATCAGTTTATTTAATTTATTTTGCAGGTAAAAAATTACGGGATCACGAAATTAACTTCGAATTTATCTTTTTCGATCATATAAAATATTTTATAATCGATAGGTGCCGATTTCGGGCGTTGTAGGGGTGCTCATCCTTCCCTACGCGTAACAGACTCCCGGACTCAACTCTGGTTTGCAGACCCTGATTTTGGTGTCCCAATCACACCGGAAAAATGATTGGTGGCGACTCCCCGGACCAAAAACGGTGATTACAGCTGGCGACTCCGCTGGGGACATTTTCGAGAGTCGAGCCTAAAATCGGTTACATTTTATTTAATGATCGAAATTCAAATTCGATATATTTAATTTTGTGATCTTTGTTTTATTTATTTTTAAATATTTACTAATATTTTTAAATGTTTTTTTCAGGTTTCCTCATTTCATGAGCTCTCAACCCGGGCTCTGTCCATTTAAGTGGGAGCATGAAACCATTCCTTCGTGAGGTTTTGCCTCCGTGTAGGATGGGGAATTGCTTTCGGGATATTTTTCCCTTTGTCTTCGTGAGATTTATGTCTCCGCATAGACTTAGAGAAACGTATCCCCCTGAATCGTGCTTATTATCCTTAGTAGGGTAATAAGTATTGTTCGGGTACCTTCTAGAACCGAACCACATATAGTGAGACCTAAAAGCCTACCCCTTAGAGCCATCAAGCTGAAACTCTGCCCATTTAGCGGTAACCCTCTTAGGCTCGAGTGCCTTTATCTGCTATTTATGTATAATTTTCTTATTTATTTCAATTTATTCGACTATTTTTAATTCGAATTAACCTTTTTTCTTTCCTTTTGATCGCATCATGACATATCATAATCATGCATTTTGCCTTAATTGTAACACACCATGAACATGTTTTAAATTTTTGCATTTTACGAGCATGAAGTGTTGATTCCAGAATGTTTCTGAAGTTAAATATATCGGAAGAAAATCTAGCATCCTAGATATCAATACAACATTCAAAGTTGTGAAATAATCTCGTGAGTTAAAAAATGGACACAAGAACTATTTTTGAATCAGTATCTTCACATTTAAGACATGCATTTACATGCATACATTTCATATTTTGAAGTCGATCCCAAGGACATCCTGTACCAACAATAGAAGCAAAGATTGATCGGTCTAATTCCACAGTGGACACATGTAAAACCTTCGTTCAGGGGCATTTTTGACATTTACGTCTACATCATGCTTAATTCCACGATCAGGGGTATTTTTTGACGAATTTCAAAAGGTAAGATTTTGCTACCGAGCCAAACTTTTATGTCCCAAAGAGACTGTACCAACATGTGAACTTGACTGAGGGGCAACGTGACACATTCGCGAGGATAGTAAGAGCCCTATGAGGAAAGACATACATCTAAGGCTAAATTCAGATCTACCAGAAGCAGTCTCAGATGAAGACGTTGAAATGTACTTCCTGAAATATGGACTTAAATATGATCGAATCTAAAGGAAGATTTGGGCATCACTAGACCGAGAATTGCTCAGACCAGCATAGTTTGGGGCATCCCTTTTGAAAAAAAAATCATGTCACATACATGCATCTAGGTTCATGCATACATTAAAAATATCATGCCTTTAGATTGTGCTCACATCATGCATCCATCCAGGACGGAGATTCCAATAAAGATGGTCAAATTAAAGTAGTTCGGGCATCATTGTACATGAAAGATCTAGAACCCATTATGACCATCAGAGCCAGGGGCACCCCTAGAAAAATCATGACATTCATGCATTCAAGCATTTTGCATTTACAAATCATACATTTAGATTAAACATGCATCGAGCATAATTTAGGAACATCCTTTGAAAAAAAAAACAGATCATTTATGCATTTTTGCATTTAGACATCACGCATTCAGACTTAGCATACATTGAGCATTCATGATGCACATTTTTTGCTTGTACATATGAACAGGTCCAGAGAAGAGACCGAACAACCTCAATTATGGGGGCAATAACACGATGACCAACCTTTGGCCCCGAGAAGGCTAAAATAACACAGGTTTCACAGGTAACGACTCTAGAATTTTAAACCATTACTAACTAACGCTTTATTTTGCTTTCACGTCATGACTACCCATTATGGAGTATCAAAAACAACTTTTTCCCAATGTCACCTCCGTCGGTAGTGGGAAATCAATTTTGATAGAATCAGGCTCCTCCGACAACTATGTTGCGGATCAAGCTTTGATGCGGATTTTACTTTTCCATATTTGTACAGATAGTACATCTGAATCACAAGTCATTGGAAAATTGAAAAAAAATGAATGTAGAAAAAATGAAATGAAAAATTGAAAAGACATACAGAAACAAGACATTGGACAATTCAAATGTCCTTCAAAAATCCATTTTCGCGAATGGTCAAAGGAAATCCATTCCTTTGGAAAAATCCAATCTCGCGATTGGTGCAACTGATTGTACCCAGGGAAATGGTACAACTAGTCCGGAGCAAACGGCTACCGGTAAAGGCATATCAAATCCGTTAATCCCTGTGCATTTGGGAAAAATGCATTGATAAGGACCATTCAAATGTCCATTGAAATCCATTTTTACGAATGGTCAAGGAATTAAATCCTTGGAACCAAATGATTGTACCCAGAGTAATGGTACAGCTAGCCCGGAGCAAACGGCTACCGGTAAAGGCATATCAAATCCGTTAATCCCTGTGCATTTGGGAAAAATGCATTGATAAGGACCATTCAAATGTCCATTGAAATCCATTTTTACGAATGGTCAAGGAATTAAATCCTTGGAACCAAATGATTGTACCCAGAGTAATGGTACAGCTAGCCCGGAGCAAACGACTACCGGTAAAGGCATATCAAATCCGTTGATCCCTGTGCATTTGGGAAAAATGCAAAGAAGATACATGACATCAATTGAACCAGATATTTAGATCTTCCAGACTTGATCTTACCCCTCCGTTGATGGAGTGGATAGATCCAACACGGTTCTGTTTCTCCATTGATGACGTAATAGGATTCGAATTACAGACTTGATCTCGTCCCCGTTGACGGTGTGGCCAGATCCCATTCAATCATGCTTCTCCGTTGATGGAGCAGTATGATCCAGACTTGATCTTACCCCTCCGTTGATGGAGTGGATAGATCCAACTCAGTCCTGCTTCTCCATTGATGGCGCAGTAGGATCCAAATTGCAGACTTGATCTCGTCTCCGTTGATGGTGTGGCCAGATCTCATTCAATCATGCTTCTCCGTTGATGGCGCAGTATGATACAGACTTAATCTTACCCCTCCGTTGATGGAGTGGATAGATCCAACCTGATCCTGTTTCTCCGTTGATGGCGTAATAGGGTCCAAAGTGCTGAAATTCGATCTTGTCCCCGTTGATGGTGGCCTGATCTGAATCACTGAAGTTTAATCCTGCTTTTCCGTTGATGGCGAAGTAGGGTCCAAGTGCTGAAATGTTATCTTACCTCTCCGTTGATGGCGCGGATAAGATACAACCTTTTACTTCAAGTCTTGCCTCCTCGCTCTAACAAGTTCTCATTCTACCGGTCTCATTTTACCGTTGATGGTATAATTAGACCAAATTTTGTATTTTCGGATATTACAAGGAAAAAAAAAGAAGAAGAAGAAGAAGAATATATGTCAGATCATGCTTCTTCATCGGATACAGCTGAATCCAGCTTGGCGGCCCTTGCATATCTTTCAATCTTACAATAAGACCAAGTTTTCTCAGAAGACGGCAACATCATGAGTGTCGTAGCAAGCTAAGCTTATTTTGTCTCCTCCAACGGTTCAGCCGCAACTTTTGTTCTCTTCAACGAATCTCCTCATTTTGAAGATTTTGCAGACAAGAGTGATAAAGTAGATGAAGTTAAAGTTCCAGTAGAAGAAGCGGTGGCCAAAAGAACCTCTACCTTACCTCAACCTTACCAGAAAAACCTTAACCTCAACCAAAAGAACCTCATCCTTACAAGAAAAAACTTAACCTCAACCAAAAGAATCCCGAACTTTATCAAAAGAACCCTTACCATTCCAAAGAAGAATCCTTAAACCATGACAGATGAAATGGGTTATTCCTTATCTTTGCTCTATTGTCGTTGCACAACAATGAGCAAAGAGGGGCAGCTGTAATAACCCATTTGCAGAAACTAAAACCCAATACCAAGCCCAACAAGCCCAAATCAAAAATAAATCCTACAATATGATAATCAAACCCTAGCCACAGTAACCCTAACCGCCGCCCATGTTTGCCGCCGCCACCACGTGGAGAGTTCGGATTGGTCTTCACGGCCGACCATCGCCCTTGATCACGTGACGAAGTGCGGCCACCGCCTTTGTCATTCGACCTACAAATATCAGAGAAATTATTAGATCTAAAAATACATATTTTATGTTTTGAAAGGGTTATAAAAACCCAGATTTTCAATGTAATGAGGGGTTGAAAAATCGGTTGAAAAATTAATCCAAAAGCAGCAAATATTTCGCACAAAAAGCCGAACCAAGAGCATATTATTCAAAGCATTCGAATAAAAAAAGAGAGAGAGGAGAAACAGTGAGATCGGAGCAAAATCGGACCCTCAAATCAAAACGAAATAAGGTAAAAAAGTTTTAAAGTTTCAAAATCTTAGCTCTCAGATCTACCCCGATCCGCTATCTTTTTCGAAGAACCGAGTTCGGATCTAAACTCCTCGCGTCGAGACGAATCGGAAAGACGCTCTCTTTTTCGGTTTCGGCCGCCGGCGTGGCGGCTGGCGCGGCGGCTGGCGCGGCGGTGACGATACCCGGCGAACTCGACGACGGCGGGACTTCCAGATGTTCAAAGAGCACAAACGCTCTGCATTTTATCGTGTGGGAGACAGCTGCAGCAAATGAACCGGCTTGATTCATTATGTTGCAACAAAAATTAAGTAAAATGGTCTAATTACACAAATGGTCCCCGGTTTTCCAGTGACTTTGCATTTCGGCTCTCAAGTTCGCATATCCTCTCAAATTGGTCACTGATTTATTTAATTTTAGTTCTATGTTTCTGTTTTCTTCGATTTTAGTCCCTATTTTTATTATTTTAACCCCTTAATTTTTTCCTTTTTGCAGATTTGGTCCCTACATTTATTATTATTATTATTATTATTATTATTATTATTATTATTATTATTATTATTATTATTATTATTATTATTATTATTATTACATGTTTTACTATTATTATTACTACATATTATTGTTATTATTGTCATTATAATTATTATTATTATTAACTTTCTTATTTTGTTTATATTCTTCTTCTTCTTATTATTATTATTATTATTATTATTATTATTATTATTATTATTATTATTATTATTATTATTATTATTATTGCTACTATTATTATTGTTATTATGTTATTTAATCAAATTATTTTTGTTAATCAGTTTATTTAATTTATTTTGCAGGTAAAAAATTACGGGATCACGAAATTAACTTCGAATTTATCTTTTTCGATCATATAAAATATTTTGTAATCGATAAGTGCCGATTTCGGGCGTTGTAGGGGTGCTCATCCTTCCCTACGCGTAACAGACTCCCGGACTCAACTCTGGTTTGTAGACCCTGATTTTGGTGTTCCAATCACACCGGAAAAATGATTGGTGGCGACTCCCCAGACCAAAAATGGTGATTATATTGTGTACCGAAGTTTTTTATTTTCTAACAGGGTTTTAAATAAGACGTGATAGATTGCGAGTTACTTGAGTCCGATACGATCAAAGATTCGTCAATACTTGACTCGAGTGGGCTCAAGTCAAGCTCGAACTCAATTCGAATTTTTAACGAGTCAAATCGAGTTTAACGTTACTCGAGCTCGACTCGACTCGTTTACACTCCTAAATGTGTATACATTATCAACAACTTAAGAATATATATGAATAAATACTTTCTTATAATTATTTTTAAATTAATAGAAATCTAAGCTTAATTACCTATCAACTAGTCTAATATAATGAGACATCAAATCTTTTAAATAAAATCAAAAATTTAATTATAACATAATAACAACTAAAATAAAAAAATAAATTAAAATAGATGTCTCATAATAATTTTTTATAATATTTAATTTAAAATAATTAATTAAATATTAGAAAATATACCAAAAATAATAATTCAACCTTCATTTAGAAAAATAAGAAAGAGTTCCAATTTTTTTCCAATCAAAATCTGAATTTTATGTCATTAATAAAGAAATTTTGGATTTGACTCATTAAAACTTACACTAGTGAATGATTGATAAATATTGTTGGAGTAGAAAAGTTTAGTATAAACTCTAATTAATCATGTGTTTAATTTTTGTTACACGGTAATTATAAATGGAAATTTATATTTTAATATAAAAATACTTCAAAAATAATATAAACACGAAATAATTTATTTTTAGTTGGTATCAAACTCTTAATCTCTTAATCTCAAAATTAAATGATAAACTGAATAATCACTAGGGATAAAAATCTGATTATTCAGTCTCGATCCCGAATTCAGTAAGACTCGATAAACTTTTATCTAGTATTAATTCTGGTAGGACCGAGATTGGACCAAAATTTATGTCCCAGTCATAACTCAGATCGTGATTGAATCTTTATTTTTTGGATCCGGTACGCAGTGAGTACCTAATAAGACATGGACCAATACTATATATTCGGTTTTGATTTTCTTTTGTTTATTTTTCTTATTAAATTTTTTCTTTATGTAAAATATTATGAGTATGACTAGTTTAAAACTTTAATTTTCAAGCGTACAATATTCTAATTTTATTATTTAATATTATTATTGAATGTTGAAATTTTTTTTTCAATAACTTAATTTTTTTAAGAATAAATTAATTGACTTGGTACCTGGTATTGAAACCGGTTTCCACCAGTAATGGGATCGGTTCTTAAAATATATAACGCGATATGATCAGGACCGGGACTGATTCTAATTTTTAAGAATTGGTGGTTACCAAAACCGAGACTAATTCTATTCTAATTGGTTAAGTACCCGATCTTGCCCGCCCCTAATAACCACTACAACATATTTTATGATATATTTATCCATATAATATTAAATAATTTGATCTCAATATTTACTTAAATATTAATAAATATTTAACCAATTGAATTAAGTGTTCTCTTGCATTTATGTTTTCAATTTGAATGGTAAAGATGGCTTTTTCTTTATTTAACTTCTTTTAATAAAAAATAAAAATAAAATAAAAACTTGTACTATTTATTAATCAAAAGAAGAAACTAGTTGTTGGGTGGTTGCTCTCAATGCACCTAAAACTGTAGGAACGCCAATCTATGCTTTAGTTTTTCTAGGTACAAATACTTTCTTTATCTTACTATCGAAATACAAGATAATATATATTCAATTTTAAATTTAAATAAATTTATATATTAATATAAATTAAACATTAAATACTAGATTAAATATAATAATATTATTAATATATTATCATGAAATTTACATGATTTATATTATTAATACGGTATCAAGAAATATTAAATGAAAAACAGTGTAAATTAGTATAGGTTTATTTTTAAAAGTTTTTATATAACATTTTCAAATAAAATTATTTAAGTTTAAATTTTAAGATAAATATTATTTTTTTTACTAAGACTATTTATTTAACTCGAATGATTAAAATCTTAATT
The DNA here is from genome assembly GCA_035048815.1 of Abelmoschus esculentus. Classification (NCBI taxonomy): domain Eukaryota; kingdom Viridiplantae; phylum Streptophyta; class Magnoliopsida; order Malvales; family Malvaceae; genus Abelmoschus; species Abelmoschus esculentus. The sequence continues at coordinate 366,986 of JAUCBN010000021.1, forward strand.
ATAAATAAAATGAGAAAGATAAAAAAGTATATTGCCAAACTAAATGCCCCCAACATTTTCGTCTTTATATTTTTAAAAATAATTTAATTATTAATATTTTTATCAAAATCTCTCATATGAGTGAAAAATATTAATCTACTAACTATAACTAATTAAAAATAATAAAATAAACATACACGTTGTATATGTCGTGATAACAGTATCATATAACTAAATATGTTAGCTTTATGAAATGACACATCAATCAAAAAATAATTTTATAAAATCATATGAAATATAAATTATTTTTTAACGTATTATTTTGTTAAATTATTTTAAATAATTTATCTTTAATTAATTTAATAATTTTTATTAACAAATAAATTATTTTAATTTAAAATAAAACAGTAAAAATTAAATAATTAAAATATATAAATTAAATAAATTAATTTTTTAAAGATTTTTAATATTACACTGATTTAAAATATATTTTTAACTCCGTGATTTCTGACCAGTAAAAGGATCTACAATTTTTATAGTTTGTGCTTGCCTGTGATGTTTTGTTTCTCTTTGTGTTCAAAAAGTAGGCAAAGGTTAAATGTTTGCACACGTGCAACTCTGACACATCCCATTCGTGTGAAATGTCAGACATTGGAAAGTGTGTGCAAATTGAACTCTTCTTCCGTCAGGAGACACACGTGTGGGGTCAGACCTCGTGTTTCGTGGAGCTGACTTGGGACAGAGTTGACCACACCAGTCCTGTTGGGTCTGTCAATCTGGTTCGTTTACAACTTTGAATGACGCCGTGGGAGAAAAAAATTTAGGATGAATCTTGTTCGTCACATCATCTGTAGTTTCAAGTAATTAGAAATGTTTATTTTAATTTTTAAATAAATTATTATTTTTTATATATAATTAGTAAATAAATAATTATTAGATAATTATTTAAAAATAAACAATTATGGTTACTTAAATCACGAATAACGTGATAAACAAAATTCACCTGATAATTTCTCTTGCGGGAGACTTACGGATACAATACAACCAAAAGACACGGAGAAAGTTTATTATCACTGAAATGTTGATTATTGTTAATGTTAACGAGAGGTTAATCCGTAAGCTTTTGACTCATTTATATTTACGTATTAGACATCCGTTGAGTTTAATTTTTATTTACAATATTATTGTATTAATTAGTCTTAATTTAAATGTATTAAAATATATATAAATTTTGATATAACAAAGATTTTAATATTTGAAATACTTAAATAAATTTTTAAGGGTCGAAATAACTAATATATGCGAAGTTGACAAGAGTAAATTGATAGAATAACATATTTCATACGGTCAAAATTATCTAGGTTATTTAGTATGTTTCAAAATATTATTAAAGTTCAAAAAAAAATTAAAAATTATTTTAGCCTTTGTGTATCGGTACGACTTGAATGTATATCGTTACAATTTTACTTTTTAAATTACACTAAACTTTTTTAGTATCGACATTGCTTTCGATACTAATATTCACTAGATTTTGGGATGCAAATCTAGGTGATAAGTAGACAAAACTAAACGAAGGTAAGTAGGGATAATCGCTTTATATTTTGATTTTTTTTTTGCCTTTTTATTTAAATTTCTTTAAATTGTTGGTTTATTTTTTATATTTTTCTTCATTTTAAAATATTTATGTTTTACTCCTCAATCTCAAATCATAGCTTCGTCCCTGGTGATAAGTATAAAGTTCTCTTCTCCTAAATAGAAAAACAAATTAATAAATTTATAAAAATCTTTAGTGTGCTAGTTAAGATATTGGATGTCGACTCCAAAGAAGGAGTTGAATCATTATAAATCACTTGTAAATTTTCTTTATCGATAGAATGATCCACTCAACAAAATGATTTTATGTAATCATAAGGTTGTACGTTTGATCGAGTTAGTTAAGTTTACAGGTCATATTTTATGATCAAAATTTATTTAAAAAAAATCCGATTTGAATCGAGTTCATGAAATTGAATCGAATTGATTTCTGAGTTTTTGTATAAATTTAATTGTAATTAGTTATAATGTTATAATACATATTGATTTTAATTTAAACGTATTTATCCATATACAATATACATATATATATATATATCTCCATATTTTCTTATGTGATATACATAGTATATCAAGAAACTGAATAACTCAACTCGAACTTGAATACTAATCAATTGGTTACTAAAAGTTTGAGTTATTGAAATTCCTATTTTATAACTCAACTTTATTTAAAAAATTTTGAGTCAAGTGCATAAAATCACAACTCGAGTCAGAACCAATCGAATTTGTTCGCATCAAGTCAAAATAATTTATTTTTTTCGGTTGAGTTTTACCCATCCTAACCCTATACAATCCACACTTATATTTTTTCCCCATTTTTCATATATATATATATATACATAATATAGAATTGAGACTAAACTCGAACTTGAAAACTAATTCACTAATTACAAAAAAATTGAGTTATTCAAATTTCTATTTTATAACTTAAATTTTATATGCTTTTTTTCCGAATTGAAATTATAAAATTACTAACAAAGTGTTTTTGTATCGATTCAACTCAAATAATTTAATTTTTTAATTTATATTTTGTCTATATCTATCATTAAAGTGGTAAATAATTTAATTTCGAATCAAAATTATAAAATTACTTAACCTTAAGTTTCAAAAATTAATTGTGGTGTCAAGCAAGTAGCAAGATGAGATGGACAATGGATAAGAGCATGGAACAAATTATCCTCAACTAATGTATTATTCACACATTTTGTACCAATAATTGGATGCCAATCAACTTTATCAATAATTTTATACACCTCACTATCAAACTTTTCGAGATGTTTGATTCAATTATTTTACAATACTTAATAGATAAATAAATGTTCATTGACATTGTTTAACTAATTAAAAAGAAGAAAAATTTTGAAAAATAATGTTGTTTCAAATTAATTTTAGGGTTTTAAGGAGTTTAAGAAATAATTGATGATGTAGATCAGAAACTACAGTGTAAGTAGGACCTCGCCACCTTCTCTTGACATGATCTTCTCTTTCCCATTTAACCAAATAAATTAAATGAATCAACAATGTCTTGCCATCTCTTCTTGATGTCGTTCAAGAAGAGGAGAAGAGAGAGAAGACCTCGTCAAGAGAAGGTGGTGAGGTCCTTTTATTACTGTAGCAGCTGGCCTACTTCCCCAATTATTTTTTAAACGTCTCTATAATACTAAAAATAAACTTAAACCCTTATATTTCTCAAAATTAGCCCTAAAAAACTACCTAAAAATTGACATTAAAAATTGAGTTTTCTCGTTTTAGAATAAAAGTTTGTAATATCTAATTTGAATCAATCGTATAATAAAATCAAATCTAAAAAAATAATCTTTCTTAACAAAAGATTGCAAAAGTAAAATGATCTGTTTGGCATTTAAAATCATGAAACCTTTACGTGACAAAAAATTATTTATCCTCTGATTATATCTTACACTAAAAAATATTTAAAAATTAAATTTGAAACTCTAATCTTAATTTTTACATCATAAAACCTAAACTCTACACCTTAAAAATATAATATATCTTTTATTCTATAAACCCTAATTATAACCTCTAACCTTAAACCCTAAATTCTAAACCTATTATTTTAAAGTAGAGATATCAAAAATGACATACCTATAAAAAAGCAAACGATTTACATGATAAATTATAATATCTAAATTTTCTATATATTTTAAAATTTTAAATTAAAGACAAATAAGCTTGTTTTTATGTTTTGCTCGTAATATTTTTCGTCTAGAGTTTTTTACTTTTTATTGTTATTATTTCGTATTTTTTGTCATAATATTAATGTTACTTTTGAGTTTTTAAATTATCTCATTTAAAGTGTCACAATCTAATTATTTTTTAACATAAGTTTATTTCTTTTTATCAATTTTTAGTTTTCTAACAAAAATAAAAATTAACTTTTAACGATAAATTTCTTATTTTAATTATTTTATATCATATAATTTTTTTAAAATTCCGTTAAATTCAATATATAACATACAAATTAGCATGGATAGAGTAACATGTAAGATCATTATCTTTTGTGTAATTGACTTGTTTTTTAAGAGGAAGCTAATAACTTACATTTCCTTTTGGCTAGATGAGAAAATGTTTAGCTAGTATTATTATTGGAGGAATTACAGAAATATTATGAATACAAATTTTAATTCAAAAAATATATTGTTTTCATCTTATTATTTTTTTTTATTATATTATGATTTACTGTAGAGTTTAGAAGATCGATTTCTTTCAATCCATCTTTAAACAGTGAATTAATAAAAATAATAAACATTGTTCAAAGACAGGGTAAAAGGAACCCATCTTTGAACAATATTTTTTCTTTAAAATTTGTTTTGTTAGGAAAAAACACTATTGAAATTGTGCTTGAGTGAAAAAAAAATGGTAATTCAAAGACTGGTTGCTTTTACCCCATCTTTGAACAGTGTTTATTATTTTTATTAATTCACTGTTCAAAGACGGGTTGAAAGAAATCGGTCTTCTGAACTCAATAGTAAATCACAATATAATAAGAAATAATGGGATAAAAACAATATTTTTTGAATTAAAATTTTCAATCACAATATTTCTATAATTTCTCCATAATTATTTCACTAGCAATTTCATTAAAAAAATGGAATTAATATATATGGAATATATATATTTAAATTTAGATTTGTGATATCTTGAAATTAAATGGAATAAATTATTTGGTCCCCTTCACAAAAAGAATATATAATAAGTAAAGATTTGATAAGATTTCGTGGTCCTTTTTTCTTTATAATGGTACAAGAACAGATTTGTGCACCACAAATTATGACGATTGGCTTTTGTGGTCCAATGACTCACACTTTCGAATGAATTCTACCCTAAATTCTAGGCTGGTTTGGAAAATAACAATAATTGAAAATAAAAAAAATATATTTTTTCTTATTTTTTTTTGTATAATATAAGGTTTTTTATAATCTTTATTCGGAATTCAAGATTTTTTCTTTCAAAAATATTGTTTTAAAGTTTAAACTTGAGTTCTCTTCTTAGAAGAGCTATATGCCTTTTAAAATTATATGTATTTAACGGTTTATGATTTCAATTACGTTTAGATTCTTCTTAGGGTCAGTTTAGCATTGCTTTTAAAAGGTGCGGTGAGAAAGTACTTTTAAAAGTGTTTCTTAGAAATATTTTTAGATTTTTGGATTTGAGATTTTGAATGTTTAATATTACTGTCAAAAAGTGATTTTAATGAGATAAATGATCATTTAAACATGGTATTGTAAGTTATATTTGTAAACGATACTTATTTTTTTTAATGTTATAATATATAAAATATCATAAAAATATAAAAAATATTTTTATTAATAAATATATATATTTTTCTAATAAATGTATGTATTCTATAAAAATATAATAAATTTAAAATATTTTAATTACTATATATAATTTTTAAATTTAAAATACTTTATTAATTTTATCTTTATGAAAATTATAAATTATAAACAAACAATAGTAAATAAAGGTTAAATTTATAATTTGACTCTCAAACGTATTTTTCTAACTGTAAAAGCTAAAAATTTTAACTTTTGCGTTTGAGTAAAAACGTACTTTTTTCCCAAAGCTACCCGTTTAACATTGTTTTTGAGCTCAAACAAGCTTTTGGAGTCAAAAACTAAATCTAAATGCATAAACGAGACCTAAAATCTGTTCTTTGATGCTTTTAAAATGTGCTTTTAGGGTCAAAAGTAATTTTAAGACCAAAAGCAATGCAGAACAAGTAGCTTTTCAGCTTGGAAATTACTTTATAAAAATTGAAATTCTAACTTTAATATTTTAAAAGTATTTTAAATAAAATTATTCATTTATCATCGCTTATATTATCAATCCTTTTATTTTTTAAAAATAATATTTGAAATATATATTTTATCTATTTAAAAAGGATATTTAATAACAATATCAAACACTCTTATTTTAAACAAAATAATTTAAAAACATATTTTAAAATTATTTTTCAAAATCACTTTCTCATCGTACTTTTCGACTTTAATTTTGAAACTAACTGAATTACTTTTTTTCTTGTTACAATTTTCTTACGAACCAAATGGAATGTTTCTTGAATTTTAAGTAAATAAATATTAAAATACACGAAAAATGTGTCGGCAAGTATACATAATTCATATACCATATACATAAAATACAAATTTGTTTATGACCCACAAAATGAAATAAATAAATAAATTGCAAACTTAATATTATATATAAAAAAATTCTACTAATTTTCGATGATCTATACTTGTCATGCTAACACGACAATCTCGAGTGGTATCGATTTCATTAGTCCCATGTGTTTTTATCTTTTTGAGATTTAGAGCACACAACCAATGTAGGTCCGGTTTTTTTTAATGAAAAACAAAGGTGGGTTTTGGGGGTTGGATCAAGGGGACCATCGGAGAGGGAGAAGCACGGCTCGTACATGACTAATAAAATAAAGATCAATTATTCGTTTTAGAATTTATAAAGGAAATAAATGGTGAATTATTCCTTTCAAGGGTTATGAGAAAAATTATCAATATGTAATTGAGTTGGATTAATAACGTCATTATTTTCGCCACAAAGAAAATCTGTTTATATTTTCTTTAATTTATCATTCATGATTATGGATAAAATCTATAATACTTCGGTTTTTGACAAGTACGAGATCAATGGTTTATACCATCGACATAAAGATTTTGATATGATCTCTATCATTCTTGTCATCTTTATAATTACACTTCTTGGATATAAGCATTCTCAAAATAATCATCTTATCCATGTCTATTTTATGATCTCAATCATGACCACAATTACTAATGTGATATTTGTTCTTTGCGCTATAAAATATCATATTCACTTCAGAGAATGAACCGAAGACTGATAGGTATTTAAAATCCTTGTATGATATTGTGTCTGTAAGACAATATTAATGTGTGAAAAGTGGAGTATGTTTTTCTAACATATCCTCATCAGTGATACTCTTGCACATAATTGAATTTTATTCACTAACCATATAGTGAATTATCACGTTTACATTCACTTCAAGGAATGAAACAAATTCAATAATCGCATGAAATAATCATCACGCTTGCATTCACTTCAAGGAATGTCTCCCATAAAAATTCTTTGATCAAGACGATTTTCGTAACTTAAACTTGGGAGAAGTTTATAGTCGATTTTTTCGACATAAAATAGTATTGCTTTCAAGCAAATATAAACTTTATAATATTCATACTATTAAATAGTAATTGATCAACCAATATATATATAATAAGGAACAAAAATTTAATCCTTATACGCGACGTTATTAAACCAGTCCATAAGATCCTTTAAAACGAACCTCCTTTGAGACCAATAGCCTCGCAGAACTAGATGTTCAGCCAATATATTCGGATTAAACCAACATAACAAAGAACATATTAATTAAAGGTTTAATATTTGTTCTAATATCATGTAATACTTAGAACATGATTAAAACATAAACTTTTATCATCATAATAAAATAAACAAATATTGGTTATAATAAAGACAAAAATCTTAAATTAAATAAGTAAAACATACCGAACTTTTCACTATATGATAGATTTAGTTACCAACATCTTGTTAAAATCTTTTTCGGAAATTGTTAATAAGAACACGGTATTCGAGTCACTTTATCGCTACACAAATACCAAACAACCAAAGATTTTTAATAAATTAAAAATCAAATCAAAGATCAAGAGAGAAAAATAACCGATAATTAAAATATAATTAAGGGAGAAGAACTTATCTTTGATTTATGCTAGTAACAAATTCTTTTCAATAACTCCTTCAAGTTTCGAACGACAAATGCCTCTGTTGGTTAGAGTCTCGTATTGATAACGTGTTATAAATAAAATAATGAAGAAATAAAACAAGAATAAAGAACAAGAATGAAAGAACAAACAGAAGATATAAAGAGAGATATTTATATTATTCTCAATATTGACTCGTATACAATGTCTTCACAAACTCATTTATTTATAGGCATAAGTAGTACATAATGTATTAAACTCTAATTAATGAAGATAATATTTCTAATGATAGAGTTCTTATTATGATAGACATCCATATAGATAATATTCATAACATTAAATCAAAAATTAAAATTTAATTTTATTAATTTCAATTGACATACTTATAAAAATTGTTAAATAATAAAATTTTGATAAGGACAAAAATTTTAGTATAATAATTTTAAATATTTTAGAACTTAAAATATAATTAACCTATTAAATATTGGAGCAATTATCCCTCCCATCTATAAGCGGCTTCATACCTTTGAACAATTAATTCATTATGTGAAAATATCCTTTCACAATGTTGTTGTTGTAGTAGTTATTATTAGTATTAGTATGAAAAACAAAAAGAATAATTGAAGAGAGAAAGGGGAAAATTGAAAATTTATGTGTATAAAATACATCACTAAATATTATTAGCATTTTTTTTTATAAATTAAACTTTTATTCATCCAAAGTAATCGTCCACATCCATCAATTTTACAAACGAATCAAGAAAAAAATTAATTTCACATTATACCCCAATTAATGGCTATATCCGTATTAAAAGAAAGACGAAAAAAATGAAAATATAAACCAATATCATATTTAATTTGTTGAAAAACAGAATCAACTGAACATGATTGTTTCTCATGTAAACGGTTGTTCCTCTCTTTCCAGACATGATAGTTTAATCCACGTCAAGCTAAACGCACAATCGCAACTCGCATGGATTTCCCCTTCCCAAATTGTAAAACCCAGTTAAAGCTAGCAGACCAATCTCGTTGAGTCCATTGTGACTTGCAGACAAGAACAAATAAATACCATACTCGAGTCGAGAAAGTGCAATCTTCAAATAGGTAATCTCGAGTCTCAAGTTCAAACCCATCGCAAAGCAAGCAATCAAGGTCAATCTGGATACTCCAACTTATCATTCGACTCTTAATCGACAATCTATCTAAAACAACAAGCCAAGTAATAAAAAATATTTAGGGATCGAAGATCCTTTCTACACAACTGTACATCAAGGAACTTTTTCTTACTTGTGCCTTAGAATATTCCACAACTTCTTAGTGTTATACCCTCCTTGCAATTCACTCCAAATAGCCACCAAATCACCTCGCAGGCGAAGCAACTTTTTCCATGCCCAACTATGAGTAACCTTAGGCTGAGTATTCCAAATAGAGTCCCCTTTTAGAATATAATAGTTTACCTATACAACCTAAAATGAACCCGCTTGAATAACAAACAACCAAATGCCTCTTGCCATACAAGCTTTATTCCACGAAATAAAATCCTTAACATCCAAGTCTCCCTCACATTTGGGATGACAAATTGAATTCCAACTAACACGAGTCCCTCGAGCATGTTCTACTCCCTCTTTCTAAAGGAAGACATTAGACAACTGTATTACTTTCTTTAGAACTTTCATAGGCAAGAGAAACATGCGACTAAAAAGTATCTCTAATTATTTATTGAATCTTTATAATTTTAATTTTTATTAAAAATCGATAATATTCAATGCTAATGATATTAAACTTTATAAATTATAACATAAAAAACCTTAAATATTTCAAACCTTTTTTATCTCCAATTATGTATCATTATCGTCACCGTCATCGTTGACGAGAGTTTTTCGGAATCCCCTTTTGACGCCATCACTCTTAATATTGTCGAGCTTCAATCACACGTTCTTGCTCTCATTTTATGTCACGCTATCAAGCCTTACAGACGGGAGAGATGACGTTCGTCGATGTTCATTGATGAGATGGTTGAGACGATATCAACGACAATAGAAGGTTAACAACAATTATGAACTTCAATGGTGACGCTGACTGATGTAAAATATTAGATTTATGAAAATTTAGGGGTTTTAATATAAAAATAATATTTAATATTTTAAATTAAATAAAAATATATTAAAAAAATCTTAAAGACATACAAAAATATTTAATATTAATAATATTCAACAATACGAGACATCCATAATAAACTCATCTATATGGATAGGGTGCAGAAGATTCCAAGTCCAAAATGCACTAAAGGCATCACTTTCTCAATATTCCCAAACCTATGATTTGCATTAATGTTAAAAATGATTAATTAATTAATTAATTAATTAGCATCTTAATATGTCAATATTGTACAATTTAGAAGATTAATTAATTAATTAATTAATTAAAGTTAGTGTTGCTGGAAAAAAAAAAAACTATATGATACGACGACGCAGCTATTACAGCTATTGGGGGTTTGATTCCCAAAATCCAGCATGAATCTTGCTTGGATTAATGCAAGATGGTTCAATTATTATTTTAGTACAACAATGTTTGAAATTTAGGATTCGATCATTCTCATCTAAATTGTCATAATTTGACCGTTATTTTTATGACGTTCGGGATAATTCTAGACATGTGTAATAGATGTGATCATAAAGGATCGTCGAAAGAAAAAACCTAAAATGAGTTCTTTAATATATGTTATGAAAATCAAAACATGTAAGAAAGACAATCTTTCAAATAAAAATGTTAGATTTTTAGATGTTTGAAAGCTATTTTTATGTTACTCAACAGAATAATCTAAGATTTTTTGCATTCAGAAAAATTCAATTAAAAAAATATTACACCCTTTTATATTATAAATTAAGAGCCATGTTTTAATAAAATGAACGAGGCCTCTTAAATCTTTGAACTACCGTTGATAATGTTCTTCAATTAATAAATTTGTTAATTGTTAATGTTAGGGATTGTAACGAGTCGGATCGAGTCAGGTTTTTTTAGTAAAAAATTCTGAATACACATAACTCGAACTTAAAATATATTTATACAATACCAAGTTGTTTACCCTTAAATCAATTCCGTTCATATCTTCTATATTATTTTTCAAAGATTTATAAGATACAGAAGTGGAAAAAATCCCAAGATTTAAGGGGGCTTTTGAAATTATCTTAAAACAACAAATTTGTTTAAAGGGGAAAGAAAAAAATTGAATTAAAAATAAGGTGAGTATCATGTGGGTTTATATGATGGGTAAGTTTTACCACGTTATTTATGGACCAACCATTAAAAATCATCCGTTTCATTATTTTTTTATGTCATATTTTCCTAAATAAATCTTCACTCATATTTACTGTTAATTTATTTTAAAAATAATTTTTCAAGTGAAAACTCACTTGGAAAAAAATATGACCTGAAAAAATTGATGAGGTGTGTGATTTTTAATGGTTGATCCATGGACATGTGGTGGGACTTACCCATGATATAATTTCTCGTTTGTATGGGTTTCTAAATTATTCAAAAAATTCAAAGCCGAAATGGGATTTTTTTATATATTAGTACCAATTGGTATAATTATGAATTTCATGATTTTATTTTATGAAAATTTAGAAGTTAATCTCTCTGATTTATCTTTATCATATATTTTTTAAATATAATAGTGTGATTATAAATTAATATCGGTTAATTTAACCACTCCCCAGATTTTAATTTTTATATTTTAAACTTTATATCATGTAGGGATGGGCATGGATCTGAACCCGATGGGTTTCGACTCGATCCGGTTCAAATGGGTCAAATTTTTTTAAGAAAATTCAGGTTCAGGTCGGGTCCGATTCGGGTTTAGGATGAAAAAATCCGACCCGACCCGACCCGAGACTAATAGTGTAATTTTTTCATATATATTTTAGGGATATTTGCAATTATGATCCCTCTTTAAATATATTTTATATAATTAGGTCACTAAAATTATTATTTTTTAAAAATTAGGTCACTGAAATTTTATTTTATTTATAATTAGATCCTTAAATTTTATTTTTTACAATTAAGTCCCTAAAATTTAAATTTTTTAATAATTCGGGTCGGGTTGGGTGCGGATGGGCTGAAAATCCGATCCGACCCGACCCGTACCCATCTCTAATATCATGTACCTTAAAATTACATTTTGTACCTAATTTTTTAGTAATAATCATAAACCCTAACCTTAAACCCTAAACGCATTATTTTAAAATAAAAAAAATATACGATTAAGGGTAAACGTTTTTCGTCCCTCAATTATAAGTATATTCATTAATTCTTCTTGTTGAAAAAGTATCTATAAAAATATACTCGTATCATATAAAACAAATCCTTGTGGGATCTGTTTATGAATTATTAATTTCTGTTTTTGTATAGTGGGTAGAGGGCTTAGTGTCCTTCATGGGGACCATATGGAGGAACATGAGATCATCAAACTTCTTATTTCAGAGAAAGAAAAAAAAAAGGAGAAAAGCAGTACCTTAAATATACAAAGTAGGTGGGTTTTAAGCTTGCTTAGAAGATTCATTGGTTGATCGGTAAGTATTTTATTCGGGACGAAGTTAAGATTAAATATTAAGAAGAATAATTATCTATTAAATCTTTAAATTTAAAATTTGAGAGGAATAAAAATTTAATTTTATTATTATTTAAGCTAAAAAACCCTTAAATACAATTATACCAAAAAAACTTAAGAGGGACAACAACCCCTCCCATGTTCAATATAGTTATGTCCCTGATTCCAAGCCGATGATAATTTAAAAAAAAAAGAGTTTTCGAACAAATATTAAAACAAGTGGTTAATTTTTATTGATATTCTCTTTTCTTTTTAGATTATCGATTTAACATCAAGTAGAAGAATTGTTATAATCTTTAAAATTTAATATTGAATACTATTGAACAAAGAAAATAAATTTATTAAATAATATATATATATATATATATTAAATTTTCAATAAAATGATGAGATATGTCGGCATCTAATTAGGTAATTAATTCATGTAATAAATTTAAATTATAATTAAATTAATATCATATGTAACTAATAAGGATCAAATATGTAATTATATAATTTTTCTTTTAATAATCACGTTACTGTTGGATTAAAATTTAATAATAGTGGAAACATATATATAATGTATATTGCTATTATAAAGTTTAACACGTAATTAAGTGACCAATTATGTTACACGTGTTATAGGTATTAAATTGTCATGGAATTAAAAGTATAGATACCATAAGGTGTATTTATAATTTGATGAGGGGCAAAGTTATAAAATACTTAATAGTTGATTATTAAATTAACTATATAAAGGGGTTATGGTCCCCAAGAATTAGGTTAACTTGCATATTTCTTTTTCTCGTCTGAGAGTTGTGCCGCAAGAGAAAACCTAACTTCTTGGAAGATCAAACCTTCTAGAAAAACTCTATCGATTAATTCAGGTACGCTTCCGCATTCAGTTTATTTATTTTATTGTTCTTGATAATTTGACATATAGATCTGAGTTTATATTCGTATCAAATATATTTTAATTCTAACAAGTGGTATCAGAGCCAGAATTATGTCGAATCATTGAGATCGTAAGTTTTTGAGTTTTAATTAATTATTATCGATCCAAAATTAAATATAATTCGATGAATTATTTTTTTTTGATCGTTTCCGATTAATTAATTTTGGGTAAGCGACAATCAATTTGTTTTCTTATGTCGAAACCAATTAATTAATTATTTTCGATTAATTAAGCGATTCAATTTACAATCGATTTGGAATTGTTTACATGTTGCAATTTGCAATCTGTTTTTTTTTTTAAATGTTGTGGGATTAAATATTATTTAATTCCATTGATTTTCAAGTTTGGGTAATAATCTCATAGATTATTTTTATGTTAAATTCAATAGAATCAATTTTTGTGGTATTTTTTAAGGGTTATTAACCTCATTCTTTGGTATCAATATTTTTTTAGGTTTATATATTATTGTTAATTTATAGAATATATTTATTTTAAATATATATTAAATTCAGTTAGATAAAAAAATAGTTTTGATCATTAATAATAAAAAAAAGTTTTGGTTTGGCTTTGTCATTGTAATTTTACCATGATTTAGAAATTTTATAATCAAGTTAGCTATTCAAGCTTTATATTTGGTTTCTTCTTATTAAGTTATGATTGAATGATTTTTTGGTACTTTACTTTTAAAGTATACTACTTCTTTACGTAGTTATTTGGTTAATTTATTTAGTATTCAGTTTTGATCACATGTTATTTTGGATTATAGAATATATATTTGGTATTGATATTCAATTCGATTTGATAAAAAAATTATTTTTAATTATTATATTATTATGATTATATTAAAGTTTCAAGTAATTATTATACGAATTACTTATTTGTATGATATTTTTGTATTTTGTTTTTAGTTAAAGATTAAATGTTTTGATCGAATTTAGTTTTGGTAAAAACATATTTAAGAAATTTTTAAAGAACAATCAAAGATTTTGGTTATTTGGATTCTGATAGCCCTATTAAGACAACTTTAATTTGGTTTATTTTGAAAACTCAAGTGTTATCAGAAATTTCAACTTTGACTATTAAAATATTAAGTTTGAATATTAGTATATTTATGTTATATATTTTAAGATAAATTAATTGAAGCATTAAGTCACCAAAGTGATCTTTATTGTGGAAATTATTTTATTTTAAAATATAGAAGGTTTTGTGCATGTAATTCAGTTTATACTAATATTAATCGGCCCAAAGGAAGGTTAATAATTAGTAATGTTACACGTGCATCTGTGGTAATAAACATGTGATAATTATTTAGTTTTATATGTGAACAATAAATCGGCCCAAAGGAAGATTTTTGTTTAACCTATTCTTATATGTTTGATTACTACATCAAGATATCACTTACAAATTAATATATTTTTTAAATATTATTGGAGTGTTCGATATCTTGTGATGAGGTTACCTTTATTCAAATTTAATATTACTTTGGTTATCTTTTATTTTGAGTAAAAGATAAAATTAAGAAAAATATTTTAAAACAATTAAATTCATATTTTAGCTTTGAATATCTAATATTTTAATAGATTAATTAAAATATAATGTCACTAGAGTGACCGCTTTTGTGTAGATTAGTCTATTTAAAATATTAAGATAATTATAGATCTTTGTAATTTATGCGTTTATTAATTGACCCAAAGGAAAATTAATATTTGGCCGAATTACAACGACAATTGTGGCGATAAATGTGTGACAATTATATGGTATTTTATGTGAACAATACGTTAGTACAAAGATTAATCTATTGTTTGACATAGTTTATTGTCAATGTTTGATTGTTACAACAAGAGTACTACTTACAGTTAATATTATTGTCCAAAGACTTGATGTCAGTGTTGTGCTTGGTATCTTGAAGGGAACCAACCATTATTTTGAATTTATTGTTTACTTATGAATATTTATGTGAGCTTGTTTATTTACTTATTTTTGTTCTATCTTTAAGTAATTTATTTTTGTTATAATATCTGTTAAATACATTCTACACTTATGTTTAGTGAAATTAATTTCATGAAATAGAAAAAACACTTATATATAGTATTTAGCGGTATGAACATAGAACTTGCACTAAGTGAATAACAATTTGCACCTCTCACGGCAGGAAGCATTCATAAATAGGATTTTGAGAGGTGAGTTTATTCAAGTTGCTTATGTCTAATGATCATAAAGTATAATATTTTAGAAACTTTTAAGAGCACAAATCTAAAAAAATTATTCATACTAAGGGTTTTCTATTAAAAAATAGTATTTTTTTAAGATTAACATGACATCACTTTTGATTTACTTAATGTCTATGAAATATAAGGATCAAGGAAATATGAGAGAGTATATTATATTGCTTTAAAACTTTAGGCACATAAGATCAAATTTTATAACAATTGTTTATCCTTATAATTTTAGTATAGCTTCTTATACAGTTTAACTAATTCAAAATTAGTTACAATTATTAAAGGAGAAATAAACTTCAAATGAGATTATTTCTCATTGTGTTAAAGAAGAAGAAAAGTTGAAGCATTATAATTATAAAAATACTCAATCAGTTAGTGCTCTTTGGTTAGTGTCTCTAAGAATAAGGGCAATAAAAATATATATTAGAATGAAGTTGCTAAGGTTCCTGCTCAAAAGAAATAATAATAAGTTATAAAGTGTTGATTATTTTGTATAAACTAGGATACATGTAAAGAAATTAAACTTGTAAGCAACTACTTAGGCTATTTTAAGTGATACATGGGCTGTAAAGTTTATGATCCCACAATTAAGATTATTTTAATGAGAGATTTATAACATTTTAGGATGTTGAGTTTGGAAGGAGAATAAAGTTATATACATTGCTATTAAGGAGGAACTGAATATTAATTTAATTTCTACTATCACTTTTGACGATGTTTAGGTTTTTACACCTGTCATTAATCAAAAGTGAATCAAGTACATCAGCAAAACAATATTGAACAACTCTCATTCAAGATAAGGTACCTATTTTTTCAGAAGAACAAACTCAACAATCTAAAAAAAATATCTTTAAAGATATCCATGAGAGAAAAGAGAAATACTATTAAGGATTATTATTTAGTATTGTATCAAGAAAATAAGTATAATAAAGGAATGATAGAAAATAACCTGATCAGTTATTTTTATCAAACTATAAAAGTTTTAACTCTCAAAACTGGATAGATTTCACTAAAAAAGAGTATAATTTTATACAAGATAATAAAGTTTAGGAACTTGTCATATTACCTTAAGGTATAAACCAATTGGTTGTAAATTAATATTTAAAACCAAGAGGGATGTAAATGATAATGTGGACAAGTATAAGGCATGTCTTGTATCTAAAGGATATACTCTAAAAGAAGACATTGATTTTGTGGAGACTTTCTTTCAAGTTATACTGAAAGACTCTTTCAAAATAATCTTGACACTTGTTGCTTTTAATCTTGAGCTACATAAGATAGATGTTAAGCTTGTGTTTTTTAATGACAAAATTAAATAAATTAATTATATGATACAATCATTGATTTGTGTCTAATGATACAAAATTAATGAATATAAATTAAAGAAATCCATCTATGAGCTTAAGTTTAACTCTCATTAATGAAATTATAAATTTCATATTAATTATCTCATTCGATTTTGAGATAAATTTAGTTGAAAATTGTATGTATTACAAGTTCAGTGGGAGTAAACCAAGTGTTACTTATATTACTAAAGAAGACATTTTTTGTTTTTTTAGTGCCCTAAAAGTAACCTTGAAATTTATGAAATAGAAAAAGATTATATATACATAATCTATTGAGAATCTAATTTATATTTAAGTATGTATGCATTTGGATATTGCGTACATTATTAGAATGTTAGACAGATATGTAAGTAAATCTAATATGGATCGTTAGATAGCAGTCAATAGAGTTATGAAATGATTTTAGAGAACAAAAATTACATACTCATATATCGAAGTTCTGGTAAGTTAGAGATCATCAAGTTTACAGGCTTTGGTTCTACTAGAATATTGATGCAAAGGATTCTATCACATGTCCTGCTAGTTATAGATCGAATAGAAAGATCACTTTAGTTATTTTGTGACAATAAATATGCATCATTTATTCTATAAACAATTGGAACACTTTAAAATTTAGTTCCTAGTTGTTAAAGAAAATTAAGAGTGTTTGTGTGTCTATAGAGCATGTTGGTACAAACTCCATATTTGCGCGCTTATTGAGAAACTATCACCCTAGGTCTTTCATGAGCATATAGCTCTTATGGATGTAATATTATATAAGTATATTCAGTTTTAGTAGGAGTTTGTTATTTTGATAAATGCTTATTCGTTTTAGACACAATTTCGGTTACTTTAGTATAAAATTAATTTCTACAGAAATAAAGTTATTTTGGCTTATGCACACTCTGAATTCAGTAAAGTTTGATCTCACTAAAGTTTAAGATGACTAGTTGGAAATAGACATGTTCGGTTCACATTTACATGTAATTTCCATGCTACACATCCATGATTGATCTATGTCATTTGATTATGTTTGTATACGTGATCATTGATGGGTCCAGTCATGATTTATATGACGAAGAATGCTTTGATCCTATATAAATATAATTCACGAACGAGATTTTATAGAATATCTATTATATGATAGCAAATTTTGAGCTCGTAAGGTTATACATTTGTCAGGAAACATATATTACCCAAGTGGGAGATTGTTGGATTAAAATTCAATAATAGTGGGCACATATGTATAATGTATATTGCTATTATAAAGTTTAACACGTAATTAAGTGACCAATTATGTTACACGTGTTATAGGTATTAAATTGTCATGGAATTAAAAGTATAGATACCATAAGGTGTATTTATAATTTGATGAGGGGCAAAGTTATAAAATACTTAATAGTTGATTATTAAATCAACTATATAAAGGGGTTATGGTCCCCAAGAATTATTACCGCAAGAGAAAACCTAACTTCTTGGAAGATCAAACCCTCTAGAAAAACTTTATCGATTAATTTAGGTACGCTTTTGCATTCAATTTATTTATTTTATTGTTCTTGATGATTTAACATATAAATCTTGGGTTTATATTCGTATCGAATATATTTTAATTTTAACAGTTACTTATTTAACAACAATTACTTTGAGTGACTAAAAGTTTATATATCAAAAATAAAGTTGAGCAAAAAGTTTTATTTTTTGAATTTGGTTTTATCAAAAGTGTTCTTAGTATAAACTAAAGTTATCTTCACTGTGGATGGGCATGGAAACGTACGCAAAAATTTATGTTAGAGGGATAAACTTATAAGGGGAGTAAAAATATATTTTAAATAAAAAGTATATATTTTTAAAAATTAAATTATATACGAAATTTAAATTTTAGAAGACGGTCATCGATCTTCACTCGTAGGGGTGTATAAAACTCGTCTCGATTCGAAAAAAATTGAATAATTCAACTTGATTGAGGTGAAAAATACTCGACTCGTTTTGACTTGATTCAAAATTTTATAAACTTGACTCAACTCGAAAAAATTTCAAATAAAGTTTGAGTTATAAAATAAAAATTCAAATAAATAGAAATTTTTAGTAATTAAAGGTTTTTTAAAAATTCAAGATGAGTTTCTCATTTTTATGATATATATCAAAATATAAAAATATAAAGAAATATTATCACATATGAAAAACATATATACATATATTATATGGTTAGATAAAATCATTTAAATTAAAATTAGATCATACTATAACATGATAAATAACTATAATTAAATATTTATAGAAACTCAAAAGCTTAACTCAAATCAAAAAATTCAAATAAAATTTATATTATAAAATATAACTCGTCAACATGAATAACTTAAATTTTTTAACTCAACTTAACTCGACTAAATACTCACCCGGTCCTTCCCTACTATAAGAGTGCATATATATATATATATATATTGAATGCCAAATTTATGATGGGAGAGGCTGCCAGTGTTTGGAATTGTTGGGACAATGTGGAGGAATAATGACTATTACTTTCCATTAAAACCTTTAAATTAATGTAAAGTTTAGTTAGTTTAGTATTTTTTACCTAACCTATTAATTGAACTCTTTCTAATGTTTTAGCATGGGACCATATTTGATTTATTAAAGGAAAATTTTGAATTTATGATAATATGTTGTTATTTATTTATGATAATATATTATTTTATGAAAAGTAGTCCACAAAGTATCAAGGGTCTCATCCTAAAACATTTCTAAAATATACACTTAACATAAAATTTTTACCTGAATAATAGTAATACAAAATCTCAGTAGAATTTTTTTCTCATATTTATAATTATTTATATTTTATTATTTTTAAGTTTGCGATCTAGTTTTGTCCCCGAATGATCTTAGTAACAAAGGAGAGATTATATCATGGAACTGACTCGTCACATCATCAAATAGTCCCTGACCAATAAAAATCATTTATTTCCCCATTAATCATCTATGTCATTAATCTATCATTCAGAAAATATATTTTTAAATAACATGAAAAAATGTGTAGGGATTCATTGGTTGAAAAAATGACTTAGAAAATAATGATGAAATGTGTAGTTATGATTGGATGAGACCATGACTGATGTGGTAAGCCAAACCCATAATATAATTTCTTGTAGAAAAAACATAACATTTTTTAGAAAATCTGAACCGAATAGCTTTATCTGTGAGAAGTGTGTGTCTTTTATTAACGGCTAAAAACTAATTAACTACTAACTAGCGAGGCTGGTCCAAATGATAAACATATCAATACCATTTAAGCATTTATCAATTTTAAAATTTTATGTATACAAAAAATCCTCACCGAAAAACTTATCTACTAAAATTAAATACGTTACAAAAATCGATTTTATGATAAAATTTTAAAAATAAAAAGTTTAAAATAAATACTATCATAAAAACTATAAAGGGGGAGATTTTTCTTATTTTTATAGTAAGTTTTTGGTGGGCCAAGACAACACATGCATCATAGAAAAAGAAAGATTTTTGTGTGGCAAAATGTATATTGTCTACATACTTTCCAATCCCTTTTTCTCTTTGTAGAATGATTTAGATCCTTACTTTTATGGGCTATGAACTGTACGAAGGATATACAAGTTGAGTGTTATTTTGAGTCTCCTGTATTTTTATCATGTCTTTATGTCTCATGTTAAAAAAAATTTAAAAATTAAATTTTTAACTCTAACTCTTATTTTATATATGAAACTCTAAACTCTACACCTTAAAAAATACACCATACCCCTAATTTCTTAAAATCTAACCACACCCCTAATCTTAAACCCTAAACCCTATAATTTAAAGTAGAAACGTAGAAAGAGATATAAGAAAGAGGTGGACGATTTGCACCCGTTATACTTTAGAAAATATACCCTCTTAAGATTATAAACATGTTTAAAATCGGTAGTGATTTTAATATTGATCGTCAATTATCGATATTCATTATTTTTTTACTTTTTATTTGTATATGTTTTTTTAATTTTTATTGTTCATGAAGAATTACATTTCAATTCCTTCAAAAATTTGAGAAAATATGGTTTAATGTGATGATAAAATTGTAAAATATATAAACTAATAGTAGAATTTAACTTAACAGATTTTATGTTATTGTTTAAAATTTAAAAATTAATATAAAATTATGATTAATGAATTAATTATACTACTAGGGACAAAACTAACCACTAAAAAAACAAAATTAATCATTATTCAATTGTCACCTTATTTTTCTAAAATTGAAATATGATTTCATCCCAATAGATTTATTATTTTTATATTTTAAAATCATTTTATTTAAATTATAATTTTAAAAAAATTAATAATTTTTAAGATAATTATATTATTAGTATTCTATCTATGCTCATGTTTTTATTTTCGTATTTTAATTATTTTTCAATAAAATGATATATAATTTTATATTTTTATTTTTAAATTAATACTTTTGCCTTTTAAACTAAAAAAAAATTATATTAAATATAATTATCGAGTGTGTTTAACTTAATGGCTAATGCATCTATCCATCCATCCATCCATGAATTCATCCACTAATATAATATTAATTTTAAAAATATTAATTATTTTAAAGATATTTTAGGTTAAAACCTAAAATATTTAATTTTTTTCTTATTTTAACATCACTTTGTTAATTTTAGTCTCATATTTCTCCTTCAATTGGGAATTAAATAATAATATATATTTTATATTATTTTTTGATTTTTTAATTTAGATTTAGATTTTAATTTTTGATTTTTTTAACTTTCATATCTCAATCGTTTTTAACTTCTCTTTAATTTTATCTTAATTTCTTTTTTTTAATCCAAAATTTTATCAAGATGTTAAAATATTCTATTTTTATTTTTATTAAATACTTTTTTAGTTAGTTGTTACATATAATTTTAATTTAATTATTTAATAATATAATTCATTTATGATCCGGTTCATCCGCTTCATCCGTAATTGGTAGACAAGACGTATTTAAATAATAATCAAGAAGATGATAAATGATTTCGATGACAATTTTGAATGTGGATGATGGGATGGATCGAACTCTAACCCATCCAAATTCGATCCATTATCAGTCATAATGCTATTAGATACTATTTTATAAAAAAAATAGCTCGGGAAATTCTCACGGATATTGTGAATGAAATTTCCCCAAAAAAAAACATTGATATTCAACGATTATTTCCAAAAATATTGATCTTTCAATAGTGTTTGAAAGTCGGCTGCATTAGACATCGACTTTAAATAGTATTTTCAATAATTTTGGATAAAAACGAAGTCAATAGGCTCCGAGTTTGGCATCTTCGTCTTTAAACAATTTTTGCATAGTCATTCTTCCACGTAAAGATACTAAAGTCGGAGTCTAATGACTCCATTTTATCTCAAAATTGATAAAAGTACTATTGAAAGATCAATATTTTAAAAAATAATTACAATATTTTAGAAAAAAAAATCATTCATAATATCTATGAGAATTTCCCAAGTAAAGATATTAAAATAGAAATACAACTATAAATAAAATAAAAAAGGTAATTATCTAATAAATAAAATGGAAAATTCTACAATGACCGTCGAACATTACTGGACACTACTAAATTGATTTATAAAGATTAAAAAAATTCAAGGACTCAAAAATTATAATTATAAATTATTTAAATTAATTTTTTATTAAATTATTTTCTCTCTATATATATTTTATTTTATTAATTAAATAAAAACAATAAACCCTAAAAATTAATTTAAAAACCTTAAATTCTAAATCCTAAAATAAAAAATAAAAAAATAAATATTAAATTGCAAACCCTAAAATATAATATTAAAACCCTAGAAGCAAAAATTCTAAAAATACTAAAAAAAAACACTAAATCCTAAACCCTAAAATAACCAAAATCCATAAACTAATTTTGAGTTTTAAGTTTTGGATTTATACTTTTTAGAGTTTCATATTTTCTATTTTAGGGTTTAGGGTTATATTTTTAGATTTTAGGGTTTTATTGTTTTAAGGTTTAAAGTTTATGATTTAGAGTTTTGGATTTTATGGTTTAAGGTTTAATATGTAACGATCCGGTTTTTCCAGGTCAACCTCGAGTGTTGACTCAGGCTTAGATCGTCAAGTTGGGTTTTGTGTTGGAGCTTGGTGGGCATCGATTTTGCCTCGTGAACCTTTCGGGTTTGTGGTGGGCTTGCTTGTTGGGCTTAGTTTTTGGGTTGGGATGGAGAAAGAGATGTTAGTGAAGGGTAAAAGAGTAATTCCCTTTCCTATCCACATATGACCAGCCACCTTTGGAAAGAAGGGTTATATCTTTTCCTTCACCATCTCCTTTCTCCTCTCATCCTTTCTTCTTCCAAAAACAAAAGGAAAGATAGAAACTTTGGACTTGTTTTAAAGAATCTCGGATTCTTCATCAAGGAGAAGTTAATCAACAGCTCAAAATCTTCGTATCAAGGTGTTCATCTCTTTGTTTGGTGGGAGAGAGGTTTGAAGCTCAAAATCAAAGTTTGAAAGTAGGAAAAGCTTGGAAGTAGGAAAAGCTAGAAAGAAGTTTAAATCCGGGTTTGTAGCTTGAGGTCAGTACATTTCTGACTCTTACATCTCATATGCTTCACAAAATCGTGTCTTGCTTGATTTTGGTTAGTGAATGCTTGAAATGGATGGTTGAGATAGTTTAAAACCCTAGAAATAGTGGAATTCGTATTAGGGATTAAACGGATGTAAAAATTGTAGGAAATCATCTTGTATGTTTCATTAATCATGTAAAATCAATTTGGAAATCAATTACGTGGATTGGGGGAGGTTTCTTAGAGTTTTACAACCTTAGAAGTGCAAGTTCGTGCAGGGGTATCGATACACGAGAAGGGGATATCCGTACCCTATAGGCAAAACTTAGGCTTGTTGAGTAGGCGTATCGAACCACGGTTCAATACTGAACCTTCAGTGGCCTTCTCGATTCGATACCCTATCAAATCAGATAGGGTTTCCTTGGTTGACCTTAGAATTGGTCAAAGAGTATCAATACCCTTATCGATATTGGGTGTTTCGATACCCCTTTGGAGAGAGTATCAATACAGGGTGTTTCGATATCCCATGAAGGAGTATCGATACCCCTGAGTAAATGGTACAAGTTCTTGAGGGCAAGGTTGAGAAGTCTTATAATGTTACCATAGGGGTCCTATGGGTCGTTTAAAAACTACAAAATAAATTATAAAATGAATGTAACGGGTTTAATGTCCACCATGAGAATTATAACGAGTAACTCAATAAAGGGTAGATGACTTAATTATTATTATGTTTCTCTAAGGATCTCGGGTAGATTGGAAATAACACATGATGATTAAGGTTTCTATTGTGTGCTGATAGAATACCAATATAATTTAAGAAGCCTTGGTTACTAAAATAGTCTAAACTGATCTCGTAAACAATCTAGTGGTTTGAGTATCTAATCTTAATCATGAGAGATGACTAGAAATATTAAAAGCCTGTCTCGGACCTTGTAAGTGGTTTGACTTGTGCCGTTACATGGTGTTTTGGGTGTGGGTGCTCGAGAAGCATGATTACTTATGTCCTGGAAAAAGGAAATCAGGATATCCTAGAGTCAGTACATGGGCACTTAGTTAAGGGGACATGTACTTTGGGCTATGTGAGCAAGTACGTCTGACGTGTCCACGGGCTATGTGATCTGGATGCGGTTCGATCCTATCCGTGACTATGTTGATCCGGATAAGGAATATAACTTGATGGGCTGTGTGAGCATCAAGCAACTCGATGGGCTATGTGAACTCGAGGAACTTGATAGGCTGTGTGACCTCAGGATTTGACTACTTGTGGCTATGTTGATCCAAGTATGTCCCGGACGTATCTATGACTATGTTGATCCAGATATAGTTCAACCCGACGGCTATGTGAGCACGAGTATAGTAGGGCTACGCTTGACCAGTAGTTATGGATGTTGCATGCATGTGTGTATGTCATGATATTTGTGGTCAATGACCTTGATACCCTAAAGTTGTGTGAGTAGGGTAAGATAGATATAACCCAATAGAGTTGTGTGATCTCGAGAAATCCTTTAGGTTGTGTGTTCTTGGTATAACTCGATGAGCTATGTGAGACCGAGTAGTTAAGCCTGGTATGGCATGTGAACTTCATATATATGTTGATACTTGGGAATACTAAATTAAGAACTCTAGCTAAGATAGATTAAGAAATGAACCTTAGTTTAGAAGCCTTTCTGTGTACTCTTAACCATGCTATCTTGCTTGTCCATTTTATGATGCCTATGAATTGTTAGAGTTGTTATGTACCACTGAGCTTGTTTGCTCAGCGTGCGGAATTGTGGTTTTTCCGTGCGTAGGTGACATGTAGCTTTGGTGGAGCATATCGAGGAGGATTTCCCAGCACCAGAGCCGTTTTTAAAGAGTATAGTACTTGATCTTTAGTAGGACTTAATGTATTCATAGGACCTTACCACATATCGAGTCTGTACTTTTACTTTGGATTTCAGTTTGAGTCAGATTATGTATTTTGAAAAGGAGCTCCTGTTTTGTAAACACTTTATTATATTTTATCTTGATCTACGTGGGTTTATGACACGTGATATTTTAAGTATTTAAACACGTGCTTTTAAAAGAATTTTGATGGATCGGATTTTGGGTGACCCGAATGTCGTACTTCAGGTCCAGATCGGGATCGGGGTGTTACATAATATTTTAGGCCTTTGACTTTAGGGTTTTAGGTTTTTGATTTAATATTTTTATTATTTAAAATATTATAATACTAATTTTAAAATTTTATTTTAAAAAATTTAAAATTATATGTTTAGTCTTTAAAATTTTAATTTTTATTAATTAATTTAATAGTGTTCAACAATATTCATTGTTAATGGTGTTCAAAAATGTTCGACGGACATAGTAGATTCATAAAAAAAAATACATAAAAGGTAATTATCTTAAAAAGGGAATTATGCCTAATAAAATTAAAACTTAAATCTGGGAAATTCAATTTTACAGTAAAAAAAAATGTGTCAGAGCTGGAAATATCCCCCAAGCAAATTTCTTTCTTTTTCATCCCTCTTCTTTAGATTCTTACAGATATGACATACTACCCCTCGTGTGCTGCTGCTTTATAAACTCACCACTTACTCTCTCAGTCCAAAAATAAATCTCTTTCAATCTGGATTTTCAGATTAAAAAATACCCTTTACCATGGCTTTGTTTCTCTACTACCTTCTCATCACCGCCATCACATCCGCCGTATTCTTCCTACTCCTCCGCTCCTCCCGTCTCAGGCGCCTCCGTTTGCCGCCGGGAAACCTGGGTTTACCCTTCGTCGGTGAGACTCTACAGCTTATAGCCGCTTACAAGACTGAGAACCCCGAGCCCTTCATCGACGAGAGGGTGAGTCGATACGGTTCGATCTTCACCACCCATGTTTTCGGCGAACCGACTGTTTTCTCCACCGACCCGGAAACCAACCGGTTCATCTTGCAGAACGAAGGGAAGCTGTTCGAGTGTAGTTACCCCGGTTCGATATCGAATTTGGTCGGGAAACACTCGTTGCTGTTAATGAAAGGAAGCCTCCATAAAAGAATGCATTCTCTGACCATGAGTTTCGCCAACTCCTCGATAATCCGGGATCATCTTCTGGTCGATATAGACCGGCTAATCCGGCTCAACTTGGACTCATGGACCGACCGTGTCTTCCTCATGGAAGAGGCCAAGAAGGTAAAAAACAAAAAAAAAGCAGATAGTATCTACTTTATATAGCACTGAGTTGACTCGGTGGTTGTGGCGTTAATGATTATTAACAAGTTAAAATGGCGGTGGTGACTCAGATTCCCTGGGAAAAAGTTTACGGCTGAAATGATTTTGTTTGAAAACTTTATATCACCATTTTCATTATTATTATTATATTTAATAATTATTTTTTTATTTTTTTTTCAGATAACTTTCGAATTAACTGTGAAGCAACTAATGAGTTATGATCCTGGTGAATGGACTGAAAGTTTAAGAAAAGAATATGTTCTTGTTATCGAAGGCTTTTTCACTGTTCCTTTACCTCTATTTTCCACCACCTACCGTCGAGCCATTAAAGTAAGTATCCTTTTGTTACATAGATTTATAATCGAAATGTCGTTTTATGATTTATGTTCGGAATTTTTAGGCTCGGACGAAAGTGGCCGAGGCCTTGAACTTGATAGTAAGGGAAAGGAGGAGAGAATATGAGAGAGGTGAAAAGAAGAATGACATGCTGGCTGCATTGCTGGCCGGAGACGACAACTTCTCAGATGAACAGATTGGGGATTTCCTGGTGGCTTTGCTGGTTGCCGGCTATGAAACAACCTCAACTATCATGACTCTGGCTGTCAAGTTCTTGACTGAGACACCTCTTGCTTTGGCTCAACTCAAGGTAGCTTGTTTTTCACTTAACTTTTTTTTTACTTTCCATTAAATTTGAATCTGAATCGATCCGTGTCTTATACTTAACTATAGGGAATGAGTTTTTGGTAAAAATTATATATATAAAGTTTTTAAAATTTATTTAAACGATATTAAATTATTTATTACTTGAACTAATCAACTTTTTAATATTGTTAATCTGAATTGAATTTTAATGTTATTTTTAATTTTTTTATAATTTATATTTTATAAATACCCTTACCACATGGATGGGATGGTAAAATCACATGGTCTCTCCTTACTTTAAATAATAATATATAGTATAATCTGACCAAAGATGTACTTGGGAAACCTACTTGCCACACATGAGTTTGATATGGGGATTTTTGTTTGTTTTTTTACCTTATTATAAAATATTTATTTTCATTGTTCCCATCATGTGATCCATCCCCTTTACTTTCATGAAAATAATTTATTTTTCTTTTCTTACACATTCTCTAATTTTTTAATCATAACATCATTCATCATAAAACAAACTCAGTCACTTTCATTAAGGTTGACAAACATAGCCTAGGAAACAGTCATCTCTTGTGTGGGTATAGAAATATATGGTATAAGATAAAATTATACGATATAAAATTTTGTAAATTTTATATTTTTTAGATCGTTGGATGATTAGAAATAAATGGCTCAAATTAACAGTTGGTTATGTGAAAATTATCACTTAAAAAAAATAAAAAGTTAAACTGAGTCATCTGTTTAAATTATTCATTGATCTAATATACATATAAAATTTAAAGAATTTAATTATTTAATTTAAATTTAATCAAAAACTTAACAAATTATCTGATTTTAAATCTTTTCCAAAAGAACTAGAGGTTAATGATAAGGTTGGATTTTAGTTTTAGTGGTGTAGGTCATTAGTAGAGGCAAGAAGCATAAAAACATGAAAGTCAAAGTAAGAACTGAAAATTTTCTAACCGGACAAAATGATGTCCAAACTGTACTCTTTAAACATGAAATTTAACATAGAGTGAAACAGTTTTATATTCGAAAAACTTAGTATTAAAAATATTTATTTTATTATTAAGGATGAATTTGGTTTGATTTTATGTATAATTAAATTTATATGATTATTGAATATAAAAATATATTTAAATATTAATTTGAAAAGAAAAAGGATGATAAGTCTGACCCTTTTGTCAGTCTGTGATCACTCTTGCTCTTTGACCATTTTTCGTTTTTGAAATGACCATAGAGCCCTTTTCCCAACACTCGAAGAATCAAAAGGGTATTTTGGGTAATTTGAAGCTATCGTGTACGATAGGGTGTATGATTTGACCATTGGTCCCTAGGTGGGACTTTGGGAAATGAGAGGTGCTGATTTCAAGGGGAAAGAACCATCGGACGGTGGTAAAAAGCTAGAGCCACTAACCCTGCAAGTTCAAAAAAGCAAAAGACTTTCTGATTCCTAGGATTGCTTTTTCATTATAAACTCTCCTTTATGTAGATCCACGTGATGGTTTGAATCCTAGCCGTTCGATTTTTCTTTGAATCAGTGTTTGGTGGGACCATTTAAGGGTATTTGGGTTCATGTGAACACCACATGCCCCATGGGCCATGGGTCTTTGAATCATTATTTTGTAGGACCATTTAAGGGCATTTGGGCTCATAAGAATACCACATGGACCATGACAGCTTTTTAGACCCATGAGATCTGTTTTTTTAAATATTTATATTCGATATCCGTATTTGACACGTACAAATATATATATCATATATGTGCCAATGGTGCTTAATATGTCATACATATGTCCGTACCTAAGTTATAATCTTCAATGGTGGCAGGAAGAACACGAGGGGATTAGGGCGAAAAAACCCGAATCCGAGGCTTTACAATGGAGTGATTATAAGTCGATGCCTTTCACTCAATGTGTAAGTTCGAGTCGTTGCCATCGGAGAACAAATGCTAGAACTTGACCTCCCTTTGATTCATTTTTAATCATGATCTTGAACTTGAATGTGTTTCAGGTCGTTAACGAGACGTTACGGGTTGCTAACATTATCAGCGGAATTTTCCGACGAACAATGACGGATATCAACATAAAAGGTCTGGTATACGCTCTGATTACGGTCTAATGCTAATCATGTTACTATAAATTTAAGGCTAGCTTTGTGCTTACTGATAAACACATTCAACCAGGTTATACAATCCCAAAAGGTTGGAAGGTTTTCGCATCGTTTCGAGCTGTACATCTCGACCCTGATAAGTTCAAAGACGCTCGCACTTTCAATCCGTGGAGATGGCAGGCAAGTTTCCCTCATCTTCCCCTTTCCCTCAAACATATAAACATACATGTCCGTGCATCGACCGTGACCAGGAACTGTTACTGATGAGTGACCAACATTTTGAACAGAATAACTCGGGGATAAGCTGCCCCGGAAACATCTTCACACCATTCGGAGGTGGACCTCGACTATGCCCGGGTTATGAGCTCGCTAGAGTAGAACTCTCGGTGTTCTTACACCACCTAGTAACTCGATTCAGGTAACCAATTGTTATGTCTCCACTTTTTTCGATCTTTAGATGTAATACTGTACTTGTTTAACCTACCCTTGTTTTCATTTCCGAAACAGTTGGGAACCTGCAGAGGAGGACAAGTTAGTTTTCTTTCCGACGACCCGAACACAGAAGCGGTACCCGATCAACGTGTGTCGTCGAACTGCATCGTCTTCTTAGCCAATGTAAAGATAAAATATTTGAAGAAGAGGTGCAATAAATTTTGGATGGTCTTGGGATGCAATAATCAAAGCTAGAACAAAACTAAAGAATTTAGTGACTGTAAATTAACTTCATTCTTATATGTTGGTTATTGCAGTATTAGTAGGGAGGTAGTGGGCATTTGTTTTGATCCAAATTCAAGCCCTTATGGTAATATCCATCCAGTACCATTTTTAATTCGATTCGGGTTTGGATTCGGATTCGTTAAAACTTCATTAAAGAGGCATATCTCTTGAAAAACATGCATTAGTTGTTCTTGTAATAATACATAAATGTTTCATCTCCCTAGTTTGAAAAACTTCATATCTCTTGAAGAACAGAACTTTTGAATGGTGTTTTGTTTCAGCTGCTGTCCCTGGTCATTAATGCCGAGTTGACCAAATTGTTTACCTCATCTTTATTTTTCTACACTTTTTTAGATTATATGTTTTAGACCCACTAGAATGGATGTCGGTGGGAGCATGTGGGACTCAAGCACCCCTAAATTTTTAGATGATTCACATTTGACCCTTTAATTTTATTTTTTATAATTTGATCCCTTAAAAAAATTAATTTTTTTTATATAAATTTATTTTTTAAAATATTTTTAATTAAGACCCTTTTATTTGTTGTTTCTAAATCAGTGTAGTTAAAGTTGCTTTAATCAAAGCTAGCTAGTAGGAAACCACGAAATCATTTCTCATCGGTCTAATAAAAGTTTAAGAGCTTAATTTTAATATTTAAGAGTTTTATTTAAATTTAACTTTTAGGGGTTTAAATGTAAGAGTTTTAAATCTAAGGCTGTTGTTAGATTTTAGGGTAAACTACAACAAAGGTCACTTAATTATGGGTATAATTACATTTGGGTCACTTAATTATTGAAAGTTACATTTGGGTCACTCATTTATGGGTAAAATTACATTTGGGGCACCCAATTATTAAAGGTTATATTTAGGTCACTCAATTATAGGTAAGGTTACATTTGTGTTACCTTTCATATTTGAAAAAGTACATCAATTTGGTCGTTTTTCTTCTAACTCACTTGTATACCCTTATTAATATTAGAGTACTTCGTTTAAAATCATTAATTAATCTAATACACGAATTGATAAAAAAAATTTTTAAATACGAAGGGTGACCCAAATGTAATCTTACCTATAATTGAGTGATCTAAATGTAACCTTTATAATTGGGTGACCTAAAAGTAACCTTACCTATAATTAAGTGACCCAAACATAATTTTTAGTAATTGAGTGACCCAAGTATAATCCTATTTGTATTTAAGTGACCTTGGTTACAGTTTACCCGTACATAATTGATTAATAAAAACAAAACAAAACCATTGGTCTTGGTCTTATGATGATTGATTGGGGACAACAGTAAGTTAACAGAGAAACGTCAAGAATGGTTTAATAATGCAACGTTTGTTTCTATAAAGTAGAAATGACAATGGTGGGCTCTACCAAATGAATCTGTCTGAACACATAGCAGTAGCAAAGTTCACTTATTTTGCACTCTGGTTCATGTTCATCAACAAATCATTCTCACCAGTTAACAAACCATATGGAAGCGTCCAACTCGTTTCTCCTTGTTTACATTGAATTTCTACTTCTTCTGTCATGCTTCAGCTTGCCTGGTGTAGCACTAGCAACAGCAAGCCATGTGATTAGAGGAAATGAGACTGATCAACATGCTCTACTCCAGTTTAAAGCCAAGATAACTGGTGATCAGCTCAGAATTATGGAGTCCTGGAATAGTTCCTTTCATTTCTGTCAGTGGCACGGTGTTACATGCGGTCGAAAGCATCGGAGAGTCGTCAAGTTGGAACTGGATTCCCTCGAACTCTCGGGATCTTTATCGCCATACATTGGAAATCTGAGCTTTCTCAGGGTGTTTAATCTTGATGAAAACAGCTTTTACAACCGGCCAAATTTTGGGAAATAAGGTTTCTCAATTAAAATATTAGGGGAATAAGGAAACTTCAGCAAAAATTTGAAAAATACGGTAAAATGAACTGTGTTCAAAGGAGAACGTCATGTTCTCTTGGCGTTCTCCATATTTTATTTATTTCTCGCGGTCCGCTGTGAGCCGATGTAAGCTGAGCGGTTGGATTAAGGGAGAGCGCCAGGAGGACATGGCGTTACGCCTAGGGAGAGCGCCAGGAAGAGATGGCGTTACGCCTAGGGGAGCGCCAGGTAAGCATGGCGGTATGCCTGTTGCCGCACTATTATTAAAGCTGTCCCTGCTCCAATGTTTAAAGTTGTCCCTGCTCCATACTGCACCATTTAAAGCTGATCCATGCTACAAAATTATTGAAGTGGTGAAAAAATAATTGTACCTAAAGAGCTGTTTGAACAGCTTTGGTTGATTCAGGTGTTAATGCAGCGAGAATCCTACTAAAAAGGTGGTGTAATAATTTTTTTTTACTTTCACGTGACTCTACCATTCTTCTATCTATTTATATTTAGTTCTTGTTGGTGAAATGAAACTATCTGGTGAAAAGCAATTGAAAAAAAACCAACAAAAGTTGATAGTTCTATTGCGATATCAAGTATGTTTCTAATTTTTTTTTTGAGTTTTGTTAGATTATATTCTAGTTTAATTTAAATTCGTTATATTTCTTGTTATATTATATTCATTATATGTTAATTTTTATTTATTTATATATATATATTTATTTAATTTGTTTAAACATGTCCATAATTTTGATATTTAAATTGGTGTTTGTTTTTATCTTTTGGTATTTTTGCAGACTTATTTTAAAATGACATCCGGTGAAGGTGAAGTGTTATTGTATCGTGATCCCGAACATATTTCCTCTCATATTAGTGATGAGAAAGTAAACTATTTAAATAAAATTATGTCAACATTTTTAATTTTATATTAATTTATTATATAATTAATCTAATCTAATTATTATACATATAGGGTGAAGAGCATATGATCCGCCGTCGAGGATTAAAAATTAAAGAGCCTTCAGAGCACATAATTTATTACTTACAGATTTCGGGTTTTTACAATGCTTCATTTCTTCGCGGGTTTAAGATTATTCCTGGCTTGGTTACTGGATTGCTCGAAAGATGGAGACCTGAAACCCACACATTTCATTTTCCTTGCGGAGAATGCACAATAACTTTAGAAGATGTCGCAATACAGTTAGGTGTACAAGTTAATGGTAACCCGTTGGTTGGACACAACAATTATAATGTATTTGAATTTTGCGGGCAATATCTTGGTAAAATTCCTCCGAAGGAATGTGTGAGCGGTTTATGTCTTAAGATTTCATGGTTGCAAAATGAATTTTTCGTAACAAATAACTCAACGCAACAAGAACTTATGTATGCAACTCGAGCATATATACTTCAACTCATTGGTGGTATATTGATGCCAGATACATCTGGTAATCTAGTTCACACACAATATCTACCGATGTTGGCTGATTTGAGCACAGCTATGGAATATAGTTGAGGCTCTGCAATTTTATCGTTTCTATACCATGAAATGTGCAAGGCGTCGATTATTATTGGTGAGAGAAAGATATCAAATATGGGTGGATGTCTGATTTTATTACAGTCCTGGGCTTGGTATAGATTACCTTATCTAACTCTCATTGTAGAAACACCAGTTGACATTCAATTTCCGCTTGCTGGAAGGTAAAAATAGTTTTATATTAATTACTTTTTACCATATTTATGTAATATCTAGTTATGTACAATAATTTTAATATTTTTTTAGATGGAGACATAAGTTAAAGAATACAGAGCTTGTTCACAATAATCTTCGAGACATAAGACTGAAAATTGAAACTCTCGGGAAAACTCAGGTATTTGTTTATATATTTTAATAATTTGATTTTTTATTAATATATAACGCACTTTGTTATTAATAAATAAAATCAAATATATTTGGTACAGTTTATTTGGTTGTCGTACGAGATTCCATCCGTAAAGGCTTGTATACCTCAATTTGTGCAACACTGTAGATCATTTTGGGGTTCAGTTGTGCCTCTAATCCATTTTGCTACAATTGAATTTCATTGTGCTGATAGAGTGTTGCGGTAATTCAACTTCCATCAGCCTATTCCTAGATCTCCTCCTACTGCGAAGCAAATTCATATCAGAACTGGCAAAGGTAGATTTGATGAGAATTGGGTTATTAAACAAGCCAAATTTATTCAAAATTGGGAACAAAGATATACACGGTGGGCAGATGAATTGAATTCAGTCGATGAAAGTGATTTTGATTTTAATTCAGAATACTATTCATGGTATTCACAGAACGGTAACCATTGTTCGTATATTGGTTCGACTGGCCAATAATCTTGATTCGGAATTGTCTGAAACTGAAACCGGTATATATTCGCCATGGTCTACATGTTATAACACGGATTTGCGTAGATGTAAGGATCCATACGAATATGCATACAAGCTGCAATCACATGAGAACATGGATATCGAAATGCTTGAAATGCTCCGCAATCACACCACCGTCGGCTAAGATTGACTTGAAAATTTTTTGGTTCGCCTCGAACTTGACCTTCTACCGTAAATTCTGCTTGACTTGGGTCGAATGTTCTAACTCTCATAGAGCTTGCATCTGATTGAAGATCATTCATTCTGTCTTGCAGAGTGTAGCGACCCTTATAAAATTCTTAAAATAATAATAGGTGTGTAGTAAAAAAGGGGAGAAAGGGTCACTAGTGGAATTGAAATTAGGGTTTGAAAAGTGGAATTTAGGGATTTGGGTTTAAAATAAAATTTTGGGGAAATTTAGGATTTAAAAATTAGGTTTTTAAATTGTGTACAAAAAATAAAAATGTTGAAATGTTGAAAGAAATTTGAAATCTAGGATTCTTTAAAAAAATAGGAATTGAAAAGTTGAAATTAGGGATTTGAGATTAAAAAAAGGGAGTTTTAGATTGAAAAGGGAAATTTTAAAATTAGGGATTTTTAAAAAAGGGTGGAGTCGCCACCGGTCACTTTTGGTAGACCGGACACCGTAAAAACCAAAGATTTGAAATGATTTGGGTTCGAGAGTCGGTTACGGTTAAAAACGGGTTTAGGGTTTAAAACCGCCCAAAATTGGCACCTTTATTAAATTACCGCTTAATTAATTTTGAATTTTCCGAATTAAAGTGACATTTAAATTACAGTTTGTTGAAGTATTCGAATTCAATTTTATTTTTACCGTGTCTTTATTCGGAGGTAACGTACACACCGCGACCAATGCGTTGGAACACGGGTCCGTTACGACCGAGTAAATACATATTTAATTCGGCTTGTTAATTAGCAAGGTGTGATGTAAGCAAAATAAAAGACATAATTGTAAAGACAACAAATATAAAGACAAAATAGCATATGACACATAGTGATAATTAAAGAGACATAATACAAACCAAGCAATATAATTAAAAGAGATACTAATAAGATAAGAGACATGCCACCATGCTAAAATAATATAAATATACATAAACATTGTCACTTACACAACCCTAACAAAGCATATGAACTAAACCTATAACATGGCATATATACAAAGCATGTAACAACATTAACAAAAACAAACAAATAACATATATAAATAAACAAAACAAAACATATAATAAACAAATAAAAAAAACAATAAAAGATACCAATAAAAATATTCATATTTTCATTGAACCATAAGAATGGAATACACAATAAATATTTCAAAAAGAACTATATACATCTAAATATGCTCGATTAAAATCAATCCACAAATTAAACTAAACGGTAAAAGTAATGATTAGATTAAGGCATAACTTGAAAAATAACCGACCGAATGAGTGAAGTGATTCAATGAGAATAAAAATATAAATAATGGAGGCTACCAACTTACAAATGGAAATAGAAATAGAAAATGGAAAATGGAAATGAAAATTTTCGGCAGACAAGGGAAGGGAATGCAGCTGTGTATGGTTAGGTAGTGAGAGGAGAAAAAATGGTTAGGGGGGGTCCTTTATTTTTAGGGTAAATGTTATATATAGTTAGGGTAAAGGGTAACATATGAGAATAAAATAGGTTTAGGTTTTAATATATAAAGGTATCTATAATATGATGAAGGGTATTTAAGGTTTATCCCTTTAAAAATAATAACCAATTAAAAACAAGACCTTGGGCACCAAGTAGGGATTTTTATTATATTTTTTTATATTATAAAATTATATTTAATAGGTCAAATTTATTTATGGTTTGGGCTTATAAAAGTGGGCTCTAATAAAAGGTTTTTATTTATATCATATATTTATATATTTTTGGATTTTTGGTTTTAATTAAGAGATAGTAAGGATAATAATAATTATAAAATAAGTGATAAAATTAGGGTAAGTTAAGGTGATTTGGGTATTAAAAAGGGATGTGGATTGATTTAATTCGAGCATAAACCCGGATAAAATTAGTGATTACACAGAGTCTGCGACCAAAATTGTCCATTGTTTATTCGAGCGATAACTTCTTGTCCCTTGTCAGACCAAACTTTACCCAATCGAAAGTAAGTCTCCCATACAATACTTGCAATAGGGAGATGGCGAGTTCCCTTAATAACCGAATTTATAGCCTCAGCAAGATTAGTAGTCATATGACCGTATCGTCGACCTTCATCATATGCTTGAGACCATCTTTCTCTTGGAATGTTATTAGCAAAATTAAATACAAGGTGGTCATGACATCTCAGCCTTCTAATTCTCGCATCAAATTTTGGTCGAACTAGTTCGTACCCTAATAAAAGAAAGAGTTAGTAAGACATTTTAAAAAAATATAATTTCAAATAAAATGAACGATAATTTACCTGCGCCTAAGATCTCTCTTCGGATCTCATTGTTACTAAATCTAGTTTTCGCGTTGGATGCGATATGTCGTACACAGTATGTTGGATATGCATGTGGAGGAACCCATAAACTTTCTGCTCTGTCAATTACTGATAAAAGCGCAGTTCCTCTATCAGAAGTCATACAAACTTCATCTTCTTTTACGACATGGTTGCGTAAATGATTCAAAAAGAATTCTCATCCAGCAGCGTCTTCTTTTTCCACTATTGCAAAGGCAATAGGGAATATATTGTTGTCTCCATCTTGTGCAACAGCTACAAGTAATATATGACCGTATTTCCCATACAACCAGGTACCATCAACTTGAATCATACGCTTACAAAATGGAAAACCTTTAATACAAGCCTTGAAAGCCCAAAATAACTTACTAAAGATTCTTTTACCATGAATTAACTCGCCTCTTGAGTTGTAAGCCGGTATGGTTTCATACTCCACAATGGTTCATGGGATAAATATTTTCATTGCTCATATAAGAGCTGGTAGCTCATTATACGATTTATCTCAATCACCATACAATTGCGCCATCGCCTTCTGTTTAGCCATCCAAGCCTTGTAATAGGATGAGATATATCCAAGCTAATTTCGGATGGATGCTACTAATACTAAAATCGCAATTCGAGGATCTTTCTCAACCAATAGTCGAGTGTACGCACAGATTAGATCAGAATCTAAATTTATATGATCTTGTGATAGTGATAGGTTTGAACATGTGTGCTGCTCATTGAACCTTGTTACCTCCCATATTTGAATTCTTTGTCGAAAAGAAATTTTGATCTTCCATGGACAATTACTCTTCCAATTAATACACCTAGCACAATAGGTTTGTCTATCAGACTTAGCCACACATGATACCATATGGCGTTTTATGCAGTATTCCTTAACTGCAACTTGAGCATCTTTCTTCGTTTCAAATTGCGCTTTTATTTCTAATTCACCATATTGAGATGATGAACTAGAACCGAAGACGCGAGCTATATGTTCAGAATCTCGCATTGAAGAATAATCGACATCGTTCATGTGAGCGGGAGGTTCATAAGCTGGATAAACAGACTGCATTTGTTCAGGTTCTGGTGCAACATAACCCCAAGTAGGTGGATCATTTTTCAGTCCAAGCCGAGCAACCGCAGCGGACCATACATCATCTTCTACATGCATACCATTACCTTCATTCACCTCGGTCATAACAGTGTCAACATCATCAGCATCAAGTAAATGAACGTCATCATCTTCCGTGATCGGTATAATATTTTCTTCGTCGTCACTAAAATCGGCAAGCGATTCACCCCAACGATCAACCGGATCTTCAGTGTCACAATATAACGAGGAGCTCATTCTACCTACCTATTAAAAAAATAAGATATAATTATTATCATTTAAATATAACTCCAATCAAATATACAAAATCAATCTATAAACTGAAAACAACTTACTTTTAAGATACAAAACAAATAAAACTCAATAATATTTGTTCTTTCAAATCTCGTACGAAAAACTCACTACTCCAAAAATTTTACAAACTGAAAATACCAATCTCTCAAGATTTCTGAAAATGCTCAAACTTACAACTCTCTCAACCACTCAAACTTATATTTTATAACTGAAATATATAAATTAAAAATAAATAAAGTACATGCTTGACCAATTTTTCAGCTGGATTCCAATTGCATGTACCCCTTACATTTATTGAAATGTTGTTTGCATGCACCCCTACGTCTGCAGAAAACTGTGTGGAAGCATGCATGCAGCCCTACGTCTGCGAAATGCATGCACCCCTACGACTGCGAATAAGCTCAACGCCAAGAAAACATGGCGTTACCCTTGAGCAAGACGCCACCTAGACATGGCGTTACCCTTCAAGCTAGCTCCTTCAACTCATGCATGAGCCGGCCGGGGGAAATAAATAAAATATGGAGAACGCCAAGAGAACATGGCGTTCTTCTTTGAGCACTATTCATTTCGCCGTATTTTCTAAATTTTTGCTGAAGTTTCTTTATTTCCCTAATATTTTAATTGGGAAACCTTATTTCCGTAAATTTGCCTTTACAACCGTATTCCTCAAGAAATCGGTCGTTTAAGAAGACTGGAAACATTAAAGCTGGCCAATAACTCCATCAGTGGTGAAATTCCATCCAATTTATCTGCTTGTTCTAAGCTTACATATGTTGGCATGAGAGGCAATCATCTAACCGGAGAAATACCCGATTCCGTTGGTCTCTTGTCAAACCTGAAATACCTGAGTTTTGTCAACAACAGTTAGAGAGGGAGTATTCCACCTTCCTTGGGAAATTTATCGTCTCTGGAGAAACTTTATTTGAAATTTAATGGATTTATTGGGACAATACCTGAAGCTTTGGGACAACTAAAAAATCTTTCATTTTTCACTGTATTTGAAAATGAAATTTCTGGTGCTGTTCCTATTGCACTGTTCAATCTCTCCAAAATTAGAGGTTTTGATATTGGAGCAAACTACTTTCAAGGTACTCTTCATTCCGACTTACTAATCAATATGCCATATGTTGAGTTCTTCTCCATATCCTTGAATGAATTCACTGGACAAATCCCGGTTTCGATATCCAATGCCTCGAATCTGAATATACTTCAGCTAGATGATAACAAACTCAGTGGAAGCATTCCTTCGTTAAAGAAGCTAGATAAAATGTTTAGACTTCTGTTAGGCAGAAACTATTTGGGACATGGGAGGGAAGGTGACTTGAACTTTTTCTGTTCTTTAGCTAATAATACAAAACTTCAAATTCTAAATATAGGAACAAATAATTTTGGAGGGGTATTTCCTGAATGCATTACCAATTTTTCTAACACCCTTTTACATTTAGTAATAGAAGACAACAAAATATTGGGAAGAATGCCAGAGGGAATTGGAAATCTCATCAATTTGGAGAGTCTAGGTGCAACCAGTAATCAACTATCAGGTCCTATTCCATTTGATATTGGGAGGCTTAGTAAGCTACAAGTATTTGCTGCTCAGGAAAATTTTCTCTCTGGGACTATTCCTCATTCTATTGGAAATTTAACACTGTTAACCAAACTTGCTTTGGATTCTAACCATCTTCAGGGAAGCATTCCTTCAAGTCTAGGTAAGTGCCAGAATTTGCTCTTGCTAAGTCTTTCTTATAACAATCTTACTGGACCGATACCCCGCGAAGTTCTTGGGATCTCATCCATGTCCATAACACTAGACATATCATCAAACTCCTTGACCGGAGAGCTTCCTGTTGAAGTAGAAAAACTGAAAAATCTAGGCAAATTAGATGTTTCTCAAAACAAGTTATCTGGTTTGCTTCCGAACAGCCTTGGTAGTTGTGTAAGACTAGAGAAGTTGTTTATGTCTGGCAATTGGTTTGATGGTCACATTCCTTCATCTTGGAGTTCATTGAGAGGTCTTGCGGAATTGGACGTATCTAATAATAATCTTTCAGGAGGGGTTCCAAAATTTCTTGTGAGCTTTGGGGAATTGAAGTTTTTAAATCTCTCTTTCAATGATTTTGAGGGAGAGATACCAAGTGGAGGAGTCTTTAAGAAAGAAGAAAGAAGAAAGAGCAGCAGCCGACAACAACTTGTGCAGTAAATTCGCTTTTACAGCTATCATACCAAAGCATCCTAAGCGCCACTGATGGATTTTCCCCACAGAACTTGATTGGTTCGGGAAGCTTCGGTTCTGTAACAAAGGAATTCTTGAATATCAGAGTGGAGCAGCTATTGCAGTAAAGGTACTTAATCTTTTGAATCACGGAGCTTCCAAGAGTTTTTTGGTTGAATGTGAGGCCTTGAAGAACATCCGGCATCGGAATCTTGTCAAGGTAGTAACAGCAATTTCAGGTGTCGATTACCAAGGTAATGATTTTAAAGCCTTGGTTTATGAGTTCATGGCAAATGGAAGCTTGGAGGATTGGTTGCATCAATCTGCTGAAATGAATGAACCGAATACATCAAAAAACTTGAAATTCTTCCAAAGAATAAGCGTGGCCATAGATGTTGCTCATGCACTCGAATATCTGCACCATCATTGTGAAACATTGATCATCCATTGTGATCTCAAGCCAAGCAACATTCTACTTGATGAGGAAATGGTTGGCCATCTAAGTGACTTTGGCTTGGCAAAAATCCTTTCCACAAACATGCTCAACTTTTCTGCTAATCAGTCAAGCTCCCTTGGGTTAAGAGGAACTATTGGCTATGCTCCACCAGGTCAGTTCAATTTATCTATTTCTTCCACTTTTATATTAATTCACTACTTACTTTCATCTTGGCATAGCATAACCTAAAATAAAAACAGCAAGGACGTGACAGGCTATCTTTATATTTTTGAGGGATCTGATTTTAAATTACTACATAATTTGTGACAAATTCATTGTAGAATATGCCATGGGGGGAGACTTGTCGACAAAGGGTGATGTATATAGCTACGGCATTCTCTTGCTAGAGATGTTTACCGGGAAAAGACCAACTCATGAGATATTCAAAGAAGTTTTCAACATTCGCAACTTTGTTCTGTCAGCTTTGCCTGATCATGTGACTGAAATTATTGATCCCATTCTTCTTCAAGAGAGATCTAGACAAGAAAGACTTGCAGATGTCACTTGAGTGATGTTGT
This sequence comes from Abelmoschus esculentus, assembly GCA_035048815.1. Taxonomy (NCBI): domain Eukaryota; kingdom Viridiplantae; phylum Streptophyta; class Magnoliopsida; order Malvales; family Malvaceae; genus Abelmoschus; species Abelmoschus esculentus. The sequence continues at coordinate 408,549 of JAUCBN010000021.1, forward strand.
TTTCGAGCTGTGTTCTATAAGAGACAAGCTTCTTCCTCCAACTCGCTTACATCACCAGCACCAAACTTTATATGCTGCTCAATCAGCAGGTATACATTAATTTCTCCTTATTCTGAACTAAATAACTTGCATTGTTCTTAACAAAATGATCGCTTATTACATGACTTCAGACACATATTCCACTACTTTATAGATAAATGTAACAAGTAAAATGTATTTTGGTTACACAATGTTCTAGTAATTTTAATGGTTTAGAGGATTCCTTGTTTTCTTATGTTGCAGGAACCTAAATTTCCATAATATCAGTGGAGTTGAAAAGCTTAGATAGAGCGAAGTGTAGCTATTCCCTTCTATTTACATTGCATCTGGTATTTACATTATTGTTTTCTGCTATGGAAACTTGGTTTTGAGGAAAATATATATGGTATGTCTGTAAACTGTATGTATGTTTGCCTTTCCTTATGGAATGGAAATCTCGTGTCTTCTAATCGTACCCCTTTTATCTTTTCTGTTATAAAATTTAAAAAATTAAGTTTTAACCATAACCCTAATTTTTTATGTTATAAACCTTAAACCCTATACCATAAAATATATACTACCCATAATTCCCTAAACCCTAACCATAACCTTGAACCCTAAACCCACTAAATAAAAATGAAAGCATCAATGAAAACATGATTAGGAGTCAGGCGATTTGCACCTCTCTAGTGGATCAATAAATTTGAATATTGTGTTTATATTTACTGTATAAATATTATACATACAGAGTACTAAGATGAACAAATGAATACAATGGTTCAAAAATATTGGTTCGAATCCAAGCGGGGATGAGGAGATGATTAGAATTGGAAGGTAAAACGTAAATATTTAAATGTGAGGTACAAATTCATAAATAAGCTAAATTTTTAAAAAATCTAAGTAAGAAAAAAAAATTGTCTCTGAATCAAGGGTTCTGCATGGAGAAAATAAGAACCAACAGAAATCATAATCTGAATGATGACAGCCACGGAGCAGTTCTCCAACCATGAAAATAAAGTATTCAATTCATTGTTCAGATATGCCGGATTAAGTATTCCATTTCTTGCCTTGCGTCTCAAGGAAAGTTAAACAAGAAGAACAACCTAAGCAGAAACAAAGAAGATTGCTGATGATAATTGCAAAGAAAGAGCAAGCAAACAAACAAAGTAGAATCCCATCGCATAAGTTTTTCGATTTTAGGGTTTAGGGTTTTATATTAGCGTTTAGGGTTTAGAAGATAGAACATAAAATTTAAAGTTTAAAATTTATGGTTAATATTAAAGTTAGAGATTTAGATTTTAAATTTTATAGAAACGCTGTGTAATTTTTTTACACATCTTGTATAACAAAATATAATCCATAATAAAAATCATTATCTACCTTTTTTTTCAGTGTCTTTATTTATGTTTCACACTAAAAATTAAGTTTAAAATTAAAGGGTAAGATTATGGTTTAAGGAATTAGAGGTATGATATATTTTTTAGGGTTTAAGATTTAACGTTAAATTTAAATTCTAGGGTTATAACTTATAATTTAATTTTTATAGTTGAAGAATAAAATACAGTGACAAAAATATGATTTTTTATTAAAATTTTAATAAAAAAGATAAAAAGAGACCTGATTTAGTATTAGAATTAAAAAAAAAAAAAACAAGTCCTGTAATGGTGTAAAACGTGTTTGCATAGTTGTCTTAAATTATTTACTTGTATCATATCTGATTCCATATGACATTGAAAGGGATGATAAATATTTAATTAGTTTATTTGCTGGTTTCTGAACGTCTTGAAGTAAATTAGTAGGAAGTGTTTTTCAGTGTTTCTGTAATGGATTTTTCTTCCAAAATATATATATTATCTGTCAACCTCTTCTAGATTATAATTTATATTCCAGATTATAATATATTTAAAAAACTTAAATAACAATATATATATATATTATGATTTTCGCATAATCGTACGTTGGTAATTAATTATAAATGGTTACATGTCATTAAAAAGATTTAAATATTTGTTCATATTATTGTAAATATCTAAATAAAATATACACTTTACAGACATAGTTACTAGAACCGAGTCTCTTATATACCGTCTTTTTCATTAATATCATAAATTTTTTCATAATTTTATAAGCATAAAACAAGCAAAAACGTAAGAAAAAATCGAAGATAAATATCTTTAGTCATTATTAAAACTATATATTAATTAAAAATTTGATTACATTATCGTGTAACACGTCGAACCATCCTAGTAAAGTCTTAAACAACTGTAAAATATATAAACTTAGTCAGACAGTCACCACAAGTTTCATCATCATATTTGAATGTCTTGAAATAAATTATTTTGTAGTTTTTTCGTTGAAGCTGATTATGATGTAAGACAAAACATTAGTTTGTCGTGACTCTACCTGATTTCTGCTTTCATTTGTCTGGTAATTAATTACGAAATGGTTGCATTTCATCAAGCTGGTCTATAAAAATAGACATTTAGAATAATAAATGTCGAGGATGACAAGATTTGTCTATTTTCTACGTTGGCTTCAGTCAAGTCTGCTGACTGTTCTAATTTAATATAATGAAAAAAGATATTATTTATTAAGCCTAGAAAAGAAGGGAAAGCAATCAAGCGACATATAGGAAAGTACTAGGAAGAAGGGATTTTCTTATCTAGGACTGGAAATGTATAATTAATAATATTATAAGAGGAAATATTACACTAGAAAGTTGAGTACACGGACAACTCTGGTTAGGGACCAGAAATTTCATGTCCCTTAATCAGATTTTTTTCATGTCTCTTGTTAAAAAATTTTAAAAAATTAAATTTTAGATCTTAATTTTATTTTTTTATGTCTTAAATCCTAAGCTTTATATCTTAAAAAATATATTTACCCTTAATTTTCTAAACCCTAACCTTATCCTAACCTAGCCTTGAACCTTAAACCATAAAATCACTAATTTAAAGTACTGAAGGCACCAATAGAGATACGATCAAAAGGTAGACGATTTACACCTTTAAGGGAGTTACTTGAGCAGCTCGTAAATAGTTTAAATTTGATTCAATTAAAATTCATTAACACTTAATCGAATTGATTTAACTCGAAATCTGAGCAACTCATTCTTTGTATTGTTATTTTAAAGTTTAGACTTTAAAACTATTTTCCACACTATTTTGAGTTTTTTTTTTTTTGTTAATTTACGTTTATATTAGGTTTTATATAATATTACTAGATTTTGTTTATATTTTAAAGAGTAAAGTAAAAAATCTTACGAGCTTAACAAGCGATGAGTTATCGAACTTATTCAGTATTTAGTTAAGTTGACCATGAGTCGAATAGTTTCTGATTCAAATCGAACACTACTCAACTCGTGATCGATCTGCTCGATAAACACCTCTAACTCTGCGATGATATTAAATTAAATATAATAAGTTTGACTCGCTATGGAAAAAAGTTGAAAACTTGAGAAGCTATTTATACTACACTTTAGTTCTTGTTGATTAACAAAGCACTCTCAAAACAAGATAAATCTCATCAGTTAAAAGAACTTGATTCAGGTTGATGGAGCTCTTGAAAATCCATATCCTTGTTTACATTGAAGTTACAATTCTCCTCTCCTGCTTGACCTTGCTTGATTTAGCATCAGCAAGCCCTGTAATTCGAAGTAATGACACCGATCAGCAAGCTTTACTCCAGTTCAAAGCCAAGATAACCGGTGATCAGCTCAAGATTATGGACTCCTGGAATAGTACCATTCACTTCTGTCAGTGGTACGGTGTTACATGCGGTCGCAAGCATCAGAGAGTCACCAAGCTGGAACTTCAATTCCTCCAACTCTCGGGATCATTATCGCCATACATTGGAAACCTGAGCTTTCTCAGGAAGTTGAATCTTGTAGGGAACAACTTCTACAACCGGATTCCTCAAGAAATCGGTAGATTAAGAAGATTGGAAATGCTGTATCTGATCAATAACTCCATCAGTGGCGAAATTCCTTCCAATTTATCAGCTTGTTCGAAGCTTACAGTTGTTAACATGCGAGGCAATCAGTTAACAGGAGAAATACCTGCTTCACTGAGTTTCTTGTCAAATCTGAAAGTCCTGTACCTTTTCAACAACAGTTTGACAGGGAGTATCCCACCTGCCTTGGGGAACTTGTCATCCCTCGAGGAGCTAGTTTTGACATACAATGCAATAAGCGGGATTATACCCGAAGCTCTTGGACAACTGAAGAATCTTTTGAGATTCATGGTAGCAGCAAATGGAATTTCTGGTACTTTTCCTATTGCAATGTTCAATCTCTCGAATATTATCGACTTTGATATCGGTGAGAACAAGATTCGATGTACTCTTCATTCCGACTTAGCAATCAATATGCCATATGTTAAGTTCTTTTCCGTAAGTAGAAACAGAATCTCAGGACAAATCCCCATTGCAATATCCAATGCCTCAAATTTGGAAGTACTTCAATTATATGAAAACATGCTCAATGGAGATGTGCCTTCTTTACAAAAGCTAGATAACTTGTTTATACTTCAGCTAGGCACCAACCATTTGGGACATGCGAGAGAAGGTGACTTGAACTTTCTTTGCACTTTAGTCAATAAAACCAGACTAGAATACCTATATATATATGAAAATAATTTTGGAGGAGTGTTTCCTAAATGCATTAGCAATTTTTCTAGCACCCTCGTACGTTTAGGAATAGGCCAGAACAAAATATTCGGACGAATACCGGATGAGATTGCAAATCTCATCAACTTGGAGTCCCTATTTGTATCAGAAAACCGACTTTCTGGTCCTATTCCCTTTGATATTGGGAGGCTTCAGAACATGAAAAGAATTTTCGCTGATGGTAATTTTCTCTCAGGGACTATTCCTCATTCTATTGGAAATTTAACGATGTTAATAGCTCTTTCTTTAGATGCAAACAATCTTCAGGGGAGCATTCCTCCAAGTCTAGGAAAGTGCCAAAATTTACTTTTAATGAATCTTTCTAATAACAATCTTAGTGGACCAATACCTGTTCAAGTACTTGGACCATCATCCATGTCCAGGGTACTTGACCTATCAGCGAATTATTTAACCGGTGATCTTCCTGTTGAAGTGGGAAACCTGAAAAATCTTGGTGAATTCTATATTTCTCGAAATAGGCTATCCGGTTTGCTTCCGAACAGTCTTGGTAGCTGTGTAAGTCTGGAGTACTTGTACCTAGATAGAAATTTGTTTGAAGGGCACATTCCTTCAGCTTGGAGTTCATTAAGAGGTCTTTCGGAATTGGATGTATCTGACAATAATCTTTCGGGTGCGGTTCCAGAATTTTTTGTGAACTTTAGGACATTAATGTACTTAAATCTCTCTTATAATGATTTTGAGGGAATGATACTAAGTGATGGAGTCTTTAAGAATGCGACTGCTACGTTCGTTGACGGAAATAGTAAGCTTTGTGGAGGCATCCCTGAGTTACAGTTGTCAAGATGCAACTCAAAATCATCTAATACTTCTCCTAGAGTGAAAATTCTAATTGTTGTTGTGATTTTAGGAGTGACTTTGACATTCTGTCTTGTCCTGGTCCTGTGGTTTAGAAAGAATAAAGAGCAGCAGCCAACAACTTGTGCAGTAAACTCGCTTTTACAGCTATCTTACCAAAGCATCCTAAGGGCCACTGATGGATTTTCCCTGCAGAATTTGATTGGTTCGGGAAGCTTCAGTTTTGTATACAAAGGAATTCTTGAAGAGAGTGGAGCAGCTATTGCGGTAAAGGTGCTTAATCTTCTGAATCATGAAGCTTCTGAGAGTTTCTTGGCTGAATGTGAGGCCTTGAAGAATATCCGACATCGGAATCTTGTCAAGTTATTAACAGCAATTTCAGGTGTCGATTACCAAGGCAATGATTTTAAAGCCTTGGTTTATGAGTTCATGGCAAATGGAAGCTTGGAGGACTGGCTGCATCAATCTGCTGAAATGAATGAACCGGATACATCAAGATTCTTGAATTTCTTTCAAAGAATAAGTGTGGCCATAGATGTTGCTCACGCACTCGAATATCTGCACCATCGTTGTGAAACATCGATCGTCCATTGTGACCTCAAGCCAAGCAACATTCTTCTTGATGAGGAAATGGTTAGCCATCTAAGTGACTTTGGCTTGGCAAAAATCCTTTCTGAGGACAGGCCTAACTATTCTACTAATCAATCAAGCCTCCTTGGATTAAGAGGAACTATTGGTTATGCTCCACCAGGTCAGTTTACTTCATTCATTTCTGTCATTTTTTCTAATCATTCTTTGTATACTTTTGTCTTAACATAACATAACCTAGAGGTGATAATTAATTGTAGAATATGGTATGGGAGGAGAGTTGTCAACAAAAGGTGATGTGTACAGCTATGGCATTCTCTTGCTAGAGATGTTTACCGGGAAAAGGCCGACTCATGCGATGTTCAAAGACGGTTTTAGCATTCACACTTTTGTTAGGGAGTCTTTGCCTGATCGAGTGACTGAGATTCTAGATCCCATTCTTCTTCAAGAAACAGAGAGACATCTTCAACACTTGAACACAATATTTGAAATAGGACTCAATTGCTCTGCTGAATCACCTATAGAGCGAATGGACATGAGTAATGTTGTTTCCAAGCTTTCTTCTATAAGATACAAGCTTCTTCGTCCGACTCTCTCACTTTATGAGCACCAGACTTTATATGTTGCTCAGTCGGCAGGTATACTATAATGTCTTCTTATGCTGTAGTAAATACATTGCAGTGTTCCTAAAAAATAATCAATGGACTTGTTTATATGTTCCATGTTTATAGGTTTCCTTGTTTCCATATATTGCAGGACCTAAGGTGAGATAATATCAACGGACATGAAAGGCTTAGGTCAGGCAAAATGAAGCTATTCTCTTATATTCTCTTATAGTTTTCTCCTAAGAAAATTCCACTTTGAGAATATATAATTACATAGTGTGTGTTTGTAATCTTTGTAAAACATAAATCACATCCCTCTGTGTATCAATAAATTAGGTCATTGTGCTTGGTAATTAAAGCTCCTATATATGTTGATTTGCAGCTTCTCTCTGTTTTATGGGAAGAGAACTATGAGATTGATTCTATCATAAAGCATAACCTTGTTAAGGTTAACGACCTTGTTTCCAGATTCTTCTAGTTACCCATATAAGCATGTGTAATCTACAAGCTAATATACAAGAAGTTCTTCTCTTCATTGTGTAACGGGGTCAGAGTTTTCGCGCAGGGACTTCTACCCGTGCGGCACCTCAGGTCTCTCACATACCCAAGGTTCAGCCTTTACGATCTCCGATGCTCACTGGTTTCGCCCTCCCATGGGCTCATCAGGGAAGCGGGGATAGCTCCCGACCAGTGTGGTGCGCGATCAGCACGCCCATCCTAAGATAAGACGACTACTCGGCACGTACTATACTCTCAATGTTATCCCACTCCCAAGCTTTAAGCACAACCAGAAGCATCTCGCTCGGTTCCGCGATGTCACGACCGTGTCGAAAAGAACGGGTCGTGACAAACTCCCCCACTTGATTCATGCACGCCCTCGTGCATGGTGAGGAACTCTTAACCTTCTCTTTAGATTCGCCAGGAACTAGTGTGCAATTTCCCCAAACTCGACCACTGATAGGGGTCGCACTTCCGGAGAACTTTCGCTACGGCTTCCTGCCTACCCGTCCTCGTCTCTAGAGGACCTACTTGCGAACACCCTCTTTTTGGGGTGCGAGCTAACACGCTCATCAACATGACTCGCTCCGCAGCAACGAGGCGCTTGGTAAACACACAGCTAGCACACAGCCTCGCTCTGATACCACTTTTCACGGGGTCAGAGTTTTCGCGCAGGGACTTCTACCCGTGCGGCACCTCAGGTCTCTCACATACCCAAGGTTCAGCCTTTACGATCTCCGATGCTCACTGGTTTTGCCCTCCCATGGGCTCATCAGGGAAGCGGGGATAGCTTCCGACCAGTGTGGTGCGCGATCAGCACGCCCATCCTAAGATAGGACGATTGCTCGGCATGTACTATACTCTCAATGTTATCCCGCTCCCAAGCTTTAAGCACAACCAGAAGCATCTCGCTCGGTCCCGCGATGTCACGACCGTGTCGAAAAGAACGGGTCGTGACAATTGCTTTGTTTGTTTTCTTTCATGGTATCAGTCGGTTTCCTAAGACAGATTTTTTGCCACTCCAATGGTGTTGAGTTTATTGGTAGTCTGTCTCGCAAGGTACAACAACAAGAGGAACTCCAACAATAGCATATTTGTTGAGTTCCCGAACCGTTCTTACCTTCGACAGTCACTAGAAGAAAAAACATGAGAGAAAATATTTTGAGAGATGTTGAGTGTTTTTGATGTGTTTAAAATTGAGAAATCAACCTCATATTTATAGTACAGACTTAGGGCAACAATGAGCAACTTAAACGAATTTAAAATTCGAAATATTAGGGATAATGCTATTATTAGCATTTTAAATTGAATTAAATTCTTAATTTATACTAATAATAGCCAATATCTTTCCATTATTCAAAAATATCCTGAGCAGTTATAACTGCTTCTTTATACGTATTTCAATTGAATACAAACTCTTTTTTGGATATTAACAATAAAATAAATTAAGGAAAAATTATTCACAACGGGTAAAATATCCGCAAGCCCAAAAAGGGTTCAACCGGTCCGGACATTTGCATCGCCCTCATCGTGCACCCCAACCCAAGAGTTAAGTCATTCAATGACAACTATGTGGGTAAGTGTATACAAACACTTCCCACTTCATTTATCCCATCAATATGGGATAATGGGGTTTCTCATTCCTTACTTTATTCCAACCTTCTTACTTTGAGCATCAATTTCTCATTCACTACTCAACAATTTTGAGCATATGAACTACCGTTGTAAAGATCTCACAGAATAGAATAGAATAAGAATCAATAATTCCTTATTCGAATCTTCATCTTTACACTTCCAAAAAATACTTCAAAGATGATCATTTGCTCACTATTTTCCAACAATCCCCACATGAATGAAATTGATGTTTTTATCAAAACATTTTGGCACAATGTGGTGATAGGCTCTACGATTGATAGATGCATAGGATAAGTAGGTGTCCACCTTTGAACCTTCCCTTGTGAAAGTATATTTACTTTACTAGCTAATCAGTAGACGCGATGTCCTTGAATTGTCAGTCGTTGGTGTAAACGATGACATACTTCACACACCTATCTCTCTGACAAGAGATACAAGTCTCATGGTTATAACCTTATGGTCGTGGACATCTCCTGATTCTGCGAGAGTTTGAGAGAACTATGCCCAATAGTCTCCTTGAAGCGGCCCCACTTTACTCTAACATAGGTAACTTATGTTGCTCGGCTCACCGAAGCACACAATGGCCATTAAAAGCTTTTGCTTAACCTTTAACAAATTCTTATCACTTTTCACATCATAGGAATGGACTTGGGGAAGGAACCCCCCCACACAGTGACCGCACAGGTCTATGCAATTAGGTTGTCCCTTTAAACCTAGTTCTTGGGATCTCTAGTCAGCTAGGTAGGGTTTTTTCTTCATATAACGCCTTTAATTTTATGGGCTTAGTCACATTCCTTTAGATATTTTCTCAACTTGATCTCAATTTAACCCTAGGTTAGTGGATCCATAATGTTATCCTTTGATTTTATCAAATCAGTAGCGATAACTCTATTTGAGATCAGTTGTTTAACAGTATTATATTGATGACCCATATGTCTCATATTACCGCTGCTCATAAAACTATGTGCTCTACCAATAAATACTGTTGGCACATACCTAGGCCATTCATGAGTCTCGTCCAAGACATTTTAAAGTCACTTGACTTTTTCTAGAGTTATCTGGATCTCAAACTCATATTCTATTTTGAATCTAGTTGTAAATGTTTATCTTTGAGAAAACACATGACATAGCTTATTCATTCGATGTGAAAATATTCACTTATATCGAAGAATCTTTATGGAATAATGCTTTACAATTTTTAAGTAGTTCTGAGATATCTTAAAATTCTCACAATTATTATCCAGGGTTTGACCTTGGATTATTTTGTGAACTTGCTTAAACTGCTCACAGTGAAAGCACTACTTTGTCTAATACAATTCACTTAGATTGTACAGGACATTTGCATATTCTATTTCAACAAATATTGGCTCGTATTTAGAGTTCTGGCTATGCCGGAAACATCTTGGCCAAACTTCTTTTTTCATGTAGTGTGACTTTGTCAATATGAGACATTCACGTGATTGTTTGATTTGGATATCTAGAATCAAATCTATCAATCTCATATTTATCGTATCAATCTTTAATTGATAGGTCTTTGGTATATTTACCATTTCATCAACATAGGATCATATATCCTAGTTGGTTTGACATGCCATCATTTGTCACACTTACTTGTCATCATGACAATATCTTTGTTTCAACCGTTTATTGAACATGTGGACTTTTTCTCATATCCATAGTTCGTTTTACAAAACTTGGATCAACTTCTCTAGGAAGTGCATTTAAAGAATGAATTATTCTTTTTCATTATCATATTTTTATACAAAATTGATATTCATTGCTATGTTTCACATAGCTAATACAATCCACTTATTTTCATTTTCTTTGGTAATGGAATATTACCTTGGCGTGACACCCCCACATTTTTTATGTAGTTGTAGGAAGGCTTTATTTCTTTCTATAACTCATATGGTGTCTCGCACTTAGTTGATAGAACAACTCCCCCATATGTTAGGCACATTTTGAAGAAGTTATCTTCAAAATCATTGTACCTTTGGATGTTGCAACATTACTCATAGAGTTTCTCCTCAAATTAATCAATTTGGGTTTCAACATCCTTCTTCTAAGGAATAATTTTCTCATATCAATTTTGCTTTTAAGCAAAACTGAATTATTCTATCATGAAGGTAATTTCAAACAATTGTTCGTCATATCAATTACTATGACAAAATTTATCATAATATTGATTTCATTTGGAAATATAATCCAAAGACTTATTGCATATCTCATCAAATTAAAGTATTTTCTCATAAAATTTAGCTTCTTGAGATATACCGCCTACTTTGCGGTTTGAAGTCATTTTTTACTTTCAATATGTTTGCTCTAATAATATTTTCTTAGTAAAATATGGTAATCATATTTACCTCATGCTCTCTAGCACTAGGAGAATTTTCTTTTTGATCAAATTTATCATGATCAAATTTACAACATCTTTGTTGTCACATTTTGAAATTCTTCCTCATGAATTTTATTGATTTTGTAACATAGTCACAATCAAAATATTATAAATTTGTTAAACATTAGAAATTTAGTCAAAGACTAAAAATCAGAAACAAAATTATAATTTTCAACTTTTGTTAGAGGATAGGATTTTAGTAAACAAAAGTTCACAAGGTTTTAATTGAAAGAATAATAATAAACAATGCATCAGGTAGGTAACTTATGACAAGAGAGATGGCGCATTAAGCACACTTAAGAACCAAGTCTTTTCAAAGAACCAATCCTAGACATGCACTTTCAAATTTTCTTTCAATCACCTGTTTATGGAAGTTCTTGAAATCATTCAAGTTTTAGTGATCAATGAAGTCATTGTCTTTGATTCATTATCATTTAGAATCAATCACTAAGAATTTCTTAGCACCAACATCTTCCATTTACGGTCTAATAACCCTCATAATTTTTAAGCCAATTTTAAACATTGTGTATTTCATAACATACATCAGAATAGGCTTTAAGAAATTTTAACATAGAAAATAATTTTCTTCTATGCTTTGATTCAAGACCTTGGTAGAATCAACATTGTAGAATTAGTAACCAGTGTTACTTCTACTAACAAATTCTGTTAAAACAGATTTATTCATTTTGTTTGGAAAAAATAAATAAAGTAAATCCGTTATAACGACAGGAATTAAATTCCTGAAAACATATTTATTTACTGTATCTCAATTTCCAACATTCATATAAAATAAATTCACTGATTTATTTCCAACTTAGAATCATGAAAGTTTCTCAAATAAATTTAATAATAAGATTTTCCAGAAAATAAATTTATTATTTATTTTCCTTTTAAAATTAGAATCAACACAAGATTCTCTCAAAGAAATAAATTCATTGATTTATTTCTCTTATATCTTCATTTTAAAATATTGGGATTAAAAACCCAAATGAAGATATCAAAACAACTTAATTCTTCAAAAAGAATTAGTCCTTTGTTTTTTTTAATTCTTTGATTATTGTTTGGAAGATCAAGTAAATCCGTTAAAACGGTAAAAAATAATTTCCAAAATGAATTATTTACAAGATCTTTGTTTTCAAAACAATTAAGAAATTTCGTGTTTACACTTTTTCAAGGAAAATTATTATTTAAAAATAATAATCCAAAGTGTTTCCAAACACAAATAATAATTATCTAAATAAAAAGGATATTCCTTTTTATGTCATATAACATTAAGGTCAATATTATTTTGAAATAAATAAATTGCCTTAAACATAATAATATCAAAATATTATTATCAAATTAATATCATAATTTATGATATTAAAATTATCATAATACATGCACACATGTATTTAAATCGTTAAGGAATATTACCTTAATTCGCATATATGGTATGATCACAAAAATAACATTAACACTTATTTAAGGAATTCACGATTGCCTTAAATTTAAATATATGGTTTTAATATTACCATATTTCATATCAAATAAGCAATTTTAATTCTATATTGAATAAATGTTTTATTTGATCAATAGACAGTATTGTCTAAAGCCTAAAACCTTTATTTTCATAAATATGGTTGTACCAATATATATAATATGTATTCACATAAGGTAAAATTAAATTTACCATATTCATTGTTTCTCTTTTAATAAAGGAAACAAAACTCGAAATTAATTATAATTCCAATAAATCAAAAATTAAATTTCCGTTTATATAATTTTGGTATTTCACCAAATCCGTAACCTCGGTTACTTTTCATGACAATTTCTATCGAACAGATTTGTCCCAATTTAAGACTTTTGCAAACCCGTTTAAGAACGACAGGATAATTCCTGAAACAAATTATTTGCTTTCTCAATTTTATTCCGAAGAATAAATTCACCAAACTCTATTTAAAATTCGAGTATCTTATTCGTCTCTATAAAATTTCTTAAATAATATTTATTGTAATTAATAAATATTATTAAAGAAACAAACTACAACAAATTCCTCAAATAAGGCATTTACCATGTTTTCCCCTTTACATGGTAACCAATCAGTGGTTGGCCGGAATTCTTGCAGGTTTACCACCGAAATTCATGGTAACCAACTATTTTCCTTCCAATTGAAATTGATTTTTTTTTTCTACAAACACTGATGCTGCAATGGAAGCTTCCACATGGCCTAGATTCACGGTAATTTGTGGCCGAAATTCATGGCATCATTTAAAATTTCCAATTGTTTTCAATTTCAATGGTCGCATTAAGGAATTAAAAATTCCAAGACTTTGCTTCAATGCAAAAACCGAAACATATCAAATATGTTTTATGCCTCAAGTGTAATCGGCGGAAGTGATAAACATGATTTCAAATCATGTGTTTTGTCGAGTTACTTCGATCTTTTTCCGTTCGTCTTGAATTAAACCAAAAAATCTGTCTTAAGATTGTTGGACAATGAGTGGTTACTCCAAAAAATAATGATAAAATAAAACAATCTAAATTATTATTATTTAAACGAACAAAATAAAACCCAAAATATTGAAATAAAATAGGTAAAATTTTAGATCAAACTCATTTTAGAAACGATAAACCGGAATCGTGTTGAGGCCTGCCAAATCGCAGTTTCCTTAAGAAAGATTTTTTGTCACTCCAATGGTGCTGAGTTTATTGGTAGTCTGTCTCCCAAGATACAACAACAAGAGGAACTCCAACAATAGTATATTTGCTGAGTTCCCGAACCGTTCTTACCTTCGTCAGTCACCAGAAGAAAAACCAGGAGAGAAAATATTTTGAGAGATGTTGAGTGTTTTTGATGTGTTTAAAATTGAGAAATCAACCTCATATTTATAGTAGAGAATTAGGGCAACAATGAGCAACTTAAACGAATTTAAAATTCAAAATATTAGGGATAATGCTATTATTAGTATTTTAAATTGAATTAAATTCTTAATTTATACTAATAATAGCCAATATTTTCCCATTATCCAAAAATATCTTGAGCAGTTATAACTGCTTCTTTATACGTATTTCAACTGAATACAAACTCTTTTTTGGATATTAACAATAAAATAAATTAAAGAAAAATTATTCACAACGGGTAAAATATCCGCAAGCCCAAAAAGAGCCTAATCAATCTGGACATTTGCATCGCCCTCGTCGTGTACCCCAACCCAAGAGTTAAATCATTCAATGACAACTATATGGGTAAGTGTATATAAACACTTCTCACTTCATTTATCCCATCAATATAGGATAATGGGGTTTCTCATTCCTTACTTTATTCCAACCTTCTTACTTTGAGCATCAATTTCTCATTCACCACTCAACAATTTTGAGCATATGATTTACCGTTGTAAAGATCTCACGGAGTAGAATAGGAATCAATAATTTCTTATTCGAATCCTCATCTTTATACTTCCAAAAAATACTTCAAAGATGGTCATTTGCTCACTATTTTCCAACAACTATCAGCTATGGAAACAACAGGTGTTGTTCACGGTTCGAAATCAGAGGCTAGAGAAGATGCTTCTTGGTGCTATCAAGAAGCCATCTAAAACAATAATAGTTGCTGGCGAAAGGGTTTTGAATGATGATTACGAGGATTATGTGGCTCAGGACAGTGTGCTAGCTTCTTGGTTGTTGTCTACGACTAGTACACATCTTCTTTCGCAGTTTGTTGGTTCACTTCTGTCGGTGAAAGCCATGATAACTAGTTACCTGCTCGGGGTTATGGAGTCTTGGAATAGTTTGGTTCACTTCTGTCAATGATATGGCGTTACATGTAGTCCCGACTATCGGAGAGACACTAAGTTGGAATTGCAATCCCACAAACTCTTGTGATCTTTAGCACCGTTTATGGGAACTTTAAGCTTCCTCACGAAATTGAATCTTGCGAACAAGAGCTTCTACAACAAGATTTCTCAAGAACTTGGTCGTTTAAGAAGATTGGAAAGATTAATGCTAACCAATAACTCCATCAGTGGTGAAATTCCTTCCAATTTATCTTCTTGTTCTAAGGTTACATCTATTGGTTTGAGAAGCAACCAGTTAATAGGAGAATTCTTCACAATTTTTCAGTGCTGAAACTCCGACTGAAGATGTTGATAGAGGATTTGTGGGATCTAATGACAATGGTGCATGGAGTCCACATTGTTGAAGATTTTTTAACACTCAGTAAAGATGGAAATCATGTGTAATGTATTTTCTTTGAGCTAGCAGCTCGATACTTATACATGTAGAAAATCCTAATTTACTCAGCTATACTCCAAATCTGTTATAACAGATTTTGTCTATTTCCTAATTACAGTTGGAGCATATTTCTAGCTGGATTTACAGCTCATACATTAACATTCATCCTACTTTCTTTTTCTTTTTTTTTAACTCATTCGATGAAATCACATTGAGTTTACGTCGCAAGATTTCAAATTGATGAACTGGTAAGGGCTTATTTAACACGTCTGCAATCTAGTGAAGAGCAGGAACGTAACCGATCTGTAGAACGCGTCCTAATACCTCTTCTCTAATGAAATGCAAGTCCAAATCCACATGTTTGGTCTTTAAATGCATCACAGGGTTGGAAGCCATCGCAATTGTGCTGGTATTGTCGCACCATGCTTTTGGTAGGTCAAGCAGTTGTACTCTCATGTCTTGAAGAAGATTGCGAACCCAAATAACTTCAGAAGTAGCATCGGCCAAGCTGCGATACTCAGTCTCAACAGTAGACTGAGAGATAAAATATTGTTTCTTGGAGCTCCAGGATAGCAAATGATCACCATAGAAGACACAATACCTTGAGACTGATCGTCTATCATCGATATCACTTCCTCAATCCCAAATGAATCTGTCCCTTTGAGATATCAAAGTATTATTTTGATAACACTCTAGTGATTAATATTTGGTGACTGCATATACTGTGCAACCTTGTTCACTGCATATGCAATGTCAAGTCGTGAATGACAAATGTATAGGAGAACTCCAACTATGCTCCTGAATTGAATGACATTACCATAAAGCTCACCATCATGCTTTCCGAGCTTAGGATAAACAACCATGAGAGTGTCTACTGGTTTGGAAAGATGCATTTGAGTTCTTTCAAGTAGTTCTGTGATGTACTTATGTTGTGACAGAAAATTCCTTGAACTGAACAGATCACTTGTATGCCGAGGAAATAGTCTATGACACCGAGATCTTTTAAGGAAAATTGTTTGTGTAACTGATCTTTAACTTGCTTGATATGAGACTCGGAAGTTCCTGTTAACAGGATGTCATCAACATACACTATCATGTATGTAATGTCAGTACCTGTTGTATATTTGAAAAGGGACACATCAACAGCTGAAGGGTGAAATTGAAGTGCTTCCAAAAAGCTTTTGAGTTTAAAAAATCAATTTTTTGGTGTCTGTCGTAACCCATACAGTGCCTTGAGGAGTTTACACACAAGAGGTGAGCCATTGGAGTCTCTTTGTTCAAAACCTGAAGGCTGACACATGAAGACTTGTTCATGGAGTTCACCTTTTAGAAATGCATTATTTATATCAACTTGATGTACTATCCATGAATTAGATACAACCAAGGATAGTAGGATATGAATGATGAGTGGCTTGACTACAGGATTGAAAATCTCTGTAAAGTCATGTCCAGCTATTTGTGAGTATCATTTGGCCACTAATCTGGCCTTGTATCGACTAACTGTGTCATCAGCATTTCTCTTGATTTTAAAAAGCCATTTGCAACCAATTGGCTTTCGATCAGTGGGCAAAGGAACAAGTGCCCATGTACCATTAACAGTAAGAGCTGAAAATTCTTCGAGAATAGTAGACCTCTAATGATCAGTAGCCATGTCCTCGTGAATTGTCTGTGGAACATCATCATAATCCAAGAGATAGAGTTTGGGCTTAAAGATCTCATGCTTGCTGTGAGTGGTCATAGCGTGAGTATTTGATGAGGGAGGATCAGAAGGAACTGGTGCAGAAGTAGATGCTACTGCTGAAGGATGATCTACTAGAGAAGGATGAGCCACTGATGGTTGATCTTCTAGAGATGATTGTTCCTGTTGTTGTTCAGAGGAGAATGGATGAGAAGAATTCTTCGGAGGGTCAACTGGAGTAGTAGATGTTGGTGGACTGGCAAATCCGGATCAGGTGAAGTTGGTTGGGGAGCATCAGGTTGAACTAGAGAGACTGTATCAGGTTCTGCAGGTCCAGGTGAAGGTGCTGCTTGTGGGAAGACTTCAAGAATAACTTGCACTGGATTGGACACAAAGGTGGATTATGTTTTCTGTGGAGGTTCTTTGAGTCCAGCAAAAGGATAAGTCTTTTCATCAAATCGCACATGTCGTGTGAGATAGATCCTCTCATATGAGCTGAGACATTAATAGCCATGATGCCTTGGTGAATACCTCAGAAAAACACATTACTTAAACCGAAAACTGAATTTGTGTTTGTTGTAGGGTCGAAGCAAATGATAGCATACACA
The DNA here is from genome assembly GCA_035048815.1 of Abelmoschus esculentus. Lineage (NCBI taxonomy): Eukaryota > Viridiplantae > Streptophyta > Magnoliopsida > Malvales > Malvaceae > Abelmoschus > Abelmoschus esculentus. The sequence goes on from JAUCBN010000021.1 coordinate 426,267, forward strand.
TCTAAAGACCTTAAGAAATGAGTAGTCTAGTTTACGGTGTAGCAATCGCTCATAGGGGGATAATTTGGCCACTGTTGGAAATCGATAATAAGGTAAGTAGCAGTGAGAACTGCATGGGACCAATAATGTAGGGGAACTGAAGCTTGAGCTAAAAGGAAAAGAGTAGTGTCAATTATTTGCTGGTGTTTACGCTCAACAACACCATTCTGCTGAGAGGTGTATGGACAAGTTGTGCGGTGCTGAATTCCCATGGCATTTAGCTTAGTGGAAAGGGCTTGAAATTCACCCCCTCCATCGGTTTGAATAGCCTTTATGATAGAGGAAAATTGAGTCTTACTAAGGCAACAAAAGTGTCAAATACAATAGTAACTTCACTTTTGTTTCGAAGCAAGTAAGTCCAACAATTCCTAATGCTCATATCAACTGAAGAAAGATAATAGCGACAACCAGATAAAATGATGAGAGCAGGTCCCCAAACATCCATTTCAACAAGCTCAAAAGGAACGGTATACAGTGTTGAGGATGATTTGAATAGGATTGCATGAGCTTTTCCCATTTGACATGCCGAACAAACAGTCTCCTTATCAAAAGGAATGTCTTTCTGAAACACCAATCGAACCACTTCAGGTGCTAGATGCCCTAAATGATTATGCCAAGTCTAGTAGGCTTGGACATCTTTATTTGTTAAAACTGAAAGAGAGTGAACTACCGGTTGAATCGGAAATCGATAAAGTCCTCCTTCTTGGAATCCTTGCAGCAACATTGTCCCTATGTTTTCATCCTTCACATAACATGTAGTAGAATGAAATTCAAAAAAATACATGATTATAGGTAGCAAACTTGGAGACAGATAATAAGTTCCTTGTAATTCGAGGAACATGTAAGAGTTTATTAACCAGAAGACTCTTAGAGGAAGCAGGAATAATGGACTGACCAATATGAGTGATGGTAAGAGAGATGTTATCTCCTAAATGAACCTTACCCTTGTCAATGTATTGATTGCTGGAAGTCATGGCTGAGGCATCATTGGTGACATAGTGCATGGCACCAGAATCAGGATACCACCAGGTAGAACTGATAGCATGGTCGAGAACAGTCAGAGAGTTGACTTGAGGTGAATCTTCTGATGGTGGAGCATCAAGAGTGACCAGAACAGTTGAAGTAGGGGCAACAAAAGGCTCATAGTACTGAGCAGGAGGCTCAATGTCCCAATAACAGACATTGGTTTGAGGATCAGTATTAGCAGAGGGAGAGGGATCAAGTTGTACTCCAGTGAACTGAGCATCAAATCTGTACCAATAGGAGGTCACTAAGTGATTATATTTGTCACACAACTGGCACTGAGGCCTGCCTGAAGTGCGACCTCGGTCACGACCCCTATATAAAGCTCGATCACTTCGACCACGATTTTGTGTATCCAGGTAATTGATATTGGATGAGATGTATACCAACATGTGGTTCAAGAAAATCCAAAAGTCTTGACTCGGGATCACATAAAACAGAAACGATTTCATCCAAGGTGTATGAAACTTGACTTGTTATAACAACAACAAAAAGAGCATATTCTGGTGGTAACCCATTCAATATGGTGGCAATATGCTCGACACTGAAAACTTTATGCCCAGACATAGCTAAGAGGTCGCAAACTTCCTTGATTTTGATAGTATACTCTCGTATACGCATATGTCCTTTGCGTATGGAATGAAACTTGCAATGGAGATGCATTACTTTGATGGTTGAGAGCTTAGAGTAGAGACCATTAAGCATGACTCAGATTTCTAGAGTGGACTCAGCTTCAACCAGTTGAGGAAGTATGTCGGAACTGACAGTAGAGAGCAACCAGGAGGCCAAAGAACTATCATGTTTGATGTATTGAGTGTAGATGGGATTCACACTACGACCATCAGATGCTTGAGAAAGAAATTTCTGCGAGCGAGGAACATCAGGATCAATATATTGCTGGAGATCAAGACCACGGATTGTAAGTAGAACCTGCTCCTTCTAGAGGAGGAAATTCGTATCATCCAAGCAGACGCTGATTCTTTTATTGGAAAACATCTGCGAGGAGGAGTCATCGACCTGAAGAGCAAAGGGCTCTGCCTCAGTGGGATCGTCATCAGCCATTAAAAAACAAAAGGTGGAAGAGAAAAGATCTCAAAGAAGAAGAAAGGAGGTCACAGGACCAAAGACGACGAATGATACCATGTTGAATTTTGTTTTTAACACTCAGTAAAGATGGAAATCATGTGTAATGTATTTTCTTTGAGCTAGCAGCTCGATACATATACATGTAGAAAACCCTAATTTGCTCAGCTATACTCCAAATCTGTTATAACAGATTTTGTCCATTTCCTAATTATAGCTGGAGCATATTTCTAGTTGGATTTACAGCTCATACATTAACACACATCCCTTCGTTCCTCACCCCGGTCAAGTGAACTGCGAATTTGATCAGATAATAAACTCGGAGGCTTTTATTATGATTTTGATTTTTTTGTGTTTAATCATCGGTATCTAACCTATTACTTTAAATTGAATAAGATACTGCAAAAATCAGTCATAAAAGTAATCTTTTCAACCTAATTTGCTCCCAGGCCAGGACTCAAACTCCTAAGTCCCAACCTTGTCTTACACTTTCAACTTATCTTGCTCAATCAGCCGTTTAAGTGTTACAACCATCCGAAGAACCCCATAGTGTGCCTCCTCTACATCCATGGTGCTCATCTAGAGCACTCCTTGATATCTTGCCTTCACACCCTTTAGTAATCAAAACTAGAAGAGTTAATTTTAAATCTTGCTTTGGATTTGTGAGACAGTTTGTTGCAGAGGAAGAGAAGCGAAATTGCTTTTTAAAATGATTAACAGACCGAAATGCATTTGTTATGTAGGGGCGGGGGACTTTAAAATTTGGAGGGAACAGCTAATGAACTTGTTTAGCTTTACTTTAGCTTGATTCTATGACTATAATCATTACATCTTTGATTTTATAATTATTTATTATATTTGTAGTATGATTTGATTTAATTTAATTTAAATGAATTTCACTAATCATATAAGATATATATACTTTTACATACTTTTTTATAAGTGGTAATATTTTTTCGTGTTTTTATTTATTAATATATATCATAAAAATTTGAAAGGTTCGTCTCGAACTTAAAAATAAATTCTCTAATTATTAAATTTTCGAGTTATTCGAATTTTCATTTTACAACTCAAATTTTATTTGAAACTTTTTTCGAGTTGATTTTGTAAAATTTTGAGTCGAATCAAGACGATTCGAGTATTTTTGTTTCTAATCGAATTATTCAATTTTTTTGAATCGATTTTAATTTTGTTCATCCTAACTATATCGTTGATTTGAGAACTTAGAATATTTTAAATAGATAACTAGTTTTATCGCTAGATATAAATAAATATTTATTACAAATCCAAAAAATAACATTTCTACACATAAATCATATAAAAATTATTAACATAACCTCGTACTCTTTAAATTGAACATTCAAAATCCTTCTAAAATGATAAATCACATTCAAAATTACAACTTACAAAGTACGGCAACGAAAACTATACTAATGTTTAAAATTTATAAGTTAAACTTAAATTTATAACCATATTATATTAAAACCTAAATCATAACATTTAAAGTTTAAATTCAAAACCTTAAATTTTAATTATTTAAATATATAAATTTTAAACCGTAATTTTTTCCTTTTTTCAGCGGTGACTGACATATTTTCCCTTATGGGTATTATTTTAATTAAAACTGTCCAGAATTATAGAAGTCAAATAAATAAATAAAATAGTCCAGACCAGATTTTTAATTAATAGTCCATTATATATAAAACCCAACTCAGTATAAATAAAGCCCAATGTTAATTACAGTCCAAATACAATTAAATACACAAATTATGTATTACAATTTGGACCACCTAATCTGCTTAATGATCACCGAAACCCTAGCCTAACATATTTTCTATCTGCACAGCCCATTCGGGGTCTTTGGATCTAATTACACGTTTAGTTTTAAATAACGAGACCTTTAAAATCGACTCGTAAATATAAACAAATTTTAATTTCAAACAACACTTTAATTCATAAAATCCAATATTAAAAAATGAATTTTTAATGGTATCAATTTTGGGCAAACTTAAAATGCTAACACAATTTTCAATCGTAACCGACTCTCGAACATAAATTTTTTCAAATCTCTGATTTTACGGTGTCTAATCTACCTTAATGACCGATAACGACTCTAATTATTTTCCAACTTTTTTAATTGATTTTCAAGTGATTTTTTACCGTTTGCCAAACTATTTTATTTCCTAATAATTTTTTAATTCATTTTTTAATTCGTCTTCAAATTTTCCAAACCATTTTTTTTTTTAAGTTTTATCTTTTCCGAATCAAAACACCTCTTTTTAGTGACCCTTTTTAGTTTAACCTTTCAAACTCTAATTTTTAATACTCCTTTTTAAATTAAATCTTTTTCAAATTTCCAATTATTTTTTATTTTTCAAAAATCTAAATTTTTAATTTTCCAATTCCCTTAATTTGTATAGATATAGATATCAATGGAATACCATAAAAAAGTAAGAAACCTTCAAAGTCACTGATTACTTGTATAGCAAGTTAGAACAAGCAGGGCGGTACTATACGGTCTCCGACTATGCACGGGGTCGGAATGTAAACAAAAAAGAGGGGGGGGGGGTCGAGTTTGATTCGAAGTTCTTGAATCAGTGATGTTTTGAAGATGATGAAGGTGGACACTGGTAGCACTTGGCGAAGAGTCCGAATGTGTCGACTTGTTTGATGAAATTTGTCATGCTAGCCCAACCTCCCAATCCGAATCCGACGACAAACACCCATATCACGGTGGCTGCGTTCACTACATAGATTGCTGTCCAGCTCGGGAGGAAGAAAGGAGGCTTCTCTGCTGCATTCTGTTCATACATGAATCACCAAATACTAATGTGTGAAGCTAAACTGTGGTAACTACAGACATGAAATCGACCTACAACCGTATGTCTCGAATCGTACAACCGTATGTCTCGAATCGTACAATTTACAAATCTTACCTTTCGTGAAGAGGCCGACTTATATGTGAGCATATGCGCCATGGCAGGGATGATATACACAGTGAAACTAACCAGGAGCGATCCTACAGCCGAGTTAATGGGACCAAAGAAAGGAAATATGATTGCCAGGAACCATATAGGTATCACCACAGGTAACCGGGATACAGCCCTCATACAAATGCTCTTTGTATCATGCATCCCCACTACTTTCTCCCACACAAAGTACAACGGCGTGCAGGCGAACCCGAAGGTTATAAACTGCAAAAATCGGATGCCAAAACGATTCATCTACTCAATTTCACTATTCAAAGACAACAATGACAGCATAAAACCGGTCTACATTGTATCAACAAACCTGGTGGATTAGCATTAAGATTACTGCTGCATCACGCCAACCAGACCGTGGGAGGAGTGAAAAGGCATTGGAATGGTTAAGGAGTTGATCACCGAAAGCCCAGTAGACGGCAGCGGCAGATGGGAGGGTTAAGGTGAACACATAGAGGGTGGCCAACAGATATATATACTTGAACTTTTGAGGCTTCCACATAGCATGCATAATTTCACTGCAAACATCACATTTAATCATATATATATACACACACATTTTCTAAAAGTACTCGTATCTAAAACTCATTTTCATCGCATATCCGAACATGTATACGAGTACAAGTAACATAATCTCCTAAAGCAAAAAGGGGAAAAACCTTGACCCCATGTAATTATAACCATTAAACCTAGTTTCTAAAACTCTCTCTTTCTCAAATCCCCAAAACTGCAAGCAAAAGCTGCTAATAGTATCCTACTGTAAGAACTAAGAACCCTGTTTTCTTTTTCTTTTTTTTACACTTTTTACTGCATTTTTGTTCAATAAAATAAAGCAAAAAATAATTTAATCTTTAAGAAAAAAACACCTACACTGCGACAGCATGTCCGCCGAAAGTGTAGAGGATGTTTGTGGCGCCAGTGAAGTACAAAACCAACTTGGTTGGACCTTGGTGAGTTACACCTTCCACCTATAAACAGATGAAGTTAAAAATTCTACAAGATTTTAAGATCAAATCCAGTTTTTTTTAGTTTCTTTTACCTGGCCATGGACAAGAGCAGCTATGGTCAAATACCATGCAGTATAAGTGGTCATACCAAGCCCCAAAAAAGACCAGATTCTGTAGTTGTGAAATGAAGGGATGAACACTGTTGTGGCACAGCAAGCTCCAAAGATATAAGTCCATGTCCTCTTGTCTAGCTTGTCATTTATGTAATATATGTTGCTGTAAAATCAACTCAAAAACAGAAAATCAGAATCAATTTGATTAAAATTTAAAATCATGAAACAAGTTGGAAGGGAAAACCTTGCACAAGCTATTAGTTGAATGACAGATCCAAAGAGGAGAAAAGTGCAGTTAAAGGCCAATCCAATGGCTTTCCAGTAAGGTCCCAATAGACCATCCAGCACTTCAAACCACTGAATTTTGAAGAAAAAAACCATTTTTTTTCTGAGAATTTAATGTTAAAATAACAATCTTTTGAAAGGGTTTCATGATTTTGAGAAGCTCACTTGGATAACATGATTCTTGAAGCTGACGTTTTCTTTTTCCTTTCTGCTTCGGTATTCAATGTATAAAACACTGATCAGATAAGCCGTCCAGCTTCCAAGAACACCATAAAAGATCTGCAGAATGATTCCGGAAAGCATTCCCATTTGAGAGAAAGAGTATGGTAATGTTAATAGAACTTGAGCCACCTGCAAAAAGAAAAGTAAGAAACTTCTGTCGGTTAAAAAAAAGAGAACCAATTTTTAAACTGGTTAGTCTAGTTTGGTTACCTGGTTCGAAGCACAACTGAACCAGGCATCATAAACAGAACCACCATGCCAGAGAAAGCTCTTCACACTGAAAATGGAATGATCTTCTTTCTCTTCATCTTTGTCTTCATGTTCCATGGTGTCATTGAAGCTTGGAACAATGGCTTCCTCAGCCTGATTCTCTCCAGACATTGCTTTACTTCTCTGTAAATCAAACACAAACACACACAAAATCAAACCAAAACAAAACAAAACAAAACAAAGGTTTCTTTTAGAACATGGACCTCAAATATTTTGACTATGTTACCTTATAAATAGAGGAAATAGGGTATGAAAAAGACAGATCCTTGACTAGAAATGTGAAACCACCCCCTATAAATCAGCTTAAGCTTTTCTTTAACAGGTCTCAAAGAAAGAACTGGGAGAGAATTGGGTGTATTTATCTCGTTTTGACTTTAAGCGCAAGAAACCACAGTTTAAGGATGGCAGATTGGGCGTTACAGATTTCTTGTCGTTTTTTCTGGTTCAAATTCAAAGGATTTAACAAATACAGACAACAGAAACAAGTCATAATTCAAAAAGGCAGCTAAAAAAGGAACCGTTTTCTTTAAAAAAAACAGTCAGGATTAAGCTAATCCACCAAGAAAAATCATTTTCTTTTTCCACTCAATGATCCACCAAACAGTGGAAAGCTTCCCTTTGAAGAAGAAACGAACAACCCTTTTCTTCGCCCTCGAGAATAACAAGATCTGCCATGAAAGAAAAAAGCAACACTTGAAGGAACCCAGAAAAGGAAACCCAAGTTATGAAGTAGGAAGCTACAAAAGGGGTAGCCTTTGCCTGTTTGCTTTTGCAGTGATTTCCTTAAGCAAAACTAGCAGAGAACAAAAACAAGAAATCTTTTTGATTTTTTTTTTAAAGCAGTGACTGAGTTTTCTGTTACTGATACAATTGAGAGTGACAATTGAGAGTGACAGGGAGATCTTTTGTCCTGTTTTAAGTTTTAACACTGTTTCTTAGTTCGGTCTCAGTCACCGAATGATTCTATAACCAAACAAGTTTTTTTCCGTGTTCATCGATATAGTGCAAATTCTGTCTTTTTTATGGATATTCTTAATTTAATATACTGAATTTAGTATTTAAAATAAATAATTATAGTTGGAATTTAAAAAAAATTAAAGAATGTATTTTTAGAGTATAAAGTTTAGAGTTTATAATATAAAAATTAGTGTTTAATATTATTGAGTTGTCGATCTTTATAGCTGGTCAAGAGGGAGTGAATTGACAATTAAAATTTTTTGGTGGATGATTTTCAGTAAAAATGCGAAAATAAAGAACACAAAGAATTATAGTGGTTCAAGCTTCGGAACAAGTTCTACATTTAGCTCTCATTAAGGATTTTGAAACCAATCTATTATGAATTCAACCTTTTTCTAGGTTCAAGAGATAACCTTTACAATCAAGTCAATTTTCTACCCAAAATTAACTTCGACCTCATAAAGAAATACAAGAGATTTGAGTGGGCTAAATTGATTTTTTCACAAGAAATATATTCCCCAAATACAAATAAACTCTCCCCAAACTCAATTACAAGAAATTAAATTGAAGTACAAAAGATGGGAGTCAAGGTTTTCAATGAATGTGCTTGGGAGTTGAATTTGATTACTTGTATGTTGCTTGAGGTTCAATAGTCCTTAATACTGTTGAAAATGCTTCATTTTATACCCTCTCATTGATTTCTAACCGTTGTGGTTGTTGAGAATGTAAATAAGTTTGTCGGAGCTTCATCTTCCCACCATAAATGCGCTCTACAGCAACCGGTATCGAAATACAGGATACCTGTTTCGAAACAGGCAAAAGTAGAAAGAGTCGTGCATTTATTACTAAGAATATCGAACCATGCTTCGATACCATTATGAAACTGTAATGGTTAGTATCGAACCATATTTCTAAACAAGCTAACCACCATTTAAAGTTTTAACTGCCACCAACGATCGACTCATTAAATGTCAAAATAGTCGTTGGGATTAAAGGGGTATCGATACTGATATCGATATCATGCGTTATATTTTTAAATAATTTTAAAATAATTAAAAAAATTTAGGTGGTTCAATACTTGGTTCGAAACAAAAGTTGGCAGTGAGGTATCGGTATCGAACATTGTTTCGATACTTGTTCTTGGTCTCAAGAATAATGCTTTAAAATGCAGGTCGGTATCGATACATGTCGGTATCGATACCTGTCCTAATGGTATCGATAATCTTATACAAAAACACTTAGAAAATTTATTTTAAAGTTCTTGGTTTGACTTGAAAACAAAAGTTTGACTTAAAGACTTAAAAATTTATTGCAAAATAGTCCTTATACATAATTGTTATATCAAAATCAATTTTAGTTTTATAAATATTTAATTTTTAAATTTTTTAATTAAAAATATAATTAAAAGGTTATCGATTTTTATTCACCTATAAATAACGGTATCAAAAATATTTTAATAAAATATAATATGTCACTCTATGTTAATTAATGATGTTTTCAATAATAAATAAGTTATTTTTATAAAAAAAATATTTTAGTTATTTAATTATGATTTTATAGTAAACATGTTATTTCTTTGTTAAAATAAAATATGACCTCCTATAATGCGAGTATTAATTTTCAAAATTTATGATTTTGTTTATTTGGTTTTATTTAAAAATAATTTAATAAATTTAATATTTAATATTTATATATTTGATAATTGTTTATCAATTTAAATTGACATATACGATAGTTTCAAAACCCAATTATTTTATTATTGAACAACTAATAAACTGATAATATATTCATTGTGGCCTTGACGTTGTCCGCTAACAGATAGAAAAACTGTTTTTTTTTTTGTTTTTAGCTATTAAATTATATTTAATAAAAATTAATTTTAAATTAATATTTTAATTACTTTAAATCCCTAAATTATTTTTATTAAAATAAGTACCTAAATCATATATTTTTTTTATTATTTAAATTATCTATTTAATAAAAAAATTATGATATATCATTATTTTATTGGTAGAATTTTTTGATTTAGATAACTACAGTAACTATAAATGATAGTTTATGAACTTATTTTAACTAAAAAATAATTCAAATGCTAAAAGCAAACAAAAGATATAGCTAGTTTAGAAGTTTATTTTTTCTATTTAGGTTATTTTTTATAATAACAAATCATTCGTTTCAATTTTAACGAAGGAATAACAAATTTATTATAAAAATAAGATTTCATTTTAATTAATACTTTAAAAAATAATTTTTTATTATTAAATTTCATATTAAGTTTTTAAATTTTCAATTATCTATTAGATTTAACTGATTGATTTCCATGTACTGATCAAAGTGTTCCTATAATGAAGTGCATGGCTTTGTGTCATGAATATAATGGAACTTCCATAGAAAAGGATTAAGGGTTAATTTGTCTAATTTTAAAACTAAGAGGACTAAAAATAATTATATTTAAAATATTTTTTTTAAAGTGATAATTCAAGATGCAATGAAACTCATCCATAAAATTAAAATGGACATAAAGATAATTTTAACCTTCAACGCTTAAATTTTTTATCAATTTGACCTTCATTATTTTTTAGATAATTTTAGCTCTTAACCTATGTCTTTTCGATAAATAACTCATTTTTAACTAATATAATGACTATGCCGTTAAAATTTAATAACAATAACTTATGATAATATACTTTAAATGATATGGCATCTAAGCTATCAAATACATACACGTGAAATATAATTTTAATCTAATATAAGATATAAAACAATTAACATTCAAATAAAATATTAAAAATTAATTAAATCTAAAACAAAAGTATACTAAAAATTCTCAATCCTAACTACAATAGAATCAAAATCATATCTAAAAAAATATGAACACGGTCTAAAAATGAAGATTTTTATAAAGATTGCTATCGATAAATCAAATGTAAGGATTTTGATATTAATCAATTGTATTTTGTTATTTCAGTTTAGAATTTATGTATTTTAGTGTTTAATCTAAATTGAAAGTTTAAGGTTTTGATTTATAGTTTAAGATTTAAATTTAAATTTAAAAGTAGTAAATTTTAGGTTTTATGTTTTAGTTAAATCTAAAAAAACTCAAAATTATATAAAAAAAAACAAAAAACATAGCAGTAAATTTATTTACGGTATAATAGCCAAAATATTTTAGATTTAATCAAGTTTTAATATGTTATTTAAATTTTAATTATTTTATATTTTATATTAGAATAAAATTATATTCTATATGTATGTATTTATAGGTTAGATGTCATATCATTTAAAATATATTATCACATGTTTACTATATATCATTTTCATTAAATTTTTAACAGTACGGTCATCATGATAGTTAAAATATAAGATATTCGTCAAAAAGACTGGATTAAGGACTAAATTTATCCCAAATAAATAATAGAAACTAAAATGATAAAAATTACAAACATTAAGGGTTAAATTTATTTATGCCAATTAAAATGCAGGGCATAAGGATTTAATTATGTAAGGAAAAAATATATCATCAATGATGAGCTGGAAATAACTTATATTATAATTTTTGTCTTAAGATAATTTATAAAATTATTTTAATTATATTGATTTTGTTTAAAAAAATGGAATGAATTTTAAATATATACGATTTTAGATTTAAATAGCCTTATCATACCAATTATCTAGGATTGTCTAGCCATCATAAATATATAATTCAAAATAATTTTAATTATGACTATTAAAAAACGCATGCATTATTGCAATTATTTCATCTAAATTGTTTATTTATCATGAGATCGTTTTGTACAAATTTTCGGTGAATTTTTCTGTGAAAATTATAATACGTTTTTATTTTTAATTAATATTTTTTATGCGATCATGATTTGATTTTAAATTTTTTAAAAAATTTAAGTTTGAATTTAAATCGATAATCTATTTCGTTGTTCAATTCAATTAAAAATATTTATTATTATTTAATTAATTAAATTTGAGTTAAATCAGGTCGACTTTAGATGTCATACGAGAGATTATTAGGTGAATTTTGTTCACCATGCTATCAATAGTTCAAGCAATCAGAATCATCATTAAATAACTACCTAATAACTACTCACACGCTAATTACATGTAGGAAAGAGGTGATGACTCATCTTAAAAAATTAAGATAAACGATTTTGACTGTCTGATATCATAAATAACTTAATTAATAGGGTTTATCTAATAATTTTTCCAAGTGATTTGACCTATAGACATTTCTGTTTCAATTCTAAATATTCTTTTAGATGTCTAATGTTTGTTTACGTGTTTCTTTTCTCATTTTTGTAATTACTATCAAGTGTGCTCTTTTTCCCTCATTTAGGTTTAAGAGGGTTTTTTAATAAGGCACTTGACAATATGTTTTTCTCTCAAATTTATCAAAAAAAAATTAATATATATATATAAGCAATTATTATCAGAATTAATTGTTATAAAACATAATAATAAGATTTAAACAATAATAAAGCTTGAGACAACTCATATATAAGGCTGGATTAGATATATAGAATATTTAGAGTTTTATTTGAGAAATAGAGTATTTAAAGTTTATTTTTGAGTCTATTTTATTTTTCAATATTTATTATAATGAACTTACTTTTAAATTTTATTTTTTTGAATATTTGTTATTAAAGTCTCAAATTATTTCCGATGCTTGTTATTATGGATCTACTCTTAAAATTTATTTTTAATACTTGTTATTAAGAACATAGATTTAAATAGCCGTCCATAATCGAGATAATGATCAATATATAGCAGTAGCAATATCATTCGAAACTGTGATATCCACAACTGTTATATTCACAATAGTATATGTTAATAAATATTCACAATCACGATACTCACAACGATCATAATATCAATCACAATATTTGCAATCGTAATAAACACAAAACTATAATTTTAATTTTTTTAATTAAGAGCTTAATCTTTTTGATTGTCTTAAAATTATTAAAATCTTAGAAACCGCTCTGCATACATATAATTATTTAAATTTATAATTCTAAATATTAGATGAGAGATAAATTGGACCCTTTGGACTCATTTCTAGATGATGTATATACTTGGGACACTAATGGTAGATACTATCAAGTGACAACAACATTATTATTATTATTATTATTATTATTATTATTATTATTATTATTATTATTATTATTATTATTATTATTATTATTATTATTTATGGTTCAAACTTTATTATTTTTATTTTATTTGCATTTCTCTTCTAATCATGTAAAAGCTACCTTAATGGAGCAAAATTCCTTTTTGAAAGGGACATGAAAAATTGATTGTGTGTCAACATTGAATTTGCCTAGGAAAAGGACAAATTGACACATCAAACTTTATACACATTGCTATAAAAAATATGAAAAAACAATCATGTTATATTGCAATAGTACTATGAAGATCTTTCATAGTCATGTTTATTTTTATTATTATCATCAAAGTTATGACCAAAACCTTAAAATCTTGTCCAATCCAATTTTAAGGAGAAATTGAGGGGAAATTCAAAGGATTTAAATATTAGGATTGTAAGAATTTAAAAGAAATATTTTAGTATTTATGTTATTGTTATGGTATATATAATAAAATGTCATATACACGTTACGTTTTTAATAAAATAAAAATATTTTATCATGGTCACATGGTTTATATCATGTGTACTGTAATAAATTATCTAAATTTTAAAATATTATCTCAATCCTATAAATTTTTTAGAGTTTAGGGTTGTCAACGAAAAGGAAATGCCCATTTATTGACTCGATTTGTTGAAAGATAATTTATTCTATTCTTTTTAAATTATATATATAACAATGATAAAATATAATTAATTGATAATAAAAATATTCTCGAATTTGAACAAAGTAAAATTACATTGAGCTTACACATGATAAGGCTTGAATCAGAGTAAAATCTAAATTGAAAATTATGTATAATGTTTATGTACGATAAGAAGAGGATTATAAAGTAGTATTTATTCATATTTTCACTTAAATATTTGATAAGACAAATATACTTGATATACATTGTAGACAAAACTGCTCAAACTTAAATTTTTTAAGATAAATTCTGTCATCTTTTTTCATTTAGACTATTAGTTGAGTTTTATTACATCTACGTGATTTGATTCGTAAATGTAATAAATTTATAATTTTTATGTTTATTTTTTTAATTTAAAATCAAATTAATATAACATGTCATATATATATTTCTAAAACTAAAAGTGATTGCAATTCAGAGATGTCAAAAGAGATTTAAACATACTTTACGAAGAGAAAATGAATAATTTTGAAAAAATAAAATACATTTCAAGTCATTGCACTTTTTACATACTTAACATTTAACTCCTTTATTTTTATTCTTAAGAATTGAATTCCATATTTCGAACTTTTTAAAAAATTTAGATTCTCGCTCATTAAATTCCAAAGGACATAGATACTGAGATCCATTAATTAACTTAGTAGTTAAGAAAATTTATATTATCACATCTTGTATGAATTCAAATATCAAGTGCGAATATATAATACCTTTATATTTAATAAAAAAGATGAATACGAGTAGAGTAATTGAGCGATCAATGTCAAATGGTGGAGATTATATTCTAGAACAGATACTATTGTAATCACTATTAGCTTGTTCAAAAAAAAGATGGATACTAGTCTTCTGATGGGTGAGTTTAGGGATCATAATAATATTATTTTTTACGAATTCCGACCTAATCTGACCCATTCGGGGTGCTGGATATTTAGAAAATTTTGGTAGGATTTAAAATATATGACCCAATCATATATATAATATTTTTTATATACTATATTTGATAATTTTATTATTTTTCAATCGGATCATTTTATTCGTTTTTTATCAAAATAACAAGGACAAATAAAAATCGAATTATGCCTTTTGTGTTGGTTGGATAACCAACCACTTAGTGGTTCTTTTGAATCGTTTCCATGTTTTCACTATTCAATAATGGATATGAAAACTTTAAGTGCATGGTATTCACGCATTCCCACGTTCAACACTTTGTGGCCGGTTAATGTGTTAGTGTCGGGTAGTTTCATGGATATTTTTGTCCATTTGGTTGGTAGTTCATGTAACACCCCGATCCGGATGTCACATTGGGTCTCCAGCCCAAAAACCGTATTTTAAAATTTCCTTCGAAAGTCCAATAATAAAGTCAATTTAAGTCCAAATATAAAACGAATAAAATCCATTTAAATTAAAACAAAAGCCCAAAATAGTTAAAGTGATCGAAACTCCAAATTACTACAAACTCATTTAAAACGTTGACCCACTTAAAATAACAGAGTTACAAATATACATATAGGTCTGACAAAGTACTAGCCCACTACATCTATCACTGTACCCTGACACAAAGTCGATGCTAAAATCTAAACCTCGATGGTGCTCCACGGGACCTGCTTCATTTAACCTACGCACGAAAACAGATTTCGAACGCTGAGCCACACAAGCTCAGTGGATACGCCAAACTCGGCCAGCATCATGCATATCAAAAGCAGTAAAGCATGGCATATAAATCTTATGCATGATATGATGATCTTGCATGCTCGCCTATCACATGGCATAAAGAAATGTATATTATCGCACACAGCATATACAAATCAATCAAGTCAACACACAAGAGTGAGGCCCGCGTCCACACAACATCGGGATCCTACACTCAGGATTGAGGCCGCCCTCAAATCCTATGCTCGGAATGTTACATCGGACATCTTCGAACGAGGCCGCCCAACGTTCGGAAAGGGTGGAGGCCGCCCAACCAACCCTATGCTCGGAATGTTACATCGAACATCTTCGAGTGAGGCCGCCCAACACTCAGAATAAAAGTCTTCAATCATCACCCGGCATGTTACATCGGATGGCCTTCAACGTGTTGCAACACTTATGGATATCCGGATTTCCAACATACAAGGACTCGACCACACAAACGATCCACCTAGGATCTCATCACAACAAGATATATTAAAGTCTTATCTCAATTAATCTTTTGGAGTTATAACCTCAACCTTAGCTCGACAATTCATTACATAGCTTTTAAATTAAAGTATTTATTTATTAAGATCACCGAAGCCTTAAATTCTACCCAACTTAGCCAACACACACAGAGGTATCGATACCCTTAAGTAGGGTATCGAAACACCCTATATCGATACCCACCCAAAGAGGGTATCGAAACACAGGTATCGAAACAAGTATCGATACCGTTGACCAACTCCAAAAGTCAACAAAAAGGGGAGGACCCGTTTCGATACAAGCATCGATACAAAAAGTTTCTAGAACCCACGGTATCGAAACAAGGTTCGATACCCCTGAACAATAAGCCAAAATATATTCATAGGTATCAATACCGGTAGCCCGAGTATCGATACCCCCTGCACTAAGGACAGGTCTGCACTTAGAAATTCTAGATTTTCAATCCCAAACTTAATCAAATCGATCCTAAAGTGTTCCTACTCAATATTAATGATGTTTAAAGTGTTTTAACACCAATTTCCAACTCTTAATCACATTAATACGGATTCCACCATTAACACATACCAAGCTCAAACCAAGCACACACATGCACCAAACCTATATGAATGCTTCTACCATGATATGCAAAATAATTAGAAGAGTTGGGAGTACCAACCTTAGCAAGCAACAACAAAACGAACTCTCTCTCTCCCAAGCTTTTTCCTTGCCCAAACTTGAAGATGGTGTTTCCAACTTGTTTCTCTACAAAAGGAAGACACTTAACCATTAGTAACCATTTGAGGAGATTCTTGGAACAAAAAGAACTCAAGAAACTGAGATTTAGACCCTTAAAACCCCAATCTCGTTCTTATCACAAACCCCAACTCAAAACCCCTTTTTCTCACAAGACCAACACATTTTTACCTCTTTAGATAGATCTCTAACAATCTTATAACTTTTCCTTCAGCTCAAAATCGAGATTCTCTCTCAAGACTCCAAAGATTCAACCTTTATGCTTCATTTTCTCTTAAGGTTGCAGGGAAGAAGATGAAAGAAGTTCCCAGCACAATGATTTCCCTCTCTCCAGCACACACACACCAAAACCCTACCTATTCAACCTATTTAGATAATTATCAAATTATCCTCCACATAAAACTCTCAAGGCCCAAAATCTCTTAAGTCCAACAACTAAACAAGCCCAACAAAACCCAACACAAAACCGAGGCCCAAAACCACTAAATTCGAGACCAAAACCGAAACTCATAACTCTCAGGTTAATCCGACACTCGGATCCGAATCCGGGTCATTACAGTTCATGATGGATGAACCCCTATAAATATCGATCTAGCCTAAGGTCCTTAAACGTCAAAATACAAGCATCACATATTTCATCTAGTGAGTTTTTGAGTGCTTAGAAGATCTTGGCGATTTTAGTTATTTTGTAGCCGAGTTCTTTATTTTTACGGTGGTTCGAGGTGTTACCACGGTGGTCCAACGAGCTCGACGGTAGTGCAACCACATCTCATTTGGCATAAGGTTTTGATAATGGCCGGAGGTATTTATTTTAATCCTTTTCCGTTGCGTTTATGCTCGTTTAATGCTTACATTTTGTTATATCAAATTGGATTAGAATGAATTTAAATATACTGATTTATTTTTTATATCAGATCAGAACAATCAAAAATCCGCTACACCCGGTTATAATTCATGGGTGAGTTGGTGCATAATTCTTTTTCAACCCTTGCACAAGGCTAGAGTTCTTTTGGCAAAAATTCCAAAGCATCCCATTGCCTATTGTCAGTCTTTTCAAGGGTTACCTTGTCGTCTTCAACACACTCTCTTGCCAAATCTATCATGGAACACCAAAGATTTGATCTTTATTTCCCCCTTCACTGTGTCTGCCATTACTAGATTTCTCTTGTTTCCAAGGAAATTTTGAGATGAAAGGTAAGGAAAAAAACATAACTTCAATCAATTACCAGCTAGCAATTGCATCCACTTCTAGATGGTGATATATATAGAAACCTCAATGTTAAAAATTGAGGGGATAAAAGTAATTTTTAGTCCTTAAACTTAGTAACGTTTTTCAATTTAGTTCATATCATTAAACTTAACTTTTATCATATTGAAAATGAGACATTCTAAGATTGTATTATATATTTGATATTCCAATCTTAAAGTGTCGCATCTAGGAGTGATAACAAGCTGAGCTGAGCCCGAGCCTGGTCAAGCTCGAGGCTCGTCGAACTCGGAATTTTAGGTTTAGACTCAGTTTAGAAACAATATTATTGAGTTTAGCTCAGGCTCTAAGCTTGTGGGGCTCGACTCGGGCTCGTCAGGCTCGGCTCGCCTCGACCAAAAGTAGACAATTTTGTTATAATTTTTTATAAAAGATAGAGCCTCGTTAAAAACATTTTTCATAACCAACACCAAAAACAAAATTCAATATTAAAAAGAAAAAAATTATCCAATTTATTTATTTTTAATGTATTTCTCCTATTTTGTTTTATTGTTTTTCTTTTACTAAAAAGATTACTTTTAGTATATATGTAGCATATATATAATATAATTATTCCGAGCATGTTCATGAGCTTTTCGAGCCGAGCTTAGGTAAGTTCGGCTCGACTTGTTAAGGTCTCGAACCGAACCCTAGTAGCTCGTGAGTCGATCAGACTCATGATCATCCCTAATCGCATCGTCAAAAATATACTAACATAAAAGAAAAAAACTTAGCAAGTCCAAATGTTAATGTGGTAAAAAAACTTAGGGGCTAAATTAGAAAAACCCAAGTTTATGGATTAAAATTGCTTTACCTCAAAATTAAGACCCATTACCATACATTTGTTTTTGCCAATTTTTCCTTTTCTATGATGAAAATCTTTTAAAATTCAATCATTCGAAACTGAAAGAACCCCTTACACTAGTTTTAGCTTCACTTTAAGAACAAAAAAAAATAAAAAGTAGGCATTAGTTGATATTTCATAGCTTGAAGGCCTTTTGATATTTATAGCTTTCTTACCCTTTTTCTTGCCTTTAATAATGGAGCTTCACATGGCAAATGAAGCATAGAAAGATTGATTTTTTTTTCTTTTTCCCTTCCTTTCACAACGCATATTATATACAGAGAGAGAAATTATTATTTGGTCCTAAATTATCATATTATCTGTAATTTTATTTAAAGAGATTTAATTATTTAATGACATGTAGAAAAGAGATAAAGATTCACTTTATAAAAAATATGAAGACTCACTTTGAAAAAATAAAAAAAAAAATTATTATTAGATGACATCATAGATGACGTGATGAGCCTCCGTCTAATATTTTTTTATTATATATAGGCACGTAAATACCTACATTGCAAAAGGAATTGCCTATCTATGAGTAATTATATGAAGGATCCTTTCCATCACGCTATCCGTGGTTTTATCCACTAAAATTCAGTCATTTATTTATTTTTTTCACGTCATCAATCCATTTATAATTAATTTCTTTGTAACCGATCACTTTCTATGTACATGACACAAAAAATGAAGATTTATCTTTAGAAAAAAATGATACAAAAAAAGTTAAATGACTAAATTTTAGTGATCGGGATCACGAATGACATAATAAATTAATTAAATTGTACTCGAAATTAATTTTCTTAGTATCTTTATCTTTGTCTTTTTGGTTCAACAATCACTGTTACATTACAATTGAAAAGAAATCATGATAATAACACATCTGAAATGTGTCCAGAGCAAGTTGATACTGTGCTTGAATATAAATCCAAAGGCACAGTGAATATGTTCATGTGCAGGTACTGCAATGGTGGTTATTTGTATCCTTGATAAAGGGGCAAATATATTGTTTTAATAGTTTACAATAGTTTTTTTGGAACTCTTGCAGTTATACTGTTCGGAGGCAAAACTTGTTGGTGCCAGAGGAAATTTTGTTATGATCGAATGAAAAAGTTGTAAATCGTTTAGAACAACAGGAGAGAAAAAACGAGAAAAATCTAACGACAAAACATGAAATTCATTCAAAAAATTTAAGTGTATAGTGATTTTTATTAATAACTAGACAACGCCGATATTTATACTAATACCAAGGACTAATGGTCTTGATAAAACAAACGAAATGATTTTGATACGCTATTTGCAATCGAATTTTCTCCGTGACATAATAAAAGGTTCCATGCGTGTCCAAAGGCGTAAAACAATTACTTGAGAATTGTTTCAAGCAAATATGCATTCCCTACCTTTTTTTTTTACAGAGTAGATAAATCTTTTTTTTTTTTTGATATTTTTAGGCTGCTAAAACTAATATCTCAAAATTGGATATGTGAAAAAAAAAATTATAAATTTCTGATTATACAGAAAAAAGATCGAGAAAAAAGACAAAGACGAAAGAGAAAAATACAAAAGAAAAGAGAAAAATATGGATAAAAATAGAAGAAGTTTGGGACAACATTTTAGTTACTCAAATAAAAAGGGTTTGAGGTTTTGGATATAAAAATAAGGGTTATGATTTAAAATTTAATTTTTTAACTTTTATTAATAGGAGACATAGAAAGAGGTAAGAGATTCCTACTTGAAATTAAGACGGTTCTAATAATTGCAAATTTTGTTATGCATATTAAATTAGGAGTTAAAATTATGAAAAGTTAAGGATGAATGAATTTTAAGAAGCAAATTATAATTATGGATTTAGAAATCCCGTAACTTTTAAAGAAGGCATAAA
This sequence comes from Abelmoschus esculentus, assembly GCA_035048815.1. Taxonomy (NCBI): domain Eukaryota; kingdom Viridiplantae; phylum Streptophyta; class Magnoliopsida; order Malvales; family Malvaceae; genus Abelmoschus; species Abelmoschus esculentus. The sequence continues at coordinate 446,907 of JAUCBN010000021.1, forward strand.
GATAATTTTAACCCTTAACGTTTATAATTTTTATCGTTTTGGCCTTTATTCTTTTTTTGGATAAATTTAGCCCTTGTAGCGACCCTAATTTTTGAAAGATATTAAAAAACGGTTAAAAGGGATTCAAAGGTTCAAAAGTTCGGTGGGATTTTAAAAATTCGGTATCCCGAGAGACGACACCTGAAGAATAGGATGCCACTCCCATTGGAATATTTAAATTTAAAAATCCGCGGGAAAATTCGGTACTCCGAGAGATGACACCTGAAGAACAGGATGTCACTCCTATTTGGAATATCGTTTTAATTCAAAAATCGGTTAATCGGTTGGAGTCGCCATCGATCGTTCAAAAAGGTGGATCGAACACCAAGATTTTACGTATACGCTATATATGTATATCCTACCGTGTACACAATTGGAAATTACCAGTATCCAACATATCTATACATGTATCTCCAAACTTTTGAATGTTCTAATTCCATCTTAAAATATGACTAATTCAAGATTAATTCTCAAACTATTGAACGTTTTTAATTTATTTTAAAATATCGGTATATGTTAATTATGTCTCATATTAATAAAATCACTGTAGAAATTGTTAATTGTCATGTGAATACGAATGTGTATTGTATAAAAATATAATGTGAAAATAAATGAAAAAAGGAGGATGTGATTAGAACATTGAAACGTTTAGGGATCAATTTAAAAAGAATATTATACTTTGAGATAAAAATAAAATATTTAAAAATTTAAAAAATAATTTAAAATGTGAATCATAGCTTAAAAAAATAAAAAATATTCAAAAACCTAAATATCAAATTAAAAAGAGAATCATAATTTAAAAATATGATGTACAATTCAAATTTTAATTGAATTGCGTGATGCTAGTATTAAAGAATAATGACCGATACAAATTACAGAGTAAAGTTAAATGATGATTTAAGTATTTATGCACAAATAAAAATCCGACCACATTCAGGTGAAGAATTTAATAAACAAAAATTTTTTGGTTTTCTAATATTTTTCTTTTTACGTTTTACACTAAAAAATATTTAAAAGTTAAATTCCAAATCATAACTTTAATTTTTACATTATACACCCTAAAAGATACACACTACTAAAATTAAAGATAAAAATAAAATATTTAAAAATTTAAAAACTAATTTAAAATATAAAATATAATCAAAAAATAAAATTAAAATGTTTAAAAATCTAAATACCAAATTAAAGTTACCTTGAGAGCAGTCGAGGGATCAAGATAAATAAATTAAAATTTAAATCATCATTGATTATTTTTATGTAATTTATTTTAACTATTAAACTTTAAAAATATCAATTTACTCACAAAATTTTATATATTAACCTATATTAATATTACTCAATTTTTGCTCTATAACCACGTTCGGATGAAGAATTTAATGGTTGTCGGAGATTGATGGTGAAATTTAAGTTATAACGATGTTCAGGGTTATATCTAGTGAAATAGACGAGTTTAAGATAATTTTGAGAAAATAAGCTAAAATCTAAAATGTTATTTGGACCTCGTCACTTGCAAAAGAGAAGGTCTATATACACCATCAAAATTAATATATTTTAATTTAATTTGATAACCTACAAGGACCTCGCTATCTGGGTAAAGATCCTCTGTCTCTTTATCATGCCTTCATCTATGCCTCCTATTGAAAATTTTTAAAAAATGGAATTTTAAACCCAAACCCTTATTTTTTATATCTTAAACCCTAGAAAAATACATCATACCCCTAATTTCTTAAACTCTAACCACAACCCTAATATTAAACCCTAAACCCTCTAATTTGAAGTAAGATACAAATGAAGGTATGTAAAAGAGTCAAACGATTTGCACCCACACTCTGCATCTATTTGCCGGGTAAATTTTTTTACCTTTTTATTGTGCATCCTCTCATGCCTCCTACTTAAAAATTTTAAAAAATTGATTTTTAACCCCGACTCTTATTTTCTATATCTTAAATTTTACACCGTACACCGAAGAAATACACTTTTCTGTTAATTTTCTAAACCCTAACTTTAAATCCTAAACCTATCAATTCAGAGTGAAGACACCACTAAAAAAAAGTAGACGATTTATACGCATATTTAGCTAAAGTTATTAAACTTACTATTTTCCTCCCCTCACCTTTATTTTTGTCGGTAAAATAGATTACTTAAAGTCGTCGCCAATGCCACAAGTCTAACACCAACGCGTCCAATCTCTTTCAGGTTCAATGAATGGACGCCAATAAATACAATCAACGTTCCACTGCCATTGTATCTCTCAATTGCTTCTTTCAGTTTCTCACAATCAATTCTCTTTCATGGCTTCGTCGTCATCGTCATCTTCATCTTCTCGTCCCATGAATCATCAAGTTTTCTTGAGCTTCAGAGGTGAAGACACACGCCATAACTTCACCACTCATCTACTCCAAGCTTTGAAACACAAAGGACTCGATGTGTTCTTCGATGAAGAGAAACTGGAACGAGGGGAGGAGCTGGCACCAGCACTTTCTCAAGCCATTGCAACCTCAAATATGTCGATAATCATTTTATCTCAAGATTATGCTTCTTCAAAATCATGCTTAGCTGAACTCTCAGACATCATGGAAAGAAGCCTCAATCAACAACATACTGTTCTTCCCATATTTTACCATGTCCATCCCTCTGATGTGCAAAATCTTGGTGGGAGTTTCAAAACATCTTTTGACGACCATGAACTCAAAGGGTCTGAACAAGTACAGACATGGAAGGCTGCCTTTGCTGGTGTCGGTAAATTACAAGGACGGCATATAGAAGGAGGCGAATTCGACAGGTAACTGTGTTTTTCAGTCATCTTCTATATGTTCGACTTAACTTTGTTTTAGATTTTATGTAAGTTTTGGTTCTGGTTATCTGCTAGACCTGAAACCGACCACATCGAGAATATTGTTGAATATGTTATGCTAAAGCTAATGAAGCACCAAGTTTTCCTGAGCTTCAGTTTCGAAGACACAGGCCTGAACTTCACCGACCATCTACTCAAAGCTTTGGAGGACAAGGGAATCAATGTCTTCTCCGACAAAGGTGACCAATTTCCTCAAGCAATTTCAGTCTCAAATCTCTCTATAGTTGTTCTGTCTGTCAACTATGCTTGTTCCAAATCATGCTTGGCCGAGCTCTCTGAGATCATGAACCGAAAGGACAATCAAGGACAAAGTGTTCTTCCCATCTTCTACCATGTCGATCCTTCAGATGTAAGGAATCTTGGTGGGAGTTTCAAAGCATCCTTTGATGACCATGAATCAAAAGGAATAGATGTAGTACATCAATGGAAAAAGGCCTTCACTCGAGTTGGTAAATTGAAAGGGTGGCACATAGAAGGAGGCAAATTCGATAGGTAACTATATGTATGTGTATATTTATATATCATTCATTTAAGTTTGAATTGCTTTTGTTTTGACTGTATATTTTTTAAAATCAATTCCCAGACCTGATACTGAGTACATTAAAGATGTCATTGAGTATGCCATAAAAAAGTTGAACAGCCAGTCTAGGAGTGTTTCTGCAGAATGGGTTGGAATCGATGAGCAGAAAAAGTTGATCTTGGAGCTGGTTGAGCAAGAAGACAGTCGTCTAATAGGACTATGGGGGATGGGTGGTATAGGGAAATCTACCCTGGCTCAAGCTGTATATGATGAAATCTCCCAAGAGTTTGACTGTAGTTGGTTTCTTCACAATGTTAGAGAAGAAATAAAGAACAAAGGATTGAAATCAGTAAGAAATGAACTTCTTTCCAAACTCTTAGACGACAAAATCGAGATAGACACTCCCTCCATAGGATCCTATTTTATCCAAGAGAGACTGAGCAATAAAAGAGTCATTGTTGTTCTTGATGATGTTGATGACTCGGACCAAATAGACTGTATGGGTGTTAAACACTTCGGTGAGGGAAGTAAGATCATTGTATCATCTAGAGATAGACAAGTACTTAGAAATGGAGGAGCCAACAGCATTCATGAGGTGAAGATGTTAAATAAGAAGGACTCTCTTCAACTTTTTACCACATTTGCATTTAAGCTTTTGAATCCTCCTGTTGATTTTCGAGATTTATCGTACAAGTTTATAGATTACGCCCAAGGCAGTCCACTTGCTCTTAAAGTTTTGGGTTCTAAACTTTATACCAAGTCTAAAATAGAGTGGGAAAGTGAGTTGGATATACTAAAGGAAGATGCAGAACAAAAACTTTCACAGATTCTGAAGAGTAGCTTTGATGGGCTAAATGCGGTAGAGAAGAAGATATTCCTTGACATAGCATGTTTCTTGAAAGGGGAATCCAAGGAAAAAGTACAAGAAATTGTAGGTTGCTTGTATAAGGGTGCACTGTCTGGAATGAACAACTTGGTTGACAAGTGCCTCATTCATATCAATAATGGATATATATCGATGCACGATATGCTTGAAGAGATGGGAAAGGACATGGTTCGCCAAGAATCTACAGACTTGGGGAAGCGCAGTAGGTTATGGAGTCTTGAAGACGTGAATCAAGTGTGTGGATATAATAAAGTAAGCACTAACACTACTTACATTCATTTTAATATACTCTGTTTTTTGAGTGACTTATTGGAACACTAAATTTTTCTAGTCTGATACTTGATAAACTGTTTGTTATTAGGTGAATAAATCGATTGAAGGGATAAAGGTAAACATGGTTGAAATTGGAAACTTACAATTGTGTCCTAAAGATTTCGAAAACATGGTTAACCTTAGATACATCGACTTCCGTGTTCGTTGGAGATTGTTGGAGAATGAGAAGCTACATGGAGATGGAGTTGATAGTGTATCTCTTCCACGTGAGCTAAGATATCTTGGTTGGGATTTTTATCCCTTCAAATCTTTATCACCAAGTTTTAAACCAAAAAATCTTGTTGTATTGAAATTATTGCAGGGTAACATGGAACAACTTTGGAATGAAGATCACCAGGTATGTACTTTTATACTTTCTCTGTACTTTTACAGATAATGTAAGTAGATGATGAATGCAAATAATATAGCTAAGTTGTCTTTTCATTGCACAGAAACTTGTTCATTTAAGGAAGATGGATCTTACTGATTGCAAGAATTTAAGGAAGATCCCTAATCTATTAGGAGCCATCAACCTCAAAAGCCTAGACTTTAGTGGGTGTGAAAGTTTGGTTCAACTTCCTTGTCTCACTCATTTGGCATCTCTTGAAACCCTTCTACTTTCTCGTTGCACGAATTTGGTTGAACTTCCAAGCCTCAATCATCTGGCATCTCTTAAAATCCTTCGACTTTCTCATTGCTCGAATTTGGTTGAACTCCCAAGCCTCAATCATTTGGCATCTCTTGAAACCCTCCAAGTTTCTGTTTGCAAGAATTTGAGGAGGATCCCAAATCTATCAGAAGCCATCAAGCTTAAAACCTTTGAGTGCAATTCATGCAAAAGTTTGGTTGAACTTCCTTGCCTCAGTCATTTGACATCACTTGAAGGGCTTAAACTTTCTGCTTGCAAGAACTTAGGGAAGATCCCTAATCTTTCAGGAACCATCAACCTTAAAATCCTTGACTGTAGGTGGTGTGATAGTTTGGTTGAACTTCCTTGCCTCGATCATTTGAAATCTCTCGAACACCTTCAACTTTTTTCTTGCAAGAATTTAAGAAAGATCCCTGATCTACCAAAAGCCATCAACCATAAAACCATCGACTGTAGGTGGTGTGAAAGTTTGGTTGAACTTCCTAGCCTTAGTCATTTGACATCTCTAGAAAATCTTAAGCTTTGTGCTTGCAAGAATTTAACGAACATACCTAGTCTATCAGGAGCCATCAACCTTAAGACCCTCGATTGTAGGTGGTGTGTAAGTTTGGTTGAACTTCCTTGCCTCAGTCATTTGAAATCTCTCGAATGCCTTAAATTTCGTGCTTGCATGAATTTAAAGAAGATCCCTGATCTATCAAGAGCCATCAGCCTTAAAACCATTGATTGTAGGTGGTGTGACAATTTGGTTGAACTTCCTTTACTTAGTCATTTGACATCTCTTGAAAAGCTTCAGCTTTGTGCTTGCAAGAATTTAAGGAACATACCTAATCTATCAGGAGCCATCAACCTTAAAACCCTTGAGTGTAGGTGGTGTGATAACTTGGTTGAACTTCCTAGCCTCGGTCATCTGACATCTCTTGAAAGGCTTAATCTCTGTGCTTGCAAGAATTTAAGGACGATCCCGAATCTATCAGGAGCTATCAACCTTAAAAACCTCGATTGTAGGTGGTGTGACAGTCTGGTTGAACTTCAAGGCCTTAGTGACTTGACATCTCTTGAATGGCTCCAGCTTTGTGCTTGCAATAAGTTAAAGAAGATCCCAAATCTATCAGGAGCAATCAACCTTAAACTCCTCGACTGTAGGTGGTGTGACAGTTTGGTTGAACTTCCTTGTCTCAGTGATTCAACGTCTCTCGAATGTCTTAAACTTTGTGCTTGCAAGAATTTAAGGATGATCCCTGATTTATCAGGAGCCATCAACCTCAAAACCCTTGACTGTAGGTGGTGTGACAGTTTGTCTGAACAACCTTGCATCAGTCCTTTGACATCTCTTGTAGATTCAACATTCATTGGAATAGAGGAAATGCTTGATTCAGTTCAGCATCTGTTCAGACAGTAATTTTGAAGATAGCCCCAAATAGTGTACAGATTTTGGTTCTTGTTTTGTACCTTCTGGCTAATCTCATGACAATGAAGTTCTTGTATGTTTCTACGAATACCAACTGACGGCTGCCGGTGGTGGTGGTTATAAATGTTCAAAGTGAGCTGCTGAGAACATGCCAATATTGAGAAGATCCATTACAATTGTTGTACAAAAACAAGACCTGCTGAGAACAAAAGATGTTTTGTCTATGGTGAGGAACAAGGAGATGGAGGACATAAAAGGTTGAAATAGTTTATTTTCTTACAAGTAAGCAGGTTTCATTTCATTTTTCATATTACCCTACTTGTTAATAGTAAATATGATAGAAATGAATTGCTTTAAAACCAGGATGACATCTACCTTGCTCTGCTTTCTGGAGTGAGTATAGCTCGATTGATATTGTTGTTGGTATAATATACGAGAGGATGCGAGATCGAACATGCTTCGTCTCCTTCAACCCATGAAGCTGGAGGATATAACTCAAGCTTCAGTCCTTTCCTTATCAGACTCATTATTGGCTGGTTTTAACTATAATCGTCATTCTAACTTGTCTCCTAAACTTTTGAATATTTTAATTTTATCTTTAAATTATGATTATCAATTTAAATTGATCTATAAATTTTTAAACGTTCTAATTTCATAACCAAATTATCAGTATATATGTTAATCATGTATCATGTTGATAAATAAATTTAAAACTGTTAATTGTCATGTAGCACGAATATGTATTATGTAATAAATACGATGTGATATATAAACAATAATTTGAGGATAAAATTAGAACATTTAATAATTTGAAGATCAATTTATATTTTGTTTTCCGCTTATCTAAGTTATATAAAATGTTTTTATCTGCACTATTAGAACACGCTAAATTTCTTAAGATCATACTTCCAAATCTTTTCTCTTTTAGATTTTGGATCGGCTTCTCGAATCTAATATTTGAAGGATCGACTTATTTCGTACACATCTTTTATTGTAATGTTTCTATCTTTTAAATTGTTTTACTTATAATGACATGAAACGATATTTTAATATCATATACTTTATTATGTTGCTTTTATGTGATTTTATGTTATATTTATATTTTGATATGGATTAATGGTTGACTTAATATACATATGTATGGATTATAAATATTATTCAATTCCAACCTTTAATTTTTAAAAATATTTTTATGTAAAATTTATTATAAAAAATACGACCTCTTAAAATTAAAATTAATATGTAAATCGGTCTATAAGTTATAATCAGGTTAATTAAATTTTGAATGAATAAGAAAATACTTACTACACATAACTCAATAATATGATCCGTTGCTCGTTTAATTATAAATAAAGTTTTACTAAAACTACATAAATTTTAAATATAAACCATCAAATAAACATAAAAAAACACATAAAAATATATAAATATAAACAAAAAGTTACAACACTATCTGTTTTCTTCAAGTGCTCGAAGACCGAACCTCCTCCAAAGAAAAAAAAAAACCCATGAAACAAGGCCTCGAGCTGAAAAAAAACATGTGGGATTTGTCTTGTAGGTAATCATAAGCATCCCATGTTTACCTACGTCGCCATAACACTCGCATTTCCAGCATTTAAATAAATGAACTTTGTGCACACATATATATGTTCGGGTTTAAGTTTAGATTCAATAATAATTATTTTAAAAAAAGTAATTATTGAGTAAAAAACTCGGATACAATTAATTATAAACAACCTTTTGAATCATCATCTTTTAAAGTACACCTTTTTTCGTTCCAAGACCTCTCATTATTCGATAATCACATAAATTAAATTACATCTAAGTCGAGTCGAGTTGAATTTCTAAACCAAAATAAAGTTTTTTAATATCGAATTCTTTATTAATTGATTTAATAAAAATATAGTTTGGTATTTTTTTTAGTGGGAACTCATGTATTTACCGACAAAGAGGAGTGAAGACAATTGAAAAATGCCAACATAAAGTAGGATTCGGGGCTGCCTAGATTTCACGCCTGCCCCTCAAATATAGGGTTTAGGGTTTATAGATTTTATAATATAGAGTTTAGGGTTTATAGTTTTTTCTCCTTAGTTTCTCACTGATTATCACATTTTCCCTTTTCCCTGTTTTGTCTTTGGATGTCGGATTTACTTGTCTTAGGATCTACGTCCTGGATTACATCAAAAAACGACATTCGTACCATACATTGTGGCTCTTCTTTCGATCCTTTGGCATGCTATTTCGTTTTATTCGATGTTTTAAGAATAAAATAATTTCTTAGATCAAACTATATTTATTAAATCAAATTAATTCGATTAAAGATTTTAATATTTGAGATTCACTAATCGAAAGGATTGAACACATGCTTATGAACTTACATACATAGTATCGTATAAGAAAGATAATAATTAAATTATATCCGAGTCTTGAAATTATATAATTTTACTAGGATTGAGTATTCAATCGAATTAAGTAAAATTTTTTAAGTTAATCAAGATTATGCATCTTTTTATAACTTAAAATTTAATAAAAAATTCGAATTGAGTCAAATTGTTTTAGTTTCTGTTCAAGTTGACGACGTTCTATAAACGTTTACGATATACACATACATTTTTTTTTATTTTATAGGCAATATACATATATCAAGAGGAATTAAAGGACTCAACTCGTACTTTAAAACTGATTCATTAATTATTGAAAAAATAATTTATTCGAGTGTCACTTTATAACTCAAGTTTTAATTAATTTTTTAAATTAAACTAAATTTATAAAAATTCAAATTATTTTACGTCTACGAATTAAAATATTTATTTATTTTATTTATTGTACTTTGAACATGATGCCTTGAGGTTAGAACACTGGCAAGTGCTACTAGACAAAGTATTGTTTATCAAAACCCTTTGGGAATTGTACACAAAACAAACAATAAATAATAACTTTCCCTTATATTTGTTGACTAGAACCAAATGTGATCTCAATCAACCTATGCTCCTATCAAGTTTAATTTTGATCGAACATTATTGATTAGTAATTTTTTATTAAATTTATTATGAAAGTTTTAAAATATTTAATTTATTTATTAAAATTTTGATATTAAATATTTTGTTATTGTAGTCTAGACAATATTTTTGTTACTCCATCGTTTACTTTTGTTGTTGATCGATGCCAAGTTTTACAATCGTTTCATCTCACCCTTAAGTCTGAATTTTATCTCTATTTTATTGGAAAGTGTCCCAAAATCCTCGAATAGAATAAAAAATTTTGATTTCTCTTTTGTTGATTTTTCTTCTTTGTTGTCCGATAAAGCTTTCTTTTTTATTATATTGCTTTTTTCGTGCCAATGAAGTTTTTCATCATTCAAAACTTTAAAAGTTTATGTTCGTCGGTGAATGAACGTCATTAAAAAGTTAATGGAAAAGTGATAAAAAACGTTCAATGATCAAATTTTAACGAATAAATTGAACGTTTAGAAACTTTATCGACCAAAATAAGTTTGAGAGTAAAATTCAATGATGATTTACGTAATGTCCCCTTAAAACTTAATATTCGCTGAATTTTAATATTTAATTTATCAAATTGCATTACTAGAGCTAATTGTACCATACATCCTCAAACTATTACCTATTTTAATTTTATTTGTAAACTTTAAATTATTTAATTTTATCTTCAAACTATAACTCTTATAGTCTCATTCTAAATTAATCATTAAACTTTTTAATGTTTTAATTTTATTCTTAAACTTTGATCCTTATTCCAAATTGGTCACTTTAAAAGCAATACTAACTTCAATTAATTCATACAATTACCTTTAAAGGATAATATTTACTATGTTTCTATCTGAAATTTATATTGCTAACCCTTCTCTTATCCCTAAACGATCCTATATGGAGATGGAGATGCCTGCAGACAGGAAGCACACTGACATAACAAAACCCCAAGTTGCTGTTTTTCTTTTTCCTTAACTCAATGTTTTGTTAACTTTTTGGTTGGTCATGAGTTGTCTGTCTCTCTCGAATCTCAAGTTTGGTAGTCTCACTTGTCTTCTACCTTGTGTTCCCACTCCCTTAAAAGAAGGGTTTCTTTTTTTTACAAATATTGTACTGACAAGTTACATGTTCTACTCATTGAGTCAACTTAACTCGGTCTATCTTTGTCAGTAGCTTCGATCACAACACTCCAAACAATGTGAACTTTGACTTTCACTTACATCAATATTCTTTGTCTCTCATTTTAAATAAAAAAACATGTCCTTAAATTACATATATATTGGTAGATTTGGTTTTTGAATAAACTAAGTGGGTCTTAATGAAATGAGAAAATAATGGTAGATTTGAAGGTTAATATAGTTGGGTGGTTATGGGGTGAGTAAGCTTAAAATTGGACTAATTTGTTAATAAAATTCGATTATTTTGTTAATTGCAATTAGTCGGGATACCTATTTATAATTTCTTATAGTCGATAGATTTAACAAAAAATTAAGTCTTAATTAAAAAACTATTTATATAATTTACCTAATTTTAAATCCGAGATCATGGTTAAATTATAAATTTTAAAGTCAAAATATAATTTTACCGTTAAATTGTGTCTCTATTGGTGTCTTCATTTTATATTAGTAGGTCTAAGGTTCAATATCCAAGGTTAAAGTTATGATTAGGGTTTAAGAAATTAGGGATATAATATTTTTTTAGAGCGCAGGGTTTAAGATTTAGGATGTAGAAAATTAGGGTTAGATTTTAGAATTCAAATTTTTTAAAAAATTTAACAGGAGGCATGAAAGAAGACACGATTAAAAACAGAAGATTTCTACTCTGGCTATTGTTACCTATGTTACCGTCCTTCGTAATAAAATTTCTTAATGTATGAAATTGTATCGGTTTAGCATAAACCATCTTACTTCAGTAGTTAAGGGAACCGTTGTTGTTCATAGAAGTCACGGGTTCGAACACCAATAATACCAGCACAATGATTGAACGATCAAAATTCAATAGTTAAGATTATATTCTAAAACAAATAATATTGTAATAGTATAATCGTTTAAAAAAATTATCGATTTAGCCTCGATCGATGTTAGGTTAACGGTTCAATATGGCGTGGTGGGTGTTGGACTTACATACACTTCGAGATCTTCATCAATGAAAAGCATGCACAAACATAAGAGATTAGTTTATAGTATTCATGTAGTGGAAAGTTTACACCTGCATAGAGAATGAAGGTATACTCGTATTCTTAAAAATTTTAAATTTTTAAATATTTTAAAAAATTATATTTTATATTAATGGTGCAAATCGTCTATTCTTTTATTGTGCCTTCTTTAGTGTCCTTACTTTTAGATTTTGGGTTTAGGGTTTAAAATTTAAGGTTTAAGGTTAGGGATTATGGTTAAAGTTTAGAAAATTAAGAGTATGATGTATTTTCTAAGGTCTAGAGTTTAGGGTTTAAGATATATAAATTAAGGCTCGAGTTTAGAATTTAATTTTTAAGTATTTTTAGAGTACTGAGACATAAAAATAGATCCAATAAAATGACATAGATTTTTGTTCATATTAATGATATAATTCCGCATCCACTTAACCTATTTTTTTTTTACTTTCTAACCATGTTCACCACATCATCCATGGTCCCAAGCAATCAGGACCGTTGATTTTAATTTTTTTTTCAAGTGAATAATTATCTTTTTCCTATATGTACTTAGTGGGTGGGTATTTATTAGGTGATTATTTAAAGATCAACGATCCTGCTTAGACCATGGATGACGTGGTGAACATAGTTTACCTAATAATCTCTCCTTAGAGATCTTCATCAATGGAAAAGCATGCAGAAACACAACATATTAGTTTATTGTATTCGATGAGGGTTCTGAACAGATACAATAAAAGCGATCGCACAAGACTCGAAATAGGGATCCAAAATAAAAAAAATTAAATTAAATATTAATAAAAAATATGAATATATAATTAAGTGTATATATAATAATTATATAAAACTTAAAACATAAAGAAAACATTTTTTAGGTAAAACTGAAAATGTTTGATTTTAGAATATTAATATTTAATTCTTGTTACTCAAGATGATAAATCTAATAATATTTTCTTATTAAGTATTTTTTTAAAAAAATTATATATTTGAATAAATTATATAAGACCCTAAAATCTTTAAATCTTCTTTAGTTATATTGTGAAAAGTGTATACTTTACCGGAAAAACACAAAAAAACCCTCTTTTTACATTTGCATACAGTCGTATCACTAAATATTTTAATTCTTATATATTTAAAAATATATATATACTTTATATTAGTGATATAATTTCACATTCACATAGTATAAAAGTTATCACTTTTTAGCATAAAACCCTGCATTAGTTCTTCTATATTCAAAGTGTTGAACAGTGGCAGCTTATACGCATGTCTCTCTCTTTGCACAAAAAACCAGACGATCATATCAGACATCTTCGTAAAGATCGATGTCACAAACCCTAAAAACGAAGCACAACTCATGTAAAATAATCAAATGAACCAAATGCAAAAAGACAAAAAGATGTTCATATAAATGTGAAACACACGATCTACTGTCTTTTCAGTTCAGTTCAGATCAGAATAGCAGAAAAGAAAACAAAGAAATTTCTGGGTTTTTGAAAAGATTTTGGAAATGGATGAAAGGATATCAGGTTTTTGCATTAAAGGGAGTGGAAACAACAACAACAATGGGAGCAGTGGGACGAAATGTGGGAGATGGACCCCTACAACCGAACAGGTTAGGGTTTTAACTGAACTGTTCCGGTCGGGACTTCGAACACCGAGCACCGATCAAATCCAGACGATATCGACTCAGCTTAGCTTTTATGGGAATATCGAAAGCAAGAATGTTTTCTATTGGTTCCAGAATCATAAAGCTAGGGAAAGACAGAAGCGTCGAAAGGTCTCCATTGATGAAAAGGACTTCATTTCTAGAGACAACATCAACAAACGTAGGTTTTTGTAATTGTCCTAAATATCTGTGTTTTTTTAGTGTAGATTTTCATTAAATTTCATGTTTTTTCTTTGATTCTTACAGGGGGTTTTGAGGTTATGGAATATCAGTCGGACCAAAGAGTTATGGAGACCTTACAACTATTTCCACTAAACTCCTTTGATGAAAACGAACAAGAGAAGCTGAGATTCCATGGAAACGAATGTAGGGAAGATTCATTGTTTCCTTATATAATCAATAACTCAGAGATGGATCTTCCACCATTGGATCTTCGTTTAAGTTCCCTGTAGATCTACCCCTGATGAAACTAGGGTATAGTTAATTTTAATGTTGTAGTTGAAGAATTTTACGTTGTAATGGTAATTTATCTTTTTCTTTTGAAAAAAATGTTAAATATTAAAAATTATGATTTATTCGAAGAAAGTCAAAATTAAAGGATTAGATTTTTTTAGTGATTGAACGGATCAAATTCGTTAATTTGATTGTTTGGTAAATAGAGGATTGTAAAACAATTTTGTTGTAGTTAGTCGATATTGTCTTTTTTTGAGACGCTCGAGTGTTGTAGTCTTTTGTATGTTCGGGTGCGGTTTAGTAGAGCAGAGTAGAATAGATGTGTATCATTGAGCTTTATAAGTTTATCGCTTATAATCGTTATTTCTGTACGTGTATTGATTGTGAGATTATAAGATCGAGGAACACTATCAATTCAGAATTATAGCACGTGATGATCTTCAAAGTACGATATTGAGATCAGTGGGATATATTCATAGGACCTTACATGGCAGAGTCTGTAATTCTTATTTTCAAAATTATATTAATCAAATCAGACATTCAAATATTTTAAATTTAAATTAAAAATCTTTTATACTGATTTGATCTTCAAAGTACGATATTGAGATTAGTAGATATATCCATATTAATCGATTAATAAATTAAATGTTAATAATTATTATAAGTATGCTTAGACATTCCTCCTCTATATGCTCATAAAATGATTTAGTTTTCTTACTCTCCAAGTTTTACAATGTTGGATTCAGTTTTCAATGAAATTAATAGCTTGGAAATTGAAAATTTTCTTCCTTGAAATCCATAACAATGTATGCTAAAAGAATAGATTCTGCCTTGGTTTTGCTTCCCATCTTTGAATTTCATGTCTGTGTATTTAAATAAAGACATACTTTGTCTTTGATGTTCCAATAGTTTAATTACTTTATTATCCTCGTAAATAAGATTTAAGATTAAAAAATTATCACACGAGTTTTCTTGTCCAAGTGGTTAAAGGAACGATTGTTGTTTCTAAAGATTACGGATTCGAGTACCAGTGATATCAGTAAAGTGATTGAACGATCATTGGCAAATGGTAGAGATTATATTGTAGAATAGATATTCTACTATAATCACTATTACCTAATTCAAAAAAAATATCAAATTTATTTTCTTAAATTTAATTCGTACAAGATTTGTATTTAATACATTAACAAATAGGTTATAAATCAATATAATAATAGGGGATGGTTAAAAAATAATTATTTGAACCAAATCAGGGTTAAAGCACTTGATATCGCTTAAATAAATTTTGAGTTTGAGGTCTTGTATATGTAAAAAGTCTCTATTAAAAACATGTCCAAGTCTGGAGTCCAAATCATCTGTCCCTTTTCCATGCCCCCATTTATGCCCCCTACTTCACATTAGAGGGTTTAGAGTATAGGGTTTAGGGTTTTAGGTTAGGGATTTAGGTTAGGGTATAGGGAATTAGGGGTAGGGTGTATTTTTTTAGGTATAGAGTTTAGGATATAAAAAATATGGGTTAGGGTTTAAAGTTTAATTTTTTAATAAAATAACAAAGGAGGCACAAAGGAGGGCATGGGAAAGGGGCAGAAATTTTTGTTCCTAAGTCTGACCTAATTTGCTCTAAACACCCTTAAAAATAAATATTAGATAAGAAAATAGAACAAAAATCCTATGCCCCTTCCCCATGCTTCCTTTGATTTTATTTAAAAAAATTCAATTTTAAACCCTTATTTTCTATATTAAACCCTAAACCATACACCCTAAAAAATATATCATACTCCTAATTCCCTAAACCCTAACCAAAACCCCTAACCTAGAACCTTAAACCTAAACCTCTAATCTGAAGTGGAAGCATAAATGAAGGCATGAAAAAGAGTAGATGATTTTCACTAAAGAAAATAACCTTCACCCACGTATAGTTGTTCTATTTAAATTTTTTTAAAACATATAATTATTTTTTAGGTTTAAAAAGTATTTTTAATGAGACTCTGTTTATTATTTCATTTTGTTAATAAAAAAATATGATTACATTTTGACATTATAATTAAGAAACTTTTTAAAATAATTCAATTCAGAATTAAATTTTGAAATATAAAAATTTTTATTTAAATTTAGATTTTAAGTTAATTTTTTACAATACACATGATTTTTCCCTTCAGATATAAAAAAGAAATTGAGAAAACCACCTGCCGGTGGCATATTCCTTTCAATTTTTTATTTACAGATGGTGTTTTCCTACTTACACTATAGTTTCTGGCCTATAACCTATATTATAAAATAAACTTCGAACACGATACTTTTCTAAATAAAAACTTTAAATACACTATATTTCAAACGAATCCTTATAATCAATCTTGATTCGAGACGAGTACACTTATAATTCAATAAAGATTATCAAAAATATCCAATCTAGTCCAAACCTGTCCCAAATCTTCATTCCCTTGTGCCCACCACATTCTCTTCCCTGTCTCCTAGGTTGTTTCATGTGGGGGACATGTTACATTCTAGTCTTTGACATGCCATTTTATGACCAGACACATGGCAATGCAACAAATGGGATCACTTTCCTTTTGTGTCACCAAGCATGAACCTTTGGGAACATTTTGTGGTCATTTGCCATGGCTAGTGCCTAGTGGGACTAAACCAATTAATGATTACATGTGCCAATTGCCATTGATCAGACATTTGTTGGTAACAAAATGGAAATACATAGAGACATATTGTAGTTAATAACATTATAAAATAAGGCCAAAGTATATAAATAATTATTAAATTAAGTAAAGATGATATTTTATTACAAAAATCTAAAAAGTTATAAAATGACAATTAAATTTTTTTTATTTATTACAAAATGATCATGGTAAGTTATAAAATAGTAATAGGTTTCGATATATTTAAGGATCATTTATAATAATTCGATCAATTTTATTTATATAATTTGATAGTTTAGTGACCATTTGAAAATATTTAATAAATCTAATGATATTTTTTAACTTTCAAAACTTAAATGGTATTTTTTTTGTTTAAATTAGACTAATTAATTATTTATTTTACTGTAATATATAAAGAGATCAAATCATACCATATGAAATTATGAGGACTGAATCTTAAAATTTAGTGATTAAAAGGTTAAAACTTCAAAATAGAAAGACTTAAAAACAGATTTGACCATAAAGAGTTAAAATTATAACCCAAAACTAGTTCCTGACATATTGCATGAATTCAACATCAGATTCAATGGCGGCCATAGTTTCAGGCGACAACACAACTTCAAGATCGACGCCACCGTTGCCTTCACGCCCAGGGAAAGCCGAGATCTTGCCGTCAAATTTGTTGGCGCCGCCGCTCCTGACCGCCAATGGCCGACCCCATCCGAAATCATTGTCGTACATAGGGAACCTAGGCGAACTCCCCATCGTCATCGATGCGCCGTCGAAGTTCCCCAACGGGAAACACCGCGGATCCTTCTCCCAGTTATGGATAAAACGACGCACCGTTTCGTCGTCGTGGGCCCTCACGCTCGAGTTCAACTGCTGCGCACACCAGCGCAGATCACGTGATGTGACGTCACCTGCTGACGCGTACGTTGGAATGCTTTGAATTGCGTTCCCGAAATACAAAGGGTCAAGCTTCGGGTTCAGCCTGTGACGGCAATTCACCGCCATTCTAAACGTCGTCGTTTTGGACGCCGGAAGTTTCCTCGCACGTGTCACCGCTCGCCATAGGAGAGCCGAAAGTGACTGAAACGACGAAATCTCCGCCGTTTTTAAAACCGGATCCGTTCCGGTGAAATACTTGTCGTTACTTTGCTTCCCGATAATTTCAACGGCGTTCAAGTCGCCATTAACGTTCCCGTTGTTAACTTTGGCTTTGAGTTCCGAAATGGCTTCTCTGCTGAAACTGAAAATTCTCTTCCGTAACGGCTCGTTTTCGTTGAACGTAACTTTGGGTCCTCCTTCAGGGACTTGTAAAATCGCCGGCGAAATCAGAACCGAGTCCCGGGTAAAATCCGGTTGCCTCGAGATTTTTTCAATGCTCTGATTGTTACTATCATCACTAATTCTTCTGCAAATTTCAGCGAACGTGTTGAAGAAATTCCAGAACGACGTTCCGTCAGTCACCGCATGGTTAACCGAGCAACCAATGAAGATTCCGTCGCCGATCTCGGTGACTTTGACGGCCATGATTGGTTTAATATGTCCACTGTAACTCACCGTCTTGTCGAAACAGAAGAACCCCTTGACTAACTCCGGAACATGGAGTGGACCAATGACATCACGGATAAACGAAGCCGTACACGTTGCATGGTAGAATTCAACGCCAGCGTCGTTGCAGGTGATGTAAATGTAACCTTTTTGGTCGGTGTAAAGACGGCCGGCGAGGGGAGAGAAGAACGACAGCGTTTTGGAGAGAGATTGTTTGAGTAGAGAAATGAGTGTCTTGGTGGGGATGGAAGGGCGAGTAAAGAGACATCCTTTCTGTATGTAATGACAAGACAACATGGGGAGATCCGAAACAGAAAGCTTTAGGTCTCCGAGAGTTGATGTTTGGTCTGGGAAAATCATGGTTTTGGAGACCAAAGTTACAGGCACAGCTGAAGAAGAAGGCATGGTTTGTCTTGACTCTCTTCTGTTCCTTTCGTAAAGCGTTTGATTGGGAAGAAGTACTGGGACTTGTAAGGGTATTTATAGGAATGGTGGTCCATGCATTTAAAGAAAGAGAAAGTGAGATACTCATGTCACGATATTATTATTTTCTTCTGAAAAAAATATATCTAATATAATATATAATATTATCGTATATATTTTAAGATTTTTTTTCGATATAAAATTAATACTCTTTATCTCTTTTTAAGTGTGAACTTGTCTGCCTATAATCTTAGCTTATTAAATTCAAGCAATGGTTATTTTCTTTATTATATTTCCCTACTCACGTGAACATTGTAATTATTGACCATTGTTGTAATTTATGGACATATAACTATTATAATTCTATTTAATGTATTTTATTAACAGAGATTGATCTAATAAAAAATTTAAAAATCGAAAAAACAATAATAAATAAAAATCTCAAGATCCCCATTACTTGTTAAAACAACGCAAATTAAGGTTGTTTACCTTTTGATTTTATAATGTTGAAGTTGTTATTAATTAATGCTAATTAATTAATTAATGATTTTGAGTATACAATTTTGCTGTTGATTGAGCTAGCGGGTCATGAAAGAAGTCTGGAAGTTGAAGTAAACTTTATCCAATTGAGGAAAAGTAGTACTAATTTTTTCAAGTTACAGAATACGACAAATAATTTAGTTCATAAACTCGAATTTTAATTCAATTGTTGATGCTCAAACCCGTGATCTCTAAGAACAACAACCGTTTCGTTAAACGTTTGGGCTAGAGAGCTCGTAATTTTCAACATTTTTTTATGTCTTATATTGAGATTATTTTAATATAATCCTAATTCTTGGGGAGATTTTTACTTCAAATCACGGGAATCTATCAAAGCTTATATAAAATCTTTGATTTTCACATAAATAAAATCCCACATATGCGAGATTTGCATGTCTCTCTCCCATCCATCCCATCCATACACCAAATCTCTTCTTATTTCTCATTTTTTTTACAGATTTCTTTGGCATATGTTTTAGATTATATCTCATATAAAATACTCGAATTTATAGATTTACTTCGATTAATTTTAATTTGAATTATACAATTCAATCTGATTTGATCATAAAAGTCAATGATTTAAAATTGATGAATCTAAACTTAAAATAAACTTGAATCGAATGATCCGAATATACAATCTGAAATGAAAAAAAAATGAGGTTATTGGACCCGAAAGACTTGATAAGGAAACTAAGTTACTTTGACCCGATCTAAATTCAAAATAAATCAAACATGAGAGAACTAAAAAAATATAAAATTTGAATCGACCGAACCTTGATTGATTTGATTTGAAATCAATTAGACTCGTATAATTAAAATATAAATATATTTTATGTATTTTTTTATATAGTTCATATTTTATGTGATAATCTCTTTCAACAATATTATCTCTGAGATTTAAATTAATATTTTCTCTGTACGAGAACAATGTATCTTATCGCTACATGTTACAGTTGCTAGTGTATATATATTATTATTTTTTATTAAAAAAAATTACATTCTTAAAGTAATATCGAGATTCAAAATCGTATAAGATAAGATAATATAATTATCTTTAATCGTCTGATCAATTAATGAATCTTTATATATATTATTTTAAACCATTGATTTAATTTAAAAATAATAATTTGACTTAAAATAACATGATTTTCCGAAAAAATCTCAATAACATTCTCAAGATTCCATGACCAAACCAAACATTTTCATGCAAAAATACTAAGAATCTCAGTTGTTTTTAGCTAATCTTGAACTGTCTCATCAGATTTTAATCAGAATTTTAATAATAATTAATAATAACCATATGTTGTACTAATTATTATCCCAATTATTATTTGCTATACAGTTGAAAGTCGGTTAATTAAGTTAGGAAAGAATCTCTAACAATCGCCATTTCTGATTTGTCGGCGTCGGAGATTATTATTCAATGTTTTTTTATTACTTGGTTTTATTAATATTTCTTTATTTTAAGTTCAATCCCATGTTTGTAGCTTACTTAAATGTTTGACTTGGATTAAAACATATTTTAAAGAATAATTTGATGTTAATTAGAAACATACAGTGGGGACATGACAAATTGCCACGTCTAATCTGCTGGAATTTTTAGTTAATGTTCATGTAAGAATTTTTTAATGTTTTCTTAATGACAATTTTAAAATTAAAATAGGAAATATTTGTATTTTTGACGTTAAGAGGAGATGATAATTTTAGATTGTTTATCCAACGAAGCAAGAAGTAGGTAAGTTAGTTTAAACGAATTTTTTTATTCGTTTTTTATTTTTAGTTTATATACGTTTAAATTTTTAATGTTAGTGTTCATTTATTTATTTTTAAAGATTTTATGTTCGATTGTTTAGTGTTTGTAAATATATTCATTTAACATACTCAAATATGTTTATTTTTAAAGTATTTAGGGTTTAAGGTAAAAAATTAAGATTAAATTTTAGAATTTAACTTTAAAAAATTTCTAATATAGGACATGGTTTGGAGAAGAAGATTTTTGTTCTAACATATTCATTTAACGTTTGTGAAAATGATCGTTTAAATGTTCGTCAAGATGATGAAGTTACATAACTTTGTTCATGTGTATAGTTATTATCGATAATTTTATTGTTTTAATGGTTATCAGGGGCGGTTTAAAGATTTTTGGACACTTTGTAATTTATTAAAGTATGATATTTAGAAATAATTATTCATAACTTTTATCAGTTCTAAAAATATAGTCCTTAAAAGTAATTATCCTTTTTAGGGCCCTTGTGCGGTCATTTTTATTGCGATTGTCCAGAATCAATTGTCAAATTTAGAAAATAATTACAATGTTTTATCAATTATAACTCATATTTCTTAAAAGCAATTTTAAAAATTTTATATGAATTTCGAGATTAACATCATCTAATGAACGTAATTTATTAAAATTTTAAAATTCTAATTTTAAATCTTATATGATCGTTTTTATTGTGCCTGTCCAGACCCACCGCTGATTGTTGACCAAAACAACATCCCCTAATTTCAACATTATTATTTAATTAGCTCCATAGTTTAAACTTTATACTAATTAAACAATGAAGTAAGTCGCCTTTTTAGAAGAAGATTCTAACCATGCATGCATGAGAACTTTTGTCCAACACTCGCCTACCGATTAATTAACGAAAAAAATGCTTAGGTTCGAACTATGGAATTTGTCTTAATCTAAACGGTGTAAATATAAAATAATTAAATTATAATAATATAAATGATCAAAGTAGAGAACATGAATAAAATTTATAACTTATATTTAATATAAAGATTAAAAGAAAAAAATTTATTTGATTACCGACAAGAATTGGACACAATGCCAAGGCACATTACTTTTTCAAGGAGAGGATCCAAGTTTAAACCTAGGAGAAAACAATATTGAGAGAGAGTTAGGAATCTCGAACATGAATCATCATAAAATAGACATGAGATCAAAGTCGTCAGATCAAAGTCAACGGATCAAAGTCAATTGAGTTAAGTCAGACAAATTAACTAAATCAACGAATTAACTCGGTTAATGAATCAAGTAGGGTCAGACTTGAGTCAAGTCAGATTGGACAGATTCGGATCCGGACATGATTAAATGACTTTTGAATATGATTTAGATAGAATTAAACAGATTCGTAGTAAAAAGTTATAGTCAATATCAGTACGATAATTTTTGGATCGTTGTAAAGACTAAAAATTATATTTTTGATCCCTTAATTGAATGACTTAGAAGTTTCTGATTAAGCTAAAAACTTGCATGCTTGATTATCATGTAATAAATTTCATGATTGTGGCCTAAATTTTGGACAAGGAATTTTAGTTTTTAAAATTATAATTAAGTCCCTAAATTTTAGATTCTTTTATGAATGACCTTTAATTTTTTTTTGAACAGATGCAGCTAATTTTATTAACAAAAAAATACTCAATATTATAATAATGGTTTACCATTATCATTGTAAATTAAAAATATAATTTGATTATTTTCTTAAAACTAGCCACTCTAGATCAGACAAGGACCATACATGAAAAAGATTAAAACTTATCCAAAGATTCGATCGAAAAGATAGATACGAACAAATCTGATTGCATCAATAAACGAACCAAAAAGGGATTAATCTATGAAGATCACTGAGAAACGCAGATTAGAACAGAGCGTCGCAGTAAACTATTCACGAGCGCAAACCGCGTATCCATATTCAATCTGAGGGTCCAAAGCAAGGAAGATCATCGTGATAACAAATAAGCGCCATCTTGATCAGTCATGACGTCGTCAGATCCAACCTTAAAAAAACAAAACAAAAGAAAAACATGTCAAACGACAGAAGAAACGTGTCAAACGACAGAAGAAACGTGCCAAAAGGTAGAGTAGATCGTGCTACAAGAGCAGAATTATTTATTAATAAAAAACAAAAACGATAGAGTCCGGCGGACGGCGACCAATAATAAGATTAATGCCGCCACCGGCACTCAAAGAAGAAGAAGAAACAAATCTGTGACAGTAGGAGATTTTAGGAGAATTGATTGTTGATATTTTTAACAGATATTAGATATAATGATTAATAAATGACCCTTAATCTTAAAATCAAGGTTTAATGAGGATTGACATGACTATGTGATGGATATGTACATGTAAGTATGTTATATTATGAATGTTGTATGTGAGTCCTTAATTGTGTAAGATTATATGAAAATATGCATCGTTTATCTGAAGCATCACTTTGGATTCGGTTTTCTTCTGAACCGGGTAAGAGGTGTTACAGAAATATAAAACAAGCATTAGTTGAAGAAATTAAAAGCTTACTTGTTCTTCCTCTTTTGCATGACCAAAGCTCAAAGCCTAATGGCCTTCCTGAAGATCTGCCATTAATTCTCTCTTCACTCATGCTTTTGTCATCTCTACTCACCGCCAAGGCATGAACACCAATGCTTGAAACTGAAAAATGGAGCACAGTGAAGCTCACTGCTGATCCCCCCTTTCTCTGTTGAAGCATATTTCCCTCTTCATCCATATAAGATACATGAACACCAGATTTCTTCACCTTGATGTCTACGTCTTCGCCGGAATAGTAGCGATTTCTGATGTACCATTGAAATGATGCCTCCTCATAGTCCTTGTCCTTTTTAACCATGTCTCCACTAAACAGAATAAACTTGTGATCATCATCCATGTACTCCGGCTCTGACATATAATCTAGCTTGTAACACCACTCGGTCCTGAACTTTTCATAACCACCACCGGCGACTGTCAGTTGATATTCACAGATGAATTCAAGATCCCCGGATATGTGACAATGTGTGAGATCAGCTACAAGGCAGATAGCAAAACCAAGAATCTTCTCCCACTATACACATTCGGGGTTATCTTCAAAAGTAAAGATGAATCCAGACTCTGATACTCAAACCTATATGCTAAAATTTCGTTTCCCGGGATACAAAAAATCAATTTTTTTGGACCACAAGCATATTTCTTTGCTAGGGATGTAACTTTGAGCATGGCATTTTCCTCAATGTTATCGATAGAATCTTGATCCAATTCGAAGCAATTAGAGAATATCATGCAAAACTCATCTTCACCATCAAAAGAATGGAATTCATATAGATCTTGAGATGCGAACGATACATCTCCTAATGATGTGCAGCCATGTGCGTTCAAGTATCGTAGATATGGTGGAAGATCTGAGAGATATCTAAGGCTCATGCAATGATTCATTTTCAAATATCCAAGGCTTTTAAACCATAAATTTGACGAGGGCACATCAACCACTAGAAGCCCTCTCGAACCCGAATTGGTGATATTGGATGGCAGCTCTTGACTACTTGAAGCTTTTAAAGCCTTGCCAACTTCTGGTAAAGGTCTGAAGCGTTGCAAATCAGCCCTACGGATTAGTATTCGCCTGTGAATTCGCGGAGCAGCCCAACAGCTTAGTATTCACTTGTACCATGGCGAAGCAGCCTCTGTATATGCACTCTCGTTTACTAATATTCTTGGTAATTCTGGGAATTCAGCTATTAAGCAATGACTAAGATCCAGAAAACGAAGGGATTCCAACTTTAAAATATTCTTCGATACATTCTTTACACTAGAGTTACTCAAGCACAACATTTCAAGTCCGACCAGATGCTGAACTGAATCAGGAACCTCTTCTATTCCTGTCTTTGTTAAATTTAACAAAGCCAAGTCATTTGGGAGCTCAGGAAACTTCTTGAGATTACGACATCCATGAAGTTGAAGCTTTTTAAGAGATGTCAAATGACTAAAGCTAGGGAATTCAACCAAACTTTTGCATCCATTAAAGCAAAGGATTTCAAGATTGGTGGCACTTAAGAGATTAGGAATCTTCCTTAACTTCTTGCAGTCAGAAAGGACAGCTTTTCTTAAATTAACAAGTTCCTGTGAAATCAAAATATAAAATAACATTATCTACTTTGAACTATAAAATAAAAGTTTATATATAATGTTGACTTATACACTTTTCCCCCTAAACTATGCATGTTTTCTCAATTTTCCCCTATACTTTATGCCGTTATCAAATTACCCCCTAAACTATAACAGATTTTTCAAATTGCCCCCCAAATAGAGGTGATTTTGGTTCAATTTTGTAAAGTTTAGGGGGCAAAATGGGTTTAAAAAGTTCAGGGAGGCAAGTTGGAAAACTTGTATAGTTTAGGGGGGAAAGTGTGTTAAGCTTTTAATGTTTTGTCATCTACTAAAGTCAAGCACCATTCATAAATCAAATGAGGTTGCTTCTTAAAAACAAAGGTTTAATATTTATTTTTCAGAACTTTAAAAAGATGTCCTCATATAATTCCTTGTACCTCAAATATATATCTTTTTTTTTCTTTCAAAAAGTTTCTTAAATAAGGAAAGTATGGAAGAATATACCAGATGATCATCATTGTTCCAAAGCTGTTCCATGTCGCCATGAGATAATTTTAGCACAACAAGATTCTGCGGATTAAAACTTGATAAAGACTTGAAGGGGTAATGTTCCCAACAGAGAAGTCTTAGCTCATCAGGAAGAGATACGCTATCAACTTGGCTGGCAAGTAGCTTCTGGTCTCGGTATTTTCCAGTAAATGGAGAAAAATAGAAGTTGACATATCTTAGATTAAGCATGTTCTCAAAAACAGTAGGACATAGCCGTAGCTTATCAATTTGAAACATGTCCAACTTTATTCCTTCTGTTGATTCAGTCCCCTAACAAGAAACAATGTATTGGTATCAGTATAGAGAAAGATGAGTACTCCTAGTGGACCTAGAACTCATGACCTAAGAGAATACGAGAGAACAAAGATGAACACTTTGACCCACCGGCAAAAATGACAACACATAGTTAACATTAACATTATTTCAAGTACAAATTCTAGTTAAATCACATAAACATGTGAAAAAGTAAAATGAAACATGAATACCATTACCACTTACTTTATTATATTTGAGCACTTGATACACATCTTTATGATTCCATAACCTACTGCGCATTGAAGGCCTTTTAGATTCTTGTTGAACAATCTCCTTGCCCATGTCTTGAAGCATATCATGCATAGCAATACATTGAGGAGCCTTGTCTAAGAGGTTGCTTAATCCATCATCTAATGCACCAATATAAGAGAGACTTGCCATTTCTTCTGCATTTTTCTTTAAAAATCTACTGCGTATTTCCATCATATCACGGAAAGAAAAGGGAAATGGTGTGATATCAAGTAAACACTTGTCCACCAAGTTGCTGATTCCACACACTGCACCCTTATAACAACCACTTAGAATTTTTTCTACATTTTCCTTGGGTTCCCCTTTAAAGAAGATTGCAATATCAAGGAATATATTCTTCTCTGGTTCAGGAAGCTCATCAAAGCTACGCTTTAAAATCTGTGAAATTTGTGGTTGGACATATTCATTTAGTGTATCCACCTCACTCTCCCACTCTTTTCTAGACTTGGTATGTAGTTTAGAACCCCAAAACTTTCAGAGCAAGTGGACTGCCCTGGGCATAATCTACAAACTTGCACGATAAATCTCGAAAATCAACCGGGGGATTCAACAGTTTAAATGCGAATGTAGAAAAAAGTTGAAGAGAGTGGTTCTTATTTAACATCTTCACCTCATGTATCCTGTCGGCTCCTCCATTTCTAAGCACTTGTATATCTCTAGATGTTACAATGATTTTACTTCCATGACCAAAATGTTTAACTCCCAGACAATCTATTTGGTTTGAATTGTTAACGTCATCGAGGACGACAAGTACCCTTTCGTTGTTCAACCTCTGTTGGATGAAAGTGGATCCTGTGGAAGGGGTGTCTATACGAATTTCTTGGTTTAATAGTTTCGAAAGAAGCTCATTTCGTAAAGACTCCATCCCTTGTTTTTCTATTTTCTCCCTAACATTTTGAAGAAACCAACCAGTTTGAAACTTTGAAGAGATTTCATTATATACAGCATCAGCAAGTGTAGTTTTCCCTATACCACCCATTCCCCAAACTCCAATCACACGGATATGTTCTTGATGAATCAGCCTCATAATTGTGTTTTTCTGATCTTCTATTCCAACTAATTCCTCAGAAACACTCTTACACATGCTATTCATCAACTTTTTTGTTACATATTCGACAATTTCTTGAATGTACACAGTTTCAGGTCTAGCAGATAAAAAGGGAAAAAATGAAAGTTCAAACAAAGATAGGTCAAATATAAGAAGATGAGAAATATCTGTCATTACCTGTCTAATTTGCCTCCTTGTATGTGCCACCCTTTTAATTTCCCCACTTCAACAAAATCAGCTTTCCATTGCTTCACTTTATCAACTGGCCTGTTTGATTCATGTTCATCAAAGGATGTTCTGAAACTCCCACCGAGGTTTCTCACATCAGAGGGGTTAACATGATAAAAGATGGGAAGAATGATATGTCCTCGACTGCGCCTGCAGGTCATTATGTCGCGGAGTTCAGCCAAACATGATTTTGAAGAAGCATAGTCTGGAGATAACACGATCAATGACAGATTTGAGGCTGCAATTGCTTGAGAAAGTGCTGGTGAAAGCTCCTCCCCTGGTTCCAGTTTCTTCATCGAAGAAGACATTCATTCCCTTGTCTTTCAAAGCTTGGTGTAGATGACTGGTGAAGTTGAAGCGCGTGTCTTCACCTCTGAAGCTCAAGAAAACTTGATGCCTCATTGGAATACGAGAAGAGGAAGAAGAAGAATCCATGAAAGAGTATTTGTCTATTTGATCGAGTGATTGAAGCAATAGAGAGATAAAATGAGAGGGACCTCTGCCTGTTTTTTATGTTCTTGCAGGAAAGAAGGCGACAACTTTCTCAATCATTTGCAACGACGTCAACGCATGATATTGGTCCATTTTGTTAGAATACATAATTAATTAGATGTAATTTATTACAAACGATATCAAGTGTTTTGAGATAGAAATTTTTTAACTCTTTATCGTGTCTCGTCTATGACTTCTGTTAAAAAATTAAAAAAAAATAATTTTTATTTTTATTTTTTTATATCTTAAACCTTAAACTATATACCCTAAAAATACACTCTACCTGTAATTCCCTAAACCCTAACCCTTAACTTAGAATCTTAAACTTTATACCCTAAATCCTCTAATTTAAAGTGGAGGTACGAATGGAACCATGAAAAAGAATTAGACGATTTACACCCAACCCCAAGTGGGTAAAAATTATTTGTCTTTTTATCATGTCTCCATTCATATCTCTTGTAAAAAAAATTCTAAAAAAATGAATTTTAAACTTTAAACCTTATCTTTTATATCATAATCTCTAAACCCTACCCCCTAAAAAATACCCCATACACCTAATTTTCTAATCCTTAACTACAACTATTAACCTTCAACCCTACGTTTTAAATCCTCTAATTTAAAACGAGGCAGGAATAAAGACATAAAAAAACATACGATTTTACGTACTAAGTCCTGCAACTTCAAATCCTACATCTTTTACCCAGCTCATTATTACAAACGATATCGAAGTGTTACAAGTCCTACACTCGGTGAAAATAGCCTGGGAAATGACAAACATCTTCGGTGCTTGAATTCGATACTTAAAAAAGAATTGGATTATAGTCGAAAATCATTTATGTAATTTATTCTTAATTTAAAAAAAAGAAAATCAATGAAACTTTTAAAAAATTTGAGAACAAAATTTAAATATAGAAGACTTTTACAATTTTATGAAAAAAATTATAATTTCTAAAGAGACTAATTAAATATTTCAAGGATATAATACAAAATTTCTAACTTTTTAAAGGTGCCAAAGCCTCCTCCGGCTCTACAAACCATCCTCCCCTGTATCAAGGTCCAACCAAGAACCAGAAAAGGCTAAGAAAAAATAAATCAACACATCAAGATAAAAGCGCAGGTTATTACGAGACGAATCAAATCGAATTTGTTTAAACTATATAATTTAAAACATAAATATTTAATCTAAACAATAAAATTTAATTTTAAATCCTACGACAAATCTCATAAACCTTAAACTAAATTCTTAAACCCAAATTTTAACAAATTTAAGCAATAAGGATTTTAACCGAACTTGGTTTAGATTTTAACAATCTTCAGGGCAGCATCCCTTCAAGGCTAGGCAACTGTCAAAACTTGGTTAGATCGAGTCTTTCTCATAACAACCTTAGTTGACCAATACCCACGGAAGTACTTGGAGTTACATCCTTGACCATTGTACTAAACGTATCATCCAACCATTTGACCGGTGAGCTCCCCGTTGAAGTACAAATTTTGACAAACCTAGGCGGATTGGATGTTTCTCACAACAAGCTATCTGGTTTGCTTCTGAACAACCTTGGTAGCTGTGTGCAAGTCTGGAGTACCTGTTCTTGGATGACAATTTGTTTGAAGGGCTCATTCCTTCATCTTTGAGTTCATTGAGAGGACTCGAGGAATTGGACGTATCCGATAATAATCTGAGGTAGTGTTCCGGATTTTTTTGTGAGCCTTGGGCTATTAAAGCACTTAAATCTCTCTTCCAATGCTTTTGAGGGAGAGATACCAGGTGAAGGAGTCTTTAAGAATTCAAGTGCTACATTTGTTGAGGGAAACAAAAGGCTTTGTGGAGGCATACCTGAGTTATACCTGCCAACATGTAAATCAAAATCATCACCGAACACTTCTCATACGAGTCAAAGTTACAATTGGTATTGTTATTTTAGGTGTGACATTGGTATTCACTTTTCTACTCATCATGTGGTTAGAAAGAAGAAAGACAAGCAGCCAACAGAAACTTGTGCAGAAAATTCGCTTTTACAATTATCATACCAAAGTATCCTAAGTGCTACAGACAGATTCTCCAAGCAGAATTTGGTTGGTTCGGGAAGCTTCCGGTTCTGTATATAAAGGAATTCTTAGAGAGAGTAGAACAGTTATTGCAGTAAAGGTGCTTAATCTTATGAATCATGGAGCTTCGAGGAATTTCTTGACTGAATGTGAAGCCTTGAAGAACATTCGACATCTAAATCTTGCCAAGATATTAACTGCAATTTCTGGTGTTGATTATCTAGGCAACGGTTTTAAAGCATTGGTTTATGAATTCATGGTAAACGGAAGCTTGGAGTGGCTGCATCCATCTAGCAACATGAATGAACCAGAGAAGATGACGTACCTGGACCTTTTTCAAAGAGTTGATGTCGCCACAGATGTTGCTCATGCACTGGAGTATCTGCATCATGGTTGTAAAACATTGATCATTCATTGTGACCTCAAACCAAGCAATATTCTACTCAATGAGGAAATGGTTGGCCATCTAAGTGACTTTGGCTTAGCAAAAATTCTTTCTGCAGACGGACTTAACAATTCTGCTAATCAATCAAACTCCCTTGGATTAAGAGGAACTATCGGTTATGCTCCACCAGGTAAGTTCATTTTATTCTTTTTCTTCCACTATTTATAAGAAAGCATACAACTAAAATCTGTTTTTATGCACTTGGAGGTTTTTCTCTGCAATTATATTTATATTTAATTCTTGAAATTAATTGTAGAATATGGAATAGGAAGGGAGTTGTCAACAAAAGGTGATGTGTATAGCTATGGAATCCTCTTGCTAGAGATGTTTACAGGGAAAAGACCAACTAATGAAAGATTCAAAGAAGAATTAAGTCTTTGCAACTTTGTTGAGGCAGCTTTGCCCGAACAAGTGAATGAGATTATAGATCCCACTCTTCTTCGAGAAAAAGTCAGACAAGGAACACTTGCAGACATTACAGTCAGTGAAAATCTTTGGTGCTTTAATTCGATACTTAAAATAGGACTCACTTGTTCTACTGAACTACTGAATAACCGAACAGACATGAGTGATGTTGTTACCAGACTTCTTTCATTAGAGACAAGCTTCATTCATCTCGGTTACGTCAACAGGTTTAAACTTAAACATTCTGCTCAATCACCAAGTATTTTTGAGATCCGTACTGTGTTCAAATGATACGAAGTATCAGATATTTCCTTGTTTTGTTAATTTGCAAGTTTCTAGGGCTCCATAAAGATAAACTTAAGACGCCTAGGCCAAGCAAAGTGCTTCCTTATTTAGGTTTTCCTTAAGAGAAATAAGCTGCAAAAAGTAAGTAACGAACCTATGTTTGCTGTACTAATAACGGTGTTGGATTTCAAGACTGAAACTTATTATATCAGTGGTTGGCTATTCATGGAAAATTTATATTCAATTTTAGAATTAGTTGATTTATCTACGTATGAAATTTCACAAACAATCAATTGGTCTAGTGAAATGAGACACTAGATCCCTTAAGCAAGGTGATGGATCGAATCCAGACGTTTTGAATGGAACAAATTGGGTTGAGAGGGATGCCTGTAATGTACCTCTATGGGATTCCTTATAGCTTTCTAAAGAATAATTTTCACCTAAATGAATACACAATTTGACTGAATTCAAGTCTTTAATGCTCAAACAAGTTGAGATGCAGAAAAATACCTAGATATAGGAAATAGTTGGAAGGTTTCCCTAGTGAGCATAAATGTAGGTATGAATGTCAATTCTGGGCCAAATTTCTCTTCTTTTATGTAGAACTATCACAAACTACAGTTTTAACATTTACAGTGTAGAACTACATGGCATCTGTT
Organism: Abelmoschus esculentus; assembly: GCA_035048815.1. Classification (NCBI taxonomy): domain Eukaryota; kingdom Viridiplantae; phylum Streptophyta; class Magnoliopsida; order Malvales; family Malvaceae; genus Abelmoschus; species Abelmoschus esculentus. The sequence continues at coordinate 478,603 of JAUCBN010000021.1, forward strand.
GCTCAAAAAACGGTATAGTATTTACTAAATGACAAGCAAATTATAAAGCAGAGCAAGCTAGAGGTTATCCTGGTTTAAATCACTTCATTATACTATCAGAGGCAATTCACAAGTTGAGCAGTTACTATTAACAATGGGAGAAAAAAATATGGTAATATGACAAACGAAATAAACCCACTTACTAATGCTTGGAGGTCTTGGGTCTAGTGTTTACGTGAGCCGATGCCTTCTATGTTGTGGATTGGGGCTGCATTCTTCATCCACATAAGACACATGAATGCCACATTTCTCCACCTTGATATTTTCTTCTTCGCCACTTAAATCAACATATTTGATGTAGAATTCAAATGATGCCTCCTCATAGAACACATCTTTTTTAATCATGTCGTCGCTAAACAAAACCAACACGTGATTACCCTTGTACATCCGCTCTGACACGAATTCAGGACTGCAATACCATTCACTTTTGAAATTTTCATAAGCACCGTCGGAGTCTGTCAGTTGGTATTCACAGGTACATTCAAGATTTCCGCCTCCAATGCAGGGTGTGAGATCTGCCACAAGGCATATAGCAAAAACCACAAATCTTCCCCTACTACACCCATTTGGGGCTATCTTCAGAATTAATGAAGATTTCACGCTTTGATACTCGAATATATTTGCTGAAATTTTGCTTCCTGAGAAACAGCAAAACAATCTTGGTGGATGAGGATCATATTTCCATGCAGATTTCTCTGCTACAGATTGAATCTTGAGCATGGCATTTGCCTCTATGTTATCAATTGAGTCTTGATTCAAGCTGAAGCAATTAGAGAATACCATGAAAAATTCATCACCGTTATCTAAATAATCGAGCTCATATGGATTTTGATCTATGAATGATACTTTTTCTAATGATGTGCAGTCATGTGCAACCAAGTTCCGCAGATATGGTGGAAGCTCCGAGAGTATTTTAAGGTTGCTGCAATGATCCATACACATATGTTCAAGGCTTTTAAACCTGATGATCGGCGATGAAACATCTGAGAAATGGGGATTACTTAGATGGTTGATAGATAGGGACACTTCTTCAGGTAGGCAATGACTAAGATCCAGAGAACGAAGGGATTCCAACCTTGAAACATTGCTCGATACATGTTTTACCCTTGACTCTCTCAAACACAACTTTTCAAGTCTGATGAGATTCACAATTGAATCAGGCACTTCTTCTATTCCAGTTTCTTCAAATTCTAAAATGGAAAAGTGATTTGGGACCTCAGGAAATTTCTTGAGATTATGACATCCAGTAAGTTCAAGCGTCTTAAGTGATGCCAAATGACTGAGGCAAGGAAGTTCAACCAAACTTTCACATCCACTGCACCAAAGGATTTTAAGGTTGATGGCTCCTAATAGACTAGGGAAATTCCTTAAATTCTTGCAATTAGCAAGGTGAATTTCCCTTAAATTAACAAGATCCTGTACAATGAAAATATAAAACGGTTATATTACTTCTAAGCATCATCTACTTTGAACTGCATCAAAAGAAATATAGCATTACTGGATTCACTTATACAGAGAAAGCATGAAAGAATACCTGATGATCATCTTCATTCCAAAGATGTTCCATGTCGCCATTTGGTAATTTCAACACAACAAGATTCTTTGGATTAAAATCCGACAGAGATTTAAAGGGGTAACTCTCCCACCAAATATACCTTAGCTCATCAGGAAGAAATATATTAGCATCTTCATCTGCAAGCAGCTTCTTATTTCGACACTTCCTCCAAAAACTCCCAGCAAAATAGAAGAGGATAAATCTAAGATTAAGCATGTCCACAAAAACAGTGGGATTTAACCGTATGTTATCAATTTGAGACATGTCTAACTTTATTCCTTCAATAGATTCAGTCCCCTAAAAACAACAAAAAATTATCAAGAATCAGTATAGAGAACCTTCTCAAAAAGAAAATAATCAATATAGAGAAATTTATGGCATTCTGTTAAATCACTCAAAAAAACTGTAATTATATTAGAGAACGCTTTGAATAATTGGGCATACCCTTCTACAGAAAATTATGAGATACACTGACAATGGAATCTTTTAACTCCACAAGAAGGGTTCAAAGGGTGACATATTCCAAAACAGAAGCACAGTGAAACAAAATAAACAACCAAAAAAAGTGATCTGCAAACACAACCAGCTCCAACAACTATGTTTATTTTTCGAAATAATTACAAATGATTAATAGGTGAAAACGCATATGTTATACACTTTCTAATTAAAATCACACAACAATATGGAAAGATTAAAAGGATATAAATACAATTAGAACTTACTTTATTATATCTGAGCACTTGATACAAGTCTTTAGGACTCCATAACCTACTGCGCATTCCGATGCGTTTGGATTCTTGGCGAACAATGTCCTTACCGATCTCTTCGAGCATATCATGCATAGAAATACATTCAGAAGGCTCTACTCTCAAAGAAGGAAGAGAAGTTATGATATCCAGTAAGCACTTATCGAGCAAGTTGCTTATTCCACTCACTGCACCCTTATAACAACATCTCAGAATTTCTTCTACATCTTCCTTTGATTCATGTTTAAAGAAGCATGCTATGTCAAGAAAAATATTCTTCTGTAGTTCGTCCATTCCATCAAAGCTTCTCATCAAAATATGTGAAATTTTTGGTTGGGCATATTCCTTTAGCCTATCGACCTCACTTTCCCAATCTTTTCAAGACTTTTTATATAGTTGAGAACCCAAAACTTTAAGAGCAAGTGGACTGCCCTGGGCATACTCTACAAACTTGTTCGATAGATCTAGAAAATCAACAGCAGGATTCAACTGCTTAAATGCAAAAGTAGAAAAAAGTTGGAGAGAGTACTTCTCATTTAACTTGTTTACCTCGTGTATTTGATCGGCACCACCATTCTTAAGCACTTGTCTATCTCTAGATGTTACAATGATTTTACTTCCATAACCAAGATGTTTAACACCCATGAAATCTATTTGATCCGGGTCATTAACATCATCAAGAACAACAATTACTCTCTTATTGTTCAGCCTCTCCTGGATAAAACCGGATCCTACCGAAGGGGTGTCTAAACGAATTCCTTTTTCATTTAATAGTTTCGAAAGAAGCTCATTCCGTAAAGATTCCATCCCTTGTTTTTCTATTTTCTGACTAACATTTTGAAGAAACCAACAATCTTCGAACTTTAGAGAGAGTTCATTGTATACAGCATCAGCAAGAGTAGTTTTACCTATACCTCCCATTCCCCAGAGACCTATAATTTGACTGTTTTCGCGGTCTATCAACTTCAAAATTGTTTCTTTCTGATCATCTATTCCAACCAATTCTTCAGAAACACTTACAAACTTGCTGTTCTTTAGCTTTCTTATGACATAGTCAACTACATCTTTAATGTATGCAGTTTCAGGTCTAGCCAATAATATACAAAAAAGAATTAACAATCAAAACAAAGTAAGTCAAAATAACAGGACGAGAGGGAAAAGAAAGAAAATTACTTGTCGAATTTGCCTCCTTCTATATGCCATCCTTTCAATTTCCCGACTCCAGCAAAGGCAGTTTTCCATTGCTCCACTTCATCACCAGGTCTGTTCGAAACTCCCGCCGATGTTTCGAACATCGGAGGGATCGATGTGATAAAAGATGGGAAGAACAATATGTCTTGAGTGAGCTTCCCGTGCATGATGTCGGAAACTTCAGCCAAGCATGATTTGGAAGAAGCATAGTCCACAGATATAATGACGATTGAGATATTCGAGGCTGCGATTGCGAAGAAAGTGCTTGGGAAAGTTGTTCCCCTTTTTCCAGTTTTTCTTCATCAAAGAAGACATTCATCCCCGTTTCTTTCAGAGCTTCCAGTAGATGACTAGTGAAGTTCAGGCGCGTGTCTTCACCTCTGAAGCTCAAGAAAACTTGATGCTTCATTTGACTACTAGAAGAAGAAGAAGAAGAAGCCACGAAAGCGTGTGGATTTCGTGATTGAGGCAAAGCTTTGCTCTTCGTTTTGAAGGATAGAGCTCAAAATGGGGGAGGGTTCTTAACGTCCTATTGTAAGCCTGAATCGCACGAGATCAGTACTTTTTTAAAAAAATATGGATAATTATTTAATATATTAATAGTAGAAATTAAGGATTTTAAATTTATTATTTTATCTCTTTCTTACCTGTAATTAAAGAATGAGAAATTATTAATTATTTTAAGATAAATAGATTTAATGAGTTAGACTACAAATAACAATAAATATGATTTATCTAATAATTTTTCAAATATCAAAACATACCTGCGAAAAATCTCACTAAAGAGTCCTGTTGGGAGACATAAAAAAGGATCAAAATTAAATTTATATTACACAACTCTAACAATTTAAAATAATAATTTATATGATTATGTCGTATCTAAGGGTGTAAATCGTATAACTCATAATTGTGCTTCTATTGGTATCTCCACTTTAAATTAATAAGTTTAGGGTTTAGGGTTTAAGGTTTAGAGTTATGGTTAGGGTTTAAGGAATTAGAGGTAGAGTGTATTTTGTAAGGAGTAGTTTTTAGGTTGTAAAAAAAATAAAAATAAAATTAAAGTTTAAATTTTAATTTTTAAATTTTTTTAACAAAAAATATAAAAAAATACGATTAGAAAGTATAAGATTTCTGCTCAGGATCCTAATTCTTGTAGCTCTAGAATGATCTTTACACCTGGGCCTGAAGCTAAAGGCTTAGCTTAGTTTTGCTATATGGGCCTTCAGTGTGTATTTATGAACCGTGGAGCTAAAGAACGCTTTTCATGGTGAGAAATTGTATGACTAGGGATGGACAACAAGAGTTTTGAAGACAACATACATTTTGGTATTTCGGTATCCGTTACTCAATTAATCGAGTATTCGAATTTTACGTGTATTTAATAACTAGCATCAGATATAAATAGACTAGAATATGAGTTAAAAAACTTAACATCTAAAAGAATTGAATATCTAATTTTTTGAATACTAAAAAATTAGATATCCGATAATAAATACTTTTAATTACCCCTAATATAATAAACAAAAATGGAGAAATTATTACATGAACCCTTTTCACACCTAGGATATGGTCCAACTAATTAAATTAAGACACATAATATATTTTTTCATATCATATTTATACATAAGCATCATACAAATCATTCACTTTAATTTATTTGATTTTAAAAAGAAAAAAATATTATCAAAGATTTTTTATATTTTCTTCCTCTTTATTGTTTAATTTTTTTAATTATTTTTTCTAACCCTTAACCCTAAACCCTAAACTTTAACCCTAACCCTAAACCCTAAACCCTAAACCCTAAACCTAAACAATAACCCCTAACTCTAACCTTAAACCCTAAATCTAAACCATATAAACCCTAAACCATATACCATAAACCACTAATCCCTAACCTTAAACTCTAAACCCTAAACCCCAAATCTATAAAAAATAATTTAAAAAATTTAAAGAACAAAGAGAAAGATGACACAAGAAATCTTTGGTAATATTTTTTCTTTTTTAAATTAAAGACACTAAATTAGATGGTTTGGACAATATTTATGTGTAAATTTAATATGAAAAAATATATTATATATCTTAATTTAATTAGTTGGGACCATATCTTAGGTGGTAAAAAAGATTCATGTAATAATTTCTCAAGAAAAAGACACATCAAGCCAAGTCGGTTGTCATAATTTAGAACAAAAGCCATGGAAGTAGGTATTGGGTCGGTGTTATTATGAAAATGACATCACACAAATACAGATTACAAATGCCAGCTTCCAGATGGGTTCGATTTGCCATCAGCTCACCACTCTCCCTTTCTTGTTGCTTAAAAAAACATAGCACAAGGCTTACCCCATTATAGGACAAGATTCGGACATATACAAACACAAAGACATACAAACAAACTGAAAAGGTGATCATGACCATTGATCGGATCAGTTTGATTTGAAAGGAATGGCTCTGATCACAACAACATGGTACAGTGCTGCTAGTGCTGCTCCGATCATTGGTCCAACCCAGAAAATCCACTGAAACACAAATGTAGTAGATAAGTATCATACTGGAACTGGAGTAGCATTCATGGTTAGGTTTAAAATTGACTTACATGATCATCCCAGCCCTTGTCCTTGTTGAAGATGATGGCTGCACCAAGGCTACGAGCCGGGTTAATGCCGGTTCCGGTGATCGGGATGGTGGCTAAGTGCACCAAGAACACTGCGAATCCAATTGGCAAGGGTGCCAGAATCTAGCAAACAACACAAGTTTGAAGTTGAACACTAATCATTAGTAACTTGCACAGTTGCACGGAGATATCATATTATGAAATTTGGACTTACAGGAACGTGAGAGTCTCTGGCACTGCGCTTGGCATCGGTGGCCGAGAAGACAGTGTAAACAAGAACAAAGGTGCCGACAATTTCAGCACCAAGGCCATCTCCCTTGGTGTAGCCATGAGCCACCGAGTTGGCTCCGCCGCCCAAAGCACCGTACCTTGTCTTCCCCATGAACCCTTTCACCACACCAGCACCACATATGGCTCCCAAGCACTGCATCACCATGTAGAAAATCGCCCTTGTTAAGGACAATTTCCTCCCCAAGAACAGCCCAAATGTCACCGCCGGATTGATGTGACCGCCTGAAATACCGGCGGTGCAGTAAACAAGAGCAAAGATCATGCCACCGAAGGCCCAAGCAATCCCTTGGATCCCAACAGTCGAGCACTTGGTTGGTTCCTTCACAACGCCCATGACAGTCAAGACCGAGATATACAAGAATAGGAAAGTGGCAACGAACTCAGCTATCCCAGCTCGGTAAAAGGACCAAGAGGTCAACTCACTAGGCTCAAACAACGGTGCTGGTGGTGGCTCAGTGTAGTCCTTGTCGTCTTGGGACTGAGCCGCCGTCCCAATAGGCTGCCGCTCTGAGAACTTGTTAGCTCCCAATCTAACATCCTCTTCTTTGCCCTCCATTTCTTTTCTTCCTTTCGCTCTTCAGTTTACTACAGACTATGTTTGAACAACAAATGAGAGCTGTCTGGTTTGTGTGAGTTTATGTGGTATTTTTATATACCAATTTGGGTGAGTATAAATGATTAAATTTACTGTTTTTGTCTATTAAATACAATGAATTATTGCCGACCATTCGTTTTCTTGCATTTTTGTGTTTGGAAAGTGACCATTGGAATGTTTATTACACTTATGAACGACAATGGTGGGGTGGCTGCCGCCTGATGAAACACATTAGTTGGCAGAATTGTGGCCACAAAATTCTGAGCTGACGGTCATCAACCACCACCGCCCCTTTGCCAGACTAAAGAGATTGTAAATGATTAGTCATGTTTTTATATTTTTTTAAACGCTTACATGTTTAAATTATATTTTTAATAAATATGTAAAGTATTTTTTGAGTTAAATAGGTATTTAATATTTTTAATATTATTTAAATAAGTATATATATTTAGTATTTATTAATTTTTATTATTAACTGATACATATTTTTTATTTTATAAAAGAACCTAAAACTTGAAATTCTTGACACCCAAAATTTTAAATCTTAATTTGATTTTATTAAGATATCGATTGTCACATCGTCGATGTACCATTACAACTATTTATTTCATCACCTCATCATGATAAATTAATTGACATTGTGCGAAATATTAAAATCTTCGAATGATTCATTTGAATAATTTATAACAAATGACAACGTAATGAACAATGTGTGGATTGTTCGGTAAAGGAGGATGCTTCAGTCCGTCGTCGAAAACATGATCAACGCCGCCTTGAGTCGAGTTGAGTTCAAAAAATTTGAGTCGAGTTTTTGAGTTCCTATAAAAATTTAATTATAATTATTTATCATGTTATAATACAATTTGATTCCAATTGAAACTACTTTATCTAATTATATAAAATATGTATATACATATTTCTTCATATTTTTCATATATAGTAATATTTCTTCCTATTTTTATATAATATATATACATATATCATACAAAATTAAGAGATTAGTTTTAAACTTAAAAATAAATCCTTTAATTATTAAAAAATTTGAGTTATTTGAGTTATTCGAATTTCTATTTTACAATTTAAACTTTCTTTAAAAATTTTCGAATTGAATCAAAACGAGTCTAATATTTTCACATTTTATCGAGTCAAGTTATTCAATTTTTTAAATCAAATTTTACTCTACCTTAAAAATAACATAAGAAAGAAACAACAAAAATAACAGAACAAAGATAAAAGTCGGGACACCAAGACAACGAGAGGAGAGGATCCAGAGATAAGAAACTTAAATTCCGGAGACTCGAGAATTAAAACTTAAATATTTTATATTTTATAAACCTCGACCTCTTTAAATCGAAATTATTTCGTAGATTAAATTTTACTCGATTATTTCATTAACAAAGTATTTTCTTAATATGATCGTGTAGTTGTTTAATATGAGCTAACGATTTTCTCCTAAATGTGCAAAGAAATGCATAAAAATGATAATATGTAATCTTTTTCTAAAGATAATGCTGGACAAATTAGAATATTATTATATTTAATGTCGATAACTTAATCTCACTTATTTAATTAATCTAAGTCATTATAAGAAAAAATAATAGACGATCATGGTTTATTACGTATCTTATTTAATAATAATTTTTTATTATTTTTTATAAGATAAAATTTTAAATTTTTATTATTAAATAAATAAATTTTATTAAATAAAATTCATGACGTGATAAATTAGAATAATATAATAATTTTTCGTTATAAGAAAAATAAAATAATGGAATCAAAAGAGAATATTGTCACGGGGCTAGAGTCTTGACCTAGCTGAACCGCGCGGCCTTAGTCGATGTTCTTAGACAAACGACTAAGTCAGCCTGAAAACTCGCTCCGGAAGATCAAACTTCCCAAGGCACTAAGAACGCTGAATCGTTCTGGCGGAAAGCAAACTATGAGTATGGCTACTCAAGAACGAAAAGAAGAACGCGAAGAACACAAAGAACAATTGAGAGAGTTTTTTTAGAGTGAATGTCACTTGATTACTCAAAGATGAGATGATACAAATGAGACTGGGGAGGTCTCTATTTATAGTTGATTCCCCTTACATCCGACGGTTCCCACTGATTTACATCGATGGCTAGGATCATTTCCTACCAACCACATTGGCACAATCCTAAGAATATTCCATGTTAACTAAGGAAACAAATCCTAAGAATACAAGGAAAGTTTACAAGGCCAAAATGGCTATCTTCTAGAATCCTCCATGGAACGGGCTAAGTCTGGTGGTACCTTTAGGCCCAAAATCTCCCTAAGAACCTCTTGGGCAGCAATATGCGCATGTGGCACGGGCTCGAACTGACGGCCCGTGACATTCTCCCCCACCAAACATGGCGACGCCCTCGTCGCCGCCTCGGAACGAAGATAGAACCGATCCTGGGAATTCCTTGTCACCTCGGCTTGCCCCAAACTCTGAATCGGGCTGGATGCTCTTCTCATAAAGAGCACTCGACTCTGGCTCAGTTGTCCACCCAAATGGACTGCTTGCTTTGGTACTCGTCGCCATCTAACATCAGTCACCGTCCCTCCAAGCGCATCTCGATCGTAGGAGTTAGCTCCTACCAGTTGTGATTTGCCCCCATTCGGACACACATGGTCCTTGCACAATGACTTGGACGCCACAACATTGAACACTGAGCGGTCTCTCAAGATCGTCGGCAACCCTCGTTTGCGCCTAAGAACTCTGAAAGGTGGCTTGTGCTCTCGCCAAGTATCGACAACTCCATTTGAAGGGTTAGGTTTTTGCTGGCCTACACCCGACAAACAAGGCAAATCAAACTGTAAAACACAATCATTGTGTTCGGGATGTACCTCAATCAACTTTTCCGCATTCACTCTAACTCGCATCAATCTTTCTTCACTCGTGAAGTTTGATGCTCCCATCGATGCTCCGTCTTCATTGAAGCTCGATGCCTCGTCCATCTCCTCAATGGATGGATCTCCCACGGGTTCACTATCATGTGGCTCAGGCAACTCTTGCCCCACCAAGGTGTCCACTCCAATAGCCTCCAAAGCGATGCCTCCTTCCCTTGGAGCATCCTTGGTAAGCTGAATGGATGTCAGCTTCTCGATCCTCCGTCCCTTGTCTCGATACACGGGCACAACACAATGTTGTTTCGGATCCAAAATGCATATAACATCGGCACAAGGGATGATAAGAGCTTGAACACGGTCAAGGAAGTTAAGCCCCAAAACGAAATCAAAGTCATCTAAGTGAATTACCTTGAAATCTTCCTTGGCCTTCCATTCACCAATCTGCAGCTCTACCTTCCGCACTGTTCCAACAACTGGAACCTCCTTGGCATTAACGGTCTTGATCTTTTTGGTTGAACCTTCAACTTCGAGACCAAGCTTCTCAGCAGCCATCTTTGACATGAAGAGATCGGATGCTCCGGTATCCACTAGAGCACTCCTCGATCGTCCCGCCACGTTGATGTTGACAAACATCAACCCATTCTGCTTCGGGCCCTTCTTCGCCTTTGCAGAATTTAGTATCATTGCCCCAAGCTTACAAGCCTCACTTGACTCGGGCTTGTCCCTTTTGGGCTGCTTGGCTCGATCCGGGTGCTCACGAACTACGTGAGGTCCCTTGCTCTCGTAACATTGCTTCCCCACCCTTGGCTTGATTGCTCTAACACTAGCAATCGTACCAAGCATACATTCCTCGTCCTCTTGCTCGTCATCCGCATCATTGATCGTATCGGGGCGCTTCTTCTTGGGACACTCTTTCACCAAGTGTGAACCATGGCAATGGTAGCACTTCAAAGGCCCTCGATCCTTTTTCTCCGATGGTTTGACAAACTTGTTGACCCTCTCATCATCATTGCAAGAATGATTATCCTCCTCGTCTCCCCCACCAAAGCTCTTACCTCGGGGCTTGGAAGACTTGGACATGTCAACTTCGAACTGAGCTATGGACTCGGCTGCGGTAAAGGCTTTGGAAAGCTCCTCGACTCCCCTCCTCTCTAGCTCCATTTGAGCCCATCTTTGGAGTCCATCCATGAAGTAGGAAAATCCCTCCGCTTCACTCAAGTCCTGGATTTGGAGCTTGATTTCAATGAACTTCCTGACATAGTCAGTGATGGAACCCTCATGTTTCAATTGCCGCAACTTCTTACGAGCCTCCCGTTGAGCATTCGTCGGATAGAATTGCTCTTTGAACTCAACTTGGAACTCCTTCCATGTCTCAAAAGGAATGTCTCCACTCGGCTCCTCCGAGCATCTGCGTCGCCACCACAAAAGAGCGACATCAGTTAAATACATCGAAGCAACGTTTACTTTCTCCGCATCATCCTTGATGCCCATGGCTCGAAAATACTGCTCCATGCCCCACAAGAAGTTCTCAACATCTTGGGCCGATCGGTTCCCCTTGAACACCTTTGGCTTTGGAATGTCCTTCTTCGACTTGGATGCAGTGGCCATCTTTCCATTCATCAAGGCAACTTTGTAAATATACAAGTCTGCCTTCATCTCCTCCATCTCAATCTTCACAGCCTGCAATTCGGCCTCAAGCACCTCGCACCTCTCTTCCGCACCGTTGGCCACCTGGCTGAGTTTATCAACTCGCTCCTCCAGCGTAGCTACAGCATCCCTCGAACTTGCTCTTTGGCTTTGCCCAGCAACGATCTTCACACCCTTTGCTGCAACGTCTTCTTCTCCACGTGCCATAATCACTAGCGCCTTGCTCGAACCACGCTCTGATACCACTTGTCACGGGGCTAGAGTCTTGACCTAGCTGAACCGCGCGGCCTTAGTCGATGTTCTTAGACAAACGACTAAGTCAGCCTGAAAACTCGCTCCGGAAGATCAAACTTCCCAAGGCACTAAGAACGCTGAATCGTTCTGGCGGAAAGCAAACTATGAGTATGGCTACTCAAGAACGAAAAGAAGAACGCGAAGAACACAAAGAACAATTGAGAGAGTTTTTTTAGAGTGAATGCCACTTGATTACTCAAAGATGAGATGATACAAATGAGACTGGGGAGGTCTCTATTTATAGTTGATTCCCCTTACATCCGACGGTTCCCACTGATTTACATCGATGGCTAGGATCATTTCCTACCAACCACATTGGCACAATCCTAAGAATATTCCATGTTAACTAAGGAAACAAATCCTAAGAATACAAGGAAAGTTTACAAGGCCAAAATGGCTATCTTCTAGAATCCTCCATGGAACGGGCTAAGTCTGGTGGTACCTTTAGGCCCAAAATCTCCCTAAGAACCTCTTGGGCAGCAATATGCGCATGTGGCACGGGCTCGAACTGACGGCCCGTGACAATATGCTCATATTGGATTTTTCACAATTTGGAATAATATATTACATATTCTTGCATACATACACAAAGGGAATACAAACAAAGGAGAAAAGGAATCAAACTGGAAACGTGGGTAGAATTCTCCTTCTTAACATCATAATCATGGCCGTTGATCGGATCATTTTGATTTGAAAGGAATGGCTCTGATCACAACCACATGGTAGAGTGCAGCCAGTGCTGCTCCAATCATTGGTCCAACCCAGAAAATCCACTGCAACCAGACCAGACCAGACAAAATTAGTCATGTACAATTCATGGTTCGGAAAAAAAAACAGTGACAATGGTGAAAGAATTGGCTTACATGGTCATCCCAGCCCTTGTCCTTGTTGAAGATGATGGCTGCACCAAGGCTACGAGCCGGGTTAATGCCGGTTCCGGTGATCGGGATGGTGGCTAAGTGCACCAAGAACACTGCAAAGCCGATGGGCAAGGGTGCCAGAATCTAGACACACAAAAGGTTAAAAAGTCAAATTCAAGTCGGATTAATTTTAGGTCGGATAGATATAAATTAAGTACCAAAATTTAACTCGTAGACTGTGATCATGTCTTAAACTTACAGGAACGTGAGAGTCTCTAGCACTGCGCTTAGCATCGGTGGCCGAGAAGACAGTGTAAACAAGAACAAAGGTACCGACAATTTCAGCACCGAGGCCATCTCCCTTGGTGTAGCCATGAGCCACCGAGTTAGCTCCGCCGCCCAAAGCACCGTACCTTGTCTTCCCCATGAACCCTTTCACCACACCAGCACCACATATGGCTCCCAAGCACTGCATCACCATGTAGAAAATCGCCCTAGTTAAGGACAATTTCCTCCCCAAGAACAGCCCAAATGTCACCGCCGGATTGATGTGACCGCCTGAAATACCGGCGGTGCAGTAAACAAGAGCAAAGATCATGCCACCGAAGGCCCAAGCAATCCCTTGGATCCCCACGGTTGAGCACTTGGTTGGTTCCTTCACAACGCCCATGACAGTCAAGACCGAGATATACAAGAATAGGAAAGTGGCAACGAACTCGGCTATCCCAGCTCGGTAAAAGGACCAAGAGGTCAACTCACTGGGCTCAAACAGCGGTGCTGGTGGTGGCTCAGTGTAGTCCTTGTCGTCTTGGGACTGAGCCGCCGTCCCAATAGGTTGTCGCTCTGAGAACTTGTTGGCTCCCAATCTAACATCCTCCTCTTTCCCCTCCATCTTGCTTCTTGTTTCTTGCTCTTTGCAATCAGAAGAAAACCAAACTCTACGCTTTTCCTGAGAAAATGTTGGTGTTTCTTATATATCAATTTGGATGAGAAAATGGTGGGGTTAGAGCTTGACGTAAATTAATAAATTCAATGGATTTGGGATTTTCAATATGATGAATTATGACGACCGACCAATATTTTCTGCCATTTTTCTTTGGGGATTAGGGGGAAATGACAATGGTGGTGAGTATAGATGGTTCCCGCTTACCATAAATTTTATCTAATAATATTTATCTATTTAATCAAATAAAATATTAAATATTTTATATATAATCAAAATTTTAAATTAAATATTATGAATAAAATAAATTAAAGAGTTTTTTTAATAATAAATCTTTAAAATTTAAAAAAGTCAACAATTGACGAAAAAAAAAAAGAGTGCAAATTGTTTACCTATTTCTCATATATTCTTTTATACCTCCACTTTAAATTGCAGGTTTAGTGTATAAGGTTTAGGGTTTAAGGTTAAGGGTTATAGTTAGGGTTTCAGAAATTAGAGTTAGGGTATAATTTTTAGGATTTAAGATTTAGCTTTTAGGATATAAAAAATAAAGGTTATGATTTAAAATTTAATTTTTTTAAAAAATTTAACAGGAGACATAAATAGAGGCATAATAAGAGACATAAGATTTTTACTCAGAAAAAAATAATAAATCTTTTATTGGGATTTAAATCAACTTCAAATTTTAAAGGTGTCATTATTCATAAGACTTTATTTGATTGTTATTTCAATTTGAGTAATATTTATATTATAATATAATTATATAAGATAAAAATAAGTTATATAGTATAATTTTTTAAGTTTTGTATATATTTAAATCGTTAGATGATTTAAACAGATTTTTTTAATTTTTTTAAACAATAATTTTTACATAACTAACTATTAAAATATCAATTTTTCGAGATGATAATGAAATAATTTGAATATTATTATAATTTGTAGTACCTAATCTCATATATTTAAATAATATCTGTCATCGGAATGATATGTACAATGATACTGTAAGATAATGGCATCCATTGTAACGTATAAACAAATCCAGAACCATCCAAGCTTGGATCATTTTATCTAGGCTGGCAAAACCTTTTGGTTAGAGACATTGTCATATCAGGTAATTTTAAAATGATTTTTTTATTAAATAATATTATCGATTTTAATTTAATTATTTTAACTTATTATTTAATAAATAAGTGTTATTCAAGCGTTAGGGTTGTCTAGGTGTGTTTAACGAGTTGAGTAGCTCGTGAGTTGTTCGAACTCGATTCGGTAAATATTCAACTCGGATTAGCTCGATTCAAACTCGAACTCAACTCTATACCTCAACGAGTTGAATTGAGCAAAGTCTAACTCGACTCGATAAGTTCGCGAGTAGCTCGTTAATTTTTTAAAATATTTTTAATAATTATTTTAAAATAATTTCATTCAAAAAATAAATTTAAATAATAATTATTAATGTGTGAATTGTTACTTTAATTTTAATATGCTAGTTTTTTGTATTTATGGAATGTTAAATTTGAATTTAGACTTTAAATTTTTTTACTCTTTTTGATATTTTTAGTTAAATTTGTTAATTTAAATTAATATTATACCTCATATGTTATTATTAAATTTTACTTTTAGTTAAAAATAAGGTAAATTTTTTAATAGGTTTAACGAGCAACGAGTCGAGTTGAGCAACAAAATATTTTAATGAGTACGAGTCGAGCATAATTTTAACGAGCTCAACGAGCAACAAAATTTTTTAACGAGCACGAGTCGATCAATACCTAACTTGCAATAGACTCACTCGATAAACGGATTGTCATAATAATAACACATAGCATTTCCAGCCAAATCATGGGGGAGGGGATGCAAGGCAAAGAAGTTTTATAAAAAAAATGGTGAACATGTTTATTTAATGTTTGTAAATATATTCATCTCGTTTATAATTAAAATGGTGAAATTACATCACTAGTTATTAAGTTTTTTAAATTTTACAGTTTGAGCTACAAAGTTCACCTTCTGTTCAATTTAGTCATTATCTTCATCAATATTCATCTCGTTTATAAATGAGTTTGTTCATGAACATAAATAAACCAAAGGTACCTCTGTTCGTGTTCCTTCTTTTATTAAACAAGCATAAATTTATTCAAACTCGTTTATTTAGCTTAATAAACGAACATTATACAAATAATCCATCGAAAAATCTATTCATTTACGCTCGAACAAGAGAATTTATGCTTGATAAAGGGACATTACAAATTTTGATCCATAAGATTTATTGATTGTCCTTTGGTTAGTGATCAATTTTTCAAAATTTAAAATGTATAAGACTAAAAAGGACTAAATTAAAATATAAAGTCTAATCTACAATTTACATGGTCATTTTATAAAATAAAGCATGTTTTAGTAAAAAAAAAAGTATTTTATCCATTCACTATGTTGATAATGGACAATAATTAAAATAATAATAACTTAAATGATAAAGATGATTGATTTATTTTTCTAATATCTTATTATGAGTAGGATGCAAGCTAAGACTATAGACTTCGTAATTAATTAATTGACAGACATTTAATTTATGTTCATCTACCGATTAATAAGGTATTTATTGTTTGATTAAAATAAAATTAATTAAATTAAAATTTTAATTAATTAATTAAGTGTTAGATTAATTAATAATTAATTAATCGAATTAAATATTATTTAAATAATTAAATTAAGCAAAAAATAATTAAATATATACGGGATATGATCAAGTTACACTGTGTTTATACATTTTTTTGAATAGTTGAACGACTGAAATAGATGACTTATATTAACTCAATTTTTTTCAAGTGATAATTTTCACATAATCGTCTGTTAATCTAAATCATCCGTTTCAATCATCTAACAATCCTAAAAATGTATAAAACTTACAGAGTTTTAGATGACATAACTTAATCTTATTTCGTATATGTACTAATAAAAAATTTAAGTATTCCATAATTATTTATGTTAATTCGTAAATTAATTGAATTAACCGAACAAAATTCGATTCAGTTATTAAAAAAAATAATTCGATTAACAATTAAAGAATTAAATTTTTTAATGGCATAAAGATAATTTTTACCCTTAACGTTTGTAGTTTTTGTCATTTTGGCCCCTATTCTTTTTTTGAGATAAATTTAACCCTTGACCTATGTCTTTTTAACAAATAACTCATTTTTTAACTACCATGATAACTGAACCGTTAAAAATTTAATAATGATGATATGTTATATATGTAATAATATATTTTAAATGACTTAACATCTAGTATATCAAATACATACACGCGAAATATAATTTTATTCTAGTCTAAAAATATAAAACAATTAAAATTGAAATAAAATATTAAAAATTATTATTTTTATTTATTAAAAATTAATTAAATCTAAAACAAAAGACTACTAAACATTCTCAACCTTAACTATGGTAAAATCAAATTTTTATCTAAAAAGGTATGAACATAATCCGAAAAGAAAGAGTTTTGTATAGTTTGTTACCGGTGAATCAAAGATAAAGGATTTTGATAATAATCAATTGGATTTTTATTATTTTAGTTTAGAATTTAGGTATTTTAGTTTTAATCTAAATTGAAGTTTTAGGGTTTTATAAAGATATTTTAATTTAGTTAGAGTTAAGAATATTTAGTAAATTTTTGTTTTGGATTTAATTAATTTTTAATATTTTATTTAAATTTTAATTGTTTTATATTTTATACTAGAATAAAATTATATTATATATATGAATATATTTAATAGATTAGATTATATGTCATTTAAAATATATTATCACATATATATGACATATTATTATTATTAAATTTTTAATGGTTCAGTTATCATGGTAGTTAAAAAATGAGTTATTTGTTAAAAAACATAGATCAAGGGCCGAATTTATCCCAAAAAAAGAATAGGGGCCAAAATGACAAAAATTATAAACGTTGAGGGTGAAAATTATCTTTATGCTTTTTAATTAATGATATTTAACTAATCTGATTAAATCGATTAATCGAATTAACCGTACCACTAATTAAAGTCCTATCTTTCTATAAACTAGTTGATAAAATAAATCAACCACATAAACCATCCCAAAATGTGTGGATAAGTGTTGGTTGTTGAATGATTCTTTCATACCTAAAGCCATATACATAATTTAACATATTTTAAACCATAGGATAAGATTATATATCAAACCACAACCGCCCATTGAATTCAGACCACAGTTTATGTTGTTGCTATGTCAAAATCACGTGGCATAACAAAATGGATGATGATGTTGATGATTAAAACTCTAATTTTCTTTATTTTTGTCGCAAAATAATTTAAAAAATTTTATAAAAAATTATTTTTTATTAAATTTTATAATATTTTATTAAAAATAATAGATTAATAAATCGAATGTTAGTGATTATTTTTCTTTTCAATAAATAAAGTCTTTTTAGAATATGAAAGGTTTGAGGATTAAATGGAACTCATGCATGATTTGGGAATAAATGTAGTTTTTGACAACACTTTTTAATTGAATTTCTATCTGTCCATGGGTCCGATTACTTGCATAACATGATAGGTTCGGTCTATATGCGACGGTAAAACTCGATTCAAAAAAAATAATTTTTTTAAGTAAAATATATTATTTTTTTTATAAATCTTAAATCAATCGATGAATATATTTGTGAATATTAAATATATCTATACGCAAACATATCTACAATCATGTCCATGAAAGCAAAATGAATAAATTAATGTACATAAAAACGAATATATTCGCAAACGTTAAACGAACTGAGCTCAAATATGCCATTAAAAATTTAAATAAACACCTTCAAAAATAAATAAATAATCACGGATATATATAATATATAAGCATGAAACCAAGGGAACCGAAGGGAATAGTCGTCTCCTCTTAAATATAAATTTCATATATGATTTAGATTTTTTAATTTTTTATAAATTTTTTATTAAAAATTCATTTTTACTCTCTTAAAATTTTATGAATTCATGTATATTTAACTCAAAAATATTTTTGGATCTGCCACTAATCGGTTATCGAAATAAGTCAATGCGCATTCCCTACCGATTAAATTCAATTTTTTATAACTCAAAAATATATTGTTTCTCTTGTTGTTGATAGTATAAGAGCATCAATCAATGTAACAATCACCAGTTTTTAAGGCAAAAATTTTGAAACATCAACCGGGCCTTGTTCCGGATTATTAACATTTGATGGGTAGGAACTGATCATGTTCGTGCAATGACATTTTTGTCCCTGGACACTTCCCGAGTGGATGTTCCCCATCTTTGCTGACACAATTCCAGGGGTCAGATCAGACAAGGATAAATATGTCCCTTAACATGACCGACCAAATCTCGGAACACCATATCGAATTGCTTAGGAAAGAACTTGAAAATCTTCGGACAATTCTTTCACGATGGGGTCCAAGATCTTGCCTCTGCCACAGAATGACAGCGTAGAATCAAATGGGGGTATGGAGAGTTCGGGCGATACTATGATCCCTCAGGTTATTCTAATTTCTAATTAGCAAACCGATTGATTTCCAGGGCTGTAGGGGTTCGCTTGTTATCGGAGTGGGTATAAAGATTTTGCTGGAAGATGTTTGGTGGTACTATATAATCTAGGGATGGTAATTTAACTCGGTTTTATTGGGTTCTGACCTGATCTGATTTAATAAGAACGGATTTTTTATTAAAAACAATCAGGTTCGGATAGAGTTGGGTTATTGAAAAAATTAAATTTGGTCGGATTATGTTCGAGTTTAAAGTAAATTTTTTTTGACTTGATAAGACATTTAGATATTTTTATTATATTTTTACATATAATATTTAATATTTTTTATTAATTTTTTATAAACCGGGATCGGGTTTAATCGAATTTTTATTAATATATTGAGGTTGGATTATAAATTTTATTATTGTGTCAGAGTTGGGACTAATATATTAATTTTCGGGTCGGGGTTGAGGCGGTCAAAAGCCTGCCCCATTCCAATCTCTTATCATCCCTAATATAATCCGGACGTAAAAAATTGACAAGGCGTGAGAACTTAAATAAAACTGATTTGAATTTGGATTGAACCCGAACTCTAATTGGACTCGATTAGTTTAAATCCAAACTTACTATGTACATGACTTGAGAATAACTTAAACTGATTGAATTAAAAAATACGATAATTGAACTTGATATGAAATCGAATAAAAAGTTAACCTAAAAAATATTTGATATGATCTGACATGTAATAATTTGAAATCTGATTGTACTTGATATATAAATAAATCTTGACTTATTGATTCAAAATGTCAATTGTCCTAATCAATAATTAACCCTCTATTATGGGCCCAACTTTTAACACCATAATCACTACTTAAGATCATCAAGCATGCTTGACAATTAAGACACCCAGCAAGAATCATACAATTAAACAAGACGGGAATGCGTAAAAGAGACAAAAGTTAGAATTAAATTTTTAAATTTAAAATTTAGAAAAGGAAAAATTTTATTTTATTACTATTTAAATTAAAAAGGACTTTAAATGCAATTATACTAAAAAAAATTAAGAAAAGAAGAACCCCTCATATTCAACATAGTTATATCTTTGTGTGTAATGATTTTTTCACAGTAAAAGATCGAAAACAAGATTCTAAATTATATAAAAGAAACTAAAGAGTTCGATGTTGGTGTTGGTTCCCGACGATGAACAATGGAGTAGTGGATGTTATATCTCGAAAACTTTCTTCCCATTACTCTTCTCAATAGTGATTATAATGATAAAATCATTGGCACCGGTCAATTTAGGATGATGAGTTAGAGTTAATAGTGTTAATTATAATATTTAAATTGTGATTGTGATTGCCGATGTGATTGTAACGTCATCATTACACTATATTACGATTATAATTTAATATTATAGTGTTAACGGTATGAATCATGATTAGCCCAAAAATGATAAATCAAACGTAAATCAAAGTCAAAAGGGAGAGGAAAAAAAACTAAATAAATTTTCTGAAATCTTTTTCCTTCTCGTACCACTTTTATCCATTAAGTAATTACTTACAAAAATCAATAAGTAAAATACATCTGAGGCCATCAAACCTTTTGAGAGTTTACACTTTAGGCTTCAAACTTTAATTCATGTTCATTTTGGTTCCAAATTTCTTTTAACATTAAGCTTCAAGTTTAAGTTCTAAAATCTTTTAATTAAATCTCTAAGTTTAAATATCACCTATAACTTGGATCCAATACCTGAACTATTAATAAAAAATCTTTATCGTTACATAAATGAGTAATTGACTCCACCTATAACTATTTTTTATAATTATTTAATATATTTTTGTTTAATTTTTACTTAATACTTGTTCAATTGAGAATCCAATATTTTCACTTTATTATTGTTAGATATTAATCGCTATTTTTTATAATTATTTTAAGAATCATACCACATTAGTTGTCATGTATACTATTTTTAAACCGGCCTAACGTGCGGACTTAGGCGATGTGACTCAAGACAAACGCCTAAGTAAGCTTTTTCAATACTTACGGAAGATCAAACTTCCCAAGCACCGATAAACGCGAAGCGTTTTAAGCAGAAACAGATCAAAAGAGATGAGCGAGGAAGAACACTTCAAGAACGCTCAATAATGCTTAAGAACAAAGAAAGAACACTCAAAAAAATTTAGAGAAAATACCTTTATTCCTTAGAAACTTGTAATAACTCAGTACATCAAATGAGGTGGGGAATGCCTCTATTTATACTTGAACTCCACTCGATCCTACGGTCTATACAGATTTACATTAACGGCCTAGATACAATCTTATCACATCCAAAAGCATAATTCCTAGAATATTCCTATCTATCAAGGAAAGTATCTTCCATGTTCACATAGGGTGTTCACATGGGTGGATGGATAAGTTTTCTAGAATAATCCCACGGATCGAGCCAGTATGGTGGTCTTTTCAAGCCTAGTTCTCTTCTTCGAACCTTTTGAGTAGTCCGCTGCGCCAATGACTCGGACCTTAACTCGCGGCCTGTGACATTCTCCCCCATCAAACTTGGCGACGCCCTCGTTATATTTTTATTGTGTACGAACCATCTAGCCTCATCAGTTAAAGGAACGGTTGTTGTTCCTGAAGGTCACGGGTTCGAGCACCAATACTATCAGCACAGTGATTGAGCGATCAATGTCCAATGGTTGAGAGTATATACTCTAGAACAGATACTACTGTAATCACTATAGCTAAATAAAAAAAATGTGCCTATTGTTTTCTTAATAAAAATATAACTCTCTCTATTTTTATATTTTAAATTGGTTGAATTACTTAATATATATTTGAGATTTAAAAGAATTGTGGTTTTTGATATTTTTTTATTATTTTAAGAAAACAAATAAAGTTCTAATATATAATTGCTACTTGTAAGAGTTGGGACGTGAGAGGTTGGGATATTACCAATTTGGTCTGTCTAAATTTCACTAAAATCGATATAACTCGATTAAAACTTGATTTAAAATTAACGAGATCTAACTTAAATTTGACCTGATATTAGATTTACTCGACTTGAAACCAAATTAATCTGAATCGGACCTAAATCAAATCGATCCATTGACTTGACATGATTAAATTTGACCTAAAACTCCTATGTGCACCCGATTTTACATCCACATATATATATAGTGTTTTTTGTGTGTGATTATCTTATATAGTTAGAGATTGACCTAAATGGGAGTTAAAAGGAGCCCCGACTCCTTCTAGTCTCTAGATTTTTCAAAAGGCTTGACTACAAAATAAATGCTCAAATTATGTCTTTGTTTTTATAATAGGTACTTAAAGCATTTTTTGATTGAAATATGTAAATTTATTTTTATCTTTTGTTGAAATGAGTCCCTAAATTTTTTTTCGATTTATTCTAAAGTTAATTGAGAAACTTATTTTCGTTAAAAATAAACTTGAGATAACTATTTTAATAAAAAAAAAAACTTTAGACTTTAATTGAAAAAAAAAATGTTTTAAGCATTTGTTTTAAAGTTAAAGATTTAAAATTAGTATTCAGTCTTCAAGCTTTTACCCTATTTTAATTTGGTCCCACAATTTTCTATGGTTCAATCTACCATGCTCCTATTTCGTTAACTGTTAAATATAGATAACTTAATTGATATATTTAAAATAATTAAATAATATAACTGGAGAAAATAATAAATCAATCATCAAATTTGAGATTTTTATAATTAAATGACTATTACCTAATTCACCATTATAATATCTATCACTTAATTTTTTAAAATAATCTATGAATAATTATAAAATAATATATTTATTTATATATTTATCATTTTAACTTGAAACTTTAAAATCTCATAAATATTGTTGTTCAATTTTTTTCATAAGATTATATTTATAAAATTATTTCTCAAAGTATTGTAATTTGAACAGTACTAATGAAGTTAGATTTTTACTATGAAAAAATAAATTACTATTCAGATTAAAAGTACAAAACTTATTCAAAGTCGGCTTTATTTTCAAGTACAATATAATAAAAAAATTTAAACAACAATATTTATGAGATTTTTATTAATACAAAAAAAATAAAAATTATTAAAAATATATATTTTTAGAAAAACGATTACACCAATAAAAACAATAATTGACGGAAGAATCTACGAGGAAAAAATTGTTCACATTTTTTTACCTCCACATTTATGACAATGGTTCCATCGGGACCAAATATGTTGGAAGGGTCCTACCACGTCAGCCGTGGTCCCTAACCAATAAAAATCATTCATTTCGCCATTAATCAACCATGTAATTAATATAATTTTCAAAAATTATATTTTTAAAATAGCATAGAAATTATGAGTGAAAATTCATTGGTTGGAAAAAAGTGAGTTGGAGATTAATGGTGAAGTGGGTGGTTATTATTGGATGGGACCGAGGCTGACGTGGTATGCCAGGCCCATGATATAATTTCTCGACTTTCACAGTTTGTTTTTACGGCAGATAAAAAAATAATCACATTCACATCGAAGATAATAAATTACATTTGAACAGATTTATTCGATTTATATAATCTAAAATTTAAAATAATCAAATTGAATTAAAATTGATTTAAATTTTAATTGAATTGATATAGATTTAAATTAATTTTTACAGCATTAAAAACATTAGTTTTCGGTTTAAAAAATTTAAACTTAGACTCAAAGTGAAAATTCTACTAAGTAATTCAAATTAATTTAAATAAATTAAATAACTCAAAATTAATATAATATTAATTCTTAAATTGAATCGAATTTTATTTGTCCCTGATAATAATATATTATTTATATTTAAGAATTAAAGTCTTATTTTTAAATAAAAATTGACCTTAAATGACAAGATTAACAAACAGGAAGAGTTATTTTTATAAGAATATATCAATATTTTACATATACTTTAATTAGATTCGTATATAACTTAACTCCGAGATCCAAATATTGATTTGAATAAAAAAAAATGATTGATTTGTTTTTAACTTGACTCGAAAATTAATTTACCTTCTCAAATATTGATTGATTAAAAAATAAATTGATCTGATATTAACTTAACTTGGAAATTGACTTATCCTATTAAATATTGACCGACTCGAAAATCAACCATCTAATATTGATTTAACTCGAAATATAATAAATCTAAATTAAAATTAAATCAGATTCATTTTGATGTAAATTTAAATAAAGTTAGGGCTGATGGGATTTGGGCGGGGTACATAATACAAATATAAAAGAATTTAAAGATTTAAATTTAGTTTTTGGATAAAAGTGACAAGGAACACAAAATAAATTAAAAATAGAATTTAAAATTAAAAATATATTAAGAATACTGAATTTTTATATTTATAAAAATATTTTTAGTATAAAATTTTAATATTTTTTAAATTAAATTAGTCGATTGAATATTTTTAAACATCCCTTTTTTTTGAGTGTCACATCATCACTTTTAGATGAAAATATGAGTAAGATGGAGTGAAAACGAAAAAAAAAATTAATATTTTTGGGTAATATTATTGGATAAAATACAAATAAGGTTATTTAATTATAATTAATATTATATTTTTACCGTTTAATTATTAAAAAATTATATTTTAGTCATTCAATTATAGGTAAGATTATATTTACGTTTCTAATTGTTAAATTTATACTTAATTCACTCAATTTTTAAGAATTATATTTGAGTCACTCAGTTATAGGTAAAATTAATTTTAGACCATCCAATTATTAAAAGTTACAATTGGGTCACTCAATTATGAGTAAGTTATATCTTATTCACCCTTCATATTAAAAAATTACATCAACTTAGTCATTTTTTCTTCCAAATCAGTTATGTACCCTTGTTAACACTAATGCACTTTATTTAAAATTATTAAGTAATCTAATATTCATATATATTTGTAGCGACCCTTTTAAAAATAATTAATTAAGTATAATTAATCGAAAAGTTACTAGTAAAAATTTCGAGAAAAATAAGAGTAAAATTAAAAAATTGAGAATCTAGGGTTTCAAAAAGGGAAATTTTGAGCATTAGGGATTTTAGGAATTTTGAAAATTAGAAGGTATTTAAGGATTTTGATTAAAAAAATAGGTTTAAAGAGATTAAAATTTGGGGAATTTTAAAAAATATGTTTTGAATTAGAAAAAAGGAATTTTGGAATTAAGGATTTAAAATTGAAAAGGAAAAATTCTAAAATTAGGTTTAAAAAGAATGGAATTTGGGGATTTTAGTATGAAAAATAGGGATTTGAAAAATTGGGAATTGGGAAAAGGATTTAAAAATAAATTGAAAAGATGTTGAAAAGGGATTTAAAAAGAATTTGGAAAAGGATTTAAAAATTGGTTGGAAAATAATTTAAAAAAGGATTTTAAAAAAATGGTTTTAAAAAAGGGGTTGAAGTCGCCACCGGTCACTTTGGTAGACCAGACACCGGGAAACTAGAGATTCGAAAGAAAACGAGTTCTAGAGTTGGTTACGATTAAAAACGGGGTTAGCGTTTAAAACCGCCAAAATTGGCACCTTTACAAAATTACCGCTTAATTAATTTTGAAATTTCCGATTTAAAGTGGCATCTAAATTAAAGTTCGTTTAAAGATTTGAATCCTCAATTTTATTTTTTACCGTATTTTTATTCAAAGGTAAACGCATACACCGCCACTATTATGTCTGGTGTCGGACCCGTTACGACCGAATAATTTTTTTTTTATTAGGTTCATTAATTAAGAATGTAACGACCTAGATTCGGATCCGAGCGTCGGGTTAAAAGAGAAGAGAAGATTACCCAGAAATCAAAACTAATCCCTCATCCTCTCGGTTTTGCTCCTACAGACAAGACTCACTCTTGAAGAGATTATTGCCAACGAAGCCACTTACCGATTAGGAAAGTATTATTTTTTCTATTATTTTTTTTATGATTTAGATGCAATAAAATATGAGAAATTATTTACCAGAAAGAAAATATTTTTAGCTTTTCTGATTGAACTCTGTAAATTTTGTTATAATGGTTTAGTGGTTATAAAAAATGAATCTTTTCCTAGTTATAAGAGAAATGACCATATCTTCGCAACACTTTTGCTTTTAGTTTATAATTCGATTTTCTTTCTCCCGATTTTAAAAATATCTTTTTGGTTTCTTTTTCAGATTTGATATCCTTATTTTTGTCCCTGTTAATTGCCAGAAATGACTTTTCTTTTTAATGCTTAAATTTCTACAGCTCTAAATTTCTTCTCTTGGCTTTTTGCAGGTTTGTTTTGATACCATGTTATTTTGTAAGAAAAAACATGTTGAATATAGTAGAAAATTAAGAAAATAATATTATATTATACTTGATATTTTATTGATAAAATATTATCTATTTATAGGTTACAAAAAGTCTAATCAAAGAAAAAATCACACAAAATCAATAATTATAAATCCTTAAAAATCAACAGCTAGATATTAAAAAATATAAATTCTTAATTTAAATTATTTGATAAGATAAAATAAAAATAAAATATAATTCCATTTTATCTAAAACTCCTACAATATACAGTTGTACATACTAACTAACAACTAACTAACACTCTTTCGATTGCGCTTGAAAAATTCAAGCGATTACATACATATACGTACGTACAATGATCTGATAAATAACATTTACCAACTGGATATCATCTTGTAGAATGAGTTTACTTTGGTTTCACTGAAATTTTTTTTGCAGATTAGAAAAAACGCTAATGGATTTAAGCAAGAATATTAAAGAAACAAAATTTGGATGATTGAAATTTAAAGAATCTGAGAGTTTCTAAGCAACGACGAAGAATTTGCAAAAGAGGTCATCTTGGGTAATATTCGGATCCAAATCACCAATGTACAATGAAATTTTTTGAATCGGATTTCCCCCTCCTACGATAGGGATCGATGCCGGTTGTGGAGTCATTTTACTTTTCTTGAATCGTTTTGTTGAACCCCGAAAGAGAATAAGTTTTTGGTTATAGGGTTCTTGACAACGGTGATTAGTAATATATATATATATATATTCGTGAATGACTGCTAAGTAGTTAACGTCTTTCTCTCACGCGTTCTCTCCATGTTATTTGCTCACACGCCTTTTGTTGGTATGTACGCTCCCCTTAATGGTTGAATAATAATGGCAACATATTCATAGAAATTTTAAGGGTAAACTAAAATAGAGGTTATTTTATTATATTTAGGTTATATTTGGATCATCCAATTATTAAATGCTACATTTAGATCACTTACTTATAGGTAAGTTTATGATTGGGTCACTTTTCGTATTTAAAAATATCAATTTGATCTTTCTTTTTTTTCTAAATCACTTCTATACCCTTGTTGACATTAAAGAATTTTCATTAACAATATTCTTCGTTCGAGTCACCGAATAAAGAATTAAATCGTACATTTTTTCTCTTTGGTTTTCTTGAAGGGAGGGACCAAAAATCAATGACTGAAATTCTTTTAGATTAAAATACATTTTAAACCGCTCAAATATATCTGATCTAATATATTTGTTATTTAAACTTAAAATTCATGGGATAATATCTAATTCGTATAATATTTTTTATATTCGTTTAATAAATGAGCAAACATGAATAGAAGGGTATTTTGTTCGTTTACATTCACAAATAAATTTGTTTATTGGCTCGTTTATAAGCTCATCTACTTGATTTATCTTTTTCTTTTATTTTCTAGTGCATTTTAAATATTGGTGAGTATATAGATTAAAATTGAATATGTGGTGAAATTTCGAGTTTCAAAATGTAAAGCTTAATGAGCTCAAAGACAAGTATTGTAATTTCCTCATTTCAGCGAACATATAAATGAACATGTTATTGTTCATATAAATGAATATGTTTGTGAAAATTATACGAATTTGTTCACAAACATATTCAGAAGCGTTAAACAAGTGAACAGAACATCATCATAAATAAATAAACGAACATGAACACCTACAAATATAAACAAAAGAACGAAAAGCAAAACATTATTCATTTAAACTTAATTCATTTATACCCTTAATTCAACACCTGTTTAATTATATATTCAATAAACTCTTATAGTTTTTATTTTAATTTTAAAAAAATGAAATTATTATTAATTAAAAACTAATAAATAATTAAATTTTATAACAAAGGTCTTTCCGGGAAAGAAAGGATTGCTACCATTATCCCGAACCTGCACCACTCACTCGGTCTTTCTGAGGGAGATCCCCAAAAGAACTCATATTTAAATTTAAAATTAATTTTATAATTTAAATAGATAAAACTTTGGGTTAAGTTAGAAGAAAGCTTATGTTTTAATTAATGCCATAAACGATATTTTTAAAACCGATACAAAGCTATTTTTTATTTTTAAAACTTCAATTGGATTTAAATATATGTGAATAAAAACTTCAATTATCCTTATGATTTTAATTTTTATATATTCTTGGACAATTGCTAAGTAGCCAACGTATTTCTTTCGTGCGATTTTACTGTTTTCTCAGTATTATCTGTTTACGCGTTTTTACTTTATCTTTTTTCCTTTTTAATCTCTTTTCTTGAATTTTTGATTGTACAAATAATAATTTAAAACGGGTTTAACTCAATTTTGAAAAGTTTAATTTAAATTTTTATTTAATATATTTTAAAAACACGTGTAAATAATCATTAATAAAAAAATAACAATTTTCAATCTAGGCTATGTATAAATCTCTTTATCTATCTTCTTGAGTTCTTGTTAAGCCCAACCCAAAATTTGGGCTTTACTTGAAGCCCAGCGTTGAATTTTTTTTTTCAACCAATGAGTTCAGAAAAACATTGATGAATTATTTTATTTAGATTCGATTTTAAAAATATAATATTAATAAATACTTTGAATTTCGTTTTAGTAATGCCTAATAAATGATATAGACACGTGTACATTTAAGGTTTATAATTTAAGTTTTTAGATTTTCAAAAATATAAAGATCTGTTATTTAAACTTAAAATGCATGGGATAATTTCTAATTCGTATAATATTTAAATTTATATGGATCTAAACTTTATCGGATCAAAATATTGGGTTACATGCCATTTTTATTTCAATCTAGAGGTGTAAATGAATTTAGCGTACGATGAATTGATAATGAATTGTTTATACAATATTTGTTTATATATTAAGTTAAATACATGAGTATAAATATTTTTTTATATTCGTTTAATAAATGAACAAGCACGAAGAGAAGGGCATTTTGTTCGTTTCCTGTAATATCTCGATCCGGATGTTATATTGGGCCTCCAACCCAAAACCTATATTTCAAAATTTCGTCTTCAAGCCCAATAATAAAATCAAATCAAGTCCAAAAATGATTCATAAAATTTATTTAAGATAAAACAAAGGCCCAAATAATTTAAAGTAACCGAAGCTCCAAAATATTACAACCCATTAAAACATTCGACCCAAATTAAAATAATAGAGTTACAAATTACAAATAGGGTTTGACATAGTACTAGCCCACTATCTAATAATTGTACTCTGACAACACGGTCGATGCTGAAATCTAAACCTCGATGGTGCTCCACGGATCGGCTCCACCTAACCTACGCACGAAAACATATTTCGAACGCTGAGCTACGAAAGCTCAGTGGATACGCCAAACTCGGCCAACATCATGCATATCATAAGCAGTAAAGCATGGCATATAAATCTCGTGCATGATATGATGGTCTAGCATGCTTGCCTAACACATGGCATAAATGGATGTACATTATTGCACAAAGCATATACAATCCTATCAAGTCAACACACAAGAGTGAGGCCCGCGTCCACACAACATCGGGATCCTACACTCAGGATTGAGGCTGCCCTCAAATCCTATGCTCGGAATGTTACATCGGACATCTTCGAACGAGGTCGCCCAACGAACCTCATGCTTAGAATGTTACATCGAATATCTTCGAGTAAGGTCGCCCAACACTCGAAATAAAAGTCTTCAATCATCACCCGACATGTTACATCGGATGGCCTTCAACGTGTTGCAACACTTATGGATATCCGAATTTCCAACACACATGGACTCAAACCACACAAGCGATCCACCTAGGATCTTAGTACAACAAGATATATCAAAGTTATCTCAAGTAGCCTTTCGAGGTTATAATTATCAATCTTAGTTCGATAGTTAGTTTCACAACTTTTAGATTAAAGGAAGCATTTATTAAAATAACCGAGCTCCAAATCTCTACTCAAACTTGACCAAAATACACAGGGGTATCGATACCCTTAGGTAGGGTATCGAAACACCCTGTATCGATACCCACCCAAAGAGGGTATCGAAACATGGGTATCGATACTGACATCGATACCCTTTGACCAATTCAAAAGTCAACGAAAGGGGAAAAATTGCTTCAATACTGGTATCGATGCAATTATGCCACTGGAAGGTTCGGTATCGAATCATGATTCGATACCCTAGCCAAGAAGCCCCTTTCCCTCTCAGGGGTATCGATACACAGGCCACCGGTATCAATACCCCCTGTACGATTTACAGGTCTGACCCTAAAAATTCCTAAGGATTTAATTCCAAACTTACCTAGAACGATTCTAAAGTATTTCCATTACCTTTTGAGGATGTTTAAAGAGGTTTAAAACCATTTTCATCATATTTAACACATTAGCACGAAATTCACCATTAATGTTTTCAAGCTCTCAACCAAGCAAACATGCATCAAAAATCTATATGTATGCAACTATCATGCTATAAATAATATAGGAACGAGTTGGGGGTAACAACCTTAGAAAGCAACAGCAACCAAACAAGCTCCAAACTTTTTTAAGCTTTTCTCCCTTCTAAGCTTGAGGATGGCTCACAAGCCTCTTTCTCTACAAGAGAGAGATGTAGAACGGGTTAGAAAAACCTTGGGACAATTTTAGAAGCTTAAAACACTAAAAGAACAAGGATTTAAGCTCTCCAAAATCCTATTCCCGAGCTCAATTAAAACCCCCGCAAAAGCCTCTTTCTCCACCAAACTTAGCAAATAAACCCTTGTTTTATAGATCCACTTCAGCACTACCACTTTTTCTTCATCATAAAAACGAGATTCTAAATCTAAATCAGCAAGATCTTACCTTTTCTCCCTAGAATTGGATGAAGAAGATGATAGAAAGAAACCCTCTACTCTATGACCTCACCCCCTGCAGAACAACACTGTCAAAACCCCTTTTATTCAATTTATTTTAGCATTTATCAAAATGTCTTCAGCCCACAATTTAACCCACTCACAACCACTCAAGACTCAACAAGCTAGACCCAACACAGCCCAAAACCTCACAACTCGGGGCCCAAAATCGGAGCTCGAACCTAACGGGTTAAACCGACACTCAGATCTGAATCTGAGTTGTGACATTTCCGTTCATAAATAAATTCGTCTATTAGCTCGTTTATAAACTCATCTACTTAGTTTCTTTTTTTTTCCTTTTATTTTCTAGTGCATTTTAAATATTGGTGAGTATATAGATTAACTTGAACATATGGTGAACTTTTGAGTTTAAAATGCAAAGCTTAATGAGCTTAAAGACAAGTGTTGTAATTTCATCGTTTTTGTGAAAATTATATGAAATCTCTTGAAAGTACAATTCTAATAAAAGCACATGTTCAAGTTAATCCTTACACTGATAGAAGTAAATTATAAAAAAGAGGAGGGAAAACTTGAATTCAAACGTTAAAGGTTAAAATTATCTTTATGTCTAAATATTTTTAAAAAATAAATTTTATAGAATATTTAAGTTATTTTTATCATCTTAAATATATAACATTTATTCTATATTATTAAAATTAAAATTAGTTATATATTAAGTTCAAATAAGCATAGTTGAATTATTATATTACACACTCGAGATAAAAACTAAAAGTTTTCACAAGCGTCTTAGTTTTAGAGTTAAAGTCTTAGTTTAGTGTGATGAGTTTAGGGATTTAGACGTAAGAGTTTAAAATTTAGGGTTAATAGTTAAAATTTAAGATTTAGAGTTATAAATTAGGGTTTATAAGTTAAACCCTAAATCCTATATTACTCTAAAAATAAAATTTGAACATCTAAACCTTGAATATAATCCTATAACTCTAAATTCTAATCACTATCCCTATATTCTAAAACCTTACACTTTAGATCCTAAATCTTACACCTCTAAACTAAGATCTACACCTTAAAATTACGATAATTATAAAAATTTTCACTTTTCATCGTCAGTGTATAGGATATAAATTCACTGTAGTTTTATTCAAACACAATGATTTGGATCAATTTTTATTTTAAAATAAAATTAATAAGTTAAGGATGAAATTAAGATATTTAAAATTTTGAAATTAATTTAAAATAAACTTCATAGTTTCGAGACACGTAATACATTTAACTTGCTAACAAAATTTAGATTTCATTTTTTCGTTTTTTTTACAATCTTAATTTTTTTGTTAATATATTTAATTCTCAGATTGTCATGAGTTCCTTAGGACCTCATTGATTCTGATGGGAAAGATCAGGAGAAATGATTACAATTATGTATTTCGAGAAGGAAAAAACATTGAGGAAGTTCTAGACTTCGTTCCTTTTGTTGTCGATATTATAATTTATAAGTGCATAAAAGTCATAATTTTTATATCATTTTTCACTCGATTATTGCTAATAAAGGACAGATTTAATGACAATATTGGATAAATCTACTTATTTTCCATACTTCAGTATCCGAATACTTAATTTCATGAATTTATCTACTCCCTCCGTCCCATATAAGAAGTCCATTATTGTCTTTTTAAAGTCAAATTTTTTTAAACTTTGACCATAGTTATTTTAAATATTTTAATTTATTAAATTTTATAAAATATATATTTTTAAACTACTTGATTAAAGGTTTTTAAAATAATTTTTTTAATATTTTTATCAATAATAGATTTAAAGTTATAATGAGTCAAAGTTTAAAAAATTTGACCAAAAAAAGTCAATACTGGACAAATAAAATAGGACGGAGGTAGTACTATTTGACATAAAACAACATTTGATGGTTTTCTTTCTTAGACAGGAAACTACATCATAAGGATTGTCAGACAAGAGGATGAATGCTGGAAGTGAAGATGAAACGTAGACAAAAATCCGCCACGACAACACATTGGAGGCCGCGACAGCAGATTGAAGATAACAACTGGTGCTAGATAGATAGAGAAAAAGATGTTGAATCTAACGGACACAAGGCAAAGAGAAACAGAAGTGGAGAAAAGGAGTCAAGTCATGGTTAAAGTCAACGCGGGAAAAAAGGAGTTATTTTAGAAAATAGAATAATGTGTTATAATTTAATAAGGATATGTATTCTTTTTTTTTAGAATTTTTTCCTTGTATGAAAAAATTTAATCTAGACTTGGCCTATATACGCTATCCATTAGGGTTAGGAGAGAACAAGTCGGGTTCTCATAGAAAACTTAAGGTCGCCGATAAAACTATTATGTTTTAAACCCCCATTGAGGCTTAGGTTGTTTGTGGAGTAGTTGGGGAATAAAGTTATACTCTATTTGATATTTATTAATGCAAACATTATTTTCATAATTTATTCTCTTTTGGCGTTTACTCTTCTTTGCATATGAGCTCGGTAAGATAGTATGTAAAGAAATGAGAGAGTACGATCTTTGCTCAAGGGCATTGACTAATCCGCAAGGATTTTAGCGACTAAAACGATGCATACGATTGGTTGTTATTCATCCTTGATTCACACCGGGAGGTATCATCAAGACATGAATTTCAATAGTTCTCCGAGCTTAGGGATAAGGAGGAGACATATAAGGATGCTCTGTCTAACTATGGAAAGTTGAGTTGTCGACAAGGCATAACCCCGCCTAGGCAAACAAGGCGACCCTTAGTGCGACCCGTCGCGGCCCCAAGTCAACCTATTGCATTAATAAGTGGATAATAAGCGCAACGGAATTCCCCTCTACAAAGCATTCAACCTGGCCTTACTTCATTCACTATTATTCACATTCTTTATTTAGTTTACTTAGTTATCTCCATCAATTAATTATTTGTGTTCTTATTTTCCAAAAGTTCAAGTTTAATGAGTAGTCGAGGTTGATCTAGTCTTTGTGAGTTCGACAACCTAAAATATTATAATTTGACAAAAGGTAAAAAAAGCATAAGACTTCTTAGACCTCACCAAATTTGGCGTCGTTGTCGGGAACTGACGTTCAACTTTACTGCTAATTATTTCTGCACTCTTTTATTTTTGTTTTTCTTTTATCCTTAAATAACTAGGATTGTTTTGTGCATGACAAGGTTCAATTCTTCGATAGACTAGTACCCTTACCATCCTGAAGTCGAGAAAACCGCAAAGCGTCTACGATAAAAATAAGAGAAAGGATGAATCCTGACCAACCGAACAATGTTGACACGAATGCTGCCGAGCCAGAAAACTAAAGCGCATTCACAGTTGTTGATCCTGCCAATCTTCTTTAACAGGAACGTGTACACACTGTCCGTGATTATCTATCTGGAGAAAGATCTGGATGAATTAACTCCTACCGTAATCATAGTTGATATAGAGACAAAATATTTTTTATATTTAATTAAACTTTTTATTATTTCTAATAAAATTCAATTATTTATTAGAACATGTTATTT
Organism: Abelmoschus esculentus; assembly: GCA_035048815.1. Taxonomy (NCBI): domain Eukaryota; kingdom Viridiplantae; phylum Streptophyta; class Magnoliopsida; order Malvales; family Malvaceae; genus Abelmoschus; species Abelmoschus esculentus. The sequence continues at coordinate 513,383 of JAUCBN010000021.1, forward strand.
AATTGATTGAAATGAATGTAAGGAAGCAATAATAAGGAATAACCTATATGCTATAAATAATGAATTTCTATATAATTGTACAAAATTTTAAAGTATACACAATAATTGACACTGAAAAGAATAATTTTTTTTTTCATTTTGTTATATATCAAATAAACCAAATTAAAATTCCAATCAAAATGAGTAGACCGAGGCAACTCACTTCTTCATCCACCGAGTCAACCCAGAGCCACCCTGTCCATGACACCAAAACTCGCCCAAGAACGTCTTGGCTGCATCCAGACTGGGAAAATAAGTAGGCTCCATGAATATCTGACTCAACGAGTCACACGAGTAGGAACTCGTCACGACTCGGTTCCCTTTCGCTTCCAAGCTCCCCATAACCACCACCAGCACTTGCTTGTACCCATAGAAGAACCGTTTCAACGCTCCTTCTACGGCTTGTAAGGCTTGTACCAAACAGACCTTACTACCCTCCTGCTTCTCTGCGTACAATCTCATCGCAGCTTCTTGAATCCTGGGTCCACCATTGGGGTCCACCTCAACATCCAAGATTAACGGAACCTTGTGTTTTAATTCTTTGGACATTCTGGTAATTTCAACCAATCCTTTTGACCTGAAACAAAACGCCTCCGTTTCGTTCATCGGTTTTATCATTAGCTGACTTTTCAAATGAAGGAAATCGTCGGGGTCCATTAATAAATGGAGGTCTTCGATTTCCGATAGGAGTTTCCAGATCTTTTCGGTCAGGTAACCGTCGCTCGCGGCGGATTCGAAGCTGCCGGCGTCGATCCTTGAAACGACGCGTTTCAACACCTGTTTTGCGGTCTCGATCCACGATTCGAGGATCTGGTGCGTCGTGTAAAGAGTTGTGTTCTCCTGGTTGTCGACGTGATCGTACGGGGTCTTTTTCAGCGCGTGGAGTTCGTTCGGCTTGCAAACGGCGTCGTAGGCCAGGTTCGGTTTGCCGGAGAGGTTCGGTTCTCCGAGACCTAGAGTGTAGGGGCACCGCCTCATCTCGCACTCGATGGAGTAAAGTATCTTCTGGGCGACGTCTTCGGATTTCCGCCACGTGGCGAGACGCGGCAGCAAGCTGGCTTCGCTGGTCCGATTCACCACCGTCGTGTCTCCGTGAAGCTTCCACACCTCGGTGGAACTGTACTCGCGAGCAAGCACTCCGTTAGACGAGATCAGATCGAGTATCGGCGCCGTTCCGGTCGTTGTTTTGTCTTCGTTCTCGTCTTCGCAGAGCATAGCGATGAGTTCGATCTGACTCGTGGCGAGTGACTCAAGTCTCCGCGTCCACTCCCGACGATTCGAATACGGTCTAGGATCCGACAAGACGATGGAAATGAACCGGAACGTGATCTCGAGAGCATGCAAAGCCGGCTTCAAAACGGCCTCGTTTTCCCAAGCGGGAAACTCCTTCGCCTCCCATAAGCTTCTCAGCTCCGGTAGACGAAGATAATATTCGTAAGCAGATGAGGCCGAAGCGGAAGCCGAAAACGGCGATATAATATCGGAGAACCGAAACGACGTCGGCAGAGAAATTCTTGGTTTATCAGAGGATTTGTTACTGATCTCTGAAGAAACCATTTTTGATTTCCGATCAAAACCAAGCATTCTCAGAAGCAAAAAATCTAAAACAGAACGAATTTCAATGCGTTTTTACTTGGTCTTTGTTTTACTGACGAAGAAAGCATAGAAATTATGTATTTATAGGGCAAAGCAAAAAGCAAGGCGTGTGGAAGAAAGAAAGGACGAGGATTTAGACATTTTTAATTTATTTCTTTCCTAAGGAATTAAGAATAAATAATTTAATTTGAAGCTTATCCAAAATTGGTTTTCAGACCAAACATTGGAACTAAAATACGGTCGTGTTCCAGTCGGATGTTTTTTTTTAGTTAAAGACCGCCTCAGCCCTTAGGCAAGTTTATCCGATACATTTCTACTTGATTTATCCGTTGTCTCTCCACCAATAATTAATAAATTGGACTCTATTTCTTACAGTATTAATTAATAAAAAAATTATTATATAAATTTGACTCATCGTAATATTTATAGTATTAATTAATAAAATATTTTTCACTAAAATAGTTATATATGTAATGTATTTTATTGAATAGATATTAATTCAATTTAATATTTATGTAATTAATTTAAAATTATGTACATTTATTAGTATATATATTATATGGAAATTGCTGGTTAAATAAATAAATAAAGTTGGAATGTGAGACTTACTATTTATATATTATTTTTATTTAATTTAATATATTTATTTTATATTATTATTAGTAATGAGGTTATCAATTTAGAGATAAATTAAACTAACAAATTAAGCAAATGCGAAGGGCGTAAATGAACGAGTTTGAACAAATAAAATTTAATTCATATTTATTTATTTATTTTTAAAAATATTTATAATGTTTAGTTTATGTTCGATTTAAATTTTAACATCATGTTGTTTATTTATTTTTGAATGTGTCTGTATTCGTTTGTTTAATGTTCGTAAACATGTTTGTTTAACATTTTCGAACATGATTGTTTATATATCCGTTATATATTCATTAAAATGATAAAATTAAACTATTAGTCCTTAGGCTTCACAATTAGAACTCCAAAATTTACCCTACGTTCAATTTAGTATATACCTTCATTAATATTTAAAAATATAAAAAAAAAAAAAAAAGAAAAATAATCAACGAGCTTATAATCGAGTTTGCTTGTGAATTTAAACGGACCAAATACACATTGGGATGTATAATGTTTTGTATCATGAAAAGATGTTAAGATGATAACTTAAATATAATTTTTGTATAGTAGAGGGACTGGAATCAAAATTATACAAAACATTTATTCCTTACCAATTTATGAGATAAAGATGCTTCCTCAATCCTCGGCCAATATCATCGCAAACAAACACAAGTTCTCCTGTTGAGTCAAATGTCAAACCTTCTTTCCTGTTGACTCATCCGAAAATATCCCTATCTTCATCGTCCATTTACGATAATGCCATTTGCCGCCATCTCCATTGACTTGAAATCTGCCAAACCAAACCAAACCAAACCAAACACAGTTTTAATGTTTTATGTTTGTTTGTTTTGGCAAACAAATAAAAGTGTTTGTAGTTGAAATTTCAGCCAACACATGTTTTGAAAAGTCATATTGTTTCTGGGTTGTTTGAACTGTTTAATTAAATAGGCAAATTAGTCAAACAAGTTTTAACTCGCAATTTGATGTTTGCAACTTGGAGACATGTCGTGGATTAGGACATGTTACATAATATTGCATGCATTTATTGAAACTTTATAATATAAAACAAGTATATAAAAATATGAAAGAGAAACTTAAATGATGATGTACGAGTCCTTTAACCTAAGTGGTTAAAGGAACGATTCTTGATTCTAGAGGTCACGAGTTTGAGCACCAGTGATGCCAGTAGAGTGATTGAGCGATTAATGTCAAATGGTGGAAGATTATATTCTAGAACAGATACCACTGTAATCACTATTAGCTTGTTCAAAAAAAGAAACTTAAATGATACACGAATCATCTAGTCTCAGTGGTTAAAGGAATGATTGTTCTTTCTAGAGATCACGGGTTCGAACACCAATAATGTCAACATAGTGTTTGAGCGATTAATGTCTAATGGTTCAAAGTATACTCTAAAACAGATACTATTGGTACACTATAACTAATTAAAAAAAACTTGAATAATAATATTACATAAAAAAAAAGTTGTTTATCCTCTATAGTTTGCTATAGGGTTTTGTTATACCATGTTTAAAACTACTAGATTCTTTAATTAATGTTTTTTTTTTTCTAATGAAACCTACTAAGATTTTAATGATAGATATAATTAAGGGTTTTACTATGCACTTTCTTGAGGGACATGATTTACGGTTTATGATTTAAGATTTAAAGTTTATAGTTTTACTGTTAGAGTTTAGGGTTATAATTTAGGGTTTATGGATAATTATTTAAAATTTGGGATTATAATGTTTTGATTTTTAGTGTTAGGTTAGGGTTTAAGGTCTAAGATTTTAGGGTTTAAGTTTAAGGGTTTAAGTTTTTGATTTATGACTAATGGTGAGGATTTAATGTTTGGATTTAGCGTTTAGAGTTGAAGTTTTTGTGTTTGAACTTTGTTTTTAGGTAATAGAATAATTTTTTTTATGAGTATTAATTATATCTACAATTACGATTATTAATAAAATTTATTAAAAAAGAAAATACCCCACATTTTAGAAGAGTATTAGTTGTGAAACTATATTTAGAATATATAAATATCCATAATATTTTATAATGATTGATTTTCAAATATTTATTTAAAATACGATTATGCTTTTAAATATAGATCATATTTTGATTTATTAAAAATATTATATTTTAAGATAACATCAAAATTTAAATTATATAAAATAAAATAGGCATAAAAATAATTTTAACCCTTAACGTTTCTAGTTCTTATCGTTTTGACCCTTATTCTTTTTTTTTGGATAAATTTAACCCTTAACCTATATCTTTTTGACAAATAGCTTATTTTTTAATTAGCTTGATGACTGGACCGTTAAAAATTTAACGATGATAAATATATATGGAATATAATTTTAAATAAAATGGAATGTAACCTATCAAATACATATATATAGAATATAATTTTATTCTAATATAAAAATACAAAACAATTAAAATTTAAATAAAATATTAAAAATTAATTAATTCTAAAATAAAATATTATTACACATTCTTAATCCTAACTACGATAAAATCAAAATCTTATTCGAATTGTGTTTATATTTTTATTTTAGAATTTATAATCATAGTGTATTGTAATTATTTTTTATTTGAGATGTATGAACAAATAAAAAATAATGAGAATAATATTATATAAATAAAATATCATAAACTAATATAATATTTCATTTTTTATTATATAACAAATATTTTAAATATCAAATTCTACACAATAATTTAAATAATACAAAATCCATCACATTTAATCTTAAATATTACATACAATAAATTTAATTCACGGGAAAAAGGTTTTCACGAGACAATTGTGTCACAATAATTATGTAGAAATTTTAAAAAATATGTTATTTATTTTTTAATATTAAAATATAATAAAAAATATAAACACAATTCAAATAAGATTTTGATTTTATCGTAGTTAGGGTTAAGAATGTTTTATAATTTTTATTTTAAAATTAATTAATTTTTAATATTTTATTTGAATTTTAATTGTTTTATATTTTATATTAGAATAAAATTATATTCCATATATATATATATGTATTTGATAGGTTATATTCTATGTCATTTAAAATTATATTCTATATATATATCATCGTTAAATTTTTAACGGTCCAGTCTCAAGCTAGTTAAAAAATAAGTTCTTTGTCAAAAAGATATAGGTTAAGGGCTAAATTTATGCCAAAAAAAGAATAAGGGCCAAAACGATAAAAACTATAAACGTTAAGGGTTAAAATTATCTTTATGCCAATAAAATAATATAAATATATTTAATCATTCGATTAATTAATGAATCTCTCGTAATTTATATACATAAATGGATTGGATACCAAAAATACTTATGTACCAAATTTGGATTCTTTTTTCTTTCTTATCTCAAGAAAAATATGGAATGTCCTTAAATGCATGAACCAACCCTACTATTTAGTAGTGAATTAGTTGGAAAAGAATATTTAGAATATGTAAAGATTCTATGTTCTATTTTGTTTCTAAATGTGTTCAACCACGAAAAAGAAAAAATATACACAATAATAACTTTTTTAGTATTTATCATTTATTCTCGACCCGACTAAAAAAAATATAATTTGATTTAATTTAATCCTAAAATTTTAATAAAATTTAATTAAATTTTCTTATTTTGAAAAAAATCATAAAATATTTAATATATTATGTAAAAATACGATATATATATATATTTAAAAATATATTAGAGCGGAATGAGAAAATTTTATCCTATTCGAATTTGTCCTGATCCCCATTCAGTCGTTATAAAAACTTGATATTGACTCGATCTAAAAATATACGAATTGAAATAGGTCATATCGAGTTAGAACGGATTCGAATAATTTTACCATTAGTATATATTCTTGTGTGATAAGTCATCAAAACACTTACTTGATGCTCATTGTTAACATGTATTGCACGTTTAATAAGTTTGACATTAAATGTTTCAGGTTAATTGTACCATGTGTCAGATTAATTGAAAACCAGAGCCATAATATCGGGATGAAACTGATATATTCAAAAATTTAATGATTAATTTAGAACAAAATTTAAATTTATGTAAAATTGAAATATTTATATTTGGACCGTGTGTTAAAATCATTAATAAATAATTCGATATCGTTTATATTTTGAATTTAAAATTTTATAATTACAAAATATCTTTATTAAAAGAGTACAACATAAAAATTCGTAAAAAATTTAATAATAAAACTCTAGAGAACCGATCGAAATAAAATAAAATAAAATAAACCATTCCCCGTTCAAACCGTTCCATTCCATCCAATCTTGTTTTCCCTTGTTTATTTCCCCTGGAAGCTTCTACTCGCTGGACTGAATCTCCGCGTTTACCGCCTCAACACCGTCAGATCCGACCAACACCCACTGTCTTGAGAAATTATATCATGGGTCAATCCCACCACGTCATCCATGAGACCGACCAATGATAATCATCTACCTCATTATTTTTTAATTTTTAAAGTGAAAATTCACCTGGAAAAGAAATATGACATAGAAAAGTTGATGACGTGGGTAGTTATCATTGGTCGGTCCCATGGACACGTGGTGGGACTGACCCATGATATAATTTTTCCACTGTCTTTGATTGGATACACGTGGCATTGTCCTATTGCTGTTTGACGAGCCGACTCGGTCGTCATTGCTGTCCAACTCAGCCACGCCTGGTCATCCAAATTATCACGTGCCCCACTACACGTGGTTCGCCGTTTCTTCAATGACATGTGACACGTGTGAAAGATAAATATGTTCCCTGGTGTCCAATGTGAACCACTCCCACCGCATTTATCCACTTTATATTTACATTTATTTGTTAATAAATATCTGCTTTATCAGTATATAATATCTTTTAATAATTTTAAATAATATTTATGTCGATGGGACGTCGGAGTAATGACATCATCAGAACTTAGAGATTTTAGTTTTTTTATCAATAAAAATTTTTACGATAAGTGTTGAACACCGTTAATGATGAATACCGTTGAATATTATTAAACTAATCAATAAAGATTAAAAAATTTAGGTATTTAACGTATAATTATAAATTATTTTAAATATTTTTTATTATATTATTTTATTATTTAAATAATTGAATAAAATATCAATTTAAATTAATTTTAAAATCTAAACCCTAAATTATAAATTTTCACAATCTAAATCTAAAATCTAAAATCAAAAACCCTAAAAATTTTAAATCATAAAAACTTAATATAAACCCTAAAATCATAAAATCTAAAATAATAAAAAAACATGTATCTAAATCTTAAAGTAATTTTTAGGTTCAAGTTTAGAGTTTATACTTTTTAGAGTTTCAAAATTTCTATTTTAGGGTTTAGGTTATGGTTATATTTTTAGACTTTATGGTTTAAGGTTTTATTGTTTTAGAGTTTAGAGCTTATGATTTAGTGTTTTAGATTTTAAAATTTAGTATTGTTTAGTATTTTAGCTTGAGTTTAGGTTTTTAAGTTTTGGATTTAATATTTTTTATTTTTAAATTAAAAATAATTTTAAAATATTATTTAAAAAATTAAAATATAATATATAATTTGTTTAAAATTTTATTTTAAATAATTTAAAATTATATATTTAGTCTTTAAAATTTTTAAGTTTTATTAATTAATTTAATAGTGTTCAATGATGTTCATCGTTAGTGGTGTTTAAAAATGTTCGATGCACGTGGAAGGCTCATCCTATTAATATATTGCTGTAATTATAAATTAATATTTTTTGAATTTTTAGTTTTTTTATAATAAATATTTGTTTAACTTAAATGAACATCGATACCCTTAAAAAGTTAACACTTATAGTTTGTTTTTACCTATTTAATTTTTTATATAATCCAATAAGTGATTCTAATAAAAAATAATTTTCAAATATAAGTAATGACCAAAATTATTTATTTATTTAATTTTTTAAAATTGACTAAAAATGAATAAATATACTTAAATATTTTTTTTTTACATTTGGATGAGGAAGAATACTTAAAAAAAAGATGGGTTAATATTCACTTATTTGTAGATGCTTTGCTGTCAGGGTTAGCAAAGGCTAAGGCTTAGCAAGCAACAAAAATTATTTATTTATTTACTTTTTAAAAATTGACTGAAAAAATGAATCTTCTCACCTCTAATATAAAAATTCTGAAGGTGAAAAAGACCGGAAATAAAACGGCTAAAAGAGCAGCATGAATCATCAGAATTTATTTAATTATTATTTAATTTTCTTAATTAAAAATTATAATACTTGAAACAAACTTGTGTTTCTACTTTCATGTTTTGTCGATTGTCTGTCTGGTTTTAGTTCCATGCGTGATTTATCCAAAAATATTTTTATCGAGTCAAAATTTAAAATTTATCGACTATATTATTTTTTTAAAGTGAATGCTTTTTATTTTATTTTTGATAAATTATATTTTAAATTATTTTTTTATCATTTTTATTTTAATCATTTAATTTTAATAAATTTTTATTTTATTACTCAATTTTTAAATGTGTTTTATTGGATTATATAATTGTTCGTAATTGCATAACAACAATATCAACATAAATTTTTATTTATAAATTAACATAATATATTGACATTCTTCTTCTCTATTATTGGAATTGTTGTCTATGATTATTGATTGTTGTTTACGAAGTTTCGAATTTTTTTTTATCCTGATATATAATTTATATCGTTTAAATAATCTAAAATCGAGACATATTTTATTTTTCATCCTTCTCAATCTCTCCTTAATTCAAATTAAAAAAATGTCTAACATAAATGAATAAATTGAGCATAAAAATCAAAGTTTAGAAGAAAATTCTCGAATATCTTTTGTTACTTAAATTGATCAAAATTAAATAAACCTTAACAATTATAATATTAAAAAAAATCAAACGATAAAATTAGAAATATTAAAATTGGGTGACCCAAACAGAATCATAACTATATTTTGGTTTGACTCTTGCCTTTGAGATCATGCTTGTTGTCTTCTGTCCTGTCCTATATTTTGTGTTGGATTTTTCATGCTTCAACAACCCACTAATATGAAAAATTTCTTTTGAGTGAAATTCTTGAACACATCTCTAAGCAAGGTGTTAATCATGCTTATTTTTAACCAACCTCGGACAATATAAAGCATGCAATTTAAAACTAATTAAAAATATCTAAATAAAATATATAATTTTTTTCTATATTAATTTATAATTTAGAGAAAAACTTATATATAATTTTATCATTTTAAAAACAAAGATCGTTATTAGCACCTCTAGTTTCCTCCATGCATGGAGAATTATGAATTTATCAATTAAAGAGATTAAATTAGTTTTAAATATATTAATCCGAATAAAAAATATCAAATTTTAATTTTACTATCGATATATACTAGAATGCTACTTTACGTTTTAAGTTAAAATTGGTGGATTTATGTACAAATAATTTCAACTCCATGTCTGATAATTTTCTTACACGTAAGCGTTATTATAAAGATATTCTTAGCATGCAAGAAAACAACTAATCCTTACACTCAGTAGGAAACATTGCAAGTTATACCCATGTCGATTAGGACAGCTACAAAAACCCATTCAAAAAGGGATTTGAGTGGTTGGGATCATTACTTCCTCGTCAAAAAGAACAGACTATAACATAACAAAACAAAATAAATTTAGGACAGGACGCCAACAGGCTTGATTCATTGTTCCAACTTTCTTCTTGCATATAACTTAAGAATTCTACTAAATTGGAGAAATGGAAGTGTATGAAAAAGAAACTACGAGGAATAATCGAGGACCTATAATCCTATTTCTTTATGCTAAAGACAAATAAGATTAGTCGAAGAGACTGAATCCCATATCGTCATCAGACTCCTCTTCCGGTTCGGGTTTCTTCTCCTCGGCAGCAGCGGCTGCAGGAGCAGCACCAGCATCAGAAGCAACAGGGGTGGCGGCGACAGCAACAGCAAACTTACTTGGATCCTGGAAGCATGGAACACTTTAGCTAATCACATTTATGGAAGTCAAAATGAAAAAAATTCAAATAAAAGTGTCGATTCTTACAGCCAGGTACTCCTTCACTTTATCAGCTTGGGGGAAGGAATACTCGGTTGCGACTGCGACAGCCAACACGTTCTTGTAGGCATTGACGAACATGTGTGGTGCAGCAGAAAGGGTTGGGTACGAAATGGCGAGAGACAATGCCGTAACCATGGAGACACCAGTAGCAAATTTCTCAATCAGGTCATCCTCAGTAAGGTCCAGCACCTCAGGGCTAAAGACCGACCCATTGTCATAAACAGACAAGACAATAAGACCATACGAGAACGGCCTGATTCCAAGCTTCGCAAGAAGAGCAGCCTCAGAAGAACCAACCTTGTCACCCTTCTTGATAAGCTCCACAGGAGTGATAATTTCAACAGTTCCCTTGTTAATCTTGGTCGGGATATTGAGCACCTAAACGCAACAAAAATATATTAGAAGCAGCCATAAACGGATAATAATCGAACATTACAACCAGAAAACAACAGTACCTGGAAGAAAGAGGTCTGGGAAGGGTCAAGACCAGTGTTGCCTGGTGGGACAACCACATCAATGGGAGCAACCAGACCAACACGAGCAGGAGCTCCAACCTGTTGACAACAAAACATGAGATCTGAACATACACAGAAACACAATAGTTTGAAACAACTACGGAATCAAATATAATCGAACTTCAACAAACCGACAACAGAGTCAAAATAGTATCACTTAAATCTTGAAACATGCCAAAACAACACAGATTGGTGTCTGGTTTATCAATTCTATTAAGCATAAACATTGCACCAAGTAGTAGCAAGAAAAACTATTACATCAAACAGAAATAGACCAGAAAACAACATAAATTATACTACAATAAAGCATTCCAATTTTCTATTAACTACATAAACTTAAATTAATGAAAAACAAAGTAATAAAAACCCACCTTGTACTTAGCCACTTCCTCACTAACTTCCTTCAAATCACCCTTAGTGAAGATCAAACCCACATTTCCCTGTTTCAAAAATAACCAAAAACTTGTTATTTTAATTTACTCAACAAATGCTTAAACCCCAAACATATACACGAAAAAGATTCGAACTTTAATATAACCTGAAGCAACGGGATGAGATTAAGGAAAGCCTGGTTCCCGGTCTTCTCAGCATGCATTCTGATGGACCTTTTCATCATCGTGTTCTTACCCATTAGTACAACCGAGTCACCACGGAGACCTTTGCGGATGTTCTGGAGCTGGTTCGAGCCCACGTTGTCGGCGGCGGCGATTAGAATCTGGGTGTACTCGTCTAGGAGTTGGCATAGTTTCGCGTCATACGCGATTTTCTTGTCGGCCTTTGAGGATTTCACTGCCATTTCGAGGGCCAAGATGATGCCGGATGATCAGTCAAGGCGGACAGCTAAAACGGCGCCGTCTCTTTAACCTCTGCTTCTGTGTTAGTGGGAAAACAGAGACTAGGGTTACAGTTGGATTATATAGAAGGAGATGAAATGAAAGGGGAATTAGGGTTTTTTTTGTGATTGTCTTTGATTGAACGGTTGAGATCTGTTCCGGATATTTTCTGTGGTGCATTTGGTATGGGCTTTGAAACTCGGGCTTGGGCTTGATTTAGGCTTTCGGCTTAAATAAGAAAAATGGTCTGCTGCACAAATTATGGTTTTGGTCCCTCTACTATGTTCATATTTAAAATATAGCTTTAACAATTTTGTCCACATATATAGGGGTGTACATTATTAGGCTCGAATTAATTGACTGAATTAGTTTTTTTCGTTAATTTAATCAATTAATTTTAAATAAGTTTGATTAATGATTAGTGTTTTAGAGAAAATTCAGTTAATGATTAATTTAATACGAAATTGGTTAATTAACTAAATTAATCAAAATTATTATATATTAAATATTAGTATATACATTGTATATATTTATTTTTGGTCATTAAAATTTTAAAAATTATAAAATAATTATTAAATTTTTATTAAATTAATATAAAATAAAAGTTTAGTGGCTAAAAAATTATTTTAGTAAAATTTAATAATCTATTATGTAATTTAGATAAAATTTTATAGTAAAATTTGGTTAATTTAAAAATCGACTGAATTAATCGAAATAATTTTGATTCGGTTAATTCGATTATGACTAATTCAGTTTTGCTATGTGTTAAAATTTTAAAATCTTTTGATTAATTCAATTATAACTAATTCAATTTGACCACCGAAAATTAACCGAATGAACACCCCCTACTCATATATACTTCTTTACAAAATTGAAAAATTAGTAGAGGACCAAAATAAGAATATAACCTGATCAATTAGCTGGCGAGCCATTTTCATGATGCTGACATGGCAACATATCATTGGACCACGTTAACAACAGAGGACCCGCTAAACAAACAAACAAAAAAAACCACCCAACGAATTCTTTCTGTTTTCTCTCAGGCAAACCTTTCTCTAATTCCTACGCAATTTCTTAATAAATCTTCTCCGGCAGCCGACAACCAAAATTTCCCTTAGAGGCTGGCTTAAACGCCACCGTTTCCTCCATGGCCTCCCCGTACAGAGATCGGACCGCCGAGTTCCGGTCACTATCCCAAACGCTTCAGAAGGTGGGAGGAGGGATCTCAGCCGCCGGTAAGAATCATCTCCAAAACGTCGGCGTTTCTCAATCACCTCCTCCTCCTGTTACATCTTCAAGATCTGAGTTCAATAGAAAGGCTTCTCTAATCGGGTTGGGCATCCATGAAACCTCTCAAAAAATTGTTCGACTCGCCAAATGTAAGCTATTTCTTTCAATTGTTCTTTTAGCTTAAACCTTTGTTTATTGATTTGTTTCCGATTGGTGTTTGACCCAGTTTGAATGTATAATTATCTAGATTTTAGCTCTTGAGAATAGAAAGTTGATTGATTTAAGTGTTAGCTTTTTATTTTTTAAAAATTGAATACAAAGATACAATATTTATCTTGGTTTTACATTTGGGGATTTTTTTAATATTATTAGCAATGGGATTTTTGAGATATTTTTTTATTTTGTTTTAATGTGATTGTTGCAGTGGCGAAAAGGTCATCAATGTTCAATGATCCGATTGTTGAAATACAGGAATTAACTGCTCTGATAAAGACTGATATTACTACCTTGAACATGGCACTTTCGGATTTGCAAACGCTTCAAAATATGGAGATTGCTGATGGTAATTACTCCGAGGATCGGGTTGTTCATTCAACAACAGTTTGTGATGACTTGAAGAACAAGTTAATGGGTGCTACAAAGCATTTCCAAGATGTGTTAACTGCGAGAACCGAGGTTTGTTTGTTTTGGTTATGCTAGAATTGTAGTCTGTTTAATAGGTATTAGGAGTGAGAACTAACAAGTGTTATTTGCAGCTATCACATTACTTATGTTGTTCTTTTGTTTTTTTTATATTGTGGTTGTCCAGAATATTAAAGCTCATGAGAATAGGAAACAGATATTTTCTAAAAGTACAACACGAGAGAATCCGTTTCAGCACCCGACAAAATCTGTTACTGAACCACCTCCTTGGTCAAGTTCTTCCATTGCCTCCGAGAGTTCGTTCCCCTCTGGGTGAGTGCTCTCGTTTCTTGTGATGCGTTTAGGAGATAATTAATGAACATCGGAATAAATAAGTACTATGGTTGGTATTACCTTGTCTTCATGTATAGGTGGCCAAATCGCTTTCTGGCTATTTTTTTGGGAATCGATAAGAATCATTTCATTCCTTGTGCTATGACTACTAGTGCACTGCAATTTAACCTATAAAATCATCCGGATTTTGGTTAACATCTTGCATAGATGCTGCACTGACCTCCTTAGATGTTATACTTCAACTCGAAATTATTCTGCCGTGGTTCCATGGATAATTACTTACCTACCATTGTACTTCTAATTTATCATATGTGCCAGTTTTTTTCAATGCAAAACGATAGCTTCTACTCTTGCTGTTTGACTAATGTATGTATTCTCCTTTTAACCAGACTGCCACCAAATGGAGTGCAAGGTGGAAGCCAACTAAGGTATGTGTATTTGTTATGGTTCATTGATGCCTGAGGTTTATATTCTTCCCATTGCTCATGTATTCTGCTTGTTGATCATATTAATGAACTAGATCCAAAATTTAGATATGTGGGTATTTATCCTTTACCATGCTTTCAGATTGAAAATTTTCTTTATTTATGTATGTGTAGATATGTATCAAACCCATACCCTTATAAAAATTTATCCTTGAGTTTAATTGTCATTTCATTTCTGCTTCCCTATTTGTTATATTTTCCCCTACGATACTTATAGGCGGAGGCCGGCCGTGGATGGCACACCTTCACACCACATGGAAATGTCCATGTTGCAGCAGGTCGTTCCCAGGCAAGAGAATTACTCTCAAGGTAGAGCTGTTGCTCTTCAAAACGTGGAATCTACAATTTCCGAACTTAGTGGGATCTTTACACATCTGGCCACAATGGTTGCACAACAAGGAGAGTTAGCTATCAGGTACGCTGTTCTTGGCTTTCTTCTCATATTTGTTTACTTAATTTCTTTTCCGGTTTAGATGTGGCAAATTTACTATATTTCTCTTGGCAAATCATCAGTTTGAAGCATTTGCTATATAAATTTATGCGTTGTGACTTGTGAGTCTGTCAAGAATCTGCCTAATTGATGTGACTTGTGAGCAGGATTGATGAGGACATGGATCAATCATTAGCTAATGTCGAAGGTGCTCGTAGTTCTCTGTTGAGGCATCTCAACCAAATATCATCAAATAGGTGGCTTTTAATCAAGATATTTGCTGCAATCATCTTTTTCCTTTTCATCTTCATCGTCTTTGTGGCTTGAAGTGGTGACTCGAGATTCCAATATATATACTTCTTATCACAGCGTGGCATTGAGATCAGCGAATGGCTTCTTTCATTATGTATATTAAATTTGCTTTGCCATGATTTTCATATGGTCCTAGCTTGTAAAAAGTTGCAGGCTTCTAGCAGTATTGAAAGTAGCATAACTCCACCATACCTTACTGGTTGTATCCATGTTGAGAACCTGATTTGTTCATCAAGAGTTGTGATGATAGCTGACAATGAATTTGATATCAGATACTATGATGATTATAATTCGAAATGATTAGTTTTCTTCTCTCGTTGTTGTTCATGCTATTATTTTTGCTTCTATTGCTGGTACTTGTTCGTATCGTAATACGTAGACGTATACCTTTTGATGAAGCGAAAACCTGTCGACCTTGAGCTAAAAGGGTTCTTTCCCGAGTCTGTATCGTTATGTTCCTGTCTTTATGTCTGCATAGGAAGAGCCTTTTCGCTGTCTTTAAAATAGATTAACTACGATCAGAATATTACCGGTGTATGTCTAAGAAACTCAACCTATAGCATCAATCCTCAGTTATTATCTCCAAAACAGGAAAAAAGAAAACAAGAAACAATACAATGTTTTGTAAGCTTGTAATTAGAGTGTGGCACAAGCATTTTTTTCATCTTATTGTTGTGGGGAACAAAGGTAATCGAATAGTTGAGGAAGTCGAACTTTAGAATCGATCTACTAAATACTAAAAAACTGAGACTCATTTTAAAATTCACACTATTTAAAAAAATCCTAGTCTAGTTTACAAAATTGATATTCGAATAAAGTCAAGTCGAATGTTTCAGGTCGAACCAAAAACATTCAACTTTCTTTCTTTTGGTTTAGGGTCAAGGTATCCACCACCTGTAACAGAGGCTAATTCTCTTGTCACGGGTGTTCTCACCAATAGAAAATGACTGATCATAAAATATAATTCATTCCTATTGGTTAGAATGAGACTTCTGGCCTCACGGTTAAGAGATAAGGTGAGTAACAATCACATCTCATGATTAAAAATTTATTTTTCTTTAATTCAAAAGTTTGATTTGCTTTTTTAAAGATATTTTTATCTAAATATCTTTTATTTTATTTTATAAAATAAAATTCTACACTCTAATAATTCATTTTCTTTAAAAAAATTATTGACTTAAAGGTGGTTAAGGGACTTAAACTTTTTAAAAAATTGAATTAAACCCCTGAATTTTTTATACCCATTTAAGTTTCAAAACTAATAAACTTAATCAATCAAGTTATTTGACTGATTATTAGAGAGTTACAAGATTTTTGAATTCATAGTTCATTTTCTACACTCTCTAAATATAGTTCATTTCCTTTAAAGGTATAAAGATAATTTTAATACATAATGTTTATAGTTTTTACCGTTTTGGCTCTTATTCTTTTTTTAGATAAATTTAACCCTTAACCTATATCTTTTTGACAAATAGCTTATTTTTTAACTATCATGATAATTGAACCGTTAAAAATCTAACAATAACGACATGTCATATGCATATAATAATATATTTTAAATAACATGACATCTAATCTATCAAATACATATATATATATATATGAAATATAATTTTATTCTAATATAAAATATAAAACAATTAAAATTCAAATAAAATATTAAAAAATAATTAATTCTAAAACAAAAGACTACTAAACATTCTCAACCCTAACTACGATAGAATCAAAGTCTTATCTTAAAAAAAATATGAACACAGTTCGAAATTAATTAATTCTTTAAAGATATGATTTTCATTCTATCATAGTTAGAGTTGAGAATGCTTACATTTTATTTTAGAATTAATTAATTTTTTAATATTTTATTTGAATTTTAATTGTTTTATATTTCATATTAGAATAAAATTATATTTCATATATATATATTTGATAGGTTAGATGTCATGTCATTTAAAATATATTATCATATGCATATGATATGTCATCATTGTTAGATTTTGAACGATTCAGTTATCATGGTAGTTAGAAAATAAATTATTTGTCAAAAAGATATAGGTTAAGGGCTGTAATAACCCATTTCTACCCAAATAAATCCATCCACCAACCAAGCCCAGTATACACTACAAGCCCAACCCAAAAATAAAATAAACCCTATATCTAAAAAGACAGAACCCTAGCCACCTTAACCCTCTGCCGCCGCCGCCACCGGCGACCACTCAAATCCGAGCGTGAGATGCACGCGCTCTCCCATTGGATCTTCAAGCCGGCCACGGCCCAAGCACCGCCCCACCGCCTTAGTCACTTCGGATCTGCAAGATCAGAGAAAGATTTAAGTTTTTTATAATATTCTAATGTAATATTTTAAGCATAAAATGTGGGTATATAAACCCACATAAGAATCTTGTAAAAGGGGGAGTTTTTCGAACAAGAAATAAAAAAAAGAGGATACATTCGGAGAAAAAAATAAGAAAAATAACACCAATATTCGAAACTAATCGGAAAAGAGAAAGGAGAAACCGAGAGCAAATCGGCAGTAAAAAGAAAAGGTAAAAGAACCGAAAATCACTTATCTTTCTCCTTAGATCTAGGCTTGCATGCTTGCGTTCTTGAAAAACCGACCCCAGATCTACAATCTTCGCGTTGAAACGAACCGGAAAAGATCTACCTTTTCGATTTCCGACCACCGGTGCGGCGGCCGGCGACCGTGTGCGGCGGACGGAGGCTGGCCGGCCGGCCCTTGCTTCAGAGAAATACATGAACATCAAAGGGATGCTTTGATAAAATGAAGAGCAAATGAAATTTTAAGCCAAAAAAGGGGTATTTATATTAGATACAAAACAACGTCGTTTTGGTTCAGTGACCCATGGATCAACCCGCATTCAGCACCCGACCCGCGTTCAACCCGAAAAAAGAGAGTAATCGCATGCGCAGTCCTTGGACTCTCCAGTATCCTCCCCTTTGGCTTTTCAGTTTATATTTTGTTTAATTTTAGTCACTATTTTTATTATTTTACCCTTATATTTTTTTGTTTTGTTCAATTTGGTCACTTTTAATTTTATATTATATATTAATATAATATATATATTATGTGTAATTAAAATTTTAATTCGATTGACTTTTTTTTGTATATATTATAATTATGATTATAATTATAATTATAATTAATATAACATATTACCATATTTGATTTTTACCATATTTGTTTTAGTTAATATATGTTATAACTTTGACTTTTAATATATGTTTCCATATAAATATATATTATGAAATTATTATTATATGTTAGTAACTATATATTTATGTAAATTATTCTATGTTATTATTATCTTTATTATTACCATATATTATAGTAGTAGTAGTAATTTTTTATTATATTATTATTAACTTTAGTATGTTTTTTTATCTAGTTTGGTTTATTTTATTATTATTAAATATAAAAATAATGCTTATTTTATTTTTATTATATTTACTTATTTTATTTTGTTATTATTATCTTGTTATAAATATATATAAATTATGTTTATATTATATATTATATTATATTATTATAACTTATTATTAGTAGTAGTGGTAGTAACGACAGTAGTAATTTTTTTATGTTTCTAACTTTATTTTGTTTATTTAATTATTTATTTATTTTGGTTCATATTATTATGATTAAATGTTTTCTTTTGTATTTTTATTATATTTTCGTTCTGTAGAAATTATTATCCCAATGTATTCTATTGGGAGTAGCATCCCGTTCTTCGGGTGTTATCTCTTTTGAATCGTCGTGGATATTAGGGTATGCATTTTAATTAAAAAATAATTTAATTTGAATTTTATATTTTTTAAAAATTACGATGCGAACCTTTAGGTACCAATTTTGGGCGTTATGGGGGTGTTAATCCTTCCCCAAACGTAACCAACTCCCGAACCCATCTCTGGTTTTGTTGTAATAGTTTTCGAGCTGTTTTTATAGAATATAACGATTACTTATCTAAAAAAAGTCTGGAGAAAGTTAGAATAAAATTTATAATCTAAGAATAAAATTAAAAGGACTAATTAAAAATAAAAATTATAATGTAAGGATGTATTGTGTATTATTATTATTTTATAAAAAAATCTAAAAAATCTAACCCTAACACCTAAACCTAACTTTTACATCCTACAAACTAAACCCTAAACCCTAAAATTGAAAGGTTTGTATAAAGTTTATACAAATTTATGTATCATAATATTTTTTTTAAATAATATCTATTAGAATTTTTTTTATTTACAATTAGAATTTTAAGTTTAGGTTAAGGTTTTAGATTTTATAGTTTATAAATACGAAAGATCAAATAATTTTTTTTATACAATTTGTGTATCAAAATATAACTTATTATCTATTTTGTGTATAAACTAAGAACATTATGTCTATTTATGTCATTAAAGGATACAAATCGTCTACCTCCTAATCGTACCTTTATTAGTATCTCCACTTTAAATTAATGAGTTTAGGATTTAAGATTTAAAGTTTAAAATTAAGGTTTATGATGTAGAAAACTAAGATTAGGGTTTAAAATTTAATTTTTTAAGATTTTTAAATATGGTACATGAAATGAAACATTATTAGAAGAGATTTATACTTGTCGTTAAGATTCTTAGATCTATTTTTTTTGTTTGCCTTCTCGTTTCAAGGTTTAGTAATAACTGATCTATATTGATCAAACTATTTATCACTTTGATCAGCACCATTTTTTTAATTTATTAAATTTTACTTATAAACGATATATATTAACTTATTAATCCGGATTGATCCCGTCGCATAAATCATATAAAGAAGCCGAAGCAATGGTAAAAGCTTCCACGGTCACCCTCATTTCCTTGGCATTATGCTTCCCATGCCTCCTTAGCTTCGCCCACGGCACACTTTTAGTGGGGTAGAGTCTTGTGCGACCCTTGCCGAGAAGGAATAGGCACCGAGTTTCAGCCGAGTAACAATCGAATCCACAACCATCAATTCACTATTAGAATTACAGCGAGAATAGAGGAGGGAAGCTGGAGGCTCAACAACCAATGATTATGGATTATAGTTTGCTCCAGGGAATACTTTTGACATTGGACTCCACTCTTTTTCCGATACGGATTGGGGAAACGACCCTGATGATAGTCGTTCTATCTCTGGCCATTGCACTTACCTGGGCATGCATTTGATTTCTTGGAGTTCTCGCAAGCAACGAGCTGTGTCTCGCTCTATAGTTAAAGTAGAATTTCCAAGTATTGCTGCTGCTGCTGATGTCTTGTGGGTCCAGGCTGCACTCCAAGAGATGAATGTTCTTCCAGTAGAGCCTCCTGTCATCCGGAATGACAATACGAGTGCAGTTGCACTTGCAGCCAACCTAGTCATGCATGCTAAAACGAAACATGTCGATTTTGATCTCTTCTTTGTTCGAGAGAAAGTTCTTTCTCAGGCTTTACAGGTCAACTATGTTCCCGCAGCTAATCAGGCGATATTTTCACTAAACCTATCTCAGTAGCAGTGTTCGTCGATTTTTTGCTCCCAACTTTGTGTTCGAAAGATTTCAAAACTTGAAGAAACATGGGAAATATTAGAATTACAACGAGAATAAAGGAAGGAAGCTGAAGGGTCAACAAATTTTGTTATACCAGCTCACTGTCCAGCTCATCAGCATTCACGTGAATGCATGTATTCCAGAAACTTTCTATTAGGGTTTTTGAATACTATAAATTTGGTGCTATTCTCTCAATGTAAATACACGATTTCAATGAAAAGGAAGTTCATTCTTATATGCTTTTCGGTATTCTTAACACTCACTACACTAATCTTCATTTATTTTCCGACTTAATCGTTACATGTTCATTCACATATGTTGTTCGTATTTCATTTTCAGAAGCCGAAGTGTCGATATGCGAAGACGACAAGCATAAACAAGTGATGAATAAGAAGGGAAGTGCCAATGAAAATGGAGTATACCAATTTGATTGCAAGGATTGTAATTTTGAATCCAACTTTTGCCATGTCTCCTTGGAGCATAATCCTAATGAAGAATGCAATACATTTTCCTTCAAGGATTGGCTGATACAAAGACCCGAGAGTGCGCTAATCTAATCTGGCCCGACATTCTTCATGCTCCCGACGTGTTCTTTGAGCACCTGGATGACAAAATTCAGACCGATAAAATAAAATGTAGACCGTTACTCAGAAAGCATGGTGTACTTCCCGCGATCAAGCATACTATTTTATCAAAGTTATGAGTTACAAGTACTACTCATTAACTAATAAACCTTCCACCCTTGCTCGAGAGGCTCAAACAAGTGAAAGCTCATTGAGTTAGACTCTGAGCATTGGGCAGCCACCTTCCCCTTGTAAGTTATGAACCCCTTTTAAGCAAAACCCAACAATAGAAAAGTTTGGTTTTGGTGGCGATGACAATAACATTGGCGTCTCGCTCAATGGGGACCGAGGGCCAATGCTGATCCAGTGCAAGGCGACACGCATCGGATTAAGAGAGTAGCAAGTGTGACTCCAACATTTACATCACCATGAAAATCAAATGATTCCATCAACATGATCTTAAAATATCAAGCATACATGAAGTCTTTCAAGCGTTACCCCGCAAAGCTTGATGAAACAAGCATTTGTGAACCACATAGAGTCAATCCTGACTTTCAAGTCCAATCATACTCAATAAGCCAGGGCCCATTCAACAATTAACTAACAAAAAACCCAAAGATCAAACATAGAACATACAAAAAAACTTAAACCTTGAAGTCAACATGAGAATCAAGTATGTCTCCATCAACATGATGTTAAAATACCAAACGTAAATCACATGAAAATCACATTGTACTCGTAAGCTTATAAAGGCATAGAGTTCAAAACATGCAGAGAGAAAGCTTTCAAGCATTATCCGGCAAAGCTTGATGAAGCAAGCATTTGTGAGTTAACCACACAACGCAATCCTAATTTTCAAGTTCAATCATCTACAATCACATTCAATAAGCCAGGGTCGATTCAACAATTAACTAACAAAAGACTCAAAGATCAAACATTGAACATACAACAAATAATTAAACTTTGAAGTCAACATGAGAATCAAGTATGATTCCCTCAACAATGTCTTAGAATACCAAACATACATAAATCATATGAAAATCACATTGTACTCGTAAGTTTATAAATGCATAGAGTTCGAAACACGCAGAGAGAAACCTTTCGAGCATTATCCAGCAAAGCTTGATGAAGCAAGCATTTGTATGTTAACCACACCACACAATGTCAATCCTAGTTTTCAAGTTCAATCGCCTACAATCATAAGCAATAAAAGCCAGAAACCATACAACAATTAACTAACACAAAAGCCAAAGATTTATTCTTGTAGCAGAAGAAATTAGCACATAAAACACAACAGAGTTATTCTCAGCTCACTTGTTCTTTGATCGTTTTAATCTCAAACATTAAAAACACAAACCCATTATCAGATCACAAATTATATACACAAATATTTATAAATATAAGCAGTTATTATGGTAACCTTCATCAGCATTATCATTGTCTGAGAAAAC
Organism: Abelmoschus esculentus; assembly: GCA_035048815.1. Taxonomy (NCBI): domain Eukaryota; kingdom Viridiplantae; phylum Streptophyta; class Magnoliopsida; order Malvales; family Malvaceae; genus Abelmoschus; species Abelmoschus esculentus. The sequence goes on from JAUCBN010000021.1 coordinate 536,036, forward strand.
CCATCAATAATCTGGGCGGTGATAATCACTATAATCATCCCTTTCCTTTGAAGTCACTTCATGCTCGACCCTTTCACCAATCTTTTCTTCTTCGTATTTCAATCCTTCTTCTAACGCCATTCCGCCTAAAGCCCCGGCTACAGTTCCAACAGCTAATCCAGTTCCCAACCCAACTTTAGGGCCTCCTCGAGGCTTCTGATCATACGGGGAGTAATCTACGGGTGCCGATGGAGTGCCATAGCTTGAGGCTCGTTCAAAGAAGGGGCGTGGAGGCATGGGTGGAGGCGGGGAAGCGTAGTAATGGCTGGAGTAATAGGGAGAGTAACCCTCGGGGACGGAGGAGTAAGGCGTCGTTGGTGGAGGAGGAGATGTTGACGGCGGCGGTGGCGGTGGGGGAAGAGAGACGTAAGGTGGAGCAGAGTATCTAGGTGGAGGAGGGGCATTTGTGTAATAATAGCTAGGAGGAGCAAAATGGTAATCATGAGATGGAGGAAGGGGACGTTCTCGGATCCCGAGTTTCATTCGGATCTTACCTTGGGGACGACCCGATGGTCGGAGAAGAGGGAACGTTCGGATCTTGGAACTATCATCCGGGTCGGATAATCCCTTGAGTTCAACCCGGAGGGTGGCCACCAAAGGCTTCGGAGTTTCCGAGGGTTTGGAGTGGAAGATCTCGAGAGTCAAAACGGCGTCGTGGAGAGGAACAACGAGTGGAAGGGTGAAACGCTCGTTCCAAACCGGACGTGTTGAGCCGGAATCGTCAGATCGGGTCGAGAGACGTCGATCTGGATCGATCCAGAAGACTGCGTAGGGCTTTAGATCGCCGTTTTGCCAGTTGACGTTTTTCAGATGCTTGGCTGACACGATCGTGAGTTCGAGATCGAACGGTCTTGGTGGCGGCGGCCGGGAGTGAGTCGCCATGACGGTAGCTGTTGCGGTGGGTTTTGGTAGTTGATTATTCTAACGTGCACCGGATCAAGTGGCGCGTAAAATAGTTGGGATTTTTCTGAAAGACAATCAGGGACTGGAGATTGCTTAGGAAGGGGAGAAAAGAAAAAGAGCAGTGAAAATGACGGTTTTAGCCTCAGTAGTTGGCGGGTTTTTATTGTGATCATGCGTGTATCCGTTTTGGAATAGTATACTATAGTTTGGTCAAATTGTCTATTAGGTCCATGTATTGTTTTTTTTTTCGGATTTAGTCCATTTATTAAATTTTAATATTTTAGTTTTTCAAAATCAAGTATTTTCAGCTATTTTATATTATAATTTAAATTGTTTATTCAAAATTCTTATATAGTTTATCCTTATATATCTATTTAAATTGTATATGTATTGTTTTTTTTATCATTCGTATAGAGTTTATGTTTATTCAAAATTCGATGTATTAAAAAACAATTAAACTATAAGTACAAGAATAGTATTTTTTTTAATCAAATAAAGATATTATATTTTTATATCGTAATTACAATTCATATAAGATATAACAACACAAACATCTTTAGTCATTAGATTAATTAATAGATCTTAGTATAAGATATGATTTCATTAAATTTAAAACTAATAAATCTTAAAAATTAAACTAGAAAAAATTAGAGAATATTAATTTAATTTTAGGGTAAACTATATAAATAGTCACCGTACTATTGGATTGATGTTGAAATGGTCATTATTATTTAAAAAACGATAAATATACCACTTAACTATTAAAATGGTTCCAATATATTCACCGACCATTAAAAATTAATAGACTGATGACGTAACAATTAAAAATAAAATAGAATAATTCTTTTTTTTAATTAACTAATATTGATTACAATAGTATTTGTTCTAAAATATAATCTCCACCATTTGACATTGATCGCTCAATTACTTTGCTGACATCATTGATATTTGAACCTGTGACCTTTAAGAACAACAACAATTTCTTGAACCACTTGAGTTAGAGGGCTCATGCAATAAATATTTTTCTTTTGTACGATAAGTTTAGACATTGTTATTTATTTTTTAAAACTCAGGGGAGGAATTATTAAAATATTGTGATTGGAAACTTTATTTTTAAAAATATGGTTCACACATCATTATTTTCCACAATATTGTGGATTACTGTAACGTTCAGAAGGTCTCATGCATACAACCCGTCTTTGAACAGTGATTCAAATAAAAAAAATAATATTTCGACAAAGACCTCATGCATACAACCCGACTTTGAATAGTGATTTGAAGAAAAAAAAATGACAAAGGCTGCATGCATGTGTAAACACTATTCAAAGTCGGGTTGTAAACCCTTGGCCTTTGTCGAAATATTATTTTTTATTCGAATTACTGTTCAAAAACGGGTGTATACATGAGGTCTTCTGAACGCTATAGTGATCCATAATATTATAAAAAATAATGATGTTGAACCATATTTTTGAAAATAAAATTTTCAATATTTTAATAATTCCTCCCTTTTCTGGCCAAATTGCTTTTCATTTTGACTTGAGAAATGTTTTTTAAAATTAAAAAATTTTAGCTTTTAAATTTTTCAAAAATACTTTTAAATGAAATTATTTATTTATTTATTTTTGTTTATATTATTAATTTTTTATATTTGTAAAAAAATATTAAATATTTACCCAAAAATATTTTTGATAATAATATTAAATACTTATATTTAAATCAAACAATCCAAAAATACTTTTTAAAATACTTCTTAAAAGTATTTTTCAGATGAAACTGATCCCAAATTTTCTCATATTTATATTAGGAGAGATTATATCATGGTCTCTTTCTACTACGTTATCCGTGATTCATATAATAAGTTTGTTCATCTTTAAATAACTATTTGAATAAATGTTAACCATCTTCAGCAAATTGGATCGCCTTCACATTATTCCTGTCTCGGAGACGTGGGATAACTCTTAGGTAGCGTCCCGTGTTTCATAGCTTTCATCTATCTTAATCTTCCTTGTTCAATTGCTGTTAGGGCCACCTTTGATTTCAAACTGCAGATTGTCGATTGCCTTGGTCGCCTTGGTCCTCCAGCTCCAACCAATGTACGTCAATGTCCTGCTTCTAGTCCAGTGTACTAGTCAAAACTAAGAACATATGAGCAATGACTGGCTGTGTTAGGGTGGTGGGGGTACATTAAAGGTTTCCGTGTGGGTCAGTTTGTGCTCTCAGGGACCAGCAAGCCCTGACGACTGGACTGAAACGAAAAGATACAAAGGAAGACTTCTGACTTGCAAAGCAATAAGAACATATTTCTATTGGATTAAGGAAAGTAGCCTGCAAAATCACTAACATATGTTATCATCAAAATCTACTGAAAATAAGCTCAACCATGGCCACACTTGCTTGGTTCATCACCCTTCTTGCTATTGGGGAAACCGGGTTATTTCCCACACGAATGTAGCTTCAAATTTGAGTTGAAATGTCAAAATTGAAACCACCAAAGTTTGCATAGCAAACAAACCCATCAAACTATTGAATATTGTTATCCAAAGAAACCCCCAATAAACAACCAAAATAAATAATGGAGAGAACACAGAGAATTTACGAGGTTCGACAAATGTCTACTCCTCAGGCACCACCACCGGATGATAACTTCACTATTACCAAAAATGGTACAAACAAATGGAATTTCCAAGAATTCACGAATACAACAAATGGGAGAAGAAAGAACCAAATGGGAGAGATGATTATGATTTTTGGGATGATATGAAATGAAAACTTTATCCCTATTTATAGTTAGGCTCTAAGGACTAAACCTGTAAATAGCCTAATATTTAAGGACCCAAAAATAATTTTCTAATACACCATTTAATACCAAATTAAATGGCTCAATTTAATTTCTATTAAATGGGTATATTAAATTCAAATTAATGGCCATGAAACTTACGTTTCAAGCCATATGTAACAAATCTTCACCTTGGCTTGAAATTCACAAAGCTTCTCTAAGTCTTCTTCAACTCCCCAAAATAAAGTTATCTTCTGCAGTGCCTCCAAATGCGCTCACGAGCGCCATACACCCGAAGGTGCTCAAACTCGCAGGATATTAATCAAGTTCAAACAATAACTGAACTTGATTGCTGTTACCACCTTGGTCAACATATCTGCAGGATTTTATGATGTTACAATCTTCTGAAGTAGAATCTTTCCTTCTTCAAAGATCTCCCGCACAAAGTGATACCTCACGTCGATGTGCTTAGTCTTTGAATGGTAGACTTGATTTTTTGCTAAATGGATATCACTCTGACTGTCACAATAGAGACTAATGTGACTTTGAACAACTCCCAAGTCTTCCAACAATCCGTTAAGCCAAATCGCTTCTTTAACAGACTCTGAAACTATCATATACTCTGCCTCTGTAGTAGACAAAGCCACCGTAGACTGTAAAATAGACCTCCAACTCACTGACGTTTTTGCTAGAATAAATAAATATCCAGTAGTTGATCGACGCTTATCCAAATCACCAGCATAGTCGGAATCAACATATACAACAATAATCTGACCAAGTTCTTCATCCTTCTCAAACACTAAACCAACATCTACGGTTTGTTGGAGATACTGTAGAATCCATTTTACAGCTTGTCAATGTCCTTTTCCAGGATCATGCATGTACCTGCTCACAACTCCAACTGCTTGTGAAATGTCAGGCCGCGTACACATCATCGCATACATCAAGCTCCCTACTGCATTAGCATATGGAACTTTTGTCATATATTCTCGCTCTTCATCAGTTTTAGGAGATAACTAAGAACTAAGTTTCAAATGAGAAGCGAGTGAGGTACTTACATGTTTTGTATTATCATTCATACCAAAACATTGTAATACCTTTTTCAAATATTGCTTCTGAGTTAAACAAAGTCTGCCTCTCCGTCTGTCTCTACTTATCTCCATGCTGAAAATCTTCTTGGCCTCACCAAGATCTTTCATCTCAAACTCTTGATTCAACTGAGCTTTCAATCTGTCAATCTCTTGTTGACTCTTTGAAGCGATCAACATATCATCAACATACAAGAGAAGATAAATGAAAGAACCATCTTGTAGCTTTCGCAAATACACACAATGATCGTATTTGCTTCTTGTGTACCTCTGCCTCATCATAAAACTATCAAATCACTTGTACCACTGCCTCAGAGATTGTTTTAATCCATAAAGCGATTTGTTCAACTTGCAAACCCATTTCTCACCACCAACATTCATATATCCTTCTGGCTGAGTCATATAGATCTCATCTTCTAAATCACCATGCAAGAAAGTCGTCTTTACATCGAGTTGAACTAGCTCCAAATTCAATTGTGCTATCAAGGCTAACAATATTCTAATGGAGGAATGCTTTACAACAGGGGAAAATACTTCATTGTAGTCAATTCCCTCCTTCTGAGTGTAGCCTTTAGCTACCAATCTTGTCTTGTAGCGAACATCTTTCTTGCTGGGAGATCCATCTTTCTTTGCAAATATCCACTTGCATCCAATTGGCATTTTACCTTTCGGTAAATACGTCAAATCTCAGGTGTTATTCTTCTAGAGAGATTGCATTTCTTCATCCATGACAATTTTCCACTTATCACTTTCTAAGCTTTGCATTGCTTCTTGATAAGTGATAGAGATACCATCATCAACAACCGAGAGGGCATAGGCCATCATATCTGTAAATCGAGCAGGTTTACGAATTTCTCTCCTTGGCCTTCTAACTGCAAGTGGTTTTGGTGTCTCCAATGGTTCTTGGGTTTAAACATCATCATCTTCTAATTCATCTATTTGAGTTAGAGAATCAGTAACATCAATTATTGGGTTAATCATCGTTCGTTGAAGCTCCACCTGTTTTGGAGTACACTCCACTTGCTGTGGAGTATTACCCGTCTGAACATCTCCATTTGTTACCTTCTTCAACATGACAGATTCATCAAAGGTAACATCTCTACTACAAATTATCTTCTTTGTCTCCAAGCATCAAAGATGAAACCCCTTCACTCCATGGGTGATTCCCATAAAGAGAGTCTTCTTTGCTCTAGGATCAAGCTTTGACTCCTTTACATGATAGTATGCAGTGGATCCAAATACATGTAAGGAATCATAATCTGTAGCAGGTTTTCCCGACCAAACCTCCAATGGTATTTTTCCTTCAATCGCTGATGACGGTAGACGATTAATGAGATGACCAGCATATGTCACAGCCTCAGCCCAAAATGATTTGTCCAACCCAGCATTGGATAACATACATCGAACTTTCTCAAGTAACGTTCGATTCATACGCTCTGCCACCCCATTCTGTTGTGGTGTATGTCTAACAGTGAGATTTGACAAACGTCAAAGAGCGGATCACTTCTATATTCCCCTCCATTGTCCGTCCTAAGTCGTTTAATTCTCTTGCCAGTCTGGTTCTCGATCATATTTTTCCACTTTAGGCAAACTTTGAGAACTTCATCTTTAGACTTCATTGTATACACCAAAACTCTTCTGGAAAAGTCATCAACAAAAGTTATAAAATAGTGTTTTCCTCCCAATGATACTGTTTTGGAAGGACCCCACACATCTGAGTGAACATAATCCAAAATACCTTTCGTATTATGGATAACAGTGCCGAATTTCACTCTCTTTTGCTTTCTCAAAACACAATGCTCATAAAAGTTTAACTTACAAGCCTTTGCACCTTTCAACAATCCTTGCTTTGCCAGAATTTGCAAGGATTTCTCACCAGCGTGTCCCAACCGCATATACCATAACATGGCTGAATCCAATTTGTCTCCCTTGAAAGCTACTGCTCCTGCTCCAATAACTATATTACCTTGGTAATAATACAAGTTATTTTTCCTGATGCCCTTCATTATTACCAACGCACCAGATGTAACTTTTAAAATCCCATCTCTCATAGTAACAACAAAGCCTTTAGATTCCAAGGCTCCCAACGAGATGAGATTCTTCTTTAAACTGGGCATATATCGAACATCAGTCAAAACTTTAGTTGACCCATCTTGATTCTTCAAACAAATTGAACCTATACCAACAGTTTTACAAGCGTTGTCATTGCCCATATAAACAACTCCTCCATTTAGTTCTGCTAAATCGGAGAACCACTCCCGGTTAGGAGACATATGATAGGTGCAACCCGAATCCAATATCCACTCATCTGAATAGAAAGTTGATGGTGAAGCAATTAGTGATATTTCAGAGTCACTAGTATCATGCTCTGCAACACATACATCTGGAGCAACTTTTCATTTTCATTTTCTCTTTAGCTTCGGACAATCTTTCTTCCAATGGCCTTTCTTACGGCAAAAAACACATTCATCTTTCTCAAGTATGGACTTCGACTTTGATCTCCCTCTCCACTTTGATCTTTGGCTTTTCGAGCGACCTCTTGCCACCATGGCCTCCGCTGCATTATTCTTGTTTTCTATCTTTGTTTTCTTTCTTAGCTCGTAACTATACAAAGCAACAGTTACATCTTTAAAGGACACTTCTTCCTTTCCATGAAGTAACATTGTTTTAAGGTGCTCAAATTCATCTAGAAGTGATGACAACAACGTTAAAGCCAAATCTTCATCTTTAAAAGTTTCATCCATGCCCAATAAGTCTGGCACTAACTCATTAAAGGCAGTGATATGTTCATTCATGTTGGTGCCTGGTTGATAATCAAATCGAAACAATCTTTTCTTCATGTAGAGACGATTCTGAGAGCTTTTTTTTAGGAACTTTTCCTCCAATGCTTTCCACAGCTTGCATGCAGAAGTCTCATTCTTATAGACATACTTCTGCTCCCTTGAAAGACAAGATCGAATCGTACCACACGCCATACGATTGATTGTTTTCCAATCATTCTCCATCATATCTTCAGGCATTTCTTCTTAAATGGCAACATCCAAACCTTGTTGGAATAAAGCATCTAGCACCTTACCTTGTCACATGCCGAAATGACCGGATCCATCAAACAACTCCACCGAGAAGCTTGCATTTGACATCATTCTCCTTACCGGTACAGTAAAAGAGCTTGATGCCCCAGCTGACCCGTCTTTTGCCATAACAACGAACAATATTCAATAACCGCTCTTATGCAAGAACTAGATACTGAGAACACTACACCAGGTAAGTTCCCAAGAAAGAGAGGTGGATCACACGGATCACTTAAGTACCAAGTCTTTCCTAGACAGAACTTTCCTAGACATGCAATGTCAACAATATCACAATTTTTTGCAGACCGAGCAACCGAGATAACCTTCACCGAAGCTTTGATACCAATTGTTGGGGAAACCGGGTTATTTCCCACACGAACATAGCTTCAAATTTGAGTTGAAATGTCAAAATTAAAACCACCAAAGTTTGCACAGCAAACAAACCCGTCAAACTATTGAATATTGTTATCCAAGGAAACCCCCAATGAACAACCAAAATAAATAATGGAGAGAACACAGAGAATTTACGAGGTTCGACAAATGTCTACTCCTCGGGCACCACCACCGGATGATAACTTCACTATTACCAAAAATAGTACAAACAAATGGAATTTCTAAGAATTTCCGAATATAATAAATGGGAGAAGAAAGAACCAAATGAGAGAGATGGTTAGGATTTTTTGGATGATATAAAATGAAAACTTCATCCCTATTTATAGCTAGGCTCCAGGGATTAAACCTATAAATAGCCTAATATTTAAGGACTCAAAAATAATTTTCTTATACACCATTTAATACCAAATTAAATGGCTCAATTTAATTTCTATTAAATGGGTATATTAAATTCAAATTAATGGCCATGAAACTTACGTTTCAAGCCATATGTAACACTTTCCTATGTCTCCATCGGTGTTGGGGTTGCCTTTGCTTCAACTCTGGCTGCTGGTTCGATCATGTCATGCAGTAAAGTTGGAAGGGTCATCATCCGTATTGATCAACAGTATATGTTGGGAAGTAAACTTGAGAAATTGAATTTCTCTTGCTTCCCAAACCTTGCTTATCTTGAGCTTTCTTTTTCTGGGAAGGGTGGAAGCATCCCACCACAAATTGGTGATTTATCATCCCTGGAGTACCTGGATCTTTCTTACAATTATCTAACAGGTGAGTTACCCCAATCCCTCGGAAAACTCACTCGTTTGAAAGTGTTGAGGCTTTCTTACAACTCTTTTGAAGGTTCCATCCCTTACACTTTGCGTTATCTAATCCTTTTGAAGCTGTTGGACCTATCCTACAACCGAATAACCGGACCTATCCCTCCTACTTTGGGAGACTTGGCCAATTTGACAGTGTTGGACCTATCCCATAACCAAATCACTGGTACTATCCCTTCTACCCTGGGAAACTTGAAGAATCTGGTTGCATTGAGTTCCAGTAACAACAAGCTCAGTGGTTTGATCCCTTTGTCACTATCTAATTTATCAAGTTTGAAGTACTTGTACTTCGATTCGAATCTTCTACAAGGTCCGATTCCCGGGGATATTGGAAACTTGAAGAATCTGGTTGCTTTGAACATCAGTAGCAACAAGCTTAGTGGTTTGATCCCTTCATCACTGTCAACTTTATCAAGTTTGATCGGTTTGTACCATGATTCAAATCTTTTAGAAGGTCCTTTGCCAGTAGAAGAGGGGAATTTCAGAGCTTTAAGGTACCTTCACCTCGGATTTCGGCACGGCTAGACTCCTGGATCCTGATTCTTCCAATCAAACAATGCTTGCAGGTACCTACGGATACATTGCACCAGGTAAAGCATCAAAGTTCTTGAGCTGTCTCGACCGTCCATCGTGATTCTTTTGATTCTGATTCTTTTGCTGTTGACTGCAGAACTTGCTTATACCATGGTTGTAACTGAGAAATGTGATGTGTATAGCTTTGGAGTATTGGCACTTGAAATACTCATGGGAAAGCATCCTGGTGAACTCTTGGTATCACTCTCAGCATCATCTTCCTGCCACATAATGTTAAGTGATATATTAGATCCACGCCTATCACTTCCGAGCGATCGGAGACTGGCAAACGATGTTGTTTTTGCCGCAACAATTGCCTTTGCCTGCTTAAGGTCGAACCCAAAGTTCCGGCCAACGATGAAGCGTGTGTCCCAAGAGTTTCTTTGTCGGAAAAGAGCGGTAGCAGATCGTCTGCAAGTTATACCTTTGGTGCAACTGAAGAACCATGATCTGTATATGGAAGGTGAAGATGAAATTCAGTCTGAGACTGCAGTCCTAGATGGTGAAATCCATGGAGTTCTTCAACTTAATTTCCAGTTCATATGAAGTAGTCTAGCCCTAGATTGTGTCACACAAGGTTACTTGGTCACTGCCGGTCCTACCATATCAACCACAATCCCTCCATTGCATCCAAACCTTGTGAACCCGTTGTTACCCGATACTGCCGATGCCGCGGTGGAGAAAGGTGCAAGAGAAGCTCTCCGGCTACTCATCAGCAACTCAACTCCGATCAACCCTCCATTGATTGATGTACTACCAGGAGTTCTGACTACTACGGATGAGAATAAAGGTATCCTTGTTACAGGAAGCAGGATTCTGTTCAGAGGAACTAGTCTAGAGACGTTAATGCCGCCAACGGCACTGCCGCAATGAGTTCCGCTATACGTTCTTCATCCTCCATGGCAGACAATGGCGGATGCATATAGTATATAGGGTGGGTACAGTCCCGCGTAAACTTTTTAAAATTTATACATTCGTCTTCGATTTTTGAAAATTTTATAAATTAGTCTTTAAATTTGTTAATATATATAAGTTGTGTTCACACGAAATTTTAAAATTTTATGTATGTTCACTTTCAAATATTTTTTTGGACCCGCCACTGATGGTAGATAGCTTTATAAGACAATGTTGCAGCAGCCGTGATATAATCCTGATACGAAAAAGCTGATTCAAGCCGATAAAATTAAACTCTAAAACTCTAAAATCAAAATATCTTAAATTTCAAAATATAAAAAATTAAAATTTATAAACCTTAAAATCTTAACCATTAAATTTCGAATACGAATTAATTATCATGTGAGATTTGCATCAGTGGAAAATGAAAATCCAATGAACCAATACAGTAATGTCAGTAGCAAATCTAACCACAAATAAAAGAGTGGAAAATATATTAATAGAGACTTTTCATGAGCATTTAAAAGAATTAATAAATAAAATTATAAGAAAAAAAGAAAATAATCAACACCATAAGTTCAAACTTCCAAGTTAAGAGGGTGAGATTCATTAACGTGGCTAGTTTGGTGTACTCGACTCGAAAAAATTAAATGTCTCGATTTAAGATAAAAATACTTGATTTATTTGAATTCAACCCATAATTTTATAAATTTGACTTAAAAAAATAAAGTTCGAGTTGTAAAATAAAAATTTGAATAACTCAAAACTTTTACTAATTAAAGAATTTATTTTTAGTTCGATATGAATCTTTTAATTTTTTTATGATATATAAAAATATAAAAAAATGTTATCATATATAAAAATATGAAGAAAAATATATATTTATCTTATATAATTAGAGAAAGTCGTTTAAATTAAAATTAAATCATATTATATCATAATAAATAATTATAATTAAATATTTATAAAAACTAAAATTCAACTCGAGTCAACTCAGATTTTTTATTTTAAAATAATATTTCCTGTTTCCATTTATCGAAAAGATATGAACATGCCAACGTCCATCAATGTCTGTGCCGGCCTGGAGGATTGGGTTCTTAAAATATAATAAAAGGTTTAAGAAGAATATTTATATTTTTATCTAATTTTTAATTTAACATTTGTATTAATTTTTTAAGTTTATTATTTTTGAATTATCTTTTAGATATCACTTTGTCTCAATGGGAATTATATATATCTGTATAAACTTTTAATTCTAAGGTTATTTTCTAGGATAAATTATCTAAATTATTATTTAAATTTATTTTGTTAATTAAAATTTTAAAATATTTAATTTATTCACAAAAGATTAAATATTAATATTTTTATTATTTTATTGTTCACCATCATAAAATGTATATCACAAATATTGATCAGTCGTTTTATCTCGTTTTATAAATCTAAATTTAATTTTTATTTTGTTAAAAAATCTTTTAAAATTCTTAAATCAGATAAATTAATTTTTTGATCTCTATTTCTAACTGATGAATAAAACCCTTCCTCGGTATGTTATTTTTTCGTACTATTAAAAATTTTATTGTTCGATTTAAAAAAATTCTCTATTCATCGATAAATAAATATTATCGTAAAATTAACGAAAGAGTAACAAAAATTCATCGATAAATTATGTAATTTATTTTTTATATATAATACTTTTGAATATGTTGATAGATTGGTCGGCCAGCTTTGCTTTTATTTTAAATAGGAAATTGAATAGAAAAAGCATCTTATTCCAATCTTGAACTAAAGCACAAATATATATATATATATATATATATATATATTGACCCTAAGGCCAATTCCATTAAATTAATTATACACCTTTAATAATACACTAAAATAATAATGATATGAAAATGATATATATGTCAATATATCGATTTGTATAACATAAATTAATACGATATTTTTTAGATAAATTGAATTTTATTCATTAAAAAAACATAAAAACAAGTATCTTTATAAAGAATAACCTTCAAACTTTTTGTACAAGTATGTCTACTCACATAGCTCCCAATTTTTAACTAAAGAATTGCCGGAAATTTTAAGATTGTAATCAACTAACTTAAGTCTAACATCATTCTTTACGAAAAAAACACATGCAACGTTTGTCGGTAGGAACGGTTCAAAGATTTTAAGGTCCTTGTACAATTTATTAGAATATGACTCTCAAAAGTAATTGTCTATAACCTCCACTAGTTATAAAATCGTAGCCCTTAGAAAAAAAATATCCTTTTTAGGGCCCCTGTGCAATCGTTTCTATCGCGTCTGTCCAAAACCTCACTACTTCTACAAAATCAAAAGTAGTATGAATAATCAATAAGATTCTATAATCATTTATCGCATTTAAGAAATAGTTATAACTTTTTAACAATTATAACCCATCTTTCTTAATAGTATTTTTAAAAAATTTCAATGAATTTCGAGATTAACATCACCTAATGAATGTAGTTTATCAAAATTTTAGGGCCCTCCATTTTAAGCGGTCTTGTGCGGTTGCTCCTATAGCGCCTGTCCAGAACCCCACTGCTTATCAATAGCGTTTTTCATGGATTCTACAATTGGGTTCAATTCAAAAAAATAATTTAAACACCTAAATTTTAACATTTATTTAAAAAATATATAGCTTAAGCGCTTATTTAACACTTAACAAAAAAGATAGATTTACCATTATGTGATATTTAATGGTTTTTATATAAATATGAAAGCCAATATATTATAGTATTAAATTCTTAATTTATGCATTGATTTATTTATTGTTACTAGTATAATACATAAAAATATATAAATTTAAATATCTTTTGATTTACGAACGAAAAATATTTAAATAATATATTTTTCCCCACAATATGAATTTGAAAGAAACCATTGGTTATATTTTTAGTGCATATTTTTCATAAATCAACTTTCATTAGCTTGATTGGTGAGAGTTATCGATCGGTCCTTAAACTTTATGCTTTCCAATCCAAACCTAAAGGAAGTGACAAAGTATCTTTTGGAGATTTCTTTGACATATTTATTTGTTTTGGAGGGATTAAAAAAATATTTTTTTAGATTAAAGATCCAAATCGTAATATTATGAAAAGAACGAATAAAATTGAAAGATGAATATTTATACTACTTGATTCGAATTAATCGATTCATAAATTGAATAATAATGATTATAACATAAAAATTACTATGATTTTCCTTCTCTTAACTAAGTATTCTACTTCTTATAAACGTCAAAAACAGTGGCGGATCCAGAAATATATGTGAGGGTGTGCACAAATCAAAATATATTTTAAGATAAGCATAAGTCATAAAAATCTTAAAATTTTAAGGTGGGCACAATCATACAAATTTAAGGACTAATTCAAAAAAAATCAAAAATCAAAGCCAAATGTATAAAATTTTAAAAATTCAAGGTGAGTACGTGTCCACCTCGGTTGTATGTGCATCCGTTACTACTCGGAAAAATTATATAATAAATCATTCATGTTACGTTATTCATGAAATCAAACAATCAATTATATTTATTTTTTTATTTTTTTATTTCATTTTTTTATTAAGTGAATCTTCACTAAAATTTACTGTAAATTAAATTTTAAAATAATTTTTAGAATATTTTTAATTAATTGATCTCATGAATAACACAATAAAAATTACTCATGATATAATTTTTCTTCTATGCGACTTATAAATAATTTTTACTAAATAAATGATATATTATAATAATATAAAAGAGGCGGCAGTTTTTAAATATATATTTTATAAATTTTAATTAATTAAAATATTTAATAAATTAAAATTAAAAATAATTAAAAAAATATCTATACAAGACGATTTTATTGGGACATGAGCATGCTTTGAAATTATATAAAATTCTTATTTTATTTAAAATATCCATATTTTAATTTCTTAATTTTATATTAAAAATAAAAATATATATTATTTCTAAAATATATTAAACATGTATCTCTGATTGATATTTTTCAAAATAAATAAATAAAACACATAAAACTTGATAATTAATATACTATATAATAATCTTGGGAAGAAACTAAGAAAATAAAAACAAGACAAAAAAAACCAGAAATATTTAATTTAAAAAATATGTTTTGAAGTGAAAATTAAGATAAAACAAAATAAGTTAAAATGTCTTAATCTTTCATTTAAAAGAGAGGATTGGATTGCCGTTAATAATAATAATTTTGGTTTTATTTACAAGTATTTTTAACATATAGATTAATATAATTTTTATTTTATTAAAAAAATAGTTTTATTTAATTTACGAGTATTTTTAACATACAACTTAATATAATATTTATATTAATCATATTTATATTTATTCATAAATTAAAAGATATTAAACGTTTAAAAATGTTTGATTTTATGTCATATATAATGTACCAACAACGTAACAACTAAGTTGAACTCAATCGACTATACGTATAAATATTTTAATATTTAGGATATAATTTTATACGATGCATATACTATCAAAATTTCTCTTTACCTACAAATTAAAAAAATATATCGAATATTTAAATATATTTAATATTGTATTATTTTATATATTTTATATTAATAACAATATCAATCAAATTAAATTTAATTGATAAATATTTTAATTATTTTTATTTAATCATCGATATTCAAATTCGGATAAAATTTTACAGAAATCAAATATGAAGACGACATTCTCAATTTGATTCTAATCGTTTACACCATCAAATTTTAAACTCTTAATCTTACTTAAAAAACTTTCATCTCATTAAACCAATTAATCGATAATAATAATATTAAATATTTTTTAAAATGACAACATTTAATATTATGAAAATATCATTTTCATCTTATCTCAAAATTAGATGAAAAGGCTGACGACTCATAAATAATATGTATTCTTGAAGTTTGAACGGGAATACAATAATAATTATGAAATGAAAAATCGAATATATTATCTATATAAATAATAGAATTAGATAATAAAATATAAATATTTAAAAAAGTAAATTCGTAAATAAGTTATTATATATTTTTTTAAAATAAATGAAAGGATAAAAATAGAAAAATTTTAATCTTTCGTTTAGTTTCGTAGCTGATTTAAGGTTTAAGGTGAGTTTTTATGGATTTTAATATATAACGTGTAAAATTTAAAGTTTATGATTAGAATTTAGAGTTTAAGGTTTATGTTTTAGGGCGTTCGAGTTTGAGATTTAAATTTTAAATATTATAAAAAATATTTAAAATTTTAAACTATTTAACTAAATTAAAAAATTACCAAGTTGCAATTTGCAAATTGCAAGCATTTTTTATATATTTATTTAATAAATATAGTAGACATTTCAACATTTTGGGTGATTTTGTTGATATTAAATTACAAAAGTCCCTATTTGCTAAGCTAAAAGTCATAAATCTCCTAAGATTCTTCAATAAATCACAGCTAATATAATATCTAAGATTAGCCAACTGAATTAATATTTTAATATGCATTATTATTCTTTATTAATTTCTAAAATATGCAAGTGGAGAAGTAATTCTTTATTTTCTTTAATTATTTCAACATGTATACATATATAATTATATAAATTGATAATAAAATAATAATTTTTTCTTTTGAATTTTAGCAATTTTTGTTGACATTTTTATACATACCATTTCATTAATTTGCAGCCTTTTTCAGGTGACTTACAACTGATGACTGACACGTGTAAACTTACACGTAATTTAAGATTTAGTCCCTTTATTATACTAAAAATTTTCATTTATTCCCTCTATTTTAATTTGACATAATTTTTATCTCTATTTTTATAATGTTATAAGGAAAATTAGGAACATGTGGGGTTACATTAAGTCATGACCAAATTTATATGTTAAAATAAATATCAACATATAAATTTGGACAATCGAATAATATTGTAAAAATATATCAAATTATGTCAAAATAAGATAGAGAAAACTAATCAGGGACAGAGTTAAGATTTGAGATAGAGAGATAAAGTATAAATATTTGAAAGTGAGAAGTAAATTTATAAATAAATTAAAATTAAAAAAATTAATTAGCGAGACAAAAATAAAAAAAAATCTTCATGGGACGATTTGTCTTTCTTCACTGTCATATATACATGATTTCATAAAATCATATTCTCCCGATCTAAATCAAGCAGGTTTCACATGAAGAAAGTTTGCCTATACTTTTTGATAAACAATATTTCTTTTTTTCTTCGTTCTTTGTTTTGTAACATTAAAAGAAGAGATTTAAAAAACAATTCAACCTTAGATCCATTTGATTGTAGCAAATAATAACGGGGTCTGAGAATTGATGTGTATTCGAGTCATGGGAGCTAGTAATCACTGATATACTCATATTAGAGACGTTATTGTTGTTGTGATGAAGGAAGCGGTACCAAATACACCTCTAAAAAGATCAGAAGTGATCAAAGATGTAATTGTATGTACTTGTAAAGAATTCAAACGTGACAACGGAATGATAACACGACATGATGACAATGCTGCAGTTGTCATTGATCAAGAAAAAAAATCCAAAAGAAGTTCGAATTTTTAGTGCGATCGCCAGGGAATTGAGACAGTTAAATTTCACTAAAATAGTTCATTAGCTCCTGAGGTGACCCCAATATAATTATAGTATTTAAATTAGTGTATTTAAATGACATAGATTAATTAAAAGATTACCCTTCCCATAAATATTTTTTTAATCAGCGATTGTCCTTCCTTACCTTATTCAGTTTCGTCCCTAAAACTAACTATAAGTTGGTCTAGTATAATAAGACATTAAATCCTTAAATAAGATAAAAATTTGAATCGTTTAGAGTCTCGTTTTTATATACAATAGATCTGATAACGGTGGTTATACTAAAAAATAAAATATAGTAGTAAATCTGGAGTTTCAGTATAGTAAAAGGACCTAAATCATAATTAATCCTTTTAACATAACCTCTTCCTCTGATATGACCTTGCGTATTAGCCGCCACGTCATAGTGTTTGTAATTTTGACTTTTTTTCTTCATCCCCAATCATTGGTTGCGTTACAGCTGTCATATGTTCTTGCCAACTGCCATCAGTTAACTTTCGGCAGATTGCTCCTGGTTTATTATCAATAACTACTTATTTTTATATTTAATATTATAAATTAAAATATAAAATAAATTATTTATAAATCAACGAATAAATCTAAATAATAAATAATTTAATATCATTTAAATATGTTCTTAATTAGTATCATTTAAAAAAAAATACTATTATAAAATCACGTAAAATGAAATCGTTTTTTATAAAACACAAATTCGATCTTAAATAAATTTATAAAAAATAATTTTATATATTTTAAATAAATAAATTATTTTTTATAAAACACGACTTTATCTTATATGGTCTGACATTTTTTTTTCAAATGTTTATAGGGATATAATTTTTTAAATAATAAATTAAAATGGAATATTGGCATAATACGAACAATATTTTATATTGAAGTCAGATTATATTTCTATTATCTTTAATATTTTTAAATAAAAATAAACAATAAAATTTATTTATATCTGTCGGACTTATTTTTATTATAATAAATGTTATAAATTTAACAATAATTTAAAAAAAATTTAGTAATTGTCAAGATTGATTGCTGTATATAGTAATTATTTTAGCTACTTGCACTAAAACTAACTTATATTTTTTTCATAAATTATAATTAAAATATTTAGTTTTAAGATGGAAAATTTAATGATATGCATTGAATATTAATATTGAATGTCGTTAATTTAATCGATAAAAAATAGATATTTCAAAGAATCAACATTAAATTATAAAATATTTAAAATAAAATTTTAATTAAAATTTTTAAAACTTAACACACAAATTAAAATATCATTAACTTAATAAAATTTTAGATAAATTATAAATTATATTATTAAAATTTTAAATAAAAATATTTTTTTATCAATTAATGTAATAATATTTAATATTAATGACTCGTCCTTTAAGATTAAACTGTTGTGGTAAATACTATTATTTTCACCGAAGCAATCATTGATATTATTATACCTACAATAAATAGTAAGAAAATTATCATTTTTTATTTCGCGACAAGACACTAAATTAATAAACTATTAAAACTGAATAATTTAATTAAATACTTTTCTATAAAGTTCTCTTTCTTCTTTCCAAATTAACCCAAGATATAGGTAATGCTTACTTTATTTATTCTTATTCTTTTTTAAAATTTGGTTTGTTTGATTATTTTTATTAGAATATTTAATTAATATTATTTTATTTACATATTCTTTTATCCACAAAAATCTATCTAAAAGCCACTAATTTTTAAAAAATTTACATGAGAGAGATGAAATAAAAAAATAAAAGAAATATATCCCTAAAATCTTATTTTCATAAAAATTATATATATGAATAATTATTTTAAAATAAATATTATCAATTATTCTAAAATAAATAAATAAATAAATATTTTTATTTTATTTTTAATAAATAATTAAAAAACATTTTAATAAAAATTCCTCATGAATTTCTATATTTACGCAAGAAAAGAGAATCTAACATCAAACTCTTACTTACCGTTATAGATTTGTCCCACAAGTAAATAGGAATCTACAGTAAACATATCCAATCAAATCCCGCCACGTCATATTCAACCAAAATTGATTAATTAATTTATTAAAATCAAGTTGTATTAATTCATTTTGTCGTTTTCGTTCATTTGTTTATATTTTTAAATTCGAGAGCCGCACTTGATATCATGCTTTCCTTATCCACCGTTCGATCTCTTGTTTCAAATTAATCACCGCCGTTATTTCTACTCTTAGCTCCAATATACTAGAAAAATGCTTTTCCAGCTTTGCTTTCTCCGGTTTTCTGTGTGCGATCTCTCTTCATCTTCTTCCTCCGTGACTTGTGGTCTAGATACATACCCGACCCGGTTTGTTCCATATCTGGATAGACTCCGTTCTGTTTCCGATCCCGGCGCCGTTTGTTTTCTCTTGCTTCGTTGAATATAAAAGAAGTTTTCGAGTAAACCGTTTTCTTGCTTTATTACAGATCGGTTTTCTTATTCCTGTTTCTCGTTCGATTTTCTTTGATCGGATTTGATTGTTTGGATGGAGGAAGATGATAGAAAGCTGCTCAGAACGGCTTCGTTCGATTATGCTATGTCCGACGTCGTATTGGAATGCGTTCTGTCGTACATACACGACCCGAGGGACCGCGCCGCCATTTCCCTTGTTTGCCGGAGGTGGTACGACCTCGATTCGTCGTCGCGTAAGCACATAACCATCGCGTTTTGTTATACGACGACGACCGATCGGTTGAGGCGGCGTTTCCCGGTGTTGGAATCGTTGCAACTAAAAGGGAAGCCTCGGGCGGCGATGTTCAATTTGATACCCGATGATTGGGGAGGGTACGTGACGCCGTGGGTGTATGAAATAGCGGAGAACTTCAGTTGCTTGAAATCTCTTCATTTTAGGAGGATGATCGTTAGAGATACGGATCTCGAAGTTCTGGCTCGGTCTAGAGGGAGAGCTTTGCAGGCTTTGAAGCTTGATAAATGCTCTGGGTTTTCAACTGATGGACTCTTCCATATTGGAAGCATGTGCCGGTAATTTCCCAACTTTTTTTAATAAAATATAATTGATTTTTCTAAGAATTATGCTATGAGCTTGGTGGTGTTAACTTTTGTTATTAAGCGCCATTAAATCCATTCTTTAATTAGCAAAAATTTAAGATTTAATTCATATACTTAATGATTTATTTCTATAGTTGGTAAATTTTGACAGAAAATACTAAAGCAATTATAAAACTTAATTAATTCAATTTTTTACTCGATTCAAATTTGTATATGTCCAAGAACGGCGGAGCTTAAAGTAGCACGGAGTTGTATTCGTTTTCGTCTCGAAACAACAGTGGAAACTTGCTTCTTAGTCTTGATTTTAAATGCTTCAAGTTGATCAGAGAATGTCATGGTTATTTCTGAGATACAGAGCAGCAAGGTATAATATGGCTGAACTTTTAGAAAAGTCCATGTGCTGTGATCCGTCCGGGGATAGTCTGATTTTTCGGTTTCATTGCGATTTTCTGGTTATCTAGTAATGCTTTTGGTGTAATTTAGTAGGTCTTAAATCCTGTGTTTATGACCTAAAATCTTGGTATGTTCCTGCAGGCAACTAAGAACTTTGTTTCTAGAAGAGAGCTCGATCATGGAGAGAGATGGTCAATGGCTTCACGAGATTGCGATGAACAATTCCGTTCTTGAGACTTTAAACTTTTACATGACTGATCTCGTCCAAACGAGTTTCGAAGACCTTGAACGGATTGCCAAGAATTGTCGCAACTTGACCTCCATGAAGATTAGTGATTGCGAAATTCTGCATCTTGTTGGCTTCTTTCGTTCCGCTTCTGTCTTAGAAGAATTCTGCGGTGGTTCGTTCAATAACGAGCAATCGGACAAGTATAATGCCATAAAGTTCCCACCGAGGCTATGCCGTTTGGGTTTAACATACATGGGGAGTCATGAAATGCCACTGGTGTTTCCTTTTGCATCGTTGCTTAAAAAGTTTGATCTTCTCTATGCGTTACTTGACACAGAAGATCATTGCTTGTTAATTCAACAATGTCCGAACTTAGAAGTTCTCGAGGTAGAATCACAATTCTACTATTTCTCAACATTTTTTTCTAAGTAACCAATCATGTCTTGTTAAATGTATTTGCTTGATGGACAGACAAGGAGCGTTATTGGAGACAGAGGATTAGAAATTCTTGCTCAAAGTTGTAAGAAACTAAAGCGGCTCAGAATTGAGCGAGGTGCTGATGAGCAGGGAATGGGGGATGAAGAAGGCGCGGTTTCACATAGAGGATTAACGGCTTTAGCTCAGGGATGCCTTGAATTGGAATATATAGCCGTTTATGTATCCGACATCACGAATGCATCATTGGAATCCATGGGGACGTACTCCAAGAATCTCTGTGATTTTCGTATGGTTTTGCTTGACCGAGAAGAAAGGATAACAGATTTGCCTCTTGACAATGGAGTCCGAGCTCTACTGAGAGGCTGTGAAAAGCTTAGAAGATTTGCATTGTATCTCCGACCCGGTGGTTTGACTGATGTCGGCCTCGGTTATATTGGTCGATATAGTCCGAACGTGAGATGGATGCTTCTGGGATATGTCGGAGGGTCCGATACCGGGCTTTTGGAATTCTCTAAAGGATGTCCTAGCTTGCAGAGACTTGAGATGAGGGGTTGCTGCTTCAGTGATCGCGCGATCGCACATGCTGTGTTGCAATTACCATCTTTGAGGTACTTATGGGTGCAAGGATATAAAGCATCATCACAATCAGGTCACAATCTGTTAGCCATGGCTCGTCCATTCTGGAATATCGAGCTAATTCCCGCAAGACGAGTCATTGCGACTAATCAAGTAGGAGAGGCAGTTGTGCTCGAACATCCAGCTCATATACTCGCCTACTACTCCTTAGCCGGACCAAGAACAGATTATCCAGACTCTGTTATTCCATTAGACCCAGTGCTGTAAATATAACCTTTTCTTCAACGTTACGATATTTCGTTTCCACGTTCTATCCATACAGGTTCATGTACTTTACTTTTACCCTTTTTTACAGTTTAGAGGTTTCCGGTTTGATATTTTTCGTTTCCGATTTCATTTCTCGACTCTGTCTTGTAATAAAGATTGTGTTTTGGTCTGTAATTTTGAAATCATTTGCAGTCTAACATTGCCTGTTGGGTTACCACGGAGAAATAGCTAAGGTATGACTTTCCTGTTTGATAGTGGCACTGGCAGACACTTGAAATGTTCAATTTTTTATTGCAAAATATAATTTTTTTTATGACATTGATGATCTTTCTGTATATATTCTTGCATAGGAATTTTGATTGCTTGGAATGTTTCATTAAAACAGTTCATGGAATAATTGAACATTTTTGTCTGAGTAAAGTATTTTCTGGGGTTTAGAATATGTTCATCCACCTGTAGTATTACTTTCAAGTTAAAGATGCTAAAGAAGCCATCCATATTGGATTTTGCAAGGAGTGGGGTTAGACAGGTTAATTTAGTAGGATTTATATTCGGATTGTACTAAATTTAGTTGTCTAAATTCGGATATTTTAGATTTGAGTCGATTAATTTAGTAGGATTTATATTCGGATTGTCCTAAATTTAGTTGTGTCTAAATTCGGATATTTTAGATTTGAGTCGATTAATTTAGTAGGATTTATATTCGGATTGTCCTAAATTTAGTTGTGTCTAAATTCGGATATTTTAGATTTGAGTCGATTAATTTAGTAGGATTGTTCTAACTTTTATGAAAAATTATTGAACTTTACTCTCAAATCTATTTTGGTCATTAAAATTTTAACATGTTAAATTTATTCACTAAAGTTTAGATACTAAACATTTTTGTCGCTCTTTCGTTAACATTTGAAAGACTTTTATTTATCAGTGAACAAAATTGTTTTAAGATTCGAATGATGAAAAGCTTCATCGGTACGAGAAAAACAATATATTGAGAAACGAGTTTTATCCAACGATAGAAGAGCGAAATCGGTGAAAGGCAAATTGATAGATTTTTGCTCATTTTATCGATTTCAAGGTACTTTTCGACGAAATGAAGCTTGAGTTCAAATTCAGAGTCAAGAAAAAATAACTGGTGAAATTTAAGATCAAACGATTATTATCTACGACAGTTGACGATAGTGACAGATAACGGTGAACGATGAACAACGTTTATATCATAACGCTGTCAAAAAATTAACGAGAAAATGATAAAATATTTAATATCTATTTTTTAGTAAATAAATTGAACATTTTGAAATTTCAGTAACCAAAATAAATTTGAAAGTAAAACTAAATCATTATGATTTACGTAATTTACTCTAATTTTTACTACAAACTTAAATTAAGTATATTTTAAGTTTAAATTGTTTCGATCGAACTTTTATATTCGAATAAAAATTGTGAGGACTAGTTTTACTTATCCAAGATATTGAACCGTTGTTTCTCCTCCTAGTTTTGGAAGGCTACCAATTCAAGTCATTGATAGTGTTGGGTCAGGTGGCCATAACATCAAGTGATCTGGATTGTATTGTATGAAATTGACCTCAACCGGTCTCTTTTCCCCGTCGTTGTCATCCCTTCCACAAGGTAAGGGCCTAAAACATTTCTAGATGCCGACGGTTCAGGGATGTTTCCGGGGGAATATAAGGGGAGGTATGATCGTGGTACAATTATAGTGCGGTACCAATCGAAAATGTTATAAAACATAAAAGTTAAACTATTATATCAACTATAATTGTTATTTTTTAAAATTATTTTAAAGTACTAATTTTGGGTATTTCTAAAAAACGACAATCTTAAAAAACGGTTAAAAAACGATGATATTATTTTTCTCAAAAAGTTATAAGAATTTCAATACATACTTTTCGGTATATACCAAAATTCTTATAATTTTTATAAGAAAAGCAATATATACTGAATTTCTTAAAAAATATAAGAATTTTGGTTTATAAACCGAATTTCTTACAAAAGTATACGAATTTCGGTATATATTATTTTTCTTACAAAAGTTGTAAGAATTTTAGTATATATCGAAAAGCGTGTATCATAATTCTTTTAATTTTTGTAAGAATAACGATACTGTCATTTTTTAACCATTTTAAGGCTATCGTTATTTAAAATTTTCCACTAATTCAATTTGCCTCTAACTATAGATTATCCTTGTATTATATTGAAATTCTTATTATTCTTTCAATACTAAAATTCTTATAATTTTTATAAGAAAAACAATATATACTGAATTTCTTAAAAAATATAAGAATTTTGGTTTATAAACCAAATTTCTTACAAAAGTATACGAATTTCAGTATATATTATTTTTCTTACAAAAATTGTAAGAATTTTAGTATATATTAAAAAGCGTGTATCAAAATTCTTTTAATTTTTATAAGAACAACGATACTGCTATTTTTTAACCATTTTAAGACTGTCGTTTTTTAAAATTTCCCACTAATTCAATCTGCCTCTAATTATAGATTATCCTTGTATTATATTGAAATACGAAAGTTTGGACTCATATACTTTAATTTGAGATAATTTAATATAAGATAAATATCTTATATATTATCGGTAATTTCTTTTATTTCTATAAACGTCTTAAATTTTGTATTTAAGATTTTAGTTTAAGAATTTTAGCGTAAAAGTTTAGAATTTAAGGTTCATTTCTAGAATTTAAGTTTTAAGATTAAAATTTAGGATTTAGAATTAAGGTTTATGTTTTAGTGCAATGTGGCTATATATTTAGATTTTAACTTCTAAACCCTAAATTTTAACTCTAAATCTGAAATTCTATCAATAACCCTAAATTTAAAATTAATACTTTTAAATCCTAAACTCTAAACCTTAAATAAAATTCATAAATCCTAAAATTAAAGTTCTTGTGTAAATAAAATTTCCACAAACGCTTATGCGTAAAATAATTAATAATTTTATTTATTTATTTTTAAATAACTATTTATAAATAATTTATAAATTAAAGAGTGCATCAAAGTGATAACATCAACACCACTTTAACATGTGGTGTAAGATATGATGACACAAAAAAGTACTACAAGAAGGGTCCAATATGCAAAAATACATCATGCTAATGTCATGGAAGCTAGATTTGCATATACATTAAAGAGGTAGGTCTAATATTTGCAATGGATTTTGAATGTTCATCATTGGGTAATTGTTAAAGTTTAAGATTGTTATATTTTTTAGAAGAAAAAGTTGGAACGAGATGTTAGATTTTTTAAATAATATTAAGATTTTGAATCATAACGTAGTGAATGGAACAAAGTGAATTTAGAGGGTCGTTTTTATAATGAACCTCTTCGCTAATTGATTTGGATTATTCGGTCAATAAGTTAGATATTGATTAGGGGTGTTTATCGAGTGAGTCGATCACGAGTTGAGTAGTGCTCGACTCGATTCGAAAGCTATTCAACTTGTGCTCGATTCGATAGTCAATAAACTCAATAAATTTTTGCTTGACTCATGCTTGTAAAAAAACTCGTTGCTCGTTAAGCTTACCATAATTTTTACCTTATTTTTTAATATATATAGAATCTAATAATACTTTATTGAACTTGATAAAAAAGACTTAAATCAACAAATTTAACAACAAAATATCAAAATAGTGTGTGAATCATTTCCAAAAAACTTATAAATAATAATCCGTAAAAACACCAAACTAACATATTATAAAAAAGTAACGAGCTACTGGGGAACTCACTGAATAAAGTTGAGCCTTACTCTACTTGTTAAAACTTCGAGTCAAAGATAAGTATAAATCAAATCAAATCAAATCAAGTGTTGAACGAATCAAACTTAAACTATTCACGAATTACTCAACTCAGTTAACACTTTTGATACCGATGGTTATAAGAATATATATATATATATATATATATATATATATATATATATATATATATATAATATGTAACCTTCTCAAAAGGTTTTCATCATAACTTTTGAAAAAAGTGGGTGAAAAGATAACTTCTCATTCAACTTGCAAATCATCTTATGTGAAAAATTAAAGAGATAGTGTCATGTTGATCATGTTTGCTTTGTAGCTTTTGAGTACACTTGAAAAAGTTTATTGTGTGACATAAAAGATGATAGATTTTACATGCAATGTGACATGGTAGGACTAGGGCACTAATTAAGACATTGCAAAACTTGATAGGACTAGGGCACTAACTAAGACATTCCAAAACTTGATAGGACTAGGGCACTAACTAAGACATTTCAAAACTTGATGTTCTAATTTTGTGACAAACAACACCTCACAAATTTCTCTAAAGCAGAGCCTTGTATCAAGATAAAAGATGTAATTTTCACCTTCTAGTGATTTTATGACATGTGGAAGAAAAATAAGAACATATTCTAGTGAAGTAATGAACATTGCCTCAATCCATTGAGGAAGAATCTTGGAAGGATTTTAGGTCAGGCGTAAATCGTTTATATTTTTCTCATGTCTCCATTCCTACTTCTAATTTAAATTAGAGGCTTTAGGGTGTAGGGTTTAGGGATTATGATTAGGGGTTGTGGTTGAAGTTTAGGGAATTAGGGGTAGGGTGTATTTTTTAGGGTGTAGGGTTTAGGATATAAAAAATAAAGGTTAGAGTTTAAATTTTAACTTTTAGAAATTTTTAATAGGAAGCATGATTGGAGACGTGATAAAGAGGTAGAAGATGTTTAACCTTTTAGGACAGAACACTCAAGGTCAAGGAGAAAGGTCAAACATCAGATTCTGCCTAATTTCAAAGCTAGACATTTTCTTTTATTCCTTTCAACATGGTTGTAACATGTCAATATTTACAAGCACTGTTAGATTCCCTATTTGCTCTCTAGTAAAATCATGTTATTTAGATTCGGATATGAATATCGAGTATAAATATCATTACATTGAAATATAAATAATCAAATATACTAGATGTTATTCTTTTTACAAAGTTCAAGTTCTTTATTTTTTCCATAATAATAAACCTTTAAATGATTTAATAATCAAAGAGTTTCTTAGAGCACCAGTTCCAGCATCCTCTAGCTCACTTTCTTGCATAAACCTGCAATCGAATAGCATCTCCGAAAAGTTCTTTGCTTGTTTTTGCAAGACGAAGGTGAGCTAGAGGACTAGAACAATAAAGTGGACTAGTATGTATGTATGTATGTATGTATGTATGCATGCATGCATGATGCATGTGATGCTGAAATAAGTGGAATGCATACTCAGCTTCTACTAAGTGATGGCAATCTAAGCTGATTCAAGTTGGCCATATTGGATCCACAAAAAGGAGAAAAATGGGCGGGTCCCTAACACAAAAGCAAGCTATCCGAAATACCAAAGGAATTTCCATGGCAGTGCCAAATGAGTCAGCCTGATTGACCAAATCACAGATTGACATTGCAGTAACAAAGTTCTTTTGATAATCTCGGTACCAAATCATCGATCTTGCCTCAAACATGTCCGGTCGTGTCTCGGTTCGGTTTCAGGTCACAATCATCCAACAAGAATTTAGCTTGGCAAACAACTGCAGAGAAAAAAAGAGGGTCTGTGACTGATGGTCCTTTTTCTTTCCTTTGATTCATACTCCGAACAGCCGGTTTATACGAACCGGACAACGTATTACTACAGAGTTACAGTACATCATGAAATCGAAACGTTTTCAAGTACAACAGAGAAGTGAGAGAACCAACAGCCTTGTACATTTTTAGAACACTGAGCCTTGATAAGCACTGCCATACAGAATTTGTCCTTGAGGTCTCATACCATTAGAGGATGTAACCCGGTTTCTGTTTTCCGAATCGAAACTCATAGCTGATTCATCTTTGGTTTGATTCCAATTAAGGCCTGCAGCTCTTGACACACTAGCCAGCTTTTGTTGCAATGCAAGAACATCAGACTGGTTTACCGAAGGTGGCTTCCGATCGTTCGAAACCGGAGCGGTGTTGGTCAGATTGAGAACCGTAATGTCCTGTATGCTCGGTCTCCTGTTATCTCTCCCTCCTGAATGCTGCCTGTGATAGTATTTTTGAGCATGGCTTGCAACTTGTGTTGGTGTCTTGGAAACCACAAAGTTCCTTGAGATATTTCTCCAATCCCCTTTACCATACTTTACAAGCCCCATTAGAAACCTCCTTCATGCCATAACCAAAGCAATCATTGTTAGGCATTAAAGAAAATGAGTAAATATACAATTTGGTACCTAAATTTATCTTCAATGTTCAATTGGGTATTTAATCTTCATTAGCCCTATTAGATGCTTCAACTTAGTTAAAAGGAATTTACTTGCAAACTAAGAAAACTGATGAAAGTAACCCTAAGTTAAATTTGATCAAAGTTTTCCAACATTGTGATCAATCAACAACAAAAAATCCCAAAAAACCCAGAATTTTAAAGTTAAATTTGAATCAGTTTATGAAGAAAATTCACCTGTGTTCTTCCTCAATCCATGGGACACCTTTCTTCCTTTCATGATCATGTCCTTTACTCCATTAGTCCTCTTCCTATAACCATCAAAGTCATGGTGTAAGACACAAAACTAAAAGAAAGAGAATTATATGAGGAGACAAGAATCAGAAGAGCAAAGGGAGACCAAGAATAAGAAATAAGGAAAAGACAGAACTTATAATACCCAAATTTTGTTCGGGTTCAAGAATAAATAAAACCAAAGTAAATATTAAATATAAATATAATAAATAAATAATATTATATAAATAAATAAATAAATAAAATTAATATATATAATATTATAAAAAATTCAAAATAAAATGAAAGTTGGTTACCATAATGTTTTTGGTTACCATAATATGGGCTTTCAGTTACCACAAAAAGAGGAGGGGTTGGTGGTTACCGAAAATATGGGGATAACAGAACAAAGAGCAAAGTGGGGGAGGGGGAAGTTACCATTCTCTATCACCACTGGTTCTCTCTGCCACTTCTCTACATATACAAGGCCATACGTGAAGCAGAGGGAGGAGATTGAGGGATTTGATTTTGAGACCAAGGAAGCATTCGGTCCTTGGCTTTTCTCCATGACAAAAACAGAGGAGCATTCGGCAGTCTCAACACGAATTTATCTCTAAAATAATAATAAAATAACAGGAAAAAAAACAAAAAAAAAACAAAAAAAATAAAATAAAAAACAGAAAAGAGAAGTTGAGATAAGGTTACACGATTTTGGGGGAATTGGGGATTTGGTGGAGTGTTTGTAGGGATTTGAATTTTGTTTGGAGTTTCCTACTTCAATCAAAAGTCTGAGTTTCATTTAATCAATTTGCAAGATTAACAAAGCAATCCAGATCAGGACAAGCAAAGATCTCAAAGAAAGGAAATTTGAAAACAAACATTTCAGAAGGTCGGCAGAGACCAATACAAATTTCTATTTTTAGGAGAAAGATCTCAACAAAAAAGATGAAGTTAAGCAAGATCTTCCGCTTGAAGATGCGGATTTCAACAAAAATCTTTATTTACCAGATGTTTGAGGAAATTCAAATGAAAAGAACAACTTCAGATCTCAAGATTTGTTTGAAGGAATTCAACAGATAAGAACAACTTCAAACTTTGGAGGAGTTCAAATGAGAGGAACAACTCTAGATTCAATATGAAAAAACAAATTCATGACTTGATACCAGTCTGAAGAATTTCGTAATAAGAAGAACAGCTTCAGATTCTTCAGTGGAGATGGAGAATTTCGTAATAAGAAGAACAGCTTCATATTCCACTATTAAATCCTCTGGGTCATCAGTAAGTCCTCCGAGCATGATGTTAAATCCTTCGGGTCATCAGTAAGTCCTTCGGGCATGATGTTAAGTCCTCCGGGCCATCACCTTCGGGAGTGATGATATCGTTTGCACAATCAAGGAGGCAATACGATCCTAAATCCTCTGGGTCATCATCAAGTCCTTCGGGCATGATGTTAAGTCCTCCGGGCCATCACCTTCGGGAGTGATGATATCGTTTGCACAATCAAGGAGGCAATACGATCTTAAATCCTCCAGGTCATCATTAAGTCCTCCGGGCCTAATGTTAAATCCTCCGGGTCATCATTAAGTCCTCCGGGCATGATGTTAAGTTTGGAGAATTTCATAATAAGAAGAACAGCTCCAAATGTCACAAGATGCGAGGAATTTCATAATAAGAAGAACAGCCTCGGATTTCACCACTCTTATCTGGAGAATTTCGTAATGAGAAGAACAACTCTAGATCCCGGAGATGAGGAATTTCATAATAAGAAGAACAACCTACCAATTTTTTTAGGCGTTTGTAAGGGTCGTCCTTACACATAATCGACTCCCGAACCCAAATATTTTTTTAACGAATCTCTGGTTTGTTATATGGTGTCTGGCCTACCAAAGTGGCCGGTGGCGACTTCAAATCTTTTTTAAAAAATTAAATATTTTTTAATTTGGGTTTTTTCATAATTAATTATTAAAAATTCAGAATTTTTCAAGATTCACTTGTTAGACTATTTTGTCATACGTTTTCGGTTTTTAAAAAAGTCGCGACAGGCAGAGTGCAAGGAGAAAAGAAAAGAAGGCATTGACTCTCGGTGGGGAGCAAGTAAAGTGCCGAAGCACTTAACCATTAAAGACAAGGGAGGTGTTCCGCTATTCACTGATAAGGGGAAAGCAATTTAATGGCTTTGGTTTTCGGGAATTGAAAAGGAAGTGGAGGGCATTTTTTACCGAGAACTAAGCCAAACGGCAACGGATGGTGGAGAAACATGGCAAGCATGTAGCATGGACCTTACTGAAAAAACAAACAAATATGGAAATTCTGTTGCTGGTTCTTCTGATCCTTGGAGGTCGAAGTTCTTGATCTGCTGGGAGCCAAGGAAATTGCGGTTCGAGCCTAGGACGACACATTCAACACGCAACCCGAGAAGCTCATTTGGAATGTCACGGGAATGACGAACAATTGTTGGTGCTGATACATTCATGCTACTGACAGTATTCTTGGGTAAGTTTTACATTTTGTTTAGCTTTAGTCAATGCTATGTGTCATGGTGCAAATGGGTAAACACAATACATTCATGCAAATTGTTGTATTAGACCACCACAGGTTTTTTTTATTTGTTTGATCTATATCTTCTAATTAAAATATAATATGACTCCTTTGCCTTTTAATTATCATTTTATTTATTTAATTAAATTATTTGTTTGTATATTTTTAAACCATATAGTATATTTGTTTAGGAAAACATTTGATTACACGTAGATAATTAAATTAGAGCCTTTTTAGGTTAGTTACTTTAATTAAATTTAATAATGATAATATTTTAATCATATACTTCAAATAACCAATAGTATTATTAATTTTGTTCGGTGTCGAGATGGTAGTGTCCGATCATTCGGATGTTATCATAATACACTTGGTGAAATTAATAATTTAATAGGGTTTAAATATTTAATTAATGGAACCTTGTAGGTTAGAACTTAAAATGAACAAGATAATAACCGATCATACATTTAAAACCTTTTGGGGGCAGAACTTATATTTCTTTAAATACGAGTTAAGATTGTCTATCTAAAGGACGTCTTATTCAAGCTCGTATTTAAAAGAAATACATTTTCTTATCCAAAATGATATTTTTATCCGAACGATATTTATTTGACAATGACGGATTAAATTAATATTATTATTCAATTTACCGAAATGCCACGTGTAATTAATAAGGTACCGATCACGGGCGCTCGTAAGGGTCGTCCTTACGGGTAATCGACTTCCGAACTCATATATTTTCAAAATGAATCTCTGGTTTATTTTATGGTGTCTGGCCTACCAAAGTGGCCGGTGACGACTCCAAATCATTTTTTAAAAAATTCAAATCATACATGTTTTTAATAAAAAATCGTTTTTCATAATTAAAACTCGATTTTTCAAATCATTCGCCAGGCTATTTTTCACACATTTTGGTTTTAAAATGATCGCGACAGACCTAAAAATAACTAATCACATGATCAAACCTTAAATTTAAAATTATTTATATATTGTCCCGTTACACATGGTGATCAACCAATTCCAACGTAAAAGACGAGCTGAGATATCCTGGGATCGGAACTCGACCGGCCTCGATATCGAATACATCTTCTAATTCCCTGTACTGTTTTATCACATCAAAGACAGTTTTCCCAGGTATCATCTCTGCAACTTTGATCCACCTATCAGGAACATCTTCACCATATACGGCTAAAGCATGTTCAAACCTTTTGTTTTCTCCCTTGGTCCAATATGTGTTTTGTCTCTCTCCATGATCATCAAACCAGTCCACATTTGACATGAAAGAAGTTGAAAATAAAGCTTCCATACTTGAGAAATTCAGACAACAAAGGAGAAGGAATTTTAACAAACAGTTTGCATGTTGGAGATGAGATAAGAGGGCATTAGAATCAAGAATCAATCTTTTCCCCCCAACAGCATGGACTGGAGAATCTAAAAAGACATCTTTTAAAGAATCAAGAGGATGGTAAAACAAGAAAGGATGATTCTTTTGGATGGTTGAAGACAGGAAAAACAGTGGGGAAATGGGGTTTCTTTGAAGAGAAGAAACAGAATTTGATCAAATGGGAAATGTTGATCAATTTTTTTTTAATTTTTTTCCTTTCCACTAACCATGAAAATTTCTGATAAATGAAGGGATTTCAGTTTCCCAAACCTTCAATTTCACATAAAGTTTGATTACAACTCTGATAGCTACATATACTTATATATCACATCCATTAAATACACTCAAAATATATATAAATATTATATATATACCCCACCAAAAACTCCAAATGAATGAAAATGAAAGAGATTAATTATTATTATTACATGAATATTCAAATTATACAAATTAAAACAATCCTTTGATCATCTGCTGTTTATTGTTATTATCTGATTCTCCTCTCTACAACCCTCAAACTTTGATTCTCAAAGCTCGGTTTAGCACTTTGGAAGATCGCTCGGAGGCGGTATGATCGACTCGTTCGGGCCTTCACCGTTCTCCACCAAGAATGCCATCTTAAGTCCCCATGTTGTATGAACTTCCAAATGGCAATGGAAAAACCAGACCCCTAAAAAGACAGACAGAGACAAAATGTTGGAGCATGGAGCATGGAACATGGAACATGTGTTTTGTTTTGTAAGAATTTTTCTCATTGCTGGTTGTTAAAGCAAGATGAATTGACAGTTTATGGAGAAGATATTGCTTGCTGTGGAAGTAATAATTATAATAAAGGACAAATGTAAGATGCAATTTCGTTTTCGTCTATAAGATTTGATTGCAATTACCTGGGTTATCTGCTCTGAATCTGATTGCACTCCATCCTGCAGTAGGCACGCTTACCGTGTTCCGTTCGACAGGATCGATCAGATTGAATTTCGATGGATCTTTCTCCGGATCAAAGTTTCCGACCCCTCTACCGACTACGAAGAAGTTGCATCCATGAAGATGTGTCGGATGGCTCTCGGGTGCTAATATAGAGTTCCCTTGGATCACTAGTTGAACTGTTGAATTATAGGCCAGTCTGTATACCTTGGTACCATTCATTGTTTGTAGATTGGCCGGTGGAGTTCCGGTATAATTGAAAGGTATCAACGGCTTTCCCGGGAAATCATCGGTGTAAACCCCGTTTATGCCGTAGTAATGTGCTTGAAGGAGAGCCGTGGTTGGCAAGACGAAGGAGACGTTGTTAATATCTGCTACGGCTCGGCTACCGTTGAAGCATGTGGCACAAGGGTTAATCCCGACCCCGATTGTGAAAAATAGCGAGTGATCGACTGTTAAAGGGACATTGGCTGGATATTCTTTCGAATTAAGGCTTCGAAGCGAATCAGAAAAAACCGATGTTACTGGTGTTGCGTTTGCTGCAGGAATGCTGACCAAGGTAGTTGGTGTAAAGGCAAGAGTGTTGTTGTAGCGTAAGTATCCAATTCCGGTCACATTATCGACTGCAACAATGGTGTCCATGAAGGGAGATATGGCTATTAAGTACTTTCCTATGCCCTGCTCTGCTTTAAGAAGTGCTGTCGTGGTTTGTCCCGGACCGAGAAATAGTGTATCGGTTTCAAAGGGTTTCGTGTATGCAGCATCGACTTCGACGACGGTCAGTTTGTGGTTTGCTATCTTGAAGAAGAGTTCATCATTCACAGCCGCATTTACAACACGAAGTAAATAAGTCTTTCCGGTCTCGACATGTAACGTATATGCATCTGCATTCACAAAAATGATGCAACTCTGTTAAATGATTAGCATCGATCGAAAGAAATTGCGATTTTTATCTCTATGATGCAATGGAACACAAGATTATATAGATGCCAATGCTAATACCGTCAGAAGAACAGTTAGGAACCGGTCCCGGATGGCCATTGATTGTGTGTGCATCCGATATATTTGGAGGCAAACCGGTTTGCATTGCCTGCTTCACCACGGCTTCAGTATCT
This sequence comes from Abelmoschus esculentus, assembly GCA_035048815.1. Taxonomy (NCBI): domain Eukaryota; kingdom Viridiplantae; phylum Streptophyta; class Magnoliopsida; order Malvales; family Malvaceae; genus Abelmoschus; species Abelmoschus esculentus. The sequence continues at coordinate 570,618 of JAUCBN010000021.1, forward strand.
GCTTTCCACCATTCCCCTATAAACATCGGCATGTTAGTCTCGTGAATACATTCTACGCAGGCAAAAACAAGCATCGAGGTGCCGGAAAGGCTGGAACTCACCTAATACGATGACTTTTTCCTTATCGGGCTTCGGAAACGGATAAGGGACACCTTTCTTAGGCAAGATAACAATGGCACCATACACTGTTGTTCTCAGCCAGGAAATATGTGCATGCCAAAGGAGTGTCCCTCTTTGACCAGTTAATGTGAAGTTGTAAAGGAAGTTCTGGCCTGGTTGAATTGGACACTGTGTGATATATGCAGGTCCGTCGGACCAACCGGTTCGAAGTTGCCGAACCCCATGCCTGAGACATCAAGAAGCAGACTCTCAAAGCTGCAATTTTCATTAGGGTCTTTGTGAAATGTGATGAATTTGCTTACCAGTGAATCGTAACATTGTATTGGACATGATTGGTGACCCTCACGAGCACGTTATCGTCCTCTCGAGCATAAAGAGTCGGCCCCGGACACTTGCCATTGACGGTCACAATCGTCTTGGTGGCGCAAAGCTTTGTTTCGTTTTTCAACACCACCTGAATCAGACGCAACACGAAAACACGACACATGACACCGGATACAATAAACCCGACCCGACACAATACATTTGGTAAGTTGTGTGACATGAGAATCAAATCATACACATATTATAACATTCTACCATCAGATCACAAGAATTTCGACCGGAAATAAAACGGAACGGCAAGACACATCACGTAACAAGAGTTACTTACAGCGAAATGGTAATGCCGAATCTTACACTCCACCAATGCAGGAACCAAGACAGACATAAACATCAATGTCTGAACCCAAGAATCCATCCTTTTTCCTGCTTTGTGTCCAAACTAACTTCTATTTTTTTTCTTACAGCTGCTAGGTTTAGAACAAACCCATGTCTACAAACCACATTTTATAGCATTTTCTCAGTAAATCACCATTGATGCAATGTCATTTTAGCTGGTTAGGTGAATGAAGAAGAGATGCCAGAACCTATCAGGTCTTTTTTATTTATTAAAAATCAAAGTTTTCTTGGATGTTACACAAAGTAGCAAAATGACATGGTATGTTTTCAAAGGTTGCCCTTGTCAACTGACTGATACTACAATTGTGTCTGAAACTTACGTCCCATCTGCACAACACACACATCTTCCTTCTCAAACTCTTCCTTCTTCATTACAAGTGTTTTCAGTTTCGTGTTACTTTCTCCAATATTTAAGTCCCCAAGTAGTTCAAATCTTTAAATATCCAGTACTCTCAAATATATATATTTAATTCCATTTTAACTAAATAAGCATATAGTTTAATACTATTTAAATATTTTAATGACGAGTGAAAATCATCTATCTCTTTATGTCTTTGTGCATGTCTCTTGTTGAAATTTCTAAAATTAGATTTTAAACTATAACCCTTATTTTCTATATCCTAAACCCTAAACCCTAAACCCTAAATATATCTCATGCCCCTAATTCCTCAAACCCTATCCACAAACCCTAACCTAGAACCCTAAACCCTAACCTCTCTAATTTGAAACAGAGACACAAATGGAGGTATGGAAAAGAGATAGACGATTTGCACCCTGTAGCGACCCTTATAAAATTACTTAAAAAAAATAATAGGCGTGTGTAGTAAAAAAAGGGAGAAAGGGTCACTAGTGGAATTGAAATTAGGGTTTGAAAAGTGGAATTTAGGGATTTGGGTTTAAAATAAAATTTTGGGGAAATTTAAGATTTAAAAATTAGGTTTTTAAATTGTGTACAAAAAATGGAAATTTTGGAATGTTGAAAGAAATTTGAAATCTAGGATTCTTTAAAAAATAGGAATTGAAAAGTTGAAATTAGGGATTTGAGATTAAAAAAAGGGAATTTTAGATTGAAAAGAGAAATTTTAAAATTAGGGATTTTTAAAAAAGGGTGGAGTCGCCACCGGCCACTTTGGTAGGCCGGACACCGTAAAAACCAGAGATTCGAAATGATTTGGGTTCGAGAGTCGGTTACGGTTAAAAACGGGTTTAGGGTTTAAAACCGCCCAAAATTGGCACCTTTATAAATTACCGCTTAATTAATTTTAGATTTTTTGGATTAAAGTGGCATTTAAATTAATTTTTGTTTAAAGATTCGAATCAATTTTATTTTTACCGTGTCTTTATTCGGAGGCAACGTACACACCGCGACCAATGCGTTGGAACACGGGCCCGTTACGACCGAGTAAAGACGTATTTAATTAGGCTCATTAATTAGCAAGGTGTGATGTAAGCAAAATAAAAGACATAAAGACAACAAATATAAAGACAAAATAGCATATAATACATGATAACAAAGATTAAAATAAATAGACCAACAAAACAAACAAATAACATATATAAATAAACAAAACAAAACATATAATAAACAAATAAAAAAAACAATAAAAGATACCAATAAAAAAATATTCATATTTTCATTGAACCATAAGAATGGAATACACAATAAATGTTTCAAAAAGAACTATATACATCTAAATATGCTCGATTAAAATCAATCCACAAATTAAACTAAACGGTAAAAGTAATGATTAGATTAGGGCATAACTTGAAAAATAACCAACCAAATGAGTGAAGTGATTCAATGAGAGTAAAAATATAAATAATGGAGGCTACCAACTTACCAATGGAAATGAAAATGGAAATGGAAATGGAAATTGAAATTTTGGTTTCGGCAGTGTGGAGGCACGCGGCTGTGTATGGTTTTGGGGGGGGATGCGGCTGTGTGTATGGAAATATATGGTTAGGGGCCTTTATTTTTAGGGTAAATGTTATATATATAGTTAGGGTAAAGGGTAACATATGGAAATAAAATAGGTTTAGATTTTAATATATAAGGGTATCTATAATATGATGAAGGGTATTTTAGGTTTATCCCTTTAAAAATAATAACCAATTAAAAACAAGACCTTGGGCACCAAGTAGGGATTTTTATTATATTTTTTTATATTATAAAATTATATTTAATAGGTCAAATTTATTTATGGTTTGGGCTTATAAAAGTGGGCTCTAATAAAAGGTTTTTATTTATATCATATTTATATATTTTTGGGTTTTTGGTTTTAATTAAGAGATAGTAAGGATAATAATAATTATAAAACAAGTGATAAAATTAGGGTAAGTTAAGGTGATTTGGGTATTAAAAAGGGATGTGGATTGATTTAATTCGAGCATAAACCCGGATAAAATTAGTGATTACAGTTGCCCCTCTTTGCTTATCGTTGTGAAACAATGATAAAGCAAAGACTACAAGCACTAATTTTATCCGACTTCCCTGTTTGGAGGTACTCTGATTTCTGATCATTGCAGCATCTGATGGTCCCTCTCTTCGAGCGTATACCGTGGTGGGCGACCCCTTTCTTCGAGCATATGTCGCAAAAAACAATGTTGATCCCTTCTCCGTAGAACCCACATCTTCGAGATGCTCTGATTTCTGATCATTGCAGCATCTGACGGCCCCTCTCTTCGAGCGTATACCGTGGTGGGCGACCCCTCTCTTCGGGTGTATGTCGCAAAAACAATGTTGATCCCTTCTCCATAGAATCCACATCTTCGAGATGCTCTGATTTCTGATCATTGCAGCATCTGATGGTCCCTCTCTTCGAGCGTATACCGTGGTGGGAGACCCCTTTCTTCGAGCATATGTCGCAAAAAACAATGTTGATCCCTTCTCCATAGAATCCACATCTTCGAGATGCTCTGATTTTTGATCATTGCAGCATCTGACGGTCCCTCTCTTCGAGCGTATACCGTGGTGGGCGACCCCTCTCTTCGAGCGTATGTCACAAAGCATGACCTCCTTCTTCAAGCGTATGTCATAGAGAATGATCTTGTTGACAAGTGATGTCTTGCCTAGAGGCTTTTGAGGTTGTTGGTTGCCTTGACTTCTGGTTGTCTTGGCATGAAATATATATTTGTTGGTCTTTGTATATTCTCGATTGGTTGACCTCGATCGTTTCTTTACTTTCTTCTTCTTCTTCTTCTTCTTCATCTTCTTTTCTCCAATACCCTGAAAATCTTATAAAAGGTATCGATCTTTGATCATCTTTTCTCACATTTTTCTCTCTCCTTTTCTCTCTTTTTTTTTTCTTTTCTTTCTTTCTTTCTTTTTTCTTTTTCTTTTTCTTTATTTATTTTTCTCTCTCTTTCTTTTCTCTCATTTTTTGTTTTTTTTTGTCTTTTTTTTTCCTTTTCAAATATCCTTAAGAAAGGATCGGATTAAAAAGAAATTCATCTTGAGAAAATCATCCTTAAGAAAGGATTTAATTGAGAAATTTGTTTTGAGGAAAACAACCTTTAAGAAATGATCAAATTAAGAAATTAGAGTTTTGAGCAAAACATCCTTAATAAAGGATCAAATTGATAAATTTGCTTTTAAAAAAGCATCCTTAAGGAAGGATCAAACTAAGAAGTTTATTTTGAGAAAAACATCCTTGAGAAAGGATTACATTGATACATTTGCTTTTAGAAAAGCATCCTTAAGGAATGATCAAACTAAGAAAATGCATCCTTAAGAAAGGATCAAATTGAGAAATTTGCTTTAAGAAAAGCATCATTAAGGAAGGAGTTAAGAAACTTGCTTTGAGAAAAGCATCTTTAAGAAAGGATCAACTCAAGAAATCTGCTTTGAGAAAAGCATCCTTAAGGAAGGATTAAGTTAAGAAACTTGCTTTGACAAAAGCATCTTTAAGAAACGATTAACTCAAGAAATATGCTTTGAGAAAAGCATCCTTAAGGAAGGATCAAGTTAAGAAACTTGCTTTGAGAAAAGCATCCTTAAGAAAGGATCAAACTAAGAAGTTTGTTTTGAGGAAAATATCCTTAATAAATGATCAAATTAAGAAATTTGCTTTAAGAAAAGCATCCTTAAGGAAGGATCAAATTTTCTTTGAGGAAAGCAACCTTAAGAAAGGATAAAATTTGCTTTGAGAAAAGCATCATTGAGGAAGGATCAAATTTTCTTTGAGAAAAGCATCCTTAAGGAAGGATAAAATTGAGAAATTTGCTTTGAGAAAAACATCCTTAAGAAAGGATCAAATTTAAAAATTGGCTTTGAGAAAAACATCCTTAAGAAAGGATTAGATTAAGAAATTGGCTTTGAGAAAAACATCCTTAAGGAAGGATTAAACTAAGAAATTGGATTTGAGAAAAGCATCCTTAAGGAAGGATTAAGAAATTTGGGTTTTAAGAAAAACATCCTTAAGAAAGGATCAAATTTGAAGTTCAAATATAAAGTGATATCTTGCTTTAAAGAATACCTGAATATCTCATAAAAAAGGTAGTGTCTCCCTTTAAAGAACACCTAATATCTCGTCTAGATGTCTCGATATTTGATCGTCTTGACACAAAAAGCTCTTTGTCCCCAAATAACCAAAGGTTGAAAGGCCTTCAAAAACCACGATCGTGTAATTTGAATGACTTTTGATCTTTGCTAAGGTCTATCTTTGTAGATCAAATCTTTAACCAATCTTCAAAATTCTTGTTTAAAAAGAGTAAAATGCGATGATGGCACGAATTAGAATGCTCATGATGCATGGATATCTAACATAGATGCATGAATATTTAATCTAAATGATGCATGAATATTTAATCTAAATGATGCATGAATGTTCTTTTTCTTTTTCTTTCTTCTTGGAGGATAGGCTCTCGCTTTCTATTTACTAAACTCATCGGGCTTTCATCCTTCACCTTGTCTTGAAAGGAGATCATCGTCTTATGCCGATCGGAACAAAATCTTTCGCCTTCTGTAATTCAACAGCTCATACTTGGTTGACAATGACACATCTGAACCAGTTGTCTCCGAATTCAGTTGCATTCAGTTTATGGTTGTAGCTCTCAATCTCATATTCAGGCTTAGATCACTTAAGGTTTATCTTCAACATGTACATTGGGGGTTATTCTCTTGTATTTTTCTATCTTTGGGTCATCTGATTGACTCTCTTTAGGCCCTCAATATAACTTTTGCCCCAAAGGCCTGATGTTCATCTCTGCTCAATCTGTAACCACAATAGGCTCGGGTAATCTTTGTTTATTTATGCTAACCTGAATTCTCAAAGAATATCATCTTTCAAACGAAGTGGTATTTTTAAGAGACATCTTGTATCATACATTGCTCCTTCTTCTCGGGTCATATCAAAGATGATCATTTGCATCAACGACCTTGCATTTTGTAAATCTTTTTGAACAACACTTTTATTAAAAAATAATCTGCTAATTGTAAGTAAAACAATATGTACATGTTTTGGAAAATCCAAAAATTAGAAAAAAAAAGAAAAAAAAAACATGGGTTCCTTGGATATCAAATGCGAGAGTGCCTTAGACTCAACTCTCTGTGTTCGGTTTTCAACTTTTGAACGTTGCGGCGATATTTGAAGTTTTGAAATTCCTTTTAGATTGCTTGGTTCATCCTCATGATTATCGTATTTGCTTGATCTATTCGAAAACTACTCCTTCTAGTTCTCAATATCTTTCTCCTTTTATATATTCAAACTTTCCGTACTTGCCCCACTGGTATCTTCTTGAGAATTCGAAGTATGCTTCAGACTGCATCTAGACATATGAGTACTTTCTTTTTCTTTCTATCTCTCTTTTTCATTTTTGCTTTTCTCTCTCTCTCTCTCTCTTTTTCTCATTTTCTTTCTTTTTTTCTTTTTTCCTTTTCTCTCACATCTATTATTGTATTTTTTCTTTTAAATTTCGGGGAAATCAACTCATCACAATCCTTTGTCTCGAAGGTAATGATGGAGCATACAACAAAACTCCGAGTTACTCGGCATAGTCATAGATTTGAAAATATTACCATCACTCATGAAGCAAAAGATTTGGGATGGTGCATTGCTACCTTATTAAGTCTTATTGTTTCAGCGGAGTGCCCCGATACTTCCACACTCTTGTTCGAATATACTTATTATCAGGTTTCGAATATTGGCGTGCTTTTGTTTAATCTTTGTTCTCTCCTTTCTTTTTCTTTTTTTTCTCTTTTTTCTTTTTTCTTTTTTTTTCTTTCTTTCTCTCTTTTTTCTTTATTTTTCTTTCTTCTTTTTTTTCTCTGGATGCAATCTTTTTACTTAGAGGAATTCTTGAGATCAATCAATTTTACCGGGCCTTTTCTAGGAGATTTTTTTATCATTGAACATCACTGAAGGAGTAGTAGTCTCATTTCTCGTGCATTACTGACCAAAGCTACTGATTAAGAAACCATACTTCATCGTAATTACAACGTTCCAACCATTTCTGAACCCACGTCACAACAAGCATGTGACATCCAAGGAACTCCGAGACAAAAAGGAAAACACATATTTTTAAAAATATGCATTCTTTCATTGAAACGAAAAAAAGAGCAAACATAACATAAGCCCTTACAAAAAAGTATTTGTTACTTTCGGGCAAAAGGTAACAAAGTTAATTGATGCATTACTTTAAAAGAAAAACTTAAAATGCAAGGAGGCAGAAAATGAACATCCAAACTCAAAGATTAGAATCTTCCCAAAGATCATGTCCTCTACTCTTTCTTAAAACTTCAGAATACCGGCCTCAATCAGTCCTTGAACCTTGTTTCTCAAAGCTCCACAATTCTCTGTTGTATGGCCTGTGCTCCCCATATGATAGTCACATGTGGCATTGATATTATATCCTTCAGGGTAAGGAGGATCCTTTGGCTTAAACTGCACCAAAGTCAAAAGTTTCTTCTCAACGAGAATTGGGAGTAACTTGGTGTAGGTCATAGAAATTGGATGAAGCACCTTTGTAGGTCTTGTATGAGTATGGGGACAACCCTGAGTTCGATTGGTTGAGTGAGAACTCACCACATAGACATGAGAATCTTCCTCTTTCTGAGAAATTATGTTATAAGGGTCCTTTATCTTTCCCTTCTTAATAGCATACTCGATGCGTTCTCCGGTTATAACCAACTCCACAAAACTACTGATAGGGTGGCTTATCAAGCGATCATACAACACTCCCTCTAGTGTATCCACAAACATTTGAGAAAGTTTACTTTCGTTGAGCGAAGGTTGTACTTGTGCTGCAGCGTCACGCCAACATCGAGCGTACTCTCGAAGGCTTTCGTTATGCCCTTGTTCCATCCCTTGTAGCATGAGCCGATTTGGAATCATATCGGTTACGTGCTTATACTGGTTTGTGAAAGCTTTGGCCAGATCCTTCCACGACTTAATTTGAGCACGGGTTAACTGATTATACCACCTTGTGGCAGATCCCATCAGACTATCCTGGAAAGAGTGGATTAACAACTTCTCATTGTTGGTAAAACCCATCATTTTTCGACAAAACATAGTTATATGTACGATAGGGCAAGTCGTCCCATCAAACTTCTCAAAATCTGGGGTCTTGAACTTATATGAGATCTCTAAACCTGAAACCAGACTAAGCTCACTGGCATTCAACCCATACCATTCTTCTTCATCCTCTTTTATCTGAAGCTTCTCTTCAAACTCGTTCTTGGTTTTCTCTAACTGCTTCGAAAATTCAACCTTTAATTTTTCTAGCTCATCGAAGTCTGGAATGTCATCCCCCAAACCTTCCATATTAGTGAAAGTCACACCTGGTAGGGCTTGGGTAGAGGCACAAGCTTGAAGAGATGATGTTACTACTCCTTGTAGAGGTCTAGAAGTGTTAGCAATAAAAACGGGAGGGCCCGAGGGGTCTTCAACAGAACATTTCCTTTGTTGGTCTTCCACTTTCCTTAGTCCCATCAAGTGAGCAATTTGTTTCATCATGTCTTGTTGAGACTTGATCATAGAATCTTCTAATTCTTTTTGAGTGCGCTCTAATTGCCCCATAAGATTGGCTTCTAACTTGGCAAAGTCTTCTTCCATTAGCCCTTCTTGGTGTTGGTAAAATGCAAGCGAGAAACCTTCAATTACGGATACGAGATCCTATAATTAACCTCCTTGTTTAATTAATGCATGATATATGCTATGAGATGCATGAGATGTATGTATGAATGCAAGTAAAGGTGTTGATCCCGCTAGTGATCGTCCTTTGAGCAACTTTCACCGATTAAAATCTTAATGCCCCTTTTATTTTTTCTATTTTTCTCTTTTTTTTTCTTTTTCATCTTTTCTTTTTCTTTTTTTTCTCTCTATTTTCTTGCTTCTTTCTTTATTCTCTCGATTTTCTTTTCTCTTTTTTTTTTCTCCCTTTTTTATTTTTATTGTTTTTTCCTCTCTCTTTTTCCTATATTCTAAATTTTCTTTTCTCTTTTTTTCTTTTCTCTTTCTCTTTTCAATTTTTTTTCTCAACCTTTTCTTTTCCTTAGTTTTATTTCCTCATTATTTTTTCTTTCTCCCTTTTTCTTTCTCTTATCTTTTTCTCTCCTTTTTCCTCTCTTTCTTTTTCTTGTTTTGACTCTCTAACTATAGTGAAAGCCTCTGATTGAACAAACCACTTAGTTCAACACCTTCATAAAATGTCGATACAAAAATGATAAAGCAAAAATGCAAGCAAGATAGGAGACAAAACAATCCTATTTATCCCATCTAAAAGAACCTAGGTTAACCGCATGGCTCTAATCGGGTAGGTTGACTAAATTCTCTAAATGCAGTTTTGGTTCTACGAGGTACCCAAATTATCCTCGCTGTCCTCTTCTAAGAGTAGCAAAACCCCCGATCATCACCCATTACAGGCTCATCTTGACCGAGTTCAATTTAGGGGAACCCTTTCGCTATGCCCATACGGGGAAACAATATTCCCACGAAAACATAGGGTAGTCGAGCCCTGAAGGTACTTTGCTAGGCCTATATGAAGGAACAGTATCCTCACGAAAGCAATAGCGTTTTCCCCCCACTTAGAACAACGGTTTTGAATGATATTTAAGAAACCTCGAATTAGTAAACAAATAATAATTTAATTGTCACTTTATTCCGCAACTTCCAAAATTAATTAAGCGGTATTTAAAAACAAGGCTTGACTCGTTTGAAAAATTGGTCCCCAGCGGAGTCGCCAACTGTAGCGACCCTAAATTTCTTAAAAATAATAATAGACGTGTATAGTAAAAAAAAGGGAGAAAGGGTCACTAGTGGAATTGAAATTAGGGCTTGAAAAGTGGAATTTAGGGATTTGGGTTTAAAATAAAATTTTGGGGAAATTTAAGATTTAAAAATTAGGTTTTTAAATTGTGTACAAAAAATGGAAATTTTGGAATGTTGAAAGAAATTTGAAATCTAGGATTCTTTAAAAAATAGGAATTGAAAAGTTGAAATTAGGGATTTGAGATTAAAAAAAGGGAATTTTAGATTGAAAAAAGAAATTTTAAAATTAGGGATTTTTAAAAAAGGGTGGAGTCGCCACCGGCCACTTTGGTAGGCCGGACACCGTAAAAACCAGAGATTCGAAATGATTTGGGTTCGAGAGTCGATTACGGTTAAAAACGGGTTTAGAGTTTAAAACCGCCCAAAATTGGCACCTTTATAAATTACCGCTTAATTAATTTTAGATTTTTTGGATTAAAGTGGCATTTAAATTAATTTTTGTTTAAAGATTCGAATCAATTTTATTTTTACCGTGTCTTTATTCGGAGGCAACGTACACACCGCGACCAATGCGTTGGAACACGGGCCCGTTACGACCGAGTAAAGACGTATTTAATTAGGCTCATTAATTAGCAAGGTGTGATGTAAGCAAAATAAAAGACATAAAGACAACAAATATAAAGACAAAATAGCATATAATACATGATAACAAAGATTAAAATAAATAGACCAACAAAACAAACAAATAACATATATAAATAAACAAAACAAAACATATAATAAACAAATAAAAAAAACAATAAAAGATACCAATAAAAAAATATTCATATTTTCATTGAACCATAAGAATGGAATACACAATAAATATTTCAAAAAGAACTATATACATCTAAATATGCTCGATTAAAATCAATCCACAAATTAAACTAAACGGTAAAAGTAATGATTAAATTAGGGCATAACTTGAAAAATAACCAACCAAATGAGTGAAGTGATTCAATGAGAGTAAAAATATAAATAATGGAGGCTACTAACTTACCAATGGAAATGGAAATGGAGATGGAAATGGAAATGAAAATTGAAATTTTGGTTTCGGCAGTGTGGAGGCACGCGGCTGTGTATGGTTTTTTTTTTTGGGGGGGGGGGATGCGGCTGTGTGTATGGAAATATATGGTTAGGGCCAGTTAGGGTAAAGGGTAACATATGGGAATAAAATAGGTTTAGATTTTAATATATAAGGGTATTTATAATATGATAAAGGGTATTTTAGGTTTATCCCTTTAAAAATAATAACCAATTAAAAACAAGACCTTGGGCACCAAGTAGGGATTTTTATTATATTTTTTTATATTATAAAATTATATTTAATAGGTCAAATTTATTTATGGTTTGGGCTTATAAAAGTGGGCTCTAATAAAAGGTTTTTATTTATATCATATATTTATATATTTTTGGGTTTTTGGTTTTAATTAAGAGATAGTAAGGATAATAATAATTATAAAATAAGTGATAAAATTAGGGTAAGTTAAGGTGATTTGGGTATTAAAAAGGGATGTGGATTGATTTAATTCGAGCATAAACCCGGATAAAATTAATGATTACACACCCTTTTGTGACACTCTTCGAATTAAGTAAGTATATAAGTTTTTCTTTATATTCGAAAGATCGTATCTCTATTTTCCGACCGTAAATACATCAGCCACCTTCCAGAAGAGTATAAATGTACATGCACATGTGCATGGAACAGACAAATACGGTGGTGGGTAGTTGTCTATATGTATATGTAATGATGTTGAGAAATCTTATATATATATATATATATATATAATATAATATATATATTATATGTATATATTGATTTATTTATTTGTAGTTGAGAAATGGCTTTCAAACGTGATGAATCAATAGCCTGGTCAGATGTCTAGAAACTTTGAGAATTTTTTATAAAAGATGTGACTTTCTTTTTGGATTTATTATCAAATTAGCCCTTAAACCAAACCTGAAAGACAACTAAAATTAATAGTTGATTCATTCCATTAGTAATTTTGGTAAGAATAGATTAAATGCACCCGTTAAAATTAATTATTAGTTTGGTCTAATAAAATGAAATGAGAGGTTCTTTAAGTAAAGTCTAAAAATTGAATCTTGATATTGCGAATGAAGAAAATCGAGTTAGGAGAGTCACTTCATCATGAAACTCGTAAGCATATCATCAAGGATTGACTGCACCGGTTAAAATCAACTATTAGTAGTTTTAGCAGAATGAGACGATATACTCTTTGAGTAATGTCGAAAATTCAAATCTTAATATTGTGAATAGGAAAATGGGTTAGAAGAGTCACTTTTATAATCAGCCTCTATAGCACCTGATTCAGATTAGTCGGTCAGTAAATCAAATACTAATAATTATATTAGAAACAAATACACCACCTTCAATCATAAATGTCATGACCTGGATTCAAATCTGAGTATCAAGTTAACCCAAAGAGTTGGTTTCTGTGTTTAAACCCCGAATTTAAATTTTAAAATTTAAGCTTTGAACCTTGTATGATTGTTCCGGCCCAGTATGATACCAGATGGAGGGCATTACAATAAAAATCTGACATGCCTTCTCTATTTGTTAGTTCAAGTACTTATAGTCCTTGAGACAGTTGGTGATTAAATTATGTCGGGTCTAGTGATGGTCTACGGATGGATTGGCGGATACAGGTCCAACTTCCAATTACTTAGACTTTCTATGTTGGGCACGTGGACACCACGCAGAGTTGTTAGGTTGAGAAATGAGAAAATTTAGATGCCATTTTTGAAAAAAAAATACTTTTAAGGACAAATTTAGGAATTGAGGTATAGTTCAGGGACTAATTTACTGATAAACCCTTTCTTTTTACTTTTTGCAGTCTGTAGTAACAGCTCAACTTGCTTTTTTTGTTCAAATCTCGTATCCTTTTCAATCTGGTTGAGTGTTTTTTTTGTTGCAAACCCCACATTTATCTCACTCATAAACCAAGATTCTTGTCTTAAAGGTGGTGAATTCATGTTTTTTTGGTTGAGATCCTTGGCCTTAAAGACAACTAAAATTGATAGTTGATCCATTCCATTAGTAATTTTGGTAAGCAGGTCATGATACGATAGGTTTTTTAAGTAAGGTTAAAAGTTCGAATTTTAATATTATAAACGGAGAAAATTGAGTTGGGAGAATCACTTTAAAATGAAACTCGTAAGCAATCATCAAGGATTGAATACACTCGTCAAAATCAACTATATTATTTGCTCTGTAAGAATGAGACATTATGCTCTTTCAGTAAGGTCAAAAATTTGAATCTTAATATTGTGAACGAAAAAAAAAAACTGAGTTGGGAGAATCACTTCAAAATGAAACTCGTAAGCAGATCATTAAGGATTGAATATACTCGTCAAAATCAACTATATTAGTTGTTCTAGAAGAATGAGACATATGCTCCTTGAGTAAGGTCAAAAATTCGAATCTTAATATTGTGAATGGAAAAAAACTGAGTTGGGAGAATCACTTCAAAATGAAACTTGTAAGTAGATCATCATGGATTGAATACGCTCGTCAAAATCAACTATTAGTTGCTCTAGAAGAATGCGACATTATGCTCCTTGAGTAAGGTCAAAAATTCGAATCTTAATATTGTGAATGGAGAAATCGGGTTAGAATAGATACTCTTATAATCAACCTCTGTAGTACTTGATTTAGGAGAAAATATATCATGGGTCATTCTCACCTTGTTATCTATGAGACCAACCAATCAAATATATCTATTTCATTAATTTTTTATCTCATCTTTTTTACCAAGTGAATCTTGATAAAAACTGTTTTTAAATTTAATTTAAAGTAAATATTAGTCGAGATTCACTTGGTAAGAATATTAGTCGGGTTAGAAACGGCTTATTGTCATCCCACATTTGAATGCATATTTGAATACGATACTTCGAATATACGAAAAATATTTAAAAAGAATTCGATTATATCATCTTAGACATAAATCCATATAAAATTAAGTAGGTTTGGTTTCTGAATCGGATCAAATTGAATCGTTTTGAATTAAAATCTTTTAATCTTTTAATTATTTTGAGTTCAAGTCGAACAAAGTGATTTGATATAATATGTGTCCCAGACTCAAACCAAGTCCATCTAAGTTACATTACATGTCTGAAAATGCTTAGCATTTGTAAGGAAACTGAAATAGATAAGTTGGTGCATATCTTTCGTTTGATTAATTTATTAAATTTTAGGTCTAATGCATGCTTTGGGATTTTTAATGTTTCAAGCATTTTGTTGGCAGAGTCAGCTGTCAGAAACTTTTGTGAATTTTGGTTTAATTACAAAATAAGTATCTAAGTTATATATTTTTTATAATAAGTAGCTAAAGTATTTTTGTTGAAATAATTGAATACAGTTTTATTTTGATTCAAATTACGTGTTTAAAATATTTTTTTTACTAAAATGGATACCTAAAATTTTATTTTTAGTTAAATATGTGCCAAAGTAAGTGTTGTAATTGACTCTAAAATAAACCAAAAATAGAACTTTAAACGCTTATTTTAACAAAAAATATTTTTATTTTATTTTAATAAAAATAAAATTTTAGACATCTAATACAGAAAAAATATAATTGAAATATTTATTTTATACTTAAGACTTATATTTTTCAACTCAAGTTGTTAATTTTTATTTCAAACCCCACATTTATCTGTGTAAAAATCATTTATCTCTTTATTATTTCTCTATTCATGCTTGTTAAAATTTTTTAAAAATTAAATTTTAAACCCCAACCCTTATTTTTTATATCCTAAACTCTAAATCTTACACCCTAAAAAATACACCTTACCCCTAATTCCTTAAACCCTAACCATAACCCTTAACCTAGAACCTTACCCCTAGGCCCTCTAATTTAAAATAGAAGTACGAATTAAAATATGAAAAAAAGGTATACGATTTGTACTATTTATCTCGTTAGATGTCATAAATTATCAAGATTGTTGTTTTAGGTGGCGGATTCATTTTTCTAGTTGAGATCCTTAGCCTCAAAGACAACTAGAATATGATACTTATAGTTGATTAATTAATAATTTTGGTAAGCATATCTTGAAGGATTAAATTCACCGTCTTAGAACCCAAAAATGCTTTTAAAATGAGTGTGTAGATGGATATGAATGGCCTTTTCATATATAGGATGATAATATGATCCGATTCTGTTGGGTTTCGGTTTGATCTGATTTAATAAGAGTGTCTTTTTTATTAAAGAATTGAAGTTGGGTCAGGTTATTGAAAAATAAAGTTGGATCAGGTCAGGTTTATTTAAAAATTTTCGACGATGACCTGATATATTTATAATTTTATATGATATTTAATATTTTTATTAATTTTTTAAAGTTTAATCAAATTTTTTATTAAAATATTAAAATCGGGTTAGAGATAAAATATATAAAAAATTATCATTTTATTTGGTGAAAATAGACTTAATCGAAAATAATATATAAAGAGGAGCATTATAACAATTATTTCTATATATATATATATATGGACGTGTGATGTTGCATCCATTGCAACCAACCTCTCGTTGATCCATGACCTTTCTCTGTCTTGTCGAGTGAACATGAAGCTCGATGCTAGTCGAATGTACCCGGTAACGCCTTCGTCTCCGACTAAGTCTGTAAATCGCATGACCATCGGCATCCACTGTGATGTTCTTTTAGTTTGTGAAACAACGCTCCGAACCATCACGAGAGGCGAATCAACTAGCCTGGCATATCGATCCGTAACATTTTGAGATTTTCGATTTCGACGGCCTCCAAACAAGGTTGAAACAAAAAATGTTGTGTACGTGATGATGGACTGAAATTCAATGCCTTATAATGTAGGAATTGCCATTCTTTTTTGGATATTAGTTGTATTCTTTAGATAGATCAATGTGATAATAATTCGAAAACCTATCGGGAAATCGAATCCGAAAATCGAAGTTTCATTATAATTCAACCATTTCATTTCACTCACTATTTCCAGAACTTCTATATGGGGATTACTTAAAAGTTTTTGAGATGATTAAGTTACAAGGAAAAGAAAATGTCTGCAAAGGGAAACAAGTGAAACATTATAGTTTAAGCAGAATCTCCAACAGGGACCCCTGCACCGAGCCTGGATGATTCGTATAGGGTTTCCTCGAACCGGATAAGCTCGTTCTTCGAACCGTACGCGACTTGAGTTCTTTCGTCGAGGTTCATGATCACTTTGTCGAGCACCGGTTGTTGATCGTCGCTGCTGTAATCACCAGCGTTCTCAATCAAGCACCCCAATGGAGCTACCTCAAATAGCAATCTCAGCTTGGCCTTGGCAGAAGGGTTCATTAAATGATTTTTCCATTAAGTGACACTGATATCCTACTTGTTTAAGGTTTGAATTTGACCATTCTTTAATTATGGAAAAACTACTATAGAAACCCATGTAATATATAAATTACATTTCGATCCCTTTATTTGGAAAAATAACAAATTAACCTTTAAAAAAATCCATCAATGAAATTTTAAATTTTAAGTTACTTAATTATGAGTAAGTTTATTTTTGGGTCATCCTTTATATTTAAAAAATATATCAATTTGATTTTTTTCTTTCAATTCACTCGTATAGCTCCATTAATATCAGAGTACTTCAGTTGAAATTATTAATTAATCTAATATACGAATTGATAAACTTTTTTAAATACAAAAGGTTATTCAAATATAACTTTACCTATAATCGAGTGATTCAAACATAATTTTTATTAATTGAATAATTTAAATATAACTTTACTCATAATTGAATGATCCAAATACACTGTTTCCTTTTTACCTTTTTGTCTGCAAATCACGTGTGAAGTTTTTTTCTTACACTGTTCCTATTTCCTCAAATGCTTTTCCCAGGTTCTGTAATCTGTCTCTCAATCTGTTTCGATTTGCCTTTTGTTTTAAGGTTTTGTCTACTGAGAAAAAATAAATCATTTTGCTTGGATTCTGCTTTGTTTTATGTTACATGGAGCTTTTCTATGTTTTTTTTTCAATAGTTCTTGTTTTGTTCTGAAACTGATGTGTTGAGTACTTGAACAGACAGATGAATCTAGTGTGTTGGGTTGATTTTAGATTAGATAAATCGTGCTCGAATCGTTTCGAGTGCAAATCATTTCAGATTCAGGTCATTGTAAGTTTAGATACTACAGATATTTCATGAAAAATGAAGAGTTCGTCCTGTATATGCCTAGTTATTTCGAGTTCAAACCATGTTTTGACTCGGGTAGGACGGGTTTGGATTGATATTTTTTATGGTTAGATCGAATTGGTTTTCGAGTTCAAGTCGAAATCGTGAGATCTTTACATTCTTATTGCTTTTGCAGGTGACCCTTCAATGATTTGGAAGGGAACTAAATCAGGAGCTATTTGCAGCCCTGCAATCAAGCTAGATTGAATCAACAATGTCAGCATATGGCCATCAGATGGAGCGAGAGTTCTCCGGCCAGAGTCTCTTAAGTCGGGGAGACAACGGTACGATTTTAAGCATCCGATGCCTGGACTGAATTTGATATTCTATATATATGCTTATTAATCTCTGCTCGTACTTGTGAATTAGGAACGGAGATGGGAACCCGATACATTGCCGATCGGGATTCTATCTGTCGTCTTTTGCTGCAACAATCTTCATTGCTGGTCTTGTAACCATTGGGGTCCTACTGGTTACTGCGAGATTCTTGCGCTGCATGAGGTGCTCAATGGGTTTAAACCCGATGAAGTTCCTCCGATCTGCAGGAGTCTCGCCCTTCAATATATCGAAGGAGGGGGTACGCAAGAGACTTGGACTTCACAATTCAGATGATCAAAAGCTTTTTCGATGCCATTTCAGCATCAAATGATCATGTGGTGCTAATGGACATGGATGACATCCTTGCTTCGGATCCTCAGTCGAACGAACCGAGCAGAGCTGCATCAAAGATTCAATATATCCAAAGAAACATCGGACACTCGAATTGTACACGAAACTGCAATCAAGAGGATGGTCTCTGATTCTATCATCGAGGAAGCCCGAGAGACAACGAAATGTTACCATTCAAAACCTTAATTCTATAGGATGTAGTAGTTGGTCTTCTTTGATGATGAGGTACATATTGTTATGTCATTTTATTTGCATTTCTGGGATGCATACATTCAATGCAGCTGGTTAAAACTTTCTGGGAAAATTTTTTACAGGTCGGATCAAGAAACGGAAACGAGCGAGTACACCTCGAGACGGAGAAAAGCATTGAAGGAAGAAGGGAATGAAATAATCAGTGTGATTAGCAGCCAAATGGATGCTGTAACAGGCTGGTCTCTGGGAATACATGTGTTTAAGGTTCCAAATACTTGGTATGACAGTTGAATATGTGTATATATTCGATACGATACAAGTATACATATTCGAGTATGCATCGCCGCGACCCGAGAGTCTTTGCTATAGATCCTTAACTAGCTTGTTCTTAATGAAATTTTCAATTTACCACATGAACAAACGTATCACATTGGCCTCAAAAGAGCTTAAACTAAAAACTCAGCCTCCATTAATGGAGATTCTGCTTCATTTACAGAACAAGCAAAGCTACAACAAATTGAAAAATGGTGAAATGAAGAAGAAAACCGTATGAACATCAAGGTCTAGATCCAAACCTATCATCTCTTCCACAACAGAACCAGTAACAATGTCGAAAGAATCTTCAATTTCCAACTCCTAAATCATGAATTGCCAAGGAAATCCCCCATACAGTGGCAAAAAACAAAGATGAACGCCATGAAAAAAAACATAAACCCAGAATTCTTAGCTCCATCGGACATGTCGACGTTGTATTTTCGAGTCATATTCTCTGATAAAATCCCCCATTTCCTCCCTCTTTGCTTATAGCCACCACCATTTTCATGATCCATCAGCTCATAAACGTAAACCTCAGCCACCCCATCTTTCTTCAATGGCGTACCGATCCCCGACTTCAAATGCCTGACCAACCCTCTCAAATACATCTCCGCATAAGCCTCATTAGCCTCGACTTCTCCGGCTTCGCCTCCGCCGCTCGGCCATCCGGTTTCCGCCACGACGAGTGGTATACTCGCGTACCCCATTACGGCCATTGACGTCAAGACCGCATCCGCCATCATGTCGAACAGGTTGAAATATCTCACCCCGGTAACCAAATCGTCCCGGAAATTGAAAGGGTAGTCTTGGAACAAAGCGAACCCGACTGGGATTTCGCTGTTGAGGCGATATAGATTGTAGGGGTAAAGGTTGATCAAGAAAGACGAGTTCGTATCTTCTAAGAATTGGAGCAAGGGTTTTAAGATTAGATCGCCAGCGGGCTGTTGGAACTCGGCGGAGGACGGCGGGAAGGCGGTGGTGATGGTGGAGAAGAACGAGAACGTGGTGGAGACCGGTATTTTTTTGATGCCCAGTTCGTGAAGAGCCATGTGAAGATTCCTGATTGCAGGGAGCAAGTAAGGGGTGAAGTCTTCTTCCGCGACGGAATCGAGGACGGCGTTTCCGACGGAGACGAGGCCGATTTTTGAACGAGGGTAAAAAGGGAGGACGTGTTTGTAGAGCCAGACGAGGGCGAGAGAACGGTTGGCGGCAATGGCGGGGAGGAGAGGGTTTGGGATGGAGAGGAAAAGGGAAGTGTTGGTGAACGCGAAGGCTTTGATGAGTGAAGGGTCGGCGTCTGGGAGGCGGACTGCATGGATTTTGAGGGCAGTGATGGCAGTTGATATCTTATCCGGCGGCGGTGGAGGGGTTGATGCTGCTACTGTGGCGGCGGCGGGGGTGGAAGGGGAAGAGTAAGTGACTCCGATGGAAGGAAGGGAAGATGTTAAAGTGACGAAGGAAAGTAGGAGGGAAATGAAGAGTAAAGAAGGCATCGTTCTTTCTTCTGTGTTCAGAGCTTTTTCTTTTTGCTGTTTGGAAGAAAGGAAATGAAAATGGAAGGGAAAAAGAAAGTGCACCAGAGACAGTTAGCTGAGTTCGTTACTTTTGGCGGGAAAATTTTAGGATTGGCTGCGGAAGGGCGTATGCTTTGTTTTCATCTGAGCCCTCCATTGTACAAGATTTCAGAATTTAATATTTGGCCCCTATGCTTTATTTTTGCAAAGTGGAGTCCAAATTAATGTAAACGTAGCTCATATGCTTGTGTTTGTACATTGATATATAGGTTGCTATTTATTCGATTTTCGACTCGATTTTTGTTGGGAGAAGTAACTCAAAACATGATATTCCTAGGTTCTGTTAGCTAGAGTTGTTCATGCTATAGATTCAGTTGATGGAACGGATTTTTCGGATTCTCCGGTTGGGTCATAACTCACCAATGGAAGGTATCCTCTGCATTATTACTTATCCCTCATGTTTGATTGTGTAGGAAGTTTCAGTATAGGATGTAGTTTGTGTTGATTTCAGACAAGATCGTTCCGCAAAGCGACAGACATCGACATGTTTTCCGGGACACCAGAGATATGTGCTAGGTTTTCCTTATGCATTATGCTTTTACCAAACACAGCGAAGTCGGCACCTCTCGGAAAGGAGGGGCATGAGTCAGTTTAAAGTCGGGCATGTTCCGTTCGGAATGATCAATTATTCTCGTAAAAATCATCGATGTAAGCATTTGGATTGGTTTCTTTGTGCCTAACTTTGATAGGTAACAATGGAAGGTCAGACTTACCAGAAGTCATGTTTCAAGTGCTCTCATTGTGGTTGCCTGTAAAGACCTTCAAATTATGCAGCACTTGAGGATGCTACAACCATCTGTTCAAGTCCGAAGCAATTAAGCACGCGGCCACACCCGCAGAGCCATCATGTTTTAAATTAGGGTTTTAAATTTCAAGTTAGAGATTTGGGTTTTAGGGTTTGAATAAATTTAAGCATATGATGACCTTTTCAAATGGAAAAATGAACAAGAAAACTATCATGCTCGATTCAGTAAATCGAACCAGTGTGAATCCGGGATTCGAACAGAAGTTTCATGAATCAGGGCAAATGCAAACATGTCGAATTCATATTCAATAATTTTAAAGCTAACAACTAGAGAACATAAAACTGTTTGAAACAGAAATGTCGAAGACAAAAGCCGAGTTTCATTTACCACTGTAAAGAACATAAAACTGTTTGAAACAAACACTACGTTTCGACAAAGTTTTGTGAAAACCTGGTGAAAAGGTAAGAGTCACTTGGGTCGTCAATCGAACGCCATCAAACATCTAGAGACAACTGCAAGGAAGAAATTACAACATTAGTGAGATTGGACAAATTGTTCCGATTTACAAAGGAAAATCTTCATAATTATCATAATGTCCTCACGAGCGAGATACCATTAAATGAAAGACAAATATCGCCATAACAACGAGGCATACAAAAGCTTATGCTGTTTTTGCAAGGCTACAGAAAAGGCCAAAAACTACAACGGGGAAAACTAGTAAAGCTGTTTATGCCATACAGTCAAAACTCAAAAGTAAATGTCGGGGTCTTATAACGAATAATCACAAATGACACAGAGATCACAGGCAAACTGAAACCGTAAATAAACAACTTTTGCAACAAGCAACTAATCTTCAAACAGAAAGTTCCATCCCGTGAATGCGAATCAATATTGCAAACGAAAAGGAACCACCGACAAATTAACTAAGTACTATATTACCTCAAATGTTGCTGGGGTACATGAAGACTCTGACTCTATCTCCCTGAAAAGTAACCAAAAGATACATGTAAGACTAAAAGCAAGATGTACGTAAACCCGAATAAATAAAAACAATACAACACAATTACCATAGATTTTGGGGGAAGGTTGGACTTGAACTTAGCCCGAACAACACCACTGTTACCATGAGGTCTGGCTACCTTGCCCCAAATGCAGCGATAGTGCGAGCCATTCTTCTTCACCTTGGCCTTGTAAATATAAGCCATTCGCTTTCCGGCATACCAAGCCACTTCCTCCTTGGTGTTAACTCCCTCGATCTGGATCAGTGAAGTGTTCAGGTACTGATTTGACTTTGACCTAACACCCACCGGCACCAAAGAAGTCATAAGCACAAAATCGAAATCAGGGGGAAACAAAAACAAGAAAAACATTTTAAAGAACACATTCAACCATCTAGCTTACAAAAGCAACTAATTTCTCTCCCCCCAAAGCAAAACCTGGAAATTCAATCCCACGTTTAATTCCAAAACACTAATTTCAATCCACAGAAAAGCTAATAGCCTGTCCTTATTGCCATTGCTAACCAACTTATGCAAACAAACGAAACTTAATTCTATTTTCCCTTACCCATTTTCTTAACCAATAAACACAAAACATGAAAGAAAATCAAACACGTCAAAACAGATAATTTTACTTATACACTAACAAAAGGTTTAAACTTTTACCTCTTGTAACCCAAGATGGTTCCTCTTACATAGAGTCTGCAAATAGTAAGTTAAAAACGAAAATGGAAAACAGTAAGTTAAATCGAAAAACTGTAGTAAACTATGCTAAAATCGGAAAACGGAAGGAAAAATTAGGGTTTTGAAAGGGTAAATGTAAGATCAGAATTCAAAACGGACCTGACTCGCTCTCCTTGGCGTCCCTTCACCATTTTCTCCGATTTGGACGCTGAAGCTTTTACTCCTTCGGATTCTGATAAAGGTGGCTGCAAAGGGGAGACCCTAAAACCCTAATTACAAGGGAAAGAAGATTTGGGGAATGTATATAAGGTGGCCCAAATTTAAGTACGGTAAGCCCAATGTATATAGTATAAGTGCATGTGGATTTGGGCTATAATATTTTCAGCCTTTGAAACACGAAATACCGAATTAATCGATTAATAAGTTAAAAATGAGAAATTAAATTAGTGATGTTCTTTTTAATAAGATCTATATCGACATTTTTCGATTCTAATAATTTTGATTTATTAAAATCAAAACGTAAAACTCAATATAAAATGAACAGTTAAAGACTTAAAAAGATTCATTAATTAGTCGAGTAATCTAAGATATTTGAACTTATGGAGTAAATCTAGAAATAAAAAATTTTGTATTTCATTCAATTGACCCGGTTCGAACACGGTATGTGTACGTTATTAAAAATGATTAAGAAAAATTAAATTGATATTAACTTGAGATCACACCGACATATTCAAAACAAAAATTACAAAATGAATTCGAATACATTATTTATTTAAAATATTTCTCTAGTTAATAAAAAAAACCATTATCTAATTTTTTTTTTTTTGAGAAACATTATCTAAAATATGTAATCATTTACTAGGAAATTTCAGTTCCTTGTAACAATTTTCCACCATTATTTATTCACACTTTATAGTAAACTACTAACAAGAATACCAAATCTTATTCATCAGCTAGTTGAATCAGAGGTTGCAAGTTGAAAAAAAATTCCTCAAGGTGAAAAGAGCCACCCGAGATTCGAGTTCGAATTTCAATATCTGCAACCCCTTCATCTTCATCTATTCTTGACTTCCGACGACTCACACATCGGCGAATATATGGTACTCCTTGGAATCCAAGGCAATAAGCCTTATACCGGCGATTGTTGCTCCCAATGACATGAGACCGAAGAAACCGGCGTTGAGCCAATGCCAGAACTGTTGCACGGAACTCAGTTTGTGCTTCTTTGCCACGAGGTACATGTGGTTCGCGAGGATGAATGTCAGTGGGAACGTGCTCAATGCTCCGGTGAGGGTCTCGAAATCTCCGAGGAAAGGCAGAAGAGCCGACACCAATGTGCTGACAGTAAGGTAGCTGCCTCTTGCTATGAGTCTGAATGCTATGTTTGACAATTTCAACGAACTTCCGGTAACTCCAAACTTTGTGTCCAAATACTCGTAAGTCGGACTTGCGAAGATCTACAGGAAAGGTGATCAGGGTTCGTTGACGTGTTGGCTAAAACCGGGAAATACAGACAAGAATACTTACATGCAAAGCGATAACGGATTGCAGGAAGGCAGACATGTTTGCAGCAGCCTTCACCCAAACTGGGCCACTGGCATCGTTAAGTAAATATGTTGGCGTTGAAGATCCGTAAGCCCAGTAGCCAATAAAAGTAACAGCGTACATCGGTACAACTCCGACAGAGAACTGAAAGTACAACGCTTTCATCATATTACTCACTGCAGGTTGCCTTACCGTTGCCTGTTATTGAGAAATAAAAAACGTAACCATGAATTCAGTCGTCGATAGAAAGAGACGGTAAACAAACTTCAATGAGTTGAAAGACAACAAATTACAGGATTTCTCATCAACAAGTGAGGGCTAATATGCTAAAGATAGAAATACAACCGGATATAATCTCGCGCACCTGTATTTCAGGAAGCATTCCAGTATTGAATGCAAACACGAGATTCGCAGATGCCCCAATGGTTGTAAATATTCTATCGGTGAGCGATTTTGAATGTATGGTATAATCTCTAGGTGGTGCATTCATTCCTATAATGGCATAAGAATCATTAGTCACATAAATGCAGAAAAAAACAGACACTTACACCAGCGATTCCAGAAAAAGTGAAACAAAATGAGAATATCTCGACTGATTAACGCAAACTAACCATGCCAATAGATTATACTTGGTAATATTTGAGCATTCAACAAACAATGACCAATAAAGAAATCATGAATTTCAACCAATAAAAATATTGCATGTCTTGTAATTAAGCTAGACTCGACTTTAGGGTTTATAATATATGTATACGTGTGTGTATATATATATATATATTACAAAAAGTCACACATGCATATTGTACTTTACCAGGCTAAAGCTTTTCCTGCATGGGAGGCAATACAAGGGTTTAAGCACCTAAAGTATGCTCTGCGCCCTTGACAACATTGCCCTATACCTGAATAGGCAGCAAATTCAATTATCCAATACCAGATCTCAATGAACAATAAAAAGTCGAACTGAATAAGTAGTCGTCAAGTTAAGGTGGCCTAAGTGGTTGCAGAAACTTTGTTTAACCGATGACAGACAAATATTGAGCCGGTTTCTGTATGTATAATAGCATATACAAATGAAACTTGAAAGCTTCTTAGATTCAAACTTCGAAACATGAGAAATTATTCTACTACAACATTCAGCCTCATAAATTAAAGTTACAGAGAGATTGGTTTCAAGGTAATTGTTTCCGTCCATGGGTCAGTCGCCAGTTCAGACTTCAGAGTACTAAGATAAACTTTCCATGCAATGTTAGGACTTACCATCATTAGTTGCTAGCACACAGGCCACAACGATATATAGCAGGCTGAGAACGGTCGAACATCCTAACCATACTCTTAGTGATGACAAATGGGGTGTCGAAACAGCAAAGAGAATACACACAAGTCCTTCTATGGCAATAAAGTGCGGAAGCTTCAGGCTATGCTCTTCGTTGAAAAGGACATAACAAGCCTGCATCACATATCCGTATGTTACAGATTCCCGAGTAAATGTCGGGATCACAAACAATATACAAATCATCTTCCAGATATCAAGCAACCTCTTGTAACATTTGTCTTTAAGACAACATTCTGATCTTACCTTTAAAGCGGAACCGCCTAGAATGAGATATCCAATGTTGATCATGAACAGATTGACATATTGCAATGCCCATGTAATGTAATAAGCTTCCCTACCTGTTGAAAATAACATGCTAATCAAATGATAATCGAAACAGATATCGAAAACAATAAAGCCTTTATTAGGCAACTCATACCATATACTTGAGCTGCAAGATCTCGGTACCGGATATGCCTCTTCCCCTCGAATTCATGGAGTTTGGCAACAAGCATATTCGCCTGCAACGAGATTGCGGTGGCTAGAAGCAAACCGACCACACCTCCGACCCATCCGAGAGGGACCATGATGGTTCCGGAATACCCCAAGACATACACACTGTTGATACCAGTGGTCAAGACAAAACCTGCCTGGAACCATGAATCTGAAAATTCAAACCAAGCAAAGGTCATTCGAGCTCGAAACAAAACCAGAGCCGCATCAGATCAAAACTCACACAATCAGCCATTGAAGAATTCGATTCCAACAAAGAAAACAACAATCACAAGACCAAAAAGAAACTACTTTTCACCATTCAGACAATAATAGAAACAAAATCCCAGGATTAAACAAAGTGTTGCAATCAAATTAAACAAAAGAAAAGAAACCCAGAATCAGAAAAAGGAACAGACTTTGGAAAGAAAATAACAATCACATGACACAAAAAGAACATACTTTTTGTCATACAGACAACAATAGAAACAAAATCACAGGATTAAACAAAGTGTTGCAATCAAATTAAACAAAAGAAAAGAAACCCAGAATCAGAAAAGGAACAATCTTTAAGAAAATATTACCAGTGCTTATTTGATGGGCAGTTTCAGGGGCTTTAACAGTCAACCTATCATCATCCTCTGGATCATCTCTGCTTTCTTCCACCATGTTCATCTCTTCCTTTCCTCCCTTTGCGAAGAGCCAAACAGTTTCCCCTTGCTGGTCTCCATCTCTATTTTCTTCCGCGAGTATACCCATGAACGCCATGATTCTTATCGGGATTATACCTTCTTTTAATATCGAATTCAATGTCAGAACTTTACACAGTCAATGAAGGACTCTGATTCCCGAGCATATAAAAAAGTTTGGGTTTTTAGCAAAGAATTAAATAAAAAAATCCCAGATTTTTTTGCTAAACAAACAAATTGATTATTGTTGTTTGATGCAGGAAAGTAATGTTTCAGAAACTGATCTGTATGTTCTTTCTCAAGCACGCATCCAAACACAAATGTAGACCTATACAAACACGTATATATATATATATATATATATATATATATATATATATAAAAACAAAGGGTAAACTACACCAGTGACCATCCAACTATTTGGGGATACCTATTTTGACCACCCAACTAAAGAACTCGTCAATCAGGTACCCCAACTTTGAAACCCTACCTATTTTGGCCACTGCCGTTAAAATTTTGACGGAAAAATTAACAGTAATCACGTGGCAGTTAATGGTGATGACGTGGACGTTAATTAAAATTTGTAAAATTACATATTTAGTCCCTCTAATTTATTTATTATTTTAAATTAATCATAAAATTAAATTAATAAATGAAATTAATTACCCAACCGATTTGTGACACGTGTCACCACCTGATTGGAGAGAAAGAAGAGAAACTTGAAAATAAGGTCATAATGTCCAAGAGGAGATTTGAACCCTTAACCTCTAGCTTATAAAGTAAGAGGCTGAACCACTAGGCCATTGTAACTTTGTAATATAAAACCCGAAAAAGTGATATTAAATGGTTATCTCTTAGAATTTGAATTACCTTTGTTAAATTGATTAATATTTAAATAAAAATATTAAATATTTAGATTTTAATTATTCGAATAAATTAAAATCTAAATATTCAAATAAAAATATTTAGATTTTAATTATTCGAATATTTGAATTTCATTGTTTAAACATTTTTATATTTTTTGTTCGAATAATTAAAATCTAAATATTTTTATTTGAATATTTTTAAATTCAAATATTCGAATATTCATGATTTTTATTCATATATTCAAATAAAAAATATTTAAATATTTATAATTTTTATTCAAATATCCAAATATTTTTATTTGAATATTTAAAATATAAATATTTCTATTTGAATATTTTTAATGAAAATATTTGAATATTTATTATTTTTCAACTAATATTTTTATTTTTATTTAATATTATTCATATATTTTAATTCGAATAATATTAAATAAAAATATTCGAATATTTAATATTCGAATATTTAATATTTATATTTTAAATATTTAATTATTTTGATTTATTTTTTAAATGTTTTATTATTTTAATTTAAATATTTAATATTTTAATTTAAATATGAATGGACTTGAAATTTTGTTATTCTAGGCTTTTACTAAAATTTTATCACTTAATAAAACATGTGAATAAATTATGACATTAAAAGTAGTTTGGTCTAGTGGTTCTCTTGTTGGTTGGAGGTTGTGGGTTTGAATCCCCTTGCATGTAAAAACTTAACATTTTAATTCTTCAACTAATCATTCACCAATCCGGTGGTGACACGTATATATAAAATAATAAATAAAAATAAATTAATAAATAAAATTAAAGGGATTAAATGTGTAATTTTACCAATTTTAATTAACAGCCACATCACTGCTGTTAACTGTCGTTAACTTTTCCGTCAAAATTTTAACGGCAGTGGCTAAAATAGGTAGGGTTTCAAAGTTGGGGTACCTGATTGACGAGTTCTTTAGTTGGATGATCAAAATAGGTATTCCCAAATAATTATGTGGTCACTGGTGTAGTTTACCCAAAAACAGAATAGATTTTTTGTGGTGGTTCTACTGTTACTAACATTCACTGTGGTTTTTTACTTTCAGTTATATTTTTTAAAAAAAATATTTTACAGAAGTATGAATTTTTTTTTAATTTTTATGATTTATACTTATTAATTTGAATTAATTTATATTATATATTTAATTTTAATTGATAAAAAATTTTGACAAATTTTCTCCGTACAAAAAAATTAACTCTTATAATGAATTATTAGAATTTGATAAATTAATTCATAAACACATAAAATTGATAAGTTTTAGTGTAAGTGATTTAATTATAAGGTTTAATGATTTTATTCATTACTTTAAATAATATTATTTATTTTTAAATGGTTTAAAGATGATTTTAAAATTTTGTTTATTTATATATTTTTTTAATTTTTAACAATATATATATATATATATATATTGTAAAGGAAATCACAGTGATGTAATATATTTTTTTATTTACGATTGTTACTTAAACTGAAGATAAAATACAAATCGTTAAATTAAACAAAATGATTTTTATTATCATTTTTTAAGAAATAATAAAAATAATAATTATAAAATTTGTTAAATTATAAAAAAATGAGTATTATCTATCAAATCGTTATGAAATGACTTTTTTAATTTATTGAAATCTATTATTATTTTATAATATGTAATGATTATTTTATAATAATTTAATAAAATTTAATGATTATTTTATAATTTTAAAATTTTAATTATTAAAATATTATTTTATTTTATTTTATGATTATTTGTGAATTATACTCTAAATTAAAATATCATGCACCTAAAGTAAGATATTTCATAGAAAATAAATTGGAAAACTTAAACGTGGGACTATGAAAGAGTCCGGTGGACAAGAAATTATATCGTAGGTCAGTCTTATCATGTCATATATGAGACCAATCACTAAAAACTGTTCATTCATATTTTTTAATTTTTTAAGTGAAGGTTTATTTTAAAAAAAATATAACATGAAAAAATTAATGAGATAGATAATTTTTGTGGTTTATCTCATGAACACGTGGTAGAACTCACCTATGATATATTTTTTCTGGTGGACGTTAATTAAAGATATTCGATTCCAATTAAAGTCTATTGAATGTTAAAAACAATTCTATTATTACTAAAATATTAAGTAAAGTATATCACGTTATTTAATTATATATTTAATAATAATTTAGGTGCTAAACTAAAAGTAATAATTTACTAAATTTTTGTGATAAATAAATATCTTTTCTTTAAAATTAAAATTTTAGTTATTGAGTTAAAATTTTATGATTAAAATTAAAATATAGGACGGTATAATTACAGTTTTAATCTTAAAATTTATAAATTTTATCAATTAGTCCTAATTTAATAAATTTAATATTTTATATTTAAAATTTTTAACACTGTACTCTCCTAGCACAGCCTCCAAGGGTCTAATCACTTGTTAGTGATGTAAAAACAGTTACTCGGATGAGTTTCAGATCGGGTATTGTCATATCGGGTAAAATCGGATACAGGTTATTTCATATTAATTTGATGTTTTGACTCGATTCGGGTCGGGTGCGGGTCTATTTCAGGTCGAGTCTATTTCAGGTTGGGTCTATTTCAGATCGGGTCTGTTTTAGGTCGGATCCATTTCAGGTCGGGTCCAAATCGGATAATTGACAGTTTCATTTTAGGTCGGGTAGATTTCAGGTCGGGTCCATTTCAATTTGGTTGCATTCAGGTCGGGTTCATTTCAAGCTGGTTTTGTTTCAAGTCGAATTAAATTTGATTTTATATTCATAGTAATTTAAATTATTAATTTTGATTTTGTATAAATACATAAAAAATATTAGATCATAAAGTTAAAGATTAAATTTTGAAATTTAAAAAAATCAACATTAACTTGTAAGGACTCAATTATAAAAAAATAAAAATTAAAAACATTAAAATAAATTAGAAAAATCAGTAATAATCAATTCAAAAAAATAACTTGTAAGTTATAAGGACTAAATTATAAAAATTATAACTTAATAATAATTAAAAGTATTAAAAATTTATCTTTAATACATTATAAATTTATAATTAAATTATAGTTTAATATATTTCAAAAATTAAAAATAAATTTTAGATAATATATAGAATTTATACTATAAATGGAATAATAATATATATAATTAATACTATATAAGGAATTTATACTATACGTAGAAAATATACTATACATGGAGTAATACTATAAATGGACTAATATTATTTTTGGAAATAGAATAATATTATATATGAATTAATAATATATATGAAATAATACTATTTTTGAAAGTAAAATAATACTAGAATAAAGAATAATATTATTTATGGTATAATACTATAAATGAATTAATATTATATATATAAAAAATAAAATTATAATACATATTAAAATATGGTATATATTACACTATATATATAATACATTAATAATTTAATAACTAATATAAATATTTATATAATATATATTGATAATTAGATATCTAGTAATTAGATATGTTATATGTATAATGTATGTATAATATATTTATAATGTATACAATTACCAATTATACATAATACATAACTACATAAGTACATTCTAACATTCATATATATAATATATGTATACATAGTAATAGTAGATTAGTATTTAGTAGTAGTAATAGTATTATACATAATACATTAATATATTAATATATATATCAATAACACAATATATCATATATGTATGTTATATCAATATGTAATTATAAATTATGTATATATATATACATTAGTATATAATACATGTATATATTAATATATATCATGTATGCTATAATCTATATGTATATGTATTATATATATGTATTTTATATATATTATACATATATCATACATGTTAACATGTATATTAATTTTTAATATATGTATTAATATATAGTATTAGTAGTTTAATACATATTTATATATGTATGTTAATAACTTAATATGTCACATATGTTAATATGTATTAGTATATTATACATATATACATTATATGTATCATATTATCATACATACATATTTATTTTTAATGTATATGTATGTGTCATATGTTACATATATTATATAATATTAAATATATATATAAATATGTATACTTATAATATATAATATAATATGTATTATAGTATATATTATAAAATATATATATTATACCTCTAAAATAAACAAAAAAAAACGCCTAAAATTTAAATCTTCACCCCTAAAATCCAAAACCCAATCCCCCTTCCCGCCTAAAAATTCTCCCTCCCTCCCCCCACAAACGGTTAAAGTAAAAAATCCTTCCCTTAAAATCAAAAATTCTCTCTAAAATCAAAAAAATTTTCTCAAAATTTTAATTTTAAATTTATTTCAAAAGTTAAATCAATTTGATTTAAAGTACTTAATAAAAATATATGTATATTTATTATAATATTTATATGTATATAATATATATATACATATATATATAATTAATATTTTAAATTCATTAAGTTATAGTATATTTAATTATATGTCATGTAAATATTAGATTTTGTTAATATTAGTTAAGGTCAATAACAAGTTGGGTCATTTATCAAGTCCGGTAAAATCAGATCTCGGGTCGACTCAGTCGGGTAATATCGGTTATTTGCCAGGTCAGACTCGGATTCGGGTTCGTTTCAGTCGGATACAGGTTGGGTTTCAGGTCTACAGTGACATGTTAAAATCGGGTTCAGGTCATTCTTGGTCGGATACAGTTCGGGTTCGGTTACTACAGTAACAGGTTCAACTCGGGTTCGGGTCAACAACAGTCGGATACAGATTAGGTTTGGGTCATTAAATCCCCGGGTCAAACCAAGTTCTGACTCGAACAGGTTTCGGGCAGGTTTCCAGGTCGGGTCAGCTTTTTACATCCCTACCACTTATCATACTTCGTACTATTGTCAATTTTTTTTTCTTTTTTCGTCGTTTAGATTTAGGGCCAGTTTAGCATTGCTTTTGAAAAATGTGATGAAAAAGTATGATGAAAAAGTGTAGTGGAAAAGTTCTTTTAGAATTTTTAGTTTGAAATATATGTGTTTAGTATTGCTGTCAAAAAATGTTTTTGAAAAAATAAATGACTATTTTAGACATGATGTTATAAGTTAAAAAATATATATTTAAATGATAATTAAATTATTTTAAATTATAATATTAACTTAAATTATGATAAAATATAAAAATATTAATAAATGAATACATAAATTATTTTTGAAAAGTGCTTTTTAAAAGTACTTTTAAGAAAATATATATTTTTTATATGAATATATATATTTTTTAAATTAAAAAATAATTTATATTAAATATAATTATATATTTGTAAAAATTAAATTATAATAAAACACAGTAAATGAAGGTTAAAATTGTAATCTAACCCCTAAAATCACTTTTCTAACTGTAAAAGCTACAAATTTTAGCTTTTGAGTTTATGTTGAAAATCACTTTTCAAACACAGTTTTTTTTTCTTCAAAAGTTAACTGTTTAGCATTGTTTCTGCGTTTCAAACCAGCTTTTGGTCCAAAAGCTAGTTTGAAAAGCAATCCTAAACAAGCCCTTAGTTTTATCTCAATCTAATTAGTAGTATGTTAGAATTTTTAAAACTATATTTTTAAAATAAAAATATTAGCTTTTGGTCCAAAAGCTGGTTTGAAAAACAATCCTAAACAAACCCTTAATTTTATCTCAATCTAATAAGTAGTATGTTAGGATTTTTAAAAATATATTTTAAAAATAAAAATATTTTTTAGTGACGTCAAAACTAAAATTATTCTCGTCTCATCACCTACGTGGATAATAGGACCCATATAAACCCTTTTACCTACTCCATGATCCATTCGTATAATAAATAATTATAAATATTAG
The DNA here is from genome assembly GCA_035048815.1 of Abelmoschus esculentus. NCBI lineage: Eukaryota > Viridiplantae > Streptophyta > Magnoliopsida > Malvales > Malvaceae > Abelmoschus > Abelmoschus esculentus. Next base: position 603,895 of record JAUCBN010000021.1, read on the forward strand.
TTAAATAAATATAAATTAATTTTTATAAAAAATATAAAACTTTTGTCATTCGTACCCCACTATATATGTGATATTATTTTAACTATTATTATTATTTTTTTTAAAATTAGTAATATACGAAATTAATTTTATACAACACAAAAGTTTGATCTAAAACAATTCTAAAATATAATTTTATATGAACGATAAAGTTATTTAATTGTTAAAATCGATAAATTGAGTGACTGAATTGTGATATTTTGAAATACGATAGTTCAACTGTAAACCTATTCATAATATATGATTTACAATGTTATTTATTTATTAAATAGTAATTATATCCTTTGATTTTATTAAACCAATCGGAAAGTGACATGTTCGAATCTCATAAGATATTTTATAATTTACAATCGTTGCACAAATAAAAACATTAAAAATAACTTACATATTGATTTAAAGAGAGAAAAAAACATAAAAATTGAAAAACATAATAATAAATTTTACTTTTCCGTTAAATTTAAACGACGGAGGTATCATTTTGAAACCATAATGTTAGGTACTATTTTGCAAAAAAAAAAAAAAGTTGAATACCAAAACGATAATGCACCAATGTCTAGGGTACTATTTAAGTAATTTTCCTAAAATAAAATTAATTTTTATTTTATCTATTTGTGTATAAGAAAATATAACTTTTTATTTTATTTTAAACGATTTTATTAATAATAAAATATGCTATTCATATCTAAATATTAATAACATAATTTAAAATGACTAAAATATGAGTAATTCAGTTATTAAACTAAAACATTTTAAAGTAAAGTGACTAAAATAGTAGTGAGAAAATAATTGAATGATGATCTGAATAATTTACCCTTAATTTTTTTGTCTAATAGCAAGTTAGGTCCCTAACAGTTTAATTGTTAAACTCCAACTCACTAAAATAGTAGCCATGGTGTCCTTAAGTTAGTAAAGAAGTGACAACAAGAACAGCAACATAGAAAAACATGGACAAGAACAATGTTCTGCATAGATTATCTGCAACTCGAACAAGCATATAAAGATTCGAATCAAATCAACAGATATCGCATTTAGAAGCGATCGATCCAAGCAACAACATTGCTAATAGAAGAATTAAGGTCTTCATATCTCATAATGTTCTACAGCAAGAGGCTATGAGTACACTGCAATGCAGTTCATGCATACAAAACAATGCACAAGAACAAAATGCATAGGTTTGTTCCTCAGGCTAATTCGTATCGAGTTGATTGTTATTCTCTATAATCGCATCGACTTTCTCGTACCTGAACTCTTCGGGATTCACTCGACTCTTGACCAGGAACTCCGTGTGCCTACTAACTAAAATCGTCCCGAAAATCAACCCTGCTAAGAATGTAAATGTAGATAACCCTGTTTCCCTAATCTAAATTCATCACCATCATTATCTCCATGAACACCTTGTGATCCGCGGGCAATGAATGTATCGACCTCGAAACATGCCTAACCCTAAATCTCCATGAATAAACATAGCTACCGTTACCATGTGAAGAATCATCATTGTTACTTGACACTATGCCAACATTTCTAACGAATCGATACGGTATACGCTAGGATCGGATTGAAAGGCCTTTTTACATCGAATGTACTCACCTAACTTGCAAAAACTTAGAGCTTGAATCATAATCAACCCAAGATTTCAATGTCTCTCCATTGTTCAATACCAAATTCAAAGGTGACCAATTGCAAACTTTAACAGATTCAAGACTTCCGACATCGATTCCGACATGACTTGCAATGAAAGTCACCAACTTTTTCATCTTTTTCAGTACCAAATTCATTACCCAGAAACGAGTTTTCACCAGAAAGATCAAATGATACATGACCCTGAAACCTTGAACCAAACCCACTAGATACAAACACCAAAGCTAAACCAGCAGCATTACTAGGAGACAATTAAAACGAAAACTCAGTCGAAAACGGCATCGTTTTACCCGCATTACTTTCCTCCACGAACTTGAAGAGCTTGTCAAGCAACAGAAGCCCGGAACTCGGCGCGTGATGGCGCCTAAGACGACTTCTCGAGCTTCTATTTTCATTATACCCCAACTTGATTGATATGTTATCGATACTTTTAAGACCTAATTGGAATGTTTTAAAATTTGAGGACTAATTTAAAACTTAAATTATAGTTTAGAGAGATCTAGTACACTTCATTATGCCCCTACAAATTGGGCTGTACACATTTAGCCCTAAATACATATAGCAAGTAAGCCCAAGCTTATGTAGTACTCATTTTTATGTACCCATTGGTATTAGAAGTTCGATCGATTTTTTGATAGACGATATTTTTTTGATTTATTTCGAAAGAGTTAATGATTCATCAATAGCTAACTCAAGTAATATCGTATATTGTATGTAAGACGATTTATATAGTTAATTATATAGTTTATCAAACTTACTGACACATATCTCGTGACGAGCGTCCTACACATCGTATGCCTTCAAACTCAAGGTGTTCTCTATTCTATCAACTTGTCATGATCTTTTGATAGAGTATGAAAAATGAGACTCCGATCCTCAATAATATATCAATTATTGAGGATTCGATTGATTATCTGATAAACGATATCTTTCTAAACTCTATCGAAAGATTCAGAGAAACCTCATGTGCTTTTAATTTTGGTGGAAAAAAGTGAAACGTTTTATTTAAGTGGCCAATGTTTAATTAATTTCGTCTGTATATGTGTGCGATCGAATATATATAATTTTTGAAAATAATATCTCATGCAAAATATTTTTTTAAAATAATTCACCTATAGAATTGAATTTTGGCAGTTTATTTGTCCATGCTATAAATTTGTGTAGTCCAAGGAGGAGACATTAGAACTACACATTTCATATTCAAGGACAAATTGTACACTCTAGTGTCCCAAACAATTCTTTTCTGAAAACCCAACAGGGACCCAATATTTTTATTACCACTTCCAATTTCATGTCAAAGAATTCAACATTTAAAACAAAAGTTATTTCAACAGACCATAATGTTCTTCAATAATCATGTCTCAACATTTTTTCCAAGGCTTATATATAAGATAATTATTTGATATTTTAATAGTAAATATTTTAGTTATTTTCCCATTGATTTGGAATTTTCTCTCGTTTTAATGTAACAATCGATATTTAAATTATGACAGATAAATCCGAATTAAGTATTGATAGGCTTATTATAAGACACTTCTTTTAACCTAACTTACTTTATTCGTAATGTCATGATTTAAACTATTAATATTATTTAAAAATTTTAATATTTTATTCCGCTAATCTAACTAATTATTGACGAAATATACCTTATTTATTAAATATATACAATGGTAGGAATTATTGAGCAAATTAAATGGGTAGTTAATATTGTTGGGGGCCATGTGACAAAACGGATAATATAATATATGTAGAGATATTAGAATGTTGGGATCATGTGCTTGGATGGATCAATAAAATTATATGAAAAAGTTAATTTTTTTAATCGTAATCTTGTGAATGGTGTAAACTGAGCCGAGAGAATCGTCCTTATAATAAATTTACAATACTCAATCTAAATTATTCAGAATTTAAATTAAATATCAATTATTATACTTAGGGACGGATTCCAAATTTTCTATAAGGGGTGTAAATTATAAAAAATGTATATTAGAAATATGGGGGGCAAGATTACAAGAATTTAGGGATGCATAATTAAATTATCAATAAAAGATAAAAAAAAATATAAAACAAACGGAACTTGAAATTTTTAAAAAGTACGACTGAACCCTAACACTCCCTGGGTTCATCCCAGTCTATACCAAAATAACAAACATAATTGAATATATAGGTATGCCAAATATGCAAGTTGCTTACCATATTCAAGTAAAGTTCTATGTGGGTGATTCCTTTGCATTTGGGACACTCAATATGCCCCCCAAAGTGGATTTTCATACATATATTTTCTGAAATCTTTGAATGCCAATCTTTCACTGTCTTGGATCTACCGTAAACCCTTTTCATCACGTCATCTGTAATTCAAGTAGTCAAGTATATTTATTTTAAGTAATTAGTTACCCTCATTAATTATATATAAAAAGATGTGATGATTCACTTTAAAAAATTAAGATAAATAAATCTAATTGGTTAAAACCACGAATGATATGATGAAAAGGGTTCATGATATAATTTCTCTCACGTAGGGCCAATTGAGCATATGATTTAGAGCCTTGATTTAGGACAACTATGTTTGTTGACAATTCATCTATACATATTTTTGTTATAATCATTGATATTTAATGATTATTTACAGATTATTTCAGATTAGATACTATAAAAATTCTTAAAAAGATGATAAATCTTAACTCTAGTTACTTCATTCATAGAAGATTTAACATCTGATCTTACTTAAAAGATCAAAACTTAAAATAAAATAATAATAATAATAATAATAATAATAATTAAGATTTCAATTTGGGTGATTTATTATAGATACTGTTTTATTCCTAATGAGCATGAGATTCAATGAAATAAAAGAAAAATAACTAAAAAAATAATATTTAATTTTTGGGTGGTCTCAACTTGCATGTTGCTTGAAATCCAAGAAAATTAATATTTAATTTTCATGAAATCAGATCCAATATGTGTTCATAATCTAGGGTTTTGGGGGGTTGAATTAACCATGGGAATTCTCACATTTACCTCTAATATTTAACCTTAATTACTTTGCTATACCATGAGGAAAAACCCTAGGATAAACCTAAGAGAAAAATCATGCAAAACATAGACTTTTGAAACACACACAAAAAACCCAGCAAAGCATGTGATGACTTACATGATATCGAGACGAAGTCGAAGCCGTTTTCTCCGATGAACTCCGTGGTTTCGAGACGAGAAAGTTCTTCGAATATGCACCGTTTATGTAGATAGCAATCGGAGGAGAAATCCAAAGGGATAGCATGATCCAAAATTGTGGGGTTTTCTTGAGGTGAGAAGAAAAATAAGAAGGGTTGGAAAATAAAGGATCAATGCGATCCCTTTGGATGCTTCCTCTAGTGCTTGGCAGAGTTTAACCAGCTGGTCACAAAGCTCATATTAGCTTTCTCAAAGACACCTTTCTTCTCTCTTCTTCTTCTTCATCTTCTTTTCTCTTTCTTTATATAGAGGAAAGTGGGTTTTGGAGGAGACCTCCAATATAAAAAGAGATAGTCAAGTTCTCAAAAGAAAGACTAGCAGTGGGTATAAACTTTGATCGAGTCGAGTAAAAAAAAATTGAGTTATTCGAGTTTACAAGTTATGTTTTTTTTTTAACTCAAATTTAATTTTTTTACTCAAATTGTTTGAGTTTATGTTCAAATTTAATCGTAGATATTTATAATGTTATAGTAGTAATTGATTATTTTTTGAACAATTCCTACCTGATGGGAGGGAAGGAAAAATTTGCTCCTAATGGGTAATGAACCCATAAATTAGGGGAGAGAAGGTGTCAATTGAGAGCTTTTAACCGTATGCTATAGAGATTGTTGACAGTAATTAGGGTTTTCTATAACCATATACGATTACATTTAGGCTCTTTGGGACTAATAAATTTAAGTTTTGTAGTTAAATCATTACTTTAAAAATATGTTCACTTATTTATATGCAAAAAAAAATTAAAAAAAATCGAAATTATTATAATAACAATAATATCAACCGATTTAAAAAACGCGATAAATATTTATATATTTTTTAACTCTTAACCAAGCATGCATCTAATAAAAATGATGTTAGATTTGAATGGTCAATGAGTCAATTCATATAACATATGGTAAGAAAAAATATTATTTTTTCATGTAGTTTTCACCAACTTTTATAAAGGCTATAGGGAAGTTTTCTTGTATGTGGATTTTTCTCGGTTGTCGTCTCAGTTTTTCAATACTTTATCCTGATTAATTTGGATCAACCTGTATTACATATCTGATTTTGATCGGTGAATCTTTTAACGAGAATATTTTGTATATATAAAATCTCGAACTCAAAACCTATTTAAATGATATCAAATTACTTATCATTTAAACTAAACCGCGATTTCTTCCCCCAAGCATTATCATTTCTAGTTACTTCCCAACTATAAAGTAAAACACAAAAGCCTATAGTTATTATAATATATATAGAGATAAGATCAAGTTACACAGTATATAACTTTTTAAGTTTTACATATTTTTGGATAGTTGAATGACTGAAACGGATGACTCAGATTAACTTCTTACTTTTTTTCTTAAGTAATAATTTTCACATAACCGACTGTTAATTTGAGTCACTTGTTTCAGTCATCTAACGATCCAAAACCCGTATAAAACTTAGAGAATTTTACATTGTATAACTTGATCTTATACCATATGTATATATATGCTTCACAACAACAATGGGTAATTTTTGAAGAACAAATATGATCCATTGGATCAGCAATTCAAAGACTATGAAGGGTCAAGATTGAGCTTTGGAGATCATGATGTATGGTGCTAGATCTTGTCCACACTAAAGAAGCATAAATCGACCACATGCAGAGTGCAGACCTTTGTTTTCTTTTTTCTTCTTCTTCTTCTCCCATGGTGCTATCAAGACCCCACCACTTTATAACATAACTTCTTTACATATATCGTAACGGAATTTCGAAATATATTTCGATACGAAATTTTTGTGTCACATTTAGTACATCAAGTTATGTATAGTGAGAAGGGTAAAATATATGGTTGGATGATATTGTCTGATTGTGATGTGAAAGTAGGGTTTTTGGTTGTATCTTTGGTTTGTTTTCCATGAGGGGGAAGAGTGTGCATACAAGGACATATGTTGTCCCTCCTTTGATGGACATAGATTTTCATCACCACTAAGGTTTTGTCACCCACTAGAAAAAAAAATTACCGACGTTGAGTTTCGAATCTTATACGTAATTATAACATAACAAAATTCATTAAAATCAATATATATAAACTCGTAGTGTGGTTTCAGTGATAAAAGATAATGTATTTTATCCGGGTGACGAATACCATATGCGCATTTTATTAAAGTAAGAAAAAATTGAAGATATACTTGTGAACACCCCAATGTATTCAATATATAGGAGAAATTATTCTATGGACCGGTTTCCACCACGTCATCCATGGTCCTTAAGAATAAAAAATAAATTCACGTCATCATTTTTTACACATCATCTGCACACTCATAATTTTAATTTCTAAATCATCTCTCTAAATAAAATATATTAAAATTAAAAAATGATGACGTGGATTTGTTTTTTATTATAAACCCTAAACTCTAACCCTAAACCTTGAGCCCTAAACCCCAAACCCCAAACCCTAAACCCTAATTAAAAAAATAAATTCACGTCATCATTTTTTAATTTTAATATATTTTATTTAGAGATGATTTGGAAATTAAAATTATGAGTGTGCAGATGATGTGTAAAAAATAATGACGTGAATTTGTTTTTTATTCTTAAGGACCATGGATGACGTGGTGGAACCGGTCCATAGAATAATTTCTCAATATAGAGAGAGTTGCATGATTGAAATAGATTAAAAATTCGAATTCTAACCGTTTGTATTTTTTAAATAGACGAGTGTACCACTTTCGTCGAACACTGTTGAACACTACTAACGTTGAACATTGTTGAATATTATTAAATTAATTAATAAAATTTAAAAATTTTAAGGACTCAACATGCGATTAATAAATATATGTTGTGTCTATATCACTCTTTTATTAATTGCATATTGAGTATTGAAATTTTTAATATTTATTAATTAATTTAATAATGTTCAACAATATTTAATGTTAATGGTATTCAGCAATGTCTACGCGGTTATAATTTTTTTTTTTTATATATTCTTTTGTTTGAATTTTACTTTGTTTAGAGTGGATTTTCAGTTTCTATTGGCCTCACTCATGATAACATCATTAAGTCACCATATTATTATTATTCCTTTATTGGATTTTAGTGATTTTTTTCTTTTTGTCAAACAAGAAACTTCAATAATTATTTTATTTTATTAAATCATTATTTTTATATTTATTTTATAATTTATATTTAAAATTTATAATTATATTTTTAATAATATCATTTTTAAAAATTAATAAAATTAATATAAAGCCAGCTTATTCAAATTTAAGCTAATTAATGTAGGAAATTTATTATTTGTGCCACTTGTTGAACATTTATTCCTTATAAAAGCAGCCCCACATGTACAATTAATGAGTTTTAATGCTATATAACACATTCACATTTTACACCCAAGATTAATAAAGATATTTTTTTAATATTTGAATGATAAAAAATATTAGTTTTATAAAAATGAATAAACCTCATTTAATAAAATTTAAAATTTTAATATTTTTTTTATATTTTAGTGTGATTATACGATGATACTCGTTTTTCACTCCTAGCCCTTTAAAACATACATTAGGCAGAAAAGTTACTTAAACTCGAATCTTAGAAGAATAACAACATATATATAAATAGTTTCTTACTTTCTAGAGTTATATTTTCAAATATTTATTCGAGATTTTGTTTTCGGTACTAATTAATTTGAGTTTCAATGTGATTACTTATTAAAACATATACTTTTGTTGACGGGTTTTAACTTGATTGATATTATTATCGTTGTGGCATTTAAGTGATCGTAGGTTCAAGCGTGTTTAAATTTATATTTAAATTTAATATTCAAAGCATCTGAATAATATAAATATCATTTAAAATACACATCTTTAGTTAATATGGATTTATCTAAGTAATAAGCAACTTGATTTCACTTAAGTAGGTCTCGGGTTTGAGATATTATGTATGCAAAAAATTCTTTTTGGAAGATTCACCCACCAAAATTAAATGTGCACTGCGAGACAGTTCAGAAAAATCAAGACAAAAACCTGAAAATCGCAAGAATAATAAAAAAATATATCTTTAAATTTTTAAAACATTTAAATAATTTATAAATGCACAACTTAAATAATACCTCAATCATACCCCTTACACCTTTTTAAAATTGAAATCCATATTCAGAAAATTAAATTCCACAATTTTTACCTACCAAAATGTATTGAATTTTGTAATCTTGTGGTTTCCATTCATTTGCAATTATCATATAATGGTCCTACAATTTCTAATCTATACAACTATTCTTTTATTTGATTTGATGTTTGAAAATTGGACCACAAATTGCTGGCATCATTATTCTTTCTAAGAACCAGCTGTAGAAAAATAATAGACCATGAATGGTATTGGTACCATTGATTTAAATGCCACCACCTTCAATTTCATGACCACTTTGGGTTTTATTTATATACAATGTCCAATGAAGGGACCAAATTGAAAATTTTGAAGTTTCAAAACCCATATTTAAGATAATGGTGAAACTTAAATTTAGTTCATTTCCAAAAAAAAAAAAAATCGTTTGGACATCGATTTTCAATTCAATCAGCTAATTTATTATGTTTTTAATAGTAAAATTTTTCGATGAAATCTTACGATATAGTTAAAATTCGAGTATAAGGGAATCAAAAAGCCTGGATATATGTATAAAATAAATGGGTTTTATAAATGATCGTGTATTTTTTATTGGGTAAATTATACAGATAGTCACCATACTATAAGGTTGGTATCAAAATGGCCACAGTACTTTAAAAACCGTCAAATATACCAGTCAACTATTAAAATGGTATCGAAATAACCACCGACCGTTAAAAATTAACGGACTAATGACGTGGCCGTTAAAAATAAAATGGAATAATTACATATTTACTCCCTATTATTTAATAAATTTTTATTGTAATTTAAATTTTTAAATGAATTTAGGGTTTAATTTTTAAATAGTTATATAATTTAATTATAATAAAATTAGGACTAAATTACAAAAATATATGAATAATAGGGAGTAAATGTGTAATTATTTCATTTTATTTTTAACGGCCACGTCATCAGTCCGTTAATTTTTAATGATCAGTGGCTATTTCGATACTATTTTAATAGTTAACCGGTGAATTTAACGTTTTTTAAAGTATTGTGACCCTTTTTTATTCTTTATGTTCTGAGTTTGTAGCTGATTTTTGTCAATAATATTATTTTTAAAGTTGGTGGTTAAAAAAATCATGGAAGATATTTAATGGTATGAATTGTTGTTTTTTATTGGCACATGGACTTTGAATGTCTATAGTTGTCCATTGATAGAGGCTATTCATATAAAAGGACAATTAAATTAGTGCTAAGTACATACTTTCCTACTCATAGCTAGCTTTACTTGTAATAAAATCAAGTTTATAGCCTTTGTGTAAGAAATGGGACATTGAGTGTGTAGGAAAAAAACAACAATTAGGGTTTTTTGGGACCCTCAACCACAAGTTTTTTTTCCTCTTTCTTTTCTTTTGTTCATATTCTTCTTTATAGCAAAAAATAAATTTGAACTTTGAAGTTGGCCATTATCAATCATTTTTGGCCTTAGGATATGTGTTATTTTATTCTTCGAGTTTTGAGATATATCTATAATTTAGGGATCATATAGTTCAAAGTAAACTATAAACGATAAAAAGTTAACGTTGCGATAGTAATAATACTGACCAAATTAAGATGCAGTTAATAATTTCGAATCAAAATTCGAATACAATTATTAAATCTTTTGTTTTTTACTTAATTAATTAAATTTAAGGCAAGCATGTGATCGAGCAAATACATAGTTATTGTTTTTTTAATCAGCTACAATGGTTATAGTAGTATTTGTTCTAGAATATACTCTCAACCATTAGACATTGATCGCACAGTTATTGTGTTGGTATTACTGGCCGTGCTCGATTTGTTGACCTTTAGGAACAACAATCGTTCTTGTAACCACTGAGACAAGATGGTTCGTGCCGCTTATTTTTACTTGTACTAATTGGGGGTTGGGTTTGATTTTTGCAAAATTCAAACCAATTTGATATGAAAAACTTGAATAAAATAAATGAATAAGTTTATAAATAAATCTATTAAATTCTATTTAGTGATTTTTTGGGACCAATTATTTTGTGGGATTAAATCCATATGTGGTCCTAAAGTTGTCTACTTTTATCACTTTAATACTTACATAAGTTTTTTTTAATCAATTTAGTATACGAAGTTGCATCTTCTCAACTATGTACCATTGACTAATACCGTCGAGCAAATTGGCATGACACGATAAAAAAACATCACATGACATGATAAGAAAGTGTCATACAAAAAAATATTTATGTCATGCGATGTTTTTAGTGTCATATAGTATTTTCTTATTCTATCATACCGTTTTGATTGACGATATGTTACTCAACGGATTAACTTTGATAATAATTTGGGTACTAAAAATAATAAAAATGGATGGTTTAAGGAGCCAAATATGAATTTAACCCTGAATTTTTTCAGTCGTTGGTCCAAGAAAAAACATGTTATCAAATGTTGTGTTTCTCATTTCAGTTAAACCGAGTCACGTCAAAAAGATTGCATGCCATGGATTTTCACCCTTTCCTTCGCTACGACTGTATGATTCTATTACGATTATGTCTGTCTAGAAACATCCATTGTCCCTGTTTTGTTTTCAAGACAATAGTGGTTGGAAACATGGTCCATGGCACTTTGGTTGGTTGGAAAGCATGCTCCTAAAACATGTCTCTTTGGTTTGTATCTCAAAGTTATGTTACTCGAATTTGAATGCGTACATTACACTACGTGTCTAACAAGATCATGTTTAAAATTTTGAAATTGTTTTGCGTAGTTAGAGAATTCTCGAAAGATCAAATCTTCGAATCTAACTAACAAGCTCGAATAATCCTAAGTCGAAATAGATCAAACACTAAAATTGATTTCACCAAAATCAAATTAACTCATTCTAAAATTGATCCGACTCTTCTGATTGATAAGTCTAATTTTTTCGTGTATTAAGATAATATCTGAGACATCATATAAAATTATATCGTATAACCAAAATTAAATATATATCGGACATGAATATTTCAAATATAGACCCCAAGTGATTTCCATGGCTCCCCTCCACCATCACCTTCATTTCTTTTCCTCTTGATCAATTAATTTATTGTCCTTTTTTCCATATAGCTTTAACAATAAAGCTCTCAAAAGAACATGTAGTGCTAGGGAAATTTGATGATAGAAAATTTTGGGAGGTCCATGTGAAACTTTTGTTAGCTGCCCCATATATTTTTTAAGGACAAAGGACCAATAAAAAGAAAGAATATGTATTAGTGTCGAAGTCGAATATCTAATTTCGATTTTCAATTTTAATAAAATCACGCGTGCATTTTTAAATTCATTTTGGTCTGACTCTAAAATCGAATAATAATTTTAAAAAATTATGATTTTACCATTAATACGGAAAATATTTTAAAGACTTCTCTTAACGGAATCAACGATGGTAATAACCAGAAAGTAGGATTCTTTGAAATAACTCCATAATTGAATTCCACATCGTAAAAGTGACTGAAGAACAGACATTCTTTAAAACATTGTTCATCCCTTTTCTCTTTCTGGTTAGAAACTGAAATGTGTAAAGGGCAAGACTGTTGCAATCTCCATCTTTGTAGACTTTCAGACAAAGAAAAAAAACATTTCACAACACTGCTATAGTTTGGTTTCATCAGTGTCATAAACCTGTCATGCCTGGCTTTGCGCGATCATTGCAGATGATTTTGGAACCCTTTTTTTTCACTGCCGAGATCATCTCTCATATGTCTTAAAAAAACAATCAATCAAATCTCAATTATTGTAATAGGAAAAGAGAAACACTGTAGGATATGAATGAATTTGTTATCTTTGTTAGAGCCAGCATGTCATTGATAGGTGTTAATCTATGATGATAAAAAGATATCTTGCTAGTAAAAAAATAATTAATCGATTAATAATTTAATTTAACGGGATGAAACTATTACGACGTTTGATCTAACGATATTTTTTGTAGTGTTTTTTTTTTCTAGTGTAGGAAAGGTTTCTACCCATGCTTAAAATATTATTATAAGGCTAAAAATATTGTTAAAAGCCTGTTTTGTTGTAGTGATTAAGTTAGAAAAACGTCTCTATGATAGATATTTGTAAAACTTAATTCAGATTAATTGATTAATAAATTAGATATTCGTTATTATTAAAAAAATTCAATTAGGTCAAATACAGTAAAAATTAAAAAAAAAAACTAAATATGTAACAAGGCAATCGAATAAAATTGGGTAAATTATAACAGAGATCATTTAATTATGGGAAGAGTTATATTTAGGTCACTCAATTATTAAAAATTGTATTTAGGTCACTCAATTATGGGTAAAGTTACATTTGGATCACCCAAATAATAAAGGTTATATTTGGATCACTCAATTTAGCTAATGTTACATTTGGGTCACTTCATATTTTTTTTTTATCAATATGTGTATTAGATTAATTAATAATTTCAAATGAAGTACTCTAATATTAACGAGGGTATATAAGCGATTTAAAAGAAAAAATGATTAAATTGATGTACTATTTTAAATATGAAGGTTGACCCAATCATAAATTTATCTATAATTGGGTGACCTAAATATAACCTTACCTATAATTGGTTGACCTAAATATAACCTTACCTATAAATAAGTAACCTAAATATAATTTTTAATAATTAAATAACTCAAATATAATTATATTCATAATTAAGTGACATTTGTCCACATAATTTACCTAATAAAATATTATTTTAACTAATGTAACATCCACCATAATCCTATTTCATAAACTTACATTCTGTCATTCTATTTTCAATTATAATCTTATATTCTATGAATTAAATGTATTTTAATTAATTTATAAATACTTGATAACATTTTAGGCATTTATTGATAATAATCTAACAATTCTTTTAGTCAAACCTCTTGGACAATTATATTCGACCCTTCCCTTCTTTTTGTTATAAAAATACATGAAAGAGACACCCATATTTTATGTCTGAAATTTTAAGCTTAAGAGACAAAAATAAAGCTATTAAGGGAAAAAGAAAGGCCAATGCCGACAACCACTCGGATTAGTATGTGTGTGTAATAGAGATATATTTAGGGTAGTTATGAAGTCAACTTCATAGGCATAGGTAATTGGTATGCAATAATTATTTTAGATTTAAATGCCAATTTATTCATCGGGATCGATTCGAATTTAAGATCTGTTTAATGATGCCAATTTGATTATCGCTTTGATCAATCTATTAATATAAAAAATAAATAATCTCAATAATCCAACCCAGAATCAAATTAACCTGAACTCGAAATAGTCTAATTTTACTAAACTCAATCCACAAACATGAATGATCAGAATTTGAAACAACTCGAATCTAGAATGACTCAATCCCAGAATTGACTCAAACTCGATATGTTCCAAACTTGAAATCAACCATAAAGAAAATACCATATTTTTATATAAAAAACTAAATTATTTTTTATTTAGATTCAGTAAACCTAGAATTAGGGGTATTTAACAAGTTGAGCAGCTCGTGAGCTAAACGAACTTGACTCCGTCAAAAATCGAAAAATACTCGATTCAGATTAGTTCAACTCGAGCTCAACTCAATACCTTAACAAGTTAAATCGAGCAAAGTCTAACTCGACTCGATAAGTTCGCGAGCAGCTCGTTAATTTTTTAAAATATTTTTTAGTAATTACCTTAAAATTATTTCATTCAAAAAAAATCTAAATAATAATTATTAATATGTGAATTGTTACTTTAATTTTAATATATTAGTTTGACAAGCTTAATGAGCAACAAAATATTTTAACAAGTAACGAGTCGAGCAATAAAATTTTTTAACGAGCATGAATCGAGCAATATTCAATTTGTAATCGACTCGTTCGATAAACACCCCTACCCAGGATCTAGCCCACCTAATTAACAAATTTAATAATGTACCATAACCCATGGTCCCAATATTTTGAAATAGGGAGAAGTTGAAACAAAGGTGAGATTACATATAATGAAGAGACCCAAAATTGATTATAGGGGATGTAGTAAAATGAAGTCAATTTTTAATGAAAGTTGTCTAGTTTAAAGGTTCAACATCCTTTTATAATCAATCCATAATAGGTTAATCGATAAATTTTAAAAACAAAAATTATAATTATAATATAATCTCGTCTACGATAATCAACTAACTAATAATTATAAGTCAACTTAATTATAAAAAAAATAACCCAATATTTTTAATTGATGTGGGGTACTACTCATCATTAAAAGTGTCACATTAGGATCCATTTTATTATTGATTTGGTGGTGTATAATATAAAGTTTTTGGGACTTCTTGGTTGTTGGAATCATCATTACTTATCAACTACTTAAACTTTGCCTTTTAGTGAATTCTTATATTAATTTAGTTTTTTTATATAAAATTTTTAAACAATTCTTTTGGTCTTAGGTAGGGAAAAGGAAGAAGAGGGTGCAAAAAGGGTTGGAGGGTCCCTTGCCAGAGGACAAAAAATTGTTAACTCCTCATTTAAAGGGTCATATGACCCTATGAAGTTAGGTATACGATAGATTGATTTCTAAACAAAAAAATTTGATTTAACCAATCATCAAGAGAAAAGAGTTACGTCGAGTCGAGTCGTATACTAGTTTCATCAAGAGAAAAAATTTAGTTTGTTTATTTGATGAGTCGTATTTTATAAATCAAACATTATTTGAATATTTTTTGAGTCGATTCGAGTTTATAAAATTCGAGACGAGTTACGTCGAGTTGAGTTGTTTGAGTTTTTATTCAAATTTAATTATAAATATTTATAATATTATGATACTAGTTTCAATTTAAAAGAGTTTCTATTATCATATAAGTTATATATATTTCTTTATATTTTTCCTTATCAATACACATATCACGTAAAGTTTAGAGACTCGACTCGAACTAAATGATCGATCCATTAAATTTTTAAAAAAAATAATTATTCGAGTTTTATTTTATAACTTAAATTTTATTTAATTTTTTTCTATAAATTAAAATATTTAATTTTTTCTAGACGAGTTTTACTCACCCCTATACTATCTTCATCGCTATTCATAATTTATTTTCAAATTTATTTATGCCGGGTCGGCCCATCGGGTGATTTAATATTAACAAATAAACATGGGCAGGTTATAATTACAATAGGCCCAATTATTTAATTTCCTGTTTAGGCCATGGACCAAAGCCCAACTTTGAAATTCAAAAGCCCACATAAAGGGTAAAAACGTGATTGTATGAACACAAGTCTGCTTTATTCAACTTCAGAAGACGAAAAACGGAAAGGCGGTTTCTTATGCAGTATGGCCCACAAAAATAACTGAATTGAAGTTACCGACAATACCCCAAACATCCATATTTTTTATAATAAAAAATTCATTACCAAACACACGAAGTTTAAGGGTTAAAGCGTCATTGAACGTCAAGATAGCGGGCCCCACGTGACTGAAGTCAACCGAAGTCAAAAACGACGACGAGGAAATAATAAAAACTTCGTCGTTTTGAAGCGGGAAAAGAAGGGATAGAACGGTCATTTTGCAGAAAGAATCTCGAAAACGAGTATATGTTTGCAGTTGGTCAGGTAGGTAACAATAAAGGCGGAAAAAACTGAAAAAAAACCCAAAAGATGGAGGTTGAGAAAGATAGCAACCGCCAGGACTCGCCGGCGGCGGGGTGGAGTGGTTCTGGAAGTGGCGGGGATGATTTGGAACTTATTGCGGCTGATTCGGAGCTTGCTGGCGGCGATGCTGGAGGTGGGAATAATACTAGAGTGAAAGGACCGTGGTCGCCGGAGGAAGACGCGGTGTTGAGTCGGTTGGTAGCGAAGTTTGGTGCGAGGAATTGGAGTTTGATCGCGCGAGGAATCCCGGGTCGGTCTGGGAAATCGTGTCGGCTTCGTTGGTGTAACCAGCTTGACCCTTCCCTTAAGCGCAAGCCTTTTACCGGTAATTTTGTTTTTGTTTTGTTTCAGTTAAATGATGATTTGGGGATTTGTTTAGATTTTGATTGTTCGAAAATGGGTAGTTGTTGTTTTCTTTGTTTCTGTTGGTCGGAATGTTGGAAGTCAAGTCAAGTCAAGGCCTGCTTTTTTCCCCTTTGGGTTGATTTAGACAGTGAAAAAGATTGTGTTTTTTCTTTCTGTTTTACATTTGTATTAGTGTTGATTCATCTAATGATGTTTGGTTTTGACAAATGCTGCAACTATTCCTAGTTCTGTGGAACTTTGCCTTTGTTTCTAATGTTCCAAATGTTGTAATCTGTTTGTTGCATTGTATTGCAAAGTTTGTGTCTTTGTTTCTTAGAACTAAAACTAAGTTCTTGAGTGTGATAGGCTGATAGCTATCAGTTCTTAGTGGAAATTGGTTTCTTATCGACTCGAATTAGTTCTGGAAATTGGTCTCTATATGTGCGATGATGCCTATTACTAAGAACACCATTGTTGTTCTTGTCTTGTGTGTTGCTTGAAATACTTTTTGGTTTAAATGCAATTCCTTTTTCCTCATGTGTAATGCACATGTTTGGGATCCATTGGAAGGGAATTCAAGCTGAAACGATCATTCTCACCCGTATTCGCACAAGAATATGTTCGGGGTTATTGACGGTAATACATACATTTAGGAGATAAGTTTTGTTTTCTATGTTAACGATTTCTGGATAGTGGAAACTTAGGTCTGAATGCATATCTATCTAGTTGATCTTAGCGAGAGAGTAAGTATAAATATATATAATGGTGGATTTGGGGTTGTTTTAGAGTTTCTAGGTTCTTTTGCTTTGCTGTTGAATTTAGGGGAACACTCTATATTTCCAATGTCGAATTATTGAATCCGCTTCTTGGCGGAGTCATATGTACTAATGTTTGTTTTCAAAGAAAATGTATGAAGTTTTAAATTTCGAACATTGATATGCAAATCTTTTGAAGGGTGTGTGGAGTCTGTCCTTTTCTTTTTCATTTTTTGTTCTTTCCAATTGGTGATGCATCTGAGTTGGTTCTTGTATCATGAAACTTGAGGTACTTTTCAAGGTGAGTCAGAAGTCTCGATTTTGTTTTATTTATGCTGCTGAGAAAATATGTCGAACGAATCGATATTTTCTTATATGGGAACTCACTGGAAAATTCTATTATGCAAACTTCTGCAGATGAAGAGGATCGTATCATAGTTTCAGCTCATGCAATCCATGGCAACAAATGGGCTTCAATAGCAAAGCTTTTGCCGGGTAGAACTGATAATGCAATTAAAAACCATTGGAATTCTACTCTAAGACGTCGATGCATGGAACGAGGTAGGTTTAAACCTGGACCAGCAGCAGACACAATGGAAGATGGCAGCCTTGATCGAACAAAAGCTTCCTCAGAAGAAACACTTTCAGTTGGAGATATAAACAACTTCAAGCCTTTGGAAGGAAGAGATGTGGTGATGGAGGATCGATCGAACTTTCAAGAAGACAAACCTCCGACACCAGGGGATCAAACCGTTGTTGAGCCAAAGGATCATCCCACCCTTCGCCGTCCAGTTGCTCGTGTAAGTGCATTCAGCTGTTATAACACTCCTAGCAATTCTAAAACTGAATCTGGAATGACAAGTAGAATCCCAATGCAAGGGCCTCTTGCTCAATCATATAGACCGGACAGTGGAGTTGGAAAAATCCTGGAAGATTTTCGCTGTGAACCCATCATTCCCTCGCGATGTGGATTCGGTTGCTGCTCAACTACTTGCGGGGGTCATTCTCAAAGTTCATTGCTGGGGCCGGAGTTCGTCGACTACAAGGAGCCCCCCGTTTTTTCAAGCCACGAACTACTCTCCATAGCAACCGATTTGAACACTATTGCATGGATAAAAAGTGGTATAGAGAACAATTGCGTTAGGATACCGAGCAACGCAACAACAGGCCCGAGAATGTCTCAAGGAGCCACTCCTGGCATGCCAACAGGGATATCAGATTTACATACAAAAACTGACCCTATGCGATTCAATGATGGACAGAGCAAGTTAACAGGCATGTTGACAGAAGTTATGCCGACACAGATGCCTAAACAGACGTGTTCGATACGATCCGAAGTGGAGGGTTTGAGCTAAAGAGTGGTCATATTGTTGTTAGATTACTTTTTTCACATTGGAGGGTTAGGGTATAGAAATATATGTTGTTTCAGTTGGTCGTGATTATGCAGAACTCCATAGTTGATCTTGTGGGCAAAGAGATCATGAATTTTTGGTCTCGGAGAAGATGTAAACGTTGCTGAATTCATATGTTGAGAATTTAACTTGGAATCTTTGATATGTTAACATCATTAATTGCCAATTTGTCATCACATTTGCTCAAAGTGCAGAGAAATTATATCACGACTTATTTCTATCACATCGTCCATAAAATTAACCAGTCAAATACATCCATTATGACGTGGACAAATTTTAAAGGTCCGTATACAATGACGTGAAGAGGTTTTAACAATCTAATAACATAATTGAAGTTTAAACTAAAATTTAATGTTAAAATAATATAATTTTTTAATTTAATGATATAATCGATATTAAATTTAAAATTTAGTAGTATTTATTATAATTTAACTAACATTAAATGTTAAATTTATCATTAAATTTAATTGAATTATTACTTATTTGAAAAAATTCAAACACGTATTTATTTGAAACAGATTTATAAACCTTAAATCATGTGGGATACTTGCTAACAAAGTTTCATTGATAAAATAAATAAAAACTATTCAGTTCATTTTTACCCTGCATAGTAAGAAAAATTATATTAAAAAGTATGGATAGTTTCGAGATTTCATGTCTTTACAAAGTTATTGGGCTGTCGCACTCGCATCTAAATCCAATGATATATTAAAAAGAAACATTAAACACGAAAAAAAAGTAGGTTAAAGGAGTCACATGAGAGACTGTTCAGAATTTTTATTTTTATAATTTTATAAATTATTTAAATGTTAAATTAATAAATAATAATATTTTTATTTTTTAATTATATCTTTAATGTTTTTTTGAAAATAAAACAGTAAAAATAGTATATAATAAATTTTAATTATGTTCACATTATTTATAAATTAAATATTAAATTAATTATTCAAAATAAATAATTCATATGTAAGATTCCTTAAACAAACAAACTAAATTTTAGTTGTTTGAGATACTCAGTAAAATTTTTTGATGATTATTTAATTATTTAAAGAAATTATAATGTCTTGTACGTTTGTTCAAATAAATTGACGTGATTTGATAAAAAAATATGTTTAAGAGATAAATGATCAATTAAATGATTATGAAGTCAGTAATTAATATTAAGTGATTGAATACGTTGGTAAAAAATTCAATGATTTTTATAAGTTTTAGAGATCAAATAAAGCATTATAAAATCGTAATTCAAGAAAATAATATAAATGCGTAAGCAGGGTATTGGTACAGGGTTTAGGGATGACACTAATACATGTCCTAGACGGGTCTTCACCCATTCAATGTGGGATTTTTAGTATTAAAATCTAGTTTCGAAGTGGGTCAAGTGTATATTTAAAATTTTTGGGGTCGGATAAGGTTTAGAGAATAAATTCGATTAATTTTATACTATTTTATAATATATTAACAACTCGATAATATAAAATTAATGATGTGTTGTTGATTAATAACAATAAAGGATTCTTGGGATCACGTTGCTTGTATGTCAGGTAGGCATTTGATTGATTGAGTATTTTTTCATTGTTGTGATCCAGATACCTAGAGTAAGTGTGTTGTAACACTATAATTACAGATATCGAATGAAGGTTATGATGTTGTGTGACTCGGGTCTCATTCGAAGATACTTGAAGGGAGATTTCAAGTATGAGTGTATATTTCGATATTATGTGAGCCAACTCACCTAGGTTGTATGTCTAATATTGCGTGACCCAACCTCACCCGAAGAGTTACGTTCCTAATGTTGTATGACTCGAGCCCCACTCTAAAGTAATTATTGTTGATATTTGTGCTTTTGTCTAGATAATTTTATGAGATCTCGAGTATGATTCGTCTTTGTGTGCAATGTACGACGATTGTTATAATATTAGCATGTGCTTAGATAATTAAGTGGTAGTGTCACTTGTTTATTTATCTCTCCTTATTGCTTGTACTAGTTTGTGTTAAGCTATAAGTGCTGTGTAGTTCAGCTTACTAGTCTCTGGTAGTTAGTATGCAGCTTCTGAAAGCTAGTTAGTTGAGGTTGTAGAAAGTTATCTTGTAACAAACTTAACAACCTCCTCTAGCTTGTATATAAACTCATGTAATGCTTCATTGAAATACAAGTTTTCTGAGTTACTTTCTTTCTAAAAGTGAAGTTCTTCACATGGTATCAATCGTCTCTACGTTCTGGGCCATTGGTGTTTAGGGTCTTGTTGCACTTTTGCTTCTGCTTCTTTGGTGTTCGTCTGAAGGTCTTTCTTTGTGAATCTATGGCTTTTCCTACTGGTGGTATTTCCATTGCTGAGAATGATGAGGGTCAAGTTGTGTATTCCTCCAAGAATGATCGTGTGTTCACAAACAAGAAAGTGAATGTCATGTTGGATGAGTATAATTTCCTTCTCTGGAAACAACAAGTTCTTCTGACTGTTCGCAGTCATAAACTGGAAAAGATGCTTCTTGGGGCGATTAAGACACCACCTGCAACAATCCTAGTTGATGGTGAACGAGTTGTAAATGAAGATTACGAGGACTATGTAGCTCAAGATAGCGTCATAGCCTCGTGGTTGCTTTCTACGATAAGTGCGCATCTACTTCCTCAATTTGTGGGTGCTGAGACTGCAGATGAAATATGGCGTACGGTGCTTCAGTTTTTTACCAACAAGTCAACAACCTCAGTTATGAGACTGCATTCTAAACTTCATTCTTTGAAGAAAGGTGATGAGAGCATGCGAGTGTATCTTTCTCTTGTCAAGGAGGTATGTCATGCCTTAACTTCATGTGGTAGCCCTTTATCTCAAATACAACAGATTGCTAGCATACTGAATGGTTTGCCTAGGGACTACCAATCCTTCATGGCAGTTATAACTACTAGTAAAGGTTCGTTTACTCTTGAGAATGTATGCACTATATTGATAGATGCCGAGGCACAACTATTAAAGTTTGCTCAAACTGACTTGTTGCCAATGAGTGTGAGTATGGTAAAAGCACATAATTCAGGAAATGCTGAGTTGAATGGGCTTTCGAGGCAAGGGTTTGCTTCCCAAGAGCATGCTGGAGGACGATCTGGGGGTCGTGGTCGAGGACGCTCAAAGTTGCAGTGTCAGTTCTGTGGGAAGCTTGGACATTTGGTTGACAGGTGTTGGCATAGGTTCGATTAGAACTTTGCTGGGGTTTCAGTTTCAAGGAGAGATCAGATAGCTGGAGACTCTTCTACAGCATATTGTAGCTGCTGTGTTCGTGAACCACTATTTGAGCTTGAGAATGATACTACTTCTCAAGCTCATGTGTTGAGTGTGAATCAGGAACGTTGGGTGGTCGATTCTGGTGCTACACACCATGTCACACCAGATTCAGCCAATATTATGAGTGGCACAGATTGTAATGGACCTGGTAAGTTGACTGTGGCTAATGGTCGATCTTTAGATGTTAGCTCAGTTGGTCAGTCAACCTTATATACATCATATAAGTCCTTTTTGCTCTATAATATGCTTCATGTGCCTAGAGATAACTAAAAATCTACTTTTTGGTGTCCAAGCTTGCTAGGGACAATAGAGTATTCCTTGAGTTTCATGCTAAAGATTGCTACGTGCGAGATGAAGATACAGGTGCGGTGATTTTGCAAGGGAAGGAACATCAAGGCTTGTATCAGTTTGTTACTAATGTAGATAAGCATAGTGCAGAACAAAATAGAGCTGAAATCAATCTAGCTAGTTCTAATAATCTGTTGTATCAGTTGTGGCATAGGAGACTGGGTCATCCAGCCCTTGAGGTAGTTGTTCAAGCTTGTAAGCATGTCAATGTAAATGTTTCAAAACAAATGAATGAAGTTTGTGTTGCGTGTCATAAAGGGAAAAGTCATAGCTTGCCTTTTGAAAACTCAGAAACAGTTTATTCTTCTCCATTTGAGCTTGTGTTTACAGATGTGTGGGGACCTGCACATGAAATGTCAAATGGGTTTCGATATTATGTGACGTTTGTGGATGCATATTCTAGGCATACGTGGTTGTATCTGTTGAAAGACAAGTCTCAGGTGGTGCAGGCTTATAAGCTCTTTCAACATATGGTGAAAACACAATTTAATATTCCCATTAAAGCTATTCAAAGTGATTGGAGTGGAGAGTTCAGATCTTTGTCCACTTTGCTGCTTCAAGAAGGCATAATCCATAGGGTATCATGTCCACATACGTCCCAGCAGAATGGAGTAGTGGAACGTAAACATAGGCATGTCATTGAGTTAGCACTTGTCTTGTTAGCTCAGGCTAGCTTGCCATTGAAGTACTGGTCTTATGCTGTTATAACAGCTGTATATCTGATTAATAGGTTGCCTACGAAAATATTGCAGAATGTGTCTCCCTATGAAAGGATATTTGGTAAGGTACCTGAGTATCAGTGGCTTAGAGTGTTTGGCTGCAGGTGCTTCCCACATCTTCAACCTTTTCAGAAGCATAAACTGGAGTATAGATCTTAAGAGTGTACTTTTCTTGGGTATAGTCCCCAACACAAGGGGTATCAATGTCTGACAGCAAATGGTAGGGTTTATGTCTCAAGACATGTAGTCTTTGATGAGTATAGCTTTCCTTTTGCAGGTTTCTCAGGGAAAACAGATGTTTGCCAGTGTGGGAATAAGTTTCAGCGCTTTCCTTCTGTGGCACGAACAGTTCCTGCACAAAGACAAAGAGATACGACTACTACAAATGCTGGGGGACCAATTTCCTTTGGCATACCCAGTAGTGGTTCAAGGCATGCAGGCTCTCAGGAGGTTCCTAGTCCTCAGGAGGTTCCTAGTCCAGTTACTACTAATGAGGGAGCTGACTTAAGTTCGAGCATGAGCCCTAGTATCCACACACAACCTAGGCCGACAACAGCAAGTTCCATAGAATCATTTTCTATACATAATGATAATGGAGAACATGTATCTGGTCCTAGCAGTTCACATGAAATAATGGAGAGTGATGCTGCAACTACTTCTGTTCCTGTGTTTCCTTCAGGTATTCCACCTATAAATACCCATCACATGATGACAAGGAGTAAGTGTGGTATATTTAAGCCCAAAATATATGCACTCACATGTGACGATATCATTGAGCTAGTCAATATTCAGGAAGCTTTAAAATCAGACAACTGGAGACTTACAGCTGAAGCTGAAATGCAGGCTTTAAGAAATAATCAGACCTGGTCTCTTGAGGTTCTGCCAAAAGGACGTTCAGTAGTGGGATGTAAGTAGTTGTTTAAATTGAAAAAGAATGCAGATGGCACAGTTCAAAGGTATAAGGCTCGGTTGGTAGCTTGTGGTTTTTCACAGGTAGCTGGACAGGATTTCAAGGACACATTCAGTCCTGTGGTGAAGTCTGCAACTTTAAATGTGATTTTGTCAATTGCAGTCACAAACAATTGGAGTTTGAGACAGGTTGATATAAATAATGCATTTCTTAATGGAGATCTTAGTGAAGATGTGTATATACAACAACCACCAGAGTTTGAACAACATTCAGTTGATGGTACTCCTTTAATTTGTAAGCTGAAGAAGGCTTTATATGGCCTTAAGTAAGCTCCCAGAAATTGGCATGACAAGTTGAAAGGGTATCTATTGCAAATTGGATTTACAGAATCAAAGGCTGATGTTTCATTGTTTGTCAAAACTAAAGAAGGTGTGAAGACTTATATGCTGGTATATGTAGATGATATAGTTATCACTGGCCAATCAGACAAAGAGATTGAAGAAGTGGTATCTCTTTTGCATGTCAAGTTCTCCTTAAAAGACATGGGAGAGCTTCATTATTTTTTGGGAATTGAGGTAATTAGGAGTGACAAGGGATTGTTGTTAAGTCAAAGAAAATATGTAAAGGAATTATTGGATAGAAATGGAATGCAGAATGTGTCTCCAACCCCTACTCCAATGGTAGTCTTGTCTAAAGCAACTAGTGAGTCAAATGAACTGCTCAACCCACAGGAATATAGAATTATTGTGGGCTCTCTTTTATATGCATGTCACACGAGGCCTGATATAGCCTTCAGTGTGAATAAACTGGCACAATACATGCATATGCCACATGAAATACACATGGTAGCTGCTAAACGTGTGCTAAGGTACTTGGCAGGACCTAGGGTTACTGCTTTTGCTGATGCTGATTGGGGAGGAAGTGCAGAAGATCGTAGATCAGTGACAGAGTATTGTGTTTATGTAGGTGACCATCTTGTAGCTTGGCAGTCGAAGAAACAAAAGACAGTGTCCAGATTTACCATGGAAGCTGAATATAGAAGTATTGCAGATGCAACTTCAGAGGTACTTTGGATAGATGCTTTGCTGACTGATTTAGGGATTAAGTCACTACAATCTCCTGTGATTTGGTGTGATAATACAAGTGCTGTTGCGTTAAGTGCAAATCCTGTGTACCATTCAAAGTCCAAGCATGTGGATCTTGATGTGCATTTTGTTAGAGAGAAAGTTGCAGTTGGGAAAGTTCAAGTCAATTATGTTCCTGCTGAGCATCAAGTAGCTGATGGTCTTACAAAACCGTTGTCAAAACCTTATTTTGAGTTGTGTCGAGCGAAGGTTTGTGTGCAATCAGCAGAAGGGTTCCAGGTTCGAAAAGGAGCAGGGAAAAAGGAGCAGGGAGAATGTTAAGCTATAAGTGTTGTGTAGTTCAGCTTACTAGTCTCTGGTAGTTAGTATGCAGCTTCTGGAAGCTAATTAGTTGAGGTTCTAGAAGGTTATCTTGTAACAAACTTAACAACCTCCTCTAGCTTGTATATAAACTCATGTAATGCTTCATTGAAATACAAGTTTTCTGAGTTACTTTCTTTCTAAAAGTGAAGTTCTTCATAGTTTGCATACTAATGTTTATGATATGCTTAGCATGAAATAGAATGGAGTAGATGTACAACACTGAGCTTTGTAAGCTCAACGTTCAGAATCATTATTTGTATATAGGTTGATCGTTAAATTGTGGGGTCCAAGGAGCATTATCAATACAAAATTCCAACATATGGTGATTTCTAATGTATGGTATTTGTGTTTAGTGGGTTGTGTTTTATTCTAAAAATTGTATTAATCAAGTCGAATATTTAAAAATTTTAAATACTCTAAGCATCTTTGATAAATATTTTGTTTGGGGCTAAGCCAAGATAATCTTTTTATGATAACAAGTTTAACTATAAAAACGATATCAATCAAGGAATCAATTAATTTATGTGTTTTGTTAAAATAAAAAGAGAAAAGTTCAAATTTATCCAAATATTAAAATATACATTATTCGATTATCGAGTAATATAATAAAATAAAATATTAAATTTTTAAATAAAATTTAAATTTTACATTATAAATATAACAAACTAAATTAAAAAATTAATCTTTTAATCTCCGCAATACATCATACATGATCTAAGTTAATTAATGAATATTCAAATATTAATAATTATATAAAAAATTACAACTCACTATTGAAAAATAACATACACCATTTTCATGGAAGTAAACAAAAAATTGACCTCGACATTATAAATACACATATCAAGAAACAAAAAGAAAATTAAAATAAAAAATTATTCCACAAATAAAAAATAGTACAAGGACTTTTTATAAATTTGACCATATATTTATTTATTTTCTTACAAAGCTACAAAGAAAGAAGAGAGAAACGAGAGACAGCAACACTTTCCATTTCCCACTCTTTAAAACAGTATTTACCAGCAAAAAAATCATGTAACTTTCGAATGATGTTTCCTCGAATTCATGTCCGATAGAGCTTGTTGTCGGAAATTTGATGACTTTATTGTGTTTAACAACAATCACATGAAGATTCAAAATCTGGGTCTAGATAAAAGTGGAAGCTTTACCAAAACAACCCCAAGGAATCGCCATTGATGAAGGAAGAGGAGAAGAACGAAGAAACCAAACAGGTAATGAGGAACAAGAAGACAACAGGTGTTCCTTGTCTTCAACCGAGATCATTAAAGAGAGGGAACCTTGTTCTTCCATATCAGGAACATGTTCTTCTTGTTCTTCCCTTGAAGTGGATCTTGAGTATGGGGTGGTCGAGTCCAAGCCAACTTTGGGTAAAGAAATGGAGAGAGATTGCAGGATTTGCCATCTTACATTGGACCAGACCAGCCAAGAATCTGGTGTCCCTATTGAGTTGGGTTGTTCTTGCAAGGAGGATTTGGCTGCTGCTCATAAACACTGTGCTGAAGCTTGGTTCAAGATCAAAGGAAACAGGTAAAGTAAACCAGATCCCAACATTTAACATTTTGTCTGTTTTTTTTATATGTTTCATCAAACACTATCCTCTGTGTTTTGCTTGAACCATAGTGATTTAGGGAACTGAAATGTTGCTTGAAAGTGGTCAAACAATTGTGTGGATTCATGATCTTTTTTTTAAGGTTATTTTGGTTCAGATTTGTTTTTGTCCTTGTTTGTCTTTTGTGTCTTTTTGGTTCTGTAAGAAAAATGGTGAGATGTTTTTATTGTTAATGCTATGATGCTAGAACCACATTAGGGAGAATCTCAAACAAAGAATAATTATCTCTTGCTTTGTTAGATTAAAGTGAAAGATGTTAAGCTTAGTGGAACCAAATGTGGAATATTATAATGCAAAAGATGGAACCACCAGGATGCTCTGGGAATCTTTCTTTTTCTTACTCGAATTCGGGTTCGAGTATCGAATTCAAGTTCGACTATCGAATCATCGGACACCAAAATTCGATTTTTTTATGTCTGAAAGTGCAAGTGTTCTAATATGTTGTCTTGTCAAGATAATGGAACCGAAGAAAGTGGGATTATATTCAAAGGTACAATGCTTATTGATCATTGCTATTTGTGTTATAAATTCATATAAATCACTTATGACAATGAAGAATTTGAAAATTTGCTAGTTGTTCATGTGGGATTCGCATTTTTTTTATGATATATCCGTATCCGACACTCGTGAATGTTGCATATCCGAATCCGAGTGGCATAGTGTTTGTGTTTTTTATTGTTTTACTGCTTATGGATGCTCTCACAATATCTCTCTGCTGTCTTTTTTGAATGATGACTCTTGAGCATGTTGAATTATAAGCTATTTGGTCTTGATTTTTCGTTTTTCTTAAAGTATTTGTGTTCGATACGTCCTAGCGTTCGATAACTCGAGTATTCCTGGGCAACCGAAAGTTATTCAATGGTATCCATGTTCCTGCATGAACAATCTGTATCTTATATGCTTCAGTTTTCCTTATAATTGCTGAATCTCAGAACTTGTGAGATTTGCGGATCAACTGCAAAGAATGTTGTTGCTGCTGCAATCGATACCGACGCCACTGAGCAGTGGAATGCAGCGGAAGGAGCAACAGCAACGGCTCCTGCTGCCGTTCAAGCGGCGGAAACCCGAAACTTCTGGCAAGCTCATCGGTTTCTAAATTTCCTCCTCTCATGTATGGTTTTTGCCTTTGTAATCTCTTGGCTCTTCCACTTCAACGTACCGTCTTGAGAGAAAACTATATCCAGCTTACCGTCTTCCACTCGACGGTGCCCCGGCAAGCCTCTCGATTTATGGATTGTGTTCCGTCTTCGCTTCCTCGATGTAGTTAAATCTGTAAGCCTGATGTTTATATTAGTATCATAGGGAGCTTGAGACTCTTGTAATCTACATTTGCATATTGTTGCATCTCGATTTACGAGGATGATCATCTCAATTTAATCTGTCCGTTCACAATATCAGAATTCGATTCTCTAATTTAGCGTTTCATCTCGTATTTTCGTATAGAAGAATATAATTAGGGGAAAGTTTACAATATATTGTAGCAAAACTATGGCATTTTCATATGCTAAGAACTACAAAAATACATAATTTTATAGTATTAATATAATAATATTTACAAATTAAAATTGCATGGAATCAAATTCAAAACAAATCATCGGAGGAGGAAGAGGATTCATCATCATCATCTCGTTCATCAACGTCGAAGGCAACAACTTTGGAACCTTTAACCCTGTTAGGTTGATCATTTCTAAGCTCGAACGGCGACGTTACATTGCTCGGCACGATCCCGAACCCGTCCTCTTCTTTCTTCAAATCACCGGGAGGCAAAAAGCAATCCATCGACAATCCTTTGATATTAAAATCGACTTCTTCGATCGTCCATATGTCTTCCATCCTCGTCCTCGAATGGCTCTCAGAATTCTCCCCGAACCGAAACAACGAGACACAAGTCTTGCCGGCGTGTGCGATGTTGACACCGTCTACGGTTCTATAGTCTTGGATCAAGGACTCCATCGTCGTCTCCCAAAAGATCCCGTCGGATCCGGGGGAATTGATACGGAGTAGATGGGAGTCTTCGAGTTGGATTAACAAGCCGGTTCTTTGGCTGAAACAACCCCAAACCGTGTGACGAATGATCTCTACATTGTTGCTGCTTCTAGCTCTTAATGTTTGAGGTTCAGCCTCTAACTTTAAGATAAAACAGTCTTCGTCGTTGATCGTTTTTTCGCCGATGCAAACCGAATTTGCGAATAAATTTGCCGTCGATCTCGGATCAAGACCCTGACAATTGAAATAAAACGATTCTTAATCAACAAGATAACAAAATAATGTATCTAACACGAATATATTTATTCGTATATTTGGAGATATATGAATGCAAAGTATCAATATGTTTGTTACAGGACAGGACCATGGGGTGACCCTACATGGCGTGTTGAGCTAATCTTATTGTCCGTAAACCACGTTCGTTCAAGTGGGTCAGATTGTAAATTTCATTCCTAGTTGTTATAACATTGTTACGAAGATGAATATAATTCGATTTGATTTAATTTTTTTAATTTAATACGGTAAAATAACTTGATTTGATTCAAATTATAATTTATAAATTTAATTAAAAAATTTAAATAAAATTTGAATTATAAAATAAAATTTTAAATTCGAGTCTAGTTTTTTAAATTTATTTGATATATATGGCATATGAATATATAGAGAGAGAATCTTGGAGTTATAATTTGTGGGGCCTAATCAAATTTTTAAATTTTATTGAGGTCTGGAAAAGAAACTTGAAAATTTTGAGAGACATTTTAAGATTTTATTTAAATTGAGGGTCTATTTAAAATTTTAAAAAAACAAGGGACTTGATGAACTCTTTTAACAATTTTGAAAGGGTTTAATTAAAAATAATTTTAAAAATATATCTTATGAGAATTGTTAAAAATTTAAAGGAACGTAGTTAAAATATTTAAGGGTATAATTCAAATTTCCCCAATTATACAACCGTATATTTATATATGGTATATAATTATAGGAAGTAGTTTAAACTTAAATAAGATAGTAACATAATATTTTAAATATATATAATTAAATTTGAATAAAAACTTAAAAAATTTAATTGAAATTTTATAAATTGATTTGATTAAAAATTTAAATTTAAATTAAATTATAAATTAAGATTAAATAATTTAAGTAATTAATAATTTTTTAATTAACTTGACTAGATCAACTGTTTACCTGTAAGAAACGCCTTAGAGGCCTAGGCGGACCTCTAGAAGCATGAGAATGGTGCCACGGTGTCTGCCTCCAAGCCACTTTCCCATCACTCCCGGCGCTGATTTTGCAGCCGGAAACCACCAGTTCCAGGCACCAAAGCTCCGGCCTTTTCTGCCACAAAACGAAACCACCCACCTCTCCGTCGCCGTGCCTCAAGTTCCTCGCTTTAACAATCTTGTTATTCACACTGCCTTCACCGGAACTGAACTCAGAAGCTGCCATTCTCACTTTCCCCATTGCATACATACTGTCAACGCCACCCAACGCCTTCTCCCCGCCGACCGCCGCAATGTACTGCTTCACTATGTACTTCGCCATCGAAGTCTCCTGTAATAATAAAAAAAAATCATTAACAAAAAGGGTGTTGATTTGATCAAATTAAAGTTCAAAACTTGGAGTGAATTAAATTTCTTACAATGGGTTGATCTTTGATGTTTTTGGTAATGGAATGGCTGTCGGCGTTATGATTGATAGGGATAGGTATCAACGGAGCACCGGTTACACCGAGCAAGAGCTGAATCTCTGTGTTCCTCCCACCTAGAACAGCCACCATGGAATGTCTCTGTTCTGGACTCTGTTTCATGTTCATCCATGATTTCATGTTCTGCCATGACCGGTGTTGACTTGGTTTGTTTGAGACAAACATTTCTTCTGGGATTGGTACTTCCAGGACGGTGTCCAATCCATCTGGGATGTCGTAATTTGGACACAGCTTCCTCATTTGGTGAAGGTTTTGTTTTGGAGACTGAAACAGAGGATAAGTGAGAACTGAAAGTTGTGTAAATTGGGATCAAAGGGGCAAATAAAAGAGAGAAGCAGATGAGAGCTGGTGACCAATGGACATCAACAACCGACCAATTGGCCCCTTTGTCTTGCTACGCTTCTGTCGTGGTTGCACGCTTTCTCTCTCTTCGACTCTGTTTCAAGCATATATATATATATAAACTTTGTCAAATCTTGATTCATCAATAATATAATGTATATTGTGTTGTATTTTTGTTTTCTAAGGTATAATGTTATAAAATAATTGGTTTATATTTTTATTTTTGAATTATTTTAATTATTATTTATTTAAATTATAAATATATAAAAATTATTAATTAATTAATATTAAATAATTTTAGATAACATGATAAATTTATATAATTATATAAGTTAAAATAATATTGTTTTATACATCAATGTATTGATTTTACAGATTGACACGTTAGTCAAAAAATAATTTTATAAAATTATATAAAATATATTTTTTTGATGATGTATTATTTTATCAAATCACTTTAAGTAATTTATCTAACTAACAGTTTTCACTAAAAAATGGATATTTTTATACAAAATAAAAACATTAAAGAAAATATTTTAAAAAGATAAAAATTAAAATGATTATTTAATCAAACGTTAAAATATTATTTGATGCCTTTTTCTAACTCAAACCCGTGTTAGCTTAAACAATTACTCTATATATTAATTAACTCAATTCTTGATTAATCGAGTTTGACTTAACCCAATTTAAGTATAAAAATTTAGGTAAATTATACTAAATAGTACTATTTTAGCACTAACTATATTATAGACTGTTAAAATCTTTTCACGTCATCGCATTCAAATCGTACGATCCATCCACACAATCAATTTTAATGTCTCATTGATACAATTGAAACCTAAATTAAAATTTTATGATACAATAGTATCAATATTAATTCAATGATATAATCGATATTAAACTTAATTTTACTGGTATCTGTTGTAATTTACTCAAAAAATTAATAATTTGAATCTATTATAAACTAAAACTATAAATTGTTTGAATCTAAATGACCTAAAAGAACTAATACTCGAATTGATAATAACTCAAAAGAATACTTGTAATAACTTAACACGGCTTTCGAGTTCAAACTCAAATGACGTAAAATTGATCTAAAAGAAAAACGACAAAAATTTAAACCTATAATTCTACGTAAATTCTATCTTAAAATCAACTCGATTCATCCAATTAATCGATTTGTTTTGATTTTTTTTCTTTATTCATTGAGACTATTAATGTCTTAAAGATATCAGTAAAAAGTTTAAAATTTAATTTTTTAAAACACGTTTCGATACTTAAGTTAATAAAGATAACAAAACATATATGTGAACCAATTCAACAAATTATTACTATTATATTGAGAATTCATACCTCAATTTCACAAATCCTAAATAACACAAACTCTAAACAACTTGATCTTGAAACTGATTTTTGTATTTTTCAATGTTTTCTTAAGACCGTTGTACATAACCTGTAAGAAAAAATGAACACATTTATTGACTTCACAAAAATAGGTAGGAAAATGTATCCAACATTCACATCTTATTACATAAAAAAAAAATTATATCATGGGTCTGACTTATCACGTCAGTCGTGGTCCCATCCAATAATAACCACCCACTTCACCACTAATCTCCAACTCATTTTTTTTCAACTAATGAATCTTCACTCATAATTTCTATGTAATTTTAAAAATATAGTTTCTAGAAATTATATTAATTACATAGATGATTAATGACAAAATAGGTAGTTTTTATTTGCTAGGGACCACAACTGACGTGAAAGGCCGAACCTATGATATAATCTCTCAAAAAACGGAATTTTGATCCATTTAATTTATTGCATTAATTAAGTTATAAGTTTATGTGAACAAATACAAAGAAGTCAATGGGAAAATATGACAACTAAAAGTGAAAAAGAACTTTGGAATTTCAAATAAATTTAATTTATTTGTGTTATTTTTTCTCAAAGGAACTTCTTTTTCCATGGTGGAAACCTGAAAATGAAAGGCTGGCAGAATAAGATATATGGAGCTCACCAATTTTTCAGTTAAAAGGGTCCTACAACATTTGGATTTTATGGTACAAAGTAATATATTGTTTTCAATATTTTTTGGTTAATTATCGATTCTAATCCACTGATCGATTAATTCAGATCGAAATTTATAAAGATTTGTTATAGAAACGATCCTTCCAACCCAATTTTATCAATTTGTAGTTTCAGGATTTGAATACTTTACCTTGTTTAAGTTTTTTGGTGCAAATTGATTATTTTTTCAATATCTTTTATATGGGTTCGAATCAATTTACATAATGTAAAATTCATCTAATTTTAAACTAATTTTAGACCGTTGGATGATGATAATAAAAAGACTGATTATTTTTTTATTTTTTATAATCTTCATATTTTTTACTGTTAATCTCATTCATCCATTTCACTGATCCAATGATCATAAAATTAATCACTGAATACATTATATTATATATTTTAAAACATAAAAAAATATTAATATTTTTAATTTATCTACTTTAAAACTTAAGAATTTATTGATAATACATGTTATCATTTTAACTCTAAAATTTTATTTTTCACCGATAATATATCGAATAATAATTCACATTCCATCTATCACCTATTGTTTCCCCAAATTTTCCCCCAAAAGTAAAACTCAATTTTTGAAAGCTACTCACTACCAAATTATTTGATCATTTGGTTGCCAAAGAAATCAAATAGTTAGGTATGCATTAATTCCTTATAGCTTATACTTATTTATTTCAACACGCTTATCTTTACAAAGGGAAACATTAAAGTTGTATTCCTGGTTAGTAAAAATTATTATGAATTAACTGTATTAAGTTTAGATCAGTCCGATGTAAATTATTTGTCATTTTGTTATATTTTTATTGGTGTTTTTATTTTAAAATAATGATATTAGGATTTATGGTCTAAGGTTAGGCGGGGTCAGAGCCAAGATTTGAGGTTGAAGGGGGCAAAACATAAATGTTTAGAAGTAAGTGCAAATTTATAAAAAAATAATTTTAAAAGAATTTAAATAAGAGGACAAAAGTGAAAAAAATCTTCACAGTGGGGAGGGACAATTGCCTCCCTATGCCCCTCCCCACCCCTCAATAGCTACGTCCCTGAGGTTAAGAGTTATGATTAGGGTTTATAGAATTAAGAATATATCGTAGGGTTTAAGTTTTAAGATTAAAAAATTTAAGGGTAAATATGTGAACTTTAAAATTTCAGAGTAAGCACTGATCCACCCAAAGCATGGATCCGCCGTTAGGCGCAATAATCATTTTAAATATTTCTAAGGACTAAATGGTAGTTTTTTAAAAAAATTGAGTGACCTAATAACCATTTTGAAAACTCAAAGGGCTAAATGATAATTCTCTAAAATTTTCTACTTCATCTCAGAATTGATAAGACTTAAGAGGAGGCATTGCAGCCATTGAGAAGAGCAAATCTTCAGCAAAGGTTAAAGGAGATTAATTGTATAATATAAATAATTAGTAGCGTTAATCACACCATTAATTAAAATCAAAGCTTAAACATGGGTTTATGCCGCAGCATGCGACCGACAACTTGATTGACGGTTGCAAGACACGGTGGTTTCAAGAACAATCCATTGTCTCTGCCGCCAAGCGGTCCAAATTATTCTCCAAATCAAATATAATTTGTATTTCTTTGTTTCTATCAATCAAATTTACTTTTTTATTAAATGAATCTGAAAATCATATCTTGTATCTTGACACGTGGATTGCTAATCATTTAATTAATTAATTTTATTTTATAAAAATAAGAATCGAGGCTAAGAGAATGAACCTTATCTACCTTCAAATCCAATCATGTATTGCACGTTCATTGAAAATATTTTATTTGATTTTTTTAAAATATTTAAATTTTGGGTTTGATTTTTTGTTTTATGGTTGTGGTTTGTTTTATGGGTAATTATTTCATGCATAAATATTTGTGAAAATTTTGTTTATATAAGCGTTCTGATTTTAAATACTTTGTTTAAAGTTTAAGATTAAAATTTAAAATTTATAGGTTAAAATTTAAATCTCTAATTATATTATTTTTAAATATAAATCATAACCTTAAATTTTAAATTCATGATCAAACTATAATTTTTATTCTAATTTAATTCCCCAAAATTGTAAATGTTTTAATTTCTCACCCAAATTATTGATGTATGCTAAACATATCTCATATTTATAAAAAAAATATAAAAATTATTATCTTCCATGTAAATAATTTTTTGTATTACTTAATGATATGATATTGTACAAACAACAATTCCATGATGAAACTGAAATATTCAAAAATTTAAGAATCAATTTAAAGTAAAAATTATAATTTGAAAATAAAATTAAAATATTAAAAAATTTGAAGATCAGTTTAAAATAAAAATTATAATTTAAAGATAAAATTAAAATAATTAAAAAATTAGAGAATAATTCAAAATGAAACTAGTAATTTAGTTTAATTTAATTCTTTTTTAATATAAATTTTAATTCATATTTTAAGCATTAAAATATTTTAATTCGATTCAATTTTTTTAATATAAATTTTATTTTAGGTAAAGCAAATATGATTTTCATCATTACATTATGGAATTTTATATTTTCATGTGTTCCATCAAATAAATCATATTTAAACATGATATTTAATAAGAAAATTTCTAAAGGTAATGATGATCTTAATTTCCTCAATATCTTTATAGTACTTATGGCAAATGATTTTACCTTAGGAAGCAAGTGATGTCCTAAACATTCCTTTTCCTTTTTGTGTTTTACAAACCAGGGAAAAATTCTGATTATGGTCCTTTACTATGCTCAAATTTTGAACTTAGTCCCTAAATTTTAATTTGACATACTTTAATCCCTCTATTCAAAATAAAAGTGTTATTCAAAATTTTCATGCTGAATCAGAAAAGAAGAGATGCTATTAAAAACAGAAAATATCATTAGTATTTTAATTAAAAAAATTAATAATATCCATTATTTAAATTAATTATTAAAGTGGCTTTCATAGCTCAGTTGGTTAGAGAACCCGTTTAGTAAGTGGGAGGTCTTGAGTTCAATTCTCAATGAAAGCAAATATGTATTAATTACAAATGAATATACGAACAATAGATATATAAATGTATAGTATGTACTTAATTAGTTTTATTGGTATTTTAGTTCTTTGAATGAATAAAATTTTATTTATCAAAAAATTAATTAGTGACATTATAAATCGTGGAATTCATTGAAAATATGTTCAAGAAATATTAGTATTTTTAAATTTCAACTTCTCTATATTTATAATTTTTGGTATTTTAATTTTAAATTTTTTAATTCACTATTGTGTTTTTATTTTTAATATTTTTTAAATATTTAAAAATTATTTCAAGATTTTAAAAATTTTAATAATTTCTTAATTTTTTTAAATTAAATAGTAAATAACTAATTTTCGATTAAAATCAAGGTTTAATGCACTTCCTCTAAATAATACATATTTTCTTAATTTGTCCCTAAAATATTTTAGACCTATTTCACACCTAAATTTTATGTTGTTACTAAATTGTCCCTTAATTATATATTTTTTTAAAATATCCTTAAATATGGATAATTTTGATCTAACTTTATGAAGTTTAGATTAGAGGGGGAAAATGGATAAAAAATTTAAGAGACAAATTGGGAAAATATGTATAGTTTAGGGGGGAAAGCGTATTAAGCCTAAAATCAATTATGCCTTCGAATTTTATTAAAAAATCAATTCAACTCTTTTATTATAGATCACCACGTCAGTAACATGGACCGCCATGTAAGCACCATTAACTATCCAATACTATAGCGGTCAACATCTGTCAAAGGGTTAATCTGATATAATTTACGAATTAAAGTGATTAATTGAATGTGTTTTATTATAAAGGAATGAATGAATTTTTTAAGTCAAACTCGTGGAGAAAATTATCCTTTATTCTTAAAAAAATATAATAATCAAATTATGTTAAATTAAAAATATAATGACTATATTTTGATTTTTTTTGATTTAGCTACAGTGATTATAGTAGTATCTGTCTCAACCATTGGATATTGGTCATCTGTCTCAATCACTATGCTGACAATACTAGTGCTCGAACTCATGACCTCCAAGAACAACAACTGTTCCTTCAACCGATGAAGCTAAATGGTTCATGCTAAATTTCGAGTTTGAGTATAGTAAAATGGGAAACCATAATTTAACCTAAAATTAATTTTCATAATCAATATTTAACTAAATAATTTCAATATATTTTTTTTATAACCACATGCTCTCTACCCAAAAGCTTGAGAAATCAAGGCTTAAAAGATCTCTAATTGTAGATTCCTGATAAAATTTATTTTTAATTTCAATAATAATAATAATAGAAAAATAGAATCAAATGGATTATAATGAGTGATATCCCACTTATTGAGAAACAAATATTTAGTTTTTTTTTTTAATAATTCGGATTAATCGACGATGTTTGATATGTTTTTGTTGGTATTGGCTGTGGAATTAATTTAGACAAATCCTCAGCGATAATCATGGCATGTTCACAGCAATGATTGATGTATATTGACATCAATTTGACTATAATGTCATAGAATCATGTCAAAACTTATGGACATGTTTAATGTTTGTCTTTTGTGAAACTTATTTCTGTCATTGGCTTATCTGTTTTAAGGTTTATATTTAAAATTTAAAATTATTTTATAATAAATATTACTTTAATAGGGGTAAATAATTGATCGAGTGGAGTAAATTTTTTTAAATTAATATATATATATATATATATATATATGCTCTACAAGAACAAAATGCGTTTAAGTACCACCAACTATGAGCATAATAATGACAAAAAAAAAGTCTTTATCATACAATTTGTGTAAGGTTTATTAATTGGTCGTATTTTGATATATAAATTAAAATTTTAATTACTTTACATCCTTGAAAAGTTAATTAAACCTTAGG
The DNA here is from genome assembly GCA_035048815.1 of Abelmoschus esculentus. Classification (NCBI taxonomy): domain Eukaryota; kingdom Viridiplantae; phylum Streptophyta; class Magnoliopsida; order Malvales; family Malvaceae; genus Abelmoschus; species Abelmoschus esculentus. Next base: position 642,341 of record JAUCBN010000021.1, read on the forward strand.
CCTTTAAATTTATTTCTTTATCAATTAATACAGTTTTTAACTTAGTTAAAAGACATTTGCAACAATGGACAATTTGCACAATCTGTTTTTATTTTTAGATTTTAATTCACAATCTCAAATTTAATTACGTCTCATAATAAAAATAGACATATACAATGGAAGGAGGTTTAGTCATTACCTCTCTATCTTCAGGTTATCGGTTTAAGCCAAAAGACGAAGAGCCTGTTGATTACTGCTTGAAAAGGAAGATTTACAACAGACCATTGCCAAAAGATATAGTTAGCGACTTTGATATATATAACTATTATCCTAATTTGCTAATTGTTCTACTTTCATGTCGACCGCCTTAAATGATATTTCAACGCCAAACGATGTAGTGATTGATTGATACTTTTTCACGCCAAGAGATCGCAGACACAAAAATGACAAATGGCCTACTCGAACTTCTAGTGATGGGTATCGTAAGGCAACAGGAAGTGCTAAACCGGTTATCTCCGGGGGAGAGGAAATCGGAACCAATACAGGGTATGTAAAACAATTACATTTATTTTAGGGCTTTATTTTCATGTATGTATTGAATTAATAGGGATTAATGTTATATGTGTTTATGTAAAATTAAAATTAATTTTGATATAATAAATAAGTGTAAGACCATTTTTGAAATAACTTTTTAGTCCTTAAGTCAAATGTTGATCTCTAAGTCAAAACCAAGAACTTTAAAATACTCTTACAAGCCATTTTTACATGAGGGTATCGATACCCTGAGTACAGGTATCGATACACCTGGGATTTTTCAAGCCTTGTTCTTGAGATCAAGAACAGGTATCGAAACAAGGTTCGATACCAAAATTTTCTGTCAACCCATGTTTCGATATTGGTATCGAAACAGCTTGAGTAATTTTCAAATTATTTTAAATATACGACTCCTGGTATCGATACAGGTATCGATACACCCTTAATCCCCAACGGCTATTTTCAAGCATTAAATGAGTTGACCGTTGGTGTCAGTTAAATTTTGAATGATGGTTAGCCTGTATCGAAACAAGGTTCGATACCAAGCATCACAGAAACTTTTTGTATCGAAATAGGTATCGATACACCCCTTATTAAATGCACAACGACTCTTTCTTTTCTTGGCATGTTTTGAAACAGGTGCCCCGTATTTCGATACCACCTGCTACAGAGTGCATTTATGATGGAAAGATGAAGCTCCAACGTCCATATTTACTTTCCCAACAACTTCAACGGTTAAAAATCAATGAGAAGGTATAAAAAGAAGTATTTTCAAAAGCATTACACAAGAATTGATCCTCAAGCAACATCCAAACACATCAATCCAACTCAAAGCACTTTATTGCATATTCTTGCTCCAAACTCTTGTAATTTCACTTTGATCTTTTGTAATCTGAGTTTGGGGAGAGTTTGTTTGTAATTGGGGCAACACATCTCTTGTGAGAGAACTTTTATTTGCCTTTTTGTCTCTTGTATTATCTTGTGAGGATTGAATCAATTCTTGGGTAGAAGAATTGATTCGAATTGTAATGGTTATCCATTGAACCGAGAAAAAGGTTGAATTCATTAGTGAATTGGTTTCAAAATCCTTAGTGGGAGCTAAGGTAGTGGATGTAAAGCTTATTCGAAGCTTGAACCACTATAAATCTCGTGTCCTTTAAATTCTAGCATTTTACCGAAAAGTTCCAAATCAAATTTTTAATTGCCAATTCACCCCCTCTTGGCCACACTTCAAGATTGATCAGCTCAACAATTGGTATTAGAGCCTAATCTTTGAAGAGATTCACATCTACCAAAGAAGATCCAAGGCGTTTGATCAAGTCTACAATTCTAAATTCAATGGCCTCCACCTCCGGTTCATAGAATAAATCACACTCCATCACTAAGCCGCCCTTCTTCAATGGGGACAATTGCCCCCATTGGAAGAATAGGATGAGGCTATTCATCAACTCAAATGACTATGTCCTTTGGGATATAATCGAAGATGGACCCTCAATCTCAATGAAGTAAGAAGGAGACCGGCAAATACCAAAGAGAAGAAATGAGATGACCGATGAAGAAAGAAGGAGGATGTACACAAACGACAAAGCTCTCCACATCCTCTTTTGTGCACTAGGTCCCGACATCTATTCCAAAATGTCTTCATGTACAAGTGCCAAAGAAGTTTGGGACTCTTTGAAGACTACCTATGAAGGCACCAATGATGTTAAAGAAACCAAAATTGGTCTACTCAATCTAAGTTATGAGAACTTCAAGATGAAGCCGGATGAAGACATCACCAAAATGTTCGATAGATTCTCGGTGATTGTAAATGGTCTCAAGGGTTTTGGTGAGATCATCCCGGAAGAAAAGCTTGTTCAAAAGCTTATCTACTCTCTTTCCGAGTCTTGAGATAGCAAGAGGACGGCTATCATAGAAGCCAAGGACCTCAAGACTCTCAAACTTGATGCTCTTGTGGGATCTCTTCTCACCCATGAGATCATGAAGAAAGGAAGAGAATAGGAGAAAAAGAAGGAAGAGGTGAAGATCGAAAAGAGGGAAGTTGAGAAAAAGAAGTAAGAGATTGCTCTTAAAGCTTCATGTTCACAAGAAGAAGTGGATACTAGTGAAGAAGAAGAACTAGAGGAATTGACCATGGTGGCCAAAAGATTCACTAGGCTTATGAGGGCAAATAGAAATAGAAGATTCTAAATAAAGAGAGACTTCAAGGCAAAGGGCAAAGAAGAAGAGAAAGATCAAATCATTTGCTATGAATGTAAGAAGCCCGATCACATTAGGACCGATTGCCCCTTATACAAAAAGAAAGGTTTTGAGAAGAAGAAGAAACAAAAGGCTCACGTTACAACTTGGAGTGATGAGGAGTCATCATCCGATGAGAACAACGAAGTAGCCAACTTGTTTCTCATGGCTCTTGAGGAGCCTAAGGTAACCCTTCAACCATCTTGTAATGATTTATCTTATGATGAACTTTATGATGTTTATGATGAATTACAAGATGTATATGATGAGTTGGTTTTAAAGTTCAAAGAATCAATTTTGAAAAGCAAGAAAACTATTTCCGATTTAGAAATGAAAAACGATTCTTTGACAAAAACAATTCTGGATTTGGAAGTAAAGGTTGTTGATTTAAATGATGATTTAAATTTTTTTCAAAAAGAAAATGTTGATTTGAACAACCTTATTTCTAGCTTGAGTGAAAATCACCACAAGATGGTGAATGAGCTTAAGGAACAAATCAAAGTGGTTGGAAGTTCAATTTTTGAAAAAGGAAGCTCTTCAAAACCCAACCATGTGAAAAAGAATTTTCATGACCACAAACAAAGAAATTTTCAAAGGCATTCTAGGCATAGAAATATTAGGAGTGTTTGGGTTCCTAAGGAACTCATTGTCTCAAATAATTTAAATGCTATTGCTTCTTGGATTCCCAAGGGAACCAAGATTTTAGGAACTAACACTCATGGACCCAAAATGGTTTGGGTACCAAAAATCAAACACTAAATCTTTGTTTGTAGATTAAGCATTGCTTCAAGGCCAAAGCTTCAAGTCAAAACATGTGGTACCTTGATAGTGGATGCTCAAGGCATATGACCGGAGACAAGGGACGATTTAAGGAGTTAGAGCTTAAAAAGGGTGGAGTAGTGACTTTTGGTGACAACTCCAAAGGCCAAATTAAGTGTATTGGCTCTATTGGTAATCACTCCTCTATTTTCATTAAAAATGTCTTACTTGTTGAAGGTCTTAAGCATAATTTGTTGAGCATTAGTCAATTGTGTGATAAGGATTTCTATGTCTCTTTTAATAAAAATGGTTGCAAAATAATTGACATAGAATCAAATAGAATAATGCTCATAGGTCATCGCATAGGAAATATTTACATGGTGCATCTAGATGACATTAACTTTTCTCATGCATGCTTAGTTGCTAATGATGAAAATGATGCATGGTTATGGCATAGAAAATTAGAGATTGCTAGCATAAGTGTTCTAGAGAAACTAGCCTCCCAAAATCTAGTTAGAGGTTTACCTAAGCTCAAGTTTTCCCTTGATAAATTTTGTGATGCATGTGCTAAGGGTAAAAAAAAAGAGAGTTTCTTTTAAATCCATTAATGATGTTTCAACTAGTAGGGTATTACAATTGATCCATATGGATCTCTTTGGACCTATTAGGACTACTAGCTTGGGTGGAAAATCATATGCTTTTGTTATTGTTGATGATTACTTTAGATACACTTGGGTTCTATTTTTGAGCACTATAGATGAAGCCTTAGAAAAATTTATCACTTTTTCAAACATTTCTCAAAATGATCTTGATCAAAGAACTTCTCATATTAGAAGTGATCATGGAACGAAATTTCAAAATCTTGGTTTTGAGAATTTTTGTAATGAAAATGGGATTAGCCATAATTTTTCGGCTCCTCGCACTCCTCAACAAAATGGGGTAGTTGAGAGGAAGAATAGAACTTTAGAAGAAATGGCTAGAATCATATTTTGTGAAAACAATTTACCTAAGTATTTTTGGGCGGAAGCCACAAACACTTCTTGTTATATTATAAATCGAGTAATGATTAGGCCTATTTTAAAGAAAACTCCTTATGAGATTTTAAAATCTAAAAAGCCTAACATTAGCTATTTTCATCCTTTTGGATGCAAGTGTTTTGTTTTAAATAATGGAAAAGATAATTTAGGTAAATTTGATGCAAAAAGTGATGAAGCTATTTTTCTTGGTTATTATTCAAATTCTAAGGCTTATAGAATTTTCAACAAAAGAACCTTAGTTGTAGAAGAGTCAATACATGTGGTTTTCGATGATAACCTCCTTCCTAGGAAGGATTCTTGTGATGATGATGATGTAGAAATCATTGAAACCATTGATGATGGACAAACATCAAAAGTGGATGAGGTTTCAAGCAATGAGGAAGCACAAGATCCTCCAATAGAAGCTTTAGGAAATGTAAAGCTTGAAGAAAAGGAAGTGAGCTACCCAAGGGAGTTCAACTATGTCAAAAGTGGTAAAATCTTGGGTGATCCATCCAAGGGAGTAACTACTCGTTCTTCTCTTAGATTAATGAATCATTTTGTTTTTATCTTATGCATAGAGCCCAAAAATATCAATGAAGCCTTAAATGATGAACATTAGTTGATAGGCCTAGTAATAAATCTACTATAGGGACTAAATTGGTCTTTAGAAACAACCTAGATGAGAGTGGTAACATAGTGAGAAACAAAGCTAGATTAGTTGCTCAAGGTTACACTCAAGAGGAAGGAATAGATTTCGATGAAACTTATGCACCTATAGCTAGAATGAAAGCTATTAAGATGCTACTTGCATTTGCATGTTATCATGATTTCAAGCTTTTTCAAATGGATGTCAAAAGCGCTTTCTTAAATGGTTTTATAAATGAAGAAGTGTATGTTGAACAACCATCGGGTTTTGAAAATCCAAAGTTTTCAAACCATGTTTTAAACTAACAAAAGCTTTATATGGATTAAAACAAGCTCCTAGAGCTTGGTATGAAAGGCTTTCAAACTTTTTGATAGAAAAGAGTTTTGAAAAGGGAAAGGTGGACACTACACTTTTTATAAAAAGATTTAAAAATGACATCTTAGTAGTTCAAATTTATGTTGATGATATAATTTTTGGATCTACTAATGAATGTTATTGTCAAGAATTTTCTAAGCTTATGCAAGGTGAATTCGAGATGAGCATGATGGGAGAACTCTCATTCTTTTTGGGACTCCAAATCAAGCAAAAGAAAGATGACACCTTCATCAATCAAGCCAAGTACATCAAAGATATGCTCAAGAAGTTTGGCTTGGAGCATGTCAAACCTCAAGCCACTCCTATGAGCTCTTCTACTAAGCTTGACAAGGATGAAGGAGGTAAGTGTGTTGATTTTAAATTATATAGATCCATGATAATCTCTTTGCTTTACCTTACCGCAAGTAGACCGGACATCATGTTTAGTGTTTGCTTGTGTGCTAGGTTTCAAGCTAGTCCTAGAGAATCACACCTTGTAGCCATTAAGAGAATTTTTAGGTACCTTAGAGATACACCTTGTTTAGGTCTTTGGTATCCTAAAGCTTCTTCTTTTGATCTTCATGCCTATTCGGATGCGAATTATGGAGGTTGTAAGATAGATAGGAAAAGTACTTCCGGAACTTGTCAATTCCTAGATAGTATGCTCATATCTTGGTTCTCTAAGAAACAAAATAGTGTAGCTCTATCTAACACCGAGGCAGAGTATATATCCTTAGGGAGTTGTTGTGCACAAGTTTATGGATGAAGCAACAACTCTTAGATTATGACATTAAAGTTAAAACCATTCCTCTCAAATGTGATAATACTAGTGCCATATGTCTTACCAAAAACCCCATTCAACACTCTAGAACTAAACACATAGAAATTAGACACCACTTTATTAGAGATCATGTGTCTAAAAATGATGTTGCTTTAGAGTTCGTTGTCACCTTGAATCAATTAGCGGACATCTTTACTAAACCTTTGGATAAGGAGCGTTTTTGGACCCTTAGAAGAGAGTTAGGTCTAACTAGCCTATCTTGACTTCCTAAGTGTCATCTTTTTGCTTATCTTGCTTGAATCTTGATTTAAACCATGCTTATGTTGCTTTTGTATCTTGATGCTTCTATGCATGTTGCTAGGGGGAGTATGAACTTGTTCATGCATAATAAACATGTCATTATATCATATGCATGCTTCTAGGGGCTTTAGAGACTCATTTTTAGTACTTTTAGTAGCCTAAGTGCAAAGCAAAGGTCGAAGGTATCGATACAGCTAACCCCTGTTTCGATACTTGTTCTTCAGCCCATCTGGGTTTTTGGCTGAGAAGAACAGGCATCGATGCTTGCTTCGATACCTCTGTTTCGATACTAGCATCGAAATAGGGTGTTTCAATACCAGTATCGATACTCGAGGACGGAAGTTGCTTTAAAACACTTTAAAATCCTCTCAAATTCGCTGCTCTTCACTTAAAATCTCAACGATTTCTTTGAGGGTTTTGATTTCAATCATCAAATCCAACACTATATCATCAACCCGTGCTTCACAATCAATCAATTCTTCCTAATCTACACTCAAGGTATATTTTCGAAAAACCTTAATTTCGTTTGGATTTAGTTTGTTAAAATTTAGATTTTGAACATAGTTTTAATATTTTTTATGGGTTTTGATAATCCTACGAAATTGTTTCAAAATACCAATTTTTTTAATTGAATATAAATCCTTGCTCATATAAGTTTTTTTTAATGGTTCTTCAAAATTTTTGATAAATTCTTAAATACCATGAATTGGTAGATTACCACATAGGATTGAATTGGATTATATAAGCATACATATTATTTTTAACTAATCTAAATCTTTATATCCATCCTAGATCATGGCACCAAAGAAGCGATCTCGTACCAAAGCCGGATCTTCATCATCATCATCTCGTGTTGCACGAGTTGATTTTGAGAAAGTCTTTGCCAAGAGTTTGAACAATAATCGTAGATTGGACAACTACAATCTTTTCCGGAGTTATCCTCTCAAAAAAGAAAGATGTGTGGACGTTCAATTCATCACCTCATACAAGTTTCCTTTTAAATACTATGATCGACTCATCGAGTGGAAGTTCTTGAGGTTTCTTACCCATACCGACAAGTTCTTTCCAACTCTTGTCCTTATCTTTTACACCAATGACAAATGCATTTTATCTCCGGACAAGAGTAAAGTAGTGGCTATCGAATCCTATCTCATGGGCAAGTCCTTCACGATTAATGTCTCTACTTTTCTTGATGTTTTTGGTCTTGAGGATAAGGGTGTTGAAGATGAAGATTCTCTTGCTCCTTTCACTGGATCGGTTACATCTCTTGACACACACGACCGCTTTCTCCATCTTATCATCTCTTGGTGAATTCGTCCATCAAATGGTAGATACTCTCGGATCCGTCAAGTTGATAGTTTTTGGATCACATGTTTTCGTAATGGTATTCAACCAAATCTTGCTCGGATTGTCTTCTCGGACATTGTGTGACATATCCAAAACTATGCTACCCCTCTTGTTCAATCTTTTCCCTATGCTTGCATTCTAAGCACCATCTTTTTGCATTTTGAAATAGATTGCTCCTTTGACAAGGTGGGATCCTTGAAAGAGCTCATTGGAGAAACTTCACTCAACCGTGCTCACTTTGTGTATGTCTCTAATGGTGAGTGGACTCGAGGTGCTCCTCCTTCTCCTCCTCATACTCCTATTGATCCGGAACCTCTTCTTCAATTTGACATGTTGACTTTTCTCACGACGAGGTTCGACTCTCTAAACGCCCGTTTGGATTCCATGGATGGAAAACTTGACACTCTTTCCACTCAATTCAATTCGGGTTTCGATGCCATCAACACTAGGATGACGAGCCTAGAGACTCAAGGACACTCCTTGAGAGTATCTTTTGAAGCTCTTCGTCAAAGCCAAAGACTCAATAATGATGGTAATCAAGATCAAGAGGAAGATGAAGAAGATGAGGATGATGATGATGATGATGGCCTCGATGGTGATGACATGGCCGATGATTGATCTTTTGATCTTTCTTATGCTTTACTTTTAGCTCTTAGGACTAGTTATGATGCATTCATATTAGAGCTTATGCACCTATTTCCCTATGTTTTGTCTTTATTATTGTTGGATTAATTTCTTTTTTGGTTACTTTGCTCGCTATGGATTATGTTTCCTATGAACTTTTATCCTTAATGTTATTATTTCTTTATTTATTACCTTGGTTATCATTGATTTTGATCTAACAAAAAGGGGGAGAAAGTTTTATAATGTCTTTAAGTTTCGAAAACCATCTATCGTTTGTTAAAATTGTTTTTAAAAGTGGCACATATTAAGGGGGAGTCTTTCAACTAAATCGTATTTCAAAACTTAAATTTTTTAAATGGTTTTGTTATATCAAAAAGGGGGAGATTGTAAAACTAAAATTGATTTTGATATAACAAATAAGTGTAAAGACCATTTTTGAAATAACTTTTTAGTCCTTAAGTCAAAGGTTGATCTCTAAGTCAAAACCAAGAACTTTGAAATACTCTTACAAGCTATTTTTACACGAGGGTATCGATACCATGAGTACAGGTATCGATACACCTGGGATTTTTCAAAGCTTGTTCTTGAGATCAAGAACAGGTATCGAAACAAGGTTCGATACCAAAACTTTTTGCCAACCCATGTTTCGATACTGGTATCGAAACAGCTTGGGTAAATTTCAAATTATTTTAAATATACGACTCTTGGTATCGATACAGGTATCGATACACCCTTAATCCCCAACGACTATTTTCAAGCATTAAATGAGTCGACCGTTGGTGTCAGTTAAATTTTGAATGATGGTTAGCCTGTATCGAAACAAGGTTTGATACCAAGCATCACAGAAACTTTTTGTATCGAAATAGGTATCGATACACCCCTTATTAAATGCATAACGACTCTTTCTTTTCTTGGCATGTTTCGAAACAGGTACCCCGTGTTTCGATACCACCTGCTGCAGAGTGCATTTATGATGGAAAGATGAAGCTCCAACGTCCATATTTACTTTCCCAACAATTTCAACGGTTAAAAATCAATGAGAAGGTATAAAAAGAAGCATTTTCAAAAGCATTACACAAGAATTGATCCTCAAGCAACATCCAAGCACATCAATCCAACTCAAAGCACTTTATTGCATATTCTTGCTCCAAACTCTTGTAATTTCACTTTGATCTTTTGTAATCTGAGTTTGGGGAGAGTTTGTTTGTAATTGGGGCAACACATCTCTTGTGAGAGAACTTTTATTTGCCTTTTTATCCCTTGTATTATCTTGTGAGGATTGAATCAATTCTTGGGTAGAAGAATTGATTCGAATTGTAACGGTTATCCCTTGAACCGAGAAAAAGATTGAATTCATTAGTGAATTGGTTTCAAAATCCTTAGTGGGAGCTAAAGTAGTGGATGTAGAGCTTGTTCGAAGCTTGAACCACTATAAATCTCGTGTCCTTTAAATTCTAGCATTTTACCGAAAATTTTCAACTCAAATTTTTAATTGTCAATTCACCCCCCTCTTGGCCACACTTCAAGATTGATCAACTCAACAGTTTAACATTAAAATTTTGGGAAAACTATACCCAAATTTGAGGCAATGATTGTGGAAAAAGTTTATAAAGTTTGTTATGTTACAAAGGGTATTGTTCTTAGTAGTATTAAATTTAGGATTGTGCTGGTCTCAGAGCATTTCCCTGGACAAATGGTGCACACGGCATGAGAGCCACCATAGGAGGGCTGTAGTCGGATAGGTTTTGTCCTTGGCAAGTGGGAAGACCCACAATGAAGAACAGTAGCATTACTATACCAGAAACAGCTTGTAAAATTGTCATGGTGAACACTGTAAATCGTAAAGTCGGTTGATCTGTGCAGAAATTAGGGTTTGCCGGGTAAGTATTTAATGTGTATACGCATGGTTTAAGTGTGAGTAATTTGCATGCAGATTGCATGGTGTGTGTTAGTCTAAGTTATAACATGCAGATTCTGTTCGGCTTCTTCTCTTCAGCACAAAGTAAGTTATGTCCACCTAAATTCTTTTAGGGTTAATTTTTTTAAGACTTTACCTCTTGAAGTTAATGAAATTAAATTTTATTAAGATTTTCACTTAATTATTTTTTAAGATGCGCAAATTTTGAAATTAGTGTAACTAGAAAAAACAAATGGAGCAATCACATAAAAACGAAATCGTTTTGGTTCAGTATCCATGTCAATTTATTAGTAGCATCACCTAATCATTAAGTATTTATAAAGTTTATAAACTATATCAAATTTTAAGATGAAAGGATGTAAATCATTTAATTCTTTCTCATGCCTCCTTTTATGCCTCCGTTTTAAATTATAAGGTTTATGGTTTAGGATTTAAGGTTAGGGATTGTGGTTAGGATTTATGAAATTAGGGGTAGGTGACAAGTGTCGAATTGTCAAATAAATAATTCCTATTTCTCAAATTAAATAAAAGAATAGTATAGAAAAAGCAGGGTCGATCCACAGGGACTAAGAAATTTCCAACGTTGAATTGAATTGATCCTGATCCAAAAAAAAACAATAAATTAGAAAATGGGGGTTTGATATTATAAAACTAAAAATAATCTTAATCTAATAATAACTGAAATTAAATGAAAATAAATATTTGAAGTAATAAATTTAAAGGATATAGCCTCAAGCTTCGCTCCGCCTCAAATCTCAATTGATCATCGAAATAGATTTTACTTCAAGATCCATGCCAGTTACAGTCTACAAGGCCCAACCCTTGTAACTTGCTTCTCTCTTCGGTAAACCAATATTCCCAAGTCTATCTCCGGAATTCGGTCTTTGCTGGACTAACCACGCCTATCGCCGTTAACGCCAATACAACTTTAAGCACTGGAAAAGCCTGACTCGAGTTATAACGTCTCATAGAGAATCAAACCCGATCTTGATTTCCCTTAGTGGACCGCCACTAAGTTTGTTCACAGGAAGCCAAATTTGCTACCAACCCTTAAAGGAAAAGCCGATTGCCAATCCTTGATTTCAGAAAATCAAGAATGTTATCCGAAGGAATTAAGTGCTTCACGATTCTCACAATATGGATTGAGTCATCACTTAGCTTTCGGCTAAATGAAAGTTTAGCTAAGCATGAATGAGATCATATTTAGCATTTTCTAGAAGAAAAGAAATAAGAAAAACTCAAAGAAAAAATAAAAGAACTAGAAAGAACTTTTATTACTCAAGAGAGAAAGTGAAAATTGAAGTACATCTCAAGCTTTACCTCTATGGGTATTTATACTATTCTAAAACCCTAAAAATGTAACAATTCAAAATTTAAAAAAATAAAAAAGATAAAGATAAATGTTCTAAAATTTAAAATTTAAATTCCTAAGATAAATCTTCAAGATAATTCTCAAATAATCCATTCGATCATTCTAGAATATATGACTGGACTATCTTCTAAAAACTTTTGCTGACTAGATAATCCAAATCTGCCGGATCGAAAAGCGTCGTGCTCATGAAATAATTATTAATAAAAAATATAAAAATTCGAACACTCATCAGTAGGGGTAGTTTTTATTTTTTTGAAAGAGTAGGGGTAGTTTTTAGAGTGTAGGATTTAAGGTTTAAGATAGAGAGAATAAGGGTTAACGTTGAACATTCAATTTAAAAAAAATTAAAAGAGACATAGAATAACATATGATAAAAAGGCAGATAATTTTTGTACAACGTGTTACTTAATAGTACTATAATTAAAAATGTCTAAAATCAATCAAAATATCAACATTGTTCATCACCAATAGAAAAAGCATTTTCATTTTTATAAGTAGTTGACATTATTTTCAAACAAAAAAATATTACCAATAATAAAATACGTGAACACAGGTCACCTTTATATTGCAGCCAAACCTTAATGTTTGAACACTTGAAACTCAAACTCCCCTGTAGTAAAAGTTCTGTAATCAGATGGACAAGGGTCGATCCTCTCATGTCCTCTTCTTCCCTGTCCCAACACAAAGCCGTATGAACCCCATGATTAAGCTTGCTGAGCTGCTAGCCCTCACCGGCTTCAGAATCACAGACCTCAACAACAACCACAACCATGAACGCCTCATCAAGTTCACCAACATGGCTGCACATTTCGAAAGATACCCCGGGTTCGAATTCAAGACCATTAGATTCAAAATGTTAAGAAACCCTGGTAAGGGTCAGGGTCCCCAAAAGATTTAAATGGTTCGGTCAATCACGATCAACGATTTGGTCAACACCCTAGTGATCCAATGAAGCGTTGGTGCATACTGCATAGTGAGCAGAGTGCACCAAAGGTGCATGATCTAGTGCAGTGAGGTGCACCATAAGCCTGGTGGACCCTAGGAGCAGAATTGGCTGCGCCATGGTGCACAGCAAGCTGTGTGCACTCAGCCTGGCTACTGCGTAGGTCCACTCGTATTGGTACATATTGATCAAAATTTTCAGTGTTGTGCCCCAACATATAATCTTCAGGGTTTAGTCCTATCATAGGATCACCATTTTCATTCGGAAAGGCATCATATGGAAATGGAACCACATCCCCTAGCATTTGGGCTTCAAATTGAGTTATCGAAAATATTTTCAGCTCCGTTTTGATTCGGATCATAATCGAAACAATCATCCACTTGGAAATCAACAGGACCAGGACCGGTATCAAGAAACTGCTGCAACAAAAACGTTTGAGGCTGAAATTAATAATTTTTTTAGCAAAACTTTAATTCTGTGTTTAATTATAAATATCTAACCTGGTTTAGATGATATGGAAACATTGATGCCTCCAGAGTAGCTTCTTGACAATCAAAATTTTCCTGGTTTTGTCCCGGCACAGTAGCAAAAGATTCCGGTGCCGGATTTTCTTGTAGTTGTTGTTGCATCAATGTATTCAAAGGTTCAGGTTGGAACACACTCTGATCTACAATTAGACCCTTATCAGTTTCTTCTTGCTTTCTCTCAAGACTTTCTTCGACCCGAGTTACAGGCTTCGGTCTAGGATCATTCTTCTTATAGACTCTACATAGGACCCAACTATCAAGCTGAAAAATAAACAAAAACATTCAAAATTGAGTATCGAATACAAGTATACGAATATATTTTTCAATATTTTTCATATATTTAAAAGATTAAACCAAGGTTTACCACCTTACCTGCATGTCTTGTGTGCCAAGTCTTTGTCTCGGTGGAGCATTGGTCAGCACGTACTCATGCATAATCCAATTGGTTTTCTCACCCTTCGGTGATTTCCCTCTATAAAACGCTAAACTCCTCTTAGATCCAACTTCCTTTCCTTTAGCCAAAACTGGTTTAGGCTTTCCGGTTGGCTTCCAATAACCTGCTCCGGCACTTCGCATAGGCCGATTGCCATTCGGGTATTTCCGATCTCTTGGTGTGAAAAAATACCACTCAGTCACAGCACCATTGGACGAGGCATTATCACTCATAGCTGTTGAAAATAAAGCAATCAGCATCGTAAAATAATAAAATTATATTTACCAAGTAAAAACAAAACACGATCATCGTAAAAAATTCTAGGGTTTTCGAAGAACCTCACCTGTGAGCGTATCAGGATCGTATTTATAGAGATCAACGTCCCTAAATATAATTGGTGGCAATGGTTGGCTGTAAATCTTCCTTCTCAAGTAAAAATCAACGAGTTCTTCATCTTTCGGCTTGAACCGGTAGCCAGCAGGCAGAGAACGAAGGAAATCTCCTTCCATATCGATTTCAGTACTCAGAGAAAAACGGAATTGATAGGAATAAGAAATTTGTATTTGTTTGTATGATATTGGTGGTTTATATAATAATTTTTATTTAGGGTTTAAAATAATTTTAAAATAAAATAAAGATAGGAGTTTTTTTCGTTGGCTTAGTTGGAATAGGTTTAAGAATTCTTGTTGAATTCAGCTTATTTGAAAAATATTATTTTTTTTATATTGTATTTGAAATATATATTATTTTAATTTATTTAATTCATAAAAGAATACTATTTACAACGAGATTAGAATATAAACTTAATTCAAATTCTTTTTTAAAATTTAAAATTAATTTAGATAGATTATTAAGATAATATTAAATAAGTTTACGATAAATTTACTATTTAAATACATAGTTTATATATTTACTTTTTATTAATCTATTTTGATGCCCTTGTTATTTTTTTAAAACTAACGGTAATACTAATGTGATATATTTTATTCCCACCTCCTATTAATTTTTTTTTTAAAATGAATTTTAAACCCTAACCTTTATTTTCAGTATCTTAAACCCTAAATTTTATCCCTTAAAAATATACTCTACCCTTAATTTTCTAAACCCTAACCTAAAATTGTAAACCTTATACTCTAAATCCTCTAATTTAAAACGGAGGCATAAATAGAGGCATAAGAAAGAGGTAGACGATTTACACCTGATTTGAACTAGTGACTCCAACAATAGGGGTCGATATTCAATCATTAAGCCGCAACTGAAATCCAATAGAAACCCATCTGAGTCTAAATTAATTATGATCTAAGGTGATGATGACTCAAACTCAATCAAGTCTGATTTAATGTTAAACCGACTTGAAAAACTTAAACTTGAATCAAACCCGATAATATGATATTAAAATTTGATATGGACCCGACTTGATATGAACTTAATTTTTTTTTGTTCGGAAAAACAAAAGATCACCGAATACAATATAGACGCCATATCGAAGGAAACTACCGCAACTAACCTTCTCTACCACAACATTGGATTTGACTGTGCGTAGGTGACCATGTCCACCACCTCCCTCTTTCTCCTCTACCAGGTGTCGGACCCAATCCACTTGTTTTTGAATTACCAACAACGGAGCATGGTCTAACATCGACCTTGGCAGTATCATCCGAACAAAATCCCCAGGGATAATTAACCTGTTATCGCCTAATAAGAAACAGTCCAACCTACTCTCTATAGCTTTGTCCAAACCATGTAAAAATTCTGCCCTCGATAAATCAACAAGGCAAACACAAATAAGAAAACACATTAAACTCGTTTGTTTCAGACAAATCACATCCACTCTTTTCTCCCATTAAATGAACCGAGATACAATTTTATCCGATCTATTATAGACCCAATTTATTATAAACTCGACCGATTAGTTGACAGCCAATCATCATATTAGTTCTCTGAATCAAGAGTAACTTCCGAAGTTAAATAAAATAACTAGGATATATAAAATTAAAAGTCAATGGACGAATAAATAATCCAAAAAAATTAAATAAGATATCCATTAAACAAAAATAAAAACATTAGTGACCTAATAATATCAATAAATATTGAAGTAAATATATATATATATATAAACATTTAAACTAAAAGTCTCTTTTCTAAATCCGAAATTAAAAAAAAAGAAGACTCTTAATCCCTTTACTGTTGTTTAAAATATACAACAAATTACGATGATGTAAGTTATTAAGTGGAAGAGAAAGGGTGTTATGTTTGGTCAGAAAATATATTTAAAATATCCTAGTTTTAGATGTCTTAAATTAAGAAATCATATTGTCAATTTTAAATTTTAAAAGATTATACATATAAAATTTTAAGAGATAATCAAGTTAAATATTAAAAGTTTATTCATATAAAATTTAAAAAATTTTAAGTTCTACATTCTCTTAAGTTAGTACTTAATGAATTTTTGCTCCTAAATTGGTATTTAAATTAGTCACATTCTTCTAAGTCTGTACTTAAAAAAGAATTTTTACTCTCAAGTTGATACTTAAAATACATACATTCTCTAATAATACGTCGTTTATGATGTCAAATAAATCTAACTCTAATCTCAATAAAAAATAAAATAAAATAGAATAATGAGAATAAGGGTCGATCCACAAGGACTAGAAAGTTGACGGAGTTTCTTACTTCAAGTCTGGCGTAACTTAAAGAGAAAATTAAAAAGAGGGTTAGAGAGTTGAAATAAAAATAAATTATGAATTAAAAAAAATAAAAGAGTACATAAATATGATTAATAATGAAAATTCAATTGATAAAATCAGTCTTAAGCTAAAACTTTTGCCTTAATTCAAATCTGTCCTTGAATAAACTTTTACCTTTGGGCCATGTCAGTTACAATCTATAAGGCTCAACCTCTATAACTTGTTTTTCTTTCAAATGAGTCGAGTATCTAAAATAAGTTTTTAGATCTTAACCCTTTGTGAATTAATCACAATAATCGCTTACTAATTCAACACCTTTAAAATCTAGAGAAATTTAATTACTCGGATTGTACCGTATAAATTGAGAATCTAACCCAAGTTTAGTTTTCTTAGCGGACCACTGCTAAGTTATTCACAAGAAGTTAAATGAGGTATTTATAGTCTTCAAAACCCCTAAGAAAACATTCAAAATAGAAAAATAATCCTTAAAAATTAATTCAAATAAAATTCTAAAGATAATTAAAATCAAATCAAATCAAATCCTAAAGATAATTTCTGAGTTTTGAATTTGAAATCGAATTGGATCTGCTCCGTTGTCGTCGATGTTATCTTCTAGAAGTTGTTGAGGTCACCTTTTATAACCTACTGACTAGATGCCATATCAGACTTTCATGCCCAGATTCATGAGAGATTATATCATGGGTCCGGCTCGTCACATCATCTGTGGTCCCTAAATAATAAAAACCACTCATTCTACTACTAATCATCCATGTCATTGATCTAACTTTCAGAAAATATATTTTTTTAAATGACATGATAAAATAAGTGAAGATTCATTAGTTAGAAAAATGACTTCGAACATAGTGATAAAGTGGGTTGTTATGATTGGATGGGACCACGACTGATGTGGTAAACCAGGCTCATGATATAATTTCTTCAGATTCATTCCCACTAATACGTTCATAATTTCAAAAAAATCAAAAGTTGTAAGATTTTATCATTTTTACCAACATTTCTTGATACTAATGAATTGTATTGAAAATGAGCGAAAAAACCTAAAATAGCAATTTATAACAACTAATTAAGGAGTAATTATCAATAAAATAATGTATAATTTAAACATTGATCATTCTCCTAAATTGGTATCAAATCGTATATATTTTATTAATTTAGTCCTAATTCAAAACAAATCAATAAATTTAACACTTTATACTTAAAAATTCTATCAAAATATTTTTTTTATTCTTTTAAATTGTTTGTTCTTATCTCAAGAATGTTATATTACTTCATCGGTATAGTAAAAGTTTAACAATAACTTGTTATTTTTATTGTAGGATGTAATTGTTCAATTGTTTCTTTTATTCTATATACTAACTTGATTTGCCAAAATAATATTTTTTACTAAATTGACGTAATTTTAAAAATATTATAGTTAAATTTATTGAATTATTTTAAATTGTGATTAAAATGATATATTGTATAAGTTTTTAGGAATAAATTGTTAATAAAAATATCAAAATCAAAAATGAAATTAAAGTTCGGGTACCAAATTAAGAGTAAAGATTCTTTAGATATCAATTTAAAAAAATGTCTTATTCAAGTATCAACTTGAAAAAAATAATTCTTTAGGTACCAACTTAGGAGAAGATGCCCAATTAAGGTACCAGATATATATTTAAAACTTTTTTTAAATATTAATAATATATTTTTCTATATGGCGCGTAATTATTTTTTTATCCAATATATATATATTCTTTTTAAAGATTTGCACTGATATTTAATAATTTTTAATGAATATTTATATATATAAATATTAATAATATATATTGATTTAATATTTTAAATTTTAAAAAATTAGAATTTTAAATATTAATCATAATTTTAAAATTTTCAACATATTTTTTATATATACTCATTCAATTAAGATTTAAAATTTTAATATTTTTAAATATAATTAATATAATGTTTTAAATTTTGATGTCAGCAAAGTGATTGAACGATAAATCTCAAATAGTAGAGATTATATTTTAGAGCAGATACTACTGTAATTACTATTTATATATTTTTTAATTTATTTTTTAAAATTTAATATAATTATATATTTTTATATATACTCATTAAATTAAGATTTTATTTTTTTTATCAATTGTACATATCATCTCACTAACGACTAGAGCATGATAATCAACGAGATGGGGAGTTAAATGGCCATGCTGTTCGTTCTCAACCTTGTAATTGAACCAGTGTAACGAGACAGTTTATCGCATGAAGAAGGTCAATGATGTGGCCAATGGCCATGCATAAATGGGTAGGTCCCTTTGTGAGTGCTATGTTAAGGGTCCTCCTCAGCATTGTAAAGTGAGTGCATAAAATAAAGGGTAAACTATACCATTGACCACCCAACTATTTGGGGATACCTATTTTGACCACCTACCTATTTTGGCCACTGTCGTTAAAAATCTGACGGAAAAGTTAACAGCAATGACGTGGCTGTTAATTAAAATTGGTAAAATTACACATTTAATCCCTCTAATTTATTTATTTTTTAATTGATTGGATGATTAATTTTATTTATTAATTTATTTTGATTTATTATATTATATATATTCTTCTCCAATCCGGTGATAACACGTGTCACCACCGGATTGGTGAATTATTAGTAGAAGAAATAAAATACAAAGTTTATTAAATGTAAAGAAATTTGAACCCACAACCTCTAATACAACAAGCACAAACCTAATTAGTGAACCACTAGGTCAAGTTACTTCTTGTGTTATAGTATATTCACATGTATTATTAAGTGATAAAGTTTTAGTAAAAGCCTAGAATAACAAAATTTCAAATCGATTAATATTTAAATTAAAATATTAAATATTTAAATTAAAATAATAAAACATTTAATAAATAAATCAAAATAATTAAATATTTAAAATACATATATTAAATATTTGAATATTAAATATTTGAATATTTTTATTTAATATTATTCGAATTAAAATATTTGAATAATATTAAATATATAAATAAAAATATTAGTTGAAAATTAATAAATATTCAAATAAAAATATTTAGATTTTAAATATTCGAATAAAAATATTTAAATATTCAAATAAAAATCATGAATATTTGAATATTTGAATTTAAAAGTATTTGAATAAAAATATTTAGATTTTAATTATTCGAACAAAAAATATAAAAATATTTAAACAACAAAATTCAAATATTTGAATAATTAAAATCTAAATATTTTTATTCGAATATTTAGATTTTAATTTATTCGAATAATTAAAATCTAAATATTTAATATTTTTATTTAAATATTAATCGATTTAAACGGTCGGTCTTTGTCAAGGTAATTCAAATACTAAGATATAACCATTTAATACTTTATTTTCGGGTTTCATATCATAAATATTATATTGGCTCAGTGGTTGAGTCTTTTGCTTTATAAGCAAGAGGTCAAGGGTTCAAATCCCCTCTTTGTCATATTAACACAACATTTTCCTTCTTCCTTTCTTTCTCTCCAACCAGGTGGTGACACACAAATAAATAAAATTAATCACCCAATGCGGTTGTGACACATGTCACAAATCAGTTGGGTGATTAAAGGAACGGTTGGTATTTTTAGAGGTTACGGGTTCAAACACTAGTAATATCAACACAGTGACTAAGTGATCAGTATCCAATAGTCTAGAGTAAACTCTAAATCAGATACTATTATAACCACCGTAACTAAATCAATAGTTTCATAGTATTTGTCACGACAGAAATTATGGATTAATCAGATTTTGGGTCAAGACACTCATAATCAGTTAAAACTTCTGACAACTCAAGAGTAATCACAGTTAGGCCCAATGACAGTTATTGGGACAAGACACTCAGCTAAATCAACTATACGATAGGTCCACCTAAAGTTCACATATTTACCTTTAAATTTTTTTAAAAAAAATGAGTTAGTCCTTAATTTTTTTAATATTTATGAGTTGTGTCCACCCTGAAATTTTAAATTTTCATATACGCTCACCTTTAATTTTTTATGAATTAACCACTGGTTAAAACTAGTTCGTTACATAGTATTTGTCATGACATAAATTATCGATTGATCAAATTTTGAGATAAAGATACTCACGATTAGTTGAAATTTTAGACTACTATTGGGACTAATTTGTTGTGTAGGGTTTATCGTAATAAAAAGGTATAGAGTTTAAGATATAGAAAATTATAATTAAAATTTAAATTTTAAATTTTAAAAAAATTAACAAGAGCAAAAAAAAATACACGATTAAGTACACAAGATTTCTACTCCATTTAAATAACCAAAAAGTCAATTCCTTCGTTATATAAGGCCATCCAAATATTTAACCGTTTTTACCCCTACATGATATTTATTAGTATATAACTTCCAAGGATCATATCTAATTCAAAATTTGTTTATTAGTATAACCGTTTTTAACTTAAATATTCGAATTTCATCCTCAAACTATGATCTTTACTCTAAATTTTTCTTCAAATTTTTGAGCATTCTAGTTTCATCCTTAAATTGTGAATCATATTCTAAATTGATTCTCAAACTTTTTGAACATTCTAAATTCATCCCCAAATTATCAATATATACTAATTATCTTATATTTACAAAATTGTAATAAAAATTGTTAACAGATATGAAAAACTTATGTGTATTATGTAATAATATGTAGGGGTGTTCAAAATTATCCGACCCGATTGACCCGACCCGACTACCCGAAATAAAAATGACGGGTGATTCCCGAAAAAAATTTACCCGACCCGAGAATTATTGGGCCGGACTTGGGTCGATTTTTTCCAATTACCGGGTACCCGACCCGACCCGACTAATTTAAAATTATATATTTTTTTTTAGTTTTAAATTATATTTTTATGGTAAGTTCCATCTTTGTACATAAAATTAAATTTAAATCTTTAAATTACTTTTATGTTTGTATTATATACTTTTAATTTTTAAAAAATCTAAATATATTTTATAAATTTGTTAAAATCAAAAGAGAATAAGTATATATACGAATAAGTATAAATCTGTTTCTAATAAATATATGTGTATATATACATTAAAATATTTTTAAAAATTAACTTCAAATCACTAATATTTATATTTGTTCATATATTATAAAATTTTAAAATTTATCTTTAATATGTAATTTTTTTTTATTTTAAAATAAAAAAATAAAAAAATATATATACGAATCGGGTACCCGTTACCCGATTAGCCGGGTACCCGGTTTTTATAGGTACCCGATAATAAGTACCCGATATAAATGGGCCGGGTCACGGGCCGAAAAATCAATACCCGAAGAAACCGGGTACCCGGTAATGAACACCCCTAATAATATGATGAGATATAGTTGAAGATTTGACGATGGAATTAGAATGTTCAATAAGTTTGACGAACAATTTAGAATGAGAGTCATAGTTTGAGGGTGAAACTGGAATGCTCAAAAGTTTGAGGACAAATCAGGATGAAGGTCATAGTTTGAGAATAAAATTAGAATATTCAAAAGTTTAAGAATCAATTTAAAATGATTATCATAGTTTAAGGACGTGTGATGCAATTATTTTAATGTATATATAGACGACGCGTAAAATTTTATATCTACGATGTTGAAAATATAACTTTTTAGTCCATAGACTTTTTTTAAGAGGTCGACATTAAATTTTTTGATAATAAAGATTTCAGATTATTTAAATTTTTTATTTTAGAATAAAAAATATAATAAAAAATATAAACACAATTCGAATAAGATTTTGATTTTATCGTAGTTAGGGTTAAGAATATTTTATAATTTTTATTTTAGAATCAATTAATTTTTAATATTTTATTTGAATTTTAATTGTTTTATATTTTATATTAGAATAAAATTATATTTCACATATATATATATATATATATATATATGTGTTTGATAGGTTACATTCTATGCTATTTAAAATTATATTCCATATATATATCATCGTTAAATTTTAAACGGTTCAGTCATCAAACTAGTTAAAAAATAAGATATTTATCAAAAAGATATAGGTTAAGGGCTAAATTTATCCCCCCAAAGAATAAAGACCAAAACGATAAAAACTATAAACGTTAAATGTTAGAATTATCTTTATGCCAAAAAAATAAATAATTTTTACCATTAAATTTATAAAAAAATATTTTTTATATAAAAAAATATATTTACCTCTTCTTTATACTTTCACTTTCCGGCCCATACAAACAAAATGATTTGTTCCGATTAACAAGTTTGACAAAATCACGTAAAAATTATTATAATAATTATACATTTAACCTACTAACACGTTACTAAGGATTAGTGAATAATTAAAATCATGTTCATTCTATTTTTTTCTTACAACAAAAAGCTTTTAAGATTCTTAGTCATAATTGGATATAAAAGCGAACTTAAAAAAATATATACTTTAAATAATTTCTTGTCCTAATAGGAAAAAATGTTGAAAATTATGATTTATTCCAAATCAATTATTATTAATCGTTTATATTTCTAAAAAGTGAATTTGAGTTTTCAAATCAATTTATTACTTAAATATTTTAGGGTAAATTATACAGATAACCACCATATTATGGGGTTGGTATTGAAATGACCACAATACTTTAAAAAGCGTCAAATACACCGATCAATTATTAAAATAGTATTAAAATAATCACCGACCGTTAAAATCTAACGGACTGATGACGTGACAAGTAAAAATAAAATAGAATAATTACACATTTATTCTATATTGTTCATAGATTTTTGTAATTTAGTCCTAATTTTATTATAAATAATTATTCATACAATAATAGTGTATAATTAATTATATTAATTTATTATAATCAAATTAGGACTAAATTATTAAAATGTATGAATAACAAGAAGTAAATGTGTAATTATTTTATTTTATTTTAACTGCCACATCATCGGTCCGTTAGTTTTTAACGGTTGGTGGCTATTTCAATATCATTTTAATAGTTAACCAATATATTTAACGCTTTTAAAGTATTGTGGTTATTTCGATACTAATCTTATAGTATGATGGTTATCTGTGTAATTTACCTAATATTTTATAAAGGATTTTGTAAATAATTTTGAGCAAGACTTTCTTTTTGCACGGAAAAAAATTCATAGGTAATTTCTTAGAACTCATTCTGATAAGACTTTAAAGCAAGTGAAAACGTGTGGGTGATCTACGGCTAAAACCTTTATATAAGAGAAAAGATCAAATAGAAAAATCATTTAAGCAAACCATTATCATTGAAACTTTGGTTTCGAAAACTTCCTAAACATGGCTAAATATTTAGGGTTCTTCGTCTTACTCGTAGTGGTATTAATGATTTTGAATCTTGAACATGTCGAATGTGGAGTTTTAAAACGCGTTCATAGACAAGGTATGAAAAAAATTGAGTTTATTTCAAGTTTTTATTTTCGTGTGTATATCGAACTTGTAGGAATTAACATTATTGTTATTCATCGAAATCGATACTAGGGTATGCAAAATTGTCCACCCTAGGAGTTGTGTGCAGATGCTGTGATGGTGAGGGAGGTGAATGCAGAAGTTCATGGGATGATTCTTATTCTTGCACAAAGCTTCAATGCCTTCCATGGAAGTATGAGTAATCATTCTAAATGATCTCAGTATGTTATATTTGTTCGACATTAAATTTTAGGGTAAATTATATCAAATATCATCTAACTTTTTAGATATGTATTGATTATACCATCAAAATAAAAATTAATTCTACTTTACCACCGACTTTAAGTTAGGTTTCAATTATAATATTGGACCAATAAAATTAATGGCGTGGATGAATCTTAATGATCCATATGTGATACGTGAAGGGATTTTAACGACCTAGTTGTATAATTAAAATCTAAACTAAAGTTTAGTGTTAAAATAATATAGTTTTTATGTTATATTTGTTAAAATCGATCCAGTAATATTTTTTTTTCTAAATCGAGTGAAATCAAATCAAATTTTATCGCATCAAATCAATGAATTTTGATTTTTTTAATAAGATCGAGTTCATACTTACTAATATTATATTATTAATATTTTAGTATAACTTAACATATCTTATTATTATTATTTATTAATAAAAAATACATAAAATAATAACATATTTATTTTTAAAATAATATTTAGTTATGAATATAATTTTAAAAAAAAGATTTCCTTCGACATCAGATAAAGTTCTTTCTTTCTTTGTAGTCATAGTAAGAAGATCGTTATACTATGTTAGTAAAACGTCATATCAATATCTTTGTACACGTGATATCGTCATATCAGTAAATTATACTGTATCAGTAAAAAGCATTGACAATTAGATGATTAACAGTTTTCATCCAATGATAATAAACTTTAAACGAAAATGAAATATAAAGAGTTTATTTACACCTAAAAACAAATTTTAGAGCGATAAAAATTAAATATTAAATGTTATTTTTAATTTTATACCTTTGATTTAACCAAAGGGGTGAAGATAAATAATAGAGTATAAAGTAAACTTGTGCGTCCATTTTTATTAACGAAAAAAATGAAGGAACGATGCAGATGTTGATGAACGATGGCGCTATGAAGAAGACGAAGAAAATGTAAAAAATTAAAAATTAAGGGTGAGATTGAAAAAATAATAAAATAATAAAGATTAATTTTATAATATTTAAAATTAATATAGGGTCACGTTTTAATTATTTATTGGACCGAATATTTTTTTATAAATTTAAAATTTAAAAATTTATTTTTATATATTTTTATATATTAAGGACGAGATTAAAATCTAATAATACGTTGATCATTAACTCCACTATTATCCCTTGAATAAATGAATTTAAAAATAAATGCCACATGTCAATTTTTGACTAGGTCAAGAGATTTACGTCAACTTCCGGAAGTGGGTAAACCTCGAGAAATTATATCATGGGTCAGTCCCACCATGTCATCCATGAAACTTAATTTTAGAATAATGTTTTAAAATTCTCAATTGTATATACGAGGTTTACGAAAAATTATATCATGGGTCAGTCCCATCACGTGTCCATAGGACCAACCACTAAAAGCTACACACATCATCAATTTTTAATTTTTCAAGTGAAGATTCACTTGGGAAAAAATATGACACGGAAAAATTGATGAGGTGAATAGTTTTTAGTGTTGGTCCTATGGACACGTGATGGGACTGACCCATGATATAATTTTTCTTAAACCTCGTATATACAATTGAGAATTTTAAAACAGTAGGTCTAAAATTAAGAATTTGATATAATTCATGTACTAATGAGGTAATTAACCTATTTCTCTTTGATTGTATCCTCCAACCCAAAGTGAAAGTTTTATAGTTTCATCCTTTGTCATGTTGATGCTAAAATTATCATTCTTCGATATTTTTTTATCAATGAAGATATTGAAAAAATTATTCTGTCGTCTTTAATATTCATTGTTTGATTAGCATAAAATCAAAATATATAATTCTCTTTCATTTCCATTTTTTCTTCATTAAAATTTAAAAGAAGATGTCTAATTGAAGATAAATCAAAGAAAATTTAAAACCAAGTATTTTTATAAAAAAAAAAATTAAAGATATTTCACAATTTTAAAATACTCAACGTTAAAAAAATTGAATGATGCAATTTATAATTTACCCTTACAAAATTAGTATATAATAATATATTTAGCACTTAACTTTACGCGTTATATTAATTTAATGTAAATTTTAAATATATAATAATATATTTAGCACTTAATTTTACGCGTTAAATTAATTTAATATAAATTTTAAAAATTTAACTCTCCACCCTTTTATAATGTATCAGTTTGATTTGATCATAATTTAAAATAATTTAACTCTCAACCTTTACGCATTGTAATAAATTAATCCTAATCCTTTTATAATCTTTTTCGTTGTTAACACTTACGATCTTAAGAAACCATAGATAACACTGTCGTATTGAAACACAATCGATTCAAAACATGTATTCTAGTTTTTATCAGAAATAAACGCCGCTGATATTTGCGGTGCAAGTTTTAGCGTCATTTCTTATGATATTTTTTGTGACGTTTTTTAATGCCGTTAACTTATAATAACGTTAATAAACGCCACTAAATACCTTAAAAACACTAATAAAAACCTATTTTGCGAGTTTAAACACATGGTCTATTCAGTGTTTGGAAAGACAACTGAACTTTTGTTTATTATTATTATTATTTAAAGAAACAACAACACTTTTGCTTATAATTCAAACATACATCAACAGATTTTATTTAACTTAAACTGCTGGATGTTACAGTGAATCCAGCATGCTTATACTGCTGATATTTCGACCTGGGGAGTCCTGAGAGTTAAACCAGGATGAAACCTGCTAGAAAAAAAAACAATTTTTTCATCAGAACATGGAAAAGGCATCATTAAAGCATTCATTATGTTGTTGAAACAAATGTTGTACCTCCACACTGGTAACCAACAGGGCGATCCACAATGTTGCAGCGTTTCGGAATGGTCACGGCGATTTCTGGCCTAACTCCAGCATTGTATGCTGTTTGAGAAAATAGAACTGCACACAGGCAGGCTGGATTCTTCGCCTTTTTCTCCATCACGGTACAGCAACGCTCGGAGACCGGGACTCTCCGATGCTGTGCTGCGTATGTGCAAGGTTCCAACTTTTCCGCCTCCTTCTCGATGTCATGTTTCCCACAGGGACCATAATAATAAGCGGTTCCCATGACTCCATTGAGGCTTGCAATGCTCATACTCACAAGAAAGGCTAGAACGCACATGTACTTCACAGGGGTTTTCATTTCAGAATACAATTATGCTTTTGATCCACAACTTGAACTCAAACGAAGACGCTTCATAGCTATTTATACCGAAACAAGAAGACATAAAATATGAATTCCAGCCATTACAATGGACGCGGAACAAGAGAAGAAGTCTTTGGTTCTTCATATTTCTGTCTGCGTTTGCTCTAAAACCTCACGAAACTGATCCATTGTTTAACCATCCATGCAAACAAGATTCATGCAGCGCAAACAAAAGTCAATTATGAAGGCATAAAGCAATAGAATAGGGTTGGAAACACTTCCCTGTGCAATTTCCATTTCTATTCTAGCTCAGGCACAGCTTATTGTTTTTGTTTATTAATCATGGAGCTGAGTTCTGCTCTTTAATTTTGTTTCTGTGGGCATTTGGATAGAAAATTAAAGCCTTCTATTGAAACTCGGGCCTTTCCTCAACCACTTCTGGTATTTTAATGGCATAAAAGATAATTTTAACCCTTAACATTTATAATTTTTATCGTTTTGGCTTTCATTCTTTTTTTAGGATAAATTTAGCCCTTAATCTATATATTTTTGACAAATAGCTTATTTTTTAACCATCATGATAACTGGACCGCTAAAAATTTAAAAATGATGACATCATATGCATACAATAATATACTTTAAATGACATAACATCTAACCTATAAATACATATATATATATATGAAATATAATTTTATTCTAATATAAAATAATTAAAATTCAAATAAAATATTAAAAATTAATTGATTCTAAAATAAAAAGCTACTAAACATTCTCAACCCTAATTAATTAATTAATTATTTTAAGATGGGATTCTGATTCTATCATAGTTAGTGTTGAGAATATTTAGTAGCATTTTATTTTAGAATTAATTATTTTTTTAATATTTTATTTGAATTTTAATTATTTTATATTATATATTAGAATAAAATTATATTTCATATATATATGTATTTGATAGGTTAGATGTCATGTTATTTAAAATATATTATCATATACATATAACATGTCATCATTGTTAGATTTTTAACGGTCTACTTATCATGATAGTTAAAAAATAAGCTATTTGTCAAAGATATAGGCTAAGGGCTAAATTTATCCAAAAAAAAATAAAGGCCAAAATGATAAAAATTATAAACGTTAACGGTTAAAATTATCTTTATTCCTATTTTAATTTAGATTTATCTTATCACATCTCATTAATTTGATTAGAGAAAGAAAATAAATGAAAAATATGGGTGGAAATCATATAAAGATTTCACATTAAATATGGGTGAAAATAAATGGAAATATAACGTTTTAGTCCACAAACTTTTTTAAGAGGTGGACATTAAATTTTTTGATAATAAAGATTTCACAAACTTCCGCACATGGTTCAAAAATTTCAAGGTATGCATGCAGGACAAAGGAGATATCTTTTTTTCTTATACCCCTTATAAGAAGTCATTGTATTTCAAGTCTTAGAATTAAAATATATTCGATACGAATATAAACTCAAGACCTATATATGTCAAATCATCAAGAACAATAAAATAAATAAATTGAATGCGAAAGCGTACCTAAATTAATCGATAGAGTTTAAATTAATCGATAGAGTTTTTCCAAAGGGTTTGATCTTCCAAGAAGTTAGGTTTTCTCTTGCGGCACAACTCTTAGACGGGAAAAAGAGATATGCAAGTTGAGCTAATTCTTGAGGACCATAACCTCTTTATATAGTTGATTTAATAACCAACTATTAAGTATTTATAACTCTACCCCTCATCAAATTATAAATACACCTTATGGTATCTACACTTTTAATTTTATAACAATTTAATACCTATAACACGTGTAACATAATTGGTCACTTATTTATGTGTTAAACTTTATAATAGAAATATACATTATACATATGTGCCCACTATTATTGAAATTTAATCCAACACAAAGTTTTCTCGAAAGCTATTTTTTATAATGTTTCGAAATCTTCCATGAATTGTACTTGTCGAACTTTTTTATTATTCTATTAGTATAAATATTTTTAAAATCTCTTTAAAACTCGTAAAATTTAATTCAAATCTCATAAATTTAAATATGATTTATAATCTTTACCGTCTGATTGACGTAAAAATAAATATGAATTATAAACTTTGGTTTCGAAAACTTATTAAATATGGCTAAACATTTAGGGTTCTTCATCTTTCTCGTAGTGATATTAAACGATTCTAAATCTCAAACACGATGAATGTGGAGTTCTAAAACGTATTCACAGACAAGGTATGAAAAACAATTCAAGTTTATTTCAAATTTTTACTTTTATGTGTATCGAATTGATAGTAATTAACGATATGGTCATTTATAGAAATCGATATTAGGGTATGCAAAATTGGCCGCCCTAGGAGTTGTGTGCAGATGCTGTGATGGTGAGGGAGGTGAATGCAGAAGTTCATGGGATGATTCTTATTCTTGCTCAAAGCTTCAATGCCTTCCATGGAAGTATGAGTAATCATTCTAAATGATCCCAGTATGTTATATTTGTTCAAAATTAAATTTTAGGATAAATTGTATCAAATACCATCAAACTTTTTAGATATGTATTGATTATACTATTAAAATAAAAGTTGATTGTACTTTACCATTGACTTTAAGTTAGGTTTTAATATATCATTGGACTATTAAAATTGATGTCGTAGATGGATCTTAATGGTCCGTATGTGATACATGAAGGAATTTTAACGACGTAGTTGTATAATTTATGTCTAAACTAAAGTTCAGTGTTAAAATAATATAGATTTTTAAAAATCGATCCATTAATAATTTAAATTTTATTTAAAATTTTTTTGAATCAAGTCAAATCAAATTTTATCGCATCAAGTCGACAAATTTTATCTTACCGGTTGTAACCCTTTTCCTGAGAAAATCATTGTTACAAAACTCTATTAGATCTCTCTTCATATATCTATATACATACATATTTATTTATAGACTAAGGCTGCGTTTGAGGTTGTGTTGGCTGCGATAAACAGCAGTTAAACTGCTTCAGCAACCATAAACAATCCCTGGTTCAGTTCTCAATGGGCGTTTGCTCACCTATTTAGCCGTTTGGCCCAGGACTGCAACCCAAAGAGAGCCTAAGAACAAAGTTGAACCTGGTGCAACACTGTTTTTCTGCTCCTGGGTTTGGCAAGTCAGAAGCACATAAGGATCCATGTTACCTGCTCATTCCCCACATTTTCAATTCTCAGAAACAACAGCCACACCAACATGTAAATATAAGCAATGAAAAGCAAGTCATTGGGTCAAATTCCATTAAAAATCGAACATATTCGTCTCGAACATATACTTATATCAGATCCAACATGTAAATTTCTATATCCATATCTATATCTACATATATGACTTTATGTAGATGAAAAAGTAAACAGGTTCAGATCGGATCGAAATCGTCATAAGATCATAATAGAAAACATCTAAAAACAACTAAATATATCCAGATCTTAACAGATAACATTGGAACTGAGTAAACTGTAAAAAAAATACAAAAACCGGTAAGATTTCAAGATAATCAATGATTCTTGTCAAATATTTTAAATAAACCTAAGTTAACTATTTTACCAGTGCGAAAAAATAATCAAAAACGAAAATAATAAAATAATAGAAAAGAAGAAAAATAGAAGAAGGGCTTATCTATTCGGCCATGGAGACTCCCGGTGGCCGGAGCCTCTGACCGATGATCCGAACGGTCAAAATGTTTTAAGTGCGTCAGGGAGTAACATACCTCCGAACTAAGACAATCCAATGGTGGACAACACAGATCGAACCCTACAATATCTGAGTTATTTTGCTCTTTTATGTGTCACTTTAAGCCTCTTCTTTACAAATCAAATCGTTAGAAACAGAGAAGGGGACGAGGGCTTCGTCTTGGTTGCTATGGCTTGCCGGAGTAATCACCAGAATGAAGACAACGACGTGGAGATTGATGGTGACGCTATGGTTTGAGAGAAATAAGGGTTTGACATTTGAATAGGTTTCAATCTCGTGATTTAACTTGCTTTTGTTTACTTTTCCATTTAATACCATATTTTTTATTTTTTATTTTTTTTTCATTTTCATATAGTGGCGTTTTTAAAATTAAACGCCGCTAAAACTAAATCTATTGTGGCTAAAAGTAGATCTATTGCGGCTTTTGTTAAGTTTACCATTTTGCGACGCTCATTTCATAAACGCCGTAAGAAGTACAATATTTGTGGTGTTTTTTTTAAAAACGCTACCAAAAATGCCGCTATATATCATATTTGGTGTAGTGATTGTTTAAGCATCCAAGCAAACAAGAATGATGCAGAAGAAGCAAAATTCATCAAAGGCATAAAGCAATAGAATAGTGTTGGAAACAATGGGACAATTTCCTACTTACTACCAAGATTTAGACTTTCTTTGCGGGATGATAGGATTTTCTTTTTGGTTTGTTTTCATTTCTTTTTGGTCTTTCTTAATCATAAAATAATGAACACTTACGATCTTAAGAAACCATCGCCAACACTGTCGAATTCAAACACAGTCGATTCAAAACATGTATTTCTGTTCTTGTAACGTTCAAACACATAGTCTCAGTGGGGTTCTGGACAGGCGTAATAGGACCGACCGCACAGGAGCCTCTAAAATAGAGGGTCCCAAAATTTTGATAAATTATATTCATTAGATGATGTTAATCTTGAAATTCATTGTAAAATTTTTAAAAATCATCTTAAAAAATATGAGTTATAATAGTTAAAACGTTATAATTGATTCCTAAATGTGATAATTGATTATAGAGTCTTAACGTTTATTCCTATTACTATTGTTTCTATAAAACCAATGAAATTCTGGACAATAAAAGCGATCGTACATGGGCCCTAAAAAAGAGAATTGCTTTTAAGGGTCATATTTTTAGAACTAGTGAAAGTTATGGAGATTACTTTTAAGAGCTACGTTTTAATAAATTATACATGGCCTCAAAATCTTTGAACCGCCCCTACATAGTCTATTCGAGGTTTGGAAAGACAATTGCGCTTTTGTTTATTATTATTATCATTTAAAGAAACAACACTTTTTGCTTATAATTCAAACATACATCAACAAAATTTATTTAACTTAAACTGTTGGACGTTACAGCGAATCCAACATTTTTATACTGCTGATATTTTGACCTGGGGAGTCCTGAGAGTTAAACCAGGGTGAAACCTGCAAGAAACAAACAATTGTTTCATCAGAACATGGAAACAGACATCATTAAAGCATTCATTACGTTGTTGAAACAAATGTTGTACCTTCACACTGGTAACCAACAGGGCGATCCACAATGTTGCAGCGTTTCGGAATGGTCACGGCGATTTCTGGCCTCACTCCGGCATTGTATGCTGTTTGAGAAAATAGAACTGCACACAGGCAGGCTGGATTCTTCACCTTTTTCTCCATCACGGTGCAGCAACGCTCGGAGACCGGGACTCTCAGATGCTGTGCTGCGTATGTGCAAGGTTCCAACTTCTCAGCCTCCTTTTCGGTGTCATGTTTTCCACAGGGACCATAATAATAAGCAGTTCCCATGACTCCATTGAGGCCTGCAATGCTCATACTCACAAGAAAAGCTAGAATGCACATGTACTTCACAGGGGTTTCCATTTCAGAATACAATTAAGCTTTTGTTCGACAATTGAACTCAAACGAAGAGGCTTCACAGCTATTTATACCGAAACAAGAAGACATAAAATAAGAATTCCAGCCATTACAATGGACGTGGAACAAGAGAAGAAGTCTTTGATTCTTCATATTTCTGTCTGCGTTTGCTCTAAAACCTCGTGAAACTGATCCATAGTTTAACCATCCATGCAAACAAGACTCATGCACCGCAAACAAAAGTCAATTATGAAGGCATAAAGCAATAGACTATGGCTGGAAATACTTGCTTGTGCAATTTCCTTTTTCTCAAAACTTTTTTTCAGATTTGAATTTGAACTTTCTAATCAGATTTGAATTGAATTTTTTTCTTTGAATCAAATCGGATTCAGATCGAATTCTAATTATATTGTCATCCTTACATACAAATTTCAAGAGCCTATATAAATATGGGTAAAATACACTAAATCCTTCGATTATTAGTTTAGTTACAAATAAATCATTTTTCTCTAAAAGTTGCAATCTAATCACTCAAAAATATTATTATAAACAAACCATCGGTTATTAAAATGAATAAAAGATGGTGATTTGGATTGGTATAATGATAATTTTAGTCCCCAAACACTATCAAATTAATTTTTTAATCAATTGAGATTTAATTTTTCTCTTACATCGTCATTTGTTCTTTTCTCCAAAATATATGATTATTTTTTATCGTAATTATCCAGCTGAAGTTATTATCAATAATTTATTATTTTATAATAAAATATAGTTATCCAACTATTGTTTCGATCCAGTAGACTCGTATAGTTTGACATATCACCCAAAAAAGACTAAAGAGGTTAAATTGTTTGAATTATTTTGATTTAAAATCATTTATTTAACAAAGAAATAAAACCAAATAGATTTAATCTACAGATTTAAAAGAGTAAAATTATTATTATTTCAGATCACACTAAATACATGTTTTATCATGTAAAAAAGAGGAATAATCAAATTTTTAAAGAATACATTCGTGATCAATTAAGATCTCAGACAACTCAAATATTATCACAGTATGTTACGTATGTAAAGAGAGATTATTAGGTGAACCTTGTTTACCACGTCATCCATGGTCCAAGCAATTAGGATCGTTGATCTTTAAATAACCACTTAATAACTACCCACCCACTAAATTCACGTAGGAAAGAGGTGATGATGATTCACTTGGAAAAAATTTAAAATCAACGGTTCTGATTAATTGGGACCATAAATAACGTGGTAACAGAGTTCACCTAATAATTTTTCTATGCCAAGGACAACAAGGCAATCCAAAAATTTAACTGTTCTTACCCCTGCATGATATTTATTATTATATAAATTCCCAGACCCAGAAACAAAAAAAAAAAAATTAATTTCTTTCAATTATGTTCTCTCTTGACATGGAGATGGAAGGAGGTTTCGAAATTACTTCTCTGCCTCTTGGCTATCGGTTCAAGTCAAAAGACGAAGAGCTCGTTGATTACTACTTGAAAAGGAAGATCTACAACGGACCATTGCCAAAAAATATAGTTAGGGACGTTAATCTATGTAACTATGATCCTAATACGCTAAGAAGTTTGCTTAAAACCCTAGTTTTTCTTGACAAATATGATACTGATCATTTACTTTCATGTCGACAGCCATGAATGATTGTTCATCATCAAATGGCGTAGTGATTAATTGGTACTTTTTCACGCCAAGAGATCGCAGACACAAAAATGGTAAATGGCCTACCCGAACTTCTGGTGATGGGTACTGGAAGACAACTGGAAGATTAAACAAGATATTGGAGAAAATGGTGAACGGTGTGATGGTGGATCGAAAGGAGGAGTTTGTGAAATCAGCAGCCGAATGAGCTTGAAAACCCCACAAAAAGGTGATAGTTTCATAAGGAAGAACAAAACTTTACAGAACCTGTGCATTCGAATTCGAGTAACATGATTTATAAAGATAACCTTTTATTTAGTATTTTCTTAAAGAAACTACAACTATACTATTACTTATTATTGAAAGATGCTAGTACAGATTTTATATAACTTAAAGTACTGCTGGATTTCACAGTGAATCCAGCATTCTTATACTGCTAAATGCTAATGCCATGAAATGGGGAGGCTTCACTCTTCAGACTTAAACCAGTGGGAAAGCTGCAAGAAATAAACAATACCTTTATGAGAACGAAACTAAAACGGGGAATATTATGCGGAAGCAAAGCGGTAAAGAGTAAAGGATTTGCTAACTCTACCTCCACACTTGTAATCTACACGGGGAACAGTAATGTTGCAGCCAGTCGGAATGGTCACAGCAACTTCTGGTCTGACTCCGGCACTGTATGATGTACGAGAGAACATAATAGCGCAAAGGCAGCTTGGATTCTTGAGTTTTTTCTCCATCACAGTGCAGCATCTCTTGGAAACTGGGGCTTTCGCATCTTGTGCTGCCTTTGTACATGGATCTAGCTTCGCAGCTTCCTTCTCAACATCATGTTTCTCACATGGACCGTAATATCGAGATCCGTCGACACTGTTGAACCCTGCAATGGTCATAATCACAAGAAACACAAGAACGCAGATGTACTTCACTGGAGTTTCCATTCCTGCAATGCAATTCAGGGATACTTCTTGAGAAGTTGAACTCAAACAAAGACACTTCTCGACAATTTATACCGAAATAAATAGACAAATAAATACAAATTCCACCAATTAAAACGGGCATGGAACTAGAGAAAAACAGGAAAGTCTTTTACTAGCTGCAGTACCTACTATTCCAGACACCTAGATCAAAACTACAATTTCTGCCCAATTTAACGAGTAAAAGCATAAAGTCCGACACGAACATAGATCAAAAGAGCAAGGGGAACCAAGATAACAAGAGGAACAACCGCCGGAAAAGCATGCCCACTCTTACAAGCCAAAGTCCCGACCTTGATCTGAACCACATTAACCAGAACCAACATCATAAACAAACAACCCGTAACCGACCCAGCACCCGAAACCACCATGCCGACCCGAAGAAACGTCTTGTTAACATCAAGGTGCTCGAAAATCTCGAACCCACGGAAATTGATGTGTATGTTGATGGAATGGAATTTGAAGAGCTTAATTGCTTGTTTTTGAGGGTCACAGCTACGAGGCTGGAGAAGAGGAAAGAGCTGAAGGAGTAGACGTGAAATTTAATCAAATCCGGCGATTTTGGAGGAAAGAGCTTAACATTTGGTGCCTGGACCGACGAGAGTGTTGCTGGAATCGTAGGGATTCCAGGCTAAGCCGATGAATTGACGACGCTGTAAAACTTTTTGAACAAAAAAAAAAACTGTGAAACTTTCAGTTTTTCCCGGAAAATGTTTGGAAAATAAAAAGTTAGCGTAATAAAGATAAAATAAAACGCCGTTGCCGGGGATCGAACCCGGGTCACCCGCGTGACAGGCGGAAATACTGACCACTATACTACAACGACCTGGATGATGGCTTTCCTTACATACATTATATGGTTATTTAAATAAAATCATACAGTAGAAACGAAGTTAGGAATTCCCATTTCATGGTTGAAGAGAAGTTGAAGAATTCAACGTTAACACACAACACTCAAATAGTTGGTTGAAGAGATGCGATTAAAAAACAGAAAATATCATTAGGATTTTAATTAAAAAAAGTTAATAGTATCCATTATTTAAATTGATTATCAATGTGGCTTTTATAGATCAGTTGGTTAGAGCACCCGTTTAGTAAATGAGAGGTCTTGAGTTTTGACTCTCAATAAAAGAAAATGTGTGTTAATTGCAAATGAATATTCGATTGATAGACGCATAATTGATACTTAATTTTATTAATATTTTAATTCTTTAAATAAAATTTTATTTATCCAAAAAAATTAATTAATGATATTATAGATCGTCGAATTCATTGAAAATATGTTCAAGAAATATTAGTATTTTTAAACTAAGAACAATCAAAAACTTTTTTGATGTTTTATAAATATTTTTAAATTTCAACTTTTCTATATTTATAATTTTTGGTATTTTAATTTTAAATTTTTTAATTTACTATAGTGTTTTTATTTTTAATATTTTGTAAATATTTAAGTATTATTTCAAGAATTTTAAAATTTAATAATTTCTTAATTTTTTAAATTAAATATTGAAGAACTAATTGAACTTTCCATTAAAATCAAGGTTTAATACACTTCCCTCTAAATAAAACATATTTTCTTAATTTGTCCCTAAAATATTTCAGACCTATTTCACCCCCTAAATTTTATGTCGTTACTAAATTGTCCCTTAATTATATTAGTTTTCTTAAATATCTTTAAATAGGGATAATTCTGGTCTAGTTTTATAAAGTTTAAAGGGGAAATTGGATAAAAAAGTTCAAGGGACAAATTAAGAAAACATGTATAGTTTAGGGGGAAAGCGTATTAAACCTAAAATCAATTATACCCTCGAATTTAATTAAAAAAATCAATTCAACTCTTTTTAATACATCATTATCATAGATCGTCACATCAGTAACATGGGTCGCCATGTAAGCACCATTAACTACCCAATACTGTAGCGGTCAACATCTGTTAAAGGGTTAATTTGATATAATTTACGAATTAAAGGGATTAATTGAATGTGTTTTATTGTAAAGGACAAAATTAATTTTTTGAGTAAAACTCGGGGACAAAATTATCCTTTATTCTTAAAAAAAATATAACAATCAAATTATGTTAAATTAAAATATAATGATTAGATTCTAATTTTTTTTTTGATTTAGCTACAGTGATTACAATAGTATCTGTTTCAGAGTATATACTTACAACCATTGGAAATTGATCGCTCAATCACTGTGCTGACAGTACTAGTGCTCGAACCCGTGACCTTGTGACTTTTAAAAGTAATTGTCCATTTTAGAGGACCTTGTGCATGTACGTATTACGTCTGTTTAAAACCTTATTATATCTATATAAGCAATAGTAATAGAAATAATCAATAACATTCTATAATCAATTGTCATATTTAGGATATAATTATAACATTTTAACAATTATAACTCATATTTTTAAAGAATATTTTCAAAATTTTTACAACAAATTTTGAGATTAATATCTATTAATGAATGTAGTTTATCAAATTTTGGGGCCTCTTTCTTAAGGATCCTGATCTTTCCTATTGCGTCTGTTCAAAACCCACCGTAATTTATCAAAATTTCAAATTTAAATTTCATGAATTTCCCAACAAAACATTCCAACAATTTATCATGAATTTTCAGCAACTATATCTTCTAGTATCATTTTTAAGGAGTTTTTTTCGTTGGCTTATCTAAAGTTAGAACATGTTTAAGAATTCATGTTGAATTCAGCTTGTTGGAAAAATATTATTTTTTTTCGTATTTTATTTGAAATATATATTATTTTAATCTATTTAATTATAAAAGAATACTATTTACAACGAAATTAAAATACAAACTTAATTCAATTTTCTTTTTTAAATTTAAAATTAATTTAGATAGATTATTAAGATAATATTAAATAAGTTTCCGATAAGTTTACTATTTAAATACATATTTTATTTATTTATTTTTTATTATTCTATTTTGGTACCCGATTAGTTTTTTTTTTTATAAAATAGTACATAAATTGCATTTTCAAAATGGTACATTATGTGTTTAAAATTAACGGTAAAACTAATATAATATTTTTTTTTTTACTTCCACAACCTATTAAATTTGACTAATATTCAAGATTAGGTATCCGGTCAATTTAATTAGAATTGGACCGGTCTCGGTAACCATCGATTTCTGAAAATTAGAATCAATCTCAGTCTCACCCATATTGGATCCTAAATTTTAGAAAATGATCTTGTTACTAGTGGAAAACGGTTTCAATACCAAGTACCCGGTCAATTGATTTATTATTAAAAATAAGCAATGTGAGAAAAAATTCAACTACCAATAATAATATTAAATAATAAAATTAAAATATTGTAGGCTTGAAAATTAAAGTTTTAAAACGAGTCATACTCATAATATTAATACATAAAGAGAAAGTTTGATAAGAAAAATTAACAAAAGAACATTATCTATTACAAGTACAAATATCTATATCGGGTACTTGATATAAGCTTCGGTTCTATTGGCTACCCACTGAGTATCGGGTCCAGAAAATCAAGATCCAATCTTAGTCCCGGTTACAATCGGTTCCTGAATTTTGGATCCAGTCCCGATCCTACTAGTACCAATTCTGGATAAAAATCTACCGAATCTAATCGGGACTGGATAATTAAATTTTTTACTCGCTCCTATTATATATTATTTTCTTTCTCTTAATCAACGTTATTTTTGTACATGTTTTATATTTGTCAAGAAAAATAAAAAAACTAGGAGTATTATTTTCTTAAATTTGCACATTATTTTTTCTCTAGTGTAGGTGTGATTTGAACTAGTGACCCCTATTGCTAGGGGTCAATACTCATCCATTAAGCCACATAATATTAGGGGCGTAAACAATTTACTCAATTTGAAATCCAAATGAAACTCATCTGATTCTAAATTAGTTGTGATTTAAGGCAATGATGACTTAAATTTAATCGAGTTTGACTTGATGTTAAATCGATTTGAGAACCCTAAACCTAAATCAAACCCAATAATATGATATTAAAAGTTGACATGGACCCGACTTAATATGAACTTGAATCTAAAATTAAAATATCTTATGTAATTCGACCTTAAATGAACCGAGATTCAATTTTACCTGACCTATTATAGACCCAGTTTGTTATAAACTCAACCTGTTAATTGAAAACCTATTATCATATTAATTTTTTATCAGAAGTAACTTGCGAAGTTAAATAAAATAATTAGAATAGACCAACAAATAAATCCAAAAAATTAAATAAAATATCCATTAAATAACAATAAAAATATTAGTGACCTAATAATATCAATAACTTGCTGGTTTGATTGTTGTAATAAAATCGTTTGCAATGTTTGGTCCAGGAATCTCTCTCATAATTTTTCAAGTTTCAATAATTGCATTTGTAAGTTGTATTTTAAATATTATTCTTATGATTGGTTAGATTCAAGCCGCCATTGATTTGTAATTTGAAATTTTTTAATTTTAAAATTATCAATTTCAATAATATTTTGATTCCCGACCAAGTCCAAAATTGATATTTTTATTTAAGTTAAAATTGATAGATTTACTTTCTAAGTACTTGATTATGAAAATTATTAGGGTAAATTAGACGGATAACCACTATACTATGGGGTTGGTATCGAAATGATCACAATACTTTAAAAAACGTTAAATACACCGGTCAATTATTAAAATGGTATTGAAATAGCCACTCATCGTTAAAAATTAACAGACTGATGATGTGATAATTAAAAATAAAATAGAATAATTACACATTCATTCCTTGTCCTTAATACATTTTTAATTTAATCTTTAGTTATTTAATTAGATAGTGACACATATCACCACCTTATTAGAAAATTATATTTATATATAATTTAGTTTATTAAATTTATTTTTACCCTCGTGTCACCACCTAATTAAATAACGAAAACAAAATACTCAACATGCTTTCTGGAGGTGTTGAACCCATAGCCTACAACAAGGTTGGATAACGCCCAAACCACTAAACTAAACTAATTTTAAAGGCATAAAACCCTACAACATAAAAATAAACGAACTGATGATGCGGTAGTTAAAAATAAAATAGAATAATTACACATTTACTCCCTGTCATTAATACATCTTTTAATTTAGTCTTTAATTATTTAATTAGATAGTGACGCATATCACCACTTTATTGGAAGATTATATTTATATATAATTTAATTTATTAAATTTATTTTCACCCTCGTGTCACCACCTAATTAAAGAACGAAAATAAAATTCTCATCATGCTTTCTAAAGGTATTGATGATGTGATAATTAAAAATAAAATAGAATAATTACACATTTATTCCTTGTCCTTAATACATTTTTTAATTTAGTCTTTAGTTATTTAATTAGATAGTGACACATATCACCACCTTATTAGAAGATTATATTTATAAATAATTTAGTTTATTAAATTTATTTTTACCCTCGTGTCACCACCTAATTAAACAACATGCTTTCCGAAGGTGTTGAACCCATAGCCTACAACAAGGTTGGATAACGCCCAAACCACTAAACTAAACTAATTTTAGAGGCATAAAACCCTACAACATAAAAATAAACGAACTGATAATGCGGTAGTTAAAAATAAAATAGAATAATTACACATTTACTCCCTGTCATTAATACATTTTTTAATTTAGTCTTTAATTATTTAATTAGATAGTGACGCATATCACCACCTTATTGGAAGATTATATTTATATATAATTTAATTTATTAAATTTATTTTCACCCTCGTGTCACCACCTAATTAAAGAACGAAAATAAAATTCTCATCATGCTTTCTAAAGGTATTGAACCCATAACCTGCAACAAAGTTGGATAACCCCCAAACCACTAAACTAAACTAATTTTAGAGGTATAAAACTTTACAACATAAAAATAAACGAACTGATGATGTGATAATTAAAAATAAAATGAAATAATTACACATTTACTCCTTATCATTAATAATTTTTTTATTCTATTTTAATTATAATATAATAAAATAATATAATTAGATAATGACACATCTATATATAATTTATTTTTATCCTCGTGTCACCGTCTTATCAAAGAAGTGAAACAAAATTTCCTAAAATACTGTTTGAAGGTGTTAAACACATGACCTATCACCACCTTATTAAGGCTCAAAATACAATTCGGAGGGGTTGAACACTTGACCAATAGCAAAGTTGGGCAATGCCTAAACCACTAAAGTAAACTAATTTTAATAACATAAAACCCTACATAAAATTTATAATGTAATACAGTTTTCTATATGTACGCATAATCTTATATTTATTTTTTAATTTAATTAAAATATTAAATAAATTATTTATATATAATAAATTATAATATATTTAACAAACCATAAACCTTAAATAGTAAACCTTAAAGCCTAAACTCTAAACAATAAACCCAAATCTTAAATCTAAAACCTAAACCTTAAATCCAAATTCTAAATCTAAAACCCTGAACCCTAAATCTAAAACCATAAGCCCTAAATTCAAATCTTAAATCTAAAACCTTAAACCCTAAACGCTAAATCTAAAATATTATATTTTAGATTTATGATTTAAGACTTAAGATTTAGTGTTTAATATTTTTAAATATAATTTAAAATTTAAATGAGTTTAGAGTTTAT
The DNA here is from genome assembly GCA_035048815.1 of Abelmoschus esculentus. Taxonomy (NCBI): domain Eukaryota; kingdom Viridiplantae; phylum Streptophyta; class Magnoliopsida; order Malvales; family Malvaceae; genus Abelmoschus; species Abelmoschus esculentus. The sequence goes on from JAUCBN010000021.1 coordinate 684,543, forward strand.
TGTCTAAGGTTTAGGGTTTGGGTTTAAGACTCGTTAAATAAATTATTATTATTATTTAAATATTTTAATTTATTATATATAAAATAATTTAATTAATATTTTAATATTATTATCTTATGTATAAACACATATTTTTATTTGTAGTACATTACTGAAAATATATTATGAAGTCTATGCAGGTTCAACCTTGATCTAGCTGATAATTCCTTATGGATCCAAAGTATTCTCTTTGGTAGGTTCTAATGCTTCATCTTAAGTAACTCTTTATGGACCTATGGCAGTCCTCTAGGTTAGCTTTTACGCTCGTTGGACCTAAGATAAACCGTTATGGATGTTGTTATGGAAAACTGGACATCGACGAACGATTGGAGTGTAATTAGGTTTTAAATAAAAACTTTAGTTTCCCTTAAAATATGTTTTATCTGTTAATTTATACATGTTTGAATCATTTAAATGTGTTGTATACACTTATTGAACACATTGAGCTCCCTGGTTCATATTCTCTAACTTTCTCTTTAAAAAATTTTATAGGTTGCCTTTAGACTTAACACTTGGATGATTGACACATTCATACTCGCCTTTTGATATAATACTTTTATCTATTATTTTGTCAGTATTTGGTAATCTAGGTCTATATTTTGATATTGTATATTTTTTTGATGTGCCATATTTTTTAACCAAATTTTGAATGATTTTAGACCTGAGTATTCAATATTATATTTATGATTTATAATTATTATCTATTTTTAAACTTTAATATATATATATATATATATTTTATGAAAAGTTTCGGATATGTTTGCGACCTCTTGAAATTGGACTTTAACGCATAGGTAGGTATAAAAGGTTATAGATAAAACGATTTAAGAAAATGCTGAAAATTATCAACCAGGTGGTCCAACGGAATGAAAAGCTAGGTTCTTTTAAGTAGGATCATAGTTTAGAATTATGATATTATGAAAGGAGAAATCTAGGTTTGGGAGGGACACTCCATAATAGATCAACGCAAAACTCGATTTAGATTAATCGATTAATGAATCAGATATCAATAGTTACAACATCAATAATTACATTAAAAAATGATTTAAAAAATGGGAGAGATAAAAACAAATAATTAGTTGGTCTAGCAAGAAGATGTGGCGGTACAAATAGTGCAAGATCAAAGTTAAATCTTGATATTAATGTGAATAGAGAGATCTAAGTTAAAAGGGTCATTCTCATAATGGATGTCTATAAAACACAATTTAAATTAATCGATTAATGAAATGAATATCAATAGTTATAATACCCAAAATTACACCAAAAATGATAAAACAAAATGAAGGAAACCGGAAATAAACAAATAGAAAAGAGGGTCCATACAAAAACAACGCATTACTTAGTAGTATTATAATTAAAAATATTTAAAATCAATCAAAATGTCAACATTATTTATTACCAATAAAAAAAAGGACAACATTTTCATTTTTTTATAAATAGTTGACATTATTTTCCGAAAAAAAATATTACCAATAATAAAATACGTGAACCAAGGTCACCTTTATATATATATTGCTGCCAAAACCTTAATGTTTGAACACTTGAAACACAAAATCCCTTGTAGTAAAAATTCTGTAATCAGATGGAAAAGGGTCGATCCTCTCATGTCCTCTTCTTCCCTGTCCCAACACAAGGCCATATGAACCCAATGATTAAGCTTGCTGAGCTGCTAGCCCTCACCGGTTTCAGAATCACATACCTCAACACCCACCACAACCATGAACGCCTCATCAAGTTCACCAACATGGCTGCACATTTCGAAAGATACCCCGGGTTCGAATTCAAGACCATTACCGATGGTCTCCCTCCGGACCATCAAAGGTCAGGCCATTGGTTCATGGAGATGTATGAAGAGGCCACAGAAATGGAAATCAAGCAGAGTTTGAGGGAGATGCTTGTGAATATCAGCCCACCTGTGGATTGCATGATCGTCGATGCGTTTCTCGGCTTTGCTCTGGATGTTGCAGGGGAGCTTGGAATCCCCATCGTTTGTTTTCGAACCAGCAGTCCTTGTTGTTTCTGGACAGTTCAGACTTCAGATTGTTGAGTACTAAACCGATTGTTTTAAACAGACATGGACCGGTTGGTAACAACAGTACCAGGCATGGAAACTCACTTTCGTTGTCGAGATCTTCCTAGTTATTGCCGAGCAACCGACATGGAAGATACATTTATCAAACTTGTCGTTAAACAGACACGAAAGAGCGTTCAAGCCAATGCCTTGATACTAAACACAGCCGAGGAGCTCGACGGGACTATCCTGTCTCAGATACGAACCCAATGTCCGAATGTCTACGCCATTGGACCCCTAAATGCTCTGTTAAAGTCCAGATTCGAAGCAAAGCTTGGAGAATCATACCATCACTTCTCGAATACCCTTTTGGAAGAAGATAAAAGCTGGCATTTCTTGGCTCGATAAGCAGACGAACCGATCAGTTACCTATGCATGTTTCGGTAGCATTACGAGCATGTCGAGGGAGCAACTTATAGAGCTTTGGTATGGACTTGTTAACAGCAAATCCAAGTTCTTGCTCGTTGTAAGGCCAAATTCCCTGATTGGGAAAGATGGTGAAGATCAGGAGGCTTTGGTAAAGGAGCTTTTCGACAAGGCTAAGGATCAAGCTTACATAGTCAATTGGGCACCGCAAGAGGTGGTGTTAAACCATCCGGCTATCGGCAGTTTCTTGATGCATAGCGGATGGAACTCGACTTTAGAAGGTATCGTTTCCGGGGTGCCGATGATATGTTGGCCGTACTTTGCCGATCAACAAGTGAATAGTAGGGTGGTAAGTGAAGTGTGGAAAATCGGATTGGAAATGAAAGATGTTTGCAATCGGAAGATATTGGAGAAAATAGTGAACGATGTAATGGTGGATCGAAAGGAGGTATTTGTGAAATCGGCAGCCGAAATGGCTAAGCTGACCGGTCAATCTGTTAGTGTTGGTGGTTCTTCTTCTAGTAATTTGGATCGTCTAATTGAAGATATTAGAGAAATGAGGTTGAAAACCCCAGAAAAGGTGATAGTTTCTTAAGCAAGTTTCAAGTTTCCAAGTACGAAGATATACTTTCACCATTGCTGGTTTACTTCTCGTAATAAAATCGTTTGCAATGTTTGGTCGAGGAATCTTTCTCATATTTTTTTTCAAGTTTTAAAGTAACAATGCTTCTGTGATTGGTTAGATTCATGCCTGCCAACTCCATTGATTTGCAATTTGCACTTTTTTAATTTTAAAATTTATCACTTTCAATAATATTTTGATTCCCGACTAAGTACAAAATCGGAGAGATTATTAGGTGACCCTGTTCACCACGTCATGTATGGTCCAAGCAATTAGGACCTTTGATCTTTAAATAACCACCTAATAACTACCCACCCACTAAGTACATGTAGGAAAGAGATGGTGATTCATTTAGGAAAAAATTGAGATCAACGGTCCTAATTGCTTAAGATCATAGATGGCGTGGTGAACATGGTTCACCTAATAATTTTTTTCAAAATCGAGTATTTTTATGTTAAAACTGACAGATCTACGTTCAATAATGTTTCAAAATTATAAATCATAATCTAACGCTGCTAGATGGGGTTTTATTAAAATATGGAAGGAAATGAAGACAAGGATAGCTCGATAACAAGGTCAACGGTAGTTGCTCCACTTTCGGATTAAATTTTTATTATGGATAGTATAGTTAGAGTGGTTAAGGGAACTTATTCTTCGAACGGTGTTAAAGATGAGTGCATGACATTATAATATGTACATTACACATATATCGACATTGCATGTTTTATGTTTCATATGTATATCTGAATATTTGATGTGTTGTATATGATGATCAGAATTTTAACGACCTAGTCGTATAATTTATGTCTAAACTAAAGTTCAGTGTTAAAATAGTTTAGATTTTTTAGTTTAGATTTTTAGTTATATTTGTTAAAATCGATCCACTAATAATTTAAATTTTATTTAAAAAACTTTTAAATCGACTCAAATCAAATCAAATTTTATCGCATCGAGTTGATAAATTTTGACTTTTTAAAACCTCATGAAACTAATCCATTGTTTAAGCATCCATGCAAACAAGAATGAAACAGAAGAAGCAAAAGTCAACAAAGGCGTAAAGCAATAGAATAGGGTTGGAAACATTGGGACAATTTCATACTTACTACAAAGATTTAGACTTTCTTTGCGGATGATAGGATTTTCCTTTTGGTCTTTCTTAATCATAAAACAATGAACACTTACGATCTTAAGAAACCATGGATAAAACTGTCGTATTCAAACACAATCGATTCAAAACATGTATTCCAGTTTTTGTCAGAAATAAACGCCGTGAATATTTGCGGTGTAAGTTTTAACGTCGTTTCTTGCGATGTTTTTTGTGACGATTTTAGTGCCATTAATACTTATAACGACGTTAATAAACGCCACTAAATACCTTAAAAACACTAATAAAAACCTATTTTGCAAATTCAAACACATGGTCTATTCAGTGTTTGGAAAGACAACTGGACTTTTGTTTATTATTATTATTATTTAAAGAAACAACAACACTTTTTGCTTATAATTCAAACATACATCAACAGAATTTATTTAACTTAAACTGCTGGATGTTACAGCGAATCCAACATTCTTATACTGTTGATATTTTGACCTGGGGAGTCCTTAGAGTTAAACCAGGGTGAAACCTGCAAGAAACAAACAATTGTTTCATCAGAACACTGAAACAATGAAACATGCATCATTAAAGCATTAATTATGTAGTTGAAACAAATGTTGTACCTCCACACTGATAACCAACAGGGCGATCCACAATGTGGCAGCGTTTCGGAATGGTCACGGCGATTTCTGGCCTAACTCCGGCGTTGTATGCTGTTTGAGAAAATAGAACTGCACACAGACAGGCTGGATTCTTAACCTTTTTTTCCATTACAGTGCAGCAACGCTCGGAGACCGGGACTCTCCGATGCTGTGCTGCGTATGTGCAAGGTTCCAACTTCTCCGCCTCCTTCTCAATGTCATGTTTCCCGCATGGACCGTAATAGTAAGCAGTTCCCATGACTCCATTGAGGCCTGCAATGCTCATACTCACAAGAAAGGCTATAACGCACATGTACTTCACAGGGGTTTCCATTTCAGACTACAATTAAGCTTTTGATCGACAACTTGAACTTAAACGAAGACGCTTCACAGCTATTTATACCGAAACAAAGAGACATAAAATATGAATTCCGGCCATTACAATGGACGTGGAACAAGAGAAGAAGTCTTTGATCTTCATATTTCTGTATGCGTTTGCTCTAAAACCTCATGAAACTGATCCATTGTTTAAGCATCCATGCAAACAAGACTCATGCAGCGCAAGCTAAAGTCAATTATGAAGGCATAAAGCAATAGAATAGGGTTGGACACACTTTCCTGTGCAATTTCCATTTCTATTCTAGCTCAGTCACAGCTTGATGCTTTTGTTTATTAATAATGGAGCTGAGTTGTGTTCTTCAATTTTGTTTCTGTGGGCATTTACCCAGAAAATTTGATTAGAGAAAGAGAATAAATGGGAAAAAAAAAACTGTGACTAATCCTTACAAATTTCAAGAGTCTATATAAATATGGGTAAACCTCGATCAACGATTTGGTCAACAACCTAATGATCCAATGTAGCGTTGGTGCATAGTAAGCAGAGTGCACCATAGGTGCAAGATCTAGTGCAGTCAGTTGTACCATAGGCCTGGTGCTCCTATAAGAGCAGCACGTGGCAGCGCATGTGCCCTCCTCTGGCGGTTGGATGGCGGCAACGAGCTTCAATCCTGCTATTCTTTGGCCGTTGGTTCCAACAATGGCCTTCGTTTACAACGGTTCGTAGTGATTAAAGTCCAATGAAATAGTGATATCGGTACACGAAAAGTTCAAAAACTGCTTCCAACTCAATCATTCTATCATGGTCGACTATCTTGTTTTGATCCCTTCGTGGTTATCAGCACTTGTTTGAACAAAGTACTGTTGATACTGGAGAAGAGATGGATTCCCATTTTCTGTCACTTGCGCTTCGCTCTTAGCCACATCTGCACCAGAAATATGCGGCAGCTCTTGCAGAGGTTGGAACTGAGGATAATCAGGCATTGATACCAACGGGGCAGATGTTGGTACAAAATTATATTCATCAAAAATTATATTGGCTAACATGTACTCATGCATTATCCAATTGGTTTTCTCACCATTAGGTGATTTACCTCTGTAAAATGCCACTAACCTGCTCCGGCACTTCGCATAGGCCGATTGCCATTCGGGTATTTCCGTTCTCTTGGTGTGAAAAAATACCACTCAGTCACAACACCAACGATGCATTATCATTCATAGTTGTTAAAAATAAAACAATCAGCATCGTAAAGCAAAAAATCATATTTGCCGAACACCGATAATTGTATGGGTTTTCAAAGAACCTATAAGCGTATAAGGATCATAGATATAGAGATCAACGTCTCTAATTATATTTGGTGGCAATGGTTGACCGTAAATCTTTCCAAATTCAAGACAAGATTGCTGAGTTTCACTCTCAGGACGCAATAAGTGCATTGCTGCATTAGAATGTCACAGTCTGCGAGTTTAATGAGCCCAACGGTGAGGTTGTTGTAGTCCAATCCTATCTCATCAAAGTTTTGGGTTTGTCAAGCCCACTAGTATAACACACTTATCTTATGTGAACATAGGAGATTCTTTCCTTAAATTGTCGGGAAGATTCTTAGAATGATGCTTTTATGGTCGGTGGGAATTAATCTTAGCCATGTAATTTAATTGTAATCGTTGAATGTAATGAGGCAAGTATAAATATAGGCTTACTCCTCCTCATTTCTTCATTTCATCTTTAAGAAATACAAAGCATTCACTTAAACATTTTTTGTCTTACTTTTGCTTGTTTGCTTTCCGCAAATTACAAAATTTTGAGGGCTTTATGTAGAGGCTGACTTAGGCGAGTTGAGTTCTAAAGATCGATTCTACTAGTTATAGAAATAAGAAATTTAGATTTGTTTGTATGATATTAATGGTAATTTATATGACAAATTTTTTATGGTTTAAGATATTTTTATAAAATAAAATTAAGATAAAAAGAGTTTTTTTCGTTGGTTTATCTGAAATATTATTAGGTTTAAGAATTCTCGTTGAATTCAGCTTGTTTAAAAATAATATTTTTTAAATATATATTATTTTAATTTATTTAATTCATAAAAGAATATTATTAGTACAAATTTAATTTAATTTTTTTAAAAAAATTAAAATTAATTTATATAAATTATTAAATAATATTAAATAATTTCCGATAACTTTACTATTTAAATACATATTTTATATATTTATTTTTTATTATTTTATTTTAGTGTCTTGTTATTTTTTTTATAAAATAATACATTAAGTTACATTTTCAAAATAGTACATTATGCGTTTAAAATCAGCGGCAAAAATAATATAATATTTTTTTTACTTTCACATCCTATTAAATTTGACTAACATTACGTATTAGGGATGAGCAAGACCGGGTATTCAGTTAATTTAACTAGAATTGGTTTCGGTTTCAGTAACATCGATTTCTGAAAATTAGAAGCAATCCCGGTCTCAATCATATTGGGTTCTAAATTTTAGAAACCGTTACCATTATTAGTGGGAACCGATTTTAATATCGAGTACCCGGTCAATTATTTATTATTAAAAAATAAGCAATAAGAGAAAAAAATAACTATCAATAATAATATTAAATAATAAAATTAAAATATTATAAACTTAAAAATTAAAATTTTAAAATGAGTTATACTTATAATATTAATACATAATAAGCAAGTTTGAATGCTTCTTATTTCTTACTCAAAGCTTTAATGTTTTCAATGGAAGCATCAATGACCATTTTAAATGATCTCACGAATAGAATACCGTATCTTTATAATATATCTAATCATTAAGTTATATGTGTTTAACATTAAATTTTTTAAAAAATTATATCAAATTTTTAGACATATATCGATAATATCATTAAACTTAATTCTACTTTACCATTGAACTTTATATTAAGCTTCAATTATTTCCCACATGGACCATAATATCGAGATCCATCGACATTGTTGAACCCTGCAACGGTCATAATTACAAGAAACACGAGAACGTGGATGTACTTTATTGGAGTTTCCATTCCTGCAATGAAATTCAGGGATACTTCTTGACAGGTTGAACTCAAACAAAGACACTTTTCGATAATTTGTACCGAAATAAATAGACAAATAAATACAAATTCCACCAATTACAACGGGCATGGAACTAGAGAAAAACAGGAAAGTCTTTTACTAGCTGCAGAACATCGATTTCATGTACTGCTTGGAATCTGATATCAACCCATCTTTGATAATGGTCAAAACAATCTAAAACTCGGGTTTATCGATCGAAGCTAGATCCGAGACCTGATCGGTTTTCTCAAAAATTTCCTCGGTTTTAACACCTTCGTGGATCAACAAGGTAACATCCCTACCATCATCAACGATCAGATCAGGTCCACCGGTGGGACCCCAATCGAGAGCTCTCTCGGTGCACCACCAGTATTCTTGTAGGGTCTCGCCTTTCCATGCGAAAACGGCAGCGTGGTTTTGGGTGGAGAAAATGTTGCAAGGGAACCAACAGACTTCAACTCCGAGGGCGGTGAGGATTTCAATAAAGACGGAAGTTTTCTCCACGGAGAGAGCCATGGCGGAGAGAAAAGAAACTAACCGAAACCAAGAGCCAGAACAAGAACAAAACAAGAAGCAAAGAGACAGAACGAGCTTGAAACACAAACAGGCATGTGTACCCGGTCAATTGATTTATTATTAAAAAATAAGTAATAAGAAGAAAAAAAATCAACTATCAATAATAATATTAAATAATAAAATTAAAATATTATAGACTTAAAAATTAAAATTTTAAAACGAGTCATTCTCATAATATTAATACATAAAAAGAAAGTTTGAATGCTTCTTATTTCTTACTCAAAGCTTCAATGTCTTACATGGAAGCATCGATGACCATTTTAAATGATCTCACGAATAAAATATCCTATCTTTATAATATATCTAATTATTAAGTTATATGTGTTTAATATTAAATTTTTTGAAAAACTATATCAAATTTTTAGACATATATCAATAATACCATTAAACTTAATTTTACTTTACCACTGAACTTTATATTAAGCTTCAATTATATCCTTTGAATGTTAATTAAAATTGATTGTGTTGATAGATCTTAATGGTCTACGTTTCACGGTCTACAGGGATTTTAATGACCTAGTGATATAATTGGATCCAAGGACGGAGCCAATCCTATCTCAGATACACCCCTGATGCCCGAGTATCTATGCAATTGGACCTAGGAATGGAGTCAGGATTTAGGGTGAGAAGAAACATAAATATTTAAAAGTAGGAGAGAAATTCATAAAAAATAAAGCCAACAAGACTTTCCACATTAGTACCTATGCATGTTTCGGTATCAGTACGAGCATGTCGAGATTTGGTATGGACTTGTTAACATTAAATACAAGTTATTGCTTATTAAATGGCCCAATGTTGTGATTGGGAAAGATGGTGAAGAGAAGGATATTATAAAGGAGCTTTTCGAGAAGACTAAGGATCGAGGCTACATTGTCGATTGGGCACTGCAAGAGGCGGTGTTCAACCACCCGGCTGGCAGTTTCTTTACACACAGCAGATGGAACTCAACTTTAGAGTATCGTTCCAGGGTGCTGATGATATTTTTTTGTCGTACTTTGCTGCTCAACATGTGTATAGTAGGGTGGTAAGTGAAGTGTGGAAAATTGGGTCCGATATGAAGGATGTTTGCAATCGGAAGATATTTTAGAAAATGGTGAACAATGTGGTGGTGGATCGAAGGAGGAGTCTGCGAAAACCGCAGCTGAATGGTTAAGCTGACCAATCAATCTGTTAGTTTTGGTGGTTCTTCTTATACTACTTTGGAACATCTAATTGAAGATATTAGAGAAATGAACTTGAAAACCCCATAAAAGGTGATAGTTTCGTAAGGAAGAACAAAACTTTACAGAACCTGCGCATTCGAATTCGAGTAACACTATTTATAAAGATAACCTTTTATTTAGTATTGTTTAAAGAAATTACAACTATACTTTTACTTAACCTGTGGACTCGATGACTTGATAGTCAAGTAACGTGAAACCTATGGTCTGGAATAGTAGGTACTGCAGGATTTCACAGTGAATACAGCATTTCTTGTACTGCTAACCATGCAATGGGGAGTCTTCTCTCTTCAGCCTTAAACCGGTGGGAAAGCTGCAAGAAATAAACAATAGCTTTATGAGAATGAAACTAAAATGGGGAATATTATGTGGAACCAAAGCGGTAAAGAGTAAAAGATTTGTGAACTCTACCTCCACACTTGTAATCTACACGGGGAACAGTAATGTTGCAGCGAGTCGGAATGGTCATGGCAACTTCTGGTCCGACTCCGGCATTGTATGCGGTACGAGATAACATAATAGCGCAAAGGCAGCTTGGATTCTTGAGCTTTTTCTCCATTACAGTGCAGCATCACTTGGAAGCTGGGACTTTCACATCCTGTGCTGCCTTTGTACATGGATCTAGCTTCGCAGCTTCCTTCTCAACATCATGTTTCCCACATGGACCGGAATATCGAGATCCATCGACACTGCTGAACCCTGCAACGGTCATAATTACAAGAAACACGAGAACGTAGATGTACTTCACTGGAGTTTCCATTCCGGCAATGCAATTCAGGGATAGTTCTTGACAAGTTGAACTCAAACAAAGACACTTCTCGACAATTTATACCGAAATAAATACAAATTCCATCAATTTCATGTTACTTGATTATCAAGTCATCAAGTCCACAGGTTAAGCATCCATGCAAACTAGAATCATGCTGCGCCATGCCTAAGTCTACTAACCTATAACTCTTAAACTAGTTTCTGTGGGCATTCAGCTGGAAAATCGGGTTTTCGACAGAAATTCAGGTTCTTTATCATCTGCAACTTGATTAATAAAAACTGAGAGTTCACTGCCCCCAGAAATCTTTATCTCTATAAACTAAAAACTCATTTCCCAGTTCATCTATCAAATCAATTACAGACACCAGCAATTCGCCGAACACGGCTCACTGTTCCGAAACCTGGAGCTTATCTACGTTAATCAAAAGCCGGAGTGACACTACAGAACCAAGCTACACTTTGTTTGCAACTTCATCATACAATAAAAAGAAATCCAGAAGATAAACAACAACAATATTCTCAAAAGTTTCAATCTGTATAACCTTAGAATTCAATTATACAGCAAAACATACTACAAAATCATTGCAAATTAAGAAAATCAAAGCAACATTCTCAAAGTCTGTATCCTGGATCATACAACAACCCCTTCAAAAACTACAATTTCTACCCAATTTAACGAGTAAAAGCATAAAGTCCGACACGAACATAGATCAAAAGAGCAAGGGGAACCAAGATAACAAGAGGAACAACCGCCGAAAAGCATGCCCACTCTTACAAGCCAAAGTCCCGACCTTGATCTGAACCACATTAACCAGAACCAACATCATAAACAAACAACCCGTAACCGACCCAGCACCCGAAACCACCATGCCGACCCGAAGCAACATCTTGTTAACATCGAGGTGCTCGAAAATCTCGGACCCACGGAAATTGATTGATTGTTTGAGGGCCACAGCTACGTGGCCGGAGAAGAGGAAATAGCTGAAAGAGTAGACGTGAAATTTAATCAAATCCTCGGCGATTTTGGAGGTGGGAGAACATTTGGTGCATGGATCGACGAGAGTGTTGCTGGAATCGTAGGGATTCCAGGCTAAGCCGATGAATTGACGACGCTGTGAAATTTTTTGAACAAAAAAACACTGTGAAACTTATGGAGTTTTTTCCCGGAAAATGTTTGGAAAATAAAAAGGTTGCGTAAGATAGACAAAAGATAAAATAAAACGCCGTTGCCGGGGATCGAACCCGGGTCACCCGCGTGACAGACGGGAATACTCACCACTATACTACAACGACTTGGATGATGGCTTTCCTTACATATATTATATGGTTATTTAAATAAATTCATACAGTAGAAACGAAGTTAGGAATTCCCATTTCATGGTTGAAGAGAAGTTGAAGAATTCAACGTTAACACACAACACTCAAATAGTTTGTATCCTATTCGTATCGATTTTAAGGTAAAACGAAACGATACCGATATCTTAACACAAATGGTACAATCACCCTATGAAAAAATGTAGGCTGTTTTGTTCATAAACAACAATGGAGGACACAACCAAAAACATGTATAAATATAACTCACAAACATCTCACTAGTTTACTACAATCAGAGTTCACTGTCCATTAACTAAGCTATTTGTCAATTGACGGTATATCGCAAAGGATTCTGTCGAATTTTCGTTCCGTTCGGGTATGCTGATGATTGTTTTGATGTAACTTGATTGACCTTTTGGTTCCCCGAATTCTCTGTATTGTTAGTAGAGTTCTTCAGGATTGATGAACTATCCGTTGTGGGGTTACCACATATCTTTGGTTTCGAATCAACTCCGAGATAATTAGTCAAGACCCTCTTTACTCCGAAGCCTCGACGATGTGGCTTGATGATGTTGTTGTTCTTGTTGATGTTGGTGTTGGTGTTGGTGTTCTCCTTGAGAAAAGGAGTTCTTTCTCCCCTAGCACTCGCAGGGCTGATCAGCGGTGCAGGTGAAAAGCTCGGTGTAGAGGCGATTGATGTTTTGTAGGGAGTGTTTAAGACAGGAACCGAATACGGGACGGATACCTTTTTGTGTGCAATTACACTAGCTGTAGGAATCGAGGACAACTTATCCGAATGCTTCGTTAAGTCGTCTACGTATAACAGATCGTCGATGCGTGCAACGATGTTGTATGCAAGGCTTTCGAGAACTCTTGAATAGCTTTCAAGAATGGACTTTCCGACATCCTGCAAGTTCGAAAAATAAGGTATAATTGAATGACATTCAAAGGGATAAAAATGAAGTAGCTTTCGGATGCGGTATTTCGAACCTTGTTGCACTGGATTTTGCTGGTGTCCAAGGTAGTTTGAGTCAAGGCCGGGAATCGTTGCTTCAAGCAAAACAAGAGAGTTTCAGCTCGTTCTGCTAGAAACTCTCTCTTGTCTCCATCAACCATAAGGTCCTTCATCATTTCCCATGATGATTTTGTAGTGGATCGGTTCGGATTGATTGAAGGTTTCGAATGAGATCTTCGACGCCATACATATATTGTGGCTTCGACACGGTTTGCAATCTCGAGAGCAACATGTTCCGAGGATAGATCAAGGAAATCAAGCAGACACTCGGCTGAGAACTGATCCGAAGTAATGTACCTATAAATTAGGTCTCCTAGACAAGCTCTTCCATTCTGCAGCAAAATTCCAAGCAAGATCAAGTAAGAACCTTTTGCCATTGTCAATCTACCTAATGCAATTCGCAAACATAAGACATAACAGGACTTTCCGACCTTCGGAAGAGTGTCCAAATACGAGTCCGGGACTTCCATTTCTGATAGAGTAATGCTGTTGATAGCCATAGCAGCTTTCAATATTTGACTCGTGCACTCCCGGGTATGATTCAATTGCTTTCTCGAATCATCACTAAGACCGCTAGCAGGCACACGAGGCACAGGTAGCCACCATTTCTCCTCCTGGCGTTGCAATGTTCGCCGAAAGGAGGCTGAACCGTCTGCCTCTGGGGCTACAATCCCTTGATCAACATACCAGAACTCAGTGCTGGTGAAACTATCTAGTATATCCTACACCATCAAAAGCCAGCTTATAAAGTTAGAAACATGAACTCCTCGTCCCCAAAATTATGACAACCATGAATCGAAAATCAACCATTGTTAGTTCTTACCAGAAGCATGTTATCGAGTTTTCGAAGGGCCGCAAGATTAATGAAAATATCTGATCTAGGCCTACAAGTCATCACCTATGAGAAATCAAAGAACAAACAGTTAAAATACAAAAGAAACTCCATATTGACCTCTTATTCCTGAGTTCCATATCTAAAAGCAGAAAAACAGCTGAATTTACCACTCAACTACAACAATGCAAGCTTCAAAAGATTAAAAGATGTTATGTTTTCCCATGCTTTCTCGGCAAACAAACAGATCTCTTATTGTTGAGTTTCATATCTAAAAGCAGAAAAACAACTTAGCACTCAACTACAACAATGAAAGCTTCAAAAGTTTAAAATGTCATGTTTTCCCTTGCTTTCTCATCAAACAAACAGGATTGTACAAACTGAGAAAGTAATTAAAGATGAAAATTACCTCAAGTTTGCTTCCATCTGGAAAATTTTGCCAAGAAGGTATGAACTCAACAATATGGTCACTAACACAAACAAGCCATTCCATCTCTCTTTTCCACATGGATTTCTTCTCTTCAGAAATTGGCTCTAATCTCCATAATTGCCCAAATATAGTAGCTATATACAATAATTTCAAATTTTCAAAAGTTCACAAAGAAACAAAATCAATTAAATTGTAAGAAAAATACCCTAAAAAATCCAAAAATTCAAAATTAAAGAGAGAGAATTTACCACATAGATTGGTAATGGCATTTGAAATGGCCAAAGCTGTGCAAACCCCTTTTCCTGAACCTGACATATCTTCACCAAGCAACAACTTTGCAAACTTTTCCTTCATCATATCAATCTCTGAAAATCCCACCAAAAAAAATCAAACTTTTGGTCTAAGAAACCAAAAATCAAACATTTTGAAATCAAAAAAGAAAAAACTAACCATTAATCTTTGAACCCATTTTTTTGAACTTATCATCTTCACTACTAACTTTCTTTTCATCCCCATTTCCATTAGAAACATCCTTTGACACTGAAGGAGTAGAAGAAATTGCTCTCCTTATAGGCCAACCCAAAAGAGGAGGTGAACCAGAACCAGAACCTGAACCTAAATTCCCAGAACTCGATCCACTTGAATTACTACTCGTCCTACTCTCTTTAGACTCAGCACCATTGCAGCTATTCAACTCAGTTGCACTCACAGACTCAGTCTGTTCATCTTTCTTCTTCAACAATGGCTCCATTTTGAAAAAAGGGTCCTAGCTTAAGTAACTAATAACTACCCTCTTGTTTCTTATCACTGAAAGAAGAACATACACAAAAAAAAAATGGAATTCAAAGGCCAAATCTTTGAGATACAAAGAGAAAACATTTGCTGAGGGGGAGGGGGGGAGAGTTAAAAGATTTGATTTTTGAACCGTCAGAGAGATGAAGAGATAGTCACGTGACAAGGGGTAACGTCTCTCTTTGAAAAAAGGGTGGATGCAATTTGAACATGAAGGATAACCTGGTCAGAAGAGGTGGGTCAGTGTCATACCACGATGTCGTTTTGTTAGTAAGTTGGATTTTTAGCAGTTCAATTTTAATATAAAATTTTTAAAATTCTGAATTGACTCTGACTATATGAGTAAGATTTTTTTATATTTTATCTTACATGATAAAAGTATAATTCCATCTTAACTTAGCTCTAAAATATTAATAAAAATTTTGATTAATTTTAATTTGTATTGAAAAAATTAATAAAAATATAATATATATAGTTATAAATAATCTTGGTGGAGAAATTTATATTCTAATTGAATCGTCTATTTTTTTTCTAAAATTTGATCTGATTCAACTCAAAATTATTTTTTATCTAAAAATTTGTCCTTATAGAATTGGGTCGAGTCAAACTTAACGAAGCTGAATAATTTTGTCGAACTATACTTGTCAACGGAAGCACTTAGGGGTAGGGGCGTAAACGAGTCGAGTCAAACTCGAATAGTACTAAGTTCGGCTTGGTAAGATTTTCAGTCGAACTCAAACTTAAATAATTTTAAACGAGCCTAAAAAATCTGAGCTCGACTCGTTAAGAATTCAAGTCAAGTTTAAGCTTTATTCGAACTTAATCGAATTAAATATTAACCGATCTTAATTAATTTAATCTTGAAATTAAATTTGATCCAAAACCTTTTTATTCAATTTCACCCTCAACTTCTAGCTTCACCCTTAGTCCTTGTTATTTTTTATTGCTCTTTCAATTTCCATTGTCTCTCCTTGATTAATTTGGACCGACCCACGCTATAATATGAATTTCTGTATACTTAACGTCTCGAACCTGAAATTTATTTAAGCGAAACCAAATTACTTACCACTTTGAACAACCTACGTAGATTAATCCTTATTATTGATGCACGTATTTACAATTTGATATATAATATATATTTTAAATATGCTTCACATCATATCTGAGCTAACATTTAACGTGTAAGTTAATAAGGAAGCAAACATAAAAAAAAATATTTCATAATATATATATATATATTAACTTGATCATATTTGAAATATGAAAAAAAATAGGATTTGTTATTAACATTTATTGGTTGTTTTTCATGTGCTTAATTAGGAATTTAAACCCTTTATACCAGGAATAAGTGTCTTTTAAAAGGAAAATTAATGAAAAAAAATATATAATTAATGTAAATAGTTGTGTTAGGTTATAGTTGAGTTGTAAGTTTTAATGTTGGTTAATTATTTGTTGAATGCACCCCCCATGTTATCATCAATGGGACACTTTCCAACCTTTAATTAGTCATAAAAGAAGCTTAGCACAATTTTAATGCTAACTACTCAAAAGGGTAAAATGTTAAATAAATATAATAGGAGGTTAGGGTGGAGGAGCAATCTCTCCCAATAACGAGTCTAAATGCGAAATGGAGTTGACTCTAATTTACCCTATTTTTTTAAATTTTATATATTTATCTTTAATATATTTTTTTTGAATTAGTCGTCGATTTTCTATAATATTTATGATTTGTGTTCACCCTAAAATTTTAAAATTTTATTGTTTCAACTCTCAAATATATTTTTGGATCTGTTACTATTCGTCCCAATTCCCTAAGAATTTTATACTTTACTCTAACTTGTCTCTTATTAGAGAATGTTATTTATGTAATTGTGTAATTATAATTTATACTATTAAACGTGACGTAATTTTCTTAATCAATATAAATACGATATAATTAAGATATTAAAGTATTAATCGGTCAAAATTTTTATAATTTTTTTTATAAAACGGTCCAACTTGAATTTATTGTTTATATAAAAATGCGGTACGGACAAATTAGATTTCAAATGTAACTACCGTTAGTTACCGTTAATATAAAAGCCATGATGGCCCATAAAATTTAAAATCGTTTATTTAACGGTCAAGAAAACCAGAACAGAAGCTTGTTTGAAGGTATGTATTATTGGTTTGGTATAATACCAATAAATATCCCTAACATTTAATTAAATAATTATTTTATTTATATTTTTTAGATAATTTAATTTTTAATATTTTATTTAATCAAAATAACCTATTTTTATTAATAAAAATTATTAATCAACGACAGATAATCTTAAATTATTTTATAAATTGATACCTCAAAAGAAAAAAAATATTTTATATAATTTTTTAAAATTATTTTTTAAATTTGTGTTAAAGTTGTTGAGTAAAATATAGCCGTTTAGAGGGGGAAAGAAAAAAAAGAAGACATAACTACTTTTTCCTTTCTTACATACTATTTTGACCTTTTTTCTATTGTTTCAAAATGGTCCCTTTTTACCTTTTGGTCTGAATTTTTCATGAAACCTAGGAATTGTTTAACCATATAAAATGTAAAAGTAGAAATTAGGTGAAAAAGTGACCAAATTTTGAATTTTCCAACTACTAATACAACGGTGGATTTAGAAAAATATTTGAGGGTGAAACATACATCAAATTTTAAAATTTCAGGGTGCACAACTCATAAATATTAAAAAAATTTAAGAATCAATTCATAAAATTTTAAAAATTTAAAAACAAATGTGTTAGCTTTAAAAAGTTTAGGGTGGACCCAGACCCGCCTTATCCCCTGCGTGCATCCGTCACTGGACTAATATATTCTTTGCATTTCTTTGTATACTTTATACCATTATATAGTGTATATTATATGTGTATGACATTGTTATTCAAATTTGGATGTGAGTGTTAGATATGAATATGTATGCCACTTTTTAAATTTATGACATTGTCGATCCCTCCGCCATGGACTTATTACGGTTAAGGGTCTCCTCATAGTATTATCACCATACAGTCCTTTGTATTTTCATTTGGCTTTCAATCTCATCCTCAGAATCGATTAATAAACGTTTTCTCACATAAAAATGATATTTTATATCTAATTTGATCTGTTTACCTTTTATTTTATCGATCTGATCATGAGCATATAATATAATGCATGTACGTTTAGGGTGCAAACAAGTTGATCCTACGGTTGAGATTTTTCCTTGCTACTTGCACGTCATTCATTTCACGCGGTTCACAGGAATCATGTTTGTAATGGCTTGAATTTGCGCATCTGGTTTGATTTCCTTACAAGAAAAGGAAATATGTATTCTGTTGATCTACTCTTGGCATATGCTTTCATCCTTTTTCCTTTTCCATTTGTTTTGTTTAAGGATGCATAATGAACTTTTTTTAATTTGTTAAGGAGGGTTTCTAAATTTTATCGTAAGCGAGGTCAATTCCAGTGTAATGATGATGATTTGGACGTTTACTTTTAGTTTTAGGTGCTTTAAAATAAATGCGTATATTTAATTAAAAATTAATTCGAACGCCAATTTAATCTAAAAAATTTAATATTAATAAAGCGATAATCATTCCCCATCTGTAATTGACTTCCGAACCCTATTTTTCAAAATTCCTGATTTTATGGTGTCCGGTCTACCAAAACGACCGGTAACAACTTTAATTTTTCAAAAAAATATTTTTAAATTGAAAAATCACGTGGAATACATTATTTTTTAAAACAACACATCAAGAAATGTTTTCCCATAATTTTTTTTAATAAATCGTAGCGTGTTTTAGATCATTACAATTGTCATTAAAATATAACGAAGAAGGTTATATGATAGTTAACAAAATTTTTTATAATTATACATTTGATGACAATCAAATGAGAAATAATTAAAAACGTTTACTAGAGATTTCTCAAAATTACCCGCATGCTTTATGCCCAATCATTCCGGACAACTCTTGTATCCTCTGTATTGTCGCGGTTGCTGGCACAGAGTTAGTCGATGCTTATTCCCCAGATACCGTTATTACTTCTTTTTCGAGAAAAGAAGTTCACGATCCGTGGGCCTTCTACCTCCATGCGGCATTACTCCGTCAGGCTTTCGCCCATTGCGGAAAATTCCCCACTTGGGAATTGAGTGGGAAATTCTCGCATTATATTCATGAGAATCCTCGCATTATATTTGTATAAATTATTATGGGGATCTTGAAAATTATTTGCAAGGTCTAATATTTTACGGAATTTTAAATTATATATTTATC
Organism: Abelmoschus esculentus; assembly: GCA_035048815.1. Classification (NCBI taxonomy): domain Eukaryota; kingdom Viridiplantae; phylum Streptophyta; class Magnoliopsida; order Malvales; family Malvaceae; genus Abelmoschus; species Abelmoschus esculentus. The sequence goes on from JAUCBN010000021.1 coordinate 704,007, forward strand.
TTATATAATTTTAAAGATTTAATATTGAATATTTATTTTAATATGTTAAAATTTAAATATTTATAAATTAATTAAGCAGTTCGTGAGCTGTTTGAACTCGACTCGGTTAAAATTTAATAAATATTTAATTCAAGTTGACTTGACTCGAGGCTTTAACGAGTTAAAACTAGCAAAGTTAATTTAATTCAGTAAGTTTGCAGGTAACTCGTTAATTTTTAAAATATTTTTAGTAACTTTTTAAAATTACTTTGTGATTATTATTTTAATTTCAAGATGCTAGTTTGACGTATTTGTAGATTGTTACTTTAAAATTTAAACATTGAAAGTGTTTTATACACTCTTTTGATATTATTAAACGCCCCTAATCCTTTTATTTTTAATTAAGAAATAAAATACATTTTTAATAACTTTAACGAACAACGAATCAAGATAATAAATCGAATTAAAAACTAATTCTTTTAATGAACACAATTCAAATACAAACGTAACGAATTTAACGAACAACGGGTAAATTGAGCAACAGTTTTGTGTAAAATTTGGATTATTTGACAAATAGTTAGGTTTATTTGGATTATTTTCTAACATTTTTGGCCATTAAAATTTAACTCCCACGCTCCGTCCTCATCACGTGTCCTTCACATCCTCACTCTTCACCGAAAAATTATATCATGGGTCAATTTCACCACGTCATCTATAAGACTGACTAATAAAAATTATTCATCTCATTATTTTTTAATTTTTTAAATGAAAATTCACTTAAGAAAAAATTATGACATAAAAAAATTAATAAAGTAGGTAATTTTTATTAGTTGGTCCTATTGGTAAAACTGACTCATGATATAATTTTTCCTCTCAACCCAGAAAAATAGGCGTTCAAATTTTAACGTCGACACGTCACTGCCACGCGTCCTAAAATTCGGATGTGGTAGTGCCTAGTGAAAGATCTAATTTCTATGTTTCTCCACGTGTCAGCACCAACCCCATCGGATCCACTACCTGAGTTCCCAGACCCAGGCGGATTTCAAAACCCATCCCTGATCTTTCTTCATGCTTTCATTTCTCAAGATATTATCACATACTTTCTTTCTTTCGTTTTGCAACGGCTCATTCACGCGTATATGCTGGCAGAATTATAGCCGTTAAAGAAAGGGAGCCTTCCAACGGAGGGGACATATACCGGCAGGGCAGAAGAAAAGAGTCATCTCTGCTTTTCTCCTCTTCCTCTCATGATTTTTCTCTCTTCTTATTACTTTTCCGATCAGTTGTTTAGGGTGGAAATAGGTTGGAATTTCTTCTTTTTTCTGAAGAAATGTATACTACTTCCCACTATTTTCACCATAGATCACTTCTTTATGCAGACGTTTGTGGGGAGTAAGTGCTTCATGCTTCATTCTAGGGTTTTAGTAGGGATTAAGCTTTAATTGCTTCAAAATTTTCTTGATTTTCGTAGGAAAATACACAGTTCGGTGCAAAAGACTCCGGTGACTAGGGCAGTGGATCTAACCGTGGTGAAGCCGCCGTTCGTCGGAACGGGCTCATCCTCGTGTTTCATCTTAAATCGGAAAGACAACTCGGAGATAGATTTATCGGGACGGTTTCTTTCCTTTTCTTTCTTTCTTTTCTTTAATTTCTTCAAAATTTTCTTTAGATTTTCGCAGGAAAATACACAGTTTGGTGCAAAAGACTCCGGTGACTAGGGCAGTGGATCTAAACGTGACGAAGCCGCCGTTCGCCGGAACGGGCTCATCCTCGTGTTTCATCTTAAATCCGAAAGACAACTCGGAGATAGATTTATCGGGATGGTTTCTTTTCTTTTTTCTTTTCTTTAATTTCTTCAAAATAACCTTTTGATTTTCGCAGGAAAATACACAGTTCGGTGCAAAAGACTCCGGTGACTAGGGCAGTGAATCTAAACGTGACGAAGCCGTCGTTCGCCGGAACGGGCTCATCCTCGTGTTTCATCTTAAATCGGAAAAACAACTCAGAGATAGATTTATCGGGACGGTTTCTTTCCTTTTCTTTCTTTCGCCGCCAACTTCATACCCCCAGCATCACCTTTGGCCGCCAAGAGAAATACATCTAGAATGTAGCATCATCAAATGAAATAGAAAACAACTCTGAAACCATGTTGGTACCAACAACAAACAGAAAAACCTTTTGGAACCGAGATGTTGTTCCATTGCTGTCAAATCTCCAACAGCCAATGCTCTCCAGTTTTTCAGCCTAAAACTCGAGTATCCATCGCCATTCCACGGGTCTGTTTCCAGATTCAACAACGGTACAATCACGGATAGTTCTTTTTTCGTTTAATTTCTTTCTTTCTTCAATTATTCTCTAAATCTGAAAGAAAAGTTATCAATTACAGATAATTTATTCGAAAACCTAGAAAATTCTTACTTGGATGATACATGTACAATGATTGATGATTCTTGTGATTTTTCTGGCAAGAATTTGCTGTTTCTTTTGCAAAAAGTTCTGAAGCAGATCGATGTGGGAAATCTAGGAAGAATAGTGCTGCCAAAGGGACGATATTTACATTTTATGGATGATAATTCGAGTCTTTTTCTTTTTAATACTGATTAACTTTAGCATTTCTTTTGTTGTTGTTTTTTTAAATCGAAACCAGAGAGAAGCTGAAACCCATCTTCCGGAGTTAGAAGCAAGAGATGGGATCTCCATAGCCAGGGAAGATATTGGAACATCTCGAGTTTGGAACATGCGCTATAGGTATTCTAAAATTTAGCTTTGCTAATGCTGTTTTTGATAACCTGTCGTTTTCCTTGCACAACATTAGTTCTAAATCACCTTTCTGTTTCCTGTCTTTGTTTTTTTTTTTTCATCTTTATGGAGTTTTAGATTCTGGCCAAACAATAAAAGCAGTATGTATCTTCTCGAAAATACAGGTGCATGTGCATCCACCATATCAGCCTAGTGATTTTTCAGAAACAAATTCTCGTATTTATCATATTTAACATACTAATGCTAGCGGAAATCAGGTAAAACCTTTACTCATGGAAAGCTTGTTGTTGTTTCTGCAGATCTAGAGGCCTCAAGCAAGGGAGTATTTTGCGAACGCCTTATCCATCATGTATGTCGAACTGTCATTATTTGAAGCAACACCCTTGAAAATTTAAATCAAAGCCAGCATTTCTTAAAAAAAAAAAAAAAAGGAAAGATTAAAATGGTAGTGTTTAAGAGTCATTCCACTTTGACTTGATTCGATAAAATTTTTGTTGTTGTAGTTTAACATGCATGCTGAAATGAGTGTGTTTCATATGCAATTCTCTGATATAACTGTCGCGACTTCTTTTGAAAAAACGCGATTTTTAGGTTGAAAAAGTGTTCGTTGATTGATTTTCAAAAAGATATGAATTTTATTAATCTCGAAAAATTCAAATTTTAGAAAAATCTTAATTAAATTTGAAAAATCTTGACTTGGAGTCGCCACCGGCCACTTAGGTAGGCCAGACACCATAAAAATAAACCAGAGATTCATTTTGAAAAAGTTGGGTTCGGGAGTCGATTACGTGTAAGGACGACCCTTACAAACGCCCAAAAATTAGTACCTTTAAAAAACATTACGTGTGAAATTAAACTTAAATTAAGTGTGAAATTAAACTTTAAAGCTTTTAGAAATTTTTAATTAAGTTAATTAATTAAACTTTTCTTAACTTCAAATTTTAATTCTTAATTAAAGTCTAGTGAATTTTAGGTTCAAAGGTTTAATGGGGATGGATTGAACTTAATTAAGTTAATTATTAAATCTTAACAAAGTTTTTAACTAAAATAATCTCTAAGTCTCAAACATTGAATTTAACTTACAAACATTGAATTTAACTTAATTGGTGAAGTTAAGGTTTATTAGACTTAATAAATTTTAAATCTTAATATCTTAGAAAATTAATTAAAATTATCTTTCAATTTTTTAAGAATTAAAACCTATTTAAAGTCTAAGTTGGGTGAGTGTTTTAATGCTTAAGGGCAAAAACTAGGCCTAATTTAGTTTAATTTTAAAACTTAAATTTTTAGGAATTAATTAAAATTAATTAAATTAATTAATTAAAATTATTTCCTAAGTTATAGAATTAAATTAAACCTATTTTAAGTCTAATTTTTAAAGCTTGGGTTAGATTAATTTATATTAGATTTTAAGTAGGTTAAATTAATTTTTAAGTCTTCCTAAAATTTAAATAAGTTCTAATTTAGGACTTAATCATCTTTTAAAGTCTTAAAATTAATTTTTTTACTCTAATCAAATCTAAAAAATTAACCTAATCTAAACCTTAAGGGTAATCTAGGGGCTTGAGGACCTAATTGAATGATTTCTAGAGGTTTGGGGACTAATTAGGGATTTCTGAGGACCTAATTGCATAAATCCAAAGTCCTAGGGGCTTAATTAAGGTTCTGGGGACCTAATTGAGCTAAAGCAAGAGTTTAGGGGCCTAAAAGGGACACGGCTCAAAGTCTAGGGACCTAAGGTGTAATTTACCTTATCCGCTTAAAAACACGCGGATCCGGGTTAGCCTAGATCCGACCCGCCCCAACCAAACTGCCCAAAACGGCAGCGTTTTGATCCAAGACAAAAAGGGCTTAGACCGAGTTGGCTCGGTCATTTGGACCGAGACCAACTCGGTTGTGACTCAGTTTCTCTGGGAGAAACACTTCAAACCCAGATTTACGTCCCAAAACGGATCAAATCACAGGAGTTCATCCCATGTTCATCCGTGTTCTTCATGGGAATGAAGAACACGATGAACACAGCCTCAGGCCGCCACTCGCTCCGCTGCCAGATCTGTTCCACCACCGTGCAGCGCCACTCCGGCGAGTTCGCCGGCCGTCGTTGCGAAAACTCCGGCCACCGTTTCCGACGCCGGTGAGGTCACCGGAAGCTCAAAAACACGCCAGAAAACACGAAAACAACCCAAATCTCAGTCCTAACACCCTAAAAATGATCAAAACTACCTCCTAACACTAAAGGCATCAGTTTAACACCCCAAACCAAACTAAAATGATCCAAAACCAACCCGAAACCTTAGAACAGAAAGAGCACGAAACTGAAAAAGAAGAACAAACTAGAAGCTTACCGTCCTCCTCTGAATCGATTGAAACTCGATAACCTGATCTTTCTTAGAACTCCAATTGCTCCGATTTCCAGTTTGCACCGATTCCTCTCCAGAAATTTCCTTCTGCCGATCGAATACCCCCCTTACATCAATCGGTTAAACTCTTCAATCTAAACAAAGCACCTAACAACCCAATCCCAATCCCCTGAAAAAACGGCCACAACTCTTCAATCCAGCAATCGGGTTCCTCACGACTCTGTTTCGTGATTTTCAGTTTTTTAGTTTTTTTTTATTATATTATTATATTATGATATATATTATTATATTTTATTTATTTATATTATTATCTATTAACATTTATTTATTTAATATATTATTATTATATATTAACAGAATTTTCGTGTTGACAATAACATTTAATGACAGAGTAATGATTACATTTAACAAGAATCTAATAAATATTACTCTAAAAATTAAGAGGAATGAGAGTTAATTACTACTATTAATTGTCAATTTTGACTCCCAACTTGTAGTTTGGAGAGCTTAATATACATTTGATATCCAGTGATCCTTCCTTGTCAGGTATTCATTAGAATTTGTTTACCTAAAACTAAGTATTTTTCCCCATATTGACAAATTTCTCAACTGTCATTTGGGTCCTATTCTGATTCATATACTCCACAACTGATGACCAATATGCAGTGAATGTCATGGAACTACCTTGAGGCTTGAGGGGGGATTAGGGATTGTCGAAGTAACTTGATCTTTAGTATATCTGCATTTCTTGTTTTTCTAGATCTAGAGTCTATACCATCATGTGTGTTGTCATGGATACAATAAAATGATGTTACATAAGGTTCAGATGCAATAAAATAATTTCTTCGGGATTAAAACCCAACAAAATTCACATGCTCCTTGTTGTATCAAAGAAAGTTGTTCGGGAACTTCTACTTACAGAAGTTTCCTTCACATATCCTTTCTGGGCATGGATCTTGGTTAACTTCATTGTTGCTTTAAGTTTCAGTACTCGGGCTTAGTGTATTTTTCTTTCATTTGTAGGGAATAACGAAAACTCTAGTCTTGCGAGAAATCGGTGAAGATGGAGCTGCGAAACTGCTGTCTACCATGGAGACTTTGGCTGCCTGTGACAGCAATATTTGTTCATGACAAGTAAATCACTGGTGTGATTATTTTCTGTTATGTGATCATAATGCAACAAAAGGTTGTTATCACATGGGCTTGGAAAGTAATTATCATGTCAGATAAAGAAAAATTATTTTTTATTCCATGTTTGATTTTTTTTTTTTATGAAACTTCATTTAGATGCATTTGCAAGTGTATTTTGTTTCTTTGTTGAGTGTTGTGTCATAATTGTCTTGCCTTTGCAGTTGATGATGGGTCTTCATGGAAGATAACGACTGAATTGCTCGTGGATGTCGCTGGTCATGTTGAAGACACTGTTTATGAGGTGCCTTGTTTCTTTTTTTCTGCTAATGATGATTTGGATTCCATTCCGATGGCAATACAGGTTTCGTCCAGGATATTTTACTTTTTTTTTTTAAATAATGTTCTTGCCTTTTTAAATGAATAAGTAGAATGTCTTAGGTCCTCATAAAATGTGGAACTCTTTTGTTCATTTCATTTAAGACCCGGCAATACTGGACAACACTGAAAAAATAAGTAAAATATGACATGCCACAATACAAAAATGTCTCAAATGTTGTATAACATGAATTATTAACGTACCAGAATATATATCTTATGATTTCAACACAGAAAAATGCACGAAAAGATGTACTATGTATGTTCATGTCACTGGTTGTCTCCTTTAATTAGATAATTATAGAATTAGTCCTTCAGAGTTTTCATTTTGAAGAACTGGACTGAAAAATGCACTGTGTTACGAACTTTGCGTCTGTAGGTCAGCCAGGATATGGGTATAGATGCACCTGTACCTATCAACTCAAAATTGAAGCTTTGTGAATTCTGCCGAACATCTTCATTTAAGCATTCCTTAGACTGAAGGCTGGCAGAAGTCGGAAACAGTACCATCGGCTCATAAACAGATCTCTCATATTTGTCTCAGGTACAATTGTAGTCTGGCATTCTGCCACTGTTTCATTCTCAATGCAGTTGAAATATTCTTCACCGTGTTTAGATTCTTATTAGTTGTTGGGCTCATCGTTTTTCATGAATACCCTTTGTCTGAAAGTCTCATGTCCAAATGTTACTTCAAAGAATATTCAAAGACATATTCGTGTTGGACTAATACCCTTATTAGGTACTCGCACAGACATATGGTCACCCCAGCATCCGTGTAAAATAGGTCCGAGGCAAACAATATTATGTTCAAATCTCCTAGGTATAACGGATATTATTTCTTCCAATCCTCTACTGCTTACACTTATTACTATTCTGGTTTAGTGTTAATACAAGTTTTATGAAGCCTATTACCCTCTTGTTTTCAGGACAATTTTAAACTCATGGATGATTTGACTGCTTTTAGACCAACAATATTCTGCAGTGTGTTTCGATTATACATAATCCAATCTATGCTGGGTATGATAATAGTTGATTTCACAAAATAAATTGATTGGAACTTTTATGTTTGTCAATTCTTATTTAGTTAATTTCACTGTACAGAATCAACAATGATATCAACACTTCTTGTGGTCTAAAGGAGAGGCTATTTATATCGGCCTACAATTCCAAGAGGCAAGCCATCGTGAATGGTATGCTAGATAATATTTGAATCTTGTTTTTCACTTTTTCTATTGCGTAAGCTTACTATTCTGCTGGCACATAATATTGATAACGTAAGAGGGAATGTATATAGATTATAGAGTAATGATGAGAGAATGTGAAGTGTAAAACAATCATTCCACTGACTTGATTCGATAAAATTTTCGTTGTTATAGTTTAACACGCATGCTCAAACGAGTGTGTTTCATATGCAATTCTCTGGTGTAACATTTAAAGACTGTCATGATTACATTTAACACGAACCTAATAATTGTTAACTCTAAAAATTGAGAGGGATGAGAGTTAATTACATCTATTAGTTGTCAATTTTGACTCCCAACTTGTAGTTTGGAGAACTTAATATACATTTCATATCTCAGTGATCCTTCCTTGGCAGGTTTCATTAGAATTTGTTTGCCTAAAACTAATTATTTTTCTCTATGTTGACAAACTTCTTAACTGTCATGTAGGCCCTATTCTGATAATTATACTCTGCTATTGATGACCAATATGCAATGAATGTCGTGGAACTATTCTGATAAATATACTCTGCTATTGATGACCAATATGCAATGAATGTCGTGGAACTACCTCGGTTTAATTCCTTTAAACCATGCACCATGTTTTATGATTGTGTAAAAAGGAAGAACCTAACTTGAGTATGTGTGTGATTAGGGATTGTTGAAGTAGCTTGAACTTTTGTATATCTGCATTTTTTGTTTCTATACTGTAATGTGCGTTATCATGGATACACTACAATAATGTTTCATAAGGTTCAGATGCAATAATATAATTTTTTCAAGATTAAAACCCATCAAAATCCACATGCTCCTTGTTGTATCAAAGCAAGATGTTTGGTAACTTTTGCGTACAGATGTTTCCTTCGCATATCCTTCTGGGTATGTATCTTGGTTTACTTAATTGTTGCTTCGAGTTAGGACTTGAGCTAAGTGTATTTTTCATTCATTTGTAGGGAATAACGAAAAATCTAGTCTTTCTGGAAATCTGTGATGATGGAGCTCCGAAACTGCTGTCTATCAGAGTCTTTGGCTCCCTGTGATATAGCAGTATTTGTTCATGACAGGTAAATCACAGGTGTGATTATTTTCAATTATGTGATCAGAATGGAGCAAAAGGTTGTTCTCACATGGGCTTGGAGAGTATTTATCATGTCAAATAAATATACTTATCATGTTCTCACTGGACTGAAAAATGCATTGTGTTACAAACTTTGCTTCTGCAGGTTAGCCAGGATATGGGTATAGATGCACCTGTACCTATCAGCTCAAAATTGAGTGATTTCAACAACATATTTTGAAGGATAGTGAATTCTGTAGAACATCTTCATTTAAGCATTCCTTAGACTGAAGGCTGGCAGAAGTCGGAAACAGTACCATCGGCTCATAAACAGATCTCTCATATTTGTCTCAGGTACACTTATAGTCTGGCATTCTGCCACTGTTTCATTCTCAATGCAGTTGAAATATTCTTCACCGTGTTTAGATTCTTATTAGTTGTTGTGCACATTGTTTTTCATGAATACCCTTTGTCTGAAAGTCCCATGTCCAAATGTTACTTCAAAGAATATTCAAAGACATATTCGTGTTGGACAAATACCCGAATTAGGTACTCATACAGACATATGGTCACCCCAGCATCCATGTAAAATAGGTCCGAGGCAAATACTATTATGCCTCTTTTATTGAATGAAAAAGTTTAACGTGTACAATGTGCACTCTTTAAATCTTTGATTTTAGTGGCATTGCTCGTCTATTCATTTCCCCCTATTTTTTGAACTGCTCTATTTAATATTTTTATTGATTGTCAAGCTCACAACAATGTCAGTTTCTTGATCGTTTCAAAGCCATGTTTCATCTTTTGCAGTTGGAGCCTCTGTAGCAGTTATTGGGTTTGTAGCCTACTGTGTATATGCCGTTAGGAAAAATACATCTAATTGAAGGATGAAAACTCTCATCTCTTCCTAGAAACATCCATGTCCTAATTCTTGGTCATATCTAAAATCTATATGTGAAGGAAAAAGAAAGAACTGTCAATTCTAATTTAATTTTAATGCTGGATGGTTTTGATGTGTATGCCTACTGTGTATATGCCGTGAGGAAAAACACATCTAATTGAAGGATGAAAACTCTCATCTCTTCCTAGAAACATCCATGTCCTAATTCTTGGTCATATCTAAAATCTATATGTGAAGGAGAAAGAAAGAACTGTAAATTCTAATTTAATTTTAATGCTGGATGATATTGATGTGTAGAAATATAAAGAGGAAAAAGATGTATTTGCAGATATTGTAGTTGCGCGAACTAAACCCATCGTCACTTCTGTACTGGATGGTTATAATATCTTCATATTTGCGCATGGGCAAACTGGAACCAAGAAGACATTTACTATGGAGGGACCACCAGAATAGAGTAGTTAATTACAGGACATTGGAGGACAGGAGTTATTTCAAGTTGCTGGAGAGGTGAGGTGATGTAATGAAATATGATCTATTTGTCAGCATGATGATGGTCTACAGTGAAAAGGTAAGGGGGCTGCTAGGAGAAAACTCCAACCAGCCTACTATAAGGTTTATTCCTAACACTAATTTGTATACAGTTTGCCAATTATTTATGGATTGCAGTACAGACACGTGCAGTCTATTACAGTTGTTGCGTGTTGCGTGTCACTGTTACGGGAACAAATTTAATAAATGACTGAAACACTAGGAGTCACATTTGGCTAGCCGTCAGCGTGTTGGAAAGATTGAAGTTGAAGGTGAAAGTTTGAAGGAATCCCAATTCATAAATAAATCTCTCATCCCTTTGTGATGTAATTTCTGCCCTTGCATCAAAAACGTCCCATATTCCTTATAGGTTTCTTCCTCTCCCTCCCTTTACCCTCTCATACACGAGCAACACAGACACACAACCAAGTAAAATATTAATGTCTAACATTAACAGTTCTATTCTTTCTCCTTTTCTGTGGAAACCAGGAACTCAAAGCTCACACATAAGTTACAAAGCTCTGTGGTTAAGCTAGTCGATCTAGAACGATTGCCCATGAAGAGGATCAGTATTCATGTTTGGCAGCCTAATGGCAAGATCATGAAATGGATGAGATTGCAAGACCGGGATGTTTGTACAGATCAGCCCATCTAGTGCGGACCTTGGGGTGACCCTGTGTTCATTGAACTTTTCTAGCCGAGTTAGGGGATTGAAAGTGTCCCTGCCTGCAAACAGGTGGACCTTACTGAGCTCTATAAGTATAAGCAAATGGTATTACAAATTGATTGATTGAAATATTTCCCTCAACATTTGGGGATGGATTCGATTTGTTTGACGTCTGGTTACTAATTAATTAACAGGCTGAAAAGTTGGAATATGATGACATGGTAACAAAGAAGTTCCAGGACAATGTGCAATCCTTGCTGCTGAGACTTTCTGCCAGAGAACATATATTCAATAGTCTCCACGGAAAGGTAATCATATATTAAACAAACCAAAGCAGTTATTTTCAAGATGTAAAATGACCAACTTTTTTTAGCAATATAGATTGTGATGCTTTTCTTCGTGTCCTTTTGTTTCATTTTTCATTGCTTGGTATTTGATGGCAGGTTCGTGACCTAGAAAATCTGCTAGCAGAGGAATGGAAAACTCGGTTAAAGCAGGAAACCAGAGCTTTGTCATTTATTTAGGCCTTAGGCTGGCCCACCTAGGTACCAGCTATTGTTATTGTTTTCTGTTGGTATCATGTTCAAAACTCCAGGGTAAAACGGATATTGTTTCTTCCAATCCTCTACTGCTTACACCTATTACTATTCTGGTTTAGTATTAATACAAGTTTTATGAAGCTTATTTCCCTCTTGTTTTCAGCACAATTTGAAACTCATGTATGATTTGACTGCTCTTAGACCAACAATATTCTGCAGTGTGTTTCGATTATGTTTGTCAATTCATATTTAGTTCATTTCACTGTACAGAATCACCAAGCTATCAGCACTTCTTGTGGTCTAAAGGAGAGGCTATTTATAACTGCCTACAATTCCAAGAGGCAAGCCTTCGGGAATGGTATGCTAGATAATATTTGAATTTTCTTTCCCTATTGTGTAAGCTTTCTTATTATTCTGCTGGCACATAATATTGATAACGTAAGAGGGAATGTATATAGATTATAGAGTAATGAGGAGAGAATGTGAAGTGTAAAACAATAATTAATCTTGTATTGGGACATTCGAGTTTGGCTCACATGATAGCTCTAGGTTGACTCAGTATTGATCGAGATAAACTTAAATAACTTGTTATCATTGATATCTAGTTTACATGCCGAATCTCATGTGGAAATCATGTAAAACCCTTACTCATGGAAAGCTTATTGTTGTTTCTGCAGAACAAGAGGCCTCAAGCGAAGGAGTACTTTGCGAAAGCCATATCCATCATGTATGTTGAACTGTCATTGTTTGAAGCAACACCCTTGAAAATATAAATCAAAGGTAGTGTTTAACAATCATTCCCCTGGCTTGATTCGATAAAATTTTCATTGTTGTAGTTTAACATGCATGCTCAAACAATTCTCTGGTGTAACATTTAGAGACTGTCATGATTACATTTGATATCCCAGTGATCCTTCCTTGGCAGGTATTCATCAGAATTTGTTTACCTAAACCTAATTATATTTCCCTATATTGACAAACTTCTTATTTGTCATGTAGGCCCTATTCCGATTCATATACTCCGTTACTGATATGGGTATAGATGCACCTGTACCTATCAACTCAAAATTGAAGCTTTGTGAATTCTGCCTAAATCCTCATTTGAGCATTTCTTAAACCGAAGGCTGGCAGAAGTCGGAAACAGTACCATCAGCTCATAAACAGATCTCTCATATTTGTCTCAGGTACACTTATAGTCTGGCATTCTGCCACTGTTTCATTCTCAATGCAGTTGAAATATTCTTCACCGTGTTTAGATTCTTATTAGTTGTTGTGCACATTGTTTTTCATGAACTCCCATGTCCAAATGTTACTTCAAAGAATATTCAAAGACATATTCGTGTTGGACTAATACCCGAATTAGGTACTCACACAGACATATGGTCACCTCCGCATCCATGTAAAATAGGTCCGAGGCAAATACTATTATGCCTCTTTTATTGAATGAAAAAGTTTAACGTGTACATTGTGCACTCTTTAAATCTTTGATTTTAGTGGCATTGCTAGTCTATTCATTTCCCCCTATTTTTTGAACTGCTCTATTTAATATTTTTATTGATTGTCAAGCTCACAACAATGTCAGTTTCTTGATCGTTTCAAAGCCATGTTTCATCTTTTGCAGATGGAGCCTCCGTAGCAGTCATTGGGTTTTTGTAGCCTACTGTGTATATGCCGTTAGGAAAAATACATCTAATTGAAGGATGAAAACTCTCATCTCTTCCTAGAAACATCCATGTCCTAATTCTTGGTCATATCTAAAATCTATATGTGAAGGAAAAAGAAAGAACTGTCAATTCTAATTTAATTTTAATGCTGGATGGTTTTGATGTGTATGCCTACTGTGTATATGCCGTGAGGAAAAACACATCTAATTGAAGGATGAAAACTCTCATCTCTTCCTAGAAACATCCATGTCCTAATTCTTGGTCATATCTAAAATCTATATGTGAAGGAGAAAGAAAGAACTGTAAATTCTAATTTAATTTTAATGCTGGATGATATTGATGTGTAGAAATATAAAGAGGAAAAAGATGTATTTGCAGATATTGTAGTTGCGCGAACTAAACCCATCGTCACTTCTGTACTGGATGGTTATAATATCTTCATATTTGCGCATGGGCAAACTGGAACCAAGAAGACATTTACTATGGAGGGACCACCAGAATAGAGTAGTTAATTACAGGACATTGGAGGACAGGAGTTATTTCAAGTTGCTGGAGAGGTGAGGTGATGTAATGAAATATGATCTATTTGTCAGCATGATGATGGTCTACAGTGAAAAGGTAAGGGGGCTGCTAGGAGAAAACTCCAACCAGCCTACTATAAGGTTTATTCCTAACACTAATTTGTATACAGTTTGCCAATTATTTATGGATTGCAGTACAGACACGTGCAGTCTATTACAGTTGTTGCGTGTTGCGTGTCACTGTTACGGGAACAAATTTAATAAATGACTGAAACACTAGGAGTCACATTTGGCTAGCCGTCAGCGTGTTGGAAAGATTGAAGTTGAAGGTGAAAGTTTGAAGGAATCCCAATTCATAAATAAATCTCTCATCCCTTTGTGATGTAATTTCTGCCCTTGCATCAAAAACGTCCCATATTCCTTATAGGTTTCTTCCTCTCCCTCCCTTTACCCTCTCATACACGAGCAACACAGACACACAACCAAGTAAAATATTAATGTCTAACATTAACAGTTCTATTCTTTCTCCTTTTCTGTGGAAACCAGGAACTCAAAGCTCACACATAAGTTACAAAGCTCTGTGGTTAAGCTAGTCGATCTAGAACGATTGCCCATGAAGAGGATCAGTATTCATGTTTGGCAGCCTAATGGCAAGATCATGAAATGGATGAGATTGCAAGACCGGGATGTTTGTACAGATCAGCCCATCTAGTGCGGACCTTGGGGTGACCCTGTGTTCATTGAACTTTTCTAGCCGAGTTAGGGGATTGAAAGTGTCCCTGCCTGCAAACAGGTGGACCTTACTGAGCTCTATAAGTATAAGCAAATGGTATTACAAATTGATTGATTGAAATATTTCCCTCAACATTTGGGGATGGATTCGATTTGTTTGACGTCTGGTTACTAATTAATTAACAGGCTGAAAAGTTGGAATATGATGACATGGTAACAAAGAAGTTCCAGGACAATGTGCAATCCTTGCTGCTGAGACTTTCTGCCAGAGAACATATATTCAATAGTCTCCACGGAAAGGTAATCATATATTGTGATGCTTTTCTTCCTGTCCTTTTCTTCCATTTTTCATTGCTTGGTATTTGATGTCAGGTTCGTGACCTAGAAAATCAGCTAGCAGAGGAATGGAGAACTCGGTTAAAGCAGGAAACCAGAGCTTTGTCATTTATTTAGGCCTTAGGATGGCCCACCTAGGTACCAGCTATTGTTATTGTTTTCTGTTGGTATCATCTTCAAAACTTCAGGGTAAAACGGATATTGTTTCTTCCAATCCTCTACTGCTTACACACCTATTACTATTCTGGTTTAGTATTAATACAAGGTTTATGAAGCCTATTTCCCTCTTGTTTTCAGGACAATTTGAAACTCATGTATGATTTGACTGCTCTTAGACCAACAATATTCTGCAGTGTGTTTCGATTATATTTGTCAATTCATATTTAGTTCATTTCACTGTACAGAATCACCAATGCTATCAGCACTTCTTGTGGTCTAAAGGAGAGGCTATTTATAACTGCCTACAATTCCAAGAGGCAAGCCTTCGGGAATGGTATGCTAGATAATATTTGAATTTTCTTTCCCTATTGTGTAAGCTTTCTTATTATTCTGCTGGCACATAATATTGATAACGTAAGAGGGAATGTATATAGATTATAGAGTAATGAGGAGAGAATGTGAAGTGTAAAACAATAATTGATCTTGTATTGGGACATTCGAGTTCGGCTCACATGATAGCTCAAGGTTGACTCAGTATTGATCGAGATAAACTTAAAATAACTTGTTATCATTGATATCTAGTTTACATGCCTAATCTCATGTGGAAATCATTTAAAACCCTTACTCATGGAAAGCTTATTGTTGTTTCTGCAGAACAAGAGGCCTCAAGCGAAGGAGTACTTTGCGAAAGCCATATCCATCATGTATGTTGAACTGTCATTGTTTGAAGCAGCACCCTTGAAAATATAAATCAAAGGTAGTGTTTAACAATCATTCCCCTGGCTTGATTCGATAAAATTTTCATTGTTGTAGTTTAACATGCATGCTCAAACGAGTGTCTTTCATATGCAATTCTCTGGTGTAACATTTAAAGACTGTCATGATTACATTTAACAAGAACCTAATAATTGTTAACTCTAAAAATTGAAAGGGATGAAAGTTGATTACATATATTAATTGTCAATTTTGACTCCCAGCTTGTAGTTTGGAGAACTTAATATACATTTGATATCCCAGTGATCCTTCCTTGGCAGGTATTCATTAGAATTTGTTTACCTAAAACTAATTATATTTCCCTATATTGACAAACTTCTTATTTGTCATGTAGGCCCTATTCTGATTCATATACTCCGTTACTGATGACCAATATGCAATTAATGTCGTAGAACTGCCTCGGTTTAATTCCTTTAAACCATGCACCATGTTTTATGATTGTATGTAAAAAGAAAGAATCTAACTTGAGCACGTGTGTGATTAGGGATTGTTGAAGTAGCTTGAACTTCACTATATCTGTATTTTTTGTTTTTCTGGATCTAGAGTCTATACCATAATGTGTTTTGTCATGGATACACTAAAAGGATGTTACATAAGGTTCAGATGCAATAAAATAATTTCTTCTAGATTAAAACCCATCAAATTCCACCTGCTCCTTTCTGTATCAAAGCAAGTTGTTTGGTAACTTCTGCTTACAGATGTTTCCTTTACATATCCTTCTGGGCATGTATCTTGGTTAACTTAATTGTTGCTTTGAGTTTTAGGACTCGAGCTAAGTGTATTTTTCATTCATTTGTAGGGAATAACGAAAACTCTAGTCGTTCTATAAATCCATGAGCGAAACTGCTGTCTACCTGTGGAGACTGGCTCCCTGTGACATAGCAGTATTTGTTCATGACAGGTAAATCACAGGTGTGATTATTTTCAATTATGTGATCAGAATGGAGCAAAAGGTTGTTCTCACATGGGCTTGGAGAGTACTTGTCATGTTAAATACATATAGTTAAATTATTTTTTTATTCCCTGTTTGAATTTCTATAAAACTTCATTTAGATGCATATGTGAGTGTATTTTGTTTCTTTTGTTGAGTTCTGTGTCATGATTGTCTGGCCTTTTCGTTTGATGAATCTTCATGGAAGAGAGTGACTTAATTAATTGCTCGTGGATGTTGCTGGTCATGTTGAAGACACTGGTTATGAGGTGCCTTGTCTCATTGTTGCTGCTAAAGATGATTTGGATTCCTTTCCAATGGCAATACAGGATTCAACCAGGGTATTGGACAACACTGAATAAATAAGTAAAATATGACATGGCCCAAAACAAAAATGTCTCGAAATTTGTATAACATAATTATTAACGTACCATAATTTATATTATATGATCACAGCAAAATCCACGGACCCGATACATTGAAGATGTACCATGTATGGTCATATCACTGGTTGTCTTCCTTTATTGGATAATTATGAATTAGTCCTTAAGAGATTTCATCTTGAAGAACTGGACTGAAAAATGCGTTTTGTTATAAACTTTTCTTCTGCAGGTTAGCCAGGATATGGGTATAGATGCACCTGTACCTATCAGCTCAAAATTGAGTGATTTCAACAACATATTTTGAAGGATGGTGAATTCTGCAGAACATCCGCATTTGAGCATTCCTACAGATCTCTCATATTTGTTTCAGGTACACTGATAGTCTGGACGATGGATCCAAGGAAGCCTGACACGGGGAGGTAGTGACACGGGGAGGTAGTGACAATAAATAACAATACCGGATTCTACGAGTCTAGTGGAATGAGTACAATTTAAATCCTTTAACGAGGATCTATTGGAGGGCAAGTCTGGTGCCAGCAGTCGCGGTAATTCCAGCTCCAATAGCGTATATTTAAGTTGTTGCAGTTAAAAAGCTCGTAGTTGGATCTAGGGGTGGGTCAACCGGTCCGCGAGCACCGGTCTGCTCGTCCCTACTTCCGGCGATGCGCTCCTGGTTTTAATTGGCCGGGTCGTTCCTCTGGCGCTGTTACTTTGAAGAAATTAGAGTGCTCAAAGCAGGCTTACGCTTGTATAATTAGCATTGGATAAATTTCGATCCTATTGTGTTAGTCTTCGGGATCGGAGTAATGATTAACAAAGAAGTCGGGGGCATTCGTATTTCATAGTCAGAGGTGAAATTTTTGGATTTATGAAAGACGAACAACTGTGAAAGCATTTGTCAAGGATGTTTTCATTAATCAAGAACGAAAGTTGGGGGCTCGAAGACGATCAGATATTGTCCTAGTCTCAACCATAAACGATGCCGATCAGGGATCGGCGGATGTTGCTTTTAGGACTCCGTCGACACCTTATGAGAAATCAAAATCTTTAGGTTCCGGGGGAGTATGGTCGTAAGACTGAAACTTAAAGGAATTGACGGAAGGGCACCCACCAGGAGTGAAACCTGCGGCTTAATTTGACTCAACATGGGGAAACTTACTAGATCCAGACATCGTAAGGATTGACTGAAAGCTCTTTCTTGATTCTATGGGTGGTGGTGCATGGCCGTTCTTAGTTGGTGGAGCGATTTGTCTGGTTAATTTCGTTAACGAATGAGACCTCAGCCTGCTAACTAGCTACGCGGAGGTGATCCTCCGTGGCTAGCTTCTTAGAGGGACTATACCGCTTAGGCCAAGAAAGTTTGAGGCAATAACAGGTCTGTGATGCCCTTAGATGTTCTGGGTCGCACGCGCGCTACACTGATGTATTCAACGAGTCTATAGCCTTGGCCGACAGGCCCGGGTAATCTTTAAAATTTCATCGTGATGGGGATAGATCATTGCAATTGTTGGTCTTCAACGAGGAATTCCTAGTAAGCGCGAGTCATCAGCTCGCGTTGACTACGTCGAGGCGATGTGGGCGGTCCGCTGCTCGCGACGTCGCGAGAAGTCCACTAAACCTTATCATTTAGAGGAAGGAGAAGTCGTAACAAGGTTTCCGTAGGTGAACCTGCAGAAGGATCATTGTCGAAGCTTGCCCAACAGAACGACCCGCGAACGTGTTATCGAAAAACAACGGGTGGGGCGATGCGGTATCCCCACCCATCGTCCCCCTCGCCTCGGTTCCCGTCCCCTCCCCGCGCACCACGGTGTCAAATATTTGTCTCATATGGGTATAGATTCTTTTTAGTTGTTCTACACATCATTTTTCATGAATACCTTTGTCTGAAAGTCCCATGGCCAGAAGTTACTTCGAAGAATATTCAAAGACATTCTTGTTGGACTAATACCCGTATTAGGTACTCACACAGACATATGGTCACCCCAGCATCTGTGTAAAATAGGTCCGAGGCAAATACTATTATGCCTCTTTTTTTGATCAAAACAATAATAAAGTGTACAATTTGAACTTTTTAAAATTTTGATTTTAGAGGAATTGCATTTTTTTTTTTTGAACTTCTCTCTTTAATTTAACAGGCAGGAAAGTTGAAACATGATGACAACAAAGAAGTTGCAGGATAATTAGCAATCCTTGCAGCTGAGACTTTCTGCTTGAGAACATATATGCAGAAGTCTCCACGAAAAGGTAATCATATAAAACAAACCAAAGCAATTATTTTTGAAATGTAAAACCACAACTTCTATTAGCAATTTAGATTTTGATGCTTTTCTTGCTGGTATTTTTTCAATTTTTATTGCTTGTTATTTGATGTCTGGTTCGTGACGAAGGAAATCAGCTAGCAGACGAATGAAAAAGTTGGTTAAAGCAGGAAACCAGAGCTTTTGTTGTTTCTGCTTCTATTAGACCACCTCTTAAACATGCAACAGACACGTATTTAGGCCTGAGGATGGCCCACTCAGGTACCCCTAAGATCTCTTGATTGAATTTGAAAAGTTTCATTGTGAAATTTTTTAATCACGTTTGTTAACACGAATTTCTTTTTAAAAATAATAATAAAATAAATAATTAAAATATAAATAAAAAATAAAATAAATAAAAAAAACAGAAAAATTGAAGATATGGTAGAGTTTTAGATTTAGTGGAGATTGTGTTGAGGATCGTTGATTTGAGTTAGGATTGTTGAAAAATCTTTTAAATAGAGACCTTTTAATCTGAAAAAAAGGAATTGAATGAAAAGAGCTAAAAGTTTGAATCGGAGAGTTTAGATCGACAAGAGGGCAATCGAAAGAGATTTTCGGTGGATTGAGGAAGTAAACCCTTGTTTTGTTTTTCTCTCGTTAGATGTTTTTGGTTCATCTCTGTTATTTTTGATTTTAGGGAGAAATTCGGGTAGATTTGTTTTTAGGGTGTCATCTGAGTAGTTTTTGAGTGATTAGGGATGAGATTTAGGTTCGTTTATGGTGTTTAGATCTAAAAAATGAGTTTTTGAGATATTTTTGGTGGTTTTAGAGGTTTCGGCGAGTTTATCGGTGTCGGAATATTCAGGCGGTGGTCGCTGACCATGTGTGGTCGTCGGCAAACTCACCGGAGTGGTGGTTAGTGGCTGTAGGTTGGATTTATGGGCGGAGTTCATGGTGTTCCGGGTTGGTGTTCATAGTGTTCTTCATGTTCATTGTAGAACAAGATGAACATCATGTTAAAATATGTGTTTTGATCTAAAATGAGAAGTTTTTCTAGGTTTCTAGTGTTTGTGAGAAAATAAAGGAATTTTCTCCTATGAGTCCTTTGAGCTTTAGACTGTTATTCATTTTGATCCTCAAACACCCTAATTAATCTAAAATTTACTCAATTAAGTCCTTAGTTTCATTTTAGATCGAACCCAAATTCAAAATTTAATCAAATATTAGATATTAATTAGGCCTTAATTTAATTTTAAGGCTTAGGAATAATTTAATTAGGTTCTTGACTAAATTTAATTTTTAAGGTTGAATTTAAAACTGTTTTAATCTAATTAAATCTAGTTTGAACCTAAATTGAATCCTAAAACTCAAAATTAGTTAATTTAGATATTAATTAGGTTTAAATTTTTTTAAAAGGCTTAAAAATTATTTAATGAGGTTCATAGTTGAATTTAATTTAGTTTCTAAGATAAAATTTAAAACTAATTTCACCTATTAGATCTAATTTAGCCTAAGCGAATCTTAAAACTAAATTTTCATCAAATTTGATTTTAATTAGGATTAATTAAAACTTAAAGCTTAGAAAAAATTGATTAAATTATTAATTTAATTAAAGATTTTAAATCTTAAAATTAATTAAGCTTAATTAAATCTCATTCATCCCTTAAAATTGAACTCTTTGTCTTTTTTTGTCTTTATCATGTAAGTCCTTTTGTGCTCAATTTTGATCATCTTAGTTGTAATTCGAACTCCCATATTTTCTAATGAAAAGTAATCAAGTTCTTTTATTTTGTTTTTTTATTTTATTATGTCTCTTTTTAAAAATCACATGGCATATTTGTTAGGAGATCACTTAATCATCATTTAGTTAATTAATTTAGAGCCTTTTAGGATTAGTTGCTTTAATTAATTAATTAAATAAGAAGTTAAATAGGGAGATAATTAGTAACGATAGTATTTGAACCTTATACCTCGGATACACTGAGAGACCGATGTTTTAACGTACCATGATTTTGGCCTAAAGATGTACCTTGGTATCGAATTTATGTGCTATTAAAAGCCTAGAATTTGATGAAAAATTTAGGTTTAGAATTAAATAAAATTAATAGATAAATAATTAGTGATATTAGTAAAGTTATTAATTTTATTAAGTGACAAGATGGTAGTGTCCGAGAATTTGGATGTTATCATACACTTGGTGAAATTAATAATTTAAATAGGGTTTTAATATTTAATTAATGGAGCCTTACTAGGTTAGAACATAAAATGTACAAGATAAATAAATGGTCATATATTTAAATCTTTTGAGGCGGAATTTATATTTCTTTAAATTTGGGTGAGATTTTCTATCTAGAGGACGTCTCATTCGGCCCGAGTTTAAAAGAGATATATTTTCTTAATCAAAAGGATATCCTCAATTCGAGCAGTCTTTCTTTAACAATAAAGAATTAAATTAATATCTATATTCAAAATATCAAAATGCCACGTGTAATTAATAAGGTATCAATTTTTGGGCGTTTGTAAGAGTTGTTCTTACACGTAATCGACTTTCGAATCCAAATGTTTTTAACGAATCTATGGTTTGTCTTATGGTGTCTGGCCTATCAAAGTGGCCGGTGACGACTCCAAATTTATTTTTTAAAATTAAATTATAAAACTTTTTTAAATTTTTGGGTTAAAAGTAATAAAA
This sequence comes from Abelmoschus esculentus, assembly GCA_035048815.1. Classification (NCBI taxonomy): domain Eukaryota; kingdom Viridiplantae; phylum Streptophyta; class Magnoliopsida; order Malvales; family Malvaceae; genus Abelmoschus; species Abelmoschus esculentus. The sequence continues at coordinate 725,950 of JAUCBN010000021.1, forward strand.
TTCGGATTTCTCAAGATTAATCGCAAGGCTATTTTCCACACATTTTCGGTTTTAAAACGGTAACGATACATGTGTTCTTTTACTTATGCAGATGTCGTATTTACACGAACCAAACCCTTTGTCACTTCTGTACTGAATGGTTTTAATGTCTGCATCTTTGCTTATGGTCAAACTAGAACTGGGAAGATATTTACTATAGCGGGACCACCAGAATATAAAACTAATTAATACAGGACATAGGAGTTGTTTCGAGTTACTGAAGAGATAGGTGGCGTAATGAAATGTCTTACATGTTTCTCCCTCTTCCTCTTTTACCCTCTCATACACGAGCAACACATACACACAATCAAGTAAAATTTTAGTGTCTAACATTAACAGTTCTATTCTTTCTCCTTTTCTGTGAAAAAACAGAAACTCAAAGCTCACAGATATGTTTCAGAGTTCTCTAGGTAAGCTTTTTGTCTCGTGGTAAGCTAGTAGATCGTGAATGATTGGCCTTGAAGAGGGTTTGTATTCATGTTTGGTAGCCTAATGGCAAAATCATGAAATGTAGGAGGAGATTTCATGACCGTGATGTTTGTACAGATCAACCCTTCTAGTGCAGACCTTGGCTGCTAATTGAACTTTGCTTGTCGTGTTAGGGGGATTGAAAATGACCCTGCCTGCAACTGAACAGTATGTATTTCACTGTTATTTCAATTCTGTCAAGTAGATTACAGAGATGGTCTTTTAAAGACTTTTAATACTAGAGTTACACTCCTACTAAGAGTTCTAACTATTTACAAAACTATTAGGATAATCTTAAACCATTTAGATTTAAATTAAAGACTCCTCTAATATAACTTATACTTCCCCTCACCGGTGAATATACACTGTATAATCCCAGCTTGGATTTAAAAACATCAAAAATCTGTTTAGGTATTGTTTTGGTAAGTAGATCTACAAGCTGCTTTTTAGTGGGAACATAAGATAAGTCTGCTATTTCCCATTCACTTTTTGAGAAATGAATTGTCTATCTATTTCCACATGCTTAGCTCGATCATGGTGGAATGAATTTTTGGCTATTTGAATAGCAGATTGGTTGTCACTTAGAATTTCAAATTTATCTCCTTGTCTCATTTCTAATTTAATAACTTCAGTAATCATATCCCTCTGCACATCCCAAGTGCTAAAGCCCTGTATTCTGCTTCTGCACTGCTCTTGGATACTACTGTTTGCTTCTTGTTTCTTCAAGTTACCAAATTTCCCCACACAAACGTGAGATAACCACTAGTTGACTCTTTTCCAGTAAGTTCTCCTGCCAACTAGAGTCTGTGTAGTAGGATCAGTCTGCTATTCCTCTTTTCAGTTTTTCAGAAATGAAATGTCTATCTATTTTCATATGCTTAGTTCGATCATAGTGGACTGAATTTCTGGCTACTTGAATAGCAGATTGGTTGTCACTTAGAATTTCAAATTTATCACTTTGTCTCATTTCTAGCTCTTTTTGTAATAACCCAAAAATATAAGTCAAAATCCCCAAAATAAAGTCAAAATTCCTAATCGAAGCCCTAAAATTTGGGGATTAAAATTCTGAAAATTTAAGGACTAATTTGAGAATTATTAAAAGTGAAGGGTAAAAGTCTGAAGTTTCAAAAACTTCAGGCCCTTAACTCATAATTAGACCATTTTCATTAAGAAACGTTTTCTCCTCTGGTAACCGAAGTTGTAAATGGGAATTAAATAATTTCTTTAATTCTCAGATTTTAAATTGAGTGTTTGATCTTGTTGAGGTGTTAATTGTGTAAACCCGATAGGTTCGATCTGTTCCCCTGGCTCCCTTTCTTCTTCTGTTTTCATTCAAGTTGTGGTTGAGTGCCCTTCTTCTTGGGTCGTTGAGGTAAGAAGCTTGGATTGATTTCTTTTTCGTTTTGTTCGGGTTTAAAATATTGGAAGTAGTTCTGTTGATCGGTTGTGGTTAAGTTATGTTCGATTTTAGTGGGGGGTTCTATTTTTGTTAGTGGTTCGGTTGAATAAGGAAAAACAGAGGGGTTGAAGTATTATTTTTGGTTGAATCTGTTTGGGGGAAAAGGGTTGATGTTTAAGTTAGTTTTGATTCGAATTAAATTGTTGTTCATGTTAGAATTGATTAAGTGTTGTTTCGGATGAATTTTGAATCGAATCGAGTGGAAAAAGGGGGTTTAAAGTCGGAAATATGCGTGTTTGGACCACGAGAAAATCTGGAATTTCTAGATTTTCCTGGAAAATCTGGGAAATTCTTAGATTTTCCTGGGAAACAAACACCCCTGGAAACCAGCCCAGTGATAAACCAGACCGAACGGCCTACCCGAACCGGTCCAAGCCCAAACCGTGACCTGTCCAACCCGAACCCAGATCGAACCCAGACCCTACCCGACCGTCCGACTCGACTCGTTTCCCGACCCGGCTAATGTCACTATTGACGTCACTGTTAACGTCATCGCTGACGTCATCACTGACGTCACTACTGATGTCACTACTGACGTCAGCTGTTGACGTTAGCGTTGACTTATGACGTCAGCAGTTGGCTTTTTCGACCCGAGCACACTTTATGTTTTTCGACGTCCTGAATCCAATGATGCTGTCCGTTTTTCGAAATTCAAACTTAAAGTGTCATTTTTTAGGGTTTTATGTTCGATAAGTTATCTGGAAATTTATCTGTAAAGGTTTCTGAATAAGTTTTTGTTTGCATCAGGTACGAGGATTCCGACCCCGAGCAGTTGTCTCCTCCTGTACGAGGACCGATACATTCATATTCGGGACTCTCACGTGAGTAAAGAATTATTTCTGTTTAGTTATTTTTCGGTATTGTGACATAGTATGATGTTTAATATATTTCTGTTAATTATAGACTCTACTCCTGCTCAGTCTGGTGGTAGAGCCGAGTTTAGTAGACGTCAGGATCGTCGTTGAGTTTTCTAATACAGGTGTGTTCTCTCCTGTCCATCCTGTAAATCTGTATTCTGTATATTCGATTTTTGTTGTCTGTATGATCATGCATCATTCTGTTATACCATTTCTGATTCTGTTATCTGTCATGCTTGCCTCCTGTTAGATTATAAGGCATGCATTCTGATTATGTATCTGCATATAACATGGTATCTGGGATATTATCTGTGTACGGGGAAGTTAGTGATTTATCACTTCTGTTCAGTGGCTTCACCTTCCGGTCGAGATACCACTTCTGTTGGCGTGATGGTGTTAGAGTGGTCTGGGACCAACTCTTCTGTGGTGTTCGGAGATGGGTGTATTTCATACATACTTTTTATTTTTCTGCATATTCTGTTCTGTTATTCTGTTTATCTGTTCTAGAAACACACTAGGCTCCCTAGCTTACACCCTTTCAGATTTTTGTTTCAGATCTCAGTCCTAGGCTCGATACGGTAATTGGAGGTTCCTGATCCATTTTTTGGTTTATAGTATGTTTTACAATTTTTGGATTTTGGATTATTTTATGTTTGAATAATAATTTCTGTATTTCACACATTATACTTTTATCAATTTTTGCGACATTTACTGTTTATAAATTTATGGGTTGAATTTCATTTTTAAAATGTTAATTTTTATTATTATTTTAATTCATTAATTATTTAATAATTTATTTGAATATTTTATTAATTTTTGTAAAAAACCTAACTTACGAAACAAGATTTCAGATTGTAAACCTTAATTTATAATCTAAGAAATTAGGTTAATTTTAGGGGTTACATTTAGTGGTATCAGAGCCCGGTTCAACTCACGGACTGTGAAGTCCAAAATGATTTTTGATCTGAAAATGTTTTGTCAAATTATTTGAAAATCCGGATTTCTGTTTTGACTTGTATTTTGAAAAATTCCTGAATTATTTCAAATATTACCCCCAAGTACCGACTCTAATAGGATTCTGTCTGTCTTTCTATAGATATTCTACTATGTCACCGTGTCGAAGTACCCGTTTAGCGACCGGTAGAGGTGATGGCCGAGGTCGATCTGTTGCATCCTCCAGTGATGTTTCGCCTCTTGTGAACCCGCCACAGGCTCAGAGTTTGACACAAAATCTAAGAGGGGAGGCTCAGCCCGAGATACAGACCGAGGCTTAGCAAACCGAGGTTGATCAACCGGTTCAGAGTGAGGGACCATATGTGCTTGAAGACCGTGAGACTGCCGGTTTGGACTCAGTAACCGTACAGAGAGAGTTACTCAGATTTCTACGACAGAATGAGGGTTCCAGGAAACTCATATCTACTGAGCTTCTAGCAGCTGGGATGACTATGTTTGACGGCAAGATCGGTACTGACCCAATCGATACAGAGTACTGGCTGAAGAAACTTCAGCGTCTGTTTATCGAGATGGAATACCTCTCTGACAGGAAATTGAGGGCAGCGATATCATTGCTACAGGGAGAGGTCTTGAACTGGTGGGAGGCAGAAGAAAAGGTTACTGCTTCTGAGAGAATTAACTGAGAGTTCTTCAGACAGAGTTTTGAGGATCGGTATGTGGGCCTAGAGTATTTGGCTAAATGCCGAGAGGACTTCCTGAATCTGTAGCAGAACGATATGTTTGTCAAGGATTATGAGATTGAGTTTCTGAGACTACTACAGTATGCTCCTGGTATTGTGACGACCGAGAAGCAAAAGTGTGATCACTTTCTGAAAGAACTCCGGATACCACTGAAGATTTACAGTTGTTACACATCACGATACGGTGTACAAGATGATTACTCAGCGTGCTAGGACAGCCGAACGTAATGAGGTTTTGAGGGTTCAGATGGAATTTCAAGGTTAAGATAGAGGTAGACAATAGCCTGCCTCATCTGCTCAGTACAGTTAGGGTTTTTAGTCTCGGAAGAGAGGCTGCAATGAGTATGAACCGCAGAGTTCGACACGATCTAGACCTGCAGTATCAGTTGTCCTTTCTGTTAGTGGAGCTGGATCTACTAGTACCCGAGCAGTACCTCAGTATACCTTCTATAAGAAATGGCACCCCGGAGAGTATCGTATGCAGAGTGGAGTCTGCTTCCGATATGGTTCCCTTGATCACCGTCTCAGAGACTGCCCAGTGGCACCACAGTCTGGTTATGCTCCGGGCTAATCACAGGCTTCAGTTCAGACCCCAACAGCGGAAGAGGACAGGGTAGACCCGCTGCATCTGGAAATGGTAGTAAAGGCAGACCCAGTCAGTTCAGAGGAGTTGCCAGATCAGGAGGATCTCAGTATGGCATAGTATATGCTACGAGGAGACAAGAGGACCGAGATGAGCCAGACGTCATTGCTGGTATATTTTTTGTACATACTGTTCTTTTCTTCGCATTGTTAGATAATGGGTCAACGCATTCGTATGTCTCTAGTTTTGTAGCGGGATATCTAAAAATTCCAATGGAGGATACTGGTAGTTCCGTTTCAGTTTTTAGCCCTGTAGGCCACCAGATGGAGATTTTCAAAGTTTACAGAGATTGTCCCCTTGAGCTTCACGGGGAAATCTTTCCTGCTAATCTGATGCAGTTACCATTTGTGGACTTCGACTTAATTTTGGGGATAGACTGGTTATCTGCTCACCGAGTTACTTTGGATTGTAAGCGTAAGAGGGCAATTTTGAAGACTTCTGATGGACGAGAGGTAGCTCTCATCGGTGAGCGTAGAGGGTATCTATCCAATCTGATATCAACTATGAAAGCTGAAAAGATGATCAAGAAGGGGTGTATAGCCTATCTTGCCTACATCCTTGACCGGAGGCAATCTGATTCTGGAATGGATAAGATCCGCGTGGTGTGTGAATTTCCAAACGTTTTTTCAGAAAAGCTACCGGGTGTACCCCTAAGCATGAGAAGGTGGAGTTCGGTATTGAGTTGTATCCTGGGATTACTCCAGTATCTATGCCACCTTATCGGATGGCTCCGAAGGAGCTTAAGGAGCTTAAGATTCAGCTACAAGAACTTTTGGATAGAGGTTTCATACAACACAACGTTTCACCGTGGGGAGCCTCTGTCTTGTTTGTTAAAAAGAAAGATAACTCTCTGCGTTTGTGTATTAATTACCGGAAGTTGAATAAATTGACTATCAAGAACAAGTACCCCCTTCCCCGCATTGATGACCTATTTGATCAGTTCCGAGGAGCTTCTGTTTTCTCTAAGATAGACCTGAGATCTGGTTATTACCAACTCAAGGTTAAGGATTCTGATATGTCCAAGACAGCTTTCTGAACTCGTTATGGTCACTACGAGTTTCTGGTAATGCCCTTCGGTCTTACGAATGCCCTTGCAGCATTCATGGACATGATGAATAGGGTGTTTCGACCTTATCTGGATCAGTTTTTAGTGGTTTTCATTGATGACATACTGGTCTACTCCAAGTCTGAGGATGAGCATGAGCAACATCTCCGAATTGTTTTACAGACTCTTAGGGAGAAATAGTTGTATGCAAAGTTCAGCAAGTGTGAGTTCTGGCTTTCGGAGGTGGTTTTTCTAGGATATGTGGTATCAGCTAAGGGTATTCAGGTTGATCCAAACAAAATCAAGGCTATTATGAGTTGGCAGCGGCCCAAGAATGTAGCTGAGATCCGCAGTTTTCTGGGACTAGCTGGTTATTATCGGAGGTTTGTGGAGGGTTTTTCTTCCATAACCGCTCCGTTAACTAAGCTCCTGAGGAAGGATATTCCGTTTATCTGGTCTGAGGCTCAGCAGCAGAGTTCTGAGAAACTGAAGTCCGTTCTGACTCAAGCACCAGTTCTGATACAACTAGAGTCGGGGAAACCCTATATTGTTTACAGTGATGTCTCATACATTGGTCTGGGTTGTGTTCTGATGTAGGATGGGAAGGTAGTGGCTTATGCGACTCGACAGTTGAAACCGTATGAGTGTAACTACCCTATCCACGATCTGGAGTTGGCAGCAGTGATCTTTGCTCTGAAAATCTGGAGACACTATCTCTATGGAGAGAAGTGTTATATTTTTACTGATCATAAGAGTTTTAAGTACCTTCTTACCCAGAAGGAACTTAATCTGAGACAGCGTCGCTGGTTAGAGCTTCTGAAGGACTATGATTGTGAGATTAAACATCATCCTGGTAAGGCTAATGTCGTTGCGGATGCTCTGAGTCGCAACGCCATTTCTGACCTGAGAGCTTTGTTTGCTCGGATGAGTCTGTTAGAGGATGACAGTTTACTGGCAGAGCTTCGGGTGGTTCCTACACTAATTTTTGAGATTAAGGCTGAGCAGCCTAATGATCCGTACTTGGCTCATCGCATTGCGGAAGTTCAAGAGGGAATTTCTTAGGATTTTTCTCTGAACTAGGATGGAGTTCTGTGTTTTCGGGGTTGACTCTGTGTTCCGAGGAACTCTGAATTGAAACAGGTTATTCTGCGAGAGGCTCATGATAGTCCATACTCTATGCACTCTGAAGGTGACAAAATGTATAAAAATCTCCGAGAAAAGTACTGGTGGAAAGGTCTCAAGCGAGACGTAGTCAGTTTTGTATCCAAGTGCTTGACTTGCCAGAAAGTCAAAGCAGAGCATCAGCGACCATCTGGACTACTTCAGCATATCGAGATTCCTCAGTGGAAATTAGAGCGTGTGACCATGGATTTTGTCAGTGGTTTACCTTTGACTCCGTCAAAGAAGGATTCTGTCTGGATCATAGTTGATCGTTTGATCAAATCTGCTTATTTTATTCCGGTCAAGACCACCTATACTCTGAGTAGGTTGGCCCGATTATACATCTCCGAGATTGTCCGGTTACATGGAATACCTCTGTCTATTATATCTGATCGAGATCTGAGATTTACGTCTAAGTTCTAGGGATTCCTGCATACTGCTCTGGGTACTCGACTGAACTTCAGCACTGCTTATTACTCTCAGACCGATGGTCAGTCTGAGCGTGTGATTCAGATCCTCGAGGACATGTTGAGAGGATGTATTTTGAATTTCAGAAGTAGCTTGGAGGATTTCCTATCTTTGGCAGAGTTCGCGTGCAACAACAGTTATCAGGCCAGTATTAACATGGCACCATATGAAGCTCTGTACGGGCGTAAGTGTCGCACCCCGATTGGTTAAACTGAACTCACTGAGCACCGTTTACTGGGTCCAGATATTGTACATGAGGCTGAGGAGACTGTTAGATTGATTCGGGATCGGTTCAAAGCCGTTTTTGATAGACAGAAATCTTACGTTGATATGAGGCGTAAAGATCTTGAGTTTAATGTTGGCGACGAGGTTTTTCTCAAAGTATCTTTGTGGAGGAAGGTACTACGATTTGACCGTAAGGGCAAGCTCAGTCCTAGACATATTGGATCCTACCGGATTATCAGACGCATCGGACTTGTAGCTTATCAGCTTGAGTTACCACCTGAACTCAAGCGAATCCATGATGTGTTCCATGTTTCTGTACTGAGACGTTATCGAGCTGATTCGTCTCATGTTCTGTCTGTGGAGGATTTCGAGATAAGGCCTGATCTGTGTTATGAGGAGGAACCCGTTGAGATCATTGCTCAGGACCAAAGAGTTCTTCGGAGAAAAACCATTAAGATGGTTAAGGTTATCTGGCGTAACCGAGGTCTGGATGAGGCTACGTGGGAGCCCAAGTCTGTCATCAAAACCCAGTATCCGCATCTCTTTGATCCAGGTAAATTTCGAGGATGAAATTTTCTGTAAGGGGGAGAGAGTTGTAATAACCCAAAAATATAAGTCAAAATCCCCAAAATAATGTGAAAAATCCCTAATCGAAGCCCTAAAATTTGGGGATTAAAATTCTGAAAATTTAGGGACTAATTTGAGAATTATTAAAAGTGAAGGGTCAAAGTCTGAAGTTTCAAAAACTTCAGGCCCTTAACTCGTAATTAGACTATTTTCATTAAGAAACGTTTTCTCCTCTGGTAACCGAAGTTGTAAATGGGAATTAAATAATTTCTTTAATTCTCAGATTTTAAATTGAATGTTTGATCTTGTTGAGGTGTTAATTGTGAAAACCCGATTGGTTCGATCTGTTCCCCTAGCTCTCTTTCTTCTTCTGTTTTCATTCAAGTTGTGGTTGAGTGCCCTTCTTCTTGGGTCGTTGAGGTAAGAAGCTTGGATTGATTTCTTTTTCGTTCTGTTCGAGTTTAAAATATTGGAAGTAGTTCTGTTGATTGGTTGTGGTTAAGTTATGTTCGATTTTAGTTGGGGGGTTCTATTTTTGTGAGTGGTTCGGTTGAATAAGGAAAAACAGAGGGGTTGAAGTATTATTTTCGGTTGAATCTGTTTGGGGGAAAAGGGTTGATGTTTAAGTTAGTTTTGATTCGAATTAAATTGTTGTTCATGTTAAAATTGATTAGGTGTTGTTTCGGATGAATTTTGAATCGAATCGAGTGGAAAAAGGGGGTTTAAATTCGGAAATATGCGTGTTTGGACCCCGAGAAAATTTGGAAATTTTCTAGATTTTCCTAGGAAACAAACACCCCTGGAAACCGGCCCAGTGATGAACCAGACCGATCGACTCACCTGAACTGGTCCAAGCCTGAACCGGCCCAAGCCTAAAACGTGACCCGTCCGACCCGAACCCAGACCCGACCCGACCACACGACCTGACCTTACCGCCCGACTCGACCCGATCTCCAACCTGGCTGACGTCATCGCTGACGTCATCTACTGACGTCAGCGTTGACTGATGACATCACTACTGACGTTAGCGTTGATCAATGCTAATGTTAGCAGTTGACTTTTTCGATCCAGACCCATTTTATGTTTTTTGACGTCCTGAATCCAATGACGCTATCCGTTTTTCGAAATTCAAACCCGAAGTGTCATTTTGGGGGGTTTTATATTCGATAAGTTATCTGAAAATTTATCTGTAAAGGTTTCTAAATAAGTTTCTGTTTGCTTCAGGTGACGAGGATTCCGACTTTGAGCAGTTGCCTCCTCCTCCTCCTATACGAGGATCGATACATCCACATTCGGGATCCTCACGTGAGTAAAGAATTATTTCTGTTTAGTTATTTTTCGGTATTGTGGCATAGTAGGATGTCTAATATATTCCTGTTAGTTGTAGACTCTACTCCTGCTCAGCCTGGTGGTAGAGCCGAGTCCAGTAGACGTCAGGGTCGTCGTTGAGTCTTCTGATATAGGTGTGTTCTCTCCTATCCATCCTGTAAATCTGTATTTTGTATATTCGATTTCTGTTATCCGTATGATCATGCATCATTCTGTTATACCGTTTCTGATTCTGTTATCTGTCATGCTTGCCTCCTGTTAGATTATAAGGCATGCATTCTGATTCTAAGTGCTAAAGCCATGTATTCTGCTTCTGCACTGCTCTTGCATACTATTGTATGCTTCTTGCTTCTCCAAATTACCAGATTTTCCCACATAAATGTGAGATAACCACTAGATGACTTTCTTTCAGTAAGTTCTCCTGCTCAACTGGAGTCTGTGTAGACTTTAACAGATCTGTCTTCTGATATTTTAAAGAACAAGTTGTGACTTAAAGATCCATTTAAATACCTCAAAATACTGTGTGCTGCATCAAAGTATTCTTCTCTCGGGTCTGTCATATGTTGGCTAATGATGTTGACAGGGTAAGCTATGTCAGGTCTAGTTAAGAACAAATAAATTAGCTTCCCTACCAGTCTTTCATAACTTTCTTTGTTTTCTCGATCACTCTTTTTTCGGTAGGTTTACAACCTAACATACCAACTTTACTTAATAATCCAACACATATTTCCTTTGTCCCTTGATCTTGCAACTTCCATGCCCAAGAAGTACTTGAGTTGCCCTGGGTCTTTTGTTTCAAATTCATCATTCAGCAAACTTTTCAACTTATCAATCTCGTTACAATCATCTTCTGTAATCATAATGTCATTTACATAAACAATTAACATAACTCTTTTCTATTTAGAAGTCACCTTAATGAAAAGTATGTGATCTGCTTGACACTGTTTATAGCGATAACCTTAGTGATTATTCCAACCCATAAAGTGATTTCTCAAGTTTGCGCACCTTTTGAGCTCCCAAGCCATCTTTCATTCTAGGAGGCATCTTCATGTATACATCTTCTTCTAGCCGACCATTTAGGAATATATTTTTTATATCCAGTTGGTGAAGATCCCAATCTTTATTCATGGGTAGGCTGAGTAGAACATGAACAATATTGAGCTTTGCTACATGTGCAAATGTTTCCTTGTAATATATCCCATATGTTTGAGTGAAGCGCTACAAGCCTTGCTTTGTACCTTTGAATGCTACCATCCGAGTTATACTTAATGGCAAACACCCATTTATTGCCATCAAGTTTCTTTCCTTGTGATAAACCGGCCACAATCCATGTACCATTCTTTTGTAGTGCCTCTATTTTTTCTTCAACTGCTTTCATCCACTTTGATTTTGCAAAGCTTTCTCAATTGTTGTTGGAGTTCTTTTTTTGCTATCTAAGCTTGTTGTATATGCTTTAAATGAAAGCATAAGATGTCCATAAGCAATAAATCTCTCTCTATTGGATGCTTAGTACATTGTCACGTCCTTTCTTTTAGTAATGGCAGATCATCAATATCGAGAGAAAGAACAAAAAATTCTTTACTTTATACTTTCTGGACTCGGTTCCAATTCTCGGCAAGTTCCAAACTACATAATGGCCTCAGGAATAGCTTTCTTTCTCCTAATATAAACTATAAGGTTTTCGGTAAGAGATGTAACAGATGTTTGAACACCTGAATTTCTGGGAGTTTCGGGTTCAGGTTCAAGAGGTAATTTATTTTTAGAGTCTGCAGGAGATGTAAGATGCTGGATTTTTAGAGGCTGCATGGGTTGATCCTGATACTGGAATAACTAGATTTTTAGGATCTGAAAATGGCAAATTGTCAAAAGGAACTATAGGGGAAGTATTAAAGGTTAAGTGGAAGATATGAGGGGGTAACAACTGATCATAATTCGAAAATTGTGAAGGTTAGACTTGGGATATCCCAAGTCTCCCCTGATGACAAGGAAATAAAATACCAGAGGTACTGCCTTTGTTCATGTACACCAAAATACCAAAGGTAAATTGGATCCTAGATCCATCAAATGTTTGTTCTTACGCTAAAAAGGCTATAAATGCTATTCATCATCCACAAAAAGGATATGTATCATCACATTCTTTAAAGATACACCTTATTTTTTCGGAGAATCTTAAGTTCATCTTGTCTAAATTTCCAGTACTCCTATACAACTTTTTCTGTCATTACCTATTACTATTGTTCCTCAACCAATTGTCCTACTATCGAATGATAGTGATAGGAAAGACCTAAATGAATCTGCCAAGTTACGTTAGTCTTTTCACTTCAAAAAATCTACCTAGAATGACCTTGAAATCTTAACACCTCAACTTAAGGTTTACTCCAGAAGAAAGAAAGCTGTTGTAGAAGGAATCACTTTCTTTAAAGATACACCTTATTTTTCCGGAGAATCTTAAGGAATTTCAACCTGTCTAAATATTCACTACTCCTTTACAACCTATTCTGTCATTACCTATTACTATTGTTCCTCAACCAACTGGCCTACTATCGAATGATGGTGATGGAAAAGACCTAAATGAATCTGCCAAGTTACGTTCTCCATTATCTCAACAACTAAGTCCATATAAAAGTCCTTTCACTTCGATTTCTGTTGCTGAAACAGGAGGTAGTCAAGGGTTCCAAAAGTCCGTCACTGTGGACCTTGATGACTTTCCTATCCCCATTAGGAAATGGGAAAGAAAATGTATTGCACATCCCATAAACAAATATAAAAGTCCTTTCACTTTGATTTCTGTTGCTGAAACAGGAGGTAATCAAGGGTTCCAAAAGTCCGTCACTGTGGACTTTAATGACTTTCTATCCCCATTAGAAAAGGGGAAAGAAAATGTATTGCACATCCCATAAACAAATATGTTGCATATGAAAATTTCAGAGCCTTCATTCTTAGTATTAATAAGAAGATACCGAGAAATGTGACACAATTCCGGATGATATAATTGCCACTAACAGCAATGAAGAAGAAATAGAGAGACTAAAGATGGATCGGACGTAGCAAGAGAGTTTGAAACTGAAGATCTAGGGATCATGAGATATTTTTTGGGCATAGAAGTTATCCAAGGAAGGATTGGTGATCAATCAGCGCAAATATGTGTTAGATCTTTTTGTCGAAAGCAGGAATGATTGGTTGCAAGCCAATTGAAACTCTAATGAAACCAGGATTGAAATTTTGCAAAGAAGAGGTTGGAAATCCAACAAACAAAGAAACATGTTAAAGGTTAGTTGATAAATTAATCTATCTTTTACTCACTCGACCAGATATTGCATACTCAGTTAGCATTGTCAGCCAACATTTGAGTGATCTCAGGAAGAACATATGGAAGCTGTGAACAGAATTTTGAGGTTCTTGAAATTTACACCAGGGGTTGGACTTATCTTCAAAAAGAGTCAAGTGTAAAGGTTTACACAGATGCTAGTTGGGCAAGTGAATTAATAGATAGAAGGCTCATTAGTTTGTCATGGATACACTAAAATGATGTTACATAAGGTGTAGATGCAATAAAATAGTTTCTTCGAGATTAAATCCCATTAAAAATCCACATGCTCCTTGCAGTGTCAAAGCAAGTTCGGGAATTGCTTACAGAAGTTCATAGTTTCCTTCACATATCCTTCGGGGCATGGATCTTGGTTGACTTCATTGTTGCTTCGAGTTTCAATACTCGGGCTAAGTATATTTTTCTTTTTCGTTTTTAGGGAATAATGAAAACTCTAGTCTTTCAAGAAATCCGTGAAGATAAAATTGTTGTCTAACAAAGAGTCTTTGGCTCCTGTGACATAGCACATGAAATATCCTTCACCATGGTTAGATTCTTATTAGTTGCTGTGCACATCATTTTTCGTGAGTACCCTTTGCCTGAAAGTCCCATGTTCAAAAGTTAATGAAATTCGTGTGGGACTAATGCACGTATTAGGCACTCACATGGACATGGTTGTGAATAAGCGATAGTTTTTGAGTTTTTGTCCATTGAATCTGAGTTTATAAACTCTTTTATAGACTTTTAAGAGTAAGAATTTTTAGTTAAATTAGGAGTCTAAGATACATTAAACTTTTAATTTTAAACTCTTAAAGTAGTTGACTCTTAATAAAATTATTTACTAGAATCTAATTAAAACACATCTTACTCTGTAAGATAAACTCTTGGATAACTAACAATAAATCTCGGATAAACGAACAATGGTTGTGAATAAACGATAGTTTTTGAGTTTCTGTCCATTGAAACTGAGTTTATAAACTCTTTTATAGACTTTTAATAGTAAGAATTTTTAGTTAAATTAGGAGTCTAAGATACATTAAACTTTTAATTTTAAACTGTAGTTGACTCTTAATAAAATTATTTACTAGAATCTAATTAAAACACATCTTACTCTATAAGATAAACTCTTGGATAACTAACAATAAATCTCGGATGAACGAACAATGGTCACACGAATTATGCCTCTTTTCTAGAGAGAAGAATATGAAAGTGTACAATGTGCATTATGATACATCCTCCATTTCTTTCTTTCTTTTTTTTTTTTTGAAGTATTACTTCCCCAAGGTAGATCCTGTTTTCTGTACCATGGCGACTGGATGGATGCATATCCAGGCCTTCGAGCCTGTTGAATTTCATCTTCATGTCCATGGTTAACATTGCGGCGAAGATGCTTGTCTCGGTGGCGTCTAGCTCTAAAGCTGAGAACACAAAGAAGTGGAAGCTAACAGATCAACTGAGGTTCATAATGGTCATGATAATAACTTGGGTGATGTTGTGGACCCTTAGGCTTTTGATGGATCTCTTCCCTAGCTCTCTGAGTTCCTCTCCGCATTATCTCCTCGGTGGCTTGTCGTCCGTCGGGCCATTGCAGATAGCTCTAGGGGTGTTTAAAATTATTCGATCCTATTGACCCGACTCGATGACCTGATGACTCGAAATAAGAATATCGGGTAATTCTCGAAAAAAATTATCCGACCGGGCCGGATACCTGACCCGAAAATTAGTGGTTCGGGTTTGGGTTGGAAATTTTGAATTTTCGGGTGCCCGACCCGATTAGTTTTATTATATATATTTTTAGTTTTAAATTATATTTTTATGTTAGATTTTTTTAATATTTAAACTTAAAATTAAACTTAAATCTCTAAATTAGTTTTATGTTTGTATTATATATTTTTAGGTTTTAAAAATTTTAAATATATTTTTATTAATTTACTAATACCAAATGAAAAAATAGGATTAATACTTTCAACATCATTTTAGTGATAAAATTTAATAAATATAGATGTATATATAAATTCAAATATTTTAAAATTAACTTAAAATCTCTCGTTTTTATGTTTGGTTATGTATTATAAATTTTTAAAACTTATATGTTTGATATATAATTTTTTTTTAATTTTAAAATAAAAAATAAAAAATTATAAATCGAGTATCCGGTAACAAATACACAATTTAAATGGGTCGGGACACGGGTCATTTTTTTATGACCCAAAGGAACCGGGTACCCGGTAATGAATACCCCTGGATAGCTCTATATTCTTCAGGAGTCGGAGTAGAGGCATTGTCCGTCTTCTGGTTGGATGAAGGATTAAATTGATAGGTGGGTTAATTTTTAAAATAGGGTCAAAATAAGTGTAAAATTTGGGTCTAATTATATGATTATAATAATTTATGTTAACTGTCACGTTATCAATCATTAATTTTTTAACAAACTGGATTAATTTGTTATAATTTTTAAGTCATTGGACCAATTTATAACTTTTGATAGTTAAGGGATGCAAAAGATAATTAGGGTATATTTGGGGACCATTTATGTAATTTATCCTTATTTATTATATTGTATGATTTGATTGTAATTTAAACGATTTTCATTAATTATGTAAGATATATTTCATGTGTAATAATATTTTTATATATCAATATATAAGATAAAAATTTGAGGGACTCGTCTCAAACTTAAAAATAAATCTTATAATTATTAAAAAAATTTGAGTTATTCAAATTTTCGTTTTACAACTTAAGTTTTATTTGAAATTGTTTTGAGTTATTTGAGTTCATGAAATTTAATATCAAATCAAAAACGTGTTGAATATTTTTGTCTCGAGTCAAGTTATTCGTTTTTTTTAATCGAGTTTTGCTTATCCTACCCACTCATAAAATTTTTTATTATTTTTGTTTTGTATATTTCTTTAAGTGAATTTGTCACTTTAAGGGTCAGGCTGCCCTAGAGTGGGCCACAAGGGCAACTATCATAAATTCATCTTAATTAAGATAATTATAAATATTTAATTTTAATGATAATCTATTTTATAAAAATATTTATTATTAAAATTTAATTTTTTAATATTTGTTATTAAAGTTTTATAATTAAAACTTAACTTATAAAATTTTATTATTAGGGGTCTATTTTTTAATATTTATTAGTAGATTGACTTTTAAAAAAATTAATATTTTTTTATCGGTCTAATTTTTTATAATATTTATTATTAAAGATCTAATCTTAAAATACAAAATTTTTAATATTTATTATTAATTTTTTATTTTTTCACAATATTGTTATTATGACCCAATCTTTCTTAATATTTTTTAATAGGAACATAATACTAAATTTGTTTTTTCCCATTACTTGTTATAAGAGTTCAGATTTTTTTTTCAAATATACTTATTATTTTGAGTATATTCTTAAAATTTATTTTTTATACTTAAGTAATGCTCTAATGAGTATCGATATTGTTATTAAGTATTAATATTAAAATTAAATTTGATGTTCTAAGTTATTTTTTAATATCGATATTTAATAATCCAATACTGATACTAAAAACTCGAAAAATTATTTTAAATCGAACCTTAAATCATCAACCCAAAAAACTACTTGAAACCAAAGGTAAAAACTAGAGGAAGAGACGAGATAATTAATTAGAATCGATCTATATTATATTTGACTATAATGAATGAATCTTTGAATAAAAACTTTTTATATACATAAAAATAGTTTCGATAACATAGGTATTCGATATCAAATGAAAGGTTAAAAGCCTAAAATAATAAAAATATTAGTTAAACCTTCCATCGTACCCCACGAAGGGTGGAGAAGAAATCCACATGGGAAAAAATTGGTTAAATCACCATAAGGTCCTCACAAGTCTAAAATTGTTTTTTATAACATCTCCCATCACATTCACACTTGGGAGTTAGGCCATAGCTATGGGTATACAATTAGCTCAATCCAAAATAGCTATTGTCGTGTCACATTCTAAATTAGCTCAAACTTAAAATCTAACTAACATCGTAAATTTAATATTATAAAAAGACTTGGATTTTAACTCTTGTTTGTGCAGTGTATGTACAGGTTGTCAAAGAATTAAGAAAATTGTGAATATATATTATCGTTAATCACACTAATATATTTAACTATATGTTGAACTGAATCGATTTCTTGATTTAATTAGTTTAACAGGTTAAATTGAATCGGCAATAATATAAAAATGTATTCATTTTTCAATGTATATCATTACGTTTAATATTTGATATATCAAATACACTATTTAATGATCAAATTGATTGATCGCATGAGTGATAAAAATATAAGTAACTTAAAATTTTAATGATTAAGTTTAAATTTTTTAAAGTTTAGTGATCAAAATAAGAGTAAGCAAAGAGTTCAGTGGTGACTTTTGTAATTTATCCTAAAACTCATCTTCCGATCTAAATTTGAGTCCCTCCCCCAGTTTTTTTTAAAGCTTTGGGATCACTCCCCAAGTTTTTGTTTAAGTTTACTATTAATTGTTGACCTCGTAGCTATAAAAAAGGAAATAATTTTTTAATCCATCAAGTTTATAGTTGTTATCAATTTGACCTTTATTTTTTTTTGATAAGTAATATTTTTATTATTCAAGAACTTTAAGTTTATATCGATATTGTATAATCAATTAACTAATAAATAGACCATTACTAAAAATTAAGATACTCTGATATGAATCTACCTCAAGTCGTCCTTGAATATTATGCTTGATTTGTGATTAATATCGGTAAGAAGCAATTTAATTTTTAATTTTAAAAATAAATAAAAATTTTATCATTAATTGAACTATACAATTTTCAATCATCCATATTTACATTATTTATAAGTTATTTTAATTTTTTTAAAATAATTTTTTAAATTATTTTTAATTTAAAAATAAAAAATATTAAATCAAAAACCTAAAACCTTAAATTCAAAGGCTAAAAATACTAAACACTAAATCATAAACTCTACACCCTAAGACAATAAAACCCTAAAATAAAATTTGAAACTTTAAAAGTATAAACCCTAAACTTAAAGCCCAAAATTAGTTTAAGATTTATGATTCTAGAGTTTTAGGTTTAGGGGTTTTGATTATTTTAGGGTTTAAATTTAGTGTTCATGGTTTATTTTAGGGTTTATATTTTAGGGTTTGAAGTTTAATGATTAGTAATTTAGGTTTTGGATTTTGGTTTCGGGATAAGAGTTTAGGATTTTTTATTTTTTAAAATTAATTTAAATTAGTATTTTATTCAATTATTTAAAAAATAAAATAAAAATATATAGAAAGTAATTTAATATGAAAAAATTATTTTAAATATTTTATAATTGTATGTTAAGTCCTTAAGGATTTTAATCTTTATTAATTAATTTAATAATATTCAAAAATATTCATCAATAACGGTGTTTAACGGTACTCACACCCATCTAGAATTTTTCCTATCCTGACACGAATCAAAACAACAAATCCCCGTTTTTTTGTATTAAAAAATCTTACATCCAACGGTTTAACTGTCTGTGTGTTTGTCGCAATTGTCTTAACGTAATGGCAATTCAAGCCAAGCCTCCAGCTCTCTTTTCTCATCAGTTTCAATGCTCCTTTTTGTTCTCCTACTTCTTCTCTGCCACTTTTCAGTGGTGGGTCTTTCCGGTTCAGGGCTCAACGTCATGGTAGAAAGCCGCTCCGTCTCAGTCTTAGTGCCAGCAGATCAAAGGCTAACGAGCCACAAGATGTAACATTTCCTTTTTCCACTCTCTGAGCCGATTCAAACCAACAATTTGTGTGGATTTTCTGCAGGATTATCTGATTGATGCTCCTGTTTCCGCTGGTGATGGGTTTTCTTTTAGTGGGGGTACGTTCATATTTGAGTAAAATTGTATTTTCCCTTTAAAATGGAATGCATCAGTCTAGGACTTAATGTGTTTGTTTTTTACAGGAAAATATTCAGATGAGCCAAGCCCTTCTGATGAATGGTTTAAGCAAGGAAAATTTGTGAGTAATGCATGCCTACTGCTTGGGTTTTAGCTCAAGAGAACCTAGATTATGTCTTGGATGTCTTTGTTTCACTCTGTTTTCTTTTGGACAGGTTAAAGCTTATCCAGTGGGTGGCTCTGGTGAGAAAGCTAAAGATCCAATTTTTGGACTAACCATGGGAGCTGGTTCTCAAGCTTCAGCTAAAGAACCTGCATTTTGAAAGTTTTGACTAACAAAATGGAGGATTTGGGTATAGTTTTTTCTGAATTTTCTTTCAAAAATTACTTCTGCATTTCATCCAAAAAGCTTTAAACAAATCTAAGTGAGTGATGACAGTTTTCCTGCTGCTATCCTAAATCCTACCTCTCTTGTTTAACAGGTTTCGGATTTTCTGATAAGCCTCAACCTACATATGGATTTGACTACACACTGGGTGGTAGGCGCTTTGCTTTGCATGCCTGGCAATTGAATCTAGTTTCACTGAACTTGATTAACACTATGATTTGGAGGAGATTTCTCGCAAAATATTTAGTGCCCATTTCGGCCAACTCTCCATCATCTTTCTTTGGCTGAGCGGGATGTATTTCCACGGTGCTCGTTTTTCCAATTATGAAGCATGGCTCAGCGATCCTACTCACATTGGACCGAGCGCCCAGGTGGTTTGGCCAATAGTGGGCCAAGAAATCTTGAATGGTGATGTGGGTGGGGGTTTCCGAGGAATACAAATAACCTCTGGTTTTTTCAGATTTGGCGAGCATCTGGAATAACTAGTGAATTACAATAAAAGTGAAAGAAACGATGAATAATGCTTGTCAACCTTTCCTCAATATATATTTCTTGCGGAATATGTCTCAGCATTGGAGTCCTTTGTCAATGAAGTTGCTGCCAATAAAGTTTCACTGCTTGTCCAAGATCTCTAATTCAGTGAATGATCATATATGTCTCAGAATATATCTATTTGTGAAGATCTCTAATTCAGTGAATGATTGCTTTGTAACCTGTGGAACAAAATCAATCTCTGAATTTGCCAAGACATCTGGCTATAAATATCTATCCAGTGAAGTGAGCTTCGAAATTGCATGAGCCATGAAGAGATCAACTTAAGGCTTACCTCAGATCTTCACCGGAAGGTGCCTGTCACTAAAAATAATAGCAGACATAAGGACTTGGATCACCAGTCTTAGCCGAGAATGAGAACAAAACCTGAGATTCAGGTGGAGCATGTTGGTTTGTGATATAGATCTGAACTGTGTTGGATTAGTATATTGAAAATGGTACAGATTGAACTTAGTCGATTATCAACCCTGACTGTGGTTTTGTTGGAAAAACAGTAGTTTGTGGCCATCTTTAGAGCATATTTTAAACAAGTAAAGATAAGGTTTTGAATAAGGAAACGATTAATTTCTATTTTACGCCGTGAGATATTTACAATGGTAACTCATACGCTCAAAATCGTTGAGTGGTGAATGAGAAATTGATGCTCAAAGTAAGAAGGTCAAGAACAGAAAAGGAAGTAAAACCCCTTATATCCCACATTGGTAGGATAAATGGAGTGGGAGTTGTTTACATATAATTACCCATAAAAGGGTCTTTGAATGATTCTAATTGATTTTGTGCCTCGCGTGAAGGTGAGTGTAAATCCAATTCCATTTGGGTTGGGTCGCACAATGCGAATATTTGAGCTTTTTTGAGGTTGCGAATATTTTACCCGTTATGTATATTTTTCCTTAATTTATTTTTTAGAAAATATCCAGAAAAGAGTTTTAATTCAGATAAAATTCGAATTAAAAGCAGTTGAAACTGTTCTGGATAGTGGAGAGATAATAACTAATTTTAGTATTTAATTTGAATTTAATTAATTTTAATTATTGGATAATTAAGTATTATCTGGATTTTTCGAATTCTGGATAGTGGAGAGATAATAACTAATTTTAGTATTTAATTTGAATTTAATTAATTTTAATTATTGGATAATTAAGTATTATCTGGATTTTTCGAATTTTAAAATTCGGAAAAACTGATCACTGTTGTCCTAACAATCCACTATAATATGAGATGTTTTTCTTTGTTTTACTCATTCCTCGAATCGTTTTTTCTTCTCTGATTTTCTCTCGGTGATCGGCAAAGGCAAGTTCAGTTCGAGAACTTAGTGTTAGTGTTGAAGTTCTTCTTGTTGTTGTATCTTGGGAGACAGACTACCAAACAACTCGGCACTCTCGGAGTGACAGAAAATATGTCTTAAGGAAACTGCTTCCGGCAGGCCTCAACTACATTTTGTTTTACAATTAAAATTCGGTTTGAATTTTTTCTGGTATACTTTCCGATTTACGATTTAGATTGTTTTTAGAAAACTGAAGGCTTGGGTTGAGCATGCTGACTTCTGAAATATATAATCTTTGTTATTCAAATTTGGATGTGAGTGTTAGATATGAGTATGTAGGCCGTTTTCTAAAATGTTTTTTCGGTGTATTTGGAGGGACCAATGTTCCATTATCCGGCTTCGTTTCTTTCTTTCTGGTGTCTTTATTACATCGACAATGCAGTGATATTTTCCGCGATGTGTTCCGATGACAATACCGTGCATTTTGTGACCCAGAAGGGACATGCAGGCAAAGATGTTTGGAATTGCTGACTTCGTCGTCGTTCTTAGTGCTTTATGTTTCTCTTCCACTTGAGTCTATTTCTTTCTTCTCATGTATCTTCCTTTGAATAAAGGCTTATTATTAGTATATTTTACGTGTCGTTGTATTGCATGTATATGTGTTTTTTATATACGTAGTGTATTTATTGTTTATGAATGTTGTGGTGTTGTGCATTGTTGTATGTACCTATCTATGTATGTCTATTGTATATTCGGATTGTCCTAAATTTAGTTGTGTCTAAATTCGGATATTTTAGATTTGAGTCGATTAATTTAGTAGGATTGTTCTAACTTTTATGACAAATTATTGAACTTTACTCTTAAATCTATTTAGTTGTGTCTAAATTAATGTTGTGGTGTTTTTATATTATTATATTACATATGTCTTAATTATGTATCGCATGGTGTGTATGTTATATTATTATATTGCATGTTTCACGAGCGGATCGTTCGTTTACCCATTGGCTATTCTGGAACCTTATTTTTTAAAATTCTTGATTTTATGGTGTTCGATCTACCAAAATGGTCGGTAGCGACTTTAATTTTTCAAAAAAAATATTTTTAAATCAAAAAATCTTGTATGAAAGACATTATTTTTTAAAACGACAGATCAAGAAATGTTTTCCACCATTTTAACAAATTGCAGTGTGTTCTAGATCACTATAATTGTCATTAAAATATAATGAAAATGTTATGTGATAGTTAACAAAACTTTGTATAATTATACATTTGATGACAATCAAATGAGAAATAATTAAAAACGTTTACTAAGAATTTCTCAAAATTACCCGCAAATATTGGGAATTGAGTGGGGAATTCAAAAATGTCCTTATCCTACCTTATTGTCACTTGTATTTTATGAGAATTCTCGCATTATATTCGTTAATATTTTACGAAATTTTAAAATATATACTTATCTCATACAATTTTAAAGATTTAATATTAGATATTTATTCTAATAAATTAAAATTTAAATATTCACAAATATAATAAATATACGATTTGTAAACTAAAATTGATAATGTATTTTGATCAAAAACCAATATGTATAATCATAATATACGTTGAGTACAAGTGGTGTTATATTATCCAATTTTTAGTAAATAATGAAAAATGTTATTTAAAAATAATATCTTTTTAAGGATGTTTAATGAGTTAATCAGTTTGTGACCTGTTTGAATTCGACTCTGTTAAAATTTAATAAATATTTGATTTAAGTTAACTCGACTCGAGGCCCTAACGAGTTAAAACGAGTAAAATTAATTTATTTCAATAAGTTCACAGGCAACTCGTTAATTTTTAAAATATTTTTAGTAAATTTTTAAAATTACTTTGTGATTATTATTTTAATTTTAATATATTAGTTAGCGTATTTATAGATTGTTACTTTAAAAACATTTAAAAGTATTTTATACACTTTTTTGATATTATTAAATACCTCTAATCCTTTTACTTTTAATTAAAAAAATAAGATAAGTTTTTTAGTACTAAGTTTAACGAGGAAAGAATTAAGACAATAAATCAAGTTAAAAAATGAATCTTTTAATGAGCACGATTCGAACACAAACGTAACGAGTTTTTTTTATATAAAAAGGAATGCAACTACGAGTCTCGTTTCAAACGTAACGAGTTTAATGAACAAGTGAAGCAATAATTTTGTGTAAAAATTGGATTATTTTCCAACATTCTTGGCCATTAAAATTCAACTCCACGCTCCGTTCTCACCACGTGTCCTTCACATCGACACTCTCAAACCCAAGAAAATGAAAAATTATACAGTGAATCCTGTTCACCACGTCCAAGCAATCAGGACCGTTGATTTTAAAATTTTTTTAAGTGAATCATCGTCTCTTTCTTACATGGACTTAGTGGATAGATAGTTATTAGGTGGTTATTTAAAGATCAACGGTCCTGATTGCTTGGACCATAGATAACGTGGTGAACATAGTTCACCGTATAATCTCTCTGAGAAAATAGGCGTTCAAATTTTAACGTCGACACGTCAGTGCCACGCGTCCTAAAATTGGGATGTGGTAGTGCCCAGTGAAAGATCTATGTTTCTCCACGTGTCAACACCAACCCCATCGGATCCACTACCTGAGTTCCCAGACCCAGTCGGATTTCAAAACCCATCCCTGATCTTTCTTCATGCTTTCATTTCTCAAGATATTAATCTTCTTTCTTTCGTTTTGCAACGGCTCATTCACGCGTATATGCTGGCAGAATTATAGCCGTTAAAGAAAGGGAGCCTTCCAACGGAGGGGATATATACCGGTAGGGAAGAAGAAAAGAGTCGACTATCTCTGCTTTTCTCCTCTTCCTCTCATGATTTTTCTCTCTTCTTATTACTTTTCCGATCAGTTGTTTAGGGTGGAAATAGGTTGGAATTTCTTCTTTTTTCTCAAGAAATGTATACTACTTCCCACTATTTTCACCATAGATCACTTCTTTATGCAGACGTTTGTGGGGAGTAAGTGCTTCATGCTTCATTATAGGGTTTTAGTAGGGATTAAGCTTTTAATTGCTTCAAAATTTTCTTGATTTTCGCAGGAAAATACACAGTTCGGTGCAAAAGACTCCGGTGACTAGGGCACTGGATCTAACCGTGGCGAAGCCGCCGTTCGCCGGAACGGGCTCATCCTCGTGTTTCATCTTAAATCGGAAAGACAACTCGGAGATAGATTTATCGGGACGGTTTCTTTCCTTTTCTTTCTTTCTTTTCTTTAATTTCTTCAGAATTTTCTTTTGATTTTCGCAGGAAAATACACAGTTTGGTGCAAAAGACTCCGGTGACTAGGGCAGTGGATCTAAACGTGACGAAGCCGCCGTTCGCCGGAACGGGCTCATCCTCGTGTTTCATTTTAAATCGGAAAGACAACTCGGAGATAGATTTATCGGGACGATTTCTTTTCTTTTCTTTCTTTCTTTGGCCGCCAACTTCATACCCCCAGCATCACCTTTGGCCGCCAAGAGAAATACATCTAGAATGTAGCATCAGCAAATGAAATAGAAAACAACTCTGAAACCATGTTGGTACCAACAACAAACAGAAAAACCTTTTGGAACCGTGATGTTGTTCCATTGCTGTCAAATCTCCAACAACTAATGCTCTCCATTTTTTCAGCCTAAAACTCGAGTATCCATCGCCATTCCACGGGTCTGCTTCCAGATTCAACAACGGTACGATCACGAATAGTTCTTTTTTCGTTTAATTTCTTTCTTTCTTTAAATATTCTCTAAATCTGAAAGGAAAGTTATCAATTACAGATAATTTATTCGAAAACCTAGAAAATTCTTACTTGGATGATACATGTACAATGATTGATGATTCTTGTGATTTTCCTGGCAAGAATTTGCTGTTTCTTTTGCAAAAAGTTCTGAAGCAGAGCGACGTGGGAAATCTAGGAAGAATAGTGTTGCCAAAGGGACGATATTTACATTTTATGGATGATAAGTCGAGTCTTTTTCTTTTGAATACTGATCTTTAGCATTTCTTTTGTTGTTGTTTTTTTAAATCGAAACCAGAAAGAAGCTGAAACCCATCTTCCGGAGTTAGAAGCAAGAGATGGGATCTCCATAGCCAGGGAAGACATTGGACCATCTCGAGTTTGGAACATGCGCTATAGGTATTGTAAAATTTAGCTTTGCTAATGCTGTTTTTGATAACCTGTCGTTTTCCTTGCACAACATTAGTTCTAAATCACCTTTCTCTTTCCTGTCTTTGTTTTTTTTTCATCTTTATGGATTTTTAGATTCTGGCCAAACAATAAAAGCAGTATGTATCTTCTCGAAAATACAGGTGCATGTGCTTCCACCATATTAGCCTAGTATTTTTTCAGAAACAAATTCTTGTATTTATCATATTTAACATACTATTGCTAGTGGAAATCAGGTAAAACCTTTACTCATGGAAAGCTTGTTGTTGTTTCTGCAGATCTAGAGGCCTCAAGCAAAGGAGTATTTTGCGAACTCCTTATCCATCATGTATGTCGAACTGTCGTCATTTGAAGCAACACCCTTGAAAATTTAAATCAAAGCCAGCATTTCTTAAAAAAAAAAAAAGGAAAGATTAAAATGGTAGTGTTTAAGAGTCATTCCACTTTGACTTGATTCGATAAAATTTTTGTTGTTGTAGTTTAACATGCATGCTGAAACGAGTGTGTTTCATATGCAATTCTCTGGTATAACATTTAATGACAGAGTAATGATTACATTTAACAAGAATCTAATAAATATAACTCTAAAAATTAAGAGGAATGAGAGTTAATTACTACTATTAATTGTCAATTTTGACTCCTAACTTGTAGTTTGGAGAGCTTAATATACATTTGATATCCAGTGATCCTTCCTTGTCAGGTATTCATTAGAATTTGTTTACCTAAAACTAAGTATTTTTCCCCATATTGACAAATTTCTCAACTGTCATGTGGGCCCTATTCTGATTCATATACTCCACAATTGATGACCAATATGCAGTGAATGTATGGAACTACCTTGCGGGGGGTTAGGGATTGTCGAAGTAACTTGATCTTTAGTATATCTGCATTTCTTGTTTTTCTAGATCTAGAGTCTATACCATCATGTGTGTTGTCATGGTTACAATAAAATGATGTTACATAAGGTTCAGATGCAATAAATAATTTCTTCGGGATTAAAACCCAACAAAATCCACTTGCTCCTTGCTGTATCAAAGAAAGTTGTTCGGGAACTTCTGCTTACAGAAGTTTCCTTCACATATCCTTTTTGGGCATGGATCTTGGTTAACTTCATTGTTGCTTTAAGTTTCGGTACTCGGGCTTAGTGTATTTTTCTTTCATTTGTAGGGAATAACGCAAACTCTAGTCTTGCGAGAAATCCGTGAAGATGGAGCTGCGAAACTGCTGTCTGCCATGGAGACTTTGTCTGCCTGTGACAGCAATATTTGTTCATGACAAGTAAATCACTGGTGTGATTATTTTCAGTTATGTGATCATAATGAAGCAAAAGGTTGTTATCACATGGGCTTGGAAAGTAATTATCATGTCAAATAAAGATAAATTATTTTTTATTCCATGTTTGATTTTTTTTTATAAAACTTCATTTAGAGATGCATTTGTGAGTGTATTTTGTTTCTTTTGCTGAGTGTTGTGTTATCATTGTCTTGCCTTTGCAGTTGATGATGGGTCTTCATGGAAGATAAAGACTGAATTGCTCGTGGATGTCGTTGGTCATGTTGAAGACACTGCTTATGAGGTGCCTTGTCTCATTGTTTCTGCTAAAGATGATTTGGATTCCATTCCAATGGCAATACAGGTTTCAACTAGGGTATTTTACTCTTTTTTTTAAATAACGTTCTTGCGTTTTTAAATGAATAAGTAGAATGTCTTAGGGCCTTATAAAATGTGGAACTCTTTTCTTCATTTCATTTAACACTCGGTAATATTGGACAATACTGAAAAAATAAGTAAAATATGACATGCCACAATACAAAAATGTCTCAAATTTTGTATAACATGAATTATTAACGTACCAGAATTTATATTATATGATTTCAACACAGAAAAATGCACGAAAAGATGTACTATGTATGTTCATGTCCTTTAATTAGATAATTATAGAATTAGTCCTTCATAGTTCTCATTTTGAAGAACTGGACTGAAAAATGCACTGTGTTACGAACTTTGCGTCTGTAGGTCAGCCAGGATATGGGTATAGATGCACCTGTACCTATCAACTCAAAATTGAAGCTTTGTGAATTCTGCCGAACATCCTCATTTAAGCATTCCTTAAACTGAAGGCTGGCAGAAGTCGGAAACAGTAACATCGGCTCATAAACAGATCTCTCATTTGTCTCAGGTACAGTTATAGTCTGGCATTCTGCCACTGTTTCATTCTCAATGCAGTTGAATTATTCTTCACCGTGGTTAGATTCTTATTAGTTGTTGGGCTCATCGTTTTTCATAAATACCCTTTGTCTGAAATTCTCATGTCCAAATGTTACTTCAAAGAATATTCTAAGACATATTCGTGTTGGACTAATACCCTTATTAGGTACTCACACAAGCATATGGTCACCCCAGCATCCGTGTAAAATAGGTCTGAGGCAAACAATATTATGTTCAAAACTCCTAGGTATAACGGATATTGTTTCTTCCAATCCTCTACTACTTACACTATTACTATTCTGGTTTAGTGTTAATACAAGTGTTATGAAGCCTATTTCCCTCTTG
Organism: Abelmoschus esculentus; assembly: GCA_035048815.1. NCBI lineage: Eukaryota > Viridiplantae > Streptophyta > Magnoliopsida > Malvales > Malvaceae > Abelmoschus > Abelmoschus esculentus. The sequence continues at coordinate 754,037 of JAUCBN010000021.1, forward strand.
TTTTCAGGACAATTTGAAACTCATGTATGATTTGACTACTCTTAGACCAACAATATTCTGCAGTGTGTTTCGATTATGGTTGTCAATTCATATTTAGTTCATTTCACTGTACAGAATCACCAATGCTATCAGCATTTCTTGTGGTATAAAGGAGAGGCTATTTATAGCCGCCTACAATTCCAAGAGTCAAGTCATCGTGAATGGTATGCTAGATAATATTTGAATTTTCTTTCTCTCTATTGCATAAGCTTTCTTATCATTCTGCTGGCACATAATATTGGTAACGTAAGAGGAAATGTATATAGATTATAGAGTAATGATGAGAGAATGTGAAGTGCTTCCTACAACTGTTTAAGGAAAGAGTTCATCGCCCATTTGGGAGAAATTGATCTTGTATTAGGACATTCGAGTTTGGCTCACATGATAGCTCAAGGTTGACTCAGTATTGATCAAGATAAACTTCATTCGAGTTTGGCTCACATGATAGCTCAAGGTTGACTCAGTATTGATCAAGATAAACTTAAAATAACTTGTTAGCATTGATATCTAGTTTACATGCCTAATCTCAAGTAGAAATCAGGTAAAACCTATACTCATGGAAAGTTTATTGTTGTTTCTGCAGAACAAGAGGCCTCAAGCGAAGGAATACTTTGTGAAAGCCATATCCATCATGTATGTTGAACTGACATTATTTGAAGCAACACCCTTGAAAATATAAATCAAAGGTAGTGTTTAACAATCATTCCACTGACTTGATTCGATAAAATTTTCGTTGTTGTAGTTTAACACGCATGCTCAAACGAGTGTGTTTCATATGCAATTTTCTGTTATAACATTTAAAGACTGTCATGATTACATTTAACAAGAACCTAATAATTGTTAACTCTAAAAATTAACAATCATTCCACTGACTTGATTCGATAAAATTTTCGTTGTTGTTATAACACGCATGCTCAAACGAGTGTGTTTCATATGCAATTTTCTGTTGTAACATTTAAAAACTGTCATGATTACATTTAACAAGAACCTAATAATTGTTAACTCTAAAAATTGAGAGGGATGAGAGTTATTTACATTTATTAGTTGTCAATTTTGACTCCCAACTTGTAGTTTGGAGAACTTAATATACATTTGATATCCCAGTGATCCTTCCTTGGCAGGTATTCATTAGAATTTGTTTAGCTAAAACCAATTATTTTTCTCTATATTGACAAACTTCTTAACTGTCATGTAGGCCCTACTCTTATTCATATACTCTGCTACTGATGACCAATATGCAATGAATGTCGTGGAACTACCTGGATTTAATTCCTTTAAACCATGCACCATGTTTTTATGATCGTATGTAAAAAGGAAGAACCTAACTTGAGTATGTGTGTGATTAGGGATTGTTGATGTAGCTTGAACTTTTGTATATCTGCATTTTTTGTTTCTATACTGTAATGTGCGTTGTCATGGATACACTACAATGATGTTTCATAAGGTTCAGATGCAATAAAATAATTTCTTCAAGATTAAAACCCATCAAAATCCACATGCTCCTTGTTGTATCAAAGCAAGATGTTTGGTAACTTCTGCTTACAGATGTATCCTTCGCATATCCTTTTGGGTATGTATCTTGGTTTACTTAATTGTTGCTTCGAGTTTTAGGACTCGAGCTAAGTGTATTTTTCATTCATTTGTAGGGAACAACGAAAAATCTAGTCTTTCTAGAAATCTGTGATGATGGAGCTGCGAAACTGCCGTCTAACAGAGTTCTTTGGCTCCCTGTGACATAGCAGTATTTGTTCATGACAGGTAAATCACAGGTGTTTATTTTCAATTATGTGATCAGAATGGAGCAAAAGGTTGCTCTCACATGGGCTTGGAGAGTATTTATCATGTCAAATAAATATACTTATCATGTTCTCACTGGACTGAAAAATGCTTTGTGTTACAAACTTTGCTTCTGCAGGTTAGCCAGGATATGGGTATAGATGCACCTGTACCTATCAGCTCAAAATTGAGTGATTTCAACAACATATTTTGAAGGATAGTGAATTCTGCAGAACATCCTCATTTGAGCATTCCTTAAACCGAAGGCTGGCTGCAGTCGGAAACAGTACCATTGGCTCATAAACAGATCTCTCATATTTGTCTCAGGTACACTGATAGTCTGGCATTTTGCAACTGTTTCATTCTCAATGTTATTCACCATGGTTAGATTCTTATTAGTTGTTCTACACATTGTTTTTAATGAATACCTTTTGGTCTGAAACTCCCATGTCCAGATGTTCAAAGAATATTCGAAGACATATTCTTGTTGGACTAATACCCGTATTAGTTACTCACACATACATATTGTCACCCCAGCATCTGTGTAAAATAGTTCCGAGGCAAATTCTCTTATGCCTATTTTTTTGAGCAAAAAAATAATAAAGTGTACAATCTGAACTCTTTAAATTTTTTATTTTAGAGGAATTGCACCGTTTTTTTTTTTTAACTTAATTTGACAGGCAGATAAGCTGAAACATGATGACAAGGAACAAAGAAGTTGCAGGGTAATGTGCAATCTTTGCAGCTGAGACTTTCTGTGTGAGAACATATATGTAGTAGTCTCCACGAAAAGGTAATCATATAAAACAAACCAAAGCAATTAATTTTGAAATGTAAAACGACAACTTCTATTAGCAATCTAGATTGATGCTTTACTTGCTGGTATTTTTTCATTTTTTATTGCTTGTTATTTGATGTCTGGTTCGTGACCTAGGAAATCAGCTAGCAGACGAATGGAAAACTTGGTTAAAGCAGGAAACCAGAGCTTTTGTTGTTTATGCTTCTATTAGACCACCTCTTAAACATGCAACAGAGAATACCTAAACGGATAAAAAGACACTATTTAGACCTGAGGATGGCCCACTCTGATATTGAATTTACAAGTTCCATTGTGAAATTTTTTAATCCTGTGTTCTTGTACTTATGCAGATGTTGTATTTACACGAACCAAACCCTTTGTCACTTCTGTACTGAATGGTTATAATGTCTGCATCGCGTATGGTCAAACTAGAACTGGGAATACATTTACTATAGAGGGACCACCAGAATATAAAAGTAATTAATTATAGGACATAGGAGTTGTTTCGAGTTGCTGAAGAGATAGGTGGTGTAATGAAATGTCTTACATGTTTCTCCCTCTCCCTCCTTTTACCCTCTCATACACGAGCAACACATACACACAACCAAGTAAAATTTTAGCGTCTAACATTAACAGTTCTATTCTTTCTTCTTTTATGTGGAAAACCAGGAACTCAAAGCTCACACATGTTTCAGAGCTCTCTAGGTAAGCTTTTTGTCTCGTGGTAAGCTAGTAGATCTGGAATGATTGGCCTTGAAGAGGGTTTGTATTCATGTTTGCTAGCCTAATGGCAAAATCATGAAATGTAGGAGGAAATTTCAAGACCGCGATGTTTGTACAGATCAACCCTCTAATGCAGACCTTGGGGAGACCCTCTGCTCATTGAACTTTGCTTGTCAAGTTAGGGGGATTGAAAGTGACCCTGCCTGCAACCAGGTGGACCTTACTGAGCTCTACAAGCATAAGCAAATGGCATTACAAATTGATGAAATTTGAAATATTTCCCTCAACATTTAAGATGGATTCAATTTGCTTGACATCTGGTTATTGAATAATTAATTAACAGGCAAAAAATTTGAAACATGATGACAAGGAAACACAGCTGTTGCAGGATAATGCGTAATCCTTGCAGCTGAGGCTTTCTGCGAGAGAGAACATATATGCAAAAGTCTCCATGAAAAGGTATTCATATATTAAAAACTGAAGCAGTTATTTTCGAGATGTAAAACAACAATTTTTATTAGCAATCTAGATTCTGATGCTTTTCTTCTTTGTATTTTTTTTTCATTTTTCATTGCTTGGTATTTGATGTCAGGTTCGTGACCAAGAAAATCTGCTAGCAGTGGAACTGAATACTCGGTTAAAGCAGGAAACCAGAGCTTTTTGCTGCTTCTATTTCTACTAGACCACCTCTTACACAAGCAGTAGAGATTACCAAAACAGTTGCTTTGAGGAATTTAATGGTATTATTTTTTTACTTGGATTTATCTTTTAAACTATGATATCAAATTGGTATTGGAGGCTTGGCCTTTCTTTTTTAAATTCCGAGTATCATTTGAAGGAGATAAATGTACTACTTTTAACATGATTACTGCTTTTATTTATCTTTTATTTCTTAATCATCTGTGAATTATTTTGCAGTAACCTGGGCCAAAAATGTTTTTGCTGCTATCAATAAGAATTATCCATCACATTTTCATGTTGCTGTTCGCAAGTTCCTAGAGGCTAGTTTAACTATTACTACATATCTTTGCTTGTTTGTATCTTTTTTATGCTTCTGGTCTTATGTTTTTGCTTTTGTTTTTGTTTTTGTTTTTGTTTTGATCCTTGTGAATTATACTAAGATGCCAAAGTACAAACCAAAAAAAGAAACCGTGTGTGAATTCTTGAGTAAATTATTGAATGGAAATTTGGATTCACTGCCAGTTTTTGCCAGTTTTTTCAGAGCAAAATATGATTTGCATCACCCTCCCTAAGGCTTCACACCACCATTTTGCATCATACCAAATATATTTCTATCAAGATTTCTTATTCATTGCCTCATTTCTTTAGTTCAATCATGAGTTGTTTAAGGTTTGCGATAGAGGCTGCCTTTACGATCTCAAATCGGTGGCCTTTACATAAGAATTATATTGCCCCCAATTTTTATGAAATACGGGACTCTTAAGAAACAAAATTGAACTTCATGTTGTTTCTGTACTCTCCACTAATACAAAGTGTTTGTTTTGTATGTTCTATATATTAGTCGGTAAATATTTGGTAATTTGGATTGTCTGTTAAATGAAGTTGCCTCTCTTTATGTTTCTTGACAAGAATTTCATTTGTTAAACTGTTATGACAATTAAGTTATGAACATTTTAATCGATATCCTAAAACTGTTATGATATTTAGGTTCTTACTGTTATGATATTTAGGTTCTTAACATTTTAATAGTAGAATATTGCAAAGTTACATTGTAAAACGAATTTGAGAAGTCTACCTGATTCAGTGAATTATTGGCTGGAGGTTGATTACCAGTTGCTTGTTCCTTTTAGTTTGGAGGAGCATTGTAAATACTTTAATGATCACTTAAAAAATGCATGTAATCTGATATTTCTATCTAATCCATTTAAGAAAAAATTTGGAGATTTTTATGACTTTGCTGCCTCAACAATGCCAACCTGTTTGTCGCGGCAAAAGTGCACCTTTCACCAGGCTAAAATCAGAAGATTTCTATGGAATAGTACTTAGGATTATACTATGAGCTTAAAAAAACTTAGTCACTGTTGTGACTTGGCTGATTTTAGGAGTTCTTTTTAAAGTAAGCAATAGAGATTTTGACTTTGGATAGTAGCTAGAGGTGCCTATCACTGGCTCTAGTTTAAGTCCTTAGAGGTGCCCGAAATTGGCTCTAAGACTAGATAGCTTTCCCGATGCTAGAGGTGCCCGAAATTGGCTCTAGTAGTAAAACTTACTTGAGTGTCCGAAATTGGCTCAAGCAAAATAGATATATTTATTTATATTTATTTACATGCTAGAGGTGCCCGAAATTGGCTCTAGTAGTAGAACTTGAACTTGAGGTGCCCAAAATTGGCTCAAGTAAAATAGATGTATTTATTTACAGATATTTATGTGCTCTTTAAGGGGAAAAGAGGAATTAAAGAATTCCAAGTCTTGAGCTTATTAACTATTTAGAACTCATAGAATCAGCCTCGTTCATAACTACGCATACATTCACAAGGCTTATAGGCTAATTCTGAGGAAATCCTAGAAATCAGAAGAGGCAGAGCAAAAGAAGGGAACCTGCGGCGGCAACTAGGAAGGCATATTCCCATAGAAATTGTGAACTTAGTTTATTTTATGATCAATAGTTCGAGTTTGAGATGTGGTAAGTGCTCAAAAGTCTTATTTTATACGCCCTTTTTACTATAAATTATCGGGTTAATTGAGTGGCAATATCAGTCATTGCTACTTATTTATTGTACTTAATTATCGAATTTATGTAATAATTGGTGGAAAAAGGTACTGCTATTGTTTTTACGTCTTAACTGGTAAAATGCTACCTAAAATGCTACAAGAATTGATGCAATTTGGAGTCATTTCTTGATATGACCTTTTGGACCTGGTGGTTCAGCAAAAGAGGTTTATATTGTCGGGCAAAAATTTCTTCCCTTCTATTTTTGACATATTGCTTAGCTCGTCTTTTGAGAGCATTGAGCATAGGTACTGACATGATTTATTTCATCTCTAATATAATTTAATACCTTGCATGAACAATAATTAGTTCTGATTCTTTGTAATCACTTAAACGGCTTCACTTTTTGATAAAAATGATATCCCTTTAGGTTGTCCTATTTTTTGTGATGTGTTTCTTTACAAGGGCTACAATTGTTAAACTGTTGTGACAATCAAGTTATGAACAATTTTATAGACATCTTAAAACTGCTATGTTAATTAGGTTCTTATCTGATTCAATAAATTATTGGCTGGAGGTTGATTACCAGTTGCCTATTTGAATGTCTTTTGTTGATTTTGCAGAAGATCCTGCTGCAGTTCAAGTAGAGAGTCTTCATTGCATCTCATTTCTTTGTTCTCAGCTAATTGATAGAGACTACCATTTCAACTTTTGGCTTTATTTCCCTCACTTCTTCCACTCACGGCAACAATCAGGTTACCATTTTTCAAATTCTTAAATGCCAGCTTAGCATCGTTTCAGAAGCTCATGAATCATGATGGTGTCCCCTTTTTCTTGAGCTCTTTGTTGTGTATAAATTCGCGAGTTTCTGTTTTCAGGCTACTAGGATTTGCTGCCATGGACTCTGTCGATAAGTTTTAATTATGGTGTCAAGTGGACTTTTCCAGCAAGAAAAATTGGCCAATGCTGTCTTTTTTTGTTTCTTTAGTTCAATGAAGAGAGATGCTTTATTGGGATTGTATAAAGTTCTAGATCAGCTATTTGTTGAATTTATTGATACTCTATATAAGAACATTTTTATATGCATATTCTTGAGGTTACTTGATTCAGCAGGTCTAAGTTCATGCCATTTTGGTGCTGATCCTCTCTCGTTTTTTTTTTTACTTTTTTTCTGTTTCACTCTCATCATCCTGACCTTTTCTTTTTTTCTCTTTTTAAGATGATATTGAGAAAGTCATTGCCGGGGTTCCGGATTTCTTCATCTTTGTTGCGGGTTCTAAGTTTGAAGGATGCATTCAAGAGACACCAGCAACTACTTGTTGATGAGCATCTATGTGACTTCCTTAGGAAGTGCAAGTTTCTCCACTTCGATTTCTTTCTAGGTTTTCTACAGCAGAAGGTGTTTTTCTTGTTTCCCCTTTTCAATTTTAATGGGTGACATTCTTTATACCTATCTAATTCTCTCAAGCCTAGGTTTCGTTACCGGAGACCTAATAATCTGGAATGTCTGCTAAATGAAGCTGCCTCTCTTTATGTTTCTTTACAAGGGCTACAATTGTTAAACTGTTGTGACAATCAAGTTATGAACATTTTAATAGACATCCTAAAACTGCTATGTTAATTAAGTTCTTATCTATTTAATAGTAGAATATATTGAAAATTTATATTGTGAAATGGATTTGAGAAGACTACCTGATTCAATAAATTATTGGCTGGAGGTTGATTACCAGTTGCCTATTTGTATGTCTGTCGTTGATTTTGCAGAAGATCCTACTGCAGTTCAAGTAGAGAGTCTTCACATAGACTATCATTTGAACTTTTGGCTTTATTTCCCTCACTTCTTCCACTAACGGCAACAATCAGGTTTACCATTTTTCAAATTCTTAAGTACCAGCTTAGCATCATTTCAGAAGCTCATGAATCATGATGGTGTCCCTTTTTCTTGAACTCTTTGTTGTGTATAAATTCGTGAGTTTCTGTTTTCAGGCTACTAGGATTTGCTGCCATGGACTCTGTCGATAAGTTTTATAAATTATGGTGTCAAGTGGACTTTTCCAGCAAGAAAAACGGCACGATGGATAGTATTTTTTTCTTTCATATGGTTATATTTATTTGCTTCTTTTTCCCCAGACTATAACGAAATTGGATTCTTTACAGGAAACGCTGTAATTTGGAGCCATTTTCTTAATGATCTTTTGGGCCTGATGGTTCAGCAAAAGAGGTTTATATAGTCGGACAAAAATTTCCTCTTTTTTTGATATGTTTGCTTAGCTCGTCTTTTGAGATCATTGAGCAGAGGTATTGCATGCTTTCTTTCATCTCTAATGTAATTTAATACCTTGCATGAACAGTAATTAGTTCTGATTCTTTGTGATCACTTAAACAGCTTCACTTATTGCTAAAAATTATATTCCGTTAGCTTGTTCTATTTTTTGTGGCATACTAGCTGATTTTTGTTTATTGCAGTTCTCATGATGATTGATATCATCTTGCTTTAATATCAGTAATAGATACAGTTGCTTTGAGGAATTTAATGGATCATATTGCCTTGATGATTCTGCTAACCTGATTTAAATTATGTGAGGATGAGGGAGAATTGAAAACTTCTGAATCAGGTATGTCTTTTAATTTATTAATATTCCTCTTTCAATTTAAATTTTTGTTTCACAGATGTGTATGGTATTATTTTTTTACTTGGATTTAACTTTTAAACTGTGATATCAAATTGGTATCGTAGGCTTGGCCTTTCTTTTTTAAATTCTGAGTATCATTTGAAGGAGATAACTGGACTACTCGGAAGTTCCTAGGTTAGTTTAACTATTACTTCATATCTTTGCTTTTTTGTATCTTTTTCATGCTTCTGGTCTTTATGTTTTTGTTGTGATCCTTGTTTGTTCTATTAGTATGCCAAAGTAGAAACCAAAAAAAGACACCATGTGTGAATTCTTGAGTAAATTAGATGGAAATTTGGATTTACCCCAACCTTTTCTGCGTCCAAAATATGGTTTGCATCACACCACTTAATGGTATTATTTAATGTCAGATTGTTACAACCCGTTGAATATATGTCCATGACTTCTTATGCTTCGGTGCTTGTGATATAGCCTTTTGGAACCGAGACGTGTTCCCTTGCCGTCAAATGTCCAACAGTCAATGCTCAATTTTTTCAGCCTAAAAGGCGAGTATCCATCGCTACTCCACGGGTATGCTTCCGGATTCAACAATGGTATAAAAACAGAATTCTTTTTTCGTTTATTTATTTTTATTTCTTTCTTTAAATATTTCTCTAAATCTGAAAGGAAAGCTATCAATTACGGATAATTTATTCAAAACCCTATAAAATTCTTACTTGGATGATACATGTAAAGTGATCGATGATTCTTGTGATTTTTCTTGTTTAGTTCTGAACTTAGAATACGTGGCAAGAATTGATTTTATTTCAAGTATTTTCTTCTATTATCTAGTCTCATTGATTACAGTTCATGAATCCTTCGATTGGCTAGAAAACTTGTTGTAATGTTCTTTTTTCTGTTGGTGCATTTGAGTGTTCAAATGATCATATTTGAGAAATTTTATGTTATTCGAAGTCTTTGAGTAATTAGATGCTAATTTAAAGAACTTTGGCTGTTTATTTAGAACTCTTAGAAGAGAATACCGGCTCCCATGAACCTAGAAAAATCTCCAGCCCAGGGGTCAACTCTTCTGATATCACAGAAAGTAATTAATTTGAGTAACAGTCTTCAGTTAAAACATATTAGGCTATTGCTTTTCTTAAGCTTGATCTATGCATAGACCTTGTTTATGTTTTCCTTAATGGTTCAAGGGAATGACTTTGATTAACTTAATGTCACAGAATTTGAAGAAAGAGCATGAAATTCTGTCCAATAATATGAAGTCTTTCGTTTGCTAAATTGCAATACCTCCCCTATTGAGAAGGCAAATTTAAGGGCTAGGATGTCTTCTCCATCCCAAGTCTGCCCTTTTTTTCCCTTTTATTTGTCCCAACCATGTATTTTGCATGTATATTTTCTCTATTATTATTCAATAGGACTGGTCGTAGATGATGCTTTACATTTTTCTGTTAAACTTCAGCCCTTGGAATCATGGTCCATATAAGGATGCTGCAGAAAAAATCGCATAAGAATTATTGTGTTCCTATGTCCTTGAAATGACAATATCATACTTCATGCGATCTCATAAGAATTATCTCATTGTTGACTGCGCTAACTGCAGGGAACTTCAATGCATATTGGCTTATGCAAAGTGCAAACTTTGGTTTGCTTTTGTTTTGAGTTTTGCGTTTTAAACAATAATTTGTTATGGGAATTATGAAAAGCAACTCTATTAACAATCAGCTTATGAAAATGTTGTACTGAATTTTTATTGCATTTTTGGTGGATTGGCTATTGGGGCTGATCATTACATCATATTTTCGATATTATAGATCAGCCCGTTCTTTTTTTAATGATTTATATTGCCACTGCAGTGGGACCTTATGACACTCCTAGATCCAGCTTGTAGTTTGGAGAACTTAATATACATTGGATATCCCAGTGATCCTTTGTCTGTAATCCGTGTGAGTAGGAAAAGGCACCTAGATCGAAAGAAGCAAACAATAAAAAAGAAATGTTTTCCAGTGCTTTGTTTTTGGTCTATCTAATGCCTGGGAACTCAGCGTTGATGAATTCTTTCCTTGTCAGGTATTCATTAGAATTTGTTTACCTAAAACTAATTATTTTTCCCCATACTGAGAAACTTCTTAACTTTCATGTAGGCTTTATTATGATTCATATTCTCCGACTACTGATGACCAATATGCAGTGGATGTCGTGGAATTACCTGGGGTTAATTCCTTCAAACCATGGCATGCACCATGTTTTCTGATTGTTGAAAGCAAGAACCCTAACTTGAGGGGGGTTTAGGGATTGTTGAAGTAACTCGAACATGAAATGAACATTCGTTCTTATTGGTTGACTTTTTGTGATCTAATAAAGTCTGAAATTTTGATACATTTAACTCTAATGACCAGAATTTCTCTCCAGCCTGTTACGTGTCACTTTTACGGGAACACATTTGATAAATGGCCGAAAGACTAGGAGTCACCTATAGCTGGTTGATTTGGCTGGCAATGAGTGCGATGAAAAGATTGATGTTGGAGGTGAAAGATTGAAGGAATCCCAGTTCATAAATAAATCTCTCTCATCCCTTGGTGATGTATTTTCTGCCCTTGCATCAAAAATGTCCCATATTCGTTACAGGTTTCTCGCACTCCCTCCCTTTACCCTCTCATACACAAGCAACACAGACACACAACCAAGTAAAATATTAGTGTCTAACATTAACAGTTCTATTCTTTATCCTTTTCTGTGGAAAACCAGTAACTCAAAGCTCTCACATATGTTACAGAGCTCTCTAGGTAAGCTAGTCAATCTGGAATGATTGGCCATGAGGAGGATCATTTTTCATGTTTGGTAGCCTAATGGAAAAATCATGAATGCAGGAGGAGATTACAAGACCGTGATGTTTGTACAGATCAGCCCATCTAGTGTGGACCTCGGGGAGATCCTGTGTTCATTGAACTTTTCTAGTCGAGTTAGGGGACTGAAAGTGGCCCTTCCAGCAAAAAGGTGGACCTTAGTGAGCTCTACAAGTATAAGCAAATGCTATTACAAATTGATGGATTTTGAAATATTTCCCTCAACATTTGAGAGGGATTCAATTTTCTTGACGTCTGGTTATTGATTAATTAATAGGTAGTAAAGTTGGAAGGAAACAAAGAAGTTGCAGGATAATGTGCAATCCTTGCTGCTGAGATTTTCTGCGAGAGAACATATATGCAAAAGTCTCCACGAAAAGGTAATCATATATTAAACAAACCTAAGCAGTTTTTTTCAAGATGTAAAACGACAACTTTTATCTATATTTTGATGCTTTTCTTCCTGGTATTTTGTTTCATTTTTCATTGCTTGGTATTTGATGTCAGGTTCGTGACCTAGAAAATCAGCTAGCAGAGGAATGGGAAACTCGGTTAAAGCAGGAAATCAGAGCTTTGTCATATATTTAGGGCATAGGATGATCCACCAAGGTACCAGCTATTGTTATTGTCGTTTTCTGTTGGTATTATTTTCAGAACTTCAGGGTAAAACTGATAATGTTTCTTCCCAATCCTCTTCTGCTTTAATCTATTACTATTCTGGTTTAGTCTTAATACAAGTTTTATAAAGTCTATTCCCCTGAGAAAATATGTAAAATATGACATTCCACAATACAAAAATGTCTCAAAATTTGTATACCTTGAATTTATATTATATGATTTCAACACAGAAAAATGCACGAAAGATGTACCGTGTGTGTTCTTGTCACTGGTTGTCTCCTTTAATTGGATAATTATAGAACTAGTCCTTCAGAGTTTTCATTTTGAAGAACTGGACTGAAAAATGCACTGTGTTACGAACTTTGTGTCTGTAGGTTAGCCAGGATATGGGTATGGATGCACCTGTACCTATACCTATCAACTCAAAATTGAAGCTTTGTGAATTCTGCCGAACATCCTCATTTGAGCATTCCTTAAACTGAAGGCTGGCAGAAGTCTGAAACAGTACCATCGGCTCATAAATAGGTCTCTCATATTTGTCTTAGGTACACTTATAGTCTGGCATTCTGCCACTGTTTCATTCCCAATGCAGTTGAAATATTCTTCACCGTGTTTAGATTCTTATTAGTTATTGTGCACATCATTTTTCATGAATACCCTTTGTCTGAAAGTCCCATACCCGAATGTTACTTCAAAATATATTCTTGGACTAATACCCTTACTACTCACACAGACATATGGTCACCCCAGCATCCGTGTAAAATAGGTCCGAGGCAAATACTATTATGCCTCTTTTATTAAATGAAAAATATTTAACGTGAACAATGTGCACTCTTTAAATCTTTGATTTTAGTGGCATTGCTCGTCTAATCGTTGAAATATTCTTCACCGTGCTTAGATTCTTATTAGTTGTGCACATCGTTTTTCATGAATACCCTTTGTCTGAAAGTCCCATGTCCAAATGTTACTTCAAAGAATATTCAAAGACATATTCGTGTTGGACTAATACCCTTATTAGGTACTCGCACAGACATATGGTCACCCCAGCAAAACAGACTATTCGTTTGGGACTAATTTGTATATAGTTTGCCAATTATTAATATCTGACTGCAAAACAGACTTATTTGCAGTCTATTTTCTTTTATCTCTGTAATTTGGGACAATATGTTGAGAAGAAAAAATAAAACTCAGAATTTCCATCTAGTCTGCTAAATGTCTTCCCTAAAGAGAAACCCTATATTTGGAGGGTTAAGTCCAATGTTGAATTCCTTTATTTTGTTGTTTTAGGTTGGATATCAAGGAAGCAGCAGATGGGACACAAGAAGTTCCAGGAGTTTTCGAAGCTATTGTACCCAGTACCGCAGAAGTTTGGGAGCTACTAAAGACTGGAAATGGGGTCAGAATTCAGATCAGTTGGCACTATCCCTGCAAATGAAATTAGCATTCGTTCTCACTGGTGGAGTTTTTGTGATCTAATAAAGTCTGGAAATTTGATGCATTTAACTGTAATGACCTGAATTACGCACATTGCAGCTTGTTGTGTGTCACTGTTACGGGAACAAATTTAATAAATGGTTGAAACACTAGGAGTCACATGTGGCTAGCCGTGAGCGTGTTGGAAAGATTGAAGTTGAAGGTGAAAGATTGAAGGAATCCCAATTCATAAATAAATCTCTCATCCCTTGGTGATGTAATTTCTGCCCTTGCATAAAAAACGTCCCATATTCCTTAGAGGTTTCTTCCTCTCCCTCCCTTTACCATCTCATACACGAGCAACACAGACACACAACCAAGTAAAATATTAGTGTCTAACATTAGCAATTCTATGTTGTCTCCTTTTCTGTGGAAACCAGGAACTCAAATCTCACACATAAGTTACAAAGCTCTCGGGTTAAGCTAGTCGATCTAGAATGATTGGCCATGAAGAGAATTAGTATTCATGTTTGGCAGCCTAATGGCAAAATCATGAAATGCAGGATGAGATTGCAAGACCGGGATGTTTGTACAGATCAGCCCATCTAGTGCGGACCTTGGGGTGACTGTGTTCCTTGAACTTTTCTAGTTGAGTTAGGGGATTGAAAGTGGCCCTACCTGCAAACAGTTGGACCTTACTGAGCTCTATAAGTACAGATCAGCCCATCTAGTGCGGACCTTGGGGTGACTGTGTTCCTTGAACTTTTCTAGTTGAGTTAGGGGATTGAAAGTGGCCCTACCTGCAAACAGTAGGACCTTACTGAGCTCTATAAGTATAAGCAAATGGTATTACAAATTGATTAGATGGGAATATTTCCCTCAACATTTGGGATGGATTCGATTTGTTTGACATCTGGTTATTAATTAATTAATCAACAGGCTGAAAAGTTGAAATATGATGACTTGGTAACAAAGAAGTTCCAGGATAATGTGCAATCCTTGCTGCTGAGACTTTCTGCGAGAGAACGTATATGCAGAAGTCTCCACGAAAAGGTAATCATATATTAACAAATAATGACAACTTTTTTAGCAATATAGATTGTGATGCTTTTCTTCCTGGTCTTTTGATTCGTTTTTCATTGCTTGGTATTTGATGTCAGGTTCGTGACCTAGAAAATTAGCTAGCAGAGGAATGGAAAACTCGGTTAAAGTAGGAAACCAGAGCTTTGTCATGTATTTAGGCCTTAGGATGGCCCACCCAGGTACCAGCTGTTGTTTTTGTTTTCTGTTGGTATTATGTTCAAAACTCCAGGGTAAAACGGATATTGTTTCTTCCAATCCTCTACTGCTTACACCTATTACTATTCTGGTTTAGTGTTAATACAAGTTTTATGAAGCCTATTCTCCTCTTGTTTTCAGGACAATTTGAAACTCATGGATGATTTGACAGCTCTTAGACCAACAATATTCTGCAGTGTGTTTCGATTATGTTTGTTGATTCATATTTAGTTCATTTCACTGTATAGAATCACCAATGCTATCAGCATTTCTTGTGGTATAAAGGAGAGGCTATTTATAGCCGCCTACAATTCCAAGAGGCAAGCCATCGTGAATGGTATGCTAGATAATATTTGAATTTTCTTTCTCTCTATTGCGTAAGCTTTCTTATCATTCTGCTGGCACATAATATTGGTAACGTAAGAGGAAATGTATATAGATTATAGAGTAATGATGAGAGAATGTGAAGTGCTTCCTACAACTCTTTAAGGAAAGAGTTCATCGCCCATTTGGGAGAAATTGATCTTGTATTAGGACATTCGAGTTTGGCTCACATGATAGCTCAAGGTTGACTCAGTATTGATCGAGATAAACTTAAAATAACTTGTTAGCATTGATCTTGTATTAGGACATTCGAGTTTGGCTCACATGATAGCTCAAGGTTGACTCAGTATTGATCGAGATAAACTTAAAATAACTTGTTAGCATTGATATCTAGTTTACATGCCTAATCTCAAGTAGAAATCAGGTAAAACCTTCACTCATGGAAAGTTTATTGTTGTTTCTGCAGAACAAGAGGCCTCAAGCGAAGGAATACTTTGCGAAAGCCATATCCATCATGTATGTTGAACTGTCATTATTTGAAGCAACACCCTTGAAAATATAAATCAAAGGTAGTGTTTAACAATCATTCCACTGACTTGATTCGATAAAATTTTTATTGTTGTAGTTTAACACGCATGCTCAAACGAGTGTGTTTCATATGCAATTCTCTGGTGTAACATTTAAAGACAGTCATGATTACATTTAACAAAAACCTAATAATTGTTAACTCTAAAAATTGAGAGGGATGGGAGTTAATTACATCTATTAATTGTCAATTTTGACTCCCAGCTTGTAGTTTGGAGAACTTAATATACATGTGATAATCCCAGCGGTCCTATTCATTAGAATTTGTTTACCTAAAACTAATTATTTTTCCCTATATTGACAAACTTCATAACTGTCATGTAGGCCCTATTTTGATTCATATACTCCGCTACCGATGACCAATATGCAATGAATGTCGTGGAACTACCTCGGTTTAATTCCTTTAAACCATGCACCATGTTTTATGATTGTACGTAAAAAGAAAGAACCTAACTTGAGTATGTGTGTGAGTGATTAGGGATTGTTGAAGTAGCTTGAACTTTAGTATATCTGCATTTTTTGTTTTTCTAGATCTAGAGTCTATACCATAATGTGTGTTGTCATGGATACACTAAAATGATGTTACATAAGGTTCAGATGCAATAAAATAATTTCTTCAAGATTAGAACCCATCAAAATCCACATGCTCCTTGTTGTATCAAAGCAAGTTGTTTGGTAATTTCTGCTTACAGATGTTTCCTTCGCATATCCTTCTGGGCATGTATCTTGGTTAACTTAATTGTTGCTTTGAGTTTCAGGACTCGAGCTAAGTGTATTTTTCATTCATTTGTAGGGAAAAACGAAAATTCTAGTCTTTCTAGAAATCCGTGAAGATGGAGCTGCGAAACTGCTGTCTAACAAAGAGTCTTTTGGCTCCTTGTGACATAGCAGTATTTGTTCATGACAGGTAAATCACAGGTGATTATTTTCAATTATGTGATCAGAAAGGAGCAAAAGGTTGTTCTCACATGGGCTTGGAGAGTACTTATTATGTCAAATAAATATAGTTAAATTATTTTTTGTTCCTTGTTTGAATTTTTATAAAACTTCATTTAGATGCATATGTGTGTATTTTGTTTCTTTTGCTGATATCTGTCATTTGTCTCAGGTACACTGATAGTTTGGTATTTTGCAACTGTTTCATTCTCAATGCACTTGAAATATTCTTCACCATGGTTAGATTCTTATTTGTTGTTCTACACACCGTTTTCATGAATACCCTTTGTCTGAAAGTCCAATGTCCAGAAGTTACTTCAAAGAATATTCGAAGACATATTCTTGTTGGAATAATACCCGTATTAGGTACTCACACAGACATTCTGTGTAAAACAAACCAAAGCAATTATTTTTGAAATGTAAAACGACAACTTCTATTAGCAATCTAGATTTTGATGCTTTTCTTGCTGGTATTTTTTCATTTTTTATTGCTTGTTATTTGATGTCTGGTTCGTGACCTAGGAAATCAGCTAGCAGACGAATGGAAAACTTGGTTAAAGCAGGAAACCAGAGCTTTTGTTGTTTATGCTTCTATTAGACCACCTCTTAAACATGCAACAGAGAATACCTAAACGGATAAAAAGACGCCACTCGGTCACGTATTTAGGCCTGAGGATGACCCACTCAGGTACCCCTAAGATCTCTTGATTGAATTTAACGAGTTTTGTTGTGAAATTTTTTAATATTGTGTTCTTTTACTTATGCAGATGTTGTATACACACGAACCAAACCCTTTGTCACTTCTGTACTGAATGGTTATAATGTTTGCATCTTTGCGTATGGTCAAACTAGAACTGGGAAGACATTTACTACAGTGGGAAAGTAATTAATACAGGACATAGGAGTTGTTTCGAGTTGCTGAAGAGATAGGTGGTGTAATGAAATGCCTTACATGTTTCTCCCTCTCCCTCCTTTTACCCTCTCATACACGAGCAACGCATACACACAACCAAGTACTCTAATCTCTTAAACAAATAGGACTCTAATCTCTTAATGAGATAAGAGTTTCAAATACTAATAACTCCTAAAATATGGGAGTTAGTCCTAATTACTTAGTCCTATTAAATAGAACTTTATCCTAATAATAATATTATTATTTTATCTAATACTTATAACTAACAGAAAATGTTGTACTTGATCAGAGGGATTGTCGAAGTAACTTGATCTATATGGTATATCTGCATTTCTTGTTTTTCTAGATCTAGAGTCTACCATAACATGGGTTGTAATGGATACACTAAAATGATGTTACATAAGGTTAAAATAATTTTCTTACAGATTAAAACCTATTAAAAATCCACATGCTCCTTGCAGCGTCAAAGCAAGTTCGGGAACTGCTTACAGAAGTTCATAGTTTCCTTCACATATCCTTTGGGGCATGGATCTGGGTTGACTTCATTGTTTCTTCGAGTTTCAGTACTTGGGAGCTGCGAAATTGTTGTCTAACAAAGTCTTTGGCTCCCTGTGACATAGTAGTATTTGTTCATGACAAGTAAATCACGGGTGTGATTATTTTCAGTTATGTGATCATAATGGAGCAAAAGGTTATTCTCACATGGGCTTGGAGGGTACTTATCATGTCAAATAAATATAGTTAAATTATTTTTTTCCATGTTTGAATTTTTATAAAACTTCATTTAGATGCAAATGTGAGTGTATTTTGTTCCTTTTGCTGAGTGTTGTTTCATGATTGTTTCGCCTTTGCAGTTGATGAGTCTTCATGGAAGAGAGTGACTTAATTGCTCGTGCTGCTCATGTTGAAGACACTGGTTTGTGAGGTGCCTTGTCTCATTGTTGCTGCTAAAGATGATTTGGATTCTTTCCAATGGCAATACAGGTTTCGATCAGGGTATTTTACTTTCATTTTCTTAAATAATGTTCTTGCTTATTTAAGTGAATAAGTAGAATGTCTCATGGAGCTCATAAAATGTGATCCTTTTGTTCATTTCATTTAAGACCCAGCAGTATTAGACAACACTGAAAAAATAAGTAAAATATGACATGGCACAATACAAAAATATCTCGAAATTTGTATATGAATTATTAACATGCCGGAATTTATATTATATGATTTCGACACAGCAAAATGCACCGACACAATACCTTGAAGATTTACCATGTATATTCATGTCACTGGTTGTCTCCCTTTATCGGATAATTATGTATTAGCCCTTCAGAGTTTTCATCTTGACATTCCGCAACTGTTTCATTCTCATTGCACATGAAATATTCTTCACCATGGTTAGATTCTTATTAGTTGCTGTGCACATCATTTTTCGTGAGTACCCTTTGCCTGAAAGTCCCATGTTCAAAAGTTAATGAAATTCATGTGGGACTAATGCACGTATTAGGCACTCACATGGACATGGTTGTGAATAAACGATAGTTTTTGAGTAAATCAGTTTATTTCTGTCCATTGAAACTGAGTTTATAAACTCTTTTATAGACTTTTAAGAGTAAGATTTTTTAGTTAAATTAAGAGTCTAAGATACATTAAACTTTTAATTCTAAACTTCTAAGTAGTTAACTCTTAATATAATTATTTATTAGAAACTATTTGTTACTCTCCATTATTCAAGAAGTGTTAGAGATTGAGGAGAAGTCTAAGCTAACAATGAGTATTAAAGTTTTTATTTAATATTTAATTAGAGTTTATTCTTAATTAATAGTTTAGATTTATTAGAAGTTTTATTTAAATTAAGAATAAATATTATTTAATTTAGAGATAAAGTATGATTTTGGTCATACTAAAACTTTATTTTAGTCTATTTAAAGGCTTACTTTATAATCATTTGATATAGAACAGTAATAAGAAAATACAGAGAAACACATTTTTCTCTGTTGAAAAATAATATTTTTTCTCTATTGTTGAACTCTAGTATTTTTTATTTTCTTATTCATTGTTAATCGATTTCGTGTTCTTTGATCACAATGGCCTCTTTCTCACATGGTATCATGAGCCAATAACGATCTTGATGTTGTCACTATTGGTGTCATCTTAATTAGCAACAAATCGATGATTTGATTTTTCAGATACAAATTTTTTCTGTTGCTATCCTTGGACCACACTCGTTCATTGGTTTTTTCCTCATAAAAATCATACATCTCTGGTGAAATTTCTATTCGCTTAATTTTGTCGGTCTTTTATTTAACGGTTCTATCTTGACCAATTAAAAAGATAGATGAAAAGATTATAGTTTAACCTTAAAACCTATTTGGTTCTATCTTAGTCATCTGTTCTAAAAGATAGAAAAAAGATTATAGTTTAGTCTTAAAAATTTTTTGGTTTTATCTTAGTCAATCATTCAAAAAGATAAAGAGAAAAGGTTATAGTTTAGCCTTAAAAACTATTTGGTTCTGTCTTAGTTATCCATTAAAAAAAAAAAAAATTATAGTTTAGCTTTGAAAACTAGATAATATTCTTTAAAAATTTTACATCAAAGGTCTAAGTTGTAACTCTAGTCTATGTAACTATCAACTTGAGAGGAGTGTAGTTTCTTTTGATCACTTCATACTTCATTCATATTAGATCTTTTAATCAAGAATCGGTGTTGGAGCATCTAAATCAAAGACTCCTAAACCGAGAACAAGGAGTATTTTTCTCGAAGAAATAAAAAAAAGAGTAGGGTATCACATCCAAGATCCAAGCTGGTGTTTTACTACGTTTGTTCACCAGTTTGAGGGGGAGTGTTAGTTATCCATGAAGCGTTACAGCTTGAGGAGAAATCTAAGTTAACGAAGAGTGCTAGAGTTTTTATTTAATATTTAATTAGAGTTTATTCGTAATTAATATTTTAGATTTATTAAAAGTCTTATTTAAATTAAGAATAAATATTATTTAATTTAGAGATAAAGTATATTTTAGTCATATTAAAACTTTGTTTTAGCCTATTTAGAGGCTTACTATGTAATCATTTGATATAGAACAATAATATTTTTTCTTTATTGTTAAACTTTAGTATTTTTTATTTTCTTGTTCATTGTTCATCGGCATTCGTGTTCTTCGATCACAATGGCCCTACTAACAATGGTCACACCGGCATCCGAGGCAAATACTATTATGCCTCTTTTCTTGAGAGAAAAATATTAAAGCGTACAATGTGCACTCTTTAAATTTTTTATTTTAGTGGCTTTACTCCTTTCTTTCGTTTCGCCTATTTTCTAACTTCTCTTTAACTTTTTATTAGTGGACACTCTAACAACGTCGACGTTTCAATGCCATGTTTAATCTTTTGTAGTTGTTACTGCAACTATTGAACTTGTTGAATAGTTGTTGTAGCTCTAGTATTTGTATTTTTGTGAAACCAGCTTGTTATTTTGTGCCTCAGAATTTGGTAACTTCGACTCCATTAACAACCGCTTATGAATCCTTTTTCGGATTACACCCATTGTCTCAAGTTTTGTTTTGTGTGACTGCAGTAGAGGAGACCTCTCTTGTTGGTTTTTGTATTGGATTCTTCACATCTGATGTCTACCATGTAGCTTCCAACAACTTTCTTTCAAGTGTCCTGATTTTTTTACAATAGTCTCATTGCAAATAAGAAGTATCTGAGCATAGAGGTAATTCCTACTCTTTTTCTTATCATTTATTTACAGAAAACTTAGCCTTTACAAGGCCTATGTACAAGTGTTTTACCTTAGCTAAGCTATCTCTAAATCTTTATCTTTATCTACATTTTAGGATAAGAGTTAGGTTAGAGATAAAACATCTAAGAGATGAGATATACAAAAGATAATTTTCTAATCTACACACATATCATTCTACCCCTTCTTTTCTGAGTAAAGGGAGCCTGAGTAACTAGGGCAGAACTACCTCAGAAAGGGTTGCAGTTAAGGATTCTGGATTTGACAGGATCTCATTCTCTATTTAGCCCATTTAAAATCTGAAAAACCCTTTTCTGTATAGTAATTTTTCTACAGTATCAGTGGTAATTTCCAGTTCATGTGCTTCATATAGATCAACTTGTTGTCATAGGGTTGTTAGGGTAGTATAAAACTGTGTAATAGTCAGCCCTTCTTGCTTGAGATTAGAAGCCTTGCTTTCAATCCCCAATAACTCAGAATTGTTGTTGGTACTGGAGTATGTTTCTCGAACAATATTTTAAATTATACATAAATCCTTACAAGTATAGACAACGACCTACGAAAACTGTAAGAAAAAAGGTATGTACACAAATCCTAATCCTTACCACTTCAAAACCATGAGCTCAAGGAATTTTCCAAGGGTAAGGATTTGTGTACATACACAATTTCTTACAAGAATACACAATATGGCACCAAAATGTTAAGGATTATGTCTGTACACAGTTCCTTACAAATTATACACTACGGCTTACGAAAATCGTAGTAAATTGTGTATGTACACAAAACCTTACCTTTGGATGGCTTCTTTAGCTCATGGTGAGAAGTAGTAAGGAATTGTGTACATACCTTTTTCCTTACGGTTTTTGTAAGCTATTGTGTATACTTTGTAAGGAATTGTGTACAATATTTATTCGTATATTTTTTATTCAAATATTTTTTATTCGAATATTTTTATTTGAATATTTTTATTTATTATACGAATATTTTTATTCAAATATTTTTATTTGAATAGTTATTATATGAATATTTTTATTCGAACAACTAGAATCCTTTTGCCACTAACCTTCGACATCGCGTCCACTTTTGTCTGAACCTACAAGTTAATAAGTAACATAAGTAAGACTATAAGTTGATGAAGGTTAACGAGTATTCACATATTAATCCAAATGTAATACTTTTCATTCTTTTACCTTTTCCGGTTTCAACCCAAGAACACTGTCGTCTTCTTTAGATGGGATAACAATCTCTTCCACCAATTGTACACAATCACCACTAATTGTATTTTCTGGTTTCGACTCCTCAAATTCTTCCTTATCCTCCATCGGTTCTTCTTTATCAAGGCCGAGGTCAAACTTTGCATTTATGATTCGCAACGCCCTCTTCATGTGCATCATATTGGCATTCAATCCGGCAACTTGATCAATAAGACCCTTACATTCAGCAGTGAGATCCTTTAAACTCTCTTCAATTTTATTTTCCTTCTCAAAACGACAGTTGAAAGTGTCTTTCATCTCACCCATTTCAGAAATTAACTTCTCCAACAGCTCCATAACACGATTTGTACTACCCTCCTTCCTTTCACCTTGATTTTTATCCTCAGAACATTCCTCATCGAAAGCAAGTACCTAGAAACGTCCAAAATATTTCAATTCGAGACATTCAAAACACTATATATTCTTTCAATTTAGGTGGAAACTTACTTTTAGTTTTTTGGAGGATCTTTCTCCCATAAGTCGGTTGAGAATCTTTGCCACCTCCTTCGTCCCCAAAGCATGAATTCGGCCACAACCATCGGACAAAGCATATCCTCTACTTGGAATGCCGCTCCAATAGTCAAATAACCGAACCTGTAATGAACTTAAATAATAAGATTAGAAACTAAATCAAGCTTGCAACAATAAAATCTATTAAGTAATACACTATAAATGAAGAATAAGTGTATAATCAGTTACCTCAAGGATAACAATGCAACCAGTCATATAGGCCAAGCCATGACGAAATTGACACTTGGCTACTCCATCTAGTAATCTCTCATACGAATATTTACACCAATTCAATTGGCCCCTCAACCCAAAGTCATATAATAATTTAAAATGTTCAACGGAGGGAACAAGGTTGGCATTAGGGCACAAGAAAACTCCTACAATGTATAGAAGAACTCGAGCTTTCAGGTCATCTCCTTGAAAAGCTCCACTAATTATCTCACCCAAAATTTCTTGATACGTGACCTTCAAACTAATGTTGAACTTCTTAGCTTGTTCTCTACCATCCAATTTTTCTGTGATCTTTTCTACATCTAACCCTTCATTCTTTATTCCTAACACAACCTCGACATCTTCTAGCATAACCGGAATCTTGTGTCCGTTAAAGTCCATTGTAGATACATCAATATCAAAATTTTTGGCTAAATTGCGATACAAATCCCGATGAATTGCACGGGATTTCAAGCTGAGTAAAGGGTCAAAGCTTAAATCTTTAACAACAGCGTCGAGCTTAAGCTTATGCATCTCTTTCAACAGAAGACACAATTTTTTCAAACTACACCTTGACGACAAATCCTACAATATTCAATAAAACCAAAAATAAAAGTTCTTTACATTAAAATATTTCATGTTAAGACATATATCAACACAAAACAATCTTTAAATCATGAGGAATATACATTCACATACCTTTTTGCCTTCTTTCTTCGCTTCGGAATCCTTCAACTTGCCTTTGGATATCCTTTTCTCATGAGCAAGCTTCTGCTCATGATATTTATCGATATATGGCTTCTTCTCAATATCACTCATTGAAGCCCACTGTAAACTAAGGGCTTTCTTCACCTTTACCAATCAAACAATTATTAATTTCAAAGGACAAGTAAACATAAGAAATTAAAAAGAACACAAGCTCGTTTTCATTTTAAGATACTTACAACATTGTTGATTTTCTTCTTCTCCTCTTTTAGTCGTGAACATTCACTAATGCTATACAAGAATAATTTTAGAGTTAAAGTATAGAAAAAATACAGGAACAAAATAATAAGCTCAAAGATCATGTTATTGAAATTTAACTTACTAGAACTGCAAATATGGTGATAAGATTTTTTGTGTCTCCTCTACACTATCTAGATCGCCATCGCCACGAGGAGCCATCTACTTTTGGGTTGGTCTATAAATTCAATTTCAAATAATTTAATTACAAGTTAAGGAAGAACGTTACTCTACTAAACAATAACGAGAGAACTCAAGTAATAATATAATTATAATTCGCATATACAAGATTATAATAATGTTAAAGACTTAATGACTTTATTAATAATAGAAGTTAATGATATAATTTGAATAAATTATGACAAGTCTAAATGAAATGAAAATTGCAAAATAAAGAAAATAAATTACTCATACAAATCTATAAATTCTCATTGTTTTCTAACGAAAAATCAAATTCTACAACAACAAAAAAAATAAAGTTAGTATGCTAGAATTTATATTTTCGGACCTATTAAATACAGAAGACCATTCAACCTTGGCTTTGCAGTAGAACTCAACATATACACAAGTGTTTAAACAATGAGAATTATTTAGTATGAATCATGATTCAATTTGCCTATGCTCTATCGGATAAGTTGAAGGGCATTGGACGAAATTCAATACCCAAAACTGGTATTTGAGTTACTAAAAAAACTTAAGATTGGATATTGGACTGTTGTTAGAAAGGCCATCAATTTTAAAGAGGAGTTTACTAAATATGGAGCTATTCATTTTTCAAATTTTTTCTATCAGCTTACCTATGTAAAAACTATTTCTAAAGCCCTTAAAATTGGAAAAAAGTCAATTATTAAGTTGTGAGATCAGTATTGTTGATAAGAGGCATAAGTATGTCATAAGTATACCAATCTTGGGAGCATAAGAACTTCAAAATAAGGGGATATCATCTAAATTCTTAAGATACATAAACTCTTCCAAATATGCTTTCAAAATAGAAACACTAAGCAAAAAAAAACATGACACAAAAATGCAATCGAACACATGGAACCCTAAAATAACACGAAAGCAGAAAAAATAAGCTATACTTAGAAAATTTTCAAACAAAAATAAAGATAGAAAACTTACCAGAAATTCGGTAAGCGTTGGAACGACGGAACCCCTAATTTAATCAAGAACAATGGTAGTTTCTACAAAGATTGGGGAAGAACATTAACGAAGAAGACAAATAAATTATAATAACACCATAAAATTAAATATTAAACCCAAAATGTTGAACAATAAACTAACCCTAAACCCAAAAAAATGAATCTATTTACAAGATTTGAAAAAAAAAAGGTGATATATACCTGAAATTAGGTCTACCTTTCAATGTAGAGAGTGCCCTTACACCAAGAAATAACAATGGAGGCTTCTTCAGTTGGGTTGACTGTGGGGAGAAAAACGGCTGACGAAAATGAGGGGGTTAGGGTTTAGGAAGAATAACCACGAAAAAGATGAGGGGAGATTTCGACTATCAAGATATTGGGTAACCGGTTATTCCATATTGGAACCGGTTACCAAGTGTATACCCCTTTTAATCGGACGGCTACAAGAGAAGTGAGTTAATCCAACGGTCTAATAATAAAAGGCTTTTTTTACCTTGAGTTTTTTTAGAACGACCCTGCAATAGCTAGCTTCTTTTAGAATTATTTTTGCTTTCATTGCATTTATTGTATTATATTTCACTAATTATATATTTTTCATATTTTTATATATCAATATATATTATAAAAATTTAAGGGACTCGTCTCAAATTTAAAAATAATTTTTTTAATTATTAAAATTTTTTAAGTTATTGAATTTTTGTTTTGCGAGTTTATGAAATTTTAAGTCAAGTCAAAACGAATCGAATATTTTCGTCTTGAGTCGAGTTATTCGATTTTTTTCGAAATGAATTTGTCACTTCCACTTTTTAGCTATTATGTTTTGTCCTTCTACCTTAATTTTGATTCAATCTCTGATTATACGGTTACAGATGCATGCATCTAATGATAGAATTAAGATCAAATGCAAAATTATTAAATTTATTAAGTATTTAAATTTAAAATTTAGTGAAAATGCTAAATTTATTTTATATTTAAATTATCATTAGATTAAAAAATTGAATAAATTAATTTAAATTTTTATAAATAATAATAACATTAATAATAATAATAATAATAATAAAACTTATTATGAGTTTCTAGATTATTGGGGTCCAAGGCCTACTAACCTGAGATAGGATGCAATTAAAATCATGCGCTTAGAAGCCCAATAATACACCATCATAAGGGTCAGAGCCGCCCTAGAGTGGGCCAAAGGGCAACTATCATAATTTCATCTTTATTAAGAGTTTATCTTTTATAGTTATGAATATTTAATTTTAATGATAATCTATTCTTATAAAAATATTTATTATTAAAATTTATCTTTTAAATTTGTTATTAAAGTTTTATAATTAAATTCTATTTTTTAAAATTTTATTATTAGGGGTTTATTTTTTCGGTACTAAATTTGTTTTTTCATTACTTGTTACAAAAGTTCTGGTTTTTTTCAAATATACTTTGAACCACTAAGATCTTAAAAACGATCCCGATAATGATTTAATCTCATACATATATATACATATACGTAAAATATATATATATAACACAAATCATATGTTTACCTCAATCGAAAAGTACTTACATAATGGCATTACAAAACATGAATTCAGTTCGTATAAGTATCATGTCTTATAAATATTGGTACTAGTACCTAAGATGGCAAGAAATCCCTTCAAGTACTAGTACTTTTTAGTATCAATATTGTCTGATAGGTATCGGTACCTTTACATGAGTATCGATCTCGAAATCAAACTCGATGTTTTAAATGAATTTAATTAGTATTGGTATTTACACAATAAATACCAATAGCGCTCTCATGGGTATCGATACTGTTACTAAGTATTAATATTAAAATTATATTTGATGTTTTGAGTTATTTTTGGGTATCGATATTTAATAATCCAATACTGGTACTAAAAACTCGAAAATTTATTTCAAACCAAACCTTAATCATCAACCCAAAAAACTATTGGCATAAAAATAATTGTAACCTTTAACGTTTATAATTTTTTGTCATTTTGATCCTTATTCTTTTTTTTGTTAAATTTAACCCTTAACCTATATCTTTTTAACAAACAGCTTATTTTTTAACTACTATGATAATCAGATCGTCAAATATCTAACAACGATGGCATGTCATATGTATATGATAATATATTTTAAATGACATGGCATCTAGCCTATCAAATACATATATATAATATAATATAATTTTATTTTAATATAAAATATAAAATGATTAAAGTTTAAATGAAATTTTAAAAATTAATTAATTCTAAAATAAAAGGCTATTAAACATTCTCAACCCTAACTAGGATAGAATCAAAGTCCTATCTTAAAAAATATGAACACAGTTCGAAATTAATTAATTTTTAGGTAGGATTTTAATTCTATCGTAATTAGGGTTAAGAATGTTTAATAGCATTTTATTTTAGAATTAATTATTTTTTTAATATTTTATTTGAATTTTAATTGTTTTGTATTTTATATTAGAATAAAATTATATTTCATATATATATATGTGTGTATTTGATAGGTTAGATGTCATTTTATTTAAAATATATTATCATATACATATAACATGTCAGCATTGTTAGATTTTTAACGGTCCAATTACCATGGTGTTAAAAAATAAGTTATTTGTCAAAAAGATATAGGTTAAGGGCTAAATTTATCTCAAAAAAGAATAAGGGTCAAAACGACAAAAATTATAAATATTAAAAGTTAAAATTATCTTTGTGCCAAAACTATTTGAAACCGTCCTTCAATGGTTTATCTAACTTATAAAAATCAAGGCAAAATTTAGAGGAAGAAACGAGATAATTTAAATTTTTGAATAAAAAGATTTTAAATCACCATATCCCACGAAGGGTGGAGAAGAAATCCACATGGGAACAAGTTGGTTAAATCACCATAAGGTCCTCACAAGTCTAAAATTTTTTTTTTTATAACATCTCTTATCATACTTGGGCCATATATACAATTAGCTCAATCCAAAATAGTTTTATCGTGTCACATTCTAAATTAACTCAAACTTGAAATTTAATTAAATTCGTAAATTTGATTAAGGCTTGGATCTTAGCTTTTGTTTATGCAATGTATGTATGTACAGGTTGTCAAAGAATTAAGAAAATTGTGAATATATATTATCCTTTATCACACCAATATATTTAACGTATATAAATCGATTATTTAATTTTTGATTTAATTAGTTTAACAGGTTGAATTAAATCGCTAGTAAATTTGATCTTTAATTTTTATTATAAGTAACTCAAATTTATATCGATATTGTATAATCAATTAACTAATAAATAGACTATTACATATTAGAATGTGAATTTGCCCTAAGTAGTCCTTGAACATTATGGTCCTTGAACATTATGCTTATTTGTGAGCGTGGCAGAGCCATCCATTGAAAATGGGTGGTCAAATGACCCCTAAATATTTTGGATCAATTTTTTATAATATATATATATATATATTAAAATAAATAAATAACACTAATTTATAAATAATTGACACCCCTTAAAAATAGTTCAAGAAAAATGATACCCCTTAAAAGATTTTCTGACTCTGCCCTTATTTGTGAGTAAATATCAATAGGAAGCAATTTAACCTTTAATTTTAAAAATAAATAACAATTTTATCATTAATTGAACTATACAATTTTCAATCACCCATATTTACAGTTTTTATGGATCAAATTGATAAAACTTGGTGTTACAACCTAATTTTTTTTTAATTTTTGTTATTATTAGGTAAGCAATTGACGGTCAAATCAGATATAAGTTAGGGGAGAGGTAAAGATTTTCAAATAAAAATAGTATAAGGGACTCAATTTTATAAAAGTATATGGACTAAATTCTAAATCTTTAAATAGTACATGGACCTTTGACATATTTAAACCAAAAAAGCCAAAAATTTTATAATTTATTGACTTATTATATAAATTAGTACTCGAAGTTGAGAATTTCTCTTAAATTGATACCTAAACTTTATCACAGATTATTATATACATTGACGTGATAGTTTCAACATCTGACACGCTATTGACCGATCAAAATGGCGATGTCTATGTGTCACATTTCATAAACTAATTGGTTATTGAAATACCACATCAACACTACGTACCAATTTGAGAATTCCCCCCCCCCCCAAATTTAGGGATCAATCTAAGAACTCTTTCCAAGTTAAGGTACCAATTTGAGAGAAAAGAAACATTCAGGTACCAATTAAGAAAAGTTGCTAAGTGCAGCTATCAATCTGTATAATTCGCCGAAACTATTTAGTAATATTTCGGCTTCTGAATTGGAATTTTCACGTTCTGAGGTCCAATTAGATTCTGCCACATGTTACTTTGTCCTGTAAAATCGTATAGAAAAACAAAAAATAATAATAATAATAATAAATCCACCAACTAGATTCATTCAAACAATTGAAAAGGATTGGTTTTTTTAATTCCATTCTCAGAACAAACGAAACCCATCATTCTTTTTCCTTCTCGAAAGGTATGAATTCATTTCCCACCATTTTATTTCATTTCTGTTCTTCAAAGTTTAGATTTTTATCCAGATGGTTCATGTTTTAGATGAGAATTTAAGAATTTAATTACGTTTTGTTTGACTTTCTGAAAGATTTGTTGATTTTCCCTTAAATTAGTTAGCTAACCAATGAATTTAGTGCCTGATAATCTTCATTTTACTGTGTAATCAGATTTTGAACAAGTTCAAGAACGTTAAATTTTGATGCAAAGAAAGCTAATTTTGGCTTTTAATCTTTTCATCGTTATTAAATTAACCAAATTTGTGATATTTGTAAAAAAAAGAGCTTGAAATTCAGATTTTGTGTTGGTTATGTATTGTGCAGGGAAAACTGTGAAGAGGGAGAAGAATTGATGGTTAAGGTTGTTATAATATCAAATAAATGCTCTAAGTGGCATTATTTTGTAATTTAATCAAGAGAGGAATCACCTGATGTGGCCTTTATATTTTCTGTTAAATAAGATTCTTAAAGCAGATGAAGATGATGAAGAAGGGAATCATGATGATCCTATGAATGTGGCAGCACAGTGCCGCCGTTTCGAGTTATCATCTGATAATTGTATTAGCCATGAGGCAATGTTGCCTCGATCACATTTTGTTCAAGTGAGTGAAGATAGCAAGGTTATTGTTGTTTATGGTTTCAACTTTCATGGATAGGGTTTATAAAGTTGTGATAGTGATTTGTTTCCCTAAAATGAAGGTTGGTGTTTTATAGGTTCCACATGTAAACCAATTGTTCTCTTGGGATTGTGGACTTGCTTGTGTTTTGATGGCTTTGAATACGGTTGGTGTTGACGAGTGTAGTATCGAGAAATTGGCTGAGCTTTGCTGCACGACTAGGTATGCTGTTGGTCTACCATTTCATTTCATCTTTTATGATAGACATAAGCTGATATGAGCCTCTTCTGATGAATTTTATGGATCTTGTTTGCAGCATTTGGACTGTAGATCTAGCTTACTTACTGCAAAGGTTTTCGATTAGATTTTTCTATTATACCGTAACATTCGGAGCTAACCCGAATTACTCTGATGAGACATATTACAAGGTATTTTATCTTTGCATCATATGCAAATTTGTAACTGTTTTGTGTTACTTGTGCTTGGTTGCGAATTCATGAGCAATTTCATGTTCCCGTTTGTTGTTTCAAGCTCTGCACCAGTAACATGCCTGTTCTATTAGCTGTTAAATGAGCCTGTAAGCGGTTTTCCATTTACTGCTTCTATTTGCTTTGTTTCGCTTCCTCGAAGGAAACTAGATCCGAAACGTTTGCTGTAGGTTTTCGGTTTTCTCCTTCCGATGGTGATGTGTTAGGATATTGTAATCTCAGCAAAGTTCTCATAGTTTATGTTTTTAACAGTTGATTGACTTATAAGATTATTTTTGCAAACACAATCAGTGATATTACTTTGAGTTCTCTGCAGGAGCAACTGCCTACTGATCTGGTTCGAGTAGATACGCTATTTAAAAAAGCCGTGGAAGAAGGAATCGATATAAGGGTACTCACTTGAACAGTAAACACCGACTGTGTTTTCATCGATGTCATGATAAAAGTTCTTCCTTTTATATGTTAATTGTCAGTGGTTTTTTTCCATATTAAAGTAAAATGGATGGTAATATCTAATACTTTGCAATTAAACAGATTGGATTCGTATTTATAATTCGTTTTTTCGAGCTTTGTGGAATGCTTAATATGAACTATGTCCCTCGGTGCTGATGAAAATTTTAGCTCCTTTTACTCTGTCCTTTTGTGTGACATTTAAACTTTTCTCTTGGGGTTATGAACCGTCCCCCATTTTACAGTGCAGGTCGATCAGTGGCAAAGAAATCTCTCGATGGATCTTGTCGGGGAAGTATATTGCAATTGCTTTAGTTGACCAGTATAAATTGAGGTATGTATTCTCTTTTAAGGAATCTTTTTCTAGTTGCCTGTTACTCATTATTGTACAATTTCCGCTTCATTTTCCGTATATTCGGTGTTCTGTAGTTTAGCAGGCATCGTATGCGTTAGGTTCTCGTATGATAATGATTCTTATCTAGTGATGATTTTCTACTGTTGAATTCTCCTTTCAGTATCTTGCATTGCAGTCAGTCTTGGATGGAGGATGTCATCATCCCCGGATTTCATGGAAACGACGTTGGATACACTGGTGAGTGTCGAAAATACATATCATTCTGCTAATAAATCATGCTGGCGTTGATTGGATAATTCAACCACGCCATTTGCATAGCTCTACCAGTCTACCTTGCTTGGTACATTGTCACAAACTAAACTAATCAATCAGAAAACGCATCTTTTTCCTACTCGATAAAATTCCTTAAGTGTATTCTGTATTTCCGATGAACTTTCACAACAATTCTACGTCGGGTCTAGTTGTTAAGGAACCTCTTTTGTAGGTCACTATGTCATGATATGCGGCTATGATGCTGAAACGGACGAGTTCGAGATTCGAGATCCTGCAAATTCCAGGTACTAGCTAATTCATTTGTCATGTAATCTGTTCTTCTTCTCTTTGTGGAAACTTATTTCATTTTCCATTACGATCATAAACTTAACAACTACAACATGCAGGAAACACGAGAGGGTCTCATCGAAGTGTCTCGAGGAAGCTCGCAAATCCTTCGGGACTGACGAAGATCTTCTTCTGGTAATTTATCAATAAAACCATAGAACTTTTGTGTTTACCTTCTTGCATAGCATCATTCATGAATCATCAGTTCATCACATGTTCGGGCGTGCTATGTTCCTACGCAGATCTCTCTGGAGGAGAGTCGGAGACCGAACTACTCGTCGGTCTTGTAACTTTTTACACTTCACACATATGTCAGACTCCGTGCTCGAGACATATATAACTGATCTCTTTCATGTAACTATATAAATAATCCTGCATGCTGTAGATGCTAATGAATTGGTTTCAATCTGCAAATTGCAGGCATTTGTACAACAATGCATTCATTTTGTATATGAATTGTATATTGCAATATATAAGTGTTGTATAATCAATTCTACCGGTCCGGCAAACCGGACGGCTAAATCGGAAATCGAAGGTCTGATATGTGTTTGATATTAATCATATGTTTGATTCTAAGAGTTATTTCAGTTAATATATTGGAGTGAATTTTTTGTTAGAAAATTTATCAAGATGGCATGAAATGCTGAACTATTTGGACTGACTGGTAATATTATAAAAGTAGAGGACTGAATCATAAATTAAAAGAAATTGCAAATAATGATGGAAAAAAGCATCTAGCAGATGGTGTGCAGATTTAAAAGGATTAATTAAATAAAAGCCTCAAATTTTGCCAAAAATTTAAAAATAATCCCTTGTTTTAGGGGTTCTTAGTCCACACATTTGAGACCGAACATTTACATAATTATCAAATTAAAACAAGGAATTTAGATTTGTTATTTTTTCCTTGTAAGCTAAAGTAATGCATTTTAGGGGGGTTTTAGGTAATGTGTATAGGGATGGTAATAAAACCCGAATCATATGGGTTTTGATCCGATTAGATTGGTTAATTATTTTAAGGCAGGGCCCAGGGGTTAATCAATTTTTTATTAAAAACGGAATCGGATAAGGTGAGTTATAGTTTTATTATATCAATTCGGATCAAGGATAAGAAATATTAAACTCGAACCAATTTAAAACTTTAAACTTTAAACTTTAAACTTTAAAAAAATAAATAATTTAAAATTTTCTATGAGAATCTTCTCTGAGAGAGAAACAGGGGAAGAGGTAGGATCCTTTTATCTCATGTAAACTCATTTAGCTATCTATTTATTCTCGTCTAATGATTAAAAAATATAAAATTAACTGAATTTTATGGAGTAAATAGATATTAACATATATATGATAAAGATTTTTTTACATCATATAAAATTTAAAAAATTATAATTTTTTAGATCGTAATGATAAATATTGGTCACGTCGGTGACGATGAGAATTTAAAAAAATTGGCATTTAAAATTAAAGTAGATTCTATATTATATTTATATTATCTTTTTTTAATGTAGGTTTAATATCATTAAATACAATAAATTCGACGAGTGGATTTTAAAAAAAATAATATTTATTTTTAAAAAATATAATTTATTTTATTTTATAAGGAAGATATATATACGTTATTCGAAGGGATATTATATTATAACTATATTTAAATTATTAAAAAATAATTACAATATGAATGATAATTATATTCATATCATAAGTTAGATTTTATAAGTGTTGGGGTGCCGAGTCTTGTGTTTTGTTAGTGGTTGTAAATGAGACGAGATAGGTCGTGAGTTATTTAAGTTTGATAAAATTTATTAAAATTTGATTCGATTGAACTTAGTTTGATCTCGAATTCGACTTGATTTCTTGACGAGCCAAGCTACATGATACCCAACTTGAAAAACTCACGAGTTACTCGAAAATATAAACATATTATTTTTTTATAATTTCAAATCAAAATTTTCTAAACTTAAAACCCTAAAATCTAAACCCTAAATTAACATACTAAAAATTAAAATTAACAAATTTGAGTTTACACAACTTGTGTATCAAAGTTTTTTTTTCTATTAGGCTCTAAATGAGACTTGAGAGATAAGAGTTACTCGAGTCTAACACGATCAAAGATTGGTCAATACTTACAAAAAAAACTGCTAAAACAGCTGTTTCGAATTCAGTTTACAGACAAGGAAATGAAAGATCGAAATGATTAATTATTGGTTAAAAAAACAAAAAAAAAATGTATTTTTTTATAACCAATAATGTTTTGATCTTTTACATCCCATGAACTTACAAAGAAGCATTACATAAATTAACAAATACTTTGTCCTGAGTTGCTCCAAACAGACACATGGATCACTTGTTCATGTTTTTGTCTTTCATCTCTCATTGCCATTTTTTTATTTATTTTTCCGATTTTCAGAGTTTCGTCATAATTATTCTAGACTGATCTGCGTTACACATCTAATTTTGATAAGTTTTCTTGTAAAATTTTTTACATACATAATATCTCAAATTCGAAACTTATTTAAACGAAACTAAACTGTTTTATTAACGTTTTTCTTACAAGATGTTTTCACGAAAGCATGTGAATCCACCATAAAAAGACATCTCACCAACACTAAATTATAGGGTTCAATTAGAATAACATCAGCTTTGCCATCTATTTTTCAGACAGTTTTTAGCAATAATAATCCTCTATTTTTATTTATTTATTTACTTTTGGCCAAATTCATTGTAAACAATAAAAAACACTAAAACAAATCAAAAATTTATTCTTTATAAATAAATAAATATAAATTATTGTTTTTTGTGATCTAAAATTTCACTTTGTAAGCTGACAACTTTGGATATTTCTATGCCTGTGGGTGAGTTATATAAATACACTGGGTCTGGATGGGTTGTTTTCATTGGATTCTTGTGTTCTTTTCGTGGAAGCTGTGATGTCCTGATTGATGGGTACCTTTGCAGCATGTGCATGTGTTGTCATAAATCAGAACTTTTTAAGAGTTTTAGATTGATTAATTTTAATTGAGATTTGAGTTATTTCGAGTTTAGATTAATATTATATTTAGGTTGTTTGGGGTTGATATAGAGAAAAACGTATCTGTTTGGTTGAATAGTTATTTTGATATTTATTTTTTTTTAAAAAAAATATACAACGAGCGTCAAACATTACTGAACACCATTAATAATGAACATTGTTAAACATTATTAAAATAATTAATAAAAATTAAAAATATGAAGGACTTAATGTGCAATTAATAAATGAGTGATAGACTCAACATAAAATTAATAATTGTACGTTGAGTACTTCAGATTTTTAATCATTATTAATTAATTTAATAATGTTCAGTGATATTCAACGTTAGTGTGTTCAACAGTGATCGACGCCCGTCGTAAACTTATATTTTTTTAATCAATTTAACCTAACATTTTACTTTAGATCAAAATGGCCCCACCACGGATGAAAAATGTTAGTCAGCCGACGAGAAACAACTTTCTACCATGGATAAAAATTATTAGTCAACTGACGAGAAACAATTTGAAATCACTTAACATAATAAGCGTCAGAAGAAATAAATATTTTATATTTTATATAAGTTTTAAAAATATTTTTGATTGGTGTATCATTATATAAAGTTAATATATTTGTCTACATAACACTGATATCGTTGTGTGTATTGTCAAGAAGGTTTATCACGTCATTTTAAACTGTTTATCGTCGACTGACTAACAATTTTTATCTATAACTGAGTTGTTTTGACTCGATAAAATATTAGGGTTAAATTAGTTTACAAAGGGAAAATAAAAACTAAAATAACGATTTTTTTAAATTATGTCTTTTGGGTTTGTATCATTTATGTTTAAGGTTTAATTTTTTTAAATTAAGTTATTTTAAGTTCAAGTCAATTATGTTTGATCTAATTCGAGTCCTAATTGAATGGGTTTGAGATGTTAATTTTTGCGTCGATTGGGTCGATTTTTGTGTTCGAGTTAAAATCGATAGCTAATAGTTAAAACATACATGATAAAGAAAAATGGCAAAATTATTATTAGTTATTTTACTAAAAAATTATTAGGTAAACCTTGTTCACCACGTCATCTATGATCTCAAACAATCAGAACCGATTAACTAATTATTTATTATTCCATAATGTATACATAGTACGTAAGCTACTGACAAAAATACCCACAATTATTAATATGTATTAGTATCCACTTTACAGTGTAAAATTTAAATTTTTTATATGTTTTTAGATCGTTACATTAACTGATTTTGATGGTCGAGATTAAAACTTTAAATTAATGATAATTTATTTATGTCATGTAAATATCTTCTCGTTACCTATAGTTAAAACTACAATAAATTTTTACTGATTTAAATTAATGATCAAAAAATCGTATAAAATATGTAAATTTTACGATACGTTATCGAATCCTATCCTTATATAGTTAAATTGTATCAAAGAGTTTAAAAAATCTTTAAAGCTCAATAAAAACATGATCTTTGTCAAAAGGTAAAAGAAGATGCATTGATCCAATGTGGAAAGCCATTGAAGATAAGATTAAAATTTAGAGCAACATATCTTATCCCTTTTTGATTTTATTGATTTAAATTATATAAATTCCGATTATATTCGAAGTTAAAACAAGTCAAAAATAAAAGATAAAATTGATACTTATTTTGTTTTATAATTTTTAATGAATATTTGATACATCGAAGACGTATAGTTTTATATTTTTTTGATAAATCAGATGATAATATATTATTAAAATAAATTTAATTTAAATTTTTATATCTTTTAATCAAAATTTAAAGTTAAATTTTCTTATTAAAAATGCAATTAATTGGTGGTTCCTTCACTTACTTCCATATTAATTATCTCTCTATGTGTGTATATATTCCTTCTTTTATAAAATTTCTTGCAAGGAAAAGCTTTTTTTTTATTAAAATAGAAAATAAACACAACTTCCAAGAATTTGACCATTGACCCCAACATGCATTTTCCTTGAAGTGTCTGCATGTGACTCCCCATGTAGCATGCTAGTGTAATGGAATTTTAAAATATATATTATAAATATTATTTCAATCAGTGACAAAACTACGTAAGGATGAAAAGAGATAATCATCTTTAATTTTATTTTTTTATTTTATATTTAATTAAAAAAAATAATTTATTTATAATTTTATTATATTTTTAAATATTTATATTGTATCTTAAACCTTAAATCTTAATCCGTCCCTGATTTCAACCAGCATTTACAAATCTAATCCAATGATATACCTAGCATATGATATGAGGGTCCCTAGTAGCTAAGTTTCAAAGGCAAAATCATGGTTTGTGTATTTATATTTCTTGTCATTTTGATATCTCCTTCAATTTGCCAACTAGGGGATCCATTCCACTAGGAAAAAAAATAGGTTTGGTAAAAAAATTATGTTTAATATAAATTTTCGAAATATTATATTCGAAAATCTTAAGATCTATACTTATTTTGTAATTTTTTAAAATATTTTGTTGCTTAGTACACTTTTTTCGTCTTTGGGTACCTAGGTATCCTTCGTAAGTTTATTCTCGATCCAAATCTGATCCATTGCCATCTTTAATGATATTTGATTTATTATTAGTGTATAAATATATATACTATTATCTCTAATTTAAATTTAAAACAATATTAAATAATTTATTATAAATTATTATTTAAAAATTAGGATATATGAAAAACATAGATCCTCCTCCCACCCCATTAAGTTAAGTTATATATATGCATGACATGTGGGAGCAAGCCAAAATTATTGAGGATTATAATGAAGAAAAGTCTTAATGCTCACTCAATGTAGTAAGGGTAGGTGCCTTTAATCATACAAGACACCCCCGATCATAACAAATATAGTTTTTTATATATCCGATCTTTTGGAGCGACGATATAGTGATCTATATTCGATTTAAAAAATTAATATTCGGGTATTCGGTTATAGGATAATTGGATTGACTATTCGTATATCTGATTATTAGGAAATATATTTTAATTTAATTATTTTTTTTCAAATTTGAAGGTCATATTTATGAAAAATTCAGAACTTCGAATATAACAAATAAAAAATTGTTCAATATAACAAGATTCACATCATAAAAATTTTAATTTTTGGATAATTCAAAACATAAAGTATCGTGATCCGTATCCAATTTAAAATTTAAAATCAGATCAAATATTCAAAATTTTAATTCAAATTAACAAATAATTAGATCAGATTAATCGAATCAGATATTTTTTTAATACCCTTAAATTGATCACACATCATGACAACATCTTCTA
This sequence comes from Abelmoschus esculentus, assembly GCA_035048815.1. Taxonomy (NCBI): domain Eukaryota; kingdom Viridiplantae; phylum Streptophyta; class Magnoliopsida; order Malvales; family Malvaceae; genus Abelmoschus; species Abelmoschus esculentus. Next base: position 792,767 of record JAUCBN010000021.1, read on the forward strand.
TTCTTTCATCATGACAAGAAAAATTTCCTTGTCACACTTTAAAAAATATCCTATCGAGATCTATCGATTGACCTAGTAGTTAAAGATATTTATTGTGTCCTATCTTATATAAATTAGAATCCCGATATAAAAAAATATAATTTTTAGTTGATAAAAAATATCTAATTAAATTTTGAAAACTTAGGGGGACAAATAGCATTATTCATGGAATTATTATACAATTACTTATCCCACTCAAGTATTTTAATATAATTGTAAATGAAAAGATATATTACAAAACTTTCACTAGGCAACAAAGCATGGAACAATATCAATAATTAATAATAATGAGTAATTGGAAGAATCGAAATAATATTCTAAGAAAATATATATTTTAACAGGGTTAGACCAATTTACATGGTATAAAATTTATTTAATTTTATATTAATTTTAGATAATTAAATAATAGTAATAAATGGTTAATTTATTTTTTATTTTTTAAATAATAATTTTTATAACTTTTTCTGTTAATATCGTAAAATTAAAATATAAATATTAAATTTTAATTTTAAAATATTGTAAAGACCAAATATATTTATTTATTTATTTTTACTTACATTATACTTTATTTTGAAAAATGGAATCCTAATTTGCCTCAAATTCAACCGTTAGAGTTTAAATTTTGAAATTTCAAACCTTCAAAATTACTACACATCACCTCTGATTAAAACGACAAAGAGAAGAAAATATCAGTTTTTTAATTTTTATCAATTAAAAATATTATATTTTTATATTAAAAATTTAAATTTATATAAAATAAAATAATATAAATATCAGTAGTTATATTTATAACTTTAAAATAAAAAATACAATAAATCCAATTTTATTTAATTTTTGTTCATTGACATTTGATAGAGACCGTTGAAAAGATACCAAACACTTTTTTCGGCGGAAATTTTGAATTTTTTTGCGGGAAATTGAAGTAAAGCAAATACAATGAGTCACCTACACATTATTAAAAAGTATTATTAAATATAATTTTATTTTTATATTTTTTAAAATATTTTTTTATTTATTAAAATAATCATTTACTAATAAATAAAATATCTTAAATTATTTAATAAATACGATCCTATAATCATAATCATAATTATAAATTTAGATCATAATATTATAAATAAAATAAATTTAATTCAATTATATGATATTTTATATAAATTAATTCATAAATATTTAAAATAAATAAATAAATTCTTCCCCAAACTCCCGCCTTTTGACTAAGGACGCTGTCATTTTCAGCTATCGGTTTCGCACCATATCTATTTTATTTTATTTTTTAATTTTCTTTAATTTAATTTATTAGTATTTATTTTTACGGTTAGATTTTTTGGCGGGAATTTTGCTGAACCCAATTTATAGTGGTTTTGAAGTCCGGAACATTAACGCGCCGTCACGTCGGCGCTTGAATCTTATTGCAAATTTTGGGTAGAAGCGACGACGGTGACGGTGGGAGAAAAGACAGGCGTTGAAAGAGGCGGGAGATAAGGGTCAGAAATAATGACAGTTCGGGTGCCGAATCATGACTGGTGCCACGTCATCCTAGATTCAGATAAGCCATGGTTTTTCCACGGTGGGGGATTTTGATTATCTCACCTGTCGGTTCACGAGGATTTCGTAACACCGGTCAAAAAAGTTAGGAACCCCAATGACACTTTATTAGGCGGGAGAAAATTTAAGGATACATTAACATCATGTTTTTTTTAATTATTTGTATAAGATTATTGGATCGAAAAAAATCGGATCGAGTAATATAAATATAAATTAAAATTAATTTGATAAAATATATAAATATTAAAAATTAAATATAATTATACAAAAAAATAACAGATTCAGATATTTGTATTTATGATTTATGTGCTTGATGCAACTAGCAACATGATTCAGATATTTTGAGTCAACATTTCAAGTAAGTTATTTTTTTTATAATTTATTAGATTAATTCAGATTTAATATTATAAAAATTTATTATATAAATAATTATTAAATAATTATTAAATTTTAATTTATTTAATATATAACATCAGAATTAAAATTTCTAATTTTATTAAAAATTTATTACCTTGTCCTCCTAATTTAATATAATAATATATAAAAGATAATACTACAAATTGATAATATTAACCAGACATCTTTATTAATAAACAAAAGTATAATCAGAATATAACATAATATAGGTTGTAAAATATTCAAACAAATTAATAGTATATATTGGTGTAAAATAAAAATAATATATATATATAAGTACTTTACTAGTTAGATCAAACACTTTTTTTTACAACGATTTTTTTACGATTTTTTTTAAGAAGATTTTATAGAAATTGTTTAAAACATGAATTAGATAAAATTTTCAGAATCGATAATCATCTTTCACGCATATTCTTAAAATTAATGACCCGTAATAAATTACACTAACAAATAATTTAAAAATATTAAATTTTACGTGATGACCGACGAATTAATAATATATGTTAAAAATTACGATAAAGTACATAAATGACCACAAAACTTTTAAGGTATCTTTATTTTGATTATTGAACTTTTAAAATTTTTATTACGGTCACTCAAATTTTATTTTGATTCCTTCTGTTACATTCTGTTAGAAAATACTGATATGACCTGTTAATTTTCTTTTTAAAAGGTAAACTATATAATCACTGAAATTATTTTATAATATTTTATTAAATCAATTGATTTACACCGAAAAATTACTTCTTGGTAATTTTATACTCGCATATAGTTAAATAACAATATAATCATATGTAGTTAAATAAAATTTGGGTGACTTCATTAAATTTTTTAAAATTTTAATAACCTAAATAAAAGTTTTTTAAATATTTGATGATCGTTTATAGAGTTTTTCTTAAAGAAAAAAAATTAACGGACCACATCAATAACTTCTAACAGAAGATAACGAGTTGAACCAAAATGAAAACGAAATAAATTTGGATAACTAATAAAATTTTTAAAAACTTCAGTGATCAAAATGAATATACCCTAAAAGTTTTGTGACCATTATTGTATTTTACCCTCAAAATGGACATCTATTGATAACAAATAATGGAGGGATGTATGTCTTAATGATGATGTTTGATGCTTTTAATTAGTGACCATAAAATGCGGCTGATCAATGTCCTTGTAATTGAAGGCTGTCACAGTGTCATCCTACATCAAAAATCATGAAAAAACATAAAGGAAAACACAACACATAACAACATAAGTGGGACACCAAACAATGACGGATCTGGTGGGTTCTGTACAGGCGCAATAAGAGCGATCGTATAGGACTTTTAAAAGTAAGAGTCTAAAATTTTGATAAATTATATTCATTAGATGATGTTAATCTCGAAATTTATTATAAAAGTTCTAAAAAATACTCTTAAGAAATATGAGATAATTGTTAAAACGTTATAATTATTTCCTAAATGTGATAATTGATTATAGAATCTTACTAATTATTCATATTACTATTACTTTTGTAGAATCAGTGAGGTTCTAAACAACCACAATATAAATGACCATACAAGAGCCTCTAAAAAATACAATTGCTTATAAAGGCCACATTTTTAGAACTAACGAGGGTTATGAACAATTGTTTCTAAGGATCACATTTTAATAAATTACAGAGGGCCCCAAAATCTTTGAACCGCACTTGGGCGGATTTAAAAATATTTGTAAAGATGGACAAACTAAAATATCTTTTAGGTGAGCGTAAGTCATAAAATCTTAAAATTTTAGAGTATGCACAAATCATAAAAAACTTAAAAATTAAAATGAAATATAAGAACTTTAAAAATTTCAGAGCGGGCACCGGCCCACCCTTCCCACCCTTGACACCAAGTATCACCATTCACTTTCAAGTTTTCAAATTTTTGGGCGATGGAGAGAAAATAGATGGTTTAGAATTCGAATTTAAAATTAAATATCGATTTAAGATCTGATGTCACTAAAAATATTTTATTATCAATAAAAGTTAAAAGTCTGTATTTTTTTAAGTTTAGTTTAATGATCTAAATGTAAACAATAAAAGGAAAATAGTTGACATTGCAAAGGGGTCTTGGTTCATTGTGCATCTCTTATAGAAGACATTCCTGGTCCAAAAAATAGTTTGAAACATGTTGGATTTCTTACTTGACATGGATGCTACATAGCAACAACATGACTTTGAAATTTCTCAATGATTGCAAGTGTGCTTGTCCAAATGATTTTTTTTATTTGAATTAGAGATTAAAAAAAAATAGTTCGAGTTAGAAAATTATACGATAGTTTAGATTATCTTTTTTGTTTAGTAACCGATATCTAACATATTGATCGATTAATCTAGATCAAGTTTTGTATAACTCTAATATGATCTCAAATACAAAATCGTTTACCTCTTAATCGTGCCTCCATTAATACCTTCACTCTAAATTAGTATGTTTAGGGTTTAAGGTTAGAAATTATGGTTAGAGTTTAAAGAATTAGTATAATGTATTTTTTAAGGGGTGGAGTTTAGAATTTAAAAAATTAGGATTAGAAATTTAGAATTTAATTTTTAAATTTTTTTTAACAGAAAATATAAAAAAATACAGTTAAGAGACCGAGATTTTTTACTCACCGTAATCCTTTCAAAAATTCACCGTAACTTTTAGGTTACTTTTGACTATCAAATAGAGAAATTATGTCAAACATCTTAGTTTTTATACTACTTTATTTTATTTTTTCTTCGAATTTGATCTCAAACGCAGATGTCGAAGAAGCTGAAATTTATTGCTTCTCTCATAACACAATTTTTTCATCTAATCAAAATTTTCAACAACTTTATCGGACAAAACTTGAAACCCAAATCACCAATTTATTAAATATTATAAAAAAATTATTCAAATTACTTTGTTTTGAAAAACTATTGGAATTGATTCACATGATTATGAATATGAGTCAAGAAAGATAAGAGTCTTGTGTTGGAAATTCCTTGGGATGGATGTGTATAGGCATAGAGAAAGCTTTTCCTTTGTCTTTGATTGATTTCCTTTCATGTTGCTCCACCTTACTTCATTTGCAAGGCATTACTCTTTAGATTGATTCATAATCTTCACACCATCCCTTGGGCTGATTTGACAGGAAAAACAAAAGTATAAAACAAGAAAAATAATACCATTGTACTATATATTTCTTGAAAAAAAAAATTACTAAAAGAATCATGATAAATTTGAATTGATGGAGTATAGTACAAATTTTTTTAAAAAATATTAGTTATATTTTTTATTGTTTTTCCAGTTTTTAGGGATTCGTCCTGATTAATTTAAACCGACCCACATAGCACATGTAGCTTTGGTGGGTGAGTCTCCATATAAGGATTTTCTGCGTACGCAGTTCAAAAATTTGAGACTTAAGCGGAACTAAGCTACTTATCATTTAGACCAACCATTGTTAATAAAATATTAGTTATATTGATAAAAAAGAATAATAGTTTTTTTTATTTGAATAATCAAAGTTTTAAATTTTATTCAATATCTAAAAAAGGATTGAACATACTAAACTGAAAAATAAAAAAATTGAATTAAATTATAAGATTTGAATATTTTATGATTTATAAGCTTAAAGAATGTGATTATCTGAATTGAATAAATTAAAATTTTTATTTAATTTTAAATATTTCATAGTTAAAAATGAGTATTTATTGTAAATGGTTTGAATTCAAAAAACATAATCATGTATAAATTTATTTAAATCTGAAATATCACTAAATTAGAATACTAAAAAATTTAAAATATTAGTACCAAAAAATTAAAAAATTCCCCCTCCCAAAAATTAAACCCCAAATATTATTACCAAAAAATTTAAAATTTCAAAACCAGCCTACAAATTAAGAATTTTACTCTCTTCCTTGTTAATTAGGGTTATAATTAACCAAAACAGGACAGATGTGAGGCGTGTTGTGAAACAGGACAAATGTCTCCAATCACTGGGGACACTGCTTGCCAGTTGGTTTTCAATTGGCCCAAAAAGCTTCAAATTTTAAAATTTTAATTTCCAAGTTTAGATTTTTATTTTCTTGTTCAAAAAATTTGAATTTTTTAAGAAAAATGTCTCAAAGTAACCCTGAAACCTTAATAAAAGCAGCTTGTCTTCAACATTCTCGACTCACTTCCTATCCCTTTCTCTTTCCTCTGGGGTCCCTCTGGTTTTGTATCTTCTCTGCCAAGCAAATCTTTTCAAAGAACTTATACTCTGTTTTTGGCCATGGCTGAGCTTGTGGATGCTGCTGAGTTCTGGCTGCCGGAGAAGTTTTTAACCGACGAAGATGGGTTTATGAAGAATGGGAATCTTAAGAACGGAGATGGTGGAAGAAATGATACTGAGTCGTCGTTGGTGTATACTCATGTTTTCCCCACTGAGTTCCCTTACGAGTTTTCAACTCTGGGTTCCCCTGTTGAATCTGTCGTTGAGTCCACGGAGACGGAGAGCAGCGACGAGGATGAGTTCCTCGCTGGATTGACTCGCCGTCTTGCTTACTCAACGAGTCAGAAACTCACTGTTCCAACTCTTTCCCTGGAAAAAAGCGAGGTAAAGTACTTTCCTTTTTCCCTGAGCTGATATTTAACTATGGTTCCTGTTTAAATCTGGGTTTGTTGTTTAAATTCAGAAAAATGGAACTATGGGGAACTCGCCGCGGTCGACTCTGAGTGGACTCGGGAGCTGGTCATTTTCAAGCAACAACAGCTCCAATGGACCGTCTCAAGTTCCATCTCCGCCAACAACACCGTTTTGTGCTCAAAAAAACACCTGGGATCTCATTTATGCTGCTGCTGGTCAAGTTGCAAGGCTCAAAATGAGCAATGAAGTGCCCAAATACACCAACTTTAGCCATGGAGGAGCCTTTCCTTTCAATCATGCTCAGACAAATCAAGTAACCCTTTTTCTTACATGTTGAAGAGATTAGCATTCTTGCTCTAAATCTTGTGTTTTTATGGCTCATTGGGTGTTGTTTTCTGTGTTTTTCTTGGTTAGTTTAATGGAAGACAAGTGAAGGCAAGTAGCTGGCAAGCACAAGTCCAACAACAGAAGCAGCAGCAGCAGATTCAGAGTAGAATAAGGACGAATCTTGCAGGTGGAAGACCAATAGGGTTGCCTCAATCTTCATGGCCACCACTTCAAGTTCAGTCCAAGCCAAAACAGCCTCAGAATCACCCTGGTTCCGGCATGCGCGCTATGTTCCTCGGTGGATCCGGTGGCGTTAAACGAGAATGCGCCGGCACCGGTGTCTTCATCCCTCGTAGATACGACACCAGCACCACCACAACCTGCAGCAGTAGCAGCAGCAACAAAGGTTGCTCCACAGTCTTGGTTCCAGCAAAGGTTGTCCAAGCACTGAATCTCAACTTTGATGACACCAACATCAATCATGTTCAGCCTCAATTCAACCCCGGCTTTGCATCAAACTATGGTAAACTAAACTAAACTAAACTAACCCCCATGTCTGGTTTTTTGGACCAATGTTGTAATTAAACATACAAACTTTTTTCAGATTCATTGGTTGCAAGAAGGAATGCCATGTTGGCACAAGCAAGGAGAAATTACAGACAAGAAGGAAGCTTGAATCTTCCCCATGAATGGACTTACTGATCTTCAAACTAGTGTTTGTTTTCCTGGAAAATTGCAGTGCTAGTAGGAATTAGTACTTTCAATGCTATAGGTATATTGTGTTATTTTGGTTTATTATATATGTATAAGGAAGAATTCAAGAATGTGGGTCTAGTTTAGAAATAAAGTAAAATAAAAGTATTTAAGTTCACAAATTCTGGGTTTTTTTAGTATTCAAGGAAGATGAAGATTGCAGCTTTTGGGGATTAACTATAGGAGCATAAGTAGAGGAAGAAATGGTTCTTTTTGTTATAATAAAATTTATTTTTTATATTTAATTTTATGAGGGAAATTGTCTTTTTTTTCCTTTTGTATTATCCCTTGGAAGTTATTATATTCAGAAAAAATAAAAATCATTTAATAACAGATTTGATGTAGTTTAGGACCTAATTGATATCACTGATACTTTGTGTACTTTAACTAAAATATTTTAAAATTTACGTATCAATTCAGAACATTACAAAAAATATGAGGACATATAGTGCAATTATTCGAAAAATAATACTTTTATTACATATAAAAAAGTAAAAGCAGAAAAGCAAAGATGAAATTTTGCATGCTTTGCTTCAGCGTGAAGCAGCGGTGGTGGGAACAATAACAGTTCGAAAGGAATTTAAATTCAAATATATTGCAATTATGAATCGAATATATATATTTATCACCGAATTGTTTTATTTGTACGATGTATATATTATTATCATTAAATGCTTAATAAAACATATATATTATTTTTTAATGTCATAAAAATAATTTTAACCCTTAACGTTTACAGTTTTTGTCGTTTTGACCCTTATTCTTTTTTTTGATAAATTAAAAAAAATGTATGAATAACATGGAGTAAATGTGTAATTATTTCATTTTATTTTTAACTGCCACATCATTAGTCCGTTAAATTTTAATGATCGGTGACTATATTGATACCATTTTAATAATTGACTAAATTAAAATTTTAATGATTAAAATAGGTTTGAGAGTAAAATTTAACGATGATTTATGTAATTTATCCAAAATTTTTGTTAAACATTAAATCAATTTGATTTTAATTTTCTTTAAATAAATGGTTTCAATTCAAAATAATTTAAAACGTTTAACACATTTAGTCTTTTTTAGTGATATTGTCAAACCACACGAGTCTACTGAATCAAAATAACTACATTCCACCATATAACATTAAATTATTGATAAAAGCCCCAATTGAATAACTGCATTTTAATGATCATTGGTTTGTATGTAATAATATTTTTGAGTGATTAATTTGTAACTTTTAGAAAAAATGATTTATTTGTAGGCAAACTTTTAGAGTGTTTCCAACCCTATTCTATTGCTTTATGCCTTCATAATTGACTTTTGTTTGCGCTGCATGAGTCTTGTTTGCATGGATGGTTAAACAATGGATCAGTTTCACGAGGTTTTAGAGCAAACGCAGACAGAAATATGAAGAACCAAAGGCTTTTTCTCTTGTTCCACGTCCATTGTAATGGCTGGAATTCATATTTTATGTCTTCTTGTTTCGGTATAAATAGCTGTGAAGCGTCTTCGTTTGAGTTCAATTGTCGACCAAAAACTTAATTGTAGTCTGAAATGGAAACCCCTGCGAAGTACATGTGCGTTCTAGCCTTTCTTGTTAGTATGAGCATTGCAGGCCTCAATGGAGTCATGGAACTGCTTATTATTACGGTCCCTGTGGGAAACGTGACATCGAGAAGGAGGCGAAAAAGTTGGAACCTTGCACGTACGCGGCACAGCATCGGAGAGTCCCGGTCTCCGAGCGTTGCTGCACCGTGATGGAGAAAAAGGTGAAGAATCCAGCCTGCCTTTGTGCAGTTCTATTTTCTCAAACAGCATACAATGCCGGAGTTAGGCCAAAAATCGCCGTGACCATTCCGAAACGCTGCCACATTGTGGATCGCCCTGTTGGTTACCAGTGTGGAGGTATAACATTTGTTTTAACAACATAATTAATGCTTTAATGATGTCTGTTTCCATGTTCTGATGAAACAATTGTTTGTTTCTTTCAGGTTTCACCCTGGTTTAACTCTCAGGACTCCCCAGGTCAAAATATCAGCAGTATAAGCATGCTGGATTCGATGTAACATCCAACAGTTTCAGTTAAATAAAATCTGTTGATGTATGTTTGAATCATAAGCAAAAAATGTTGTTTCTTTAAATAAAAGTGCAGTTGTATTTTCACACTGAATAGACCATGTTTGAACATTACAAGAACTGGAATACATGTTTTGAATTAAAGAAAAAAAATAACAAATAAGGAGAAATTATATCATGGGTACGGCTCACCAAGTCAATCATGTCCCATCTCAATGGTAACCACTCGCTTTAGTACTATCTTTCAACTCATTTTTTCTCCTGATTAATCATGGAATGGGTGATTTTCATTGGTTATGCACCACAGATGACGTGGTGAGCCAGACCTATGATATAATTTCTCACAGATAAGTGGGTTAATTTGTTTAATTACCTCATTAGTACATGAATTATATCAAATTCTTATTTTTATACATAATGTTTTAAAATTTTCATACCCACTTCCGGAAGTTTAAATCTCTTGACCTAGTCAAAAATTGACATGTGCATTTAATTTTTCTAAAAAAAATCATTTATTCAAGGGATAATAGTGGAATTAATCATCAACGTTTTATTAGTTTTTAATCTAGTCCTTAATATATAATTTATAAATTTATAAAAAAACATTCGGTCCAATAAATAATTAAAACTTGACACTATATGAATTTAAAATATTATAAAATTAATCCTTATTATTTTATTAATTTTTCAATCTCGCCCATAATTTTTTACATTTTGTACATTTTCTTGGTCTTCTTCATAGCGCCATTGTTCATCACTTACAAGTTTACTTTATACTCTATTATTTATCTTCATCCCTTTGGTTAAATCAAAGGTATAAAATTAAAAATAACCTTTAATATTTATTTTTTTATCACTTTAGAGTTTATTTTTTTAGGTGCAAATAAACTTTTTATATTTTATTTTCGTTTAAAATTTATTATAGTTAGATAAAAACTGTCAATCATCTAACTGATAATGCTTTTTATTGGTATAATATAATTTGCTGATATGACGGTATCACGTGTACAAAGATATTGATATGATACTTTATTAACGTAGCATAACGATCTTTTTACTATGGTTACAAAGAAGAAAGAACTTTATCTGATGTTGAAGGAAATCAATTTTTTTAAAATTATATTCATAACTAAATATTATTTAAAATATATATTATTATTTTATATATTTTATTATTAATAATAATAAGATATGTTAACTTATATTAAAATATTAATAATATAATTTTAGTAAGTATGAACTTGTCCCATTGTTTCCAAGCCTATTCTATTGCTTTATGCCTTTATTGACTTTTGCTTCTTCTGCATCATTCTTGTTTGCATGGATGCTTAAACAATGGATCAGTTTCATGAGGTTAACGGGGAGAATCTATGGGTAATTATCAGGGTGAGCAAAACTCGATCTTATTAAAAAAGTTAAAATTTATTAATTTGATGCGATAAACTTTGATTTGATTTGATTCGATTCAAAAAAAATTAAATTATTAGTGGATCGATTTTAACAAATATAACTAAAAATCTATACTACTTTAATGTACTGAACTTTACTTTAGATTTCAATTATACAATTAAGTGATTAAAATCCCTTCACGTATCACATACGGACCATTAAGATCCATCCACGCTATCAATTTTAATGGTCCAATAAAATAATCGAAACCTAACATAAAGTTGGCGGTAAAGTAGAATTAACTTTTATTTTAATGGTATAGTCTATACATATCTGAAAATTTTGGTGGTATTTGATGTAGTTTACCCTAAAATTTAATGTTAAACAAATATAACTTAATGAGAACACTTAGAATGATTACTCATACTTCCATGGATAACAGGGAGTAAAATTAGCACTAAATTACAAAAATCTATGAATAACAGGGAGTAAATGTGTAATTATTCTATTTTATTTTTAACTGTCAAGTAATCGGCCCGTTAATTTTTAATGGTTGATGGTTATTTCGATATCATTTTAATAGTTGACCAGTGTATTTGACGCTTTTTAAAGTATTGTGGTCATTTCGATACCAATCTTATAGTATGGTGGCTATCTATATAATTTACTCTAAAATATTTAAGTAATAAATTGATTTGGAAACTCAAATTCACTTTTTAGAAATATAAACGACTTATAATAATTGATTTGGAATTGATTGTTGAAACCTTATATATTCAAATGTATAAGTTCAAAATGTTTGAAAAAATCATCATTTTCAACTTTTTCTTGCTAATAGGACAAGAAATTATTTTTAAAAAAATATTTTTTAAGTTCGCTTTTATATCCAATTATGACTAAGAATCTTAAAAGCTTTTTCTTGTAAGAAAAGATAGAATGAACCTGAATTTAGTTATTCTCTAATCCTTAGTAACGTGTTCGTAGGTTAAAAGTATAATTATTATAATAATTTTTACGTGATTTTGTCAAACTTGTTAATCGGAACAAATCATTTTGTTTATATGGGCTGAAAAGTGAAAGCATAAAAAGAGGTAAATATTTTTTTATAAATAATACTTTATTAATGTAAAATAGTTTAAAAATAAAATAAGAACCCATCTAACAAAGGTCTCACCCAGCTGCTATACAATTTCCTAAAAGGTTAATTTAATGGCCGGAAATCGTAAAACTTTTTTCATGCCTTTGTTTGTGTCTCTATTTTAGATTAAAAGTTTAGGATTTAGGGTTAAGGGTTATAGTTAGGGTCTAAGAAATTAGGAGTAAAGTATAATTTTCAGGGTGTAGGATTTAGGGTTTAGGATATAGAAAACAAGGATTAGAGTTTAAAATTTAATTTTTTAGACATCTTTAACAAGAGGCATGAATGGAGGCATGATAAAGAGGTAGAAGATTTCTACTCAAATTTGATGCAATCAATAAGTCTCCATTTCGGGTGCAAATCGTCTACCTCTTTCCCATGTCTTCATTCGTGTCTCTGTTTCAAATTAAAGAGTTTAGGATGTAGGGTTTAGGGCTTTAGGTTAAGGGTTTTGATTAGGGTTTAGAGAATTAAGGATAGGGTATATTTTTTAGGGAGTAAGGTTTAAGATATAGAAAACAATGGTTAGAGTTTAAAATTCAATTTAAAAAAAAATTAACAAGAAACAAGAATGGAGGCATGATAAAAAGATAGAGAATTTTTACTTCTCCATTTCACATCATGTTTTGTGAGCGCAAAAATATCATCTTTGGTCCCTTTTTCATGTAATCTTCGTGATTCTATGTTAATCTGACAATAAAATTTTAGAGAAATTTTAAAAATATTTATACTAATAGAATAATAAAAAATAAAAAAAAAGTTTAATCAAGTACAATTCATGAAAGATGTTCGAAACATTATTAAAAATAGTTTTGGAGAAAACGTTCTTCTTCGTTTTAATTGAATTCCAATGACTTCTTATAAGGGGTATAAGAAAAAAAGGATATCTCCTTTGTCCTGCATGCATACCTTGAAATTTTTGAACCATGTGTGGAATGTTAAATAATGTGAAATCTTCGTTATCAAAAAATTTAATGTAAACCTCTTAAAAAAGACTAAGTACTATTTTATGAACAAGTTTGTAGACTAAATCGTTATATTTTCAACATCATCGATATAAAATTTTACGCGTCGTCCATATATACATTAGAGTAATTGCATCACACGTTCTTAAACTATGACCTTCATCCTTATTTGCCCCCAAGCTTTTGAGCATTCTAGTTTCACCCTCAAACCATGACTCTCATTCTAAATTGGTCCTTAAACTAATTGAACATTATAATTCCGTAGTCAAATCTTCGTCTATATGTCATCATATTATTACATAATACTCATAAGTTTTTCATACCATTAACAATTTTTATAATAATTTTATAAACATAAGATAATTAGAATATATTGATAATTTGGGATGAATTTAGAATGTTCAAAAAGTTTGAGAACCAATTTAGAGTATGAGTCATAGTTTGAGGATGAAATTGGAATGATCAAAAGTTTGGGGAAAATTTTGAAATAAAGGTCATAGTTTGAGGATAAATGAGGATATTTAAAATAGAGACCAAATTAGAATGAGTGTCATGCTTTGAGGATACATTATGCAATTAACTCTATGTTTTATTATTTATTTTTAAATTCTATATACATTTTTTAATTTTTATATAATTTTTAATATAATTTATAAATTTAATTTATTTGTTGACATAGTACATAGGAAAAACAATTTTATGTTACATTTATTTTTCTACAAAGCAAGAGATTTTATTAATGTATAGAGCTAGCAAAATACCAATATAGAATAAAGGTTTGAGGATAAAATTAAAATGTTTAAAAGTTTAGAGATTAATTTAAAATGAGTATTATACTTTAAGAACGTGTGGTACAATTAACTCTATGTTTTCTGTTTTTTTTTAAAAAAAATTTATAATTTTTAAAATAATTTATAAATTTGATTTATTTACTGACATAGTAGATATGAAAAATAATTTTATGTTACAACATAGTACCATTTGTTAGTGTTTTAGTTAATATTTTTTAAAAAATAATTAATTATTTTTAAAAGATCAAAAGTCCAAGCTAACTAAAAAAATAAGAATCAGCACAAAAACTATAAAAATTAAGGTTAAGTTTATCCAATATTAAAAGTTAATTAAATATAAAATTTTTAGGCTTCGAATATATGGGTCTTATAACACATAAAAACTAGTTAACATTACCCAAAATAGCTTTACCTAGTACAAGTCGGATAGATTATTTGGTGAACCCTGTTCACCACGTTATCCATGGTCCAAGTAATCAGAATCGCTGATTTTTAAATGACTACCTAATAATTACTCACTCATTAATTACATGTATAAAATAGGTGATAATTCACCTTAAAAAATTAAGATGAATGGTTCTAATTGCTTGGGACTACGAATGACCCAGTTAACATGGTTCTGATTGGTCAGCTTAGCCATTTCGGCCGCCGATTTCAAAAGCTCCTCCTTTCGATCCACCATCACATCATCCAATTTTTTCTCCAATATCTTCCAATTGCAAGCATCTTTCATTTCCAATCCAATTTTCCATATTTCACTTACCACCTACTATTCATTTGTTGATTGGCAAAGTACGACCAACATATCATCGGCACCCCGACAATGGTACCTTCTAAAGTCGAGTTCCATCCGCTATGCGTCAAGAAACTGTTGACAACTGGGTGGTTTAACACTGCCTCTTGCGGTGCCCAATTGACTATGTAGGCTTGATCCTTTACCACATCCTCCCCACCATCTTTCCCAATCACGGAATTTGGCCTTACAACGGGAAAGAACTTGTATTTACTGTTAACAAGTCCATACCAAAGCTCTATAAGTTGCTCCCCTCGACATACTCGTAATGCTACCGAAACATGCATAGGTAACAGATCGATTTACCTCTAATGGAAAGCTCCCCAGCTTAGATCATAGTAGGGTTATAATAAGAAGTCCAAAAACAACAAGGATTGATGGTTCGAAAACTTGTTAGAGATTTCTATATACTTGCTTAAGTCAATATTTCAATCCATTGTTGCTTGTGCTCTAGATTTAAGGCTCTAGTCTAGAAGACGATACAAGCTTGAGGGTTCTCCCATCAATTACTCTCGTACGTAAAGTTCTCGCCGTTGATTGCCTATGATATTGTTATGGTCGACTCTACGCCAACTATCAACCTAGAGAATATTGCTTCTGCTGGTGATTCAGTTACAACAACCCACGAGACCCATGGTATACGCAGGAGTAGCCGAGCAAAAAGAACGCCAATCACGCTAACCGATTTTGTCCATTTCTGAGGTTAGGCTATATATACGTTGCTTTTTATGTATGGTTATATGCAAAAAAAACTATCTGAAAAACTTATCTTTTCTTCAATCAAATTCTATCTTCTTCTTCCTATCTATTTCTCAATTCTTAAGCATAACATTTGGTGCTTTCATTGACCTTACCATCATGGTACAATCATGTTGGAAAAACAGTGGTATGTGGCCATCTTTGGAGCATATTTTGAACAAGTAAAGATAAGGTTTTGAATAAGAAAATGGTTGATTCCTATTCTATGCCGTGAGATCTTTACAACGGTAGCTCATACGCTCAATATCGTTGAGTGGTGAATGAGAAATTGATGCTCAAAGTAGGAAGGTCAAGAATAAATAAGGAATGATGAACCCCTTTATCCCACATTGGTTGGATAAATGAGATGAGAGTTGTTTATATACAACTACTCATAATGAAGTCATTGAATGACTCTAGATAACATTGTGCCTCACACGCAGGGTGTGTGTGAATCCAATTCCATTCGGGTTGGGACGCACCCACACGATGTGGGCAATGCGAATGTTTGGACCGATCGAGCCTTTCCGAGGCTTGCAGATATTTTACCCATTATGCATATTTTTTCCTTATTTTATTTTTTGAAAATATCCAGAAAAAAATATTAATTCAAAGTAATTTTGAATTAATTAGCAGTTGACTGCTCTAGTTATTTAGAGAAGTAATTGTCAAATATGGTATTTAAATTTGAGTTAAAATACCGGATAAAAGGCAATAATCTCTGATTTTTCCGGATATTGGAAATAAACGTTGAAATTTTCCTAACTGGGATTTAATCTTGGATTTCCGGATTGAATTTTAATCTTGGATTTTCGGATTGAAATTAAATCCCGGATTTTTCGGATATTAAATCGGGAAATTTCAGACCACTGTTTGTCCTAGAAATCCACTATATAAAGGAGTTGATTTCCTCTAGTTTCAATCATCCAAAAAACGATTTCTCTCTCGGTTTTTCTCTCTCGGTGATAGGCAAAGATAAGAGCAGTTCGAGAACTCGGCAGAAGTGCTACTGTTCGGAGTTCTTTCAGTTGTTGTATCTTGGGAGACTGACTGCCAAACAACTCGGCACCTTCGGAGTGGCTGCAAATCAGTCTTAAGGAAACTGCTTAACGTAGGCCTCAACTTCAATCCATTTTCAAACAAAAATTCAGTTTGATCTTTATATTTCAAATTTGCAGATTCTGTTTAGTTTTTTATTAACTATTATTTCTTTCTTATAATCGTTTCAGAAGGAAAATTGTATAACAAGAATATTGCTTCTGCTGGTGATTCAGTTACAATAGCCCACGAGACCCATGGTATACGCAGGAGTAGCCGAGCAAAAAGAACGCCAATCACGCTAATTGATTTTGTCCATTTTTGAGGTTAGGCTATATATACGTTGCTTTTTATGTTTTGTTATATGCAAAAAAAACTATCTGAAAAACTTATCTTTTCTTCAATCAAATTCTATCTTCTTCTTCCTATCTATTTCTCAATTCTTAAACATAACATTTGGTGCTTTCATTGACCTTACCATCATGGTACAATCATGTTGGAAAAAAATGGTATGTGGCCATCTTTGGAGCATATTTTGAACAAGTAAAGATAAGGTTTTGAATAAGAAAATGGTTGATTCCTATTCTATGCCGTGAGATCTTTACAACGGTAGCTCATACGCTCAATATCGTTGAGTGGTGAATGAGAAATTGATGCTCAAAGTAGGAAGGTCAAGAATAAATAAGGAATGAAGAACCCCTTTATCCCACATTGGTTGGATAAATGAGATGAGAGTTGTTTATATACAACTACTCATAATGAAGTCATTGAATGACTCTAGATAACATTGTGCCTCACACGCAGGGTGTGTGTGAATCCAATTCCATTCGGGTTGGGGCGCACCCACACGATGTGGGCAATACGAATGTGCGGACCGATCGGGCCTTTCCGAGGCCTGCGGATATTTTACCCGTTGTGCATATTTTTTCCTTATTTTATTTTTTGAAAATATCCAGAAAAAAATATTAATTCAAAATTACTTTGAATTAATTAGCAGTTGACTGCTCTAGTTATTTAGAGAAGTAATTGTCAAATATGGTATCTAAATTTGAATTAAAATACCGGATAAAAGGCAATAATCTCTGATTTTTCCGAATATTGGAAATAAACGTTGAAATTTTCCTAATTGGGATTTAACCCTGGATTTCCGGATTGAATTTTAATCTTGGATTTTCGGATTGAAATTAAATCCCGGATTTTCCGGATATTAAATCGGGAAATTTCAGACCACTGTTTGCCCTAGAAATCCACTATATAAAGGAGTTGATTTCCTCTATTTTCAATCATCCAAAAAATGATTTCTCTCTCGGTTTTTCTCTCTCGGTGATAGGCAAAGATAAGAGCAGTTCGAGAACTCGGCAAAAGTGCTACTGTTCGGAGTTCTTCCAGTTGTTGTATCTTGGGAGACTGACTGCCAAATAACTCGGCACCTTCGGAGTGGCTGCAAATCAGTCTTAAGGAAACTGCTTAATGCAGGCCTCAACTTCAATCCATTTTCAAACAAAAATTCGGTTTGATCTTTATATTTCAAATTTGTAGATTCCGTTTAGTTTTTTATTAACTATTGTTTCTTTCTTATAATCGTTTCAGAAGGGAGATTGTATAACAAGAATATTGCTTCTGCTGGTGATTCAGTTACAACAGCCCACGAGACCCATGGTATACGCAGGTGTAGCCGAGCAAAAAGAACGCCAATCACGCTAACCGATTTTGTCCATTTTTGAGGTTAGGCTATATATACATTGCTTTTAATGTTTGGTTATATGCAAAAAAAACTACCTGAAAAACTTAACTTTTCTTCAATCAAATTCTATCTTCTTCTTCCTATCTATTCCTCAATTCTTAAACATAACATTCGGTGCTTTCATTGACCTTATCATCATGTTAAATCATGCGAACTCTATAAAGCTTCTTCAAGATACCTCTGGCCGCCATGATCAGGCGTTGACTTCGCTGCAAGGTTCTCGCTGACGACCGGAAACTATGGAATGTGTCCGCTCAGACTACTCTCCATGAGATGGCACGTCAACTCCAGACTATTTCTGATCACCTGGGCATTTCTGCAACAACATCAAGCGCGGGTGAAAAATCCAACGATAATACATGAGTCCGAGTAAAAGCAAAGGCTCGAGTTGAGTTAGAAGATGTATTTCGCTTTTCCCCAAACTAGATCAGCTTGAGTTGCCGCTGTTTACTGGTCAGGATCCAAAAGAATGGATAGCTGCCACACAAGATTTCTTTGATTTCTATGGAACGGCTGATCACCACCTTGTCACTATGGCCTCTTTTCGAATAGATGGCATGGCACGTAAATGGTTTCGTTGGATGCAACGCCAACACTAGTGGGTTGGAATCATTTGGTCGATGCTATTCGAAAACATTTTGCTGTGATGGATATCGAATCTCCCGAAGGAAAACTTTCAAAACTGGTACAGACTACGACGGTCGCCGATTATCAAACTCATTTTGAGGAGCTTGCGTTGCGTACCTCCAACTTGTCTAATGATTTTCTCACTCAATGCTTTATGTTGGGTTACGATCGAATATAAAGAATGAGGTGTTGAGCTATCGTTCCAATTCTATGGTTGAAGTCTCGGCATTAGCTCGGTTCCATGAAGCTAAGGCAAGTGTTAAACGTCACTTGAGCCACCCTTCGCCATCCAAACTTCCTCTATTGCTACCTACCTCAACTATGCCAATGTTAGGGCCAAAATTTCAACCTGGTCATCCGCCCCCTTTAGCGTATACTTCCGGTTCTGCTCCTAATCTACAACCGCACCGTATTTTTTCTGCTGAAGCTCAACGGGAAAAAGGTCTTTGTTACTATTGTGATGAAAAGTATAGTCCTGGGCATAAATGTACAGCACCATAATTATTTTTTCTTGATGATGATAGTCCTGATTCTTTACTCGTTCCTCCTCTAGTTGAGTCGGTTCCTCATGTTATGGATGATTCTGATGACCTGAGTAAGGAACACTCACCCTAATACCCTTCGCATTGTTGGGACAGTTCGCGGCCATCAGATTCGTATTCTTATTGACGGCGGCAATACACACAATTTTGTTTAGTCTCGTGTTGCAAAAACACTTGGGTTTACCTATTACAACAACATCTAATTTTCGGATTATGGTGGGCAATGGTGACAAGCTTTCACATGAAGGTTGTGTGCATAATTTACAACTTCAAATTCAAGGAACCGATGTCGCGATTGACTTCTATGTGTTACCCCTCGAGGTACTAAATGGTGCTAAGTGTTGCATGGATGACCACGCTAGGTCCCGTTACTATGGATTTTGCGCAACTTAAATTTCAGTTTTAGCAAGGCGATTGTATCCATTGTTGGCAAGGTGAATTTGGTAATGCTCCTCAACCAATTCAATTTCAGTCTCTTCGTCGTTTTTCTGACACAAGAGCCATGTTCGAATGTTATTATTTGCGGCTTCAGTCCGATCCTCCATCGGCAACTAGCTCTTCACCTGATATGGATAGTTTGCTCACTGAGTTCTCTGTTGTTTTTGAGCCTATTGATGGACTACCACTTGCTCGAGAAAATGACCATGCTATTCACTTATAACCTTCAGTCAAGCCGGTTAATGCACGTCCTTATAGATACCCATATTTTTAGAAAGCGAGATTGAACGTCAAGTTCAACACATGTTGCAACATCAGCTCATTCAGAAGAGTACAAGCCCGTTCTCCTCTCCCGTTCTCTTGGTTAAAAAAAAGGATGGTTTGTGGCGATTTTGCGTGGATTATTGGGCCTTGAATACGATCACAATTAAAGACAAGTTTCCCATTTCTACGGCCAATGAGTTATTTGATGAATTGGGACAATCACGTTTTTTCTCCAAGTTAGATCTTTTGGCTGGTTATCATCAGATTAGGGTGCGTGAGTTTGAAATTCATAAGACCGTTTTCCGTACACACGAATGTTATTATGAGTTCTTCGTCATGCCTTTCAGTTTGACTAATGCTCCCTCGATTTTTCAAGCTACGATACATGGCATTTTTCGCCCATTTTTGCGCAAGTTTGTGTTAATTTTCTTGGATGATATTCTTGTTTATAGTACTTCATGGCAGGATCATCTAGCTCATGTTCTCCAAGTGCTTGCTTGCTTACAACAACACGGTTTTGTTGCTAAGCGGAGTAAATGTTCTTTTGGCCAAACAAGCATTGAGTATATCGATCATATAATTCAGGGACTGGTTTGGCTATGGATCCAACCAAAGTGTCGGCAATTACCACTTGGCCAACTTCAATGATAGTTCAGGATGTTCGAGGTTTCTTGGGCATGGCTAGTTACTATCGCAAGTTTATCAGGGGTTTTGCTTCTATCGTTGCCCCTATTTCGGATTTGCTTCGCAAGGATAATACATTTGCTTGGACTATAGATGCTCAGGCAGCAATGGACCACTTGAAACAACTTCTTTCTTCATCTCCTGTGCTTGCCCTTCCAGACTTTGCCAAGGATTTTCAAGTTGAGACTGACGCTTCCGGTACAGGCATTGGTGCGGTTTTGACCCAAGTTGGTCCACCATTGGGTTATTTTAGTCAACAGCTTTGTTCTCGGATGCAACAGGCTTCCACCTATAGTCGGGAAATGTATGCCATTACACAGGCCGTGGCTAAATGGCGTCAATATCTCCTTGGTTGCAAATTCATTATCTTGACTGATCAACGTTCCCTCCGCGAATTTACCCAGCAAACAATTCAAACCTCGGAACAACAATGATGGCTTACTAAACTGGTTGGCTACGATTTTGAGATACACTACCGACCTGGTAAACTCAATTGTGTTCCGGATGCTCTATCTCGGAAAAGTGCACCTCATTTCATGGCTCTCTCTCAACCATTGCTGGGCATTATTGATGCCATTGGTGCTGCTACTTTGTCTGATGCTCATCTTCAACAACTTAGCAACAATATATTGCTAGATCCTACTGCTCATCCTCATCATGAAGAACATCACAATTTATTATTGGTTAAGGGCCGGATTTTTGTTCCAAATGAAGTTGCTGTATGTACTTTGCTTCTAAAGGAATTTCATTGCTCTATTTTGGGTGGACATGCCGGTATCACACATACTTTTCACAGGTTGGCTGCGAATTTTTATTGGTCTGATATGCGAAAGGATGTATGTCGATTTATTACTGATTGTGAGATATGTCAGCGTATGAAAAGCCCAAGTTTAGCTTCGTCGGGTCTTCTTCAACCTCTTCCTATTCCGAGTCAAGTCTTTGAGGATATTTCTATGGATTTTATCCTCGGCTTACCTAAACCGAATGGTAAAAAGGTGATACTGGTAGTCGTTTACCGCTTGACAAAGTAAGGTCATTTTTTCAGCCTCCCTCGACACTATGATAGCGCAATGGTGGCCTGAGTTTTGGTTCAAGGGGTCGTCAAATTACATAGCATACCATTTAGTTGCGGCTTAATGATTGAGTATCGACCCCTATTGCTGGGGTCATTAGTTCAAATCGGGTGTAAATCGTCTACCTCCTTCCCATATCTCTATTTGTGCCTCTATTTTAAATTAGAGGATTTAGGGTATAATGTTTATATTTTTAGGTTAGGGTTTAGGGAATTAGGGGTAGAGTGTATTTTTAAGGGATAGTGTTTAGGGTTGAGGATATTGAAAATAAGGATTAGGGTTTAAAATTTATTTTTTAAAAAAAATTTAATAGGATGTGGGCATGTACCATTTTGAAAATGTAACTCATATACTATTTTGTAAAAAAAAAATAACAAGGGCATCAAAATAGAATAATAAAAAGTAAATATATAAACTATGTATTTAAATAATAAATTTATCATAAACTTATTTAATATTATCTTAATAATCTATCTAAATTAATTTTAAATTTTAAAAAAGAATTTGAATTAAGTTTGTACTCTAATCTCGTTATAAATATTATTCTTTTATGAATTAAATATATTAAATAATATATATTTTAAATAATATATGAAAAAATTAATATTTTTCAAACAAGCCAACGAAAAAAACTCCTTTTATCTTTATTTTATTTTAAAAAATATTTTAAACCCTAAATAAAAATTATTATATAAACCACCAATATCATACAAACAAATCTAAATTTCTTATTTCTATCAATTCAGTTTTCCTCTGAGTACTGAAATCGATATGGAAGGAGATTTCCTTCGTTCTCTGCCTGCTGGCTACCGGTTCAAGCCGAAAGATGAAGAACTCGTTGATTTTTACATGAGAAGGAAGATTTACAGCCAACCATTGCCACCAATTATATTTAGGGACGTTGATCTCTATAAATACGATCCTGATACGCTCACAGGTGAGGTTCTTCGAAAACCCTAGAATTTTTTTTACGATGATCGTGTTTTGTTTTTACTTGGCAAATGTAATTTTATTATTTTACGATGCTGAATGCTTTATTTTCAACAGCTATGAGTGATAATGCCTCGTCAAATGGTGCTGTGACTGAGTGGTATTTTTTCACACCAAGAGATCGGAAATACCCGAATGGCAATCGGCCTATGCGAAGTGCCGGAGCAGGTTATTGGAAGCCAACCGGAAAGCCTAAACCAGTTTTGTCTAAAGGAAAGGAAGTTGGATCTAAGAGGAGTTTGGCATTTTACAGAGGGAAATCACCGAAGGGTGAGAAAATCAATTGGATTATGCATGAGTACGTGCTGACCAATGCTCCACCAAGACAAAGACTTGGCACACAAGACATGCAGGTAAGGTGGTAAATCCTGGTTTAATCTTTTAAATATATGAAAAATATTGAAAAATATATTCGTATACTCGTATTCGATACTCAATTTTGAATTTTTTTGTTTATTTTTCAGCTTGATAGTTGGGTCCTTTGTAGAGTCTATAAGAAGAATGATCCTAGACCGAAGCCTGTAACTCGGGTCGAAGAAAGTCATGAGAGAAAGCAAGAAGAAGCTGATCAGGGTCTAATTGTAGCTCAGACTGTGTTCCAACCTCAACCTCTGAATACATTGATGCAACAACAACTACAAGAAAATCCGGCACCGGAATCTTTCGCTACTGTGCCGGGACAAAATCCGGAAAATTTTGATTGTCAAGAAGCTACTCTGGAGGCATCAATGTTTCCATATCATCTGAACCAGGTTAGATATATATAATTAAACACAGAATTAAAGTTTTGCTAAAAAGATCATTAATTTCAGCCTCAAATGTTTCCGTTGCAGCAGATTCTTGATACCGATCCTAGTCCTGTTGATTTCCAAGTGGATGATAGGTTCGTTTATGATCCGAATCAAAACGGAGCTGAAAATATTTTCGATATAACTCAATTTGAAGCCCAAATGCTAGGGGATGGGGTTCCATATGATGCCTTTCCGAATGAAAATGGTGATCCTATGATAGGACTAAACCCTGAAGATTATATGTTGGGGAACAACACTGAAAATTTAGTGGACCTACGCAGTAGCCAGGGTGGGTGCACACAACTTGCTGTGGACCATGGCGCACCCAATTCTGCTCCTAGGGTGCACCAGGCTTATGGTGGTGCTCCTCACTGCACTAGATCATGCCCCTATGGTGCACTCTGCTTACTATGCACCAACTCTTCATTGGATCACTAGTGTGTTGACCAAATCGTTGATCGTGGTTTACCGTACTATTGAAATTTTTTGGTGACCCTGACCCTTCCCAGGGTTTCTTAACATTTTGAATCTAATGGTACAATCTGTTTGCCAAATTAGAACTTGATAATTTGTTATTATATGTGAATTGTTCGGATTGGATATTGAATCAAGTGAAATATTCGAAAAGCTCGAATGATGTTTTTTTAATAGTACCGACTTAAGATTATTATATCTCGAATTCCAAATGCTTCATGAGCGTCATAAGTCAGTAACAGATTGATCGATCATCTTAGCCATTTCGGCTTCCTATTTCACAAACTCCCCTTTCGATCCACCATCACATCATTCACCATTTTCTCCATTAGCCTCTTGCGGTGCCCAATAGACAACGTAGCCTCGATCCTTAGTCCTGTCGTAAAGCTCCTTAGTCCATGTTAGTGAACTTGATGAGTCGTTCATGGTTGTGGTTGTTGTTGAGGTCTGTGATTCTGAAGCCGGTGAGGTCTAGCAGCTCAGCAAGCTTAATCATGGGGTTCATACGGCCTTGTGTTGGGACAGGGAAGAAGAGGACATGAGAGGATCGACCCTTTTCCATCTGATTACAGAATTTTTACTACAGGGGATTTTGTTCGAAAATAATGTCAACTATTTATAAAAAATGAAAATGTTGTCTTTTTTATTAGTGATGAATAATGTTGACATTTTGATTGATTTTAGACATTTTTAATTATAGTACTCCAAAGTAATGCGTTGTTTCGTATGGGATAAAAATTATCTGTCTCTTTTATCATGCATCATTTCATGTCTCTTTTGATTTTTCTTTTAAATTGAATATTCAACCTTAACCCTTATTCTTTATATCCTACACCCTACACTCTAAAAACTACATTTTACCTCTAATTCCTTAAATCCTAACCACCACCCCTATCTTTAAACCCTAAACCCTAAACCTTTTATTTTAAAACGAAAACATGGAAGGAAACATGAGAAAGAAATAGATGATTTTTATCCTTTCATCTTAAATTTTGATATTGTTTATAAACTTTGTAAATACTTAACGATTAAGTGATGCTGCTAATGAGTTTACGTAGATACTGAACCAAAACGATTTTTTTTATGTGATTGCTCCATTTGTTTTTTCTATATAATATAATCTGATGTTTAATTACACTAATTTCAAAATTGGCGCATCTTAAAAAATAATTAAGTGTAAAATTTAATAAAATTTAATTTCATTAACTTCAAGAGGTAAAGTCTTAAAATAATTAACCCAAAAAGAATTTAGGTGGACACAACTTACTTTGTGCTGAAGAGAAGAAGCCGAACAGAATCTGCATGTTATAACTTAAGACTAACACCCACCATGCAATCTGCATGCAAATTCCTCACACTTAAACCATGCGTATACATATTAAATACTTACCCGGCAAACCCTAATTTCTGCACAGATCAACCGACTTTACGATTTACAGTGTTCACCATGGCAGTTTTACAAGCTGTTTCTGGTATTGGAATGTTACTGTTCTTCATTGTGGGTCTTCCCACTTGCCAAGGAAAAAACCTTTGCAGAATAACAAACAAACTTTCTTCACATAATCATTGCTTAAAATTTGATATAGTTTTCCCAAAATTTTAATGTTAAACACATATAACATTAATCCCTATCAATTCGATACATACATGAAAATAAAACCCTAAAATAAATTCAATTTTTTTACGTACCTTGTCTTGGTATGAACGTGTTTGAAAATATCTCTACGAAAAAGATGAAAAACCCTAAATGTTTAATCATGTTTATGAAGTTTTCTAAACAGAACTTTAAATAACAAAGCCTTAAAATTATATTTTTTTCTCTCAGAAATCGATTTTTATTTATGAAACTTTGATTGTATGCTTTTGTGGAGGTTAACACGTACTCGTGCATGAGCCAATCTGTTTTTTCACTTTTAGATGATTTACCTCTAAAAAAGACCAAACTCCTCTTGGTACCCATTACTAACAGTTTGGATAGGCCATTTGTAATTTTTATCCTCAATTCCAACCTCTACAAGAGCTGCCGCCACTACCGCAGGTTTCCGGTGCAGATGTGGCTAAGAGCGAAGCACAAGTGATGGAAAATGGGCTCCATCTCTTCTCCAGTATCACCAGTTTATTCCCAAACCTTGAATAATCCAGTGTTGTAATACCCGAATTTTATCCGGTATACGTTGACACCTAACAAAATTAATAATAACATTAATGTTGCTAATATTTACCTAATTTTATTTAATTCTAACCCTAAATTATTTTATCAAATTTTAGGTTTCGATAGCACATCTATTTGATACCAAGGTACACTCTTTAGGTCAACGTCAGGGTACGTCAAAACACCGACCGTTTAGTGTATCCGAAGTATATGATTAAAATGTTATCATTACTAAAAGGCTCTAATATTAACTAAGTATAAATTAATTATTTTCTAAACAAGTAGACTATATGAATTTTAAAACCAACAGAATTTGCCCCCACTTACATCGCTTATGGTGAACAAAATGCCCAAAGTATTCTCAATTTATCAGCATCATGATCGAACACCTTATTGTTACTTTCATAGCTCAAACTTTAATCTTCTGGATTTTCAACAAATGCCCCAACTATTAAATTCAATCGTCATTTTTCTTTTTTCATTTTCTTGCAAGAACCTTTTAAATTGAACCTTTGTGTGAGATGAATTTTCATATCAATCTCTCGTATCTACATTTCATCTGGATGTCTTTCTTTCTCGATCTCCTAGACTCCAAGCAATGTGAAAACTAGTGTCTGATTCTGAGACCGTTTGATCTTTCATATTACCCAAGTGATCCTCAATAACTTTCTGAAATTTCTTAATCTTAACCTGTTTTAATTTATGCTTGTCAAAATGCAATGCTACTTTAAAAGTAGTATTTAAAACAAAATGCAATGTTTTTTATCGCTTTATATTCTCCTAAAAAATGCAATATTTAAATGGTACAATGCATGAATGCAAGAGATAATCGATTTCAAAAGCTAGTCATTAGACAACATTCATCTAACTAAAAGATCGAATACAAGGGGAAGCCAATTTGTTGATAGAGGATAGCTGACTCGATCACCTCGTTCAGTCTGGTTCGATAATCATTCTGATATGTTGCTAAAAATTTGTTGACGGGTCTTCTGCTTTATTGAGCAAAATCTACATACATCTGACATTTCTTGTACTTGATTCTGAAGTTGATCATCAACTCAATCTTTTGCATCATCCGGGTAAGTGTCTCGTTTGACTTTTGACGTGTTGTTCTTCATTCAAAACGTTGGTTCAAAACTTGTAAACTGATTTTCCGCATGTCGTGTTGTACTTTCTGAATTTCTCTTCTATTTCTCATCTTCATCCTTCGATAGTTCCCTGGGATGTTCCTAATTAAACTATCAAATATGCGCTTTCTAACTATCTTCACCTCTTAGCCACCTGAACCCGACCTGAAGCTTAAATAATTGTTGAACCTAATATAAGTCTAACTTTTTTCACTTACTGGAACAATGTAGCAAAACCTCATATCCTCCTAACTGCAACTAAGAATCTTTATCAAAGATAGCTCTTCGTGTTATCGTCCAAGAATTCTCAAATTATCTTTAAGTTTGACAGACATGCACCATGCTTGAAGTCTTTTGAAATACCCTTGTATTACTGATACTTGGTCTTCCCGAATACTAACTCTAATCTCACACTAAGTCTTCTTGAATATGGTCCCTCGACATATTGTCTTCCACTTGTATATCAGACCTTTTAGTTTATGACCATTGTCTATAC
The DNA here is from genome assembly GCA_035048815.1 of Abelmoschus esculentus. Classification (NCBI taxonomy): domain Eukaryota; kingdom Viridiplantae; phylum Streptophyta; class Magnoliopsida; order Malvales; family Malvaceae; genus Abelmoschus; species Abelmoschus esculentus. The sequence goes on from JAUCBN010000021.1 coordinate 820,783, forward strand.
AACTAGCTAATGAATCGATACCCCTAATGCATGCTATATGAACTCACTCACACACCACCAAAAAAAGTGTTAGTATGGTAAAATAATAATCTGAACAAGAATAAATTAACTTGCAAAAAATAACCAGAGAATAATTTATGTTGCACAAAAATTAACCAGAGAGCATATTAACAGAGAAATCCTAATTTTGGCGGCATTTCGACAGCATACCGCCTTATCTTATGGTCCATGTCTGGTTCTAATAGGGGTAGGTTTTTACTCTACATATGTGGGTTTTGATCTAAACACTGGGTTCCTGAACTGTCATTATCGTCTATTGTGACGATAAGACATCGATTCGGTAATATAGGTTCCTTACAACGAAGGTGAAGACCTTACGACTCGTAAGGTTAGTATACCAGAAGCAGATAAAAATCCAAAACTCGGAGCTGGAGAGCATCACGTCGGTGTTTTGACGTTTACCTAATGAGTGTACTTTGCTATCGAATAGATGTACTATCGAAACCTAAAATTTGATAAAATAATTCAGGGTTAGAATTAAATAAAATTAGGTAACTGTTAGCAACATTAATATTATTATTAATTTTGTTAGGTGTCGAGATGGTAGTGTTCGAGCATTCGAATGTTATCATAATACACTTAGTGAAATTAATAATTTAATAGTGTTAAATATTTAATTAATGGAGCCTCATAGGTTAAAACTTAAAATGAACCAGATAATAACCAGTCATGCATTTAAAACCTTTTGGGGCAGAACTTACATTTCTTTAAATACGAGTTAAGGTTTCCTATCCAGAGGACATCTTATCCAAGCTCGTATTTAAAAGAAATATATTTTCTTATCCAAAAGGATATCCTTATTCGAACGGTATTCATTTGACAAATGACGAATTAAATTTTTATTATTCGAAATGCCAAAATGTCACGTGTAATTAATAAGGTACTGATCTCGGACGCTTGTAAGGGTCGTCCTTACGCGTAACCGACTCCCGAACCCAAATGTTTTCAAAATGAATCTCTGGTTTATTTTATGGTGTCTGGCCTACCAAAGTGGCCGGTGGCGACTCCAAACCATTTTTTAAAATTTCAAATAATACAGGCTTTTTTAATAAAATTTCGGTTTTCATAATTAAAAGTTATAAAACACGATTTTTCAAAATTCACTCGCCAGACTATTTTTCACACGTTTTGGTTTTAAAACGGTCGCGACAGCTTGGCGACTCCGTTGGGGACTTAAATTTTTTAGAGTCATGCCTAATTTTTAAAATTACACATGGCATTTCGGTATTTTGAATATAAATATTAATTTAGTTCATTATTGTCAAATAAATGAATATCGTTCGAATAAGGATAATATTTTCATTTGTTTGATATATCTGTCATTCATGCATAAGCTCTCTACCCGAGCTTTTACCCTTGAGTGGGAGTTAGATATTATCCGACATGATGCTCTCCAGCTCCGAGTTTCGGATTTTTATCTGCTTCCGGTATACTAACCTTACGCGTCATGAGGTCTTCACCTTCGTTGTAAGGGACCTATACTACCGAATCGATGTCTTATCTTCACAGTAGACGATAACGACAGTTGGGAAACCCAATGTCTAGATCAAAACCCACATATATAGAGTAGAAACCTACCCCTATTAGAACCAGACAGAGACCATAAGATAAGGCGGTATGCTGCCGAAATGCCGGCAAAATTAGGATTTCTTTGTTAATACGCTCTTTGGTTAATTTTTGTGCAACATAAATTATTCTATGGTTATTTTTTCAAGTTAATTTATTCTTGTTCAGATTATTATTTCACCATATTCATTTGACAAATGAGGAATTAAATTTTTATTATTATTCGAAATGCCAAAATGTCACGTGTAATTAATAAGGTACCGATCTCGGACGCTTGTAAGGGTCGTCCTTACGCGTAACCGACTCCCGAACCCAAATGTTTTCAAAATGAATCTCTGGTTTATTTTATGGTGTCTGGCCTACCAAAGTGGCCGGTGGCGACTCCAAACCATTTTTTTAAATTTCAAATAATACAGGCTTTTTTAATAAAACTTCGGTTTTCATAATTAAAAGTAATAAAATACGATTTTTCAAAATTCACTCGCCAGACTATTTTTCACACGTTTTGATTTTAAAACGGTCGCGACAGGTGCAACAAAAAAACAACTTCAAACAAGTGCTGATAAGTACAGAGGGATCAAAATAAGATAGTCTATGTCATGGCAACGGCTAGTCGAAGTGTGCCGATCAGAAGATTGTGACCTTATGGCAATCCTCCGAACACTCTGAGGGATCTGTCTGCTTCAGGAAGATATTTAGATTCATTCTAAGCAATGTTTCTCTTTTGAACGAATAGAATTTTTAAAATTTTAATGTATTGATCCCATGTTGACACATTTTCATATATAATTATAATTAATTATTATCTTATGGTAAATGACTTGCGAATGTGAAATCAAATTTAGGTAACGATTTGAAATGAAAAAACAAAAGCACAGTATAAAAATCTTGTCTTTTTTTTTTTGTTTTTATTTATGTACTCGTAATAAAAAAAATAAAGCGTATGATAAGATTTAAGAAATTGGGGTATATTATATCTATTAGGTTTTAGGAGTTTGTTTATGTTTTATAATTTAAAGTTAGGATTTAAAATTTAATTCTTTTAGTGTTAGGTCATAGAAGTGGGTACCGGAAAAGGAAAAACGGAATTTTGTTGCTAATGAATAGAAATCATATTCCATTTGGTGTTCCTATTTATGCCTCCGTACTAAATAATTAAGTTTATGGTTTAAGGTTAAGGTTAGGATAGTTTTTAAAGTTTAGTATTTTATATTTAAGCTTTGAAATTTAAGTTTATAGTTTAGAATTTGATTTTTTAATATTCGGCCTAAGAAAGGGTAGATTTTTTTGTTAGTGTCTGATTGGACCGAATAAAATTTAGGTGTCAATTTGGAATTGAAAAAAATTGGATAACAATTTTAAATTCTATTCTTTAATAGCAAAGAATTAACAAAAATCAACTGTTTCCGTAAATTATAAAGAGTAAAGACCTAACAAATTAAAGTAAAAGGACTAAATTATATATTTTCTTAAAATAGAGGGATGAAACTCATAATTAGACCGTACTAAATTATTTTAAAAGTTACTAACTTTAGCTTGGTTTTGATCCTTTGGAAGATCGTTTTAAGTGCCTTTTTGTACGTTAATTCTGTTATTTTTTTTTTTCTCTTTGGCTATGGAAACCATTTCCTTGTCTTGAGGAGCTTTTGTCTCTCCATTGCAAAGACTTTCACAAAACACCAAATTTGATGATTTGTGGTAATAATTGTTAATCAAACAAGTTTGGTGTTTTTTTTACTTCTTGTTCGATTTCTAAAAGGTTTCGGATTAGCATAAAATATTGGAGCGTAGATGGCTTATAAAGTGGATCATGAATACGATTATTTATTTAAGATCGTATTGATCGGAGACTCGGGTGTCGAAAAATCTAATATTCTATCTAGATTTACCAGAAACGAGTTTCACTTGGATTCTAAGTCCACCATCGGGGTTGAATTTGCAACAAGAACTCTTCAGGTATGTATATTACATGTGTGTTTCTTGCATATCGTTTCTCTTTTTACCGATATTTTCTCTTTATTTATACACTAGATTTGATAATTAAGTGGCTCGAAAAATGTTTTTGAGCTCGAATGTGAATATTGGATATGGTTAATTTTTCGGTCGAATTATGATTTTGATTCCTTATTCAATTGGGACATAATACAATGACCCGTAGCCAAATTTTGAGCAATATATGATTCCAATTTGTGTATTTTCTACCTATGTTTAGGATTTTTTTTTTCATTTCAGGTAGAAGGGAAGACTGTTAAGGCACAAATATGGGACACAGCAGGTCAAGAGAGGTATCGAGCCATACAAGTGCTTACTATAGAGGTGCGGTTGGGGCACTTCTGGTTTACGACATAACTAAACGTCAAACATTCGAGAATGTCCTAAGATGGCTAAGTGAACTAAGAGACCACGCTGATTCGAACATAGTTATTATGATGGCCGGAAACAAGTCCGATTTGAATCATCTCCGATCGGTCACACAAGAGGATGCGCAAAGCTTGGCTGAAAAGGAAGGTCTGGCATTTCTCGAGACATCGGCATTGGAAGCTTTGAACGTCGAGAAAGCATTTCAGACAATTTTGGTGGATATTTATAAAATCTTAAGCAAGAAGGCTTTGGCAGCACAAGCAGCAGCAGCTAGTGTCCCTCAAGGGACAACCATTAACGTTAAAAATATGTCGGATAATGGAAGTAAAGCAGCTTGTTGTTCTTCCTAAGAGATACCCTTTTTGATGTTACAAATACATAACTTAAAATGAATGCATTGCCAGACAATTTTGATGTTAATTATTCATGTTGTAAGCCTGGAAATGAATATATAATTATATAATTTTTTAATTTTTGTAGCTTACCTTGTGAGAATTTATAGTTTGTTTGTAGATAGATTATGAACTTTTATAAATAAATCTTAATAATTTCGAAAAATTATATCATAATTCATTCTCGTCAAATCATCTATGAGATCAACTAATTAAAATAATCTATTTAATTTTTTTTTCTTATTTTTTTTCACTTGGTAAAAACTGTTCTTAAATTTAATTTTAGTAAATTATCGAAAATTCACTTAATAAAAAAAATGAGATAAAAAATTCATTAAATAAATGCATTTAACTGGTTGAACTTATAAATGACTCGATCCTAACCTAAACTTCTTAAAAAACTGACCCGACTCAAAAACCGAAAATTAAAAAAAAAAAAACATACCAGAGCAAGTAGGGTCAAAACCCATCAGTTTCGTTTCTTTTTCATCCCTAATTTCACTCCCCATCCGATTGTAGTTCATGAAATATATTACCGGTTGAACTGAAACCCAGCTATTCTCAGTGGTTTAATACTGGCCTCGGTCCCATATTTCCTAATCATCCTGTAATGACTGCTAGAGTTTGATGACCAATGTCTGCTAGAGAGCATAGGAGAGAGGACAAAGATGTACAATGTTTTGAACTGATGTTTCATGAAACAGTCTAAAACCTAACACTGTACTGTGCATGTTTCGAACAATACAAGGACTACAAATTTTGCCTTTAAAAAGTTTCATGTCGTCAATAATAGATTGTGAGTTACAGTGTAAGGGAACACTATTTGTTCATGGACAATACAAGAAAACTATGACTTCATGTATTGGTATCAACACTCAAACTCACAATCACATGTCACATGAACTTCATGTCGTTTGAACCAGTAGTTTATGTCTTGATTCTTTTGTTATCGGAAAGGGAAGGTTTATTTGGGTGTTTGAACTGTAAGTAGAATGACAAACTTTGAAATGTCATAATTTTATGTTCGGTTTTCGAGTGAAGCGTTTTTTTTTATATTTTATATAACTTTTCGAGATATACATATTTATCTTGTTTTTGTTTTCGTCTCAAAAAAATATTCTCTTTGTCCTAAAAATAATGTCTCTTATTGACTTTTTTTGCGTCAAATTTTTTGAACTTTAACTATTGATTATTTAGAATTTATTATAGATAAAAATATGAAAAAAAATATATTTTAGAAATCTCTAATTGAGTAGATTTTAAATATATTTTTTATAAAATTTAATTATTTAAAATATTTAATATAATTATAATCAAAGTTTAGAAATTTGACTTTCAAAAAATCAATAAGAGACATTATTTATGGGACGGAGCAAGTATTATTTTAGCTTTGTATTTTTTTTTTTACATTTTATCAAAACTATTAACTTCGTTTTGATTTTTTAAATCCGTAAGACTTAAAATTTTGATTTTTTAAATTATATATATATTTCTATGTGTACTTTTAGTACACTCTATTTTTTTTTGTCCCATAATTTTAAATTCATTTTAATTCAGTCCCTATAATTTTACCACAAGAATAAAATAAGATAAAATACATCAGAATTCAGTAAGATTACACAGTTTTGATTTTTGAATGTAGTATAACTACACAATTACAGCAAATTTGTATCCATTTTTGAAAAATTTCAATTTAATCCCTCTAATTTAAATTCTTTATATTTTAATCCAAGAAAGAGAGTCGACCCAAAGTCGTCAACAATAATATAATTTTTTTGTATGAATCATTTTTAAGTATTATCCTTTTTCAAGTGTTTTTATATAAATAAAATAATATTATAAATTCTGAATCATTAATTCATTATACTGTAGCTGACTGTTGTAGGGAAAGTACTTGTCATACTCAGACAGTCCAATGCCATAACAGAAACAAGAGTCCACATACTATAGATTGAGTATGTGACCTACATCTGTATATCTGCCATATAAAATCAGCAAAATCCTGCAAATCTCTTTCATTTCCTTCATCAACCATCCCCCCACCCCTCTTTATTACATCTTTCATTTCTTGTCCGAAACACATATCATCAGATCTTCAGTTTCTTTTTCATGGCTGAAACCAATGAACAACCCTTCCATGTACCACAACAAAACAGAAGAAACAAGCTCAGGGTCGTCGCCATTGGAACCCAACAAGCAGACCTGGAACAAGCTCTCATGCATACCGATTTCCCACAATCTTCCGACATCATTCCCCAGGGTTTATCTCTGTCTCTATCGTTTCAACACCATGATAATGTACAGACAAGAAGCTCGGTTCCACTCGGTCCTTTCACAGGCTATGCTTCTGTGTTGAAGAGTTCAAGGTTCTTGAAACCAGCACAACAGATTCTGGATGAATTTCTGGGTTTGGAGTATGGAGTTGCAGACTTTCCATTGGAGATCTTAGCTGAAGATGGGGATGATAATGATCCAATAACATGCAGTGACAAATTTCAACATCGGTGGAAGAATTCAAGGCTCATTTTGCTGCTAGATGAGGTATATATGTTCATAGTTTTCTATTTATATACAAATATTATGTAAAAGCTGATGATTTAATTGTTATCCGTCAAGGATTCAGTATCCCTCGGGGTAAGATATACGATATACGGTAGAGTTGGCAAAGAAAGATGTCTTGTCTTGTCATATTAAATCATGTTACTGTTTCTTTTTTGTTTTGTTTTATTTTGGTTTGGTTTGGTTTTGCAGTTTTCCTTTGAATTGTTCTTAAAAATAGGATAGGAAAGAAAATTTTACTATACCAACATCTCTGTCTGTGTGTTGGTGGTGGCAGCTTCCACCTTACTGATTTCATATACTGAAATTAAATTATTCAATTAAAATATAATTTAATGTGAGAAAAAGTAAGCTAAATTTGGAGCATTCTGTAATATAGAGGACTGTTGAACCTGTAAATGGTTTATAAAATAATAAGTTTAAAGATTAGGGTTTAATGAGGGATATAATTTAAAGAAAATAATAAGTTCAAAGATTAGGGTTTAATGCGGGATATAATTTAGAGAAGTATAGTTTAGGATTTATAATATAAAAATTAGGATTATGGTTTATAATTTAAATTTTTTAGAATTTTTTTTAACGTGAAACATAAAAATATATATGATTAGAGGGAGAAGATTTTTACTCACCCGGAAAGGCTGAAACCGGGGAGTTTAAAAATTTGCAGCCTAATTTAAGGATAAAATAACAAGTTAGAAAGTTATTCAAATAATATAAAATATAAGATTTTTTTATAATTTTTTATGTTAGTTTTTTAAGAGATTATATTATAGGTCTGGTTCGCCATGTCAGCCGTGATCCTCAACTAATGAAAACCACCTATTTCACAGGTAATCATCCATGTCATTAATATAATTTTCAAGAATTATATTTTTTAAATGATATGGAAAAAATGAGTGAAGATTTATTAATTGAAAAAAACGACTTGAAAGATAATGGTAAAGTGAGTGGTTATTATTGGATGAGATCATGACTGATGTAGTAAGCTAGGCCCATTATATAATTTTTCTAGTTTTTTACAATAAGCTTCGAAAATTACCAAATAATCATCAATCTAAAATATTAAAAAATAATTTTCGAAACTTGTCCAAAATCATGAAAAAGTCTACTTAAAATGTTATGGTAAAGTTTAATATTTTAGGTTCTTTGACAAGTTTCGAAATTTTCGTGTTTTAATCGTATCTTAGACTTGTCGTACGCTAAACTCACCCGACTCTGCTTGTTCCATTTTAGTATTCCTTAATCTTGCAATGTTTGAAACTTGAATTGATTGCACCAATACCTCTCTAAGTAAAGTTTTGGATTAGTGTTTGATTAATTTGAAAATTTTTCATGGTTAGGGAAATTTATATGTTCCAATCTGCTCTTTTCTTGATCTGCATTAGGTATATAGGAAATACAAGTTGTATTGCCAGCAAATGCAATCAGTTGTTGCATCGTTCAAATGTGTTTCCGGTCTCGGAAACGCGGCTCCTTACGTTTGTTTCGTTTTCAAAGCCGTTGCATCGCATTTTCGTTGCTTGAAGAATGTGATTCTAGACCAAATCCGGTCTGCAGACAAGCACGGCAGTGTCGTTAAAGGTAATGTTCCGAGCCGTTTGACGTCAGATCAAGGGATCAATAACCAGAATGCGATCCGGAACTCGATTTTCCTTCAACATCCACTTTGGCGATCTCAGAGAGGGATTCCGGAGCATGCGGTTGCAGTGCTCAAGACATGGCTGTTCGAACATTTCCTGCATCCGTAAGTGATTGTTCCGAAAAAAAAAAAAACATTTGGATACGGTGGACGGTTCCTTTGTAAGCTTTTAAAGTTAATGGCATTGCAGTTATCCGTCGGATTCGGAAAAGCTAATGCTGGCTCGACAAACAGGTCTGTCCAGGACACAGGTGAACTGTCTCAATACCAGCATCCATTTTTCCCCTAAGAATCATTATTTGAGCTCTTATGAATTGGCTAATGCTGCAATGAAATTCGATTTTTATTACAGGTTTCGAATTGGTTCATCAATGCAAGAGTTAGACTATGGAAGCCAATGGTGGAAGAAATACATAATCTTGGATTAAGACAAGTTCAGATTCAGACACCATCATCAGAAGCAACGAATCAAGACCCTAAACTGTCTCATTTCATTGCAAGCCAAGAAGTACAGAACATCCAAACGAAACGGCGGAGGAACAATGTGTTCTACAACGAAGAAACTGAGTTGCAGAAGAGTTCATCATCTTACATCGATCAGATTCCAAGTAATCACAATCTCGGACTTGTTGGTACCAGCAGTTTCGGTTTAGCATTGGGTCTGAACCAAAACAATGGGGTTGAATTGGGACAACTGCCATTGCCTATGAACTTGTGTCATAATTTCAGCTTTGGAACGGATGGTGAACTGAGTTTGAAACCTGGTTTTGATGTTGGGAGACAGTAGCAACATTGTTTTTCTGTTGTTTTTACTGGTTTGAACTTGAAACTTTTAAATATTTATTATGTTATTCCTATCTTTTTCGTTTTTCTTTTTCCATGAAAGATTGATAAATGAAATATATATAAATATTAAATTAAAAATAGAATAATTAATTTAAAATTATAAAACATACTAAAAATGTATTTTTTAATAGAAGCGGTCCGGAGCCTTGAAATTATGTATTAAATGTTCTATAATACGAGGGACTGAACTTGTCATAATTAACTAATATCTATTAGAGTAAGTATATTTAATTGGTTGATTAAATTATTTATCTTTATTTTTTATCTTTTAAGTCGACAGTGACGGATCTAAAACGATTTTAAGAGTGAGTATAAATCAAAATATTTTTAAAAGTAGACAAAAATCATAAAAATCTTTAAATTTCAAGTCAAGCATATTATTTTAAATTTTAAAGATTTATTCACAAAAATTACGAAAATTAAAGTTAAATACTATTTTCTTTTTCCTTCTCTTTAAATATGATTAAGATTAAATAAAATCACGTGATAATTTGAAATCGTGAAGAGTGTCATCTTGGCGAGTTTGTCAATAATCATGTTTCACTCAACGAGAAATCCATCAAAACTCTGTCGTTCGGTATTTTTAAATTTAAAATTTAAAATAGTAGTTAAAAGAAAGTTGAATGGAATTTGTAATTTCTCCTAACAAAAATAAATAAATAAATAAAGCTAAGGTTAAACTACATCGGTAGATATTAAATTTTTAGGTCACTTTCACTTTGGACATCGAAATAAAACAACTTTCAATACAATCACTTAACTTTTAAATCACTTTCATTATGATTATTGTTGTAGTTCATGTTAAAAAAGATTTACATGATACATTAAAGTTTTATCCAAAAGAATTTAAATTTTTTAAATTTATATTCGTGTTGAAATTTCAATAAATATAATGTTCGGTGATCAATTCCATAAATAGAAAAGATTTATTTTATCAAAAGATTAATATAGTTTAGTTTCAAATTCACATAACAATTGAAAGTGGTGAACCGAAAATAAAAATCTGAATCAAAACTAAAAATTTAAACTTTTTGATCTATCATTATTAATAATCGGATCAACTTGAAATCAAACCATACGGCTTAAACGTGAAGAAGTTGAAATTTTGGGAAGAATAATTAAACCCTTAATTTTTTTTTTCACTCAATTAAGCTCTTGAACCAAAATATTTAATCAATTAATCCCTTGAACCAAAAAAAATAAATAATTAAGCCACTTCACCTATTTTAACCATTAAATCTTAATAATTTTTGTGAATATGTTGGTGTAATGTATCGTATCACAATATTTTCACTTAATATTTTCAGAAGTTTTTTATTTTATTTAAAAAAATTAAAAATTTTAAAAATTCTAATGACTTATAACATTTATAATTTTTTAATATAAAATACAACATGATAGAATTATAATGTATCTTGTGCCAACAATATCTAAAGAAAAATTAATAAGATTTAATGGTAAAAATTCTCAAAGTGATTAAGTGATTTTTTTAAGTTTAAAGGCTTAATTGATTTTTTTGTTGTTGTTGTTTAAGGGCTTAATTGAGTAGAAAAAAAAATTAAAAATTTTAATTGATTTTCTTTAAAAGTTCAAAGGCTTTATACACCCGCAAGCCAAACTATATTAATCTTAAAAAAACTCAAACATCTAAAGAAAATTTTCAAATAAATATTAATTTCCTATCGATTAATTCAAAGTACGCTTAAATCTCAATTTTTTTGAAAGCTTAAATAGTCTATTATCTTGAATGAACTTTCTTGAAACTGTGTGACACTAGGTCTTATTGAAAGATGCTCGATGAAAGATTTTGAGCATGAGTGTATGTTCCTGATATTGTGTGGCACTAGATCTCACTTTGAGAGAGAAAATAATGTACGTTCCAAAAGCTACGTGATACTGGGCCTCACTCAGAGTGTATGTTCCTAAAGTTGTGTGGTACCAGATCTCACTCAATGCTACGTGATGATGTGTGGTATGGTTTTTGTGATTAGGGGTGTGCATTATTCAGTTTTAACCGACCGAACTGAAATTATTTCGATTAATTCAGTTGGTTAATTTTTGGTAATTCAGATACCGATTTTTTTTTTTGAAAATTCAGTTATAGATTAATTCAGTTCGAAATCGGTTAATTAACCGAATTAACCAAAATCATTATATATTAAATATTATATATTTAATATTTAACTTTTAAAAAATTATAAAATGTTCATTAAATTTTTTTATATTATAAAATGGTCACTAAATTTTTATTAAATTAGCATAAAATTAAAGTTTAGTGACTAAAAATTATTTTAGTATAATCTAGTGATCTATTATGTAATTTAACCAAAATTTATAATAAATTTTGTTCGGTTAATTCGGTTAAAGGTAATTCGGTTCGGTTAACGGTTAAAATTTTAAAAATTTCGGTTAATTTGGTTCAGCCATCGACCGAATTAATTAATCGAGTGCACACCCCTATATGTGATATTTTGTGTGACATTAATGTATATGTGTTGTGTGAATTAATACATCTATGCTTACTATGTGTTTAGGCGGTTATGATAATGTTATTGTTATTTTGTCATGATATCATTTTATGTAGTTTTGTTCTTATTTTTTATTTGCATGTGGTTCTGTATCTCATTGAACTTTGTTAGCTTAGCGTTTAGAATCGTTGTTTTCGTTAGTAGGTAAGTAGGTTATTGTATGACTTGAGAAAAACACCATCAAAGGTAGGTTAGGGATAGCAATGGATCCTGGACACGACCCAGATCCGTAGATCCAGATCCGTTTTATAGGGTCTGGATCTTAAAATTTTAGACTTGATGTATCTGGGTCGAATCTGGATCTTCTGATTAAAATACGAATCTGAATCTGGATCTGACATTTAAGACCCGAACCTAGATCCGGATCCGTTTACCTATTTATTAAAAACTCACCTTTAGTTTTAAAATATATATAAATATATAATAGTAGGTTTTATATTTTACATTATTATTTAATATAATTTTTATTTATTTATGACAAAGAAACTTTTTGAAGGATTACATGTTTGTTCTACTATTAATGAAGATTGTAATGATGATACGGAAATGGTAAATATCATTGACAAGTTATATAAGAAAGTTATAATATTACATAACCTTAATATTAATATTTAAATTTCACAAATATTGTTTTCATAAAAAAAATCTCTTTAGTTGGTAGTTTCTTGTTTGTTTTAGGATGTTTATGATTTAAGTAGTGATAAAGACTAGTACTCTAAAAAGTAAAAGTACGATACTCGATTTGCGACAGTGAAATATTTTATGATCTACATTTCTTAATATTTGTGTTACTCGAAAGATATTTGTGTAATTGTTGAGTTTTTTTAAGATTTTAATTTATCATTTCTTTATCCTGATACTAGTTAATTAAAATTAATCTTTTCTTCATCAAAATTGTGATTTGAAATTAATTAATAATAATTTTATTACGTTAAAAAATAGGTCGAATAGTCATTTTTTAAAAGATTTGTTCTAAATCCTATCCAGATCCGACCCGTTGCCATCCCTAGGTAGGATTAAACATTAATTGCTTATTCTCAAGTACAATTGTTAGATAATAGACTATCCATTTGCAAGACCTTATTATAATTGTAACTCGTATTTTTTATTAACTTATAACCATTCTAATAATGTTTTTAATACTTTTTTACTTAATGCTCTTATTAACTATTTTGAATAGTTAACATTTTTTTTAATTAGCTAATAGTTATTACAGTAGTATTTGTTCTAAAATATAATCTCTATCATTTGACATTAATCATTCAATCACTTTATTGAGATCATTAGTGCCCGAACCCGTAACTTCTAAGAAAAACAATCATTCCTTTTAATCACTTGGGCTAGAGGGCTCGTGCGAATACTAACGAAAAATATATTTATGAGAAGGTTGGACTTAATAATTTTATTGAATTTGGGTTTTGGAAAAAAATGAAAAAGTCAAATAATTTTAATATTGGTTTACTTAGAGCTCATATTAACTGTTTTGAATACTTAACAGATTTATATATATTTATGAGATGGTTGGACTTAAACCCTAAACTTACGTCTAAACTCAAATTCTCTAAAATCCTAATCATATATATTAGTAAACCTTAAATTTTAATATAAGATACAAATAAAATCACCAAAAAATAAAAGAATTTATTCATTGAGTTTTTATCGGTTAAAGTGTTAAATTCATACCATTTTAAAATTCAACTCAATTGAATGCATTTTTTTCAATAGAGTTTGTTGTTTTAAAAAAAAAATCCAAGCCTTTTTCTTTATAAGTTATTAGCTTTTATTTCATTTAACAACATTAAATAAATAAATAAAATTTTTCCCATAATTAAACTTTCAATGACCTTTGGCGTCAGCTTCATCCGAATTTCCATTTTCACATTGTCCTTGAATATATCCATTTTTATGCATCGTATTAAAAATTATTAAAAAATTAAATTTTATTTTTATGTCTTAAGTCTTAAATCCATCATCCTAAAAAATATAGGCATAAAGATAATTTTAACCCTTAACGTTTACAGTTTTTTTCGTTTTGGCCCTTATTCTTTTTTTTGGATAAATTTAGCCCTTAACCTATATCTTTTTGACAAATAGCTTATTTTTTAACTAGATTGATGATTGGACCGTTAAAAATTTAACGGTGATACATATATATATAGAATATAATTTTAAGTGGCATGACATGTAACCTATCAAATGCATATATATATATATAGAATATAATTTTATTCTAATATAAAATATAAAACAATTAAAATTTAAATAAATATTAAAAATTAATTAATTCTAAAATATAAGATTATTAAACATTTTTAACCCTAACTATGATAAAATCAAAATCTTATTCGAATTGTGTTTATATTTTTTAAGATGAGATTTTGATTCTATCGTAATTAGAGTTAAGAATGTTTTATAATTTTTTTTATTTTAAAATTAATTATTTTTTAATATTTTATTTGAATTTTAATTGTTTTATATTTTATATTAGAATAAAATTATATTCTATATATATATATGTATTTGATAGGTTACATTCCATATCATTTAAAATTATATTCCATATATATATCATTGTTAAATTTTTAACGGTCCAGTCATCAAACTAGTTAAAAAATAAGATATTTGTCAAAAAGATATAGGTTAAGGGCTAAATTTATCCCAAAAAAAGAATAAGTGCCAAAACGAAAAAAACTGTAAACGTTAAGGGTTAAAATTATCTTTATGCCAAAAATATATTATATCCTTAATCACTTAAACTCTAAATCTTAAATCTTGAACTCATTATTTTTATACTTCATAATAAAAATATTTAAAAAATAAATTTTAAATTTTAATGTTATTTTTCACGTTTTAAATCCCAAATTGCATACTGAAAAAATACACCCTAAAAAGCAGACGCGTAATTGTCCTTCCGTCGTCCCCATTATTGACTTTTCATATCATTTTATTTCTATATTTTATGTATATCTCCACCACAATTACATCAAATATTATCCAGAGTCCCTGAAGCTGTGTTTTTGACTACCAAGGAGGAATGGACTTGTCAGTTGTGTCTTTGGCTGTGGAAAGAATTTCAGATGTACTCATCCAGGAAGCGGTTTTCCTCAAAGATGTGAAACAACAAGTGGAGAGCTTAAAGGCTGAATTAAAGAGAATGCAAAGTTTCTTGGAGGATGTTGACCGTATGCCGGAAAAAGACAGTCGTCTACGTAATCGTGTGTCGGAAATCAGAGATCTTGCTTACGATGCTGAAGATGTCATAGACTCTTTTATTCTCAAAGCTGCCCATCAAGGAGGTTTTCATGGAGTTTTCAGGAGATTCACCACCGTGTTGACCAAGACTATTCATCAGCACAACATTGGGGTGGAGATCAAAGCAATCCAGACCAAGCTTGGAAACATTTCAAAGAGCCTTCCAGCATATGAGATACTAGGGGATGGAGCAAGATCTAGTTCTGTTTCCGGTTCGCAGAAGCGATTAAGAAGGGCATTCTCACATGTTGAAGAAGAGGATGTGGTTAGCTTGGAGGGTAGCACCAAGAATGTCCTGGCCCAGTTGATGACCGAAGAAGACAGACTCCATGTCGTCGTCTCAATAGTTGGCATGGGGGGGCTTGGAAAGACAACTCTTGCCAGAAAAGTGTACAATCACGTTGATGTGAAGCGGCACTTTGTTGGTTGCTTGGCTTGGGTTTCTATATCTCAACAGTGGAACCCAAGAGAAGTTCTGCTCGGCGTCTTGATGAAAGTTCTATCCCCTTCTAGCAATGAAAGACAGGTAATTGAGAAGGAGAAGGAGGAAGATCTGGTGAGAAGGCTTTTCGATGCTCTAAAAGAAAGACGATACTTGATCGTCCTCGATGATATCTGGAGAAGCGAGGATTGGGATATTCTTAAACCTGCTTTTCCAAGAGGAAAGAAAGGAAGCAAAATCCTATTTACAACACGGAACAAGGATGTGGCTTTACATGCAGATCCTTGCAACGCTCCGTTTGAGCTTCCATTTCTTACTGATGATCAAAGTTGGAAGCTTTTTATCAGAAAAGCATTCCCACGAAACAGGACGGATCCTCATGCTTGCCCAAAAGCATTTGAAAAGCTCGGAAGAGAGATGGTGAAAAGATGTGGAGGTCTACCCCTAGCAATTGTTGTGTTGGGAGGATTGCTAGCAACTAAATCTACACCGGGTCAATGGGAGATGGTTCACAGAAACATGTTCCAAGGACACTTGAAAGGGATCCAACCACAAGGCCATCAATATGGTGCTATGAATGCAATCTTGGCTTTAAGCTACCATGATTTGCCTTTCCATTTAAAACCATGCTTTCTGTATCTTGGCCATTATCCAGAAGATTGGGAGATATCTGTGAAGGAACTTATTCAATTATGGATCGCAGAAGGCTTCATTTCATCATCATTCGAAAGCAGGGAAGTGTTGATGGAGGATGTTGGCGAACAATTCTTGGAAGAGCTTATGAATCGAAGTTTGGTTCAACTCGTGCAGCAAGACTGCACAGGGACCAAAGTGAAAACCTGTCGACTCCATGATCTCTTGAGGGATTTGTGTATTGAGAAATCAAGAGAGGAGAATTTCTTGGAGATTGTTCAGCCACCATTGACTGAATCTGATATAACCCTGGCAGAACCTATGCTGCGAAGAATTGCTATTCATCCTAGCAATAGGCATGTTTGTTTGAAGGGAAAGCATCCAAAATTACGTTTTTTGTTGTTATTTCAAGATGAGAAAGTGATAGAACTACATATTTCTGAATGCAAAAACTTCAAATTTTTAAGAGTGTTGACTCTTGTGAAGAAGCATGGTGATTGGCATGTCTCAAGTGAACTTGGAAATCTCCATCTTTTGAAGTATTTGAAGTTAGAAGGTGATGACATAACCTTGCCCAGGGCTATGGGAAGGTTGAAGAGCTTATACTCTTTATACATCAGATATTGGAGTCACCTTGAAATTCCAAATGAGGTATTCAAGTTGGAACGTTTGAAGCATATTGTGTTGCGTTATTATCATCGGGGACTACGGCTAAAGTGTTTTGGCTTAAGATTTATTTCCTCAAGCCTTCAAACTTTGAAGCACATAGTTGTGGATGAGCAGTTACTTGAAAATGATTCCTTGCTTAGTTTGATTAATATTCAGAACTTGGGATTGGTATTTAAGAGAACAGAAGATGTGAAGCCTATCCTGATGTTGCTGACTGGATTGCACCGCCTTGTGTTATTGAACGTGAAATTTGAAAGGTATTCAATCTCAACATCGTATTCAGATTTTGAACCCCTTTCTCAATGTCATCACCTCTCCAAACTGAATTTAGAAGGGAATCTGGAAGAATATCCTGATCCGAGCCATCATGTTTTGAAATTTCTTCCACCAAGCATTGTCAAGTTAACATTGAGCAGGAGTTGGATGGAACAAGATCCAATGTGTTTATTGGAACAGCTGCCTTGTTTGAGGATTCTTAGGTTACAGTATGATGCATATGTGGGGAGGGAAATGATTTGTTCTGCCGGTGGATTTTCTCAACTCCAGTCTCTTCAAATGTTTAGACTAGAAGAGTTGAAGGAGTGGGAGATAGAAGAAGGTGCCATGCCACAGCTCCATAGTTTACATTTGGATGAGGTTAGAAACTTGAATATGATCCCAGAAGGGTTGAGGCATATCACGACTCTCCAAGAACTGACATTAGCAGGAATCAGCAAGTCATTGAAAGAGAGGATCCAAGGGATAGATGGAAGAGAAGGAGAAGACTTCTATAAACTAAAACACATTCCACACATACAAATCGGATATGGGTGGTTTGAAGACTGGTGATCGTTCGGCGGATTATCGGGGAGGAGAACAATGGCATGTGAGAAGTCAAACAGACAGCGCGTGCCAAATGGTGATTCGAATGGATTCTGTCTTGCTCGATCTGTATCGTCCATTCTTGTTCTTGATCGAGTGGTCCATGGAGCCAACAAAACTCATGTTAGGGTTATGGTTTCTGTAAGATGTTGGTCTATGTAACATTAATATTGGACTTGTAATAATTTTAGACTTGGACTGTTTATCTATTTATTTATGATATATGTGGAAATAATACTAATAAAAATAATATACTAATAATAACAAAGATATTAATAATACAAAACTAAACACGACATAAACATATAATAGATGCACAAATCAATGAAAGAGAGGATCAAAGTGATAGATGGAAGAGAAGAAGACTTTTATAAAGTGAGACACATTCCACACGTTTAAAGTTTATAGGTCAAAACTTAAATCGCTAATCATATTATCTTAAAATCTATACTTTAACCATAAACTCTAAATTCTAAAAATGAACACTAAATTTCAAACCCCTACACTAAGCCCTAAACTCTAAGCCCTAATCTAAAACTCTAAATCCTAAAATTAAGACGCTCATAGAAACAAAAAATTTATATCGCCTCTATATGGGACAATCATCCATATAAAAATTTCTTAAAATAATTGAAGCTTAATATAAACTTTTAAAAATTTTAAAGAATAAAAATATTAGTTTTTTAATCATTATTAAAAGATTAAATTCTAATTTTCTAAAATTTAGTTCTCGTCTCGATTACTATCTCGATGACACTGACACATGAATTAAACTTTTAAATGGCAGTATAGATAAAAATAGATTATTTAAAAACCTTTTCCCTAAATTATCTTGTAAACGAATGATTTTTGATTTTTCAAGTTGAGTTATGAATTTTTATGGTGAAAGAGTTTTTAGATAAATGAACTTTATTCATTCAAGAAACTTTAAAATAAAAATATTAAAATATTAAATTAAAAATAGAATAATTAATTTAAAATAAAAATATTAACATGTCTAAATGAGTTTTAGTTTACTATTAGTTTAAATTATGTATTAAATGTTCTATAATACGAGGGACTGAAGTTGTCCCAATTAACTAATGTTCATTAGAGTAGGTATATTTGATTGGTTGATCAATTTGTTTATCTTTATAATTTTTATCTTAAGTTATAGACAGTGACGGATCTAAAACAAATTTTAAGAGTGGATATAAATCAAAATATTTTTAAAAGTGCACACAAATCATATAAATCTTTAAATTTCAAGTCGGATGCAAGTTTTAAATTTTAAAGATTAATTCATAAATATTACGAAAACTAAAATTAAATATATAAACTTTAAAAAATTTAGAGTAAACACGGGTCCACTTAAGCACATATGTGACTCTGTCACTGATCATGAGTTTTAGATCTATTATGAACACCATTCAAATTTTCATTAAAATTTTATCCAAAAGATTATAAATTTATCAAATTTACATTCGTCGTCAAGGTTGAAATTTCAATGAACATAATGTTCAGTGTTAAGTCCCAAAAGTGGAATAAATTTATTTTGTAAGAAGATTAATATAGTTTAGTTTCAAGTTCATATGACAATTGACAGTGGTGAATCGAAAATAAAAATCTCAGTAAAAACTAAAAATTTAAACTTTTCGATATATCATTATTAACAGTCAGATCAACTTAAAACCAAATTATATGACTTAAAGATATAACAAGAAGTTGAAATTTGGGGAAAAATAATTAAACCCTGAATTTTTTGCACCCAATCTTGAACCAATAAATTTAATCAATTAATCCCTTAAATCAAAAAAATAATTAATTAAGTTCTTTGACTTATTTTGATTATTAAATCTTAACAGTTCTTGTGGATATGTTATGTAGTGTGTCGTATCACAATATTTTCACTTGATATAAAAGTTTTACAAATTCTAATGACTTACCACATTTATAAAATTATTTTTTTTTAAATATATAAATATAACATGATAAAATTATAGTATGTCTTATGCCAACAATATCTAAAGAAGAACTGACAAGATTTAATGGTAAAATTGTTCTAAGGGCTCAAGTGTTTAATTTTTTTTAGTTCAAAGGCTTAATTGATTAATTTTTTTTGGTTCAAGAGTTTAATTGAGTGAAAAAATTCAAGGACTTAGTTGATTTTTTTTTTAAATTCAAAGACTTCATACACCCATAAGCTAAACTATATTAATCTTTTGGTCAAACAAATCTTTCCCAATACTGGAATTAACTAATGACGACTCCGTTCATCAGAATTTTAACATTGATGATGGTTGTAAATTTAGAAAGTTGCGACTAATATTGATGATCTGATATCATTCTCATGTGCCAAAGCATTCGATCATAGCATGGAAGGCATTCTTGATAGACTCCTTACGCGTGTTCGTCTACTGCAATTTGGTATTGTACAAACTGGTGATTGTTTGTTTTGTCGGGATAAGTTGGAAACTCGAGGGCATTTATGTTTTGAATGTCATTTTTTCAGAAGGATTCGGAGGCGAGTGTTGAGTATGTGTTTGCAAACAAGGAGGATAGGAGATTGGGATGATGAGATCCATTGGGCATCAACTCAACTCAAAGGGAAGTCTTTGGTTGTTTTCATTTTAAAAATAGCTTGGAATTATCATATCTATCTTATATGGCGTGAGAGGAACCGTCGTCTTTTCACAGACACGTGTCAAAATGAAGATGATATAGTTAACCCTATTAGATCTATTGTTTGAATCAAGTTATATACTAGATACATAAATAGTAACGATAGACTTCATACTAAGCTTTGTATAGAGTGAGGACACCAATAATGTATAGGGTTTCGATGTTTCTTTGATTGACTGTAATAGATTTTTACTTCTTAGATAAATAAAACACACATTTTATCAAAAAAATAAAAATTAAATGATTGTCTTGAATATTTTTTTTTATTTTAATAACTAAGTTAAAAGTACCCTGAAAATTCAATGAATTTCTTGCCTAAAAATTAATTAAATCCAAATGACATCACTTAATCCAGAAGAATACTATCTAAAAATAAAGAGCGAAATTTCTGTCTTTTAACTATGCTTTTTTCTATACTCTAATTAAAATTTTTTAAAAAACTGAATTCTAAACCTTAACTTTCATTTTCTACTTTCTAAAACCTACTCCCTAAAAATACACTCTACCTATAATTTTTTAAACCTTAACCAAAACTCTAACCTTAAATACTAAATTCTAAACTCGTTAATTTAATGTAAGACACTAATAAAGATACGATTAGACGAATAAAAAAAATAAAAAAATTAAATAATCACTTTTAAGCAAATGAAGCGGATGGGAGTTTTAACTTCTAAGACTCAAGGTAAATTATAAAATTCATTATTGAAATTTGTTATTTAACTTATTATAATTATTTAATTTTTAAAATTTTAATCACTAAATTTTATATATTGACATGTTTTGATCGCTCAATATTATTTTATGTTTTAGTATGACATCGTATATTTTATTATTATTAAATATAAAAATAATTTGAAATAAAAATGAAATCATAAAATTATTATTGAATTTTTTTCTTTAACATATTGTGGTCTATGAACTTTCACAATGATTAATTTACTCATTAAACTTTATATATTAACCTATTTTAGTTACTTAATATTATTTTATTAATATTTTGATATTATTTTAAATATTTTATTATTAGTAGTATTAAATATAAAAAATAATTTAAGATAAATATGAAATTATATATTTATTAACATTATTTAATATAAAAGTAATTTGAAATAAAAAAACCCCAAAAATAAAATTTATTTTATCTTAATTACATTTATAACTAAATATTAATAAAATTTATTTATTTTTATTTTAAATTATTTTTAATATTTAATAATAAAAAATATGTTAATTCATACCAAAATATAAAATAATACTGAGTGACGAAAACAAACCATCATATAAAATTTAATGAGCAAATTGTTCATTTTAAAATATCAGTAACCAAGATAGATCAGAGAACAAAGTTTAGTGATGATTTTTATATTTTAAATCATTTTTATATTTAATAATAGTAAAATATATTAAATCATATTAAAATATTAATAATATAATATTAAGCGACCAAAATAAGTCTCAATAAAAAATATCATTTTAAAAGTGTTGCGACAAAAATAGGTTAGAGAACATTTTTATAATTTACCTAATATTTAAATATGGCGAAATTTGTTGAATATTTTGAATGAGTTTTTTATTTAAAGAATTATTAATGGTCGATTTTTATTTCGAAATTTATGGTACTTTGAACATGAGTAACATTTTTGAGGTCGGGTAGAATATATCCTGACCTCATGAAATTTTACAAAAAATAAAATGATGTGAGCACATCATGTCAAGTTCAACAGGTTGATCCGGAGGTCTTACCATCAGGACCTATCACACGTTCTAAGGCAAAGAAATACAGGGAAGCTTTTCTCCTTACTTGTGCTAACATTTCAGATTCATTTGAGAATGTTCATGCCTTAGAATATGTTGTTTATAATGTGTTGCATGCTGATATGTGACATATTTAAGTATATATATTAGTATGTGTGTTTACTTATGTATATACTATGTTAATTATGTTTGCATTTGGTTTTAAGTGTGTTTGTGTGGTTAAAATAAGACTACAAGGCTTTTTAGATGTGTTTGCCTTGTTCTAATATAGGTACTTAGGAGAACCTTAGCTCAAGTGGGCATACCCAGCTCATCTCCAGCTCAGGAGAGCGTATGCAGTTCAATACTAGCTCAAGTGGATTATATTTAGCTCAAAAAAAGCTCAATGGTGTGCACGCAGCTCACCTTAGCTCGGGGCAGCTCAGAGGCTTAGCTCCCAGCTCCACTTAGCTCCTAACACTCTTAGCTAGTTCGTTTTAGCTCATCTCCATTTCCAGCTCAACTTAACTCAAATTGAAGTGACCTACAGCAGCTGAAACCTATCGTACACGAAGAGCAGGTGTCCTACGCATGTGCCATGCATGTGGGGCCAACATAGCACCCTTTTCCACAAGTTTGGGCGTCCAAAAGCAAGCAAGCCAAACAAGGCCCTTGCTTTGAAGACCAATCAGCAACATTGGATAAGAATGAGTGGTTTCTTATTCAAATTCAAACATTAAACACATGTTTAATGTGTTTTAAGTGCCAAAACATGTGGCTAAGGATATTAGGAGCCTAGGAGAAGTTATTTGAGCATTTAAATTTTAATTTTCGTTTGAATTAAGCCCAAAAATTCAAATTTGGCCAACTTCTCCTTTATTCCTATATATTTACTTAATTTTGTAAAGAAAAGGTTAGACATTTTATGAATAAAATCACTTGTGAGATTTTCTCTCAATTTCAGTTCTTCATTGAACTTTTCTTGACAAATTCAGACTTTGTTTGAGTGTGTCAAATCCTTGATACTTCGGGTTCCTAGATCGCTATCTAGAGGGTCCAAGTCCGTTGACGAAGAACGTATTTGATTTCGGGTCCGCTCAGTATATTGTTCGGGTTCTTTCGAGTTCAACGTCGTTGTTATTTCCCAGCAACTTAAACATCCAATTCTGCCATTTTGGACGTTTTAATGCTTCCATGAAAGCCCTCGGAGCATTTCATCTTCATTAACCTCCAGAAACTGCCAGAATTCCTTCATCCCTTTTCTTCTTTGTTTTAGTTTTTTTTTCTTTGTTTTCTTATTGTTTTAACATCATTCTAACATCCATAATGTTGTGTTTATTGCAGAGACTTGCTTGCTATTATCCTAGATCCGTTTCAAACAAGGATCGTTGTTTTTGAAGCAACGAATCCCTAATATCATAAAATATTGGAGAGGTCGGGTAGAACACAACCCGACCTCATAAATTTTTTTTAAAAAAATTAAATAATGAAGAGGTCGGGTAGAACACAACCCGACCTCATGAATTTTTTTTAAAAAAATTAAATAATGGAGAGGTCGGGTAGAATACAACCCGATATCATGAGGTTTAAAAAAATATTATGAGGATCGAGATAACACAATCCGACCTCTCTAATATTTAAAAAAATCATAAAGTCCACAAACTTTGAACCCGACCTCATGATGCGCCACTGGACTGGAGAATTGATTTCTCGCCATCAGATTGTTTTCTTCCAATGTTTCAATTCTTGCCATGAGATTGCTTTGTTCCAATGTTGAGGTCGGATTGTAAGTAGGATGTCGTCATATTTTTTTAATTTTTTTATCCAATTCCGCATGAGATCGGGTAGAGAGCATGCAACCTTATATTTTTATTTTTATTTTTATAAAGTCGGAGTGTGTTTCACCTGTCCTCAAAGATACATTGTTCAAAGTATTATAAATTTCGAAATAAAAACGCACTATCAATGATTTTTGAAATAAAAAAATCCATTGCAATATCGAACCAATTTTACCATTTATATATTAAAAAATATTATTCTCACAAAATTTTATTTTTATGCTAAATTCTCATTACATTAGATAGAACAAAAGTTCTTCTGCTCTTATTGATGTTTTTTTTTTATATCTCATTTAAAAAATTATTTAAAATTAAATTTTAAATAATAACACTAATTTCAATATTCTAAATCTTACACCCTAAAATTAATCTATTTATACACAAGACTTTAAACTCAATACCGATATCAAGTTACTCGCTACTTAAGTTAATCCATTGGTTCTGTTTTCAAACATTTGAAACGTTGCAATGTCCAAACTTTAAGGAAAGACATCCAAAATGATTACTTGAGTCTTGAGCGATACTAAAGGTTCGGTAAGAAAAGCAAGAAAAAGAATCTGTTTTCGCTTTTTCGTTGTTCAATGTTAATTTATCAACTTTTGATAAAACAATAACAAAAGGAAGAAGGAAGGAATCATATGAGCTAATAGCAGAGGCTATGTTAATCACCGAATACACAGGCTCAGCATCAATCAATTGAATTTTGAAATAAAAAAAAACAAGGGAGAAATGGCAGTGGCTATGGTGTCATTAGTTGTTAAAAGAATTTCAGAGTTACTCATCCAGGAAGCAGTTTTCCTGACAGATGTGAAAGAACAAGTACAAAGCTTAAACGATGAATTAAAGCGGATGCAGGGCTTCTTGGAGGATGCGGAACGTAAGATAGAACATGATGCACGTTTCCACAATCGTGTGTCGGAAATCAGAGATCTTGCTTACGATGCTGAAGATGTGATCGACTCGTTCATTCTTGAACGTGTACACAAAGATGGATTTCAACGAATCCTCCAGTGCTTGACTTCTATTTTCACCAAGCCTATTCAGCTGCACAAAATCGGGGTGGATATCAAAGCAATCCAGACCAAGCTTGAAAATATTTCAAGGAGCCTTCCAGCCTATCAGATACCTGATGATGGAGCAGGACCTAGCTCTGTTTCCAGCATGCAGCAGCGATTAAGAAAGGCATTCTCACATGTTGAAGAAGAGGATGTGGTTAGCTTGGAGGGTAGCACCAAGAATGTCCTGGCCCTGTTGATGACCGAAGAAGACAGACTCCATGTCGTCGTCTCAATAGTCGGCAGGGGGGGGGGGGCTTGGAAAGACAACTCTTGCCAGAAAAGTATACAATCACGTGGATGTGAAGCGGCGTTTTGATTGCTTGGCTTGGGTTTCTATATCCCAACAATGGAACCCGAGAGAAGTTCTGCTTGGTGTCTTGATGAAAGTTTTCTCTCCTCCTAAAGAGGAACTAGAGCTAATTGAGAAGGAGAACAATGATTTGCTGATGAGAAGGCTTTTTGATGCTCTAAAAGAAAGACGATACTTGATCGTACTCGATGATATCTGGAGAAGAGAGGATTGGGATATTCTTAAACCTGCTTTTCCAAGAGGAAAAAAAGGAAGCAAAATCCTATTCACAACACGGAACAAGGATGCGGCTTTACATGCAGATCCTTGCAACTCTCCGTTTAAGCTTCCATTTCTTACTGATGATCAAAGTTGGAAGCTTTTTATCAGAAAAACGTTCCCACGAAACAGGACGGATCCTCATGCTTGCTCAAAAACATTTGAGAAGCTCGGAAGAGAGATGGTGAAAAGATGTGGAGGTCTACCCCTAGCAATTGTTGTGTTGGGACAGAAACATGTTCCAAGGACACTTGAAAGGGATCCAACCACAAGGCCATCCATATGGTGCTGTGAATGCAATCTTGGCTTTAAGCTACCATGATTTACCTTTCCATTTAAAACCATGCTTTCTATATCTTGGCCATTATCCAGAAGATTGGGAGATATCTAAGAAGGAACTCATTCAATTATGGATCGCAGAAGGTTTCATTTCATCATCATTCGAAAGCAGGGAAGTGTTGATGGAGGATGTTGGCGAACAATTCTTGGAAGATCTTATGAATCAAAGTTTGGTTCAACTCGTGCAGCAAGACTACACAGGGACCAGAGTGAAAACCTGTCGACTCCATGATCTCTTGAGGGATTTTTGTATTGAGAAATCAAGAGAGGAGAATTTCCTGGAGATTGTTCAGCCACCATTGACTGAATCTGATATAACCCTGGCAGAACCTATGCTGCGAAGAATTGCTATTCATCCTAGCAAAAGCTATGTTTGCTTGAAGGGAAAGCATCCAAAATTACGATCTTTATTGCTATTTCAAGATGATGAATTGATACACCTGCATATTTCGGAATGCAAAAGATTCAAATTTTTACGAGTGTTGACTCTTGTGAAGAAGCATGGTGATTGGCATGTCTCAAGTGAACTTGGAAATCTCCATCATTTGAAGTATTTGAAGTTAGAAGGTGATGACATAACCTTGCCCAGGGCTATGGGAAGGTTGAAGAGCTTATACTCTTTATACATCAGATATTGGAGTTGTCTTTCAATTCCAAATGAGGTATTCAAGTTGGAACGTTTGAAGCATATTGTGTTGCGTTATTATGGGCTTGGGGGACTACAGCTAAAGTGTTTGAGCTTAAGATTTATTTCCTCAAGCCTTCAAACTTTGAAGTCCATAGGTGTGGATGAGCAGTTACTTGAAAATGATTCCTTGCTTAGGTTGATTAATCTTCAAAACTTAGGATTGGTATTTAAGAGAGCAGAAGATGTGAAGCGTATCCTGATGTTGCTGATAGAATTGCATGGCCTTGTGTCATTGAACGTGAATTTTATAGAGTATTCAATCTTAACATGGTATTCAGATTTGGAACCCCTTTCTCGATGCCATCGCCTCTCCAAACTGAAGTTTGTAGGGAATCTAAAAGAAGATCCTGAGCCTAGCCATCATGTTTTGAAATTCCTTCCACCAAACATTGACAAGTTAACTTTGTCATTTTGTTGTATGAAGCAAGATCCAATGCGTGTCTTGGAAAATCTACCTTGTTTGAGGATTCTTAAGTTACTTGAATCTGCATATATGGGGAGGAAAATGATTTGTTCTACTGGTGGATTTCCTCAACTCCAGTCTCTTCAAATGTATTGTCTACAGCTGGAGGAGTGGGAGATAGAAGAAGGCGCCATGCCACAGCTCCATAGTTTATATTTGGAACATACTTTTAGGTTGAATATGATCCCAGAAGGGTTGATGCATATTCCTACTCTCCATCAACTGAAATTAGTAGGAATGAACCAGTCATTAAAAGAGAGGATCCAAGTTATAGATGGAAGAGAAGGAGAAGACTTCTATAAAGTGAAACACATTCCACACATTCAAATAAGAGTTGAAGACTGTTGATCGTTCGGCGGATTATCGGTGAGGAGAACAGTTGAACGTGAGAAGTCCAACAGACAGCGCTTGGCTTACACATGCCAGATGGTGATTCTCTCTTGCTCGATCTCGATCGTCCATTCTTGTTCTTGATCGAGTGATCCAGGGAGCCAACAAAAATCATGTTAGGGGCTATGTAACATTAATATTGGACTTGTAATAATTTTAGACTATGCACAAGAGATGGTAACAGACACGCACAATATGACATAACTAATAATGACATATATACCTAACAAAAGGATATTTTAATATTGTCACATTCAATATGCATAATTAAAACATAATACACACAAGAGTATAATGCAAAAATATAAAATAAAAATAAAACACATGCAAATGTAACTGGTCATTATTTAAATTTTAAACTGAAAGACTAAAATGGGGTTATAAATGAGTGATTACATCTATCCTACTGTTGCTGATAGGATTGCATCACCTTGTGTCATTGAACGTAAATTTTGATGAGGGTTCAATCTCACCATCGTATTCAGATTTTGAACCCCTTTCTCAATGCCATCGCCTCTCCAAACTGAAGTTATCAGGGAAGCTGGAAGAAGATCTTCATCAGAGCCCTCATGTTTTGAAGTTTCTTCCACCAAACATTGTCAAGTTAACATTGAGCTGGAGTCGGATGAAACAAGATCCAATGTGTGCATTGGAACAGCTGCCTTGTTTGAGGATTCTTAAGTTACTTGACTGGGCATATGTGGGGAGGAAAATGATTTGTTCTGCCGGTGGATTTCCTCAACTCCAGTCTCTTAAAATGTATGGTCTATTTCAGCTGGAGGAGTGGGAGATAGAAGAAGGGCGCCATGCCACAGCTCCATAGTTTACATTTAGCTGATTTTATATACTTGAAGATGATCCCAGAAGGGTTGAGGCATATTACGACTCTCAACAACTGAAATTAACAGGAATGAAGCCTTCATTGGAAGAGAGGATCAAAGTGATAGATGAAAGAGAAGGAGAAGAGTTCTATAAACTGAGACACATTCAAATAATTGGTACAAGGTCCCTAAGCACCTAGAATCAAAGCAATTCACATTGCATAAAGAATTCCATCTAGTGAGGTTCTCGAGTGCTTAGAAGATCTTGGCGTTTTAGTTTTCTTTTGTAGATGAGTTCTATATTTTACGGTGGTCCGAGGAGTTACCACGGTGGTGCAACCACATCTCATTTGACATAAAGTTTTGACAATGGCTGGAGGTATTTATTTCGATCATTTTTCGCTGTGTTTATGCTCGTTTAATGCTTACATTAAATATATGAGAAATTTTTTATTTAAATTATATAAAAGTATGAAAATATAAAAGGGTAATTTTTTTGGGTACGTGGAAACATTGTTTGCACAAATACACGTGAAAATTTTATATACACAAATGCTAGTATTAGGATTGATAGATATCGTAAAGGATTAGAGGTTAGGGTTTAAGTGTAATAATTGTAAATTTAGAGGTTGTAAATTTAACGTTAAAATTTAAAGTTTATAGGTTAAAACTTAAATCGCTAACCATATTATCCTAAAACATAAACTTTAACCATAAACTCTAAATTCTCATAATGAACACTAAAATTTAAACCCCTACATTGACCCTAAACTCTAAACCATAATCTAAAACTCTAAATCCTAAAATTAAGACGCTCGTAGAAAAAAAAATAATATCAAATCTATATGGGACAATCATCCATATAAAAATTTCTTATAATAATCGGATAATTGTTTCATATGCAAGGGCAGGAAAATTTTCTTTACACAAATACCTTAATTTTAAGGTATAGTGTTTAGGGGTTTATTACATGAATTTTGAATTTAGGGGTATAGTTAAAATTTAGTGTTTATAGGTAAAAACTTAAATCCCTATATTATCCTAAAACTAATCCTAACCTCTAAATCTTAAATTCTTACACCAAACAAATAATATTATATAATTATTATTTATAAAAAATGTTGTTCAATCATTTATCAATTGAGTTTCTCTACAATCCGCGATAGAACTTGGTAAAAGAATTTAGGGTTTCAATTTATTTTTTTTTTAAAATAATGATTTAAACTAAAATTTTCAAAAAAAAATCAAAGGTTAATTTACTTTTGTTGTTTAAAAAATGATGGGAGGCGATTTAAGTAAATATACTTAAAATTGTTGAAGCTTAATATAAACTTTTAAAAATTTAAAGAATAAAAATATTAGTTTTTTAATCTTTATCAAATGACTAAATTCTAATTTTAATTTTCTAAAATTTAGTTCTCGTCTCGACCACTATCTCGGTGACACTGACACATGAGTTAAACCTTTAAATGATAGTATTAGTATATATAAAAACAAATTATTTAAAAAACTTTTCCTTAAATTATCTTGTAACCGAATGATTTTTTATTTTTCGAGTCGAGTTATGAATTTTTAAGGTGAAAGAATTTTTTTGGATAAATAAACTTTATTCATTCAAGAAACTTTAAATTACGTCACTTAAAAAAAAACTTTAAATTCATTCAAGATTTTGGATAAATAAACTTTACTCATTCAAGAAATTTTAATTTATGTCTAACCAAACAAATCAAAATAACAGAAGAGATTAAACACCATAACACTTCACCATGTACTGATCCTTCCGTAAGTCTCCAGTTTGCAACTGAAAAGCTATCGAAAAAGATTTTGAGCTCATTCCTATCATTTTAAAAACTTTTGAATGTTATAGTTTTATTCTTAAATTGTGGCTCTCATTTTAAATTGATCCCCATATTTTTGAACATTCTAAATTCATCCTTAAATTATCATTTATATCATAATATATTATTATTTAATAGCGATCATTACTGTAAAAGTCATTTTTTTGCTTCTGGTACAAATTTGATCACCGATTTTGAAAATCAACCAATAAGGTCACTTACGTTTTCGGTCTGTAAACTTTTGGTCACTTCGACGTTAAATATCGTTAATGGTTGACAGAAAGATGATTTGGCACAATAAAAAATGAATAAATTACCTAAATAGTCCCTAAGTAATTATTTTATTTTTATTTCATTTTTAATTTAACACTCAAAATTTTAAAATTATATATTTTCACAATCTTTCCCAAAAAACTAAACTCCTTATTTAAACTAAGCTTGATTTTTTTAGAATTAACCCATCAAAACAACAATCATCATCCCTATAGCTCCAAACTAATCATGGGCTAAAGAACTCTTCAGTTTTGGTGAAAAAGAAAATTATAAAAACAACCACCGAATTCTCCTTTACCTCCATCGTTTTAACAACCAATCACCATCATGTTAGGAAGGAGAGCTCGACACTTGATCGAAAACCTGTCAGAGCTACTCATTTCTGACTAGAAATTTGGGTTTTGGGATCCATCAAGAAGCCCCAGAGGGTCCATTTGATTTTAAAACTGCATCACCGAGTGGTTCTAAAAGGTTTGACGTCAGCAACGGCGGTCTCGGAATCATTGCTTCGATGGAGAAATCTATTCCCAGTTCGACGGCGATCGTCGTGAACCACGGAGGCAACAGTTACGGCATACTTAGAGGCAAATTCGTGGGTTTGAAGATGGATAGTTTGGAAGATTACACCGTCGTGATAAACCATCACCGACCTAAAAAATCATCTACCAAGGTGTATTTCACTAGCGACGAATAAAGAACCGAAAGAAATATTAAATAATAATTCAAATCATGACAGAAACATGTTGTTCGGAGCAGTTAAGGAAACGTCATCCTCAACAACAATGGATCTCGTTGAAGATGGTGAATACCCAACCTTTGATTTTCTAAACTCTTATCATCTTTGCAAGAAGAGACTGCATGGACATATATATAAAATGAAATAAAAGTAAATTTCCCTTTTGAGTCTACACAGGAGAAGGAAATATGTAATGATTTGGTCATCTATTCCTGTATTAAAATATTGTTACTCAGTAGGAATAGATGACAAGAGTTAAATTTAAACAGAGAACCTTTGATTTTGAAATTCTATGGTCTGCACAGGAGAAGAAAACAGAGAATTATTTGGGGAAGATGGTGAAAATATATAATTTTAAATTTTGAGGGTTAAATTTAAAATGAAATAAAAATAAAATAATTATTTAGGGACTATTTAAGTAATTTATTTATTTATTATTATGTCAAATCATCTTTTCGTCAATCATTAACGATATTTAACGTCGAAGTGACCAAAAGTGTACAACCCGAAAACATAAATGACCTTATTGGTTGATTTTCAAAATCGATGACCAAATTTGTACTAGGAGCAAACAAATGTGACTTTTACATTAATTAACCCTATTTAATATACATCAATGTTTAATGACCATTAATATTTTAGGTAAAAAAAATACCCCTATATACAAATTCACGCGTGAATGAACAACAAACGGTTATCGAAATGCTCTATCTATTTCTTAAAACAAAAGTTCTATAGTTTTGGTGGATCTTGAAAAACGAGTATCTAAAACCTTTGACATACATATATAGAGAGAGAATAATTCACTACAGTAAAATAGGTCTTTTGCAGTGTTTTTTTAGTTCTATAATGACGATTTTTAACGCTGCTAAAAACCTTCTCGACGCTTAGAAAAACGCCGGAAGAAGTGTCACTGAAACTAGTGCCGCAATAGTTTACAAACGCCGCTCATAAACATGCTCTTTAGTGGCGTTTTTAGATACAAACGCCGTAATTAACATGTTTTTAGTGATGTTTTTATCTACAAACGCCGCTAACAATATGTTTTAGTATTCCCGAAAACGCCGCAAAAGACGTAATATAGTGACGTTTTTTGAAAAACGCAGTATAAATTTTGCGGCGTTTAAACAAAAAACGTCAGTAAATGTGCCGCTAAAAAACAATTTTGTTGTAGTGATTAAATCCATAATTGTTATTTATTTTAAACAATCTTATTATCTTAAATTAGTCTGGAGAGTAATATTTACGATCATTCTTATTCATTTTTAGTGAGAAACTCTATAGATTCAATTAATGTTGACCATAGATAAAATCACATTTGATCCTCAAAATTACAAGTGACCTCTTGTTAGACATTATTACAACCAAAGTTAAAAGAAAAGCTCATGATTTCGATAACCTTGACTTTGTTCATTTCATAATCCTTTAACCTTTTATCTCGTGATATTTGATCGAATATAAGAAAAGCATGACCTTGCATTTCTCTGTCTCAATTATTGAGGGGCACAAAGATATCTCTTTTATGCTAAAGAGGAATAAATTCTATCTTAATCTCTCACAACTCAGTACAAGATTCCTTATCATGTTCAAGTATAATTTTTATAATCGCATGATTAAAATCGACGTTTGACTATGTCCAAACATCATAATCATAATCATGTTGAGAACCATTGTAATTTCAAATAAAAGGATGGCATAAAGATAATTTTAACCCTCAACGTTTATATTTTTGTCGTTTTGGATCTTATTCTTTTTTTTGGATAAATTTAGCCCTTAACCTATATCTTTTTGACAAATAGCTTATTTTTTAACTAGATTGATGACTGGACCGTTAAAAATTTAACGATGATATATATATGGAATATAATTTTAAATGACATGAAATGTAACCTATCAAATACATATATATATATATATAGAATATATCTTTCAAAAAAAATAGAGAGAATATAATTTTATTCTAATATAAAATATAAAACAATTAAAATTTAAATTTTTATTAAAAAATAATTAATTCTAAAATAAAAGATTATTAAACACTCTTAACCCTAACTATGATAAAATCAAAATCTTATTCTAAAATAAAAATATAAACACAATTCGAATAAGATTTTGATTTTATCGTAGTTAGGGTTAAGAATGTTTAATAATCTTTTATTTTAGAATTAATTAATTTTTAATAAAAATTTGAATTTTAATTGTTTTATATTTTATATTAGAATAAAATTATATTCCATATATATATATATGTATTTGATAGGTTGCATTCAATGTCATTTAAAATTATATTCCATATATATATCATCGTTAAATTTTTAACGGGTCAGTCATCAAGTTAGTTAAAAAATAAGATATTTGTCAAAAAGATATAGGTTAAGGGCTAAATTTATCTCAAAAATAGAATAAGGGACAAAACGACAAAAACTATAAACGTTAAGGGTTAAAATTATCTTTATGCCTTTTTATTATTATTTTTATCTTCTTCCACAAAGAATAAAGTTTTACGGTTGTACCTCTTTTATTACACAAACACTGAAATAATCATTCTTTATTATCTTTTTAGACCACACAAGATACCAATCAATCGTTTTATGGGCTCGTACTATTCTATCGATTTAAATTTTTTTTAAAATTATTTTAAAATTAAAAAAGTTCATACTACTCTATCGTTTTATGATGTTGTATGTTGTATCACAGTATTTTCATTTAATATTTGTTTTTTAAATATTTTATTTAAATTTTTTTTAAAAGTTCTAAAAATTCTAATGACTTATAACATTTATAAAAATAGTTTTTAAAAAAGTATATAAATATAACTTGATAAAATTTTAGTGTATCTTCCGTCAACAATATCTAAAGAAGAAACTAACAAGATTTGATGGTTAAAATTGCATAAAGGGGTTAAGTGATTAAATTTTTTAGTTTAAAGTTTATTTGATTTTTTTTTTTTGGTTAAAGTCTTAATTCAGTGTAAAAAGAATTAAAGGACTTAGTTGATTTTCTTCGAAAGTTCAAATGTTTTATACACCCGGAAGCTAAATTATATTAATCTTTTAATCAAACAGATATTTTCCACTATTGAAATTGATTAATGACAGCTCCGTTCATCAGAATTTTAGTATTGGTGATGATTGTTAATTTAGAAAGCTATGGTTCTTTTTGTGATTAAGACTTACATCATATTAGTATATTTAACAATGATAATAATCGTAATAAAAATAAATTAAATGTTAGATGATTGTCTTGAATATTATTTGATTTTAATGATAATAGCGGAGGGAAGTTTTAACTTCTAAGAATAAAAGGTAAATTATAAAATTTATTATTAAAATTTTCTCTTTTGACTTATTATGATTATTTACTTTTTAAAATAATTAATTAATTTATTTATTAACAATTTATTTACTAAAATTTATACATTGTCTTGTTTTGAACCCTCAATATTATTTTATGTTTTAGATTCTAGTATGATTTGATATATTTTATTATTATTAAATATAAAAAATAATTTGAAATAAAAATGAAATTTTAAAAATCATTATTGAATTTTGTCCTTTAACATATTATGGTAGCCGGACTATTAAAACGATCAATTTACTAATTAAACTTTACATATTGACCTATTTTAGTCTCTCAATATTATTTTATTAATATTTTACATATTTTAATATTAGTATTATTAAATATAAAAAAATAATTTAAGATAAATATGAAATTATATATTTATTAACGTTATTTAATATAAAAGTAATTTAAAATAATAAACAAAAATAAAAGTTATTTTATTTTTAATTATATTTATAACTAAATATGAACAAAATTTGTTTATTTTTTAAAATTATTTTCTATATTTAATAATAAAATATATTAAGTCATACTAAAATATTAATAAAATAATATTAAATGAACAAAATAGGTCGTAATAAGAAAATTTATCATTTTAAAAGTGTCATGACCAAAATAAATTAAAGAACAAAAATGACTAATGATTTTTATAATTTACCCAATATTTATATATATTAAAAATTTATTATTTCCACAAAATTTTATTTTAAGATAAATTCTCCTTACATTAGATAGAACAAAAATTCTTTTGCACTTGTTGATGCCTTCTTTTATGCTCTGCTCTAAAAAAAATCTTTTAAAATTAAATTTTAAATCATAATCCTAATTTCGATATCCTAAACCCTATATCCTAAAAAAATACTATACTCCTAAATCTCTAAAAACTAATCAGAATCAATAACATTAAACCTTAAACCTAATATTTTAAAGTGGAACACCAATAGTGACATAATAAAAGGACAGACGATTTACATCCATTAAAAAAGGTGTAAACGTTTGTCATTTTATTGTGACTCTTTTATTACCTGCACTTTAAAATAATAATTTAAAATTTAGGGTTTACAGTTTAATGTTAAGAATTATAAATAAAATTTTAAAAATTAAGGGTTTTAGTATTCATAATAACAAAAGTGAAAGAATAATTATTTTCTTAAAAAGGAAACAAGAGATATTCTTTATTTTTGTTTTCAAGAATTTTTGTTTCTTAATTATTCTTTCTTTCATGTTCCTAACTAAAAATTTTAAAAAATAAATTTTAAATTTTAACTTTAATTTTCTACGTTCTAAATCTTACATTCTAAAATATAAACTTTACTGTTAATTCTTTAAACCCTAATTAAAACCTTTAATCTTAAATACTAAATTTTAAACTCACTAATTTAATACGGGGTATTAATAAAAATAAGATCATACTATTTACACCGAATAAAAAAAAAGTTATAAAGAGTTTTAACTTCTGAGACTTAAAAGGTATATTATAAAATTCATTATTGAAATTTGTTCTTTTAACTTATTATGATTATTTAATTTTAAAATATTAATTTACTCACTAAATTTTATATATTAACTTGTTTTGATCATTTAATATTATTTTATGTTTTAGCATGATTTGGTATCTTTTATTATTATTAAATATAAAAAATAATTTTAAATAAAAATAAAATCGTAAAAATTGTTATTTGAACTTTGTTCTCTAACATGGGCACTGAACTTTTAAAACAATTAATTTACTCACTAAATTTTATATATCGGTCTATTTTAGTCACTCAATATTATTTTATTAATATTTTAGTATGATTTTACATATTTTACCGGTAATAGTATTAAATATAAAAACAATTTAAGATAAATATGAAATTATATATTTATTAACATTATTTAATATAAAATTAATTTAAAATATAAAAAGTTGTTTTATTTAAATTACATTTATAACTAAATATTAATAAAATTTATTTACTTTTATTTTAAATTATTTTTTATATTTAATAATAATAATAATATATGTTAATTCATACCAAAATATAAAATAATATTGAGTGACCAAAACAGGTCAATGTATAAAGTTTAGTGAGTAAATTGATATTTTCAAAATTTCAGTGAGCAAGATGGACAAGAAAGCAAAGTTTAGTGATAATTTTTAAAATATTTTATTTTAATTTTTTTATATTTACTAATAATAAAATATATTAAGTCATACTAAAATATTAAAAACATAATATTAAGTGACCACAATATGTCTCAGTAAAAAAATACCATTTTAAAAATATTCTGATTAAAATAGGTTAGAGAACAAAATCTACTAATAATTTTTATAATTTATCTAATATTTAAATATAATTAAAAATTATTATTCTCACAATTTTATTTTTAAACTAAATTCTCGTTACATTAGATAGAGTAGAAAAGCAAGAAAAAGAATCCTCAATTTCTTTGATGAAGAGGGAAGAATCTGTTTTCGCTTTTTCGTTGTTCAATGTTACTTTTTATCAAATTTTGATAAGACAATAACAAAAGGAAGAAGGAAGGAATCATATGGGCTATGTTAATCACCAAATACACAGGCTGAGCATCAAGCAATTTGAATTTTGAAATCCAGAAAACAAGGGAGAAATGGCAGTGGCTATGGTGTCATTAGTTGTTAAAAGAATTTCAGAGTTACTCATCCAGGAAGCAGTGTTCCTGGCAGATGTGAAAGAACAAGTCAAAAGCATAAACGATGAATTACAGCGGATGCAGGGCTTCTTGGAGGATGCGGAACGTAAGATAGAACATGATGCACGTTTCCACAATCGTGTGTCGCAAATCAGAGATCTTGCTTACGATGCTGAAGATGTGATCGACTCGTTCATACTTGAACGTGCACACCAAGGTGGATTTCAACGAATCCTCCAGAGGTTGACTTCTATGTTCACCAAGCCTATTCAGCTGCACAAAATCGGGGTAGAGATCAAAGCAATCCAGGCGAAGCTTGAAAATATTTCAAGGAGCCTGCCAGCCTATCAGATACCTGATGAGGGAGCAGGACCTAGCTCTGTTTCCAGCATGCAGCAGCGGTTAAGAAGAACATTCTCGCATGTTGAGGAAGAGGATGTGGTCAGCTTGGAGGGTAGCACCAAGAATGTCCTGGCCCAGTTGATGACCGAAGAAGACAGACTCCATGCCGTCGTCTCAATAGTCGGCATGGGGGGGCTTGGAAAGACAACTCTTGCCAGAAAAGTATACAATCACGTGGATGTGAAGCGGCGTTTTGATTGCTTGGCTTGGGTTTCTATATCCCAACAATGGAACCCGAGAGAAGTTCTGCTTGGTGTCTTGATGAAAGTTTTCTCTCCTCCTAAAGAGGAACTAGAGCTAATTGAGAAGGAGAGCAATGATTTGCTGATGAGAAGGCTTTTTGATGCTCTAAAAGAAAGACGATACTTGATCGTCCTCGATGATATCTGGAGACGAGATGATTGGGATATTCTTAAACCTGCTTTTCCAAGAGGAAAAAAAGGAAGCAAAATCCTATTAATAACACGCAACAAGGACGTGGCTTTACATGCAGATCCTTGCAACTCTCCGTTTGAGCTTCCATTTCTTACTGATGATCAAAGTTGGAAGCTTTTTATCAGAAAAGCATTCCCACGAAACAGAACTGATCCTCATGCATGCCCAAAAGAATTTGAGACGCTTGAAAGAGAGATGGTGAAAAAATGTGGAGGTCTACCTCTAGCAATTGTTGTGTTGGGAGGCTTGCTAGCAACTAAACCGACACAGGGTCATTGGGAGATGATTCACAGGAACATGTTCCAAGGACACTTGAAAGGGATCCAACCACAAGGCCATCCATATGGTGCTGTGAATACAATCTTGGCTTTAAGCTACCATGATTTACCTTTCCATTTAAAACCATGCTTTCTATATCTTGTCCATTATCCAGAAGATTGGGAGATATCTGTGAAGGAACTTATTCAATTATGGATCGCAGAAGGTTTCATTTCATCACCATTCGAAAGCAGGGAAGTGTTGATGGAGGATGTTGGCGAACAATTCTTGGAAGAGCTTATGAATCGAAGTTTGGTTCAACTCTGCAAGCAAGACTCCACAGGGACCAAAGCGAAAACCTGTCGACTCCATGATCTCTTGAGGGATTTGTGTATTGAGAAAGCAAGAGAGGAGCATTTGTTGGAGATTATTCAGCCACCGTCGACTGAATCTGATGTAACATTGGCAGAACCTATGCTGCGAAGAATTGCTATTCATCCTAGCAAAAGGTCTGTTTGTTTGAAGGGAAAACATCCAAAATTACGTTCTTTGTTGCTATTTCAAAATGATGAACTGATAGAAGTGCATATTTCTGAATGCAAAAACTTCAAATTTTTAAGAGTGTTGACTCTTGTGAAGAAGTATGGGGATTGGCGTGTCTCAAGTGAACTTGGTAATCTCCATCATTTGAAGTATTTGAAGGTAGCTGGTGATGTAATAACCTTGCCCAGTGCTATGGGAAGGTTGAAGAGCTTATACTCTTTATACATCAGATATTGGAGTCACCTTGCAATTCCAAATGAGGTATTCAAGTTGGAACGTTTGAAGCATATTGTGTTGCGTTATTATGGGCTTGGGGGACTACAGCTAAAGTGTTTGAGCTTAAGTTTTATTACCACAAGCCTTCAAACTTTGAAGTACATAGTTGTGGATGAGCAGTTAATTGAAACTGATGCATTGGTTAGGTTGGTTAATATTCAGAGCTTAGGAATGGAATTTAAGAAAACAGATGCGAAGCCTATCCTGATGTTGCTGACAAGATTGTATCGCCTTGTGTCATTGTACCTGAGATCATTCTCAACCTCGTATTCAGATTTGCAACCTGTTTCTCAATGTCATCGCCTCTCCAAACTGAACTTAACAGGGTTGCTAAAAGAAGATCCTCAGTCGAGCCATCATGTTTTGAAATTTCTTCCGCCAAACATTGTCAAGTTAACTTTGTCATTATCTTGGATGGACCAAGATCCAATGTGTTTATTGGAACAGCTGCCTTGTTTGAGGATTCTTAGGTTACATTATGATGCATATGTGGGGAGGAAACTAATTTGTTCTGCCGGTGGCTTTCCTCAACTCCAGTCTCTTGAAATGTTTAGTCTAAAAGAGTTGGGGAGTGGGAGATTGAAGAAGGCACAATGCCATGTCTTCATAGTTTACATTTAGGTGATGTTATAAAGTTGAAGATGATCCCAGAATGGTTGAGGCATATGACGACTCTTCAACAACTGAAATTAACACGAATGATGACTTCATTGGAAAAGAGGATCAAAGTGATAGAGGGAAGAGAAGGAGAAGATTTTTATAAAGTGAGGCACATTCCACACATACAAATAAGCAGTCAAGTGAGTTATATATCTATTTATGATTTTTTTTTTAATTTAAATGATACAAAAGTATGAAAATATAAAAAGGATAATTATTTCCTGTGTATGTGAAAACATTATTTAACACAAACTCCTTACTTTTAGGGTTGATAGATTTCGTTTAGAGTTAGGGCCATTTAAATGTAATAATTATAAATTTGAAGATTATGAATAAAATTATGAGTTTAAGATTAAAATTTAAAATTTATAGATTAAAACTTTAAATCTTACTATTTTAAGAATTTTAACGGTTTTTGAGTTAATCTAGAAACTCTTTGGGTGGGGTTAGGTGTACTCTTAGGTGGAGACTAGGAGTTCAAACTAGAGATGGCTATGGATTGGTTTTTCGATCCACCCGCAACCGATCCGAAAAATCACATTCCACACGTCATCGGACCTAATCCGAGTTTAAGGTGAAAAAATTCGACCTGATCAAAATTATTAAAAAAATTAAATTTTAGAGACTTAATTGTAAAAAATTAGGAACCTAATTGTAAAAAAATAAATTTTAGTGACCTAATTGTAAAAATATTAATTTTAAGGACCTACTTATATAAAATATATAGAGAGGGATCATTATTGTAAATATCCTTAAACTTATACTATTAGTCTCGGGTCGAATCGGATTTTTTCCATCCTAAAACTAAACCCGATCTGAAATCACACATGAAAAACCCGACCCGACCCGATCACACACGAAAAAACCCGACCCGGTCCGAACTCAATTTTTTACCAAAAAATTCAACTTGATTAGATTGAATCATATCAAAACCCGTCAAGTTTGAGTTTCGTGCCCATCCCTAGTTTAAACCTTTGTGGGTTTTGTTATTATTTATCTTTATATATAATTAGTAGTTTATCGACGACTGATTTGTTTGAGGATTCTTAAGTTACTTGAATCTGCATATCTGGATAGGAAACCGATTTGTTCTGCCGGTGGATTTCCTCAACTCTATTCTCTTGAAATGGAAGATCTAGAAGAGTTGGAGGAGTGGGAGATAGAAGAAGACGCCATGCCACAGCTCCATAGTTTATATTTGTATGACGCTATAAACTTGAAGATGATCCCAGAAGTGTTGAGGCATATTACGATTTCAACAACTGACATTAACACGAATGAGCCAGTCATTGGAAGAGAAAATCAAGGTGATAGATAGAAGAGAAGGAGAAGACTTCTATAAAGTGAGACACAGTGAGGGGTGTTCAAACGGTCAGTTCGGTTAACCGACCGAACCGAACTTCCAAAATTTTATTAACCGAAATTTTTTTTGTATTAACCGTTAACCGAATCGAAAAAAGTTCAAAAATTTTTAACCGAACCGAAAAAAGTTCGGTTAATCCGATCGGTTAAATCGGTTAACCGAATTTTTTTAAAAAAATGGATAAATTACACAAATGGTCATTAAATTATGTTAAAATAATTTTTTAGGCACGAAACTTTCAAAAATTATAAAAAACCATTAGATTTATCGAATTATTACATTGATTCATCATACATTATAAATTACTGATAAATATTAAAAAATTAATAA
This sequence comes from Abelmoschus esculentus, assembly GCA_035048815.1. NCBI lineage: Eukaryota > Viridiplantae > Streptophyta > Magnoliopsida > Malvales > Malvaceae > Abelmoschus > Abelmoschus esculentus. The sequence goes on from JAUCBN010000021.1 coordinate 862,265, forward strand.
TTATTTTTTTTAATTTAATAAATTTAATTATTATTTTATGCTAATTTTATAAAATTTAATGACCATTTTATAATTTTTACAAATTTAATGACTAAAAATAAATATATAAAAATATATAATATATAATATATAAAAATTTTGGTTATTTCGGTTAATTCGGTTAATTAACCAATTTCGAACCGAATTAACCGATAACCAAAATTCCAAAAAATCATTAACCGTTAATCGATCTAATCTAAAATTAACCGTCCGATTAACCGAAAAAAATTTAATACGATCGGTTAACTCGGTTAACCGAAATTTTGAACACCCCTATTCCACACATTTAAATTAATTAGCCATGTGAGTTTTATATCTATTACTATTTATGATTTTATTTATTTACATGATATAAAAGAAAAATTATTAGGTAAATCATCTTCACCACGTCATCCATGATTCAAATTAATCAAAATCGTTGATCTTAATTTTTTTCTAAGTGAATCATCACCTCTTTCCTACATGTACTTAGTGGGTAAGTAGTTATTAGGTGGTTATTTAAAGATCAACGATCCTGATTGCTTAGACCATGGATAACGTGGTGAACAGTGTTCACCTAATAATCTCTCGATATAAAAGTATGAAAATATAAAAAGGGTAATTATCTCCTGTGCACGTGGAAACATTATTTATACAAATATCTTAGTTTTAGGATCGATAGATTTCGTTTAAAAACTTAAGGGTTATAAGTAAAATTATAAATTTAAGATTAAAATTTATAAGTCAATACCTAAATCTTGTTATTTTAAGGATTTTAACAGCTTTTAAGTTGATCTATAAACTCTCTTTTGGTAGGGGTCAGGTCTGGTGTACTCTTGGGTGGAGGCTGGGGTTAAAAACAGGTCGGGTAAAATTAGATCTCAAGTCGATTCAGTCGGATAATATCAGTTATTTGCCAGGTTAGAATCGGGTTCGGGTTTATTTCAATTGGATACAAGTCAGGTTTGGGGTCTACAGTAACATATTAAAATCGGGTTCGGGTCATTTTAGGTCGGATACAATTCGGATTCGGTTACTATAATAACAAGTCTAATTCAGGTTCGAGTCCATAACAATTGGATACAGATTGGATTCAGATCATTACATCCCCGAATCAAATCAAATTTTAACTCGAACAGGTTGCAGTTAAGTTTTCAGGTCGGGTCAGCTTTTTACATCCTACTACTCTCCCACCGGCTCCTAACCACCGGACGTGCACAGAAACAATAAAGAAAACAAATAAGTTAGATTTCCAGATCAAACAACTCATCCAACAGTAGAGATCAGATTACTTTTATTATTAAATGTAAACGGTATAAATCCGAAGAAAAAATCTATTGTAATTTTTTTATAAATTGAATTTTATATATTAACTTGTTTTGATCATTTAATATTATTTTATGTTTTAGCATGATTTGGTATATTTTATTATTATTAAATATAAAAAATTATTTCAAATAAAAATAAAAATCGTAAAAATTATTATTAAACTTTGTTTTCTAACATATTATGAGCACTGAACTTTTAAAACAATCAATTTACTCACTAAAATTTATATATTAGTCTATTTTAATCACTCAATATTATTTTATTAATATTTTAGTATGATTTTACATATTTTACTACTTGTAGTATTAAATATAAAAACAATTTAAGATCAATACAAAATTATATATTTATTTTATTTAAATTACATTTAGAACTAAATATTAATAAAATTTATTTACTTTTATTTTAAATTATTTTTTATATTTAATAATAATATATGTTAATTCATACCAAAGTATAAAAAAATATTGAGTGACCAAAACAGGTCAATGTATAAAGTTTAGTGAGTAAATTGATCATTTCGAAATTTCAGTGACCAAGATAGACTAGAGAGCAAAGTTTAGTGATGATTTTTGTAATTTTTATTTTAAATTGTTTTTATATTTAATAATAATAAAATATACTAAGTCATACTAAAATATAAAAAACATAATATTAAGTGACCAAAATATCGAAACTTAGAGGAAAAGCATCCACAATGATTACTTGAGTCTTGAGCAATACGAAAGGTTTGGGAAGAAAAATCAAGGAATCATAGAGTAGACAAGCAAGGAAAAGAATCATCAATTTCTTTGTCGAAGAGGGAGGAATCTGTTTTGGTTTTTTCTTTGTTCAATGGGAATTTATAAACTTTTGATAAAATAATAACAAAAGGAAGAAGAAAGGAATCATATGAGCTATGTTAATCACCAAATACACAGGCTGAACATCAAGCAAATTGAATTTTGAAATCCAGAAAACAAGGGAGAAATGGCAGAGGCTATGGTGTCATTAGTTGTTAAAAGAATTTCAGAGTTACTCATCCAGGAAGCAGTGTTCCTGACAGATGTGAAAGAACAAGTACAAAGCTTAAACGATGAATTAAAGCGGATGCAGGGCTTCTTGGAGGATGCGGAACGTAAGATAGAACATGATGCACGTTTCCACAATCGGGTGTCGCAAATCAGAGATCTTGCTTACGATGCTGAAGATGTGATCGACTCATTCATACTTGAACGTGCACACCAAGGTGGATTTCAACGAATCCTCCAGAGGTTGACTTCTATGTTCACCAAGCCTATTCAGCTGCACAAAATCGGGGTAGAGATCAAAGCAATCCAGGCGAAGCTTGAAAATATTTCAAGGAGCCTTCCAGCCTATCAGATACCTGATGATGGAGCAGGACCTAGCTCTGTTTCCAGCATGCAGCAGCGGTTAAGAAGAACATTCTCGCATGTTGAGGAAGAGGATGTGGTTAGCTTGGAGGGTAGCATCAAGGGTGTCCTGGCCCTGTTGATGACCAAAGAAGACAGACACCATGCCGTCGTCTCAATAGTCGGCATGGGGGGGCTTGGAAAGACAACTCTTGCCAGAAAAATATACAATCACGTTGATGTGAAGCGGCGTTTTAATTGTTTGACTTGGGTTTCTATATCTCAACAATATAACCCAAGGGAAGTTCTGCTTGGTGTCTTGATGAAAGTTCTCTCTGTTTCTTACAACGAAAGAGAGAGAATCGAGAAGGAGAGGGAGGAAGATCTAATGAGAAGGCTTTTTGATGCTCTAAAAGAAAGACGATACTTGATCGTCCTCGATGATATCTGGAGAAGCGAGGATTGGGATATTCTTAAACCTGCTTTTCCAAGAGGAAAAAAAGGAAGCAAAATCCTATTCACAACACGGAACAAGGACGTGGCTTTACATGCAGATCCTTGCAACCCTCCTTTTGAGCTTCCATTACTTAGTGATGATCAAAGTTGGAAGCTTTTTATCAGAAAAGCATTCCCACGAAACAAGACAGATCCTCATGCTTGCCCAAAAGCATTTGAAAAGCTCGGAAGAGAGATGGTGAAAAAATGTGGAGGTCTACCTCTAGCAATTGTTGTGTTAGGAGGCTTGCTAGCAACTAAACCGACACAGGGTCAATGGGAGATGGTTCACAGAAACATGTTCCAAGGACACTTGAAAAGGTTACGACCACAAGGCCATCAATATGGTGCTGTGAATGCAATCTTGGCTTTAAGCTACCATGATTTGCCTTTCCATTTAAAACCATGTTTTCTATACCTCGGTCATTATCCAGAAGATTGGGAGATTTCAAAGAAGGAACTCATTCAATTATGGATTGCCGAAGGTTTCATTTCATCATCATTCGAAGGCAGGGAAGTGTTGATGGAGGATGTTGGCGAACAATTCCTTGAAGAGCTTATGAATCGAAGTTTGGTTCAAGTTGGGAGGCCAGACTACACAGGGACCATAGTGAAAACCTGTCGACTCCATGATCTCTTGAGGGATTTGTGTATTAAGAAGGCAAGAGATGAGAACTTCTTGGAGATTGTCCAGCCACCATTGACTGCATCTGATATAACCCTGGCAGAACCTATGCTGCGAAGAATTGCTATTCATCCTAGCAAAAGGTATGTTTGTTTGAAGGGAAAGCATCCAAAATTGCGTTCTTTGTTGCTATTTCAAAATGATGAATTAATATACCTGCATATTTCTGAATGCAAAAACTTCAAATCTTTAAGAGTGTTGACTCTTGTGAGGGGGAGGGGGAGTGGTGATTGGCGTGTCTCAAGTGAACTTGGAAATCTCCATCATTTGAAGTATTTGAAGCTAGAAGGTGATGAAATAACCTTGCCCAGAGCTATGGGAAGGTTGAAGAACTTATACTCTTTATACATCAGATATGGGAGACACATTGAAATTCCAAATGTGGTATTCAAGTTGAAACATTTGAAGCATATTGTGTTGCGTTATGGGTATCGAGGATTACAGCTAAAGTGTTTGGACTTAAGTTTTATTTCCACCAGCCTTCAAACTTTGAAGTACATAGTTGTGGATGAGCGGTTGATTGAAAATGATGCCTTGCTTAGGTTGGCTAATATTCAAAGCTTAGGAATGGAATTGAGGACAAATGTGAAGCCTATCCTGATGTTGCTGACAAGATTGCATCGCCTTGTGTCATTGTCCATGGAGTTTTCATCAAACTCGTATTCAGATTTGGAACCTCTTTCTCAATGTCACCGCCTCTCCAAGCTGAAGTTAGACGGGACTATCAGAGAATACCCGCAACGGAGCCATCAGGTTTTGAAATTTCTTCCACCAAGCATTGTCAAGTTAACTTTGTCATCATGTTGGATGAAACAAGATCCAATGTGTGTCTTGGAAAATCTGCCTTGTTTGAGGATTCTTAGGTTACATTATGATGCATATGTGGGGAGGAAACTAATTTGTTCTGCCGGTGGCTTTCCTCAACTCCAGTCTCTTGAAATGTTTAGTCTAAAAGAGTTGGAGGAGTGGGAGATTGAAGAAGGCACAATGCCACGTCTTCATAGTTTACATTTAGGTGATGTTATAAAGTTGAAGACGATCCCAGGAGGGTTGAGGCATATGACGACTCTTCAAGAACTGAAATTAACACGAATGACGCCTTCATTGGAAAAGAGGATCAAAGTGATAGAGGGAAGAGAAGGAGAAGATTTTTATAAAGTGAGACACATTCCGCACATACAAATAATTAGCTAAGTGAGTTTTATATCTATTTATGATTTTTTTTATTTACATGATATAACAGTAGGAAAATATAAAAAGGATAATTATTTCTTGTGTTTGTGAAAACATTATTTACACTATTTACACAAACACCTTAGTTTTAGGGTCGACAGACTTCGTTTAGAGTTAGGGATTGAAGTATAATAATTATAAATTTAGAGATTTAAGATTTAAGAATAAAATTATGAGTTTAAGATTATAAATTTAAAATTTATAGGTTAAAACCTAAATCTCACTGATTTTAAGAATTTTAGCACCTTTTAGTCTAGAAACTCTCTTTTGGTGGGGTCAGGTGTACTCTTAGGTGGAGGCTAGGGTTCAAACTAGAGATAAGCACGGGTCGGGTTGGATTTTTGACCCACACGCACCCGATCCGAAGAATCATACCCTCCATCTGTCATCCGATTCGACCCAGTTTTAGGGTAAAAAAATCTGATCCGATCATCTTTTTAAGCTTTAAAATCTGACCCGATCCTACCCGACCCAAATTATTAAAAAAATTATATTTTAGGGACTTAATTGTAAAAAATAAAATTTAGAAACTTAATTATAAAAAATAATTTTAGTGACCTAATTGTATAAAATATATATAGAGAAGAATCATTATTATAAATATCCCTAAAACATATATGAAAAATTTATACTATCAGTCTCGGGTCGGATCGATTTTTTTCCACCCTAAGCTTAAACTCAACCGACCCGAAATCACTCACAAAAAAAACAACCCGATCCAAATCTAAATTTTTCTATCAAAAAATTTGATTCGATCGAATCGGGTTAAAACCCGTCGAGTTTGGATTCAGTACTCATTCATGGTTCAAACCTTTGTCAGGGTTTTGTTATTATTATTTATCTTTATATATAAGTAGCAGTAGTAGTTTATTTTTATTGACTGTTATTAGTATTATTACCATCGGTATTATTATTAGTTTTATTTTTATTAGCATTATAATATATATATTAAATTAAAATAGATCATATAATATAAAAACTCAATTAGATATCTTTCATTTTATTTTACAGCCGCCCCATATTCTGGATCGTTGAATCAGATTAGATTAGAACAAAGAAGACCCTTCGGGTTTCACATTCGCGTGTATTGACCCCCGTCGTGCCTGTTCGAGTTCTCAACGTGTCCACGCGCCGAGCTGTTCATCTCTCGATCCGCATGGCCTTGCAGTCGGACATCACGATACTCTCCCACCGTCTCCCAACCACCGGACGTGAAAAGAAACAATAAAGAAAACAAGTAAATTAGATTTCCAGATCCAACAACTTATCCACTAGTAGAGATTAGATTATTTTTATTATTAATTGTAATAGGAAAAAATGTATTGTAATTTCTATTCTAGATAAATTAGACTTTTTCATCTAAGAAATCCCCGTACAATATTTATATTAGATATATACTCTCTAATAAAATCCCCTTTAAAAGGTATAGAACTGTTTAGATTTTTTAAACTAATACACTCAATGATCCTAACTATGGGTGATAACGAGCTGAGCTTGAGCCAGGCCAAGCTCGGCTCCGCTTGAAAAAAGATATATCTGAGTTCGGCTTAATTCGAGTTCTACTCGAAAATAATATTACTGTGTTCGGCTCAGACTCAAAACTATAGAACTGTTTAGATTTTTTAAGCTAATACACCCAATGATTCTATTATAATTTCAATTACCAATTATGAACGAAAAGAAAAAGGTAAAAATATAGTCTCTTCTTCTATTTTTTATTTTCTAATCAAGTAATAAAGAAATTACAAAATAAAGAGAGGATTAGAATTTACCCGAGCGGTTTGATCTTCCTCTCCGCCGATGACAAGCCTATCTTAGGGTGAATCGGTAGAGGATTGAAGCTTCGAAGTCTCAGGTTATTTGGTTCCGATTTTCATAAAAGAAATGGGTTATTTCGTGATTTGAGGTTTGTTTTATTAAAAAAGAAAGAAAGAAAGCTAATTTCTCATTTTTTTGGAATCCAATAACGACGAACACCGAAACTCCACCGGATTCTGAAAATCTACGGCGGTTTTTGAGTTTTGGAGTGCTGGTGTTCTTCAAGTTTTCAGAGAAAATTAGAAAAATTTCAGGGGATTTGATTTTAGATTTCAAATGAATGAAAAAATATTTTTTTATTTGAATCATTATTATTATAGGTGTTCAAAATATCCAACCTAAATGATTCGACTCGAATATCCGATATTCAATCATAAATAATTGGGTATTTATTTAAATTTTTTATCCGAGTTAAGCATCCGATCCGTTATTTACGGGCTGGGTTCGAGTCATAAAATTACAAATTTTTAAGTATTCGGCCCATCATTTTTTGAATCGGGCCGAGCCATAATTATATTTTCAGGTACCCGATTACTTTCGGGTACCCGCTCGATTCTATTTTTAAAATTATTATTATTATTTAAACAAAATATATTTATACTTGTAGCGATCCTTTTTTTTGAAAATTTTTTAAAAATAATTTAAAATATATTTTTTGGTGTGGTGATTTTAAAAATTTGGTATCTCGAGAAGATGACACCTGAAGAACAAGATGTCACTTATATGGAAATATCGTTAAGATTTGAAAATTAGTTGAGTTACAGTTGCCACCGGTCACTTTGATAGACCGAACACCATTAAAAATTTACCAACGATTCAGAACATTTGGGTTCGAGAGTTGATGTTTGGGGAAGAATTAGCACCACCACCACGTCCAGAAATTGGTACATAAAGGTTCGCATCATAATTTTTTTTAAAAAAAATAAAGATTCAAATTAATTTAATTTTTAATTTTAAATACATATTTAAAACCTAATATCCACGATAATTCAAAAAAGATAACACCCAAAGATCAGGATACTACTCCCAATAGAATATATCGGGATAATAAGGTCAAACAAAAGATGTACAATAATATTAATAAAACGTAGTAATATAAACAAAATTAGAAAAAAGATTAATAATAATAATAATAATATTTCGAACCTGATTCCAACCTCAAATTTTTAAGAAGATCAACGGATTCAGTTAGATCTATCAGATAAGTATTTCGAACTATAAATTTTTTACCTTTTTTTCTTTCTCGGTTTTGCTTTCGATTTGGCTTTTTTTTTTTTTGTATATTGATTGCTGATATTGGATTTTTTTTGTTCGAATTTCTCTCTTTTTTTGATTGATCTCCCAGATCGAATTACAGCTTAGTTTAAGGTACTTATAACCTGAAATACACATAAAATAAACAATATATCTCTGCTTTTTTTTTGTGATCTAATCACGTTTTTTTCTTTAATATTTGCAGGTTCGATGCGATATGGGCGATGGTGCAGGCGGTAAGTCATGGCCGACCTTCTCCTCCAATGATGGAGCGCGAAGACGAATGGTCCATTAAGGCGGCGGCAGCTTGGGTTTGGGGTATGGTGGCTGCCGATTAAGGATTAAGTTAGAATATTAGGGTTATTTTTCATTGTATTAGGTTTGATTATAATTGTGGGCTATTGGGTATTGGGTCATGTTTATTGGGTTGTGGGGTTTTGTTTGGTTTTGGATCTGAAATGAGTTATTATAATATTCATTATATTTTTATATAAATAATCTAATTTAAAAATCTCGATCCCACAAACTTAATTTTTAAAAAAGAATTTGGGACTCATTCTAAAAAATAAAATTAAGATTCGTTGTAAATTATAAATTTAGTTTTTCGAATTGACAAAATTTAAACTTTACTCGTTTAGATATGTAATTTTTTTATGGCACTAACCAATACGAAAATCAACTCAAGATTATTTATTATTTAAATAATTAATTTTTATATATTAAAATAAATAAACTAATTAAAAATATTTAAAAATATTTTTTAAAACTTCCTTTAGACGTTATGTTTTGTTTCGATTTAGATTATGTAATTTATGTCTTAAAATTTATGCTTAGATTATATAACTAGGGATTTAAAATTTTATATTTCGATGTTACATTATTTAATTCAAATTTTTAAATTTTATAAGTACGAGAAAGAGATAAATAATTTGCACCCGAAAACTAGTCATTGAGGGTTTTAATTAATTTTATAATATTTGTTCAAGTCTAAAAGTATTTTAAATTGAGTTATATAAAAATAAATATCTTAACAATCTCTTTTTTTGATATAACTAACGTTACGTTTAGGAATGTTTTTTAAACTAGCTTTTGGGTCAAAAGCTGGGTTAGAACGTAGAAGCAATGCTAAACAATTAATTTTTGAAGAAAAAACTACGTTTGAAAAATGTTTTTCAACCCAAACACAAAAGTTAAAATTTTTAGCTTTTACAGTTGAAAAATACTTTTAAGAGTCAGATTACAATTTTAACCTTTATTTATTATGTTTTAATATAATTTAATTTTTATAAATACGTAATTATATTTAACATAGATTACTATTTTTTATTTTAAAAATTATATATATTTATATATTTTTTCAAAATCACTTTTAAAAAATAATTTATGTATTATTTATTAATATTTTATATTTTATCATAATTTAAGTTAATATTATAATATTAAATAATTTGGTTATCATTTAAATATATATTTTTTAACTTATAACATCATGTCTAAAATAACCATTTATTTTTTCAAAAACACTTTTTGACAGCAATACTAAACACATATATTTCAAAATAAAAATTTCAAAAGAACTTTTCCACTATATTTTTTTACTAAACTTTTTCACTGTACTTTTCAAAAACAATGCTAAACTGGCCCTAAATCACTTAAAATCTTATTTTTGATATTCTCCCACTTAGTAAAAAATGAATAAGAGTAAAAATACAAGATGGTGATAGTTATTTACTATTTTCTTCTCCTCCTTAGGTCACATGCACTCTAATCCTATTCACAACACGCAACAAGGACGTGGCTTTACATGGCGATCCTTGCAACTCTCCGTTTGAGCTTCCATTTCGTACTGATGATCAAGGTTGGAGCTTTTTATCAGAAAAGCATTCCCATGAAACAGGAGTACTGATCCTCATGCTGGCGCAAAAGCATTTGAGAAGCTCGAAAGAGAGATGGTGAAAAGATGTGGAGGTCTACCTCTAGCAATTGTTGTGTTGGGAGGCTTGCTAGAGACTAAACCAACACAGGATCAATGGAAGATGGTTCACAGAAACATGTTCCAAGGACACTCGAAAGGGTTGCAACCATAAGGCCATCATTATGGTGCAGTGAATGCAATATTGGTTTTAGGCTACCATGATTTGCCTTTTCATTTAAAACCATGCTTTCTATATCTTGACCATTATCCAGATGGTTGAGAGATATCAGAGAGAGAAGGAACTCATTCGATTATGGTTTCGCTGAAGGTTTCATTTCGCCATCTCCGGAAAGTAGAGAAATGTTGAAGGATGTGGGACTTAGGGGCGTAAACAAGCCGATTCGAGTTCGAGTACTGTTAAGCTCGGCTTGGCTCGTTAAGATTTCGATTTGAGTTCGAGCTTGAGTAATTTTATACGAGCTTGAAAAATCTGAGTTCAGCTCAACTCTTTAAGAACTCAAGTCGTGTTCGAGTTTATTTTGAGTTTAATCGAGTCAAGTATTGACCGATCTTTGACCGTATTAGACTCGAGTAACTCTTATCTCTCACATCTCATTTAAAGCCTAATGAAAAAAAAAACTTTGATACACGAGTTCTGTAAGTTTAAGCTTGTTAATTTAGGTTTTAGTATGTTAATTTAGTATTTAAGATTTATGTTTAGGATTTACATTTTAGAGTTTAAAGTTTAGAAAATTATATTTTATTATAAAAAATAGTATATTTATATTTTTCGAATAACTTGTGAACTTTTCGAATCGGATATAATGTAGCTCGGCTCGTTAAGAACTCGAGCTGAGTTTGAGCTCGAATCGAGTCTGATCAAATCAAGTTTTGACTGAACTTTGACCAAATCAAGATCAAATAACTCATAATCTGTCTCGTCTCAATTACAGTCCTATGTCGTACTGAGCGGCACTTCCTAGAAGAGCTTATAAATAGAAGTTTGCTCAACTCGGCAGGCTAGACTATAAAGGAACAAAAGTGAAAACATGTTGGGTGATATTTTCTTCTACGAAGTGCCTTCAAATGTGATAGCATAGCTCTTCTAGCAGTGGAAAATTTTGCTATGCTATTGGGAGAAATATATTTTTCTACGTGAATAGATGGATTTGATACCGATGGTGGTCGTGTTCGAACACCATTTTCTCCGGTTCAAATTTTAGAAGAGAATTGTTTGTTTCATTAGTCTTTTCCAGGAAAGAAATATGAACTAAATCCGACTGCAAAATTTGTTTTCCAGGAAAGTTGAAGCATTCTGTCATTGAAATTTCTTTCCTTTCACCATGAAAGTTACAGCAAGGTAACGCATATATATGTGTATATATATGAAACTTATCCTATTGGAAACTGATTCATCACTGAGGTTTTCATAACGGGAAGTTTCCGGTCAGACGAATGTGATCTAAGGTTCGACGTAAACCGTATTTGTTGACGGCTGCATTGGCAGCTCGGAACCCTCCACCGTAGGCAGGGGAAGCATCATGAGCAATCTGGTGAATGAAGAACTCACCAAGCTTGTTTTCGACATTAGATTTCCCTCCTTTCTTAGACGACGAAGAAGATGAAGAAGCTGCTGATGTAGATGCTCGACTGCTCGCTCCCGGTAATACTTCGGATTCGAGCCACATGTATGATAACACTTGACAGATACCTTCCTCGACCTCGGGATTCAGATTTCGGTACCCTGCAGCACACGTTATAATGTAGAAAACATAAAAATGGGAGGAGTGTTAAAAACTTCATAATTGAAGATTGCCTGCATGTATTTTACCTTTGAGGCGTAACCAGCCATGCATCAACTCGTGGGCGAGAATCGCCCCGGTTAGAAGTCTGCATAGTCCGGAAAGTATTACTGTCTGAACATCGACAAGAGATAAGCTGAATCATAAACAACAACAGGAAGAAATCCAACGGGATTGTACCTTGGAAGACCATAAAGAACTAAAATGGCAGTGACTTCACATTTCCTTGTCAGCTTCTGGGGTTGAGTTCTCATTCCGATAAGATGCCGGCCTCCGATTCGCGGTCTTTTTAGTATCTATAACAGAGAAAACAAAGAAAATGTCAGACTTATGTCGATCAACAAAGCAAAACGGTGGAATTAGTTCGGTCGACATACACTGGTAACCGTTTGTTCTTCAGACAGACATAAACCCCTTGTCTCAGGCATATGATGATAACCCTGGAAAAGAACCAAAACTGAAACATCAAAGCCATTCCATAAAACAGAACAGGTGTGAAAAAATTGAGTAGTGTTCATAAAATGTTACATTCTTTTCTCCAACAATGGCTTCATTGAGTGCTTGTCTTTCCACGAGAAGCATCGGAATTTGCTGGTCTAGTTTCATGTTCATTCCTTCATAATAGTCTCTAATGGAATGGTAAAGAGGCTGGCAATCACCAGTGTCCATGATTGCAGATTCCATGCATTCCAAGCATAATCTCCGACCATCTTCGAGCGAGTAATATCTTACGTTCCAAGACTTGAGGAGACAAAGATCGTGAAGAAAAAACAGGGTTTCGAGGAGAAACGAAAACAATAACCAACAACGAGAATTGTTAGCAGAAAGTTTGAAGCTTTAACACATTAAAAAGAAACAGTTCCTTGAATCCATACCTCCAAACGTTCACAACTACAACAGCGAGCCGTGTTGTCATGTTCATGTGATGGACAATACTTTTGGGACCAAAATGGATGGCATCTATACTCTATTAGTCCAGCTGCATTCGTTGGAATCTGAAATTCGGTTTAAACGGAAAATAAGAATGTGATTCATAGAACTAATACTTCAAATGATATATTCCAGAAATATTCTTACAAATTGGAGACAAACATCACATTTGGGATGTGTCAGTTCTTTGAAGCAAGTTTTGTGATATGGATTCCTCCCGGACAAAGAAAACTTGAATCACCACACACACACAAAAATACAGAATTAGAACTATTTGAAGAGTTATAGGATATTTGTAAAGCCAAAGAGAAAAGAAATGAATCGAACTACCTCGTGCTCGGTAATCGGATACCCGCAGGAATGGCAACGGAAGCAATTGGGATGAAAATATGCTCCCATGCATCCCAGGTAATTGCCACATCCGATCTCGCGATGACAGCCAGCACATACTCTGCAAGTCATAGACATCAAGATATATGTCGATTAATTGGATACTAGATGAATCATGGTAGGTACTCAAAGAGGACAATTCTTATGATGTAAACGCACAAGAAGGAGATTTCGAATCACAATACGAGATCCGACATCCTCGAATCCGGTCATTACATAATCTTACATTGTTTTACAACTATGATTACAGAAAGCTATTTTACCTATATCCAGCAGGATGATACTGCAGGGTGCCATAAGGAGGATATGTAGATGAATTCAAGCCACCATTGTCAGCTCCCCTTGGTAAAGCTCCGACGCAATTATCATCCCTCCGCCATTCGTTGCAGCCTAAAAACACATAGCACCGTATCAGTACACGAAAACATCGATTCTCGAAACTTAGAAAACAAAAAGAATTAAAAATTGATGAGGATCATGTAGGATAAAGTTATCAAAAACATACCATTTGGTTTTCTCGTACCCTCAGACAAAGAAAGCGCAATTGCATGATCTAATTCCTCTTGCTCCTTCTTCGTCCTAGGACGATCATTCTATCGACATAAACCAAAACACGAACTCAGTCCAAACAGACATCTTTACATCTAAAATTACAAGTACTAGGAAAACAATACAGGATCTTGAAGTTACCGGCATCCTAACTGGAGCACGAACGACCAAGTTTTCTTCCCCGACAAACTGAGGATTATATCCTCCACGACGGCCGCCTGAACCGGACTTGAAAAGCTTACTCAGCCACTTCATAACCCTCGATTTTCTCTCCGGGTACGAATCGTTAAAGTCCCCTGCTTTTTTCCCATTAAAAAAACTTCAATACACAATCAAAAACAAAAGGTATACAGAAAAAGAAAGTACCAACTACCAAATGAAAAAGGGTATATCAAAGAATTCGAATTGAAACAGATGGTGGAAGAAAATCGAGAAATTAAAAGTAACCCACCATAGATACACGGATGAGAGAGGTGGTTAACATCTGAGGAAGAAGGCGGAGGAGGAGGAGGAGGAGGAGGAGCCATGGGGTATAGAATTTATGAAAAAGTGGCCGGAATCTGTGAATGAAAGCGAGAGACAGGGAGGAAAGAAGGGTGGGAGAGAAAGCGAGTGGGGAGGAAAGGAGCATTGTTAAAAGAAGGAAAGAAAGGGGAGAATCTGAAGGAGGGAGAAAGAAAGGGAAGGGAAGAGGGAGAGAAGAGATTCTTGGCTTGAGAAAGTGGAGGGAATATTTGAGTAAAAAAGAAATTTTGTAACTTTAATAAGGAAAAAAATGAACTTTGTGAACGGTTTAGAATTTGCAGCACTTCCATGGATGAACAAAGTTCTTTTCTTTTGTAATCAGAGCTGGAGAAGGAATTTTACTCATTATATTTTAAAGGAATTTTTTTGCCGGGAAAAAGATAGAGTTCATGGAAAATGACCCTCGAATTCTTTCAATTTACATAATTGCCATCATATATATTGGTGATATAAAGTTTAGAGTTAATTTTATAATAGGACCTCAAACTATGATAATTATTTTAAATTAGTCTTTAAATTTTAAATGTTTTAGTTTTATTCTTAAATTGTGGCTCTTATTTTAATCTGATTCTCATACTTTTGAACATTTTAAGTTCGTCTTTAAATTATCATTTATATCATGTTTAATGATCATTAATATTTTGGGTAAATTATAATAGAGGTCACCCAATTATGAGTACGATTATATTTGAATCACTTAATTATTAAGAATTACATTTAGATTATACATTTATGGGTAATATTATATTTGTGTTACTCAATTACAGGTAAATTTTGATTTGGTCATCCTCATATTTAAAAAAATACATCAATTTAATCATATTTTTCAAATCAATTATATACCTTCATAATTAAAATTATCGAATCTGAATTGCTGTGTTGGGAATCTTGTCTTTAGATTCTTGCAAAGTCAGATGATGAACGCTTTTACGAGAATGTTAGGAACAATGACAGCTAAATGGAACACCGACGATGCTTTTGTTTTTTAACAATTATAATTGAATTTTATTAAAAAAATTATAAAATATATTATAAATATAATACATTTAGAAGAGAAAATAATGTAACTAATTTGTTAAATTTTATATAAAATTTTAAAATATAAAAAAATATATTTTTATAGAGATTAACATATCGTCAAAAATCCTTTCATAAATTTTTTTTCTTTGTTCAAACAAAACGCGTGGGAATAAAAAGAATGGTGGGCAAGTTAAATTAATCAAACTAATTGATTATTTCGTTATCCATGACTGATTACATCCGCAAACTACTATCAACCGAGTGAGATCTATCGTTCTATGATCATTACAAAATTATAATAAAAAACTAGCATCATGAAAATCTTTGTGCTTTTCACTAAACGACTACTAAAATATGCTGAAATCATATCAAAATCACATACGAAACAAACCATAAAAATAAAAACCAAACCACAAAAATAAGAAAAAAAATACCCCAAGAACAAAGTTTCTTATTAAAATAAAAGATCAAAGCATAACAAATAAAAACAAAAGAAATAATGAACATCTACAATGGACAATTAATAACTTTTCTGTGGTAATCTAGATTTTGGGATGTTACTAGGGAGTTTATTGTAATATAATTGAAGGCGTTTTTTTTTTTGTATACTTCATCTATGATATATATGTATTATTTTTCTGTAAAAAAAATATTTGTTGAAGGATAATCTTGTTTTGGACGGAATGCATGAGAATTTTACTGCTAGGAAGGTTTGAGAACACATTAGACATAAAAAAAAAGTTTTTTGGGATGGCGTAGTATGAGACAAGCTAACAATTTCCAAACATTCACTTATAACTTGGCAAGTTGTATTGAATCGATTGCCTACTAAGGAGAGAATGATGAAGTGGGGATGCCAGATAGATTTGAATTGTATCCTTTGTGGGGATGATGTGAAAACTCGAGACTATTTATTTGGGGATTGTGGTTTCTTATGGAAGATTTGGGAGATGATATTGCGTGATAGTGAATTTCAACAAAAAAGATGCACTTGGTCCAATTTGTTTGCATGGATAACGAGAGAAGGTAAGAGAAAACCCTTGCGCGCTACTTTTCTCAGAGTGGCTTAGGATGGATTAAATTATTACATATGGGAGGAAAGAAATCAGAGAATCCATGGAAGATAATCTCGTAGGGCTATTGCTATCTTTGCAATTATTCAAAATGACGTTCGTTTGCGCTTACTGGATTGTAAAAAACTTAATTTAAATGCTAGATTAACTTGTATATGGAATTTAAATTAGAAGGATATAATTTGTATAGGGGGTTCTTATACATAAAGTTTATAGGAGTTTCTTGGATGAATAAAAAATTTTATTTATCCAAAAAAAATATATGTACTATATTTCTTCATTTAGGTCTAAAAAGATTTTTAATGAGATATATAACTCGAGTCTGATTAATAAATTTTTCTTAGTAGAAAAAATACATCTAGTATTAAAATGATTGTTGATAGCCTATTAATTCAAAAATGAAAAATGATAGCCTATTAATCTACTCTAATTATTTTTTTGTTGATTTTTTGTTCTTAGGGTTTTATTGTGATATATGATTTTGGTGGGTGAATCTCTTAATAAAAAATTTACATATATAAAATCTTAAACTCGAAATCTATTTCAACAATATTAAGCTACTTATTACTTGAAGCAACATATTAATAATTAATCTCTAATCAGAATCTAACTATTTTGAGTTTGTCGTACAGGCGAATCGGTAAATTTTGTTGGTACTTTAGTGGTTCTTTGGATGGAATGAAAATAAAACTTTTATCCAAAAAAAGAATCTCATTTTAAATTGGTCTTCTAAACTTGTGGACGTTCTAATTTCATCATCAAATTATCACTATATATTAATCAAATCACATGTTAATAAAACCAATATGAAGATTCTACATATAAACACTAACGTGTGTTATGTGATAATATAATGTGATATAAACAATAATTTAAAGATGAAACGGTAACACTCAAAAGTTTATGGATTGATTTAAAACAAGTCATAATTTAAGAATAAAATCAAAATGTTCAAAAGTTCAGGGTCATAATTTAGAGATATATAGTGCAATTAACTCGATTCTAACAAGTCATTGGTACAATGATAAATTTTTTTTTCAAGACTGTCTTGACTAATGCAGACTGACTTGTACTGTACACATGATTTTACTGGATAAGTTTTCAACAAATATTTTTTTTTTATATATACAAGATATCAAACTCGAAATCTGCTTAATTGATACTAAATTGTTTATCATTACATGTGTCGAATTATAACCCCTAATTTTTTTTAAGTAAAAACTATAATGAAAATTTTACTTATCTAACCTCAAACTTTGAATTTATTTGAATAAATTCAGTTCCCTGACATGCTTTTGCAATTATTATAGAAAAACCAGATCTATTAACCATTGATTTAGGATTAATGTTGGTCTGCATGTGATTATGTCATGGAACTGAATATATTCTTTAACTTGTTCCACAACTTTATTAATTACCCATGGCTCTTAAAAGGGGAAAAGAGAGAGATTTAATTGCTTGATCAAACGTTTATTTTTTTTTTGCATGAGCCCTCTAGCTCAAGTGGTTCAAGGAACAGTTGTTGTTCTTAGAGGTTAGGGGTTCGAGCATCGATACTATTGTAATCACTCTACCTTGTTCAAAAAATGTATTTTTATAATATTTTTTTTGAATAAATAAGATTTTATTATCCAAGAACCATCATACTGAATCTAACAGGTTTTGGGGATTAGTTAGTAAATATGTTGTATTACAATTTTACCACCTGATATTTTCAGAATTTTTATTTTATTTAATTTTTTTAAAATTCCTAAAAGTTCTAAAAAAATTATAAAAATAAAAATACATTTTAAAAAAAATATAAACGTCACGTGATAGAACTATAGTGTTTTAAGTTATAATAATATTAAAATAAACTATCAAGATTTAATGGTCAAAATTAGTCGACGACTAATTGATCCAATTACTAATTTAAGTACTAAATTGACTCAGTTTATTAGTTTAAGAATTTAATTGAGTAAAAAAATAAGGGTTCGATTGATTTTTTTTCAAAAATTAAAAAGCTTCTTACGCTCTTAAATCGAATTAAAATAAAATATAATCAAAGTTCTTTTCTTCCGCCATAAATAAACTGTGAGTATCTTTCTCACAAGGCATTTGCTGTAATCTAACAGAAAATATCTCTTTTAAGATCATTTACAGAAAAACTGAGATAGAATCTTATTCCTTCACAGAGTTGGTCATGTGTTTATCATCCCAAAGAAGAAAAGAAAAACCGAAGATTTAAAAAAAAAATTATATAAAAAAACAGGTAGAATTCTGTTGTTAAATTATGTTTGGAAAGGCTGATGATGTCGCCACTTGAGGTTTTAAAATAAAAAAGATTCGTTCATGTTGGAAGACATGTTTGCACCAGCATCAACAAACTGTTTTATAAGCGGGGACGGAGTCAGGATTTAAGGTTGAGGGGTAAAATATAAATGTTTAGAAGTAGGAGGATAATTTTATTAAAAAAAAATTTAAAAGAATTTAAATAGAGGAACAAAAGTAGGGAAAAATTCGAGGTGGGAGGGAATTACCCCTCCCTACCCCTTTAGTAGCTTCGTCCCTGTTTACAAGGTTACATGTGTTTTTTCATAGAAAAGTAACTCGAAAAGAAAAGGGGGAGTTATTCAGGTTTATTTTTAAAAACGTAACCTAAAAGAAAGAAAAATATGTTATTTGAGAATTTTAATCGCTTACTCTAAATATTATTGATTTTTATATTTTATTTTTATAATACTTTTAGTTAATCTAATGTATCGATAAAAGAGATTATATCATGGGGTCGATTCGTCACATCAGTCATGATTCCTAATCAATAAAAATCATCCATTCTACAATTAATCATCTATGTCATTAATTTATTTTTTTAAAAAAAAATTAAATGACATGAAAAAATAATGAGATTCATTGGTTGAAAAAATGAGTTAGAAGATAGTGGTAAAGTAGATGATTATGATTAGATAGGACTATAACTAATATGATAAGTCAGACTCATGATATAATTTTTCATCGACAAGAGAATCAGTTTAATCATGATTCGCATTAAGTTTTGAGTTCAATTCTAAACATTTAGTGTATCTGGTTTAAATTTTAATATTTAGTTTTTAGAGTTAGAATTAGCGTTATTAATTTAAAATTTAAGTTTTATAATATAATATATACAAACTTGTGTATTAATTTTACATAGCCTGTGTTTTAAAATTTTACCTAATCCTCTAAATATCTTTTTTTTTCTCGAAGATTAATGTATATCCGAGCATATATCAACTGAATTAAAACTCGGTCAATAAATAACTTTAGATTTTAATTAATTTTTTTAATTTCTTAGAATCCTTGGATCTAGATTTCTATGTTTGCCACTATAGAAAAAACAAATGGAAATCTTCTAAGAAATATAGAGATTTCAACTTCTTTTGTTAATTCAACAGTGAACCTTTGCAGACTGTGGTAATCATTAAAGTAGCATAATTTAGTTACTAGAGATGGATTTAGGGGTGAGAGTATAAATCACCCTCTAAAAATTTTAATTTTTTTTAATATTTTATATATTTTTTATATATTTTATTGATAATTTAATTCTTCATTATATAAACTTTTGCAATCTTGCACCCCTATATGCTTAATATAATTTTTTGTACTTTACACTCTTTACATGAAGTTCTGGATCCGTACATGTTAGCTATCATTTTCGTTTGTTCATTTGAGGTTTAAGAAGCTCACAAGACGGAGTTAAGATTAAACTTTGGTAAGGGTCGTAATATTGTATTTAAAAATTAAAAAGGCTTATTAAATATTTAAATTCAAAATTTATGGGATACGGCTTATTTTGTCTAATATTTTAATTTATAAAGACCTAAATTGTTATTGGATTAAAAAATTTGAATATATATACTCATTCTTCTTTAGTTTTATCCTTAATTGATTATTGTTACAGCAAAACAAAGTAAGTTATTAATATGTTAAACACAATTCATGTAAACGAAATTGAAATAAAACATATATATATTAGAAATGCTAAGATCACAGAAACCAAAATAAAAGAAATATGATTCTGAAGTTTTAACTGAGGCCTGTGCTATCACAGTATCCTTAAAACATATTTGTCCCCTCCCGGTGATGGAGTTACTATGGAACGTCTGTCTCCCAGGATACAACAGTAGAATACAATAAGGAGAGCAACGCTACGTTACTACAACGACGAACTTTTACAGAAGTAGAACACTATTTAGCTAGAGGATGTTTGTGTTTTTCAGTGTGTTGAGATAGGAGCAAGAGGGTTCCTTTTATAGTGTTCATGCAGAGGACATGTTTAATTACAGAATTAATTTGTAATTACAATTCTTTGAAGAGTTATAACTCCCTGAATTCAAAATGACATTTAACAGAGAATTAATCCAAATAAATTGGAGGTTATAATCAGCTGAAGGGTCTGCAACTCCAAAAAAATGGTTTAATTCTATAATATCTGTTGAAAAAATAAAATGAGGAAAGTAGAAAAAAAATCTATCGTTTTAGAACCCCAACAACCTAAGGACCATCTTTTGACTTTCATAATAATCAATCAATATTAGCCCAAAGTGCCTAACACACCCAAGCTTATTTCCAATAATAACATGAAGAGTTTTTATATATAAAGCTTTCCAAATCAATATTCCCAACAAATGTGGGACATTCTACTTTTCATATTTTTCATTTTATTTTTCTAACATCATGGGTGTCACATTGAGCAACAATTTCTCATTCACCCATTGAACATTTTGGGCTTGTAAATATATAATTCCATCTACTCTTATAGAAGATTAATCATCCACTTAGTCCCAATTAATTTGACTAATGGAACCCACATAAATTTAATCTCCAAAATATCCATTACCATACCATTCTTCCAACAATTATATATTTAATAAATTCTTGTATTTTTAAATTTAAATATTTTTTATATGATCCAAATTATATTTAACCAAATTAATATTTTTATATGGATCAAATTATTATTTAGACCAAATTTTAATATAGAGGCCAAGATCTCTTGAACTTCGAGTAGGAGAGATTATATCATAAATCATTTCCATCACGTCATTTGTTATTCATACAATCTGGTTCATTCATTTTAAGTAACTACTAGATAACTATCCACTTATTAATTACATGTAGGAAAGAGGGATGATTCACCTTAAAAATATGAGATAGATGAATCTGGTTGGTTGGGAATATGGATGATATGGTAGAAATGGTTCATGATATAATTTCTCCTCAAGTAGGGAAGAAGCCATGTTTAACACGAGAGGAGTTATTGCCCCCTCTTAAATTTTTAGTATAATTGCATTTAAGGTCCCTTTTAATTTAAACAATAATGAAATAAGGTTTTATCCTCTAATTTTTTTAATTAAAAGCGTAATAAACCTTTATTCTTTTTAATAATAACAGATTGAATAACTAAAATAAAGACTTTCTTTTAAGAAATTTTTTTGAACAAATATAAAGATTCTTTTGTCTTTGACAATTGCAAAAAAAATCTCTAAATAATAGTATAAATTTGAATAACTAATAAAAATAAAAAAATAATTTTATAAATAATAAATATATATATATATTTAATAATTATTAAAATTATATTAAAAAGATAATTTCACAAGTATAAAAATAATGTATACATCATTCATATATGCTTAGTAACAATATTAAAAAATGTTTTTTTATAATTTAATTATATTATAAATAAAATAAATAAATGTGAATATATCAAGTATTTCATATAAAATATCAATTTTAAAATATTAACTAATAAAATAGCTTAAAACGAAATAATAAACAAGATGATTCATGAACGTAAATGAATCAAATATTATTTTGATAAGCTCGTTCGTATAATAAACGCACATAATTATTTTCATATTACTTTATTCAACTTAATAATAAATAGTTATTGAGTCATTTGTCGAACATTGTATTCATTTATAACTCTGTTAAATAAAAAAGATTTTAAATCTAAACTCTAATTACGGCAGAAATTCTCTTACTATTGAAGGGGAATTTTATTTTCAAGTTTATATTATTTTATTGATATAAATCGAATTCGAATCTTAACATTTATAATCCGAGATACTCACATGTTAATAGGTTTCTTCTACTTTTTAGCTCTTTAGTTGTTGTCAGCTTCTCATTCCTGTCTAGTTCACATGGTTTATTCCATAGCCTTACCATCCACTTATTCCTCAATGTCCGTTGCCATACATGTCATTATCCTCCGAACACCTTTTCTTTTGAAAAGATTCGTGTCGGATATTTTTGAACAGATAAACGAATACTAATTATTTAAGTGTTTGAGATAAGTGTCGAATATCTATGAAAATTAACTCGAGTGAGTGTAAAAGGATAAATTTTTCTTTGGGGCATAAACGAGCCAAGTCTAACTCGAGTAGTACTAGGTTTGGCTTGGCTCTTTAAGATTTCGGGTCGAGTTCGAGTTTAAGTAATTTTAAATGAGTCTGAAAATCTGAGTTCGACTCAGCTTGTTAAGAACTTGGGTTGAGTTCGAGCTTTATTCGAGCCTCATTAAGTCAATTGTTGACCAATCTTTGATCGTATTAGAATCATGTAACTCTTATCTGTCACATCTTATTTAAAGCCTTGTGAAGAAAAAACTTTGATACACAAATTGTATAAAATAAAGCTTGTTAGTTTTAGGGTTTAAGATTTATGTGTAGGATTTATATTTTAGGGTTTTAAGTTAAAAATTTAGATTTTAAATTAAAAAATAATATATTATATTTTCGAAGATCTCGTGATCTTTTTAAGTCGGGTATCAAGAACTCGAACCGAATTCAAACTCGAATTAAGTCCAATCAAATCAAACTTTGACCGAATTAAATTTAAATAACTCATAATTTATCTTATCTTATTTACTGCCTAATATTTCTTACTAATTAAATGGCATTGGCAATTGAAACCACATCTTGTCTCAATGGTCTGTGTTTCTTACAAACCAACGGATGATGTCTCAAACATGTCTCGAAGAAGACAACATCAGCACAATAGCCCTTGAACAAACACCTTTTTTCACTGTTTTTAGAGATCATTTTTTCAACATAGAAAGCACATTCAAAGAATACTTTAGCATACCCCCTAAAACCAGTTGTAAGGATAAATTTATTGACGGAACTTGAGGTAAGAGTTTAAGGGATGATTTAAATTTTAAAAAAATTTAAAGCTTACATTAAAATTTTCTGAAAAAAATCGGGAGTCTGAAAATTTAACTGAAATTTTTAATAATTTTAGGGTAAACTACATAAATGATCCTTCGACTATACCTCAGTTATCTTTTATATCCTCTGACTATTAAAAGTTATAAATTGGTCCATTGACTATCTTTTTTTTACAAAATGGTCCTCTACCGTTAAAAAAATAACGGAAAACTTAGGTGGACGTTAATTTGCTGAGTTGGATGCTGAGTAGGTTGAGATATATTTTTTTATTTTAATAATTTTCCATGGTATTAACCTTTAAAAAACTCTAATCCCCAAATCCCCCCAAATCCGTCACAACAACTTTTTTTTGTTGCAGTTCTTGCGGTCATGATCAAAATATCGACCAAACAAGCGTACGATGTAACATGGAGATTCGTTTGCTTGCGAAATTGAACATTTATATCAGGTCTTGCTTGATTGAAGTTGGAACCATCCCACCTCTTTTGAACCTCTTGTATTCTTTCAATAAGTCCATGCAAGAGAATGCAATTACAGCTTTTTTGAAGCTTTCAAAGCATGCCAGTGGGAAGAAAGTGATGGTCGAAAATGGGGGATTAAAGTCGATTCTTAGCGGATGGAATTGTACACGACTTTTAACATCAAATTCACAGTATCGAAAATTCCGTATCCAATCGTTTCTCCTCTAACCCACACCATAAATTCACTTCAAGAATCTGGGTTTTGAAAAAAGTTCGAAGTCTTTTTCAATGATTTTGATTCTCTGAGACAAAGAAATGTAAATGAGAGCAACCATAGGCGACAGAGTTGTGGTGGCGGATTTGGGAAGATTTTGGGATTAGGGTTTTTTAAAGGTTAATATCTATGACATGGAAAATTATTAGAATAAAAAAATATATCTTAACCTACTCAATATCCAACTCAGCAAAATAACGTCCACCTAAGTTTTCCGTTAATTTTTTAACGGCAATGGTTCATTTTGTAACAAAAAAGATAGTCAGTGGACTAATTTGTAACTTTTGATAGTCAGAGGATATAAAAGATAACTGAGATATAATCGAGAAACTATTTATGTAGTTTACCCATAATTTTATGAGTATATATATTGTAAGAATGTAAAAGAGATCGATTAATATCATTAATCTAATTTCATACAATAAAATATGCATTTAAATCTTACTTTGAATAATTTTAATTAACTGTCATAAGTATTTTTTCTACTATATATTTTATTAAACTTTAATAAAAATCCTACTTTAAACCTATATTTTTTTATATTTCTGCTAATTAAATAAAACAAAATAATGTAGCATTCCAGTAGTATGTAGATAATGTTAAGTTTTAAAAATTCTATTCTTATAAATAATTTTATACTCTGTTATTTAAACACATCCTAATATTATTACTTGAGCAAGGTTGACTGTATTTTTCACATTTTAACTTATATTATTAAATATTAGTAAAAAAAAAATAGAAAAATTTTGAGAATAATCCAACTCAAAAAAATTAAAATATAGAGAATTTTTAATTATATTTTGAATTCTAAATCAATTTCTATATGCACATGACAGAACGCCATGTACACATGATATTATCCTTAAAAATTTAAAAATATAATAAAAAATTAAAAAAAGTCACCAACAACTGGCGTCTTTCTCTTAGATCATCATTTGTAAGTGGTGTTTTCCTACTTGCAGCGTATTTTTCACCTAAATTCTAAAATAAACTTTAAAGTTTATATTTTTTTCAAATAAGAATTCTAGATACTCTACGTATTAAACGAAATCAGAAATATCAATAAAAGTACGAATCGTATTATCAATTTGAACATATTAATAATATTAGAACAAAAATATTATTTTTTATCAAATTAATAAGTTGTGACACTGACAATGTGATTGCTCAATGTTATGTATGTTTATATCTGTCACGTTTTCTTACTTAAATTTATAAAAAAAAAATCAACTAAATAAATTTATTATAAAAAAATTAAATCTTACCCTTTCAAAAAAAATTATGTCTTAAATTAGAACATTAAATCTTTGTTTCAGTGGTTTTATATTTCAATTCTTTCAATAAATTGAAAAAAATAAAATACATAAATGGAAAAAAAATTGTAAAAAAACCGAACTGAACTGAACCGGTAGCGAGAAACGAACCGGCTCAAATACCAAACGGTCTGGTAGACAACAAAGCTTTTCAAACGACGTCATTTCAGTACTGTTCCTTTGAAAACGAAGGAAACCAGAAAGATATTTTTTCCTTCTAAAATTTATTACCATTTCCCTCCCAACTCTTCTCTCCCTAACAAAAAGGGAGTCCGGTATCCATTCCGTTTCGGTTCCATTTTAGGGTTTGGTCTAATCCGGAGCCGTAGAAGGAGGAGGATTGGAGGATTTAATGGCGGCGGCACAAGGGATAGACCCGGAAGTTCTAGACGATATAATCAGACGGTTGACGGAGGTCCGATCATCCAGGTCAGGGAAACAAGTGCAGTTATCTGAATCTGAGATCAAACAGCTTTGTGTTGCTTCAAAAGATATCTTCTCTCAACAACCCAATTTGCTTGAACTTGAAGCACCCATCAAAATTTGTGGTAATTTTTTTGGGCGGGTTAAATTTTTAATTTTTGTGAATGAAGTTTGAGCTTAATGTCTGGTTGGGGTTTGTTGATAGAATAAATTTTGTGGGTTTTGAAGGAAAGCTGAAGGATTTTATTTTATGTAAAAAATAGGTTGTGCTAGATTGGTAAAGTTTGCATTTTTTTTAAGTGTTGAATGTATATAGTGTTCAGGGAATAGGATTCTTTTAATTTTTTTTTAATTGGGTTTCTATAGTTTAGTTTTCTGAACCAGATAGAGGTGAATTTCATCTCTTTTAAACCCTAATTAACCTTATTTTTCCGAGGTGGAAAGGTGGAGGAAATTGGGTTGTTGTTGTTTTCTTTTAACTGTTTGATTGATGAAAGCTGTAGAAAAATATATATGAAGCATTTGGAATCATATAGTCTGCATATGACATCTGAAAATACGACTGTAAACTCGAATGAATAGAAATGGAGATATCATTCAAATGGGAGTGTTCTCTCGCCCGCCGGTGCCTTAGCATTATACAATGAAAGCACCTCAGATCCTTTCAGGGGAGGCACATTTCATCAGGAACACACTTAGGCCCGATTTTTTTGTAAGGGAAATATGCATGAAAAGAATCATGTCCAATCGGATTTCTCTTTAATTTATTTTCATTTTTTTCCATTTGGTATACCTTCAATGGTAGGAAAGGGATAATATCAAATTCTGTACTTCTCAATATTTGAACATTCGACAACAAACATTGACAATGAAGAAATCCTGCATATTGACCAAAAACAATTTGCATGTTTTATAGATAAACTAGACCGTACTTTAGAGTTTATTATTTATCTTAAGTTTTATTTATATCCACATACGTGTATGCACACTCACATAGAAAATCACATGTTTGTGTATGTGTACAGGTGTATATATTACTCGCATATGCACACAAACTTGCAGAACTTATGGATGTACACATTGCGCTTTACTTCACTAAGTCCTAGAGCATGCATGCCTTGCGTCCTTGTCAACATTACTACCATCATTTTCCTGTATTTTATTGTCTCTCACTGTAAAAAAAATTGTTTGTGTTTTTAGGTGACATACATGGGCAATATAGTGATTTATTAAGGCTGTTTGAGTACGGTGGTTTTCCGCCTCATGCCAATTACCTATTTCTAGGCGACTATGTGGATCGTGGCAAGCAGAGTTTGGAAACTATATGTCTTTTACTTGCTTATAAGATTAAGTATCCGGAGAACTTTTTCCTATTGCGAGGAAACCATGAATGTGCATCTATTAATCGGATATATGGATTTTATGATGAATGCAAGCGACGGTTTAATGTGAGACTTTGGAAAAGCTTTACTGATTGTTTTAACTGCCTTCCAGTGGCTGCTCTTATAGATGACAAAATATTGTGTATGCATGGTGGTCTTTCCCCTGACTTGACAAACCTGGATCAAATTCGAAACTTATCTCGTCCAACTGCAATTCCCGATGCTGGTTTGCTGTGTGATTTGCTTTGGTCTGACCCTGATCGAGATGTTAAAGGATGGGGAATGAATGACAGAGGCGTTTCATACACATATGGTCCGGACAAGGTGTCTGAATTCTTGGCAAAGCAGGATTTGGATCTTGTTTGCCGTGCGCATCAGGTTGTTGACTTAACTAAGCTTTCCCACTCATCTGTTTAATGCTGTTCTATTTTGATGCTAAACTGGATATTTTTTTGTAGGTTGTGGAGGATGGTTACGAATTCTTTGCTGATAGGCAACTTGTTACGATATTTTCAGCACCTAACTATTGCGGTGAATTTGATAATGCTGGTGCAATGATGAGTGTTGATGAAAACCTGATGTGTTCTTTCCAGATTCTCAAACCAGCAGAGAAAAAACCAAAGTTCATGTCCACTAAAATGTAACAGTTTCAGCTATCAACATATAATGGCTTGCTAGTCTTTACCAACTACCAAGGTCAGCTGTCCACTAAATTTGTCATCATGTAAAAACTTAAATAGAGTATATAAATCAAGTTAAAGACTTCAGCTGACATATAATTTTTAATGTATGCATTATTGTATGTTATGCTCATATACCATGACTAAGATGTGCTATGAGTAAGAAGAGTCCATGATATCCTCTTCTTTAGTGGTGGTTTCTTGGAAGTTTTTAGCATTTTCAGGCACTCATCTGGTTAAATGTCATAAACTCTTGGTGCTACTTTCTATTCTTTACTGTTTCTCCTTTTCTCTACTGTAGTTGTTATCCTTGTCACACTCCGAAAATGGTCGAAACTGCAGATCGTCGGCTCTCGAAGTCGAACTTTTTCTAGAGTAGATGTAAGCAATGCCTTTGTGGATACCATGTTTAGGGTTCAAAGGTTTACATGTCTGCTTTTGTGTAACATGAGACATAACTCTGTATCTCATTCTTCTCTTCTGTTTTCCATCGCCATGTTTTATCCTTTTCCTTTATAGTAGTTAATCTATGGTGCATGTATCGATATATTCGGTCTGACAGTCAGGGACGATTCGAAGATTTTAGACCTCTATGCAATATATTAAAATGGGGTCTTGTATAATATATTATAATCTGTAAGAGATATAAGTTATTTTTAAAAGAATATTGTATTACAAAAGATATTATTAGATTAGCATCTTGAACAACAAAAAATGACTTATAAACATCTAGAAATCAAATATTTTCACTTAAAAGTGTTATTTTTTTAACATGTTTTGAAGCAAAATCATATACAACACTTTCTATATTATTTTTTTCTAAAAGATCACTTTCGATTGCCATCAAGGCAAATTTATTTACTATTTAATTTTTTTACGATATAGTTGTTTATAAGTATGATTTTAACAATTTCGGTTTTAAAAAGCCTTGTTCAGTAAAAGAGATAATAATAAAAATAGTCAATAAAATTTTATAAACAATTATCGTATTTAAAAAATAATTATAACTCATATTTTAAGAGCATTTTCATAATTTTATAATGAATTTTCAATAATTTATCAAAAATTTAGAGTTTTTTTTTTAGAAAATCTTGTATAATCGTTTTTATTACGTCTATTTAAAACTATAAAGTTCGAAAAAGTTTACTTTAGGTCCTTTTAACTAATTTAATAAACATTTATACCAATACCCCTAGTGTCTATATCACTATGATTAGGCTGACAAGTAGGTAAATTGGTTGGGACAAAAAGTTTATATCAAATTGTCTCTTAAATTATTTTTGACTTATTATGTTTCATATACTTTATGTTGTTATCAAATTACCCCTTAAAATATTTGTTAGGATGCCTGTAGATTTAGTTGATGGAAGAACTAAGCAGTAGAAAATCTCGACAACTGCATCTTAGTAACGATCACTACTAAAAATTTAAAATAAAAACTATGAATTTATTTAAAAATTTTCTTTAGATATTTGATTAATTAATTTATTAATTTAAATATTTTACAAATAAAGATTTGCAAGAACAGATTAAGATAAAATCATTTCATTTGAAACAATAATAATTGTTAAAAAAGTTTAAATGTAGAGATTCTAAGATAAGAGTTGAAAAAATTTTAAACTTTAACAATCAAAAAATCTTTAAATTAACACGTATGTTTCTACTGTCATTTACATTTATCAATTAATTAAATAATATTAAAAATGATTATATAAATAATAAATTAGTAAATATATATTTTAAATATATTTATTAATGTTATATGAAAACAATAATTTTTATTATTTAATTAATATTAATAGATAACTCACCAGCTACTTATTTGAATGTGTGGAATGTGTTTCACTTTATAGAAGTCTTCTCCTTCTCTTCCATCTATCCCTTGGATCCTCTCGTTCAATGAAGGCATGATTTTTATTAATTTCAGTTGTTGAAGAGTCGTCATATGCCTCAACCCTTCTGGGATCATCTTCAAGTTTATATTATACAAATATAAACTATGGAGCTGTGGCATGGCGCCTTCTTCTATCTCCCACTCCTCCAACTCTTGTAGATCTTCCATTTCAAGAGACTGAAGTTGAGGAAATCCACCGGCTGAAGAAATCATTTTCCTCCCCACATATGCCCAGTCAAGTAACTTAAGAATCCTCAAACAAGGCAGCTGTTCCAATGCACACATTGGATCTTGTTCCATCCGACTCCAGATCAGAGTTAACTTGACAATGCTTGGTGGAAGAAATTTCAAAACAAGAGGGCTGGGATGATAATCTTCTTCCAGCGCCCCTTCTAACTTCAGTTTGGAGAGGTGATGACATTGAGAAAGGGGTTCAAAATCTGAAGACGAGGTTGAGATTGAATAGTCTGCAAAAGTCACGTTCAATGACACAAGGCGATGCAATCCTGTCAGCAACGTCAGGATAGGCTTCACATCTTCTGGTCTCGGAATTTCCAATCCCAAGTTCTGAATATTAATCAACCTACGCAAGGCATCAGTTTCAATCAACTGTTGTCCCACAACTATGGACTTCAAAGTTTGAAGGCTTGGGGAAATAAAACTTAAGCCAAAACACTTTAGTTGTAGTCCCCAATACCCATAACGCAACACAATATGCTTCAAACGTTCCAACTTGAATACCACATTTGGAATTTCAAGGTGAGACTCATATCTGATGTATAAAGAGTATAAGCTCTTCAACCTTCCCATAGCTCTGGGCAAGGTTATGTCATCACCTTCTAACTTCAAATACTTCAAATGATGGAGATTTCCAAGTTCACTTGAGACACGCCAATCCCCACTCTCCCTCACAAGAGTCAACACTCTTAAAGATTTGAAGTTTTTGCATTCAGAAATATGCACTTCTATCAATTCATCATTTTGAAATAGCAACAAAGAACGCAATTTTGGATGCTTTCCCTCCAAACAAACAAACCTTTTGCTAGGATGAATAGCAATTCTTCGCAGCATAGGTTCTGCCAGGGTTATATCAGATGCAGTCAATGGTGGCTGAACAATCTCTAAGAAATTCTCCTCTTTTGCTTTCTCAATACACAAATCCCTCAAGAGATCATGGAGTCGACAGGTTTTCACTCTGGTCCCTGTGTAGTCTTGCTGCCCGAGTTGAACCAAACTTCGATTCATAGGCTCTTCCAAGAATTGTTCGCCAACATCCTCCATCAACACTTCCCTGCTTTCCAATGATGATGAAATGAAACCTTCTGCGATCCATAATTGAATGAGTTCCTTCTTGGATATCTCCCAATCTTCTGGATAATGGCCAAGATATAGAAAGCATGGTTTTAAATGGAAAGGTAAATCATGGTAGCTTAAAGCCAAGATTGCATTCACAGCACCATATGGATGGCCTTGTGGTTGGATCCCTTTCAAGTGTCCTTGGAACATGTTTCTGTGAACCATCTCCCATTGACCCTGTGTAGATTTAGTTGTTAGCAAGCCTCCCAACACAACAATTGCTAGGGGTAGACCTCTACATCTTGTCACCATCTCTCTTCCGAGCGTCTCAAATGCTTTTGGGCAAGCATGAGGATCAGTCCTGTTTCGTGGGAATGCTTTTCTGATAAAAAGCTTCCAACTTTGATCATCAGTAAGAAATGGAAGCTCAAACGGAGCGTTGCAAGGATCCGCGTGTAAAGCCACATCCTTGTTCCGTGTTGTGAATAGGATTTTGCTTCCTTTTTTCCTCTTGGAAAAGCAGGTTTAAGAATATCCCAATCCTCGCTTGTCCAGACATCATCGAGGACGATCAAGTATCGTCTTTCTTTTAGAGCATCAAAAAGCCTTCTCATCAGCAAATCATTGTTCTCCTTCTCAATTAGCTCTAGTTCCTCTTTAGGAGGAGAGAAAACTTTCATCAAGACACCAAGCAGAACTTCTCTCGGGTTCCATTGTTGAGATATAGAAACCCAAGCCAAGCAATCAAAACGCCGCTTCACATCAACGTGATTGTATACTTTTCTGGCAAGAGTTTTCTTTCCAAGCCCCCTCATGCCGACTATTGAGACGACGGCATGGAGTCTGTCTTCTTCAGACATCAACATGTCCAGGACATCCTTGATGCTACCCTCCAAGCTAACCACATCCTCTTCCTCAACATGCGAGAATGTTCTTCTTAACCTCTTCTGCATGCTGGAAACAGAGCTAGGTCCTGCTCCATCATCAGGTATCTGATAGGCTGGAAGGCTCCTTGAAATATTTTCAAGCATCGTCTGGATTGCTTTGATCTCCACTCCGATTTTGTGCAGCTGAATAGGCTTAGTGAAAATGGAAGTCAACCTTTGGAGGATTCGTTGAAATCCATCTTTGTGTACACATTCAAGAATGAACGCGTCGATCACATCTTCAGCATCGTAAGCAAGATCTCTGATTTCCGACACCCGATTTTTGAAACGTACGTCTGGTTCTCTCTTACGTTCCGCACCTCCAAGAAGCCCTGCATCCGCTTTAATTCATTGTTTAGTCTTTGTACTTGTTCTTTCACATCTGCCAGGAACACTGCTTCCTGGATGAGTAACTCTGAAATTCTTTTAACAACTAATGACACCATAGCCTCTGCCATTTCTCCCTTGTTTTCTGGATTTCAAAATTCAAATTGCTTGATGCTCAGCCTGTGTATTTGGTGATTAACATAGCCCATATGATTCCTTCCTTCTTCCTTTTGTTATTGTTTTATCAAAAGTTTATAAATTCCCATTGAACAAAGAAAAAGCGAAAACAGATTCTTCCCTCTACCTCAAAGAAATTGAGGATTCTTTTTCTTGCTTTTCTTCTCTATGATTCCTTTCTTTTCTTATCAAACCTCTAGTATTGCTCAAGACTCAAGTAATCATTGTGGATGTTTTTCCTTTTAAGTTTCTATGGTTGCCTTAAGTGGCGAGTAAATTAGATAGTATAGATAGAACTAGGATCAATCCGTAGGGATTAAGGAATTTTCGATATTCGTGCGTTTGATTTTGACCGTGATAAATTTGGATAATAAATTGGGGTGAAAATTTTATGATTAAGATGAAATTAAAATACTATTTAATAAAATAAAGAAAGTTATTTAAATAATTTAAAATTTAATTTATAAAAATTAGTTTTGGGTTAAAGTTTTTTCCTCAAATCAATTTGATCCTTGAATAGGATTTATCCGTTGGACTCATGTTAGTTACAGTCTCTAGGGCTCAACCCTTATAACTTGTTTTTCTCTTAAATGAATCAAGCATCTAAATCAATTTTAGATCATAATTCTTTTGTGAATTAATTATGTCTATCGTTTCGTTAATCTAACGTTTTTTAAAAACTGAAAAAATTTGACGCAAATTATACCGAGTCAAATGATAATTTAATCCAATTTTAATTTTCCTTAGAGTCGCTAACTTGAAAACTGAAAATGTAACTCAAATGGGTATAGAGTGCTTTTCAATTCTCACGAGTATAATTGAGTTATTATTTTAACCCTTAACTGCGAAAAATTTAGTTAAGCATGAATATGATAAAAATCATACTTAGTATTATAAAAGAAAAAAATAATAACAAAAAAATAAAAGAAAGAATTTTTATTAAAAATTCTAAAACTAAAACAACTAGAGTAAAAATGAAAAATAAGATAAAAGATGATATTTGCTTACCCAATGCATATCTATAGTATTCTAAAAACCCAAAACTCGTAAGTGATAAGATAATTCAAATTAAATACAAAAGATAATTCTTAAATAATTTGAATTAAATCCTAATAGATAAGAGCAAAAATCTTATGCCCCTTTTCCATGCCCCATTTGTGTCTCCTTTGTTATTTTACTAAAAAATTAAATTTTAAACCCTAACTTATATTTTTTATATCTTAAACCCTAACCCTAAAAAATACACCCTACCCCTAATTCCCTATCCCCTAACTTAAAACCCTAAACCCTCTAATTTGAAGTGAGGGCATAAATGGGGCATGGGAAAGGGGCAGATAATTTGGACTCAATAGATAATATTTCAATTTTAAAATTTAAATTTAAAATGATAAGCTATCAGCAGTGTGGATAAGCTATTTGTCGCCTATGACGTCATCTTCTACAAGTTTGCTGACATGACACCAAATAAGATTTTTAATGCCCAAAATCCAGTCTTGAATCTGAAAATATTATAGATATTTACCCTTTTAAACATATTTTTCATAACTGAAGTCATGGACATTCATGGACATCCATGAGTAGTGGTCCATCATCCTTGCTCAATTTGGTACCAGTTGCCATCGAAGTAGATGCACCTGTGATATCTGGTAAATCGGTTTTAACCAAGATCTCAAAAATGTATTTTGCTCGAGTAAAGAACAAAACACCACCAGCCATAAGCCATTTAAGGAAAAATTCCGATAAAATCGAGTGATAATTGTTGCAACATGATCAGGAGTGTTGCCAATAAGTAGGATATCAGCGTGTGTACCATCTTTGGTGTAAATAAATAATGAAGCATCAGCCTTAGATGATAAGAATCCCAGCTCTTCTAAGAAAGACTTCAACTTGTAAAGCAGTTCATGGGAGCTTGACGTAAGCCATAGAGTGTATTCTAAATCTTGTATACAAGTTTACTACCATCAGCAACTATATTTTGAAAACCTTCAGGTCTCAACACATGGGAGAGATTATCAGGTGAATCTTATCCACCACGTCATTCATGGTTCAAGTAATCGGAACCATTGACCTTTAAATAACTATCTAATAACTACTCACTCAACGGTCCTGATTAATTGGAACCATGGATGACCTGATGAACAAGGTTCACCTAATAATTTTTCTAACATATAGACATCTTCAACCAAATTTCCCTTTAAAAATGCATTGTTAACATCCATCTGACGTGTATGCAAGCATTGATGACTGCTAGGGATACAAGCAAATTAATAGTCCATGTCTTAACTACTGGATTAAAGGTTTCTTTAAAATCTGATCTAGCAAGTTGAGAATACCCCTTAGCTATCAAACGAGCTTAGGGTTACGGATGCCAGCTTTACTCCTTGTTAACATGGAATACGTATTCTTGGTTGAAAGTGATTCAAGTTCCATACAGACTGAACGTGTAGGTTCTTTCTGTGTAGGTAAGTCAGGATTAGCTGCCATGGAATGAGTTGAGAAGAGGGAGACAGATTTAGCTGAGTGATCATGTGTTGAGGGCACTTCTTGTGAGTACGCCAAGGATGCAACAATCTCATTCGACCTTGGATCCATCCTAGAGGAATTGGTGTCAAACCTCTGTTGAGGATCTGATTTATGTGAGGTGACAAGTGCACAATAGTTTTATATTACATATCTATTTTACTTTAATTACTATTCATATTTGAGATAATTAAGTGATAATTCTAAACATTTCTATATATTTTTTACAATTCAATATGCACGTATTGAATTATTAATTTAATATAATATTTGGTAAAAAACGTATTACTATCATTTTTTTTTTACAGATAACATACCGCCTAGGCAGTATTCTCCTGCAGTAAAGGATGAAGACGATAGTAATTCAAGACTATCAGATATTGTTAAGATATATTGAGTTAAGGAATAAATAGATCAGACCAGACCACCCGATATTGTTGAGATATGTTGAGCTAAAGAATGAGCAGATCAGACTTGACTAAGGATGAGACAGAGCGTCGAGGCGAAAAGTTCTACTACAAAGGCAACACTCGGACCTTCATATATGGGATTCGACATGAAGAAGATAAAAAGCTAAATTTTCTAAGACAAACTAGGAGATGAGTGGAGCAAAGAAGAGCAAAGAAAGTCATGGTCAAAACCACATAAAAAAAAATCGATAGGAATAAACTAAGAAATATAATAAAAGTCTTTTATTTATATAATAAAGTTATATTTTATTCTAAATTGAATTCCTACCTTTAGAAGGATTTGACTATGTTTAGCCTATAAATACTATACCCTATGTAGGTATTGGATATCATCGAGAGTCATTGAAAAAACCTAGCCGACACCTATCCTCGTCATGTTTTAATTCTTCCATAAGACTTAGGTTATTTTGTGGAGTAGTTATGAAAGAAAGTTTATAATTTGTTTAATTCTTATTAATGCAAGCTTGAATTCATAGTTTGTTTACTCTTGGTTCATACTCTAGAGAAGTTTATGAGAAAAAAATATATTTGTCTAATATTGGGAGAGTTAGACTCACGAAACGAGTAAACACGGTTTTTATCTACTTCGGTAAAGATTAATCCGACTTAGGGATAAGTTAGTATTTTAGTGACTAAAAGAAACGCAAAATCAGTTGGTGTTCATCCTTGATTTACGTCGAAAGGTATCATCAAGATGTGACCATCAATAACAGTTCAAAAAAAAACACAAGTATAAAATTATAAAACTTTTATATTTAAGAAAAAAAATATAATAAAAAATGGGGGAATTGAGGTGAACTGCACATGTCAGCTTTGCCAGCAAAAATAATTGATGTCAGCAAAAAAAATGAATAAATTGACAGAAATATAGATAAAAAATATTTTTTAATATATAATTTTCTCAAAAAATTTATTCTAATGATGTTTCTACAGAAAAATAAAAAAAAATCTAACTATGAACAGTAATTTAAAAAAAATAAGTAGAGTGCATTGAGAAGGATAGAGGGAAGTGAGCAGAAGGCAGTGAATAGTATCTTCAACTATGCAAAATCGAGTTCTTATGAATCCTTCTGTTTATTTTTTTTCTTCTGAAATCATTGTTTATAATCGGATTCTTTTGAATCCGACTTTTATCTCACTGTAAAAATATCATTAGAATAAAAAATAATTTTAAAAAAAGCAATATATTAAGAAAAAAAATCATCTATATTTTTTGTCAATTGGCCAAAAAATGGCCTTGATATATTTAATTTAACGCTAGAAAAATTAAAATAAAAGTAATTTGATAGTTCATAATTTTAAAGTGATAAATTTATTTAAATTTAATCAAATGATAAAATTTTTATCAATTAACACTCATCATACTTTTATTTTGATCAATATTTTTTTTAATTTAAACATTATGTAGAACTAATGTTTTGATATAATAATTGAAAATTAGTTTTGGACTAATTTAAAAAGACTTTAAAAATGTTTCTTATATCCGAACTACTTGAAATTGTATTTAAGATGTTTTTAAGAAAGTTTGAAAGTGTTTTAAATGATTTAAAGAAATCAAAGAAGTTATTTTTACCCAGGTGTTTCGATACAACCATGTTTTTCAAAGGAAAATCGCAATGGTATCGGTACCAGTATCGGTACCTTTCACCACTGTAAGGTTTGGTTTCGATACCTGTTTCGATACACCCCAAACGGTTATAAACGATTTTATAAAAACCCCAACGGCTAGGAGCGGTATCGATACCAGTATCGATACTTGTTCTTAAATGCAAGTTCAACGGCTATTTCCCAAACTAGGTGTCTCGATACCAATTTTAGGGGTATCGATACCATCTGCACCAAAAACAAAAATATGCCTTGAAATAACGGTTCCAAAATATCCCCAACGGTCATAAACGGCTAGAAGCTCATTTGGAATGATAAAAACAAGCATCAAGCATCAAGAGAAGACTAATACTTCATTGTAAACAACAATATGATCAAGAATTTTTCTTAGAGCTTAATTATCAATGTATGCTCAAGTGTATTAGGATTGGGTGAGTGCTTTAGATCATAAACATTAGCAGAAGGATTAAATAAGTTTGTTAAGTTTTCTCTTGTTTGAATGAATTCCCAAAGTTCGGGTTGTGAACTTTGGATGCTTTATTCGGGTTGTGAATCAAGGTTGTAAGGTTAGCCCTTTGCTCTCAAAAGGACGAAATTCTTAGTGGTAAGCTAAGGTAGTGGATGTAGGTGCTTGTTCGAAGGCTGAATCACTCTAAAATCATCGTGTTCATTGTATATTTTTTATTGTTTCCTCAAAACACCCAAATTGCTACTTCTCCACTACTTAGCAAGAGTTAAATCAGTTATTCATCAAGCTCCTTCAAGCCCAACACATTAAATATTTAAGTTTCTCTTATTTGTTCATTTTGTTGTTATATACTTAATGATGTTATGATTCGATATTTATCATTTAAAAATATAAAATAATCGAAAAACTTTTTTTTGAAAACTCTCAAGATTCGATTTAAAAAAAATCAATGATAAACCATCTTTTAAGGCTCCATTCGGTAGAGTTTCTCCACCAACTTTTGAAGTAAAATATTACATAATTTAATAGTATAATAATAATTATAATATTTTTTTATAATTTAATAATTTTTTCTATACAAAAATTAAATTTAGTGTTATTTTATATAATTTCCCTTTAAAAATCACGTTTTTTTTTATTACTTTAATTAAATCAATCCTTAATTTATATAAATTTGCAAAAGAGTAATCTTATTAGTATGTCATTCATTTATATAATTCATATAGGGCAATCAAAATATTATTTTACAACAAGAAAAATAAAATAAAATAAAAGAATTACGTGATCACCACCGTCCAAAGCTTTGAATCCAACAACATATCGACGGTCTATAACTCTTCAAATCCTTGAACTCGTTTAAGCCCACTCCCTCTCTGCATATCGGATGGTATGCCTCCTCAGCCAAAGCTGATACATCACCATATGAAACGCATCGTACGGCTGAGGTGTCTGGTTCCACACGAAATGCTTGCTCGCGACCACAGCAGATTCCCTCATATCCCCGTACTCTTCCACCACCACGCGCCCCAAAACCTTCTTGATCTCCTTAGCGCCACCGCTTGTTCCGACGAACACCGCGATCCGTTGCCATGTCAGCAAGTCCATCAACGGCATTTCCTGGATCGGACGGTCTGTGATCACTACGGGTACGCACCCGAAACTCATCGCTTCTCCGATCGCCGATATCTCGGGTCCGTACTCGAACAAACAGAACTTGCTCCCGGCGAGTCTTTCCTCGTAAGTCAATTGATCGGACGGTTCAGAATCAACCAAAATCTCGGGATCAGCTAAAAGCTGCTCCACCAAACTCGACTCTTTCACCCAATTATACCTCACGTAACCCAAATAACTCGTGCTCTTACTACTCAACCCTTGAGCCGGCGCGTGAACGTTAGCAATCGGAGGTAAACTAACATCCTTGTGCGGGATAAACAACCCGGGTGTCGTCGGAAAACACGAGATCTGAACCGAGTTTTTCTTCAACTCCACAACATTTCGGTCCGAGCCATGGCCGAGACCTGAGCAAGAGAGGAAAAAATGATCTGCTCCGAGAGTTCTGTTCCAGTAAACGAAATCCCTACGGTAATCCCCGACGACAAACGCGGCGGATCGTATTGATACGTCTGAGTTGAAAGCAAAGGGGATGAAGAACAGATTCGCTTCTTCTGGGTTTTGAGTGATGAAGCTGCTGTGTATGAGGGAGGAGTAGAAGAGTGATTCTACTTTTGAGTCAAACGACAGCGTTTCTGGAGGTGGGTATGTGTAAATTTTGAAGCTTTTGATCATTTTCTGGTAATTTTTTGGGAGAATTGTTGGGGAAAGGTAAGGTGAAGAAGGTAGAGGAGTTGAGAGTGGGATGAATGAAAGGAAGAAGAAACCCAGTAGAGGAGGGAAAGCCATAGCCATTGCCTTTCGGTTCTTGAAATCTTCTTGTTTGCCTCTTGTTTGTATTGTTGGGAAGGCTTTAAAAAGGCTTTTTGAGTTTAATTACGTACAGGTGATGGCATGGGCACGTGAAAATTGGGTGACCCAAAATGTCTATTTGGGTAGTCCTCGGAATGGATTTGTAATAAAATAAATTAATACTAGGAATGGTACCGTTAAAATATGAAGTTTTTAAAATAAAATTTGAATTTTTATTATTATAAAAAAAGTTAAGATAAAAAATCATCTAATAATATATATTTAATTTAAATTAATCGATTAAATTAAACTCAAATAGAGTTCAGTCACATGTACAAATCATATCTTTTTATTGTCTCACGATGTTTTCACTTTAAAATAACGAGTTTGAGATTTAGGGTTTAAAGTTAGAGTTGTGAGATTCAGGGAATTATAGGCAGAGGTAGAATATATTTTTAAGGTGTGAGGTTTAATATTTAAGACGAGAAAATTAGAGATAAGGTTTAAAATTTAATTTAAAAAAATAATAAGGGAGTAGAAGGGGTATGATTAAGAGCAAAGGATTTTTGTTCCTAGTCTCTACCCGATGAGAAGGCTTTTTGTGGGAGAGTTAGGGATGATAACAGAACAGTTAAAAATCGACTTTAATCCTAATCTAAAATTAATGTATATGATTGATCCGACATAATTCGATTTTAATATATTTTTATCTCTGACTCTATTCGATATAATAAAACATATAACCTAATCTTGATTCAATTTTAATATTTTAATAATAAAAATATTTAACTAAACTCAACCCGGAAAAAAAATAACAATATTAAATAATATATATTGGGCAGAGTTGGGACCATCAATGTTTACTTTCCGTTTTAAACAAATTTTATTTTCAATGCTTACATATATGGGGAAATGAGATATATTAAATAAAAAAATTAAGTAGAAAATAACTTTTATAATAATTATAATATTGAAAATGACTGAAAATTGACAAATCTAAATAATTCGAATTTAAAAGAGTACAAACTTGAAACTGATACTATCTTAAATATCCTAAAACACTTTAAACTCTAAATTAATTCGTTAAAAATATCTAATTGAGTATTTAAATATTAATTTTGTCGAAAATCATAAATTAGTGATCGAGATAGAAACACAACTCGATCATATATTTTGGTGGAAATTTTGAGATTCAGAGTAAAACGGGTTTAGGTTTATAGTGAAAATTTTCTAATTTTCCGATATATTTTTAATTATATATATATAATGTTTTTATGATTTTTGATAAATTTTTAATTATATATAATGTTTTTATGATTTTTGGGCAGAACGGATTTGGATTCCAATGTTTTATGGACAAACGGGGCGAGATATATAAATTTTTTGGGGAGTCGGGACGGGTATAACAATTTGTCTTTTAGGATAAGGATGATAAAAATATGATCTGATCTAATTCATTATCTTTCCTAATTAAAATTAGATTTAAATAAATATATTTTAAAATTTATAATAATATGTTATTATCTGATTCATCGATAGTACATAGAATTATGTGTAATCGATGTATCAAATATTTTATAATAATAAGTTTTTATAATATTTAAGGTTTATATTCCCCTAAAATTTTAAAATTTTATGTGTTACCCTCAAATAAATTTTTGGATCCGTCACTGCCTGTTGTAATGGATATCTATTTTAAATAAAATAATATATACATATTTTTCATAATTTTCAAAATTGTAATACTTTTTATCATATTTTTCAATTAAACCCTACCTTTCCCTCCAAATCTAAATTTCTAATTAAATTCTTGTCCATTTTTATTTTTGAAATGAATAATATTTATATAGATTTTAATAAGTGTAGGTTTAGAAAACTTAATAATGGACAAAAATTCTCTTTGTTGTTCATTATATTATTAGTCTCTATATTATAAAAAGAAACATTTTAGTCCATGTACATTAAAAAAGTTATAATTGACTTTTTTTTTTGGTTTAAACATTTTAGGGTCCTCTCGAAAATTTGAATTTGAGCAAATTAGTCCATTTCAAAAATATATTTTTTTAAATAAAATTTTGAGAAATCTAAAAATAAAAAATTAATTCTTATATAAACTTTGTTATTCGGCTTATATAATATAGTGCACACCAAAAGATTAACATGGGTAGAGGTGGTAAACGGGTCATTCAGTTCAGTTTATTTCGGGTTTGTGCTAGAATATACTCTTAACCATTGAATATTGATCCTTTAAACTTTAGGCTACAAATATTGGTGCTCGAACTCGTGAACTTCAAGAACAACAACCGATTATTTAACTACTAAGACAAGATGATTTGTACCATAATAACCTTTTTTTTAAGTTGAGATGAATGATAATAATATAATACCTAATTCATTTACCAACAAGTCAAGATGGCCGAGTTGGTCTAAGGCGCCAGTTTCAGGTACTGGTCCGAAAGGGCATGGGTTCGAATCCCATTCTTGACAGTTATTTTTAAAGATTTCGGATACTAAAATCAAAGCTTGACGGGTTCCTTAAATAGCCTATGGCCCAAGCATCATTCTTCGTTTTCATAGTACTTTCTATTAAATATATTTGAATTTAAACTATTTAATTAAGTTCAAATTTTAAATTATAATTAAGGGCGTTTAAAACCATATGATATAATCTAATTATTTATCGATCAAATTTGAAAATTTAGATATTTGATTTGATTTTTATTTTCAGATCAATTATTCAATCTGATTTTAAGTTTTTTGGATCGGATATGGACTATAATATTTCAAGTTTCAGATTATTCAAAAATCTAAAAATTAAATTTTTATTAATATTAATTTTGTTATATTTAATAATTTAATACTTGATATATTCAAAAATTTTAAAAAAATAAAACTTTTATACATGTGAATCTTGTTATATTTAGTAATTTGTTATTTATATTCGAGATTCCAGAATTTTCAAAAATACAACCTTTATATTCAAAAAATTAGTTTAATTAAATTATATTTTCAGATAATCGAATATCCGGTATCTGATAACCAAATACGCAAATATCTGCTTTTTTTGAATCAAATACAAATTATTATATTATCGATTCAAAAACTAAAATATTCAAAAAAAATAAATCTGATCTAACTCGATATCCGACAATAAACATCCTTAATTACTATATTCAATTTAAAGTAATTAATCAATCAATTAATATCTTTGTTAGGTTTTGCCTTTGGTCTCAAAGACTAGACCTATCCCGTTTACAATAATTAATTAAAAGTTGGAGTTAAATTAAGGGTTTTGCTATGGAGGGTTATGTTAAAAAATTATTAGCTTCATATAATTAATATTTTTTAATGAAATCTATTAAAATATTTAATTATATATAATTAAAACTTAAAAAATTAATTCAATAATTATCTTAAAAACATATTAATTATTTTAAAAATAAATATCGTAAAAATATAAACCATAAATTCTAATCACTAAACCAC
This sequence comes from Abelmoschus esculentus, assembly GCA_035048815.1. Classification (NCBI taxonomy): domain Eukaryota; kingdom Viridiplantae; phylum Streptophyta; class Magnoliopsida; order Malvales; family Malvaceae; genus Abelmoschus; species Abelmoschus esculentus. The sequence continues at coordinate 905,448 of JAUCBN010000021.1, forward strand.
AAAAATATAAACACTAAATTTTACCTATTAAACCGATCTTGACTTGATCCAAAAATCAATCAAACTAGTATAATCCGATTTAACCTGATACTCGACCTAAATTAAAACCAAATCATATCTAATCTAAACTAAGCTAAATAATCCAACCCAAATCCAATCTAGATCCAAATAACCCGTTTATCACACCTACCTAAAAAGAACATATTATATGTTAGGAAGATTCTACAACGAACGTCGAACACCGCTAATGATGAACATCGCTGAACATTATTAAATTAATTAATAAAGGTTAAAAAATTTAAAGACTCAACATGTAATTATAAATTATTTAAAATAATTTTTTTATTAAATTACTTTCTATATATTATTTTATTTTTTAAATAATTAATAAAATACTAATTTAAATTAATTTTAAAAAATAAAAAATCTTAAACTCTAAATCTTAAAACCAAAATTCAAAACCTAAATCACTAAATATTAAACTCCAAACCATAAAATATAAAATCTCAAAACCCTAAATCCAAAACTTAAAATAAAAACCCTAAAAACTAAACAATAAACACTAAAACTAAACCCTAAAATAACCAAAACCTCTATATCTAAATCTTAAACTAATTTTGGGTTTCAAGTTTAGGGTTTATACTTTTTAGAGTTTTAATTTTTCTATTTTAGGGTTTAGGTTATGGTTATATTTTTAGATTTTAGAGTTTATGATTTTAGAGTTTTAAGGTTTGGAGTTTATGATTTAGTGTTTTGAATTTTAAGATTTAATGTTTAGTATTTTTACCTTGAGTTTAAGGTTTTAGGTTTTGGATTTAATATTTTTTATTTTCAAATTAAAAATAATTTTAATAAAATTATTTTAAAAAATTAAAATATAATATATATAATTCAGTTAAAATTTTATTTTAAATAATTTAAAATTATATGTTTAGTCCTTGAAATTTTTAATTTTTATTAATTAATTTAATAGTGTTCAGCAATGTTCAACGTTAATGGTGTTCGCAATGTTCGACGCACGTGGTAGACTCATCCTATATGTGATACTAAAATCATTTAATAATTCATTATTTTATATGTTTTAATTAATTATTAATAACATCCCCACTGGCCACCATCTCTAAAAATGGAATTCACGTTCTGTGTTAATTTAGTCAAAATTGATAGGAGTACCTAATTTGTTTTTTTTTCTTTTTGGTCCCATCCAATAGTCTAATTAATTAAAATTTTAATTAAGAATAATAATAATAATTAAGGGCCTTTTTGACTTTGAAATCAGTGTTTAATTTCCTGTATTCAATCTTATCTGGTTGGCTCGAGTCGTATTTCAATTGCATTCTATCTTTACTTATTTTCTTAATCATCAACTTGGGATTAAATTTGAATTTTATAAACTCTAAAGGACTATAAAGTAATCATTTGTGGTGAGGTGGATTTGGCATTTAATTAGGTTTAAAATATTCTTTTTCCATAAATCAAGCTGGTTTTTTGCTGGTATTTGATTTCAATTTCCAAGAATGTAAAAATAAATCAAATAAGAAAAAAAATACTATTATTTTTTATCTTATTATAGAATCTAATATATTAATCGATTAATTTAAAATAAATATCGTAAAAATTTATTATCAAACTTTTTTAATACTCTAAATATGAATATCGGTCTTAAATCAGAATTATTAATTGATTGAAGAGTCAAAAATATTTATATTGTCTCATTTTATATAAGTTTTAAACTCCGTTGTTTATCCTGAAAATTCAATTATTTCACTACTTAGACTTCGTTTACCGATGTTTTTTTTAACGAGCGTAGAACATCGAACGAAAAAACATGACAAACATCGATCTTTTAAGTTTTATACGTTTTTAAAATCGTTAGATATTAAAATAGATGACTCAGATTAATAGTTGGTTATATAAAGATTATCACTAAGAAAAAAATAAAGAGTTAATCTAAGCCATTTGTTTCAATCATTTAACACTAAAAAAACATGTAAAATTTTAAAAATTAAATATTTTTCATTTTAAAATCGATCCTATCTTTTAATAAAATATTTTATGATATATTCAAACTTTATTAAATTGTAATAGCTTAATTAAAATCATAATCTTAATTTGTTTTTTATGTGAAAAGGAATGCAATTACGAGCCTCATTAAAAACCTCCCTAAACCTAATTGGAGGAAAAGAGTACTCGTAGCGGCATTATACGGACTTAAACAAATATTTAAAACCCACAAAACATCAAGCCAAACCTACAAACTTGTCCCGATCAAGTAAAATCCGAACTGCATAAGGTAATTCTAAGAACATCTGCACCAAATCCTCAGTATTTCGCAAAAATCATAATCTTACTTTAATCAACTAATCAATACCTATTAAAATTTAATTGTCAATTATAATTTTTAAAAATATTTGATAAAATTAATTTTCGAATAAAAAATAAAAAAAATATTATTTTTCCATGTGGCCCACTTTTACCGGCGCATCCCCCACCACCTAATGTTTGGATTTAGACCCAAACAAATCATCCCTAAGCCCACTAACATTTCTCCACCTCAAATCTGCTTTCACTTCTCTTTTGAAAGCTAAAAAACCTATTTTGAAAAAGAGGAAGCCATTACCGAGTCACTGAGTTGAGCACAACAAATCGGGAAACAATGGCAGAGGATAGTTCCAGAGCTTTTGTTAAGGACGTCAAGCGTATCGTCATTAAGGTTAACTTTTTTTTTCCTGTTTTCTTTTGTTGCTGACATTGATTAAGTTTTGACTTTTTGATTAGCTTAATGAGATGAAGAAACGAACTGATTTAAGGGTTTAGTGTTTTTTTTTTAAATATTTTGATTGGTGGGGATGGGGGTGTTTGGATGCTAGGAAAGATGTGGAATTGTAAAAGAAAGTGAACACATTGGTATTTTTTTTATTTGTCTATTGTAGCAGAGAAAATGTACTCTTTTGGTACCTTTTAGAAGAAAAAGGAAGGTGGCAGAAAGGAAGTGTTTTACCAGGCATATTTCCGAATGCCCTCTCCTAAACTGTGCAAAATTTGTTTATGTAAATTTTTAAGATCTTAAAATGAGATCAAGGATGCTAGATGTTATGTTTAATCCAAGTTAAGTGCATTATATACATATGTATAAGGATATTGAAATCTAAAAATTGAATTTTTGAGTTTGTCTCATTGCAAATTGTAATTTACATTATAAAATTTGGGTAAAAATAGGTTATTTTTGGATATCAATTTTTGAAAAAAGAAAAAAAGGGGTCTTTGACTTACTATGGAAATCATTTTACAAAGATATGAAAAATATGAAATTATGTAGAACTGTGTGCGGCACAGCACTTTTATGAAAATTAGTTTTTTTTAATATATTATTAAAAAAGTTCAAGATCTTTCTTTTGGAATCTTTGGATGCTTAATCATTGGAAATTGCCATGAAAGTGATGTCTATTTTTGTTTCTACAATTTGGTTTTAGATAGGAAATTGTTGTCATTTTCTGCCACCAAAGTGAGTCATTTATTTATATTTTATGTTTTGATTAAGAACAAAAACATTCTCTCAACATAGTAAACATCTTAACATCAATCAACAGAGAACTTGATATTTTAGATTGTTGGAGTTCTGATGAATGAGTGAATTGCTTATATTGAAGGTTGGGACTGCTGTCGTTACTCGAAATGATGGACGATTAGCACTTGGAAGATTAGGAGCACTTTGTGAGCAGGTATGTGTTTCCTTTTATATGTCACTTTGAGTGAAGTTCTGGGAGGTTGCACTTATTGGTTTATATGCTTTTTAGTAAGTACTAACGTGGTTAAAGTTTAAAACAATGTGCAGGTCAAAGAACTAAACTCCCAAGGATTTGAGATTATTTTGGTGTCATCAGGTGCAGTTGGTCTAGGTCGCCAAAGACTTAGATATAGGAAACTAGTCAACAGCAGGTTTTTCATTTCTTCTTTTCAACAATGAGTAGTGATGTTTACACCTCTAAGTATATATTGACCCTAAAAATTGATATTGATCCCATTCATCGAAAAAGAAGAATGGGAAATAACTATATTTGGGATAAATAGTTTTTCCTTGATATTTTTCTTATTTATTCTCGTATCATGTTTTGCAGCTTTGCGGATCTTCAGAAGCCACAAGTAGAACTAGATGGGAAGGCATGTGCAGCTGTTGGACAAAATAGTCTTATGGCCCTGTATGATTCATTGTTCAGCGAGGTGATTACTCATTCTTTTATTTCATGATTGCGTCAGACTATCTTTTTTATGTCCGTTCTTTCTTTGCCAGAATATTTCTATCTCCAATATGTTTGTTTTATCAGCGATACATAGAAACTTGAAATTCATTTTTTGTTTTGCTGCAGCTGGATATTACATCAGCTCAACTTCTTGTAACAGACAGTGATTTTAGAGATAGAGATTTTAGGAAGCAGCTAAATGATACAGTGAAATCCTTATTATCGCTGAAAGTTATTCCTATATTTAATGAAAATGATGCTGTCAGTACCAGGAAAGCTCCATATGAGGTAATATGCTGATAATTTTTCCAATGTGATGATGTCTCTTTATATCGTTACCTGAATCACCACTATCTTTTTCTACCTATAGTAGTTTTATCCAATGCTAGAATGAAAAAATAATGTTATTCTTCATCATAAGTAGAAACTTAAGCTTAGGAGGCTGTACCGATACATTGTAATATGTCACACAATGTGTGTTCATGTATATTGATATCAGTACTATCCCTCTGCCTGTGGTGCTCTAGTCTATTGTTAGAATGGAAAGAGTTCTTCATTGTAAGTAGAATCTTAATATTAGGAGGTTGTACTTATACACTTCAATGCATCGCGGATAGAAACTTTTCTCAAGGCTCTGATTACCTTTGGAGTTCATAATTTGAGCACTTTTCAGGATTCTTCTGGTATATTTTGGGACAATGACAGTTTAGCAGCTCTACTGGCTTTGGAACTAAAAGCCGATCTTCTTGTTTTATTGAGTGATGTTGACGGTCTTTATAGTGGTCCCCCAAGTGATCCGAAATCAAAGCTAATCCACACATATGTTAAGGAGAAGCACCAGGGTGAGATTACCTTTGGAGACAAGTCAAGGATGGGTAGAGGAGGTATGACTGCAAAAGTAAAAGCTGCTGTCAATGCAGCTTATGCCGGCATTCCTGTTGTTATAACAAGGTAATGTTTTATTACAGGTTTGGTTCTGTGCAATGCTTATTTTATTTTGACACATACTGGCCAGTTTCCTGTGAGTAATTGCAACGAGGGATAGGAAAGTTGCTATTGCAGCAATTTAGCGCCTCTTGCCTGAAAGTTGTAGCTTTTGCCATATAAAATTATTTTGATGAATTTATGTGATGCTGTCATGTGGAGCCACTTGCCTTCTGCTTCATTGTTAATAATTTGTCCTTTGTTTTCTATTAAGTGGATGTACCGCTGAGAACATAATAAGAGTTCTCCAAGGACAACGAATTGGTACACTCTTTCATCGAGATGCACATTTGTGGGAACCAACTAAAGAAGTTGGTGCCCGTGAAATGGCAGTTGCAGCAAGAGATAGTTCCAGACGGCTTCAGGTAATACTCGGTTACTTTGTGTTTGCCTATATTTTATTTTCTTGCATTTTGAGAACATAAGTTTACTTCTTCCTTGAGTTGTGGTTCTGGTTGCCAATATCTGAAGTTGACAGCCAGATATACATTCACGACTAGTAGAAAGATAACTTAATGGCATTTGGTCTTCAGGCATTGTCCTCACAAGAGCGGAAAAAGATTTTACTAGACATAGCTGATGCTCTTGAAGCTAATGAAAATTTGATCACTGTTGAGAATGAAGCTGATGTTGCCGCTGCACAACAGGCTGGATATGAGAAATCCTTGATATCTCGGCTAGCTCTGAAGCCTGGGAAGGTTGAATGCTAAAACCAATTCTGTTGATTTGTGCTTATTGAATTTGAATTACTGTTACTGTTTATTACCTCTCAGCTTTTACCATGTCCTCAAATCCCAAAATTAGATGCAAAACTTCTGCACCGAACTCCAACTGTGCCTTTATAGATAAATTTGTGCTTATGATCTTTTTCTGCATTATCGAATTTACACCTTGTACTCCACAGGTTTCGAGCCTTGCAAAGTCAATTCGCGTGCTTGCTAACATGGAAGACCAAATTGGCCGTGTTTTGAAGAAAACACAGGTAAGAAACCGAAAGCGGTAGTTTATATGTTCAGCAGGTTTGTACCCAGGTATGTAAGAGACCAAAACTAGTTTAGTACTTTGGTTTAGCCAAATCTCTTATTAACAGAATCACTTCAACTTTTTGAATAAATAGTTATCTAATGGTTGTGTTTGCATTCAGCTGGCAGATGGACTTATTTTAGAGAAAACGTCAAGCCCTTTGGGTGTTCTTTTGATTGTTTTTGAATCTCGACCAGATGCACTTGTACAGGTAAATAAATAGGGCTAAGACTTGGAAAACCCATTCCACTATTTCTATTTGGTGCAAGTAAGAAGACGTTTAAATAAATTATTTAATAACCGAGGTGGATCGTATTATGTACATATGTTCACATCCGCTTGTATGTTAATCTTTATTTGGCTTGACCAAGGCAGGAAAATGATATCTGTCATTGTATTAGATGGAGCTAAGAGCTATTTCTTGTTTGCCTAGTATTTTTATCTGCTTCTATTTCTGAATATACTCATGTGGCTGTATGTATGATTTGAATAGATAGCCTCATTAGCTATCCGAAGCGGTAATGGGCTTCTATTGAAAGGGGGAAAGGAGGCCAAGCGTTCAAATGCTATTTTGCATAAGGTTCGGAGTCTAAAATGAGTTCTATTGAATGTACTGAAATGTAATTTCATGTTCGTTTTTATTTTATGGTATTTTATCACCTCCTTTTCAATTCATAGGTAATAACCGAAGCCATTCCAGACACTGTTGGGGGTAAAGTTATTGGACTTGTGACTTCAAGAGATGAGATTCCTGATCTTTTAAGGGTTAGTAGAGATCTTCAAGTGACCAATCAGTAGAACTGATGTTTTACAAGAACAGTTTAGTGTTTAATTTGGAGCTCGACATTAAATTTATATTTCAGCTCGATGATGTGATTGATCTTGTGATCCCAAGAGGCAGCAACAAACTTGTTTCCCAAATCAAGAGTTCAACAAAAATTCCTGTTCTTGGTCATGCAGGTTAGATGGGTTACTTTTGTCATGTACATGCTTATCCTAAGTGGATTGTTTATGGGCCGGGCCAGATTCGACCTAGTTTCTCATGTAGTAAAAGTATACTGTATGTTGCAGATGGAATATGCCATGTATATGTTGATAAGTCTGCTAATATGGATATGGCAAAGCGGATTGTTTTGGATGCAAAAATAGATTATCCGGCTGCTTGCAATGCAATGGTAATTTATCATTTATTTGTCTATTTATTTCTCAAATTTATTCTTTGAGGCTCTATTTTGTTTGAATATTTCCATATGGTGTTCAGCACAATGCACATTGTACAGTTCTTTAATGCTTCTCTTTTACTTATTGCAGGAAACTCTTCTTGTCCACAAGGATTTAGTGCAGAACGGTGCACTTAATGAGCTAATTGTCGATCTTCGTATGCAAGGTACATTGCAAATACCTTATCATATATGGTACCTCAAAACCATTTTGAAATGAACTTCAATATCCATGATTTCCCAATTTATTTGGAATACTTATGGATAACAAAACAATAATTAATCCTTTGCAGGTGTTAATTTATACGGTGGACCGAGAGCAAGCGCCTTCTTGAATATCCCGCAAGCACACTCATTTCATCACGAATACAATTCATTGGAGTGCACTGTTGAAATAGTCGATGACGTGGCTGCTGCCATCAATCATATCCATCAACATGGCAGGTATGTTATCCTCTCTCTTGGCAGAGAAGATCTGTGACATATCTTTGTTTGCTTTTCTGCCGGGATGTATGCCAATGTTTCCATGAGCAGATGGACATGAACTACCCTTTTCCCCCCTTTGCAGTGCACATACTGATTGCATTATTGCCGAAGACCGAGAAACTGCAGAAGTCTTCCTGCATCAAGTTGACAGGTAAGACTTCAATTATCTAGTGGTTCACATCTAAAATAAGAAAATGCAATGGATATCTGCAAAAAATTGTTGGTCATCATGTAATATATCATGATTTAAATGGACAGTGCTGCTGTTTTCCACAATGCAAGCACGAGATTTTGCGATGGTGCTCGATTTGGTCTAGGTGCCGAGGTATGGTATCCATCATTTTTAGCACATTTTTAATATGTTCAACTTCATTAGTTAAGTATTCGATTTCTTTTTCTTTTTCTTTTATAACCATTAACCAAATAGGTCGGCATAAGCACGAGTCGGATTCATGCTCGGGGTCCGGTTGGAGTTGAAGGATTGCTAACAACAAGATGGTACGGATCTATCAAAGATCATTTATCGCCTATATATTTCTATTTATTTTGGTTCCAAGTAAAAAAGAGAATAAACCATGCACATGTGAATTCCCTGTTATATTCGAATTGTTTATTTTACCGTATTATGATCCAATTTTACCCCCAAATACAGGATTCTGAAAGGGAGAGGGCAGGTGGTGGATGGTGATAAAGGGGTCATTTACACCCACAAAGACATGCCTGTTGATTCTTGAACAATGTATCAGAAGAAACCCTAATATGCAAAGGGAAACAATGGCTAAAGCTGCTGATTAGGTTACTATGTCATTTCAGATTTTAATGATATAGGTGTGCTTGCTCAAAGTCTTGTTTATACTATTAATGTTATTTCTTTTACCAATACTGAGAATTAGAAACTAGGATTGAGTTGATTTGTTTCAGAAGATTTTCCTGAGTAGAAAAAATAAGAATGTGGTTTTCTGATGTAATTTTATTTCTTTATGTTACAAGCAAAGCAGTTGAATTCAGTCGAATCTGACGTCGTGTTAACGACTAATATTCGATCAAATGAGCTATTGTGGTATGACTTTTTTGAATGAAACCTTAACTCTTCGTGGTGTTGATAGAAGAACTACTTCTAGGATATTGTGTTTCTGTTGGTGTAAGCTTGGTACATCTCGACCCGACACAGAGTCCGAATATAAACAGGACAATCGGGTATGATATGTGGATTAGCGGGCAACCAAGTAGTTCTTCCTAACCTATTGCTGCAACTCTGGTGTTTCATTAAGCACTATTCCAAATCATTGCTCAATATATTAGCTAAACAAAGAATTCCATTCAAAGCACATTGGAACAAATCTTAGAGCCATAAATTCAAAACAATCTGCATTTTGTTATTTTAGTTCATATGATAAACCTACAAGAAAACTAGTTTTTCTCCTTAAACTCACATTAACAATCTATAATCCATCATTCTTCAACAAATTTCTTGAGATTCTTCAACCAGTTGACATACTCTCGGTTATCCTTGTTAATCATGTACTCATGCAAGAAATTGGTGATACTTGGCTTGATGCCTCTAACCTCCAAATATTTGTGAAAACCCTTCTGCAAATTCTCATCCAAATCACTGCAAATCACCAAAGAGAAACAATCAAAATTCAAACTCTGTGATAAACTATGTTGCATTTATACATAATCTATTAATAGAGTAAAAAGAAAGGTTACTCGAATTCAGGGCCTTCATAGGCAAGTTCATCCTCGGTGTCGGAACAGCTCTGGAAACACAAACTGTCTATTGCAATCTGATCAGGGTATGCAGTGCAATTGAACTCCAAACTTGTACCATCTTTTTTCGAAACAGTAACAACCAATGGGATACTTGTTTTATTTTGATCTTCATAGTCATCCTCATTGTTGTCTTGACCTTCCTCTTGTTCGTCTGCGAGATCAAGCATGTGAACATCGACTTTTATGAGCTCACTGTTGTATTTTCTACTCAATGTCACGGTTTGAATCCCCGGGATATCCACGATTTCGAAAGGAAATCCACTCGGGGGTCCTTCGATCTGTGAAAAACCAACATCATACATGAATGACCATTTTCATTTCTAATAGTTAAAACCCTACAACTAGGAGACAGTTTTTAAAAATACTCACAGTCCCTAAATTCTAACCACATAGACCTAAACACCTAAATCGTAAACCCTAAACTAGATCCTAAACCCTAAAACTAGGTCACTAGGAAACAGTTTCTAAAACCCTACAACTAGGAAACAGTTTCTAAAAAATACCCACAATTTTTCCATATTTATTCCAAATTCAGTTACAAAAATTGCTATTGAAATTACAAATATATTCCATTTTGTTAGAAATGAAAGTATTCACCTTTTTCAAAATATCCATATTACCATGTTCAGCTTCGAGAATTTCCCTCCATTTTACGGGATAAAGTTTAAAAAAAAATATATCCATAAATTCAAGCATTCACATTTTTCCCACTAATTTCCCATAAATAAAAAAGAAGACGTTTTTAAAAAGGCAAAATAGTCGGTCACCTGATCGGAGCCATCCTCCTCAGCACACTGAATCTCAGACTCGATAACTCTGACAAGAGATTCGTCCGAAGAGGATTTCTTGGAAGCGACGGCGGTCGTGAAACGAAGGGTATTTGGGTAAAAACGGTTAACGGGCGATTGCCGGGATCGAAAGGCCTGGTTCAAAGCCGTCAAGATACAGGAATGGTAGTTTCTTTCCACTCGGGTGATTCGGATCGCGAGAGGAGCCAACGAGTTGGCTGATTTGCGGAGAATCGAAGCGAAAGCCATGGAAACTGAGCTGAGAAAACGAGAGCTTTTGCTAGGGTTTTAGGAAAAACTTGATTTATCGAATCGAGGGTATAAGGTTTAAAGGCAATGATTTGGGCTATTTTTACGCCATAAATTGGGCCTAAACTTGGTCCAAATCGGTTTATTTGGGCCACTATTGGGCTTAACCTTGCACCCTGAGCAGCGAATGTTAATTATAATTTTTTTAATTTTTTATTCTTATTTTATCAAATTATAATTTTGTTTTGTATTTATTATATCTAGTTAGTAAAAATTATATCACATATATAAAGAGAGTATAGAAGATAAATATTTTACATTTTTTAATTAAAATATGTTTATATGTAAAACACGAATAATTTTTGTAACTATCTCGTCTAATTAGCAATTTTATGCGTAAAAGTGAGTAAAACTTGATTTAAAATAATTAATTTTTTTATTTAAATTTGATAAATCCTATAAAAAAATTAAAATATTTTAGATTTAAAGTTTATTTAAATATTTTATTAGATAAAAAATATGAAAAAAATATTAGGTGAAAGCTGGTGGGCAAGATCGGGTACCCGATTAATTTAAATAAAATTGGTCCCGATCCTAGTAACCACCAGTTCTTAAAAATTGGAATCAGTCCCGGTCTCGGTCACACCGGGTCCTAAATTTTAAGAACCGATCTCGTTACTGGTGGGTACCGGTTCCAATACGGGTATCCGATCAATTAGTTTATTCTTAAAAAAAATTTGAGTAATTGGAGAAAAAATTCAGCCACCAATAATAATATTCAGTAATAAAATTAGAATATTGTAAACTTGAAAATTAAAGTTTTAAAACTAGTTATACTCATAATATTCATACATAAAGAGAAAGTTTGATAAGAAAAATAAATAAATAAAAACAATACCAGATATTTGGTATTGTTCTCGTCCTACTGGCTACCAATCGGGTACCGGATCTAAAAAATCAAGATTCAGTTTTGGTCCAACATAACTAATCCCAGATGAAAATCTATTAAATCTTACCCGATCCGAAACGAAGACCCATTAATCTAGTTTTTCGCTCATCCCTGATTAAAGCTTCATTTTCCATTTTGTTGATTCATTGAATACAATGCATTTATCCGAAGGAAAGGAAGACAACAAAGACAGTGATGATATCTTTTCTTACCGAAAGATTCTCTTGTAGTAAGACTTTCGCACTTCACTCTGTCTCTTTCCTCAAAGTTAATTCAACATTTGTGCTTTCATTTTCATGGCTGAACTCAGCAAATCAGCAGACACCAAAGCCAATTTCACTACTCAACCCAACTCATCAACTTCTTTAAATTCTCATTGAAAAAGAAAACAGAGAGAAAAGGAGTGAGAAAATTCACCATGGCTTCAGCAAACAAAGCTATCATTTTTGCAAGTATTGGCTCAGTTCTTCCTTCTTCTGTTGAAAAGCTCAAGAATTCATCACCCAGAGCTCAAATGAAGTATAGGGTATTAAGAAATTCATCGGTTAAAGCTGTTCAAACCCCAGCTGTGGAATCGGATACTGGAAAATGGGCTAGACAGAGACGACCCCAGAATGTTAATGGGGATTTCTTTGTAGGTAGATATCATGATTTGATCATTTCCCAGAAAAAAAATGCTTCCTTTTGGGGAGATTTTTCTTTATAATGTACTATAATTTGTTGCAAATTGTTACTTTGATAAGTTTAGTAATTTTGGTATTGCTTTTTAATCTGTTTTGCAGATCATACTTGCATAGATTGTGATACTTGCCGATGGATGGCTCCGGTAATTACTCTTCAATCAAGCTTTTATTTGTATTAGAGTTAAGTTTTCAAATCATATGAATGTTGGTTTACTGCTAATTGGGTTTAAGTTTCAATGGTCTGGTTTAGAAAATAATTGGAAATGATTGTTCTTCAACAGTTCCTAGTTTCCTGATGCATTGAGAACCAGATGGTTATGTACTAATTCATTTCTTAAAAAACAAATACCATGCTTAATTCATATTCTTAGCTGCATTTTGGTTCACAAATTACCTGTTTTACTGTGTTTGAGATGTTGGCATTTGACAATATGAATTCAGAATCTATAGGCTGAGAAGCGAGAATCATCGCTATCCTTGCGGATGCTTGCCCCTACTAATTTGTAGAATGAATCACTCATAATTTGATCTTATGTATGATAGTGTAATCATGTCATTTGACCACGGATACGGACTTTGTCGTTCAATAATTGCTTCCTTTCTTTTATGTTATCCCTTTTCGATATAACAGCAGAATCTGCAGACAACAAGCTGAGAGTTATAACCACTGCTTCACTGCATTGAGATTCACGAAATAGTCGTATTCTTACTTCAATGTTCTTTATTTTGTTTGTTTTCAGCAAGTCTTCACAAGAGTTGGTGAAATGTCTGCAGTTTATAAACAGCCAATTTCCGGTGAGGACCGGTTAAAGGCTCTCCAGGTACCGATTTGTTGGTTCCCTTTCTTGTATTTAACATAGAGCTAGTTTCATATCAGGATACGTTAGTTTAATATCTATTCCAGAAGAAACTGCAATGTTATGGTAAACCATTTATATTTTCAGGCCTTGCTTTCTTGTCCGACAAGCTCAATCCGTACCGAAGTACCTCCTCCTGATATCCTAGAAGCTCAGAAGACATTTCCAATTCCAGTAGACGAGAAGAAACTTCCTGTAACCTTTATCATTGCTTGACTGTACTTTTAAGATTGGATTTTTTTATTGCTTCGGTTAGCAACCTAAATCACTATGGCTATATGCTTATTTTCAGGGTGTCTTTCACTGTGGCTATCATTCTGAGAAATCATATGGAGCTGCTTCCTACTTGATTATTCGTCCCGAAGGAAATATACTTATTGATAAGTAAATATAATACCTTTTCTGGTTATAAACTTCTGGAAAACTTTTCTGCTAACTGTCATGAGTATTTGGTGCTATATTGCTTCGACTTTTCATTTTTCTTGAAGTATCCAACACCTATGTCCGACGTATATCCGGACATGGAAATGGGGTATAACCCTCCAAATACAGAGAAACCCACTGTAAAAATTTTAATATACCCGTAACGTATCTGACACCCACACCCATGTCCAAGTAACATAAACTTTGGGATCAACCTGTTTTTGGAGAGAAAAAAAATAGTAGAAGCACGGATGGACCGTGTGTGTGTGTGGAGGGGCGGTCCAAGTAACATAAATTTTCTATGTATTTTCTATTGGAAATCTATTTTCAACTCCTAATATTTTATAAGTTCGCCCCCTAACATGAAATCATGTGTCCATCCGTAAGAAGCATTGATGCCTCGTGATCTTTTCTCCACTAGGGTCACTTCACATGTTAGGTTGAACTAACTTGGGCTAAATTAATTCTCTGCAGCCCCAGGTTCACGGAGAAACTTGCAAGGAATATCGAGATGCTGGGTGGAGTACGCTATCTGTTTTTAACACACAAGTATGTCAGTAAATGTTTATCTTTTCTTTTCCTTTCCCCGCTCTTTGTAAAGGCTTCTGATCCATGTTCTTATGGTCAGGGATGATGTTGCAGATCATGGGAAGTGGACAAAGTGGTTTAGCTGTGGTCGAATTCTGCACTTCGAAGATGTTAGTTTCGTCACCCTTAACCTCGGATATGCATTTTCATCTATATATGGCACAGATGTCATCATAGTTGCTTTGATGCCTCTGCTGTTCGTAAATCTTTCGGAATTTGCAACTTCTAATATATTAACACCATTGTTAACTAGCTTCTATCTGTAATGTGTACTATTCTCTGCAATAGAAATATAATGATCTCCGATTGAACTTACTAATAGACTAGAACATGACACCTTACTTTTCTTCGATAAAGGCTGTCCTTTGAATCAAACATAGCAACAAACATGTTGTTTCCGAGATGAATAATGTCGGACCGTAAATTCTAATTTAAAGCTAACATACTTGTATTTTTTATATCTCTGTAGGTAGAAGTTTGTAGTTCCGATATCGAGATGAAGTTAGAGGGGAATGGTCCATGGAGCCTCGGAGACGACATTATGCTTATTCACACTCCAGGCCACACAGAAGTGAGTTCTTAATCTAATGCATTTGAAGAACTGTAAAAAATAAATATCTTCTGCAGATATGACCCTCTTTTGGCTTTGACAAACTTCACTCGATTTGTTTTTTTTATATATATATTCTCGAATAATCAGTATAAACGAATAAATTTATATAAATGCAACGATGTCTATCTCAGGAGTTCCTCAAACAGTATGAGATGAACGAAGCTCGTAACTATACACCTTCTAAATTGTTGCAGGGATCTGTCTGCCTCCTTTATAAGCCACTTAAGATGCTATTTACCGGTGACCATCTGGTAATGACTGAATCTGGACTCAGCATGATGGAGATGTACAACAAAAGTTCAGGTAAAACTAAGTAAATTCGACTTCCTTTGTACCAAAAAAACGATTGTTATTGCATGGAATTGTTTGAGAAGTTATGGTGCATTTACAATTTTTTCCGTTCTTGTCGGATATGTGTTGGACATAGATGTCTAATGTATTTCAAGAAAAACGAAGAGTCGGTTAAACATAGTTATATGAACATAGAAAAATTGCATGAAAACCGAGAGAGAGAAAAGATTTGAGCTGCAGGACTTCTAAAATATATACGAAATTTCGACTACCACAAGACATTTGATCTCATTCAACCTACATAAGATTTTTTATGACTTAAACTTGTCATTCGACTTCGATCTAACGCTGACGTTTCATCGTATAACATTCTTTTTCCTCATGCTCACTAATTTTGTTATTTTTCACAGTGCCTGAACAGGTGGACAGTGTTCGAAAGCTGTTAGATTTGGATTTCAATTGGATAATACCAGGTTTGTATCAGTTGTCTTGTAAATTTACGGGCTGTATCGACAATCCTTATCACAATTTTGCTTGCTTTTGAAGAACATCCATCTGCATATGTTATATATAATTGGCTTGATGAAGCAATTTAATCATATCTTGTCTCGTGTCATGTCCGATCCGAACTATATACTCCTCGAATACGAATATATTTCCTCGTACACCCTTATACATTTCCTTGTCTCTTAGAGCCATATTTGAAACTCAACAGAAGTTGGATTCATCATCTTCATCCTTCTCATATTTGATTGATATCCATACCGATCGATCACAAAGGTTTGACATCTATATATTTATAGGTCATGGTCGGAGAATCGAGTTCAAAGATGTTCCGGAGAAAAACGCCATTCTCGAAGCATTCGTCCGGGAAAAGTATAACCAATATTCCTCAGCTACAAATAAACGGTTCTAAGAGTTTGCATGGGGAAAGAAGAAAGAATAGGTTCCATTACTTAACACCATGTTAATCAGAGAGATTTTTTTTCCTTTTTATCAAGTAGTTTTCTGAATGGATTTGAAAAATCTGTTGTACTATGACTTCTAGTTGCTCTCTCCAAATAAAGATTGGATAATGGTCACTAGAATATATTAAAATGATCATTTTGGTCACTGAATTTTTGATTTTGTTACAAAATGGACGGTTGTTAATTTCATTAATTTGATAAGTCAATGATTTGATAATTTGATAGATAATTTGATAAGCTAATGATTTTTTCCGTGTTTTAGAATACGGTTAACCAACATATTAACTAATCTATTACGATAAATTGGATTAAATTTTATAAAAATTTTTTTGCAGTACCTTGACGTGACAAGAGCTTGAAAAGGGTTTAAGAATCTGTTTCCTTTTAGTAAGGGATAAAATCATTTAATTTACTTTTTGACCCCATATTATAGGGTGGATCTTGATAGATATGAAAGATCTCTTTCTAAATCTTACCTACGACTTTCATCGAATATAGTTTTTTTTACAGAATTTTGTATATATTTATAAGATTGATTAAGGATTCCTGTTTACTCACTTTAAATTGTGTAAAAAATTATCTCAAATCATTGTTGTTTGACTCGGACCTGATCTAAAAAAGTTGAAGCATTTCAAATTGTTTATTGACACGAACAAAGCTAACAACTTAAACGGGTTGACCGGCAATTATAATAATATAATTGTCATAAAATGATCATTGAATTTTACGAGTATTATAAAATGATCATTAAACTATTTATTTATTACATAAATCCGAATAATTTAGATCAATCAGAAATGTTTACTTCATTGGAAAATAAAATAAAATGAATTCAACTTGACCAATCACCATTAAAAGGATGAAATGTAAACAAAAAAGGACAGCTTTAATCCATAAAAAAGATAAAGATAAGCAGCAAATGGTCAAGCTGCTGTCACTATCCTACATGGAAAACTCAATGTCATTTTCCTGAGAAAAAGAGCATTTGTTATTACAGTCAATAGATGCCCGGACTCTAACCCTCAAAATCTGCAGCAGAAATAAAAAATCTTGAATATTGTAAAGCTACTGGAAACTCCCCCATTTCTTCTTTGTTCATGATACTGGTGAAAACCTGTGATATGCTGGTATGGCCTTGTTTGGATGTCCAGGAAAGTTGAGTGGACTGTTATTGAGAATGGGGCAGTGTGTTTTTGCAGCTGCTTCAGTGGGTGCCATGGTTTCTGCTCATGGCTTTTTCAACTCTACTGCATTCTGGTATTATTTCTTGTTTCTCTTTTGTCTTGGTTATGTCCTTGCTTCAACATGATTCATTGATGGTTATCTGCATATGATTCCTATAACTTGTTTTAGGGGTGTAAATTGTTGAACTCGATTCGACTCGGTTTATTAAGAATTTGAATCGAATTCAAATTTCGTGTCAAATTCAAGTAGTTCACAGTCGCAATCTATTTGTCTAATGTACAACTCTATTCGAAACAACTAATGATATTACTGATAATATTATTGTCTTCATCATCGTTCAACAAACTACATTTTAGTTTACTTCAATTTTGAGCAGATCACGAGTTTTTCAAGTTGAGTATTAAGTAATTCAGTTCGTATCGATAAGAAGTCGAGCTAAACTCAAGTCGAACCCAACTTACTTTGTATGTTAGAATTGTTGATTTACTCGTGCTACTTAGGTGTTAAGCGAAAATTAAGAACGGTATGTGTTCGAATATATATCGAAGAGTTCTTGGTAATTTAAAGAAAACTAAGAATCAAAGCAATTTAAGCTTCGTACATAGAAATCTTTTCATTCCTTAGATACGTACTCATATCTGACACTGAAACCCGAGTCCAATTATTAGAGAGACAGAGCCCCAAGGTCTCCCACAACCTTATGTATGATGTAAATACAGCAATAAATAATTGCCCTGATGATGCATGCTAGGTTGTTTTCTGTATTACCAAAGTGTGCTTGAAATGGCATGCTTGTACAATGATGTTGTCTGTCATACATGTTTTGAATGCTCAATGTTCTTTTCTTGTTCTTCAGCTACTTGATTGCAGCAATGGGGATTCAAGTTTTGTGGAGCTTTGGACTTGCATGTCTTGATTTCCATGCTCTAAGATCAGAGACAAACCTACAGAATCCTGTCTTGGTCAGCCTGTTTGTTGTTGGGGATTGGGTAATTTACTTCTGCTGTTGGATTTGTTTCCACAACTACATGCATTCATGTAGTTATTGTCGGTGTCAGATACGGGTGCAAATCGCCTACATCTTTCTCATGTTTTTATTCGTGTTTTCGTTTTAAATTAGAGTGTTTAGGGTTTTAGGTTGGATTTTGGTTACAGTTTAGGAAATTAGGGGTAGGGTGTATTTTTAGAGGTAGGGTTTAGGATTTAAGATATAGAAAATAAGAGTTAGGGTTTAAATACATTTTTTAGAAATTTTTAACAGGAGGCATAGATGAAAGCATGATAAAGAGGTAGAGGATTTTTATGATAAAAACTTTCGATTCACGAATTTATAACCTTTTCAATTTAGTCTCTAAATATCAGAGTGTCACGTCATTACAAAAGCTAAAAATTAAAATTTATCGAATTAAAGAACTAAATGTTATTTTATACCTTAAAAGAAAATCGTACCCTATACTCATGTTCAGATATGTATCGGACACGGATCTTGACCTGCTAAATCTGAATCCGAATCCGATCGAGTAGTATATTCTTGTTGATGGAATCTAACTTGTCAATGATTAAAATTTCAGGTGACATGCATTTTATCCCTTGCTGCAGCTAGTTCCTCAGCTGGTGTAACCGTTCTTTATTCAAGAGACTTGGATTACTGCACATCACCTCTAGTTCCATGCACACACTTCAAAGCTTCCATTTTCTTTGCCTTTGTCTCATGGCTCCTACTTGCCATTTCATCCCATGTAACATTCTGGCTGTTGGCTGCTGTTTAAGAGAAATCCCAATTTTCTGGGTTTTTTTTTTCTTGGAAAATTAGTTCGAATTTTCTGGGAAAGTTTTCACAATTAGGGATCTTGTCATTTTCGTAGATTTTCTTGGAAACTTCTCCTTTTTTCTGCTAATGCAACCATACATATCGTATACATACAGGGGTAGAACTAGAAATTTATAACGAAGGGACCATAATAACATTATAAATTTTGAGGGGTTCAAAATAACTTTTTTTCAAAACTTAAAGGATTACATCATTGATTTTACCTTTTTTAAAGAAATAATATATTATTAATGTTGAGCATAAAAAGTTGTCAAGGGTCGCTCAATCAATTAAAATATATAAAAAAAATTATGTATCTAATACAACCTTGATAAAAACTACTTAGATACAGATAGGGGTGTTAAAAATTTTGATCGATCCGATTTGTTTATCCGTTTATCTGATTTAAAAATTTAGATATTTGATCTGATTTTTATTTCGAATCAGATATCTAATTTTAAAATTTTAGGATTAGTTATTGATCACAATATCTTAAGTTTTGGATCGGTTCTATTTAATTATTTATTGTTTTTTGTATTCAAAATTTTAAAATTTTCTTAATCTAACCTTTAAAATTAAAAAATAATTAAATTAAAATATATTTTTGGATAATCGGATATTCAAATATTTGATCCGATTATCCAAAAATCGAATATCCGAAAAAAATCGAATACAAATCAATATATTATCGATTCAAAAATTAAAATATTCAAAAAATCGAATAAAATTCGATTCAATATCCGACAATAAACATCCCTAATTACAGAAAATTACTTCATGTTGGATTGAGCAATTTCCATTGCCAACAAGAAAAAAAAATACCAATTATTGTTGTTTGGAAACAACATTTTCAAACAAGTCAATGGGATGGAGTAGTTTATGTTCCAACATTGAGGAATATGTTATTTAGGTTCTTTACCCTCCCTTTCTTAGTTCATTTAAAAATATACATATTTATAATAATTATCGTATTTAATTTATTAATTAAATAATTTAGATTAAATACTTAAAAAAATCATTATCAGGAACAAACACATAATTTTATATTAAAAAGATGAACTTATAAAAATTTTAAGAAGTAATCGTCCCTTCCGCTCTTCCTTCAGTCCACCCATGATTATAACAATATTGATATTATCGTACAAACAGGTAGCGGATCCAGAAAAAATATTTGAAGGTGTGAACATATAAAATTTTAAAATCTCAGGGTGGGCACAAATCATAAATATTAAAAAAATTTTAAGGACTAACTAAGAAAAATTTTAAAAATAAAAGGTAAATGTGTGAATCTTAAAAAATTCAGAGTGAGTCTGTGCCTACCCTATGCGTAACTTACATCCGCTACCGGTACCAATTAATTTTAAATAATTTGATATTATATTGTATTTTATTTTTAAAATGTATTTATTTTATTTATTAAAAGAAAACTCATTTTAAACTAACTAATTTTTACCCTTTGCCTGTAAAAAATATAGTTGGAGTTTTTTGGGAGGTCTACCAACTCTGCAATTTTTAATAATTATTCTTTAATATTAATTAATTAAAATATATGTGTGACCCATAATATGTCATGTTTTCACGTGGTAGGGTACAAATTCAATCAACTTTTTCCCTACATTTATTTATTTATCCACTTGATTCTAAAAAGGAAAAGAAAATGATTTTCTTTTTTGAAAATTGGATGTCATTTTCATTTGAATTATACACTAAATAAATGGACAATAAAAGGATTCAATTATCAAATCTTTGGGATTGTGATAACTAAAAGGCTCAAGTCCTCATATAATGTAAAAAAAATGTTATATTTTAACTCATAATTACTATAAAATCCCTATTTTTTTTAAATTTGATCGATCATTAAAATTAAATATCAAATCATAATATCTTAAGACTTAAATCTCAAACTTTAACATTCTAAACCCTAAATTTTAATCTTTAAATTATAACTATAAACCCTTAAATTATATAGTCTACACACTAAACTCTTAAACCCTAAACTATAAGTATAAAAAATTATGTATCAAAGTATTTTTATATGCAAATCAAATTCCACTACTTTAAGGGTCCAAATCGTCTACTCCTTCCTCATGCCTCTATTTATGTCTCCACTTCAAATTAGAGGGTTTAGAGTTTAAGGTTTAGGGTTTTAGTTTAGGGCATAAGAAATTAGGGGTAAGATGTATTTTTTTGGGTATAAGGTTTAGGTTTAAGATATAAAAAATAAAAATTATGGTTTAAAATTTAATTTATTTTTTTAATAAATTTTCAAAGGAGACATAAAAGTAGGCACAGAAAAGAGACAAAAGATTTTTGCTTCAGTTTTAAAGGGTTATATTTTTTATACCCAAACTATATGAAAAATTTACACAATCCTTCGTATTTAAACTATAAAATTTAAAACCTGAATTCCCAACGCTAACACCTTAAAATATAAATCTTAAACCCTAAACTCTAAATTTTACTCATAAACTCTAAATTTTATACTTTACAACCTAAACTCCCAAACCTTAAACCCCATCTTAAATTCTTAAACTCTAATATTAAAACGCTTAAAATTTACGTATATTTATGACGAAATTGGTAAGATATTACAATCAGTTTTTTATTTTAAAAGCTATTGCAGTCACATAAATATTTTAGAATTTATGGTGTTTTAAACAATAATTTTTGAAGATAAGAAGAAAGTAATCCGGCTTCATCAAAAAATAAAATAAAAATTTTGAAATCGAAAGATTCACAATCCGACCTCAAGAAAAATAATAAAAAAATACTTAAAATCAAAAGGATTTCAATCCGACCTCATAAGTAATTTAAAATAAAATTAAAATCAGAAGGAAAACATTCAGACTTCACGTGTTCACTGACACTCTTAGTAATAGAAAAAGGTGTTTGTGTAGGGAAATCCAGATTATAGAGATGCACTGCACAATCCTTTCTTTCCATGTGTTGAGGTCGGATAGAAATCTTATCGCCTTCAAAACTTTTTAATTTTTTCCTTGAAGTCGGATTTAAAGCTGATCGATTTTAATATTATTTATTTATTTATTTATTTTCATGAGGTCGGATAGAAAGTCTTCCGACCTTAATATTCGAACACTGTTAAAAATACTATAGATTCTTAAATAATTTACTGACAATCATAATTTTTAAAATGAAAAAGAAATCATTTGTTATATCTAACCATATTTATATATCAAAATATTTTTAATTATCATTTCAAAAGATTATTGTATGTTTATAGGGTTATATTTTTTATTAAATAGAAATATTATATTTTTATACAAAGATTTTAATTTATTTAAGATTAAAGAATATAAAATATTTTTAATTATTAGGTTAATTAACATATCTCAGTAATATTTTATATTTTTAATATAAATATCAAAATAAAAAAAACACATAAAGCGGCGAATGGATGAATGTTATTGATCACTCGTGTAGCGATTAATTAAGAATCGATACGATATATTTTATATTTTAGAAATTTATTTTTAAAACTTTTTTAAAAAAATTATATTTTGAAAATAAAACTCGAAATTACCACCAATCATTTGGATAAGTTAAATCGAACAACATAAAATCTAAAATTTATTTAAAAATGAGTTTAAAAGTTAACTACCTGTGGAGAAATATTATCATTAAATTAAATTAAATTAAATTTAGTTTAAAACTTAACTATGAGTTTAAGGTAAATCCCATAGAATGCCCGTAATGGATACCAAATTATATATTACTTTTATTGATGAAAATCATTAAATTATATATTACTTTTATTGATGAAAATCATTAAATTAAATTAAATTTAGCTAAATGTTGTTAATTGAATATAATTTTTAATTAAATGAGTTTTAAGTTTAACCCTCGATGAGTTTAAATTAATTGATGATTTAATATAAAATTCGAAAAAATAAATATAAAAATCAAAGATTAAATATTAGATGTTAATGAATTAAAATTGGAACAAAATTAGTGATTGCAACTCGATCAATTAAAAGATCCTTCAAAATTATACAATATTCATCTTAGTATATCAGAGTTTAATCAACTTTATTTATAAGTGTGTGAACGTTATCAAAGGATTAAAAAAAATAAACATATATTATCTTGTAATCACCTTAAAATTATTAAAAATTATATAATTAAAGATTGAATAATTTGTTTATATTCGAATATGTATCGAACACGAAAAGATGAAATAAGAACTCATTGACAATTCATTATACAGATACAAAAATCCAATAGAAAGCCAACAGATATAATTTATTGTGCAATATACACTAGAGTTACACATTTTCACACCAAACAGAAGTACTTGCAGAAACCTGAGATGCAACGTTTGTGTTGTGGGGGGAGGGAGAAAGAATTAATATAAAGAACCAATGTATTCATTAAGACAAAACAGAACATGTTTTGCTACTTAATTGTACCTGGAGATCGGAAGACGTCGTTACATGACGATCTCTGGCTTCAAAATGCTCGATTTGATCTCTTTGTGAGGCAGAACCACGCCGCCGTTGCTGTAGATTTCATCGCATACATGGACGTCTTCTCCGAGAATGGTCATGTTTTCTACTCTAGCCCATTGGCCGACGGTGGAGTGCCATCCGATGATACTGCTGGATATGCAAGCGTGTTTCTTGATGCGGACTCCACGCATCACGGTGCAGCGAGAGAGTCTGACACCAGACTCGACAATGCAGCCCGGACCGATTGCCACATCCGGTCCGATCAAGCATCCTTCTCCGATTTTAGCAGTCTCGTGAACCAAAACATTTCCCACGATGTGTGAACCAGTGGCTAACTTTGGTGAGGCTTTCTTCCGCAGGGAGTCTAGATAGAGCCTCAGTCCAGTAATGTAGTCCCTTGGCTGACCAATGTCCATCCAAAACCCGGGAAGGACCATTGCAAACAGCTTCTTCTCCGCTGCAATCTTTGGGAAGACCTCTTTCTCGATTGAGGTCGGCCTCAGCTCAATTCTATCAAGAACAGAAGGGTTCAGCAGATAAATCCCGGCATTGATTTTGTTTCCAACAAACAACTTCGGTTTCTCCACGAATTTGTCCACTTGCCCTGTTGATTCTTCCATCACCACCACACCATATTTCGATGGCTCGTCCACCTATTTAGTTTCAACTCAAGTATTACAATCTCTCCAAAGAAAACAACTTAAAAACCGAGAATAAAGTACGCAGAGCTTAATTAGTACCTTGGTTACCATAATTGAAGCTTCTCCTCCATGGGCTTTGTGGAAATCAATCATTTCTTTGAATGGATACTCGCTGATAACATCGCTGTTAAGGACAAAAAATGGTTCACCAGACTCGTCAATGAGTTTGTCCCTAGCCAAAGCAAGAGGGCCAGCAGTGCCGAGCGGCTCCGTCTCTTGAGAGCACGTGATCGTGATCCCAAGTTTAGTTTCGAATTCCTTCAAGAAGTTCAACATTACCTACAAAATCAAGTGCCCAATGGTCAGTCTATGAACCACTTATCCATTAAACTTTTAGTCCATTGCATTAAATTTTACACATGAAGCCTCACGTACCTCTGGTTGGTAGTTAATAGCCAATACAACTTCAGTTACTCCAACAGCCTTGAGAGCCTCAATCTGAAAACATCCAAAGATACGTTATTCCACAGAATAAACTAACTTACCTCGATAAAACAACAATCACAACCCAAAAAACGCCTCCAAGTGCCGTAGTCGAGAAATATACCTGATGCAGTATCATGGGTTTATTAGCGAATTCAACAAGCGGCTTAGGAACACTAAGAGTCAAGGGCCTCAATCGTGTTCCGAATCCTCCAACAAGAATAAGTGCCTTCATAGTGATACACTTTTTGGATTACCTGTAGATAATACGATCAGTATCCTAAGCAGCAATCTAGTTCAGATCCAAATAGGAAAGCAACTTCAGAAATGCTTAACCCCTAAAAGCAATACTAAATTCTAAAAGAATAGCAAATGCTGATGTGAGACTCAACCATCTGATTATTATTTTTCCTTCCAACCAAATAAATTGATTGGCATGAATCTACAACTAAATCTAGCAATAGAGTAACCTCTGCTTCAAGTCATGACAGATGGTTTAACCTACTTTATTTTTTATTATTCCATTTCTTGAAATCCTTTTCAAGGGAAAAGAGATCTACATATTTTTAAAGAATTTCCTTCTTCACGCTTCCACTATACAATGGTGTCATAAGAAACAGAAAACCGCCACAAAAATTGTACCTAGAAGGATAAAATAAACACAAATTTCAACTAGAAGAATTTCAATTTGACAATTTCAAGTAAGAAATCAAAACTTAGCCCCAAAAAGTCAGTTAAGTCGATCTTGACTCTTGATCTGGCGACACGGAAATTCTCGACGTTTACAGAGTAAACGAAAACAAACATAGCAAAAAGAAATGAAAACTTCAGTAGAATTCATAACCAATGCCAAAATGACTAGTAAATCGTTAACTTAGACCAAACAAGAATGAGTTTCAGATCAAATTAAGCCTCAAAATCTCGAAAAACGCAATCAAAGCAACGAGATCGAACAAAAACAACAGAGCAACGAACGGAAAATCACATTGCCAACTCCACTGAAGCATTCAAAGCAAAATTCTCTCGAAACAACCAGAATCAAGCGATTACCTTAAAGCCTTACCAGATCCAAGCACGAACCGAGTTCAAACAACAAAACTCTAGCCTGATTCGAGGCAACCGAAAAGAAAAAGGGCGGGGAAATGAGTCGACCAGGCCGAGTTGTATAACTACAATATTTTCACCGTCGGTAGCTGAGGTGGCAGGTAAGAGAAAATTCTGGGGCGATGTTTATGAAGAAGGAGATGCAGTATTTATATACAGAGCGAGAATGTAAAGAAGATAACTAACGTGACGTTCTTCTTTGGCGGACTCGAAATTTAATTATTCAATTCAGTTTATTTTATTTTTGTGGGGAAAAAGTATTTTTAGTGACGGATTTTGGAAATTGTCGGTGCTGTTTCGTGGTTGTTTCGGGTTTTGGATGGGTTACGGGTATGGATAAAATAGTACGGGTCCGGACTTTGTTGGCGCAGGTGGGTGTGCTCAGAAAATATGATGATAGGCCTTCATTGTTTTAACTGTCACAGTCAGTCAGCCTTGAGAAATTCGAAATCTATATATATTTTTAAATTTTCTCGTTTTATATTTTTAAAAAATAAAAATAAATGTGTAAATTACATATTTTTATATTTTAGATATTTAAAATATATGTTTAAAGTATATTTTAAGTATTTGATAGTTAATTATTGTTAAAAAATTAATTAACCATTTATAATTTTTTATTATTTTTATTTTTAGAATAAATTTAATCTTTAATGTGTTTTTTATAAATATTTTATTTTTTAACTATTATGATGATTAGATCGTTAAAATTTAACGATAATGATATATCATATATATAGAATGGGGTTTGAGATTTGATAATATTCAATAGTTTTTTGTTTCTGATTTAATTAATTTTAATTATTGTATATTAAAATAAAATTATATTTCACATGTATATATTTATCATTATCTTAAAAATTTAACGATAATGACATGTCATATTTATGTAGAATGAGGTTAGATATGTTACTTAAAATATATTATCACATATATATGATATGTCATTATCGTTAAATTTTTAACGGTGTAGTCATCTTGTTAATTAAAATAATAAGATATTTGTCAAAAAAATATAAATTAATAGATAAATTTATCCTAAAAGAAGAATAAGAAAAAATTAAAAATTATAAACATTAATGGTTAAAAATATTTTTATGACAAAAAAATAAGATCCGAACACTAATTATTTAAATATGTTTTGAAATTTGAATTAAAAAATAAAGTTTTTTTTATTTTTAATAAAACCCTAACATTGATTATTTAAAATTTAACGGATTCATAATCCTATATGATATGGGGAAGTATTATTACAGTAAATAAAACGAGATAAATCGTGAATTATTAGAATTTGATTTAATTAAAATTGGATTAGAATTTAATTTAATTAAATTAAATTAAGTTTTTAACAATTTGAAATAAATTATTCGATACTCGATATAAAAAACTCGTAAGTTACTCAAAAATATATTATATTATATTAATTAATTAGTATTTAATTTTAAGTTTTGAAGTATAGGGTTTAAGATTTAAGGTTAAATTAACAATGACTTATATGTTTTTGAAAATCAGACTAACAAATTAGGGTTCACTTCAAGCTTGAGCTCGAACTTTAGCTTCAATATTTGTTTTCAAGTTTGAATAACTTAAAGCTCGCGAGTTCTCGAGTCGAGTTCGAACTTCAATCGAGCTTAATAATTTTAAACTCAAACTTTCAAATCGAAACAAGTTTAACCCAAAACATTTTAAATTCAAATCGAACATTAACGATACTCGAACTCAACTCAACTCGTTACACCTCTAGTAATGGAAAAGGGTTGGATCCTGACCCGACCCATATCATGATTACAAAGGATGAAACGTGTTTCCAAATCACTCCGGGCACCCATAGTTTGACTTGGTTCGTTACAAGGCAATAATCTCGGCGTAGCAGACGCCGACCACCCAAGCCCACCCCTCGAGACTCCTACAAGAAACCAAATCTGTGGGCGAACATGGGGATTATTATAAACGTGTAACCAATCAGTTCCCCTAATCTTAATTAAGTTGTAATTAATGTAAGAAAAAAAAAACTTGTCCGAACACAGACGAGACTGGAATTATGGCGTTGCCGCGTTGACATGGTTTTATTTGTTTATTTATTTTTTTGCCCGATTGACAGGGTTGTAGTTATGGACTGCCTTTGACAACTTTTCAAGTCAGAAATAAACGACTAATTCGGTTAATAATATAAGTTTAATTAATTCAAATCGGTTCGTGCTATACATTTAACTTTGTAGGTGAATTTTTCTTTTAAAATTTTTTGCATACAATCTCAAATTTGAGATTTTTTAAGTGATATAAACAGGGACAAAACCAGGATTTGAGTTGAGGGGCAAAACATAAATGTTTAAAAGTAAGGTGACAAATTTATAAAAATAAATTTAAAAGAATTTAAATAAAAGGACAAAAGTGAAAAAAGAAATCTTTGAGGGTGGAGGGAGGGGCAATCGACAACCCCTCCCCACCCCTTTTTAGCTCTGTCCTTGGATATTAAATTGTTTATTATTTGGATTTAACCGTTAATTAATTAACGACTTTCTTTATATATTTCATATGGGGTTACAGGTCGAACCAAAACAAAATACTTTTTCTTGGTAGGTGTGATCCGTTGGACATAGATCCAATTTTTCCATTTTTTTGATTCCTTAGAGTTTGTTTTGCCCGTTCCTGGTGGTATCAAGATGCCACTGTGTCGAGATATCTTATCTCTTTCTCCGGGAAAATAGACATTACCAGAAAAAATTTTCAGTTCAATCCTTTTTTTTTTCTCTCCACTCGGACCAATCCACCCGCTTGGTTTCTTGTATTTAAAGATATATATTGTTTTGCTTTATATTTTAATTTATCATTTTTATAATAAAATGTGATATTTGATGTAAAAATTAATTTAAAGAATAACTTGAAAAAACTAAAATAAAATATGTAAAATATCGTAGACAAATCCAATAATATCTATACCCTTCTTTTTTCTTTTTAAAGAAATTGGTCGGCCTTGCATTTCTAAGTTTCGTAGTTCTTTATTAAAATTATTTAATTTTATATCGATTTAAGATTTAATTAAGTTTAGTTTAATGATTGAAATAAAACTTTTTATTAATTTAATCCTTGTAAATTTCAACCTATGTGTTCACTCATCAAAATAATATATATATTAATTTTTTTAATAATAAAATCTCGTTTACGGTAACTTAAAAATTATTAAAATTCAAAAGTAGAAGATGAGACCTTGAATGAGACGATATTACTGTGATCAAGATCGTTAATAATATTATGCAAAAAGATGATTTTAACCTTTAACGTTTATAATTTTTATCATTTTGATTCTTATTCTTTTTTGATGTAAATTTATCCCTTAACCTATATCTTTTTTTAACAAATAACTTATTTTTTAACTACTATGATAACTGAACTGTTAAAAATCTAACAATGATGACATCTCATATGGATATGATAATATATTTTAAATAATATAGCATCTAACCTATCAAATACATATATAAAAATATAATTTTATTCTAATATAAAATATAAAATAATTAAAATTCAAATAAAATTTTAAAAATTAATTAATTGTAAAATAAAAGACTATTAAATATTATCAACCCTAACTATGATAGAATCAAAGTCCTATCTTAAAAAAATATGAACACAATTCGAAATTAATTAATTTTTTAGGTAGAATTTTAATTCTACCGTAGGTAGAGTTAAGAATGTTTAATAGTATTTTATTTTCGAATCAATTATTTTTTTAATATTTTATTTAAATTTTAATTATTTTATATTTTATATTAGAATAAAATTATATTATAGATATATATGTGTATTTGATAGGTTAAATGCCATGTTATTTAAAATATATGATTATATGCATATAACATGTCATCATTGTTAGATTTTTAATGGTCCAGTTACCATGGTGTTAAATAATAAGCTATTAGAACCAAAACGACAAAAATTATAAACTTTAAGGGTTAAAATTATCTTTATACCATAATATTATAAGAAATTATTTATTTATAGATATTTATAATTTTTGACAATGTATATATTTTATGGACATTACGATTGAACCCGGTCTCTTAAATAAAAACCAAAGTCGTTTTATTCTCTTTAAGCCACTAGACTCGAGTTTGATCCTAATTCCCTTCATAACACAATTAATCGATAAGTATTGGGTGTAATGACAAGATATATTACTCTCTTAATGAAAAATTCGAGTTCAAAATTAAAAAATATATATTATTAAGAAAAAAATTACGTATCTCGAATATAAACTATAAAATGAAGGCATAATTTATTAA
Organism: Abelmoschus esculentus; assembly: GCA_035048815.1. NCBI lineage: Eukaryota > Viridiplantae > Streptophyta > Magnoliopsida > Malvales > Malvaceae > Abelmoschus > Abelmoschus esculentus. The sequence continues at coordinate 935,556 of JAUCBN010000021.1, forward strand.
AAAAAAGATTGAAATTCCATTGTCGAATAGTGTTTGTTTTAAGCATTTTCCCACGTGACTTGTGAAGTATCATATCAACTTATGTAGTAGCCTTTGCTACTTTGCTTATTGCAGCAACAATGTACAATGCATCAGTATATTACAAGCATTTATGTTTTATTTGTAACATATTTATTTAGGGTTAGGGACTCGATTAAGTCCGTACGGTTTAGCTGGTTCAGAAATCTAGTTCCGTGATATCTCTGTGCCAAAACTCTGACCCCGTGACAAGATATTTATATATAGCATAAATTTATGAGTTCTATACATTTTTTGAATCATTGGATAGGAGAGATGGATGTTGGATTAAAATTCAATAATAGTGAGCACATATGTATAATGTATATTGCTATTATAAAATTTAACACGTAATTAAGTGACTAATTATGTTACACGTGTTATAGGTATTAAATTATCATGGAATTAAAAAGTATAAATACCATAAGGTGTATTTATAATTTGATGAGGGGCAGAGTTATAAATACTTAATAGTTGGTTATTAAATCAACTATATAAATGGGTTATGGTCCCCAAGAATTAGGTCAACTTGCATATCTCTTTTCCCCGTCCAAGAGTTGTACCGCAACAGAAAACCTAACTTCTTGGAAGATCAAACCCTCTGGAAAAACTCTATCGATTAATTCAGGTACGCTTCCGTATTCAATTTATTTATTTTATTGCTCTTGATGATTTGACATATAGATTTTGGGTTTATATTCGTATCGAATATATTTTAATTCTAACAATAGATGGTTAAGAATAGTGACGGATTCAAAAAAATATTTGAGAGTGAACGCATATAAAAAATTCAATGTCGATAAAACTCATAAATATTTTAAAAAAAAAGTTGAGGACTAATTCAAAAAAATTAAAAATTAAAAATAAATATGTAAATTTTAAAAAATTTATGATAAGTCTAGACACACCTTATACAATAGGCACATCAGTCACTGATTGAGATTAATTTTTTACTTGTTTTTCAAGTGATTATCTTTGCATATCCTAATGTTAATCTCAGTTATTGGTTTCACTAATCTAACAATATAAAAAAACGTGTAAAATTTAAATATTTATAAATATATCCTATCATATTTATTTATTAATAAATTAAAATATACACGAAGTCAAAATTTATTTAAATATATTTAAATTAAATTTGATATTTTTTTTATCGATACCAACTTTTTAAAAATTTAATCAATTTCTAAAAATTCACGATAACACTTATTAAAATCACATCAATTTAATAGTATAATTACCAAGTCTATTTGATTCATCAATTAAATATACTGACAGATTATCAGAATTATACTGACACATTTATTATTTTCTATAAAGTCTAAACCTGACATCATATAACGAGGGTGTGTATTCCGTTAATTCAATTTGGTATTCGGTTAATTTAGTCGGTAATCGAATCGAATTAATCAAAAAAAATAAAATTTTAAACGCTAACCGAATCGAGTTATCTTTAATTGAACCAATCGAACTGAATTAATCAAAATCTAGTTAACCGAAATTTTTAAAATCTTAACATTTAACCGAACCAAATTATCTTTAACCAAATTAACCGAACCAAAATTATTTCGGTTAATTAACCAAATTAACTAAAATTTATTATAAATTTTGATTAAAATTATATATTAGGTCACTAAATTATGCTAAAATAATTTTTTAGTCACTAAAATTTTATTTTATACTAATTTAATACAAAATTGTGACTAATTTATAATATAAAATATTTAATGAATATTTTATAACTTTATAAAAATTAAATGACTAAAAATAAATATAATATATATATATAATAATTTTGGTTAATTCAGTTAATTAATCGATTTCGAACCAAAATTAACTGATAATCAAATTTTCAAAAAAGATAATCGTTAACCGAATTTACTAAAAATTAACCAAAATAATTTCAGTTCGGTCGGTTAATTCGGTTAAAACCGAATAATGCACACCCCTATCTAAAACGACAGGGACAGAGCAAGTATTTGAGATTAAAGGTAAAACATAAATATTTTAAAGAGGAAGATAAATTCATAAATAAATCAAAAATTAAATAGGAACCAAAAGTTAAAAAATTCTTCGAAAGTGAGAGAACGATTCTCCTCTCCATCTCACTTAGCTTCGTCACTGAAAACGAGATCAAATTAAACCTATCTTCCTCTTTTCTTTTCTTTTTACATTCATTCTTAATCATGACTCTCAATTTAAATTAAAAAAAATAAATCGTTTAATCGTTAATAATTATTATTTTATCGCTTTATTTATAATTATACACTATATAAGGATCTGATCTATATTTTACGATTTTAATCGATTCTGAAATAACATTGAGGTGAAGTAATAAATCAGATGTAACTTAGAATCTGAAAAAAAAAATGTCTTTTAAACAAAGATTTTTTTAGTCATAATTTCCCATCCTTACCTACTTCTTCCAAATAATGATACATTACCTAACTTACTAAGTTGACTCAACTAGTAATTTGTTTATAATTATTATAACAATCAGCTGCCCCAAAAAACAAACCATTATATTATTAAATAAATTAAATATTTAAAAAGGGACAATCGATCACCAACCTCAAAGATTTTTTTTAATTCTGTCATTATATTTAATTTTTTTTAAAATATTTTATTTATAAATTTATTTTTACTTTTAAATATAACCTTAAATCACGTCTTTGTCTCTGTCTATTATAATCTTTATCGCACTCAATTTATATCAGTAAATCCATAAATCATATACTTGTACTTGTATCATTTTTTTTTCAAATTTATAATATATTTTTTGAACAATGATATTTTTATTTTATAAACATTATAAAAAATATTACAAATACAATAAATCAAAGAAAAAAATAGGATTAATCCACTAAAAATCTTATATAGATGTATAAAGAAAAACAAACACTTCTATTACGACTAATATACCATTAGAATCCAGAAAATTTTATGAATCTTTATGTCTCTAGCTAAACAAAATGTTTTACGAGATAAGAAAATGATAAGTGAAACAAATTATCAGATAAATTACCCTATTGTACAGGGGCGGAGCTAAGAATTTATTTAAGGGTGTCATTTTCTTGAACGGTATTTAAAAATAGTTAATTATTTATAAAGAGGTCTTAAATTATTTATAAAGGTGTATCAATTACATATATTTTTAAATTTTTATATATAAATTATATAAAAAAATATAATTTTTTAAAAATTTTATGGTGTCAACAGACACCCCAATTACCTACCTGGCTCCGCCCATGCTATTACACAATTATGATTACAACGGCTAATAAACTATCAAATGAGTGAGATCAATCTTTTCTATGACAAACGACATAATTGAATTAAAAAATTAATCGCGAGGATCTCTATATGAACATCAAACAACCGTAAAATATCAATTGACATACGAGATTACTTTTTCAGACCTATTATCGATACTAAGTAGCAGTCAAAAATTTGTATCTATTTTTTAATAATATTATGCATGGATCAGACATATCATGACGAATTTTTTAAACTACACTAAAACCAAGAAAAAACATTAAAACCAAGAAAACACATTCTACGAGAATAAATATTCTTATTAAAAATTTAAAAAAAACTTGAAAATTTACATTATAAAGGAAATAATTAAAATAATAAATATTAAATTCAACAATTAATACTAAAATTGATACCGTCAATCGAATAATCGAAGAAAGACCTTGCAGCTCTGGAGCCAAAAAGAGAAGAAGTTTTAGGCAATTTTATAATTCAATTAAAACAACATTAAAGGAGGAATTAACGAAGAAAACACTAATCCTAATTATTTTTCAGTAAATAAAAATTAAAATGTTTGGGCCCATGGATCAGTAGCCCATCAACCTTTCTTATCGGAATCCAAAAAAAATCTGAAATTGTATATAATAATGTCAAGAATGGGATTCGAACCCATGCCCTTTCGGACCAGTACCTGAAACTGGCGCCTTAGACCAACTCGGCCATCTTGACTCGTTGATAGCGTATTCAGCAGAATACATTATATCTATTCTACTTCTTTATTTTCAAATGTTTTAATACATCAAATATTTAAAAATATAAAATTTAATCATACTTTAATCTTACAGCATTAACTTTATAATATATATTTATTTGAAATTTTTCCTGAACATTGGGTACCAAATTCACATTTTGAGTACCATATTCTATTTTTTTTTTAATAAAATTACTTTTTGCATAGATTAAAATATAAAATAAAAATAACACTAAAACCATTAAAATAAGAGTTAATATATATAATCACTAATTGTATTCTAGTAAAAATAGATAGTTTAATTTTATACTTAAAATTAAATTCTTACTTTTTATTTATAATTTTTGATATAATAGTAGGAATTATTTTTTATTGATATCTGATTTATTAGTTAATTAATTTAGATGTGATTTTATAAAGATTTAGCATGTGATCTACCATTTATACCTAAGTTTTTTATTTACAATATTAAGATTCGAAAAAAAATATTTTTAAGCCGTGTTTTTTTCACCTCCTAGCAATAGAGATTTGAAAAAAATAGATACTAAAAATATAAGAATGATTTGGGTTAACTATTAGTATCTGATTTATTAATCAATTAATTCGAATATAAATTTATAAAAACATAATATAAGAATGATCTTTTTAACTCAATTTTATTTATTTACGATATAAAAATTTAAATACATTATTTTGTTAATATTTTATCTTATTAAACTAACTAATTTAGGAAGAACTAAAATAATTAAAAATTATCCCTTTAAAACAATAGAAACGACGTCGTAACTAACATTTAAAATAGCAAAAACCCTCCATCTTATCTCTAACTTCCCCTGCTTGTCTAATTTCAATAGCCTCAGCGGCCACTGCATCCCTCTAAGCTCTCGCGAAACCCTAATAATGGCGATCGACAAAAACGAACCTAGCAAACTCCGTTGGGGAGATCTAGAGGAAGACGACCGATTGAATAAACGGGCATTGGAGAGGAGGAATTGGGAGAAGTTCGCGATGCGGTGCGTGAAGACGTTGGGAGTCGTCTCACTATGGTTTCCACTGAAGAGATCCTTCTTGAACGCCCAAGATCCCCTGGTTCGATTCTAATCACCCTTTTTAATGAATTTTATTGGGGTTTTGTGGATTATTGTAGATTTGATGGAATTGAATATATAATGCTTGACGTGTTAGATTAGGTTGATTGATTTGTTGTTAAAATTCTTATATTTTTGGTTTGATTATTGTGAATTTTATTGTATTTGAGTTTGATTGATGTTAAATTCCTTCTGTTTGGATTTGATTGTTGTTAAATTGAATTTGGATATTGACTAAAGAAACTTGTGATTAATTATGGAACATCTTTTACATCAATTGTAATGCATGATTTCATCTTTATATGGAATAACTATGGTAGAACTTGTGTTTCAATGCTGTTATTTTATTCATTTTCGATCGATTGTCAGCTTGTTGTATACTTGAGGCAAGTTTTAAGATCATTTTGAGCTATTTGTAGAAGCAGCTGTTAATTACGACCATACGAGCTTGATTTGAATCATTTGGTTATGGTGGTCAATTAGCCAGTCACGTGTTGGCCCTTGTGGCTGTTGGTTTGTGTGAACGGTCAGTAAGCCACCGATAGCAGTTGTTCACGGCCTTTCTACACGGTGAAATGAAACTCTATGTTTTTACTTGTTGAGCCATAAACTACATTCGTCGGTAATCGGTATTTCCGCATTAGCTGAATTTTCACCTGTATTTCTGTTCAATCACTTGGTGGTTTGTTTAAAATTTATGCTTGTATATTTCTTTTCAGTTTTGTATTTCATTAGAATGTGGTGGGTAGGTTTTGCCAATCGTGTATTATTCAAATTTCAAAAGGCTTGTGTTTAATGTGGAATGGTAACTGGGCTGCCAATTGCACCTTCGTGAACCGGCATTTAATTATTAAATTGTGACATGGAATTAGTTTCATTAGGTCATTAACAACATCCGAGAAACATTTGTTTTTTAAATTGTGTGTTTTCAGTATAGACAAGAAATTTGGGTCTGTCTCTTGTTTGTATTTTTGATGTAAAAACTTTGGAATATCGAATTGTTTACAGGCACCAAAAAGGAAGAGTTGAAGGTTGCAGGTGACAGCTTGGCTCAGCTTAGCAAAGGAGGTGCTGTGCTTATGGTGTGTTGTACATGTGGCAAGAAAGGTGATCACTGGACTTCCAAATGTCCTTACAAGGATCTTGCTGCTCCAGTCGAATCCTTTGTCGAGAAACCTGCCCATCTGAGGCCTCTGTGGCTGCTCCTGGAGCTGAAAAGGGAGCCTACGTCCCACCAAGGATGAGAGCTGGAGCAGAGAGAACCACTGGTTCTGATACGAGACGTAGGAATGATGAAAACTCCGTGAGGGTAACCAACCTATCAGAAGACACCCGTGAGCCTGACTTGCATGAACTTTTCCGACCATTCGGTGCTGTGACTCATCACTCGTGTGTATGTTGCTATGGATCAAAAGACTGGCACAAGTAGAGGGTTTGGTTTTGTGATCTTTCTGAACAGAGAGGATGCCCAAAGAGCTATTAACAAGCTGAATGGATATGGTTATGACAATCTCATCCTTCGGGTCGAGTGGGCAACCCCAAGAACAAACTAGAAAGATTGTCATCTTCATGTTGTTTATCGTGTTCTCTATACCATTGTCAACAGTTGCAATTAACTGTCTGAATTGCAGGTTTTGGCCATCCCCTCTATTTCTGTTAGCTTTATGTTCCTGCATGACTTTTTTTTCTACTAGAGATTCTATTTATTTTAGTTGAATTGCTTGTTCCTGAATAGTTTATTTTAGGGGAACAATTGAATGGCTTGAGATTTTTTTTTTATTTTAGTTGCATGCCTTGTTCCTATTGAAATTTGTCTCACTGTTTTATCACTTGTAGCAGCTACTGGTCATTTAGTATTTGGGGTAAACTAATGGTTATATTTGAGTTCGATTATTAAAAATTATGTTTGAGTTACTTAATTATGTGTAAGATTATATTTGAATTAGCTAATTAATAAATATTATATTGGATCATTTAATTAATAAGTTTATACTACACCAACATAAAGAAAAAACATAGTACTAAAGAAGTGAAGCATAACAACTATACTATAAAGTTAGTTTTCAACAGACTTACCTGAAGCCATGCAGATGATGTAGTCAATTTCCTCGGTGATTTCTTTCATGGAAGGCCTGTTCTGCCCACGTTCTTCCAAGCAGCTCAAGGCAAGAAATCACAAAGTCTTCATGGTGTTTCCCAACTTGGCACACTTGACGGTAATGACGCTGCCGTCGTCGACAATTCCTTTGTAGACTTCACCATAACCACCAGCTCCTAGAGAAATTGTTCGTTGCTCTCTTTATCTCCTTTCCAGTGAAAACCTTGGATGCTTTGCCTCCATTGTTGGAGTTAAGGATCGCTTCACGCTCCTTCCTTAGGCGTTCTTGAGCTTCGACGATACGCATATGGCGCTTGTAGAGAAGAATGAACTTTCGTTGACGTACACGTGGCACAACCCCATAGAGGAACAGTTCAACGGGGAACGGAGGATCGAGTCCGTACAGTTCAAGAACATGACGGTGTTACTGCTAGTGATGTTGAAAGGTAAACTGCTGTTGAGCCGTACGCCTCCGAAGGGGAGATCGGTAGGGACGCATGTGTTCGGCACGAGACTCTCCGGCTGGATCACTAGCCGTTGATTAAAACGGTTGATGGGCGTGATCGGATACGAATTGTTGACAGTGTCGAAGAGCAGCGATCCCGCGTCGCAGCGGATTTTGTAATTCTGATCGCCGAAATTGGGGCTGGTCGAGAGAGGGTAAGGAACGACGGTGGAACCGCAGTCCGGGCAGCGGTTGACGGCTAGCGTCACGCCGACGGCGCACGCCAGCAGAACGCCAGAACCACCACCGCTGAAAGGAGCTTAAACGTTACCGCCATATTTTCAAGTTTCGGTTGAAATGAAGATGCCTCGCTACGGGTCTCGGGGTTCTAAAATGTGTTAGATTTCGGAGGTATATCTGAAAATACCGGAATCCTGAAGGGTACTTTTGGAAATTCATGAAAGCTTCCGAAAAGTTTAGAGCTAGTTGACTAAAATCCTTGACTTGTTTCGAAATTTCCAGGTAGGAATTAATGTCAGATATTAGAACTTCATGATATAGATTTTATTTTTTTTTTGTCTTAATATACATTTTATATTTAAATTTTTTATTTTTAATATAATATTTATATTTTTATACTCCCTTCGTCTTCGTCCTATTATTTTTGTCTATTATTGATTTTTTTAGTCAAATTTTTCCAATTGACTTATTATAACTTTAAATCTAGACATAAAGATAATTTTAACCCCTAACGTTTATAGTTTTTGTCGTTTTGGCTCTTATTCTTTTTTTGGATAAATTTAGCCCTTAACCTATATCTTTTTGACAAATAACTTATTTTTTAACTAGCTTGATGACTGGACCGTTAAAAATTTAACGATGATATATATATGAAATATAATTTATTAAACTCTAATTATTTAATAAAATAATTTATTAAACTCTTCTACAAATAACATATCTAATTACTAGACATCTAATTATCGATATATATTATATAAATATTTATATTAGTTATTAAATTATTAATATAATATATATAGTGTAATGTATACCATATTTTAATATATATATTATAATTTTATTTTATATATATATATATAGTATTAATTCATTTATAGTATTCCATTCGCAAAAATAGTATTATTCTATAAATGGTATTATGCCATAAATAGTATTATTTCTTATTCTAGTATTATTTTACTTCAAAAAATAGTATTATTCCATATATATTATTAATTCTGTTAGGCTTGGAGTGGCTCGATGCACAACCGATTAACTTGCTAATTTGATAGAGAAAGAACACTTTGGGTGATTGGTTGTGGAAGCAAAAAGATAAGAGTTGAACACAAAGATTTTAGAGTGGTTCAGCCTTCGAACAAGCACCTACATCCACTACCTTAGCTTCCCACTAAGGATTTCCAAATTCATTAAGAATTTCAACCTTTTTAGGCCAAAGGGATAACCTTACAATCCTAGACTCAAACCTGAATCTAGCATCTAAAGTTCACAACCCGAACTTTGGGAATTCACTCAAACAAGAAAACTTAGCAAACTTGAATCCTTCTAATAAGGCTAGTGTTTGCAACTAAGCACTCACCCAATTCCTAATTACACTTGAGCATATATGACAATTAAGCTCACAAGTGTTTGTCTACCCAAATAATAGGAATTTAAGCACTAAGACAAATCTTTGATCATAATGTTGTTACAAGTGAAGCATTAGTCTTCTCTTGATGCTTGATGCTTCCTTTTATCATCCCCAAAGAGCTTCTAGCCGTTTATGACCGTTGGGGATGTTTTGGGGCCGTTTGGAGTTGATTATAAGGCATATTTTTGTTGTTGGTGCAGGTGGTATCGATACCCCTGAGACTGGTATCGAAACACCCTCTTTGGGAAATAGCCGTTGACCTGCATTTATGAACTGATATCGATACCGCTTCTAGCCGTTGGGGGTTTTCATAAAATTATTTTGACCGTTGGGGGTGTTTCGAAACAAGGTTCAAAACAGAGCATCACAGTGGCAAAAAGGTATCGATACCAGTATCGGTACCACTGTGTTTTTGCCTTTAAAACCATGGTATTGAAGAACAGGTATCGAAACACCTTAAGGGTGTATCGAAACACCTGGGTTTAAAACACTTATTTAGTTTCTTTAAATCGTTTAAAACATATTTAAAATCATTCAAAAACATCTTAAATATATTTTCAAGTAGTTTGGACATAAGAACCATTTTTAAAATCTTTTCAAATTAGTCCAAAACTATTTTTCAATTATTATATCAAAACATTAGTTCTACAATCTCCCCTTTTTTGATATAATAAAACTAACTTGAAAAATTGTTTTTGAGATTGCTCTCCCTTTGTCAAATAAACTTTGAATAAGAGAATTAAAGACTCAAATCATTTAAGGTTCCTCTTATCCATTTGAAAGTCTTTGAAAAACAATTTTTCATAACATTCTCCCCCTTTTTGTTATATCAAAAATGGTTCAAACCAAGTTTGAAAAACTTTAAAGCTCATAACATAGGAGAATTTGAAAGATATCAATTGTTGGAAAAATTAAATATCAAAACATTGATTATGAAAACAAAAACTTCCCCTTACTCAAGGCATCATTAAGTGTTAGTCCAACATATATGATAAACTAGTTGAAATAAAACAAAAAAAAGCAAATAAACACAAATTAAACTAGAAATTTTACCACACTTGAACCAAAGGTAGGATGTGAAGCCTTCATTTTTCAAGTGTCTTACTTGTGTGTATGGAGCTCCCCCTTAATCTTACACTTTGGTGCTCATACCTTCATCATACCTAAAATGAAACAATCAAGTAATTTTTGGTATCCAAATTGCTTTGGATCCTTTAGCATTAGAAACACATAATTTAGTCCCCTTAGGAATCAATTTTTCATTTTCATCCCTATTTGTTGAAGTGATTAGTCCTTTTGGAACCCAAACACTTCTAAAACATTTTCCATTTTCAAATCTAGGGGAACTAGATTGTTTCAAATAAAAATTTGATTTTCCCACATCATTTTTCTTTTGAAGTTCTTTGGAAATCAAATCTTTTTCCTTCTTAAGATCATCTAGAGCCATTTGATGATCTTTTTCCATCTTTTGAAGCAAATTTTGTAAATCGAAAACTTTAAACTCAAAATCTTTTAATTTTGCTTCAATTTCGAAATTGGTTTTTCAAAGCAAATCATTTTCTAATTTAAGTTTTGAAATCATCTTTTTATTTTTAGAAAATGAAGTCGTGAACTCAAAAGCCAATTTATCATAGGCTTCTTGTAACTCATCAAATGAATATGGATTTAAACAAGATGAGTTAGAAGTTACCTCCCCCTCATTGAGGGCCATCAAGCATAGGTTGGCTTCTTCATTTTCAGTGGAGTCATCATCACTCTATGTAGCCACATATGTTTGCTTCTTCGAAGATGATCCCCTTTTGATTGACTTGTGGGAGTCCTTCATCTTCTCCTTGGATTCGTGCTTTGAGGATTTTCTACTTTTGTTCCTCACGAATCGATCGAAGTTAATGAAGAGTTGGACAAGCTCTTCATCTTCTTCATTATCCTCCTCACTTAAATCTTCAAGGTGGATGCACTTGGAGGATTTTAGAGCAACGGTGTTGACATTTACACCAAGCTCTTGAATTTTTTTCCCCATCGCTCTAATCTCTTCCTTCTTCTTCTCCTCTTGTCTTCCTTTCATCATAATTTGATGTGTGAGGAGGGACCCCATGAGTTCATCAAGCTTGAGTGTCTTTAGATTTTTGGCTTCGATGATGGTGGTCCTTTTTGAGTCCCATGACTCGGGAAGGGAATAAATGAGCTTACGAACAAGCTTCTCCTCCAGAATGATCTCTCCATATCCTCTAAGTCCATTGGTGATGGTGGAGAATCGATCGAACATCTTTGCTATGTCCTCTTCCGGATTCATCTTGAAGTTCTCATACTCTTGATTGAAGAGTGCAATCTTGGTCTCCTTTACTTCGTTTGTACCCTCGTATGTGACTTCTAGCTTGTCCCAAACTTCCTTGGCACTTTCACAAGAAGATATCTTTTCATAGATGCTTGGATGGAATACACAAACAAGAATGTGCAAGGCTTTGTGATTAAGCACCATCTTCTTGCAATCTTTCATGCTCCATTCCGCCTTTATTCCTTTTGGCACAAATGGTCCATCTTCAACTATATCCCAGAGTTTGTAGTCTCTAGAGTTGATGAAATACTTCATCCTTATCTTTCATTGAGAGTAGTTGGACATAATCTGAAAAGAAAGTGTTTTGTATAGTTTGTTGCCTGTGAATCAAAGATAAAGAATTTTGATAATAATAAATTGGATTTTATTATTTTAGTTTAGAATTTAGGTATTTTAGTTTTAATCTAAATCGGAGTTTTAGGGTTTTATAAAAATATTTTAGTTTAGTTAGGGTTGAGAATATTTAGTAAATTTTTGTTTTGTATTTAATTAATTTTAATATTTTATTTAAATTTAAATTTTTTATATTTTATACTGGAAGAAAATTATATTCTATATATGTATATATATTTAATAAGTTAGATTATATGTCATTTAAAATATATTATTACATATATAATATGTTATCATTATTAAATTTTTAACAGTTCAGTTATAATGTAGTTAAAAAATGAGTTATTTGTTAAAAAGACATAGGTGAAGGACTAAATTTATCCCCAAAAGAATAAAAGCCAAAATGACAAAAATTATAAACGTTAAGGATGAAAATTATCTTTATGCCTAAATTAAATATTAAAAAATATCATTATACTAATATTTTTTTGAAATTCACTTTATTCGGTAGACAATGTTCTTCAAAATATCCAACTGGTTAACTCACAAATTTATTTCCTGTGAAAAAAGATTTAAACCAAACTCGCAGCGCAAACCCCTTGAATCGGATCCCAAAATAACCCGGAATTACAGAAACACCTCTGGATCCCAGTCGACTTCGGGTCGGATCCACAAGTGGAGTTCCCATCACAATCCGCTTGGGTACCGCACACCGGTTCCGGCGGCGAAACCCACTGAAATTCCATTCCCGGTTCAGGCCACTGACTCACCGGAAGACTCGATTCCAAGTTAACAAAACTCGTATAAGCCCTACACCCCGTCTCCCTCGCCCGAATAGCATACGCCGTCGCTCCTCCGCCGGCTTTGAACGTACAACAGATCGGCGCCGCCTCACAAGCCGTCATTCTCGAAGTCTCGTTGACATACACGTGGCACAATCCGGTAGGGGAACAATCCAACGGGGATTGGAGGATCAAGTCCGTACAGTTCAAGAACATGATGGTGTTACTGCTGGTGATGTTGAAAGGTAAACTGCTATTGAGTTGAACGCCTTGGAAGGGGAGATCCGTCGTGATGCACTTGTCCGGCACAAGACTCGCCGGCTGGATCACCACCCGTTGATTTAAACGGTCGATCGACGTGATCGGATACGAATTGTTGACAGTGTCGAAGACCAGTGATCCCGCGTCGCAGCGGATTTTATAGTTCTGGTCGCCGCAGTTGGGACCGGTCGACAGAGGGTAAGGGACGGCAGTGGAGCCACAGTCCGGACATCGGTTGACGGCGAGCGTTACGCCGACGGCGCACGTTATCAAAAGCAGAGCCGTTGAAAAAAGTTTAAACGTTACCGCCATATTTTCTAGTGCTGATAGAATTGACAAAGCGTCGCTTCGGGTTTCGAGGTTTTAAAATGTTTTGATTTTCGGATTTTATTTTTTTACCTAAATTGCATAATTTTATTAAACGAAAAAAAAAAACGTTATTATTTTTATATAACCCGATTTTAAATAATTATATAAAAACGTTATAAAACAAATATTTTATTAAAAATAATAAATTTGAGTACTAGATTTTATATTAAAATATTGAATATTTTTAAACTGTAAATTCCTATAATAATTTGATTGAATAATTTCTCTATATTGAAGATTTTCTTTAATATTTATAGACTTGCTAAAAAGGAAGAAACTAATATCTGTAAATTACTAATAACATCATTCAGTTATTAGCAAGTTTATATTTTTGTTATTATATTTCAAAAAATTATAATTCAATCACTTAATTACTTGATCGTAACAGTGGTTTTTTATAGATAATTTACATTTTAATCGAGTTCCGTTCTCTTTTTAATATCTCATCGGCAGGGGCAAAACCTCTTTATTGTTATAATTTCAATTAACTGTGTAATTATATTATAATATTTTAAAACATAATGACTCAATTATAAATTTATTAATAATAAAATGACAAATGAAAGAATTTACCCAACTTATGTTAAAGGAAAAGGATTGAATTTGAATGAAATAAATTTATATATGGAGAGAATCTGTGATATTAATAAGTTTCCTTTAATAAATAAAATATAATCCATTTAGATTTTTTCATCTCAAGATGGAGTTTAAGAAAGTCTTTGCCTAGTGTTATTTGTCAACATGATATCAAAATACACTTTATTCTAAAAACATATCTTTGAAAAGGGTACGAATAATAATAGTTACAATAAATATAATTAATTTTTAATAATGTGCGTTGATATTACGTCCGAAAGAAATAAAAAGTATTAATTTTATATTTTAAAAATGAATTTTAAGATATGTAAACAATAATGTTATACATTTTATCGAATTTTTTTAAGAAGATAATAATCGTATAATAAATGATAATAGAACAATCTTTTAACTATCTAATTTAAGATCGAAGATCTTCAATAAATAAACACGATAAACCGTAACAAGTGACACATGACAACATAGTTAATTTGTTACGAAGATATCAAAAAATTGAATAATAAAAATATCATATATATAAAAAAAACATAAATATTAACTCAGAACTAAAAAATTCTTAGAACATATAAACGATGACGCTATACACTTTATCAGATATATTTAAAAAAAAATAATTACCCCATAACATATTACTCAATCTCGTTGAATTTATTACTTATTGTTCTCTTTTAATTTTTTATCATAATTATTTTATAAAATTTAGTTCATATTTTTAAACTGCTCAATTTAATTCATATTATTTTTCAGCATTATTGGGGAACCAACTAACAACAAACCAGTTCCCCTAAACTCGTTTAACCAAATTAACCACCCCTACTAATCATATCCAGTTTCCTAGTTCTAGTAAAATGATTCCAGGCGAGTAAATAAAACTACAGGTATAAATGAACCAGACATTTATCTTCTTAAGTCTAATTTATTCCTACTTGCCTGACTGAAAATCCTGTTTGGTTTCCAGGAAAGTGAAACACGGTGCCGAATCACCGGTAGCAGTCTGAGCCGGCATCCGACGAATCGTTTACTGAATTTGCTTCAACATAAGTAGTTTCCGGTAGAAAAATGAGAAACCATCCTGGAGAAACTTTTGATATATGAGGAAACAAACATGGCAAAAAGGGAAACCATAAATTACAACAATTGCACACTCTAAAGACATCTGATTCCATTTTATGGTATGAATTATATATGAAAGCTACAAATATACACAGTAGAATCATGGTGAAACTCGGACACAAAAGAATCGGAACATGCATATATGTATATACGTATGAGCTGCATTATGTACAGATACAAGTAACTTAAGATAATGCATCGACTCGAAAAAACTGCTAACCTAACAAAACTGTTCTGAGGCTCGGGTCAAGGTATTCGAGTGGGTGACTCGGCTAGAAGCAAGGTATGCCACCACCCACATGCAACGTTCTTGGGGCTGCAACCCTCGATGGTAACTTGAGAAGGGATGTTGCGATCAATCACGTCACCAAGACCAAGCTGTTTCAGACACCAAGAACTTAGGATTAAAAGAAAATCAATTTGATATCAAAGAAATAGTTATATAAAGTCGAGCTGCTCTCTGGTTTGATGAGTGAGCAGTGTGAGCATGGTACCTGGCCATACTTGTTCCATCCCCAGCAGAATACTTTGCTATCCTCTTCAAGCAACAAAGCACATGGTCAACAGATAGCCAAAAATGAAAGTGAAAATTTTTGAAAATGCATGGCTGCGTACCTGTGATTACAGCGCTGTGACGAGCACCACAGGAGACGACTTTTACATGTGTATTCTCCAAACTTGGAGCCTCCAAGAGCCTCGGGAGAGTCTGATATGAAATTCAAACAATAAGGCTAATGCACAAGCTTTCTTGTGATTGGGAAGAAAGATTCCTCGAGGAAAATATGGAACTCGAAGAATTGAAACTGGGTGTGTACCTCGGCTTGATCACCTCCGGTTCCCAACTGCCCGAATTGATTCCCACCAAACGCATACACATCACCATCAGCTGACACGCAAACTGTATGCCACAGTCCGGCTGCTACCAAGTCTATCCTGATGCCCAGTAAGGAAGATACACAAGTTGGGCTTAATTCATCATCTGTACTTCCTTGCCCACACTTGAAAAAACAATAAAAAAAGATTTAACTCCAATATCACAACAGTTGAGGACAGAATAACCATTTTATCAAGCAGAGAGACGAATATTGGAAAAGGAATCGAGAAGATTATCCCTTGTTAGATTGAACTTCATCTTCAAGTTTACTGAGCTTTTTTCTCCACCAATTTCTACTTTACCTACATATTGATCCCGAAGAATAGTTAATTTGTGAAATTCCAAGCATTGTTAGGGGTGGACATAAGGATTGAATCATTGAACATGACAGTGGAAGAAGTGGAATATGTTGGAATGATTGAAGGCTATAATCATCATTCTCAAGCTTTCGAATGTACAGTTATTTAAGGATCGTGCATTTAATTAACAGAAGAAAAGGAACAATGTCTGCTTCAAGTGGAGCACATCCATCCATAATAGAAAATAGTGGCACTTTTAGGCACTAGCCGAATAAAAACTTCAGTAATTTCAGGTGGCAGTTAAACAGATCCCGAGGGGGACAGTAGAATTAGAGTAGAACTTTAGAAGAACTAAAACTGAGGGAAAACGGATAGGAAGGAATGGTTTTGATATATTATTGATTGATACAATCGACAACTAAACTATGACACGATTAGGATCTTAGAGAGCAAAAAGACAGTGATGATCATAGAAATTAGTACTATAATCTGCTTTGATGATGGAACAAAAGAGCATCTGTTAGTTTTTTATTCTCGGTCCCTCTTCTGTTGGGGAATGGTTTTTGGTGATGTGATGACGACGAATGACCAACTCAAGTAAAACATAATACAGTGAAAATGAAAATGTTGCAACTATTAAAAGTGAAAATGTTACTATTGTATTATGACAACGGCACCTTACCTGTCCATAGAGTCCCCAACCAAAAGTAAGTAGTGCACCAGCATCTGTTAAAGCACCAAATTGTTTAATGTGATAATGGTATCGATCTAATTTGAGATGAACTAGTATTGAAAGATATACACTAAAAACAAGACATCCAACAAGCAGAACTTCTCACGTCATGCAACATTCGATGAATCACTAATCATCCTACGGACTGCTAATGTTACAACTTACAACTTCACCCATTTCCATGCATACCTTGCAGATCAATGGATCTAATGAGCATACAAGAGATGGTTTGATTCCAAAGTAATCAATTTGCCTCCAACCATGTATTATAAAATGAGCCATACCTGTTCAATTAATCACCCTACACCTTTATTAATTTAATGAAATTTTGTTCAATTTACTGGATTATCTCACATGAATTTCTAACGGTATCAGAACTCAGAGCAACTTCTCCAGCAAGTGAAACAATATTCAATAGCATTTTATAATTAGTTTAAATTTCCATGGCAATTTAACTGGTTCAACAAGGAAATCATAAAAGGCATACCTGTGATAACCGCACTGTGTCGCCCCCCACAGGCAATCCCCTTTACATAACGTCCAGGAACTCTAATACTCTGCATCTCTGAACTCATGCTACCTCGAGAATGTGTAGACGCTCTATCTTTCCCAAAAGACGAGGGCTCAATACAAGGTACAGGATGAGGTGAGGATACCATGCGTATCCTGGAACCCAAACCAAGCTGTCCCTCGCCTCCATAGCCCCAGCCCCAGACCTGCCCAACATCTGAAACTTAGGGAAAATTAGGATGCATCCGGTATCTTGCTTAATAAAAAGAAAGGATTTACATCTTGAAATGGCATATAACCAATCCAGCCCATTTCACTGATTAGTCCAAGGGATGGACAAGTACCTGATAATGCCAGAGTGTGGCGCCCACCGGCGGCTACCATTGCAATCCTTACTCCTGGATTCAAAGTTACTAGACATGGCAATGCCGAGAGGGTTTCATCACCAGACGATGAGCTTTCAGCAGATTGTTTTGCTGATGATATTCTTCTTCTTTTTGTACTTTCCTCTCCTCCTCCTTTACTATCACCTGAAGAAAATGCCCCGCCACCACTTGATCTTGAGCCTTGAGATCGAGGGCTCGCTTCAAGGATTTCACCCTTCATAAAATGAGTATACCAACAAGAACATACACCAATCTGTTATCTTAACCCAAAAGATGTTTACCTTGCTCCACCAAAAATAAGTTCTGTCTTTCAAATGCATCCTTCTCTAAGCTTGTACCCATGGGTGAATCACCGAATACCTTCCCTGAGGGAATACACTCTTTCCACCCCCATGTATAAACTTCTGCATTCTCTGGTAATAAGAAAGTGAATTTACTCATCAGCTAAACCACTTGCCAAGGATCCAACTAGTTGCTAGCTCTACTAGTTAAAGTCCTAAAAGGCAAGTCAAAGTTGACTAAACAGATGAAACATCAAACATACAAAATTATCCCATTTCAGACACAAAGTTGAAAATACTCATATCTGATACACACCCGAGTCCAAGTATCATAGAGTAAACCAAGTGAGTGAGAGTAACAAAGTAGAAGTCTCGGTATTACCTGTAACTGCAGCACAGTGAGCCCAGCCTGCTGCTGCTTTCACTATGTAAGCTTCAGTTGGAAGTGGAAATGGCTCTGGAATTTCCTGAAACAAGCAAATTACATAAAAAGGAATGTAAATTTTAAAACGCTAAACAAATATAACACCAACAAGAAGAAGAAAAAAAGGGGGAGGGATATAGTGCATTGAAATACCCCATGCTTCCCGGATGTTACATAGCTTTGACCTAAATCATCTGTTGAACCCCATGTGATAAGCTTCCCTGAATCTAAAGTTTTAAACAAAAACACAATTAGTAACCAAAGTAAAGCACAAACATTTTTATTGTAAAGACCAAAATACAGCTTAAAACCACTATTAACAAGAAAAGAAGTTCGATTCACTGCTCAAATCTGTCTGTTAACAGCTTGAAACTTGAAAGCTGTCTTTTTCTAATGTAAAGAAGAGAGACAGATCTGTAGTTAAAAATCAGTTTAGTTGACTTTGAGGTAAAACCAAACCAAACAACAAAAAAGAGTGTAAATTTTGAAATTTACTTCCTTTACCTCTACATTTTCTCTCCAACCAAACAATCAAAATGTACTACTTCAAAAACTCAGTAAAACAATGAACTGAAATGAACTCAATATCGCTAAATTTTAAGTCAATTGACTTGACTTCGAGTAAAAACAAAACAAAGGCAACGAAAAAAATTGGAAATTTCTCTCTCTCTACTTCACCTACATTTTCTCGCCAACCAAACAGATCAAAATGTACTAATTCAAATCTCCAACAACTCAACTAAAATTACACATCGCAAAAAATAAAATAAAAGCGTTATTAAGAATAATTTCCATAAGAGAAAAAAAATACAGATTTTATAATCAAGAGATTTTTTTTATAAAAAAAGGGAAGCGGAAGAGAAGTTTAGAGATTTGAAAAAGAAAAGCAACCGGAGATGGCCATGGCGAATCCGCAACCTCCACCGCATACGTCGGTCCAAGAGGAACCGCAAGAAGCCGGAAACCTCACTGTTGTCGGCGATAAAAGCGGCGTCCGTTGAGGCAACGCTCCTGGCAAATATCCCCACATGAAAACCACGCGCTCTCTGTTAACTACTTCCTCCATTTTCACATCCATATTTTCTTTTCCTTCTCCATTCATCTCCCAACAGAGAAAGGAAAAGAAATAAATTTCAAGAAAAAATATTTTTTCCGGAGAGTTTTTCAGTTTCGTTGGGGAAGACGAGAGCCCAAGATTTGGGGCGAATTAAAAAGCGTGGGCGTATCGTTTGCAAGTGAACGGGGGTGCCACGTAGGATATCACGCTGGGATTGATTTCCACGTGGCATATGCTGAGCCGCTAGATTTCTCAACGGTTTCTAGCCAGTAGTTCAAGAGGAAGTTTCTGGAATGTTACCTCTTTTTCCTTCTCACTTCCTGTTTTGTGAAGTTACAGGACGCTCGTGGTTGATGGCGTGTTCGATTTAGAATTTGACACGTGTCCGAAGCAGATTCATCCCTAATCATTGATGTTTTACGCGTGTCGAATTATAAGGCGGGGTCTGTTGAAAGCCTCCTGACACATCATCGGTGGGGACCATTTACTCATATTTTTATAAATTCAATTAACAAAGGAAATAATAAAAATTAAATAATAATTTTTCAATTAATTTTAAAGATCATATAAAATAAAATAAAATATAAATATAATTTAATTTATTATATTCATAACGTTGAAATTTTAACCGTTAATCTTGTATAAAACTCTTTGAAACATTTAATTTTCGATCACTTAATGACTTAATTTTGGATTTTTTTAAAAAATAAATAAATATAAATTATTTACACAACTGCTTAAAAGTTATTTTCTTTCTTAATAAAAAGTAGTTTTTTTTCTTAATTGCCATGTGAAGAAAAATTCATTTCCATCTCTCTGGCATGGCACGTGCATGTCAATTTCTTCCTTTTCTAAAAAATATATTGTTTTTTCTTTTTCCTTTTGTAATCTTCGAGGGTTTTATCATAATCGATTTAAATCAATTTTTATTATATTTAATTTTAATAATTAATTTTTCAGTGAAAATTTTATATAAATAAAAAAAATTTAAACTTAAAATATATTTAAACGATATTACTTATCATTTAAACAATAATCAAATTAATTAAGAGTAGGGATGGACAATATCTTTTCAACCTTAAATTTTTTCTCACCTTTATCCCATGTTTACGTTTAAAATATATATATATATCACTTTTTTTTTGATAAAATTGAGAGAAAATCATACTGTCAAGTGTTTCGTTAAAAAACTCTCCTAAACCTAAATGAGGGAAAAAGAACACACTTGATAGTACTTGCAAGGCTATAGAGTAAAAGAAACACTTAGGTAGACAGTAGAAACTCATACCCACATTGGGTAACAAATCATCATAAACCAAAGTTAATATTGCATCTAGTGAAAAAAAAAAATACAAGGTGAGAATTCTAACTCTCCAAATGAAGGAGCATCACAAGATTGAACCTTTTTAGTTAATTCATTTAGCTTGATTGAGAATACCTTATTGATGGAGAACATTTGTTCTTGTTCTATTACCAACATCACTAGACGTAGTATTTATTGTCATGGCATTGACTATTGTTTTACGATACGCGTCTAATGGTAAATGATTGACCGTCATCGAGGTACTAGATAATCCAACACCAACAACACTAGAGCTAAGAGGTATCCAATCAGAAAGGAACGATCGTTGTGGTGGTTTATTTTTATTGTCTTTTCGTACCGTCAAACCTGTTTTTTATTCTCCCCAATATTCTTTCGTGCAATACTTTGCTTCACCCCATCAATTAATAATTTTTGTCTTCTATTTTCATTTGCAACATTAAGAATTTGTACAACAATATGATTACCCAGACCATGTACACTATATGAGAGGTAACCAAAGGGACCTGACTTTTTCCTAAAGAAACAAACTGAATAATACCCTGATATTAGCGTTGACCACTTTTAAGACTATATCACTTGAACCCTTATGGGGCTATTAATAGTCTTAGCATAAACCGATTGTGGTTCGAACGATACAACAACCTTGTGTTGTAAACTATTTTGTTGGGCTTGAAGGGCTCAATGAATAACCGATTAAAAACTCGTCAAGTGGTGAAGAAGTGACAATTTGGGTGTCTGTTGTGGAAGCAATGAAAAATACAATGAACACAAGGATTTATAGTGGTTCGGCCTTCTAACAAGCACCTACATCTACTACCTTAGATTCCCACTAAGGACTCCCAAAATTCACTAAGAATCTCTTCCTTTTGAGTGCAAAGGGCTAACCTTATAAACCTTGATTCAAACCTAAATCAAGCATCCAAAGTTCACAACTCGAACTTTGGGAATCCTCTCAATAAAGAGATAAACATAAGTAAACTTTGATAATCCTTCTAACAAGGCTAATGTTTGCAATCTAAGCACTCACCCAATCCTAATACACTTGAGCATATATTGACAATTAAGCTCACAAGTGTTTTGTCTACCCAAAGATTGAAATTTAGCTCTAAGATAAATCTTTGATCATAATGTTGTTACAATTAAAGCATTAGTCTTATTTTGATGCTTGAGACTTCTTTTTATCATCACAAACGAGCTTTTAGCCGTTGGTGACCATTGGAATTGATTTTGAGCCGTTTGAAGCTGATTTCAAGGCTTATTTCTACTTCTGGTATAGGTGGTATCGAAATGCCTAAAAGTGGTATCGAAACGGCTGCTTTGGTAAATAGTCGTTGAACCTGCATTTAAGAACCGGTATCAAAACACCTAAAAGGTGTATTGAAACCCTTAGCTCATGGTATCGAAATGAGTTTCGATACGGCTCCTAGCCATTGGTTTTTTCATAAAATCGTTTATAACCGTTGGGGGTATCAAAATGGGTATCGAAACCAAGACTCACAGTGGCAAAACGGTATCAAAACAGGTATCGAAACACTGTGTAATTTTGCCTTAGAAAACATGACTATATCGAAACCATTTTGAATGGTATCGGAACGTCTAGGTTAAAAATGCTTCTGTAGTTTCTTTAAGTCATTTAAAACACCTTTAAAAACTCTCAAAAAACTATTAAATATATTTTTAAGTTGTTTGGACATAATAATCATTTTTGAAGTCTTTTCAAATTAGTCTAAAACTATTTTTTAATTATTATATCACAACATTAGTTCTACAATCTCCATTTTTTTATACAATAAAACCAACTTGAAAAATTGTTTTTGAGATTGTTCCCCCTTTGTGAAATAAAACTTTGAATAAGAGAATAATGATTCAAAAGCATTAAAGCTCCCCCTTACTCAATAAATCATTTGAAAAATCAATTTTTCACAATATTCTCTCCCTATTTGTTATATCAAAAACGGTTCAATACAAGTTTGAAGATCTTTAAAGCTCATAACATAAGAAAGTTTTAAAATATCAATTGTTTTAGAATTCAAATATCAAAAGCTAGTTTGTAAAAAGAAAAGGTTCCCATTTACTCAAGGCATCATTAAGTGTTAGTCCAATATATATGATAATCTAGTTTAAACAAAAGATAAACAAAATTAAAGCTAAAACTAGATTTTTACCACACTTGAACTTAAGAGAGGATGTGAAGCCTTCCTTCTTCAAGTGTCCTTCTTGTGTGTATGGAGTTCCCTCTTAATGTTGCACTTTGTTGCTCATACCTCCATCACACCTAAAATGAAACAATCAAGAAACTTTTGGTATCCAAATTGCTTTGGATCCTTTAGCATTAGAAGCACAAATTTTAGTCCCCTTAGGAATTTATTTTTCAATTTCATCCATTTTTGTTGAAGTGAGTAATCCTTTTGGGACCCAAACACTTCTAAATTATTTTTCACTTTCAAATATAGAGGCACTAGATTATTTCATGTAAAAAATTGATTTTCCCAAATTATTTTTCTTTTCAAGTTCTTTGGAAATCTTTTTTTCCTTCTTAAGACCATCTAAAGCAATTTAATGATCTTTTTCCATTATTTGAAGCAAATTTTGTAATTAACAAATTTTAAGTTCAAAATCTTTAATTTTTTCTTCAAACTCCAAATTGGTTTTCAAAAGTAAATCATTTTCAATTTTCAACTTTGAAATCAATTTCTTTTTCGTTGAAAATATAATTTTGAAATCAAAGACCAATTTATCATAAGTTTCTTGCAATTCATCAAACGAATAAGGATTTAAAGTTTGAGAGTTAGAAGCTACCTCCCCCTTATTGAAGGCCATCAAGAATAGGTTGGCTTCTTCATTTTCGGTGAGTCCCCATCACTCCAAGTAGCCACATATGTTTGTTTCTTTGAAGATAATCCATTCATGATTAACTTGTGGGAGTCTTTCATCTTCTTCTCTAATTCGTGCTTTAAGGATTTCTTACTTTTGTTTCTCACGAATCGATCGATGTCAATGAAGAGTTAGGCAAGCTCTTCATCTTATTCTCTATCTTCCTCACTCGAATCTCCAAAGTAGATGCACTTGAAGGATTTGAGAGCAATGATGTTGACATTTACACCAAGTTCTTAAACCTTCTTCTTCCCTATTGATCTAATCTCTTCCTTTTTCTTCTCATCTTCTCTTCTTTTCATTATGATTTGATGTGTGAGGAGTGACCCCATGAGTTCATCAAGTTTGAGAGTCTTTAAATTCTTTGCTTTAATAATGGCGGTCGTTTTTGAGTCTCATGACTCAGGAAGGGAATAAATGAGCTTACGAACAAGCTTCTCTCCGGAATGATCTCTCCATAGCCTTTAATTCTATTGGTGATAGTGTAGAATCGATCGAACATATTTGCAATATCTTCTTCCAGATTCATCTTGAAGTTCTCATACTCTTGGTTGAGGATTCCAATTTTGGTCTACTTTACTTCGTTTGTACCCTCGTATGTGACTTCTAGCTTGTCCAAAACTTCCTTGGCACTCACATAAGAAGATATCTTCCCATAAATGCTTTGATGGAATGTGCAAAACCTTGGAATTAAGCATCATCTTTTTGCGATCTTCCATGCTCCATTCCGCCTTTGTTCCTTCTAGCACAAACGGTCCATCTTCAACTATATCCCAAAGCTTGTAGTCTCTTGATTTGATGAAATACTTCATCCTTATCTTCCATTGAGAATAGTTGGACCTGTCAAATAAAGGTGGCTTATCAATGGATTGAACCATGAAATGTCGGTTGATTAGAAATTGGTCGAGCTCATTGGATCTTTTTAATAGGATATTAATCCTCCTCGATTGAGTCTCGCTTTGGTACCAATTGTTGGGCTTGAAGGGCTCGATGAATAACCGATTAAAAACTCACCAAGTGGTGGAGAAGTGACAATTTGGGTGTTTGTTGTGGAAGCAATGAAAAATACAATAAACATAAGGATTTATAGTAGTTCGGCCTTCGAACAAGCACCTACATTCACTATCTTAGATTCTCACTAAGGATTTTCAAAATTCACTAAAAATCTCTTTCTTTTGAGGGCAAAGGGCTAAACTTACAAACATTGATTCAAACCTGAATTAAGCATCCAAAGTTCATAACCCGAACTTTAGGAATCCTCTCAACAAAGAGATAAACTTAAGCAAACTTTGATAATCCTTCTAACAAGGCTAATGTTTGTAATCTAAGCATTCACCCAATCCTAATACACTTGAGTATACATTGACAATTGATCTCACAAGTATTTTGTATACCCAAAGATTGGAATTTAGCTCTAAGATAAATATTTGATCATAATGTTGTTATAATTGAAGCATTAGTCTTCTTTTGATGTTTGAGGCTTCCTTTTATCATCATAAATGAGCTTCTAGCCGTTGGTGATCATTGGGATTGATTTGGAGCCATTTAGAGCTGATTTCAAGGCTTATTTCTATTTCTCGTACAAGTGGTATCAAAACGCCTAAAAGTGGTATCAAAACAGTTGCTTTGGGAAATAGTCGTTGAATCTGCATTTAAGAATCGGTATCGAAACACCTAAAAGGTGTATTAAAACCCTTATCTCATGGTATCGAAACGGGTTTTGATACGGCTCCTAGCCGTTGGAGGTTTTCATAAAATCGTTTATTACCGTTGGGCGTGTATCGAAACGGGTATCGAAACCAAGATTCACAGTGGCAAAACGGTATCGAAATATATATCAAAACTAACAAATGCTCTTGAGGTCATAGTCCTTCAATAACTCAGGTCATCTGCGTTGCCTTAAATTCAACTCTCTTTGTGTCATCAGATACTTCAAACTCTTGTGATTTATGTACACTGCGCATCTCTCACCATCAAATAATGCCTCAAAATCGATTGTCTCAAAATGTAAGCTATAACACTTTCGTCTTGTATAAGCACACAACCTAGTCCTACATACGAAGTTTCACTGTATATCACATACTTCTCCCCTGACACTGATTGTATCAAATCGACTCATCTATCAAAACTTTTTTTTTCAGTTTCTCAAAGGCTTGTTGTCTTGCATCTGACCACTCAAACTGAACATTCTTATGACGTAACTTAGTCAAAGGTGCAATTATCTTCGAAAATCCATTCACAAACCTCTTATAGCAACCTGTTGAGCCTAAGAAACTACAAATCTCTATGACAGACTTCGTTTGCTTCCAACTCACAATTGCTTCGATCTTCTTAAGATTTACTTTAATCCCTTCAGCTGACACTACATGTTCTAAGAAAATAACTTCCCTAATATAGAACTCACACTTGCTTAACTTGGCATACAACTAGTGATCCAACAAAGTCTGCAATACTAACCTCAAGTGTCTGTTAGGGTCTTCTTCAGTACGTGAGTACACCAATATGTCATCAATTAATATAACCACAACTGATCCAAGTGCTCGCGGAAAATTCTGTTCACCATGTCCATGAAAAACAACTGGTGCACTAGTCAACCCGAAAGACATAACTAGAAACTCATAGTGACCATACCTTGTACGAAAAGCTATCTTCAGCACAAAGACTTCTTTTACCTTCAACTGATAATACTCTGATCTCAAGTCTATCTTGAAAAACACGGTAGCACCTCTAAGATGATCAAACATATCATCAATTCTCGGTAGTGGATATTGGTTCTTCATTGTCAACAGATTCAACTGTCTATAGTCGATGCACATCCTCATACTATCGTCTTTCTTCTTCACAAGCAACACGGGTGCGTCCTAAGGCGAAGAACTCGATCGGATAAAAACCTCTATCTAATAGTTCTTGCAACTGAGTCTTCAACTCTTTCAATTCTTTCGGTGTCATACGATACGGAGCAATCGAAAAAGGAGCAGAATCTGAACATATCTTTATGGTAAACTTAACCTCTCTGTCAGGTGGTAAACCAGTCAACTCTTTTGGAGATACACTCGTAAGAAAATCAAACGCTGTTCTGATATCCTGCGGTCTGACTTCATTCATGTTCGGATTCACTATATGTGTCAAGTATGCCTCACAGCTGAACTCAACTAACCTCTGAGCCTCTAGAGTCGAAACAACATTCAATAAGAACTTCGCATTCTCACTCACAACCACAATCTCATGGTCTTCTGCTAGCCTCAAATAAATTCTCTTGGTCTCAAAGTCTATCCTAAACCTATGCTCTATCAGTCAGTCCATACCAAAAATCACATTACAACCGTAGAATGGCAATTCCATCATATCAACTGGGAATACATACCTCTGAACCATCAATAGACATTGTCTATACAACTTTCTGACCACTGTGGTATCTCTGAAGATTTAGTAACACTAACACCTATATCTAGTGTCTCATAAGGTATATCCAATATCCTAACATGCTCACTCAGAAACATTACTGGTGGGTTAGCTATCAGATAGGTCTGGATCTTTTCCCTCAAACAACTCAGAAACCTCTTACACTTCATCTTCTCGGTATCTATCAACTTGGGTGCATATCTACTCAACTGTAGGAACTCCTACTTGTACTCAAAGACCGTACGATTACCTTGCACAAGAAGGGTAAACTGATCTCTCAATCAACCAATGTGAATCTCGCCCCACATATTTTTTTTCTCAAACTCATCCAAAAAGTCATCTCATATCGGCTGATCGGGATACTACTCCATCTTAACTATTTTCCCATCATTCTCTCGCATTACCCTTCAGAGGCGACAATACACATGACAGCTCATCCTCCAATCTCAACCGTATATGTCTCATGATCCAACGAGTATCACGAAGCCACTGATCCGCACTCATAGGATTATCTTAGCCAGAACCCAAGGAATCCGTAGCACCCTACTTGTGAACCTTCTCGATATGTGTCTCACTTGGGGTAGGTGCATGCCTCGAAATAGCCTTCATTATCTGATTCAAAGCATGGTGCAAATGAGCTAAATAATTCGCCCCCTTGTCTAACCCCTCCCTCAAACTCTTCCATACCATGCACAGACAACAACAACAACAAGTAGGATTACACCATCGAAATTTCAGCTTTAAGGAAGGTACATTATTGACTCGTGGGTCGTACTTGTCTAACACCTATACAACACACTAGACTTCCTAGAACTGATTCAACATAAGCTTTGATTCCACTAAATGTAACACCCGACTCGGATATCACATTAGGCCTCCGGCCTAAAACCTGTATTTCAAAATTTCCTTTGAAAATCCAATAATAAAGTCAATTCAAGTCTAAATATGATCCATAAAATCCATTTAATTTAAAACAAAAGCTCAAAATAGTTTAAAGTGACCGGATCTCCAAATTACTACAAACCCATTTAAAACATTTGACCCAATTAAAATAACAGAGTTACAAAAATATATACAGGGTCTGACAAAGTACTAGCCCACTATATCTATCACTATACCCTGACACAAAGTCAATGCTGAATTTCAAACCTCGATGGTGCTCCACAAGAACCAGCTCCACCTAACCTACACACAAAAACACATTTCGAACGATGAGCTACTAAAGCTTAATGGATACGCCGAACTCGACCAATATCATGCATATCATAAGCAGTAAAGCATGACATATAAATCTCGTACATGATATGATAATCTAGCATGCTTGCCTAACACATGACATAAGTGAGATGTATATAATCGCACACATCATATACAAATCAATCAATCAACACAATGTAGTGAGGCTCGCATCCACACAACATTGGGATCCTACACAACGAGTAGGGCCTACGTCCATACAACATTGGGATCCCATACTCAAGGATGAGGCCTGCGTCCACATAGCATTGAGATCTTACATCCGGGATTGAGGCTCGCATCCACACAGTATCGGGATCCTCCAAATCCCATACTCGGAATATCGCATCGAGTATCTTCGAATGAGGTTCGCGTTTATACAGCATCAGGATCCTACATTTGGGATGGTCGTCAAATCATCACCCAGAATGTTACATCGGATAGCCTTCGACGTGTTGCAATACTTATGGATATCCGGATTTCCAACACACAAGAAGTCGAACCACACAAGCGATCCACCTAGGATCTTACCACAACAAGATTTATTAAGATTATCTCAATTAGTCTTTCGAGGTTATAACATCAATCTTAGCTCAATAATTCGTTTCACAGTTTTTAGATTAATTGAATTATTTATTAAAAACACCGAGCCCAAGACTCTACTCCAACTTGGCCCAAAAGCATATGGGTATCGATACTCTTAAGTAGGGTATCGAAACACCCCGCATCGATACCTACCCAAAGAGGGTATCGAAACATGGATATCGATGCTAATATCGATACCCTTTGATCAGTCCTAAAGTCAACAAAAAGGGGAGAAACCGCTTCGATACTAGTATCGATGCAACTATGCCACTAAAGGGCTCGGTATCAAACCACGATCCGATACCCCTGCACAACAAGCCAAAAAATCCTCTTAGGGGTATCGATACACGAGCCACCAGTATCGATACCCCATGCACGATTTCAGTTCTGCACTTAGAAACTTTTAAAGATTCAACCACCAAACTCATCTAAAACGATTTTAAAGTATTTCTATTCAATCTTAAGGAAGTTTAGGGTGTTTTAACATCATTTTCATCCCTCTAACACAAAGATACGAATTTCACCATTAAAGCATGTCAAGGTCAAACCAAACACACATACACCAAAACTATATGAATGCTTCCTACCATAAAATGCATAATGATTAGAAGAGTTGAGAGTACCAACCTTAGCAAGCACAACAACCAAAATCCGAACTCACTCTTCCAAGCTCTTTCCTTTGCCCAAACTTGATGATGGATCTTCAACTTCTTTATCTACAAGAAGGGACTAAAAACCAACTCTTAGACACTTCTATGGATGTTTCTAACTCTTAAAAACATTATGAAAACCATATAAATAACCCTCCAAACTTCAATCCCGGATTCCCTACACACCCTCTCTTTTTCACCAAACCAAACAACTCATACCATGTTTTGTAGATCAAGAACAACTCTAAAACTTACCATTCTGACATAAAACGTGATTCTTCAGTAAAACCAACAAGATTCAACCTTTTTCTATCTACTTCCTTGCTTCTAAGGGGAAGAGAAGTGGAAAAAGAGAAGAATAAGATCATCCCTGCAGAAAAATAAAACCCCCAACCCCTCTTTCATCTATTTTGGCATTTACAAAAATAACCTTAGTCTACCACTCAAAAGCCCAACACACCAAGACCCAACACAAAATCGAAGCCCAAAACTACTAAACTCAAGACCAGAATCAAAACCCATAACCCTTGGATTAACTCGACGCTCGGATCCGAATCTGGGTCATTACACAATAATGACTCAAACATAGAGAATTCTCTTGTTCACGATTGTACCGTGAGATAACTTTCAAACACGGTCCAAGGCCCGTCAGTCATCATATATTCATAGTTATATGCATTCTCAAACATAACTAAATAATAATCATTTGTGAGATTAACAACCTGAATCGCTCCCTATAGTTTCCAGAATATCTTGATTTTTCCTAAAAGAGTTTTATACCCAATTGATCAACCAAGAAGAAGAACAATGAGCGATCGACGCATATTATGATCAATTTTTCCATACAGCCTCTCGAAAAAAGTTCATTGAAGGAAATAACTCACTCTTATCTACAATTACATCCTCACATCTACGACCACATCATCCAAATTCGACACTATGGCATTCGCGATTGTTTTGTCGAATCCAAAAAAAATTCCTAGAAGCAACACCAACCCTCTTTTTATTTGCAAGATTTATCGTTAATTTATCTCCTTGAAACCCAAATCCCGATTACACATCAACCTTTATCCCCTTCATCGTGTCTGTTTCAATAACAAATTCAGTAGCCTTACCTCGCTTCAACACTTGTTAATCACCAATCGATAAAGGAGAACCTGAGCATTTTAGTGGTAAAATTACATCTGGTCAGCAACCGTCACTCTCGTACATTCATGGTGATTATTTGAAGCCAAATTCTTGTGCCTAATATTAGGATCTGTCGATGGCGCAAGCTTTTTAACGGAGTGAATAAGAACATAATCGGGTAAAGAAAGTAGAGAGATCGAAGACTAAAGTTGACTGAAAACCAAATAACAGATCACCAGGATCTCAAACCAAATCACCAGAAAGTTAATTCTCACTTTTAAATATTATGTTTTTGCCTTAAACCTTAAATGTGAGCTTCCTTCCCTACACTTACATTAATCTAGTTAATGTATTTATGTTTTTCTAACATATGCAATATATATATTAAACACATATAATGGTAAATTACAACAAAGGTCACTTATTTATGGGTATAGTTATATTTGGTTCATTTAATTATTAAAAGTTATATTTAGGTTACTCATTTATGGATAAAGTTACATTTGGGTCACTCATTTATAGGTAAAGTTACATTTGGGTCACTCATTTATTAAAGGTTATATTTGGGTCACTCAATTATAGGTAATGTTAAATTTGGGTTATCATTCATATTTGAAAAGGTATATCAATTTTGTCATTTTTTTCTTGTAAATCACTTGTATACCTTTGTTAATATTAGAGTATTTCATTTGAAATCATTAATTAATCTAATACATGAATTGATAATTTTTTTTAAATATAAAGGGTGACCCAAATGTAACCTTACGTATAATTGAGTGATCCAGATGTAACATTTATTAATTGAGTGACCCAAATGTAACTTTACCCATAATTAAGTGACCCAAACGTAACTTTTAGTAATTGAGTGACCTAAATGTAACCCTATCCATAATTAAGTGATCTTTATTGTAGTTTACTCAATATATAAATAATTAAATGGCCCAAATATAACTATAATATATTTTTTTAGAAAAAAGGTGACTAATATTGAAATATTTTTTAAGTGATGTCAAAATTGTTTTTATACGTGTTTTTTAGATTTAAAAGTTATAGTTTAAGGTTTAAAATTTGGGTTTTTAGATTATATGATTTAGAATTTAAAGGTAATGTATAAGGTTTAGATTTTTAGAGTTAAGGCTATAAATTTAAGAGTTAAATTTTATAATATAAAAATATAAATTTATATAAAATTAATTTTACACAAGCTATGTATTAAGATCTGACCTGTAAAAATATATAAATAATTTTTTAAGTGGATGAAGATTAACAATAGTATAAATTTTTTTAAAAATGATTAATATTGTAACAGTTTTAAAGTGTTGTAAAACAGTGACGAGGCATGTGGGGTGCGGAGGGGCACGCCCCTAACACGAAGATTTTTTTTATATCTGTTTCCCTATTTAATTTTTTTAAAATTTAATTTATTTATGAATTAACCCTCCTACTTTTAATCATTATATTTTTTTCCCTTAAACCCATATCCTAACTTCGTTTCTGGTGTCAAAATTATTTTAATACTTTTTTCGTTATTTTTTTTTCACGTTAACTAGACTTTGTTGTTAAATGTGGTTCCAACCATGATATAACTATCAACATCTATGTTTTTTATAAAAAAATGTGAGTTGATTTCATTTATTAACCGATGATAATTAAAATTATTATAAAAGCTCTTTATATTTTAAAAAAATATATATTTTTTTCGTTTATTTACATCGTGAGTGTAAAAAAATTATATTTTTTTAGTTTTACGAGTTACGTTAGAAGATTATTGTTAAAATATAAAATTAGGATTAGACTATAAATAGTCATGTTGTTTAATTTTGAAATTAAAACTAATAAAGTATAAAAAAATAATTAAATTATAAAAATTAGGGACTTCAAATGCAATTATACCATAAAAAACATACCCCTCCCATCACTTAAGAAATTTTTGCTGATTCCGATTGGGCCCCTCCTAGTATCGTGTGGCTGTTATTGGTGGACTTATGATTAGGTACAATAGATCATGTGATGGAGAAGTGCAGCCCAATCATTTTTTTAGATTGGCCTACCATAAGAATCAATTTGTTGCTGTGGGTCGGACTACATGGGATTGCATTGGGAACATGTTGGGCCTTAAACTATTGGACTAGAAAAGCACACGTAACAATTCATGTTGTTAGGTGATTTCAGTTCGAGTCGATTTCAAAATTCGAATGGTAAAATTAATTTAAGTTACGGTTGAACGGATAAGGCTTTTTTTAAAAAAAATTGTGTGTCTTTTTATTATGTCTCTATCTATGTTCTACTTTAAAAAATTAAGTCTTAAACTCGGACTTTAAAATATAATTCTAAAGGCTTGAATATCGAAACGATGTAAAAACTATATATTTTTTAGTTAGGTACGTAAATTTTATTTCGAGTTAAATTAGTGTCTAATATTTACTTTCGTAACTTGAAGAGTTAAAGTCGATTTATTCATGACACTTGACATAGTTTTTTATTTTAATATATGAATTTCTTGAAAAAATATAGATTTTTTTTATTTTTTAGATCAAACCCTTAAATTCTATCTCTATTATTATCCGACATCCTCACACGTTGTAATGTACCTCATTGTCCAACATCTTCTACCTTTTAATAGTTAGTTGGGTGTTCATCGACAGTACAAATCGATGATTTATTCATCAATTTTTGATGATAATACTATAAGATTTTCAGTAGTGGGATTTCGATGAAGATAAAAGTGACCTACGATAGTTATACCAATTATCAGATGGGAGAAATTTAAGAATTTAAGGTTAGGGTTTGAGGGGATTTAGAGAAATTAAAATTTATTGATTTTTTTAATTAAAAATTTTCTATTTTTTTAAAGCTAAAAAATAACATAAATATGTAATATTACATGTTTTTATTAGATAATAAAAAAATCAATATCTCTCAAAAAAAAACTTGATTTGAGTTACGAATAAAATAGTAGGCATTAATTTAACCCAAAACAAGCATAAAGTTGGACATTTTTTTAACATTAAGCCTAATTCAATATCATAGTATCGGATATACATAAAAACATTAAAAAAAGTCAAGAAAATTTCCGTTCGTTTTTCGAACGGTGAAAATAACGGAAATCTTGACCAAGTTAGTTAACAGTTAACACAAACTTATACTCTCTTGTAGGTAGGGACGGAGCTAAATTTTTTTTAAGGAATGTCATTTCTTGAATATTATTTATAAAGTGGTATTAAATTATTTATAAAGGGGTGTCAAATTATATATTTTTATTTTTTTATATACAAATTATATAAAAAAAATATGATTTTTCAAAAATTTTGAGTGTTAATATACACCCCAAGCTCCGCCCATACTTGTAGGTAATAACTTGTCTGAAAACTGATGCCAAGTGCCAACCACCACTTTTCATTTGGTCTTGTTTGTTGTCTGAGTCTGAACCACTCGTTTGAAGTAGCCGATGAACCCAGCCGCACGCTCTCTTCTCTACCGGGTGGTGTTTTCGTAAGCCACTCGTGAGGTTGACTCGGTCTTATTGTCCTGAGACATCTGAATCGGATGGCCATGGGGTCAGAATAATACTGCACTGTCGTAATCTTACTGTGCTTGTTCTTGTCACAACCGTATGATGTGACACAGTTGACGTGTTACATTTCCCACCTTTAAAGAGGCAAAGTACATCAAAGACAAAGACAACCCAGGTTCCATCGACGGTTAAACCAGTTAAATCATGGGTGGGAACCGGCAACTGCAAGAAAATACATGGCAAGAGCAGAATTTCATAGGCATGTGTCACCAT
Source organism: Abelmoschus esculentus (assembly GCA_035048815.1). Taxonomy (NCBI): domain Eukaryota; kingdom Viridiplantae; phylum Streptophyta; class Magnoliopsida; order Malvales; family Malvaceae; genus Abelmoschus; species Abelmoschus esculentus. Next base: position 970,241 of record JAUCBN010000021.1, read on the forward strand.
GGAGTGAGGTAGGGGTGGTACTCAACTACTCAATGGGGCGTTCATCGTCGAGTATTGAATCGGATCGATCCGAATTTTTTTGATATTTGAGTTTTCGAATTAATGTTATAGTGATCCGTATTTAATGCAGAAAAAAATGATATCAAGTTATCAGATATCGGATAGTCGAATATCCATTATCAAAAGTATAATTTAATTATAATAATTTTTTGAATTTGAAGGTTGTATTTATTAAAATTTTAGAATTTTAAATATAATAAACAACGAATTACTAAATATAATAAGATTTACAATTATAAAAGTTTTAATTTTTAAATTTTTTAAATATAACAAGTACTAAATTATTAAATAGAACAAGATTAATATTAATAAAAATTTTAATTTTCAGATAATCTAAAACTTGAAATATTGTGATCTGTATCATATTCAGAAAACTTAAAATCGGATCGGATATCTAGTCCAAAAATAAAAATCAATCGGATATTCGAATTTTCGAATCGAATCAATGAATAATTAGACCGGATCGGATATTTTTATGAACACGTACTCACACCACTTAAAAATTTTAAATTTATTAACTGTTTAAATATTTTATTTGTAATTTTATTAATAATATAATTTTGTATTTTAAAATTTTATAATTATGCAGCTCTTAAGACTATAATCTAGTTTTATAATAATTCATATCACCTTTGATTTTATACTGGTTGTAACTGGGGGGAATAACGAGTCGAGCGAGCCCGAGCTAGGCCAGGCTCGGCTCAAAAAACATGCATATCTGGATTCGACTCAGGCTTAAAGTTCGTCAGGCTCGAATCGGGTTCGATTCGATTTGATTCAAAATGATAATTTTCTATATTATTTTTATTATTTATTTATTTATAGTTTATTTTTATTTTTTATTTATTATTTATAGTTTTATAAATTTGTTTTAGTTGATAATATTTAATTTATTTTATTTAATTATTTTTAGTAGATTTACTCTCAATTATTTTATTATTTTTCTTTGCTAAACAAATTATTTTTAATGTGTATATATATATATGTATGTCTATATATAATTATTCCGAGCTTGTTTACGAGCTTTTCGAGCCGAGTTTGAGTAAGCTCGGCTCAACTCGTTTAAATCTCGAACCAAATCCGAACTCGAATTGAACTCACTCAAACCGAACTTTGACTGAGCCGAGACTGAGTAACTCGCGAACCGCCCAGGCTCATTATCACCCCTAGTTGCAATTGTGATGGGTTCTTTGATGATCCGGTGTTTCTAATGAGATTATGTTTCCATTCTAAATTTTCTTAGAAATGTATGTAAAACACCTTCGACCAGTATTTGAACACATACGAATACGAATACAAAGCTCACACTCAATTCGAAATAACCCTTCGACTTCGTGTTATTTCGTGTGTGAAAACAGTGTTGACTACAACATTTTGTTCATAGGAAACTGCCAAATTGAAACTATGAGCTGTTGATAAATAATTCCATAGAACACAAATGAAATGAGCTATTAATTGCACCAGAAACAAATGTTTATGCAAAATCTTGTTCATGTTACATCATTTGCTTATTCATTGTACAACAGAGTTGCTTTTTACAGAGCATACAAAAAACATTACAAGTTAAAACCAATATTAACATGTTACATCATTAAGGTTTTGTTAAAAGCGCACCACTTTGAAATATATGGATTGTGTCCTACAAACACTTCAAACATGCTTACCATTTGGAGTCAGCGCCTCCGAACACGCCTTTCATTGGGATTCTCTTGTTCTTCCATGGGAGCTTCTCCCGCGAGATCCATCCCATAGATACTGCTGCCACTCCTCTTCCTGCTAGATAGCAGATTCGAGCACTCCTCGACAGATGCAAAGGCTTTCAACATCTCCGACAACAGGGACGGGCAAGATGCCTCCAAGTGCCGGAACCCTTCTGATTGCATTACCGCTGCAAAACATTGGAAAGAATACATGAGATTATGTCTCACACCACCGGCAAACACGACTATATGTTATTATAATATCGAAGTACGAGTTTTCAACAAAAATAAGCAAGTTCATGAGCAAGTATATTTGATCGGTTGGCCAAGTTGCTCATCTTTGTTCCCTCACTCACATTCCCTTAGGTCATGGATTTTATACCCGGTAGGAGCACCCTTTCCTTCCCCTAGAGTTTCCCCTTCCCCCTTCCCTCAAGGTAAGATTAGGATTATAAATTGTAAAAAAAAAAAGAGCAAGTTCATGCCAATAAAAAAATTAAAAGTGCCAGACCCTCTTGAAGGTTAAGCAATTTCAAGAGGGTTTGGTACTTGAAATATAAGCATCTTCCAGGAGTTAGATAACCTGGAATATGCACCAATAGTGTCTAGAACACACACCTCCCAAGTTTGATGGAGTGGCAGCAAATTTCAAACATACGGCCTTAAGCTGTGCACAATGGTGCTGTTCGGCAAGTGCAAGGGTTGTTGCCACTGTGTCAGCATTAAGTTCTTCACACAATTTTGCCTCACATAACACTTTCAACCTATCTAAATTGTACAGATCAGCAGCAGCCAAAAGATGCTGCACCATGTTAGTAGACATACATGTAGCTGCGGAGCCTGTAATCTCCTGCATATCCGGAAGCTTGTCGGTATATATAAACAAGAGCATTGCCTGCGAGAACAAGAATAAATTAACCAATAAATGAAAATAACACATCTATAGAATTAAAACCTTACTTGAATCATTGCATCTAGGCAAGAAAAAAAATAAGAACTACAAACTGGATCATACTTCTATTACTAATTCAGTGAATCAAGAAGAATCATATATTAAGTATTATCACTGTCAAGGGTTTGCTAACGCAACGTGATCAATTCTTGGTCCATTATTCAAAATCTTAAAAAAAAAAAGCATCACCTTGAAGACAGAAGGCACAACATCGTTCACAACTACTTTATCCATGTTAGGATCCCCTACAAGTCCAAAAAACTGTGCTCTAAAGACAGGCGAGCGAGCAGCAAGGATCAACTTATGTGCCTTAAATGTCTCGTCACCAACCTGAAAAATTAGATCGCAACCGATCTCAGATTCTAACAAAGCCTTAAGGTTCTGACCCATGTCTGATGGCAATACACGAATAGAACACTGTTTCGGCCCCTCAATGCGAGTTCTGACTACTCCAACAGTGCAATTCATGATTATGCAATCATCCTTAATATAGTCAGAAGCTTCTAAAGTCGTTCTTCGAAAAAAACGCTTGTAACCCCTGAATACACGAATGAAAGAACATAAAATCAATGCCTTGTCGAAATAAGACCGGACATGGATCCCAATATTATTGACATATAATTTTAACATCTTATGGGATGAATATGACAATATACATAAGACACTTCGATGCTCGTGGAAACAATGCACACATATTGCAACAACCCAAAAGACATTTAAAGTGAAACCAAATGGAACTTACTAACACATCATTTCGTCTAAAACAACCGAATTACATGTCAGTGCTCCTATAACAAATAAATGAGATTGATATTTCTTGGACGATTTTCGTAAATTTTAGTTTACTGCTCGGATCCTCAAATTAAATGTAAATAAATTCACCAGAAAACGTGACCTAAAAGTCCTACAACCAAACCCACAGACCTCAATTACAAATTCATCAAACAAAAACATATAAACAATGTAATATCCCATGAATCTCAAGTTCAACACCCCCCTTTCGATCAAAATTAGCTTACATATATAAATCTAATAATTATAACAGAAACAAAAACAACAATTACGTCCATAAATTATCAAATTCATTCTCAAAACTACCAAATAAATAATGAAAAGAGAAATTAAAATGATGAACCCAACCCTAATTTCCAAAATTCAGAACTGTTACCACATGCTTCCTCTGTACTTCAACGTATAAGGCCCACTCTCCAACGCCCGATCAAAGTGACTATGAACCTTATGCTTCCCTTTCCCACTCTGGTCCACAAGCGTGAGCTCAAAAAGTGCTCGAACATCGGTACCTTCACTAGCCAGAGCAATGAAAACCGACACATACATCGCGGTATCCTCCGGATTCTTACCGTCGGGGTAAAAGTAAACCGCCCAATCGTAACCTCCGACGGTAAAAATATCGCTGGCTATACATTTCCCGGGACCCATCCCTTTCGCCAAGGAGTAACCCTTGATCGTGAATTGGTGTGTCCCATTCACCGTATCGCTAACTGATTTCGATACTGAGTCCTCGGAATCATCCATGGGACTTTTCTTTCTTTTTCTCATCGAGTTCCCAAAACCCTAATTCTAATAATTCGTTTATTGGGTAAAATTCAGAGAAATTATGAGAGTAAAAATGGGGAATTGAAGAGATTAGGGCAATTTACTTTTGAATAGTAGTAGCCGTGGCGATGGGCAGCGGCGGAGGATTTAAAATGACCGAAGAGAGAATATGAATAGTTTCTTGGAGATTTTTTTCTTCGGTGGAATTTTTTGGGTTGAATCAGGCAAAAGGTATATAACTTGTATTTTTTGGGGTAAATACAGCTAAGTCCCTCAGTTATATATTTAATTATAAATGAGCCATCATTTAATTAAAATGTCTCTGGACTCCGAGTAAAAGTACGATAGGTATAGGGTATGGTTAAAAAAATTAAAATTATTTAAAATATTAAAATTTTAAAATATTAAATAATATTTTATCTTTTTAATTTTTTTGATAAATTTTAATATTTTATCTAATAAATTAAATATTATAAAAATATAAGTAATAAAAATATGAAAAATTAATTTAAAATATTTTAAAAGATAATATTTTATTTTTTAGATAATTTTTATAACTTAATGATTTAAGGTACATTTTAAATCTATTATACGTTAGACTCATCTCATTATCATTTGATATAATAAATATATACTTTTTTAATTTCATTCTTGTTTTTATTTCGTTTTTTTCTATCAATTTAAATTCATAAAATATTTTTTAAAATTTTAATTTTGTTTTTATAATTTTAATTTTAAATATATTTTGTTTTATTTTAATTTCGTTCTTGTTTTATGGTAATTATAAATCTAAAATTTTATAATTTTATTTTAAAAATGAATCTTTAACGTGCTCCGTTATCATTTTTTAATTATAATGATTATAATAAAAATAAATTATAAATTTAATAATTATAATATATATTTTAAAATTTGATGATTAAAATAAAAACATCTTAAAAATAGAACAACCAATTGTATTAAATTAATTAATAATTTATTATTTTATTAATTTTTAACATTATTAATATGATCTTTATAATAATATAATTTTTATTTTTTTATAATTAAAATTTACGTACACGTTATAAATAAATTTTTTAGAACTTAAATTATTGAAGAAGATGTCATTTTTTATTATTTTTTATTACTCTTTCAGTTTTTAAGGTTTTGCTCTGACTAATCCGAATCGATCCGTATGTATATCTAATTTTAATAGATAAGTCTTCTAGCAAGGATTTTTTGTATGCATGACGCCTCAAAACCGATATTTACTTAAACAGAAACAAATTGTTTACCGCTTGAACCAACTCTGTTATACCTTTTTATTATCTTTGTTAATTAGTGTTTAACAATAACAACCAACAAGTTATCAATTTAATCTACTAATAATATTATAAAATAAATGAATAAAAAATATGCCAAAGTAAAGTAAAGATTATTATAAAATAAATGAATCAAAAATATGCCAAAGTAAAGTAAAGAGATTAAATATTAAATTTTAAGTAAATGGGGGACTAAAGGCATAATTAACCAAAAAAGGACAAAATCTCTATTCACGGGCACGGCCAGGTGAGGTTAGCAAAAGTAACATCCATTAATAGATCCGAAAATCCGTTACTTCACGGAGTATATGAAGGCTTTTTTTCCCACTTCACAAAAACTACGAAAATGCCACTGTAGTCCAAATATTTTATATAATTCCTCTAGATTCAAAAACGACGATCCAGATCTCCGCAAACCTGCAACCGCCACCGCTCGCCGCCGTCGGTTTTGTTTTCCAACCGATGAAACTTATCGGCAATGTCGAGTTCCTCAAGAGCCAAATGGCGATCAAATTTGCGGCTTTCGTTTTCATCTCAGTCTCATTCTTTTACTTAGGCAAACATTGGTCCAACGGTTCCCGCCAACTCGTCTTCTTCTCCCGCCAATCGCCTTCCGCAACGACGTCATCTGTACCTTCCGTTGCTGTTTCTCCCAATTTCAATAAAGAGTTCAATATTTCTTCTCTCATTAATGCCACAGAACTGGAACCAGCTGATCCAGTTATAAGTAATGTGCATCAATCGGTGTCGGCGTCGAAGGAAGCTCCACCACCTCCGCCGCCGTCGCCTGAGATAAAGAGTTACGGGATCGTGGATGAGAATGGTACGATGTCGGATGAGTTTGAGATCGGGGAATTCGATCCGGATTTGGTGGAGGATTGGGGAAACGGAACGGAGATTGAGACGGAAACCAATAACGAAAATGCTAGGTCTACATTTCGGGTTAAGAAGTTTGGGCTTTGTGACGAGAGTATGAGAGAGTATGTACCTTGTTTGGATAACGTTGAAGCGATCAAGAGGCTTAAATCGACGAAGAACGGGGAGAGATTTGAACGGCACTGTCCGGAAAAGGGAAAAGAATTGAATTGCTTGGTTCCGCCCCCCAAAGGGTACCGACCACCGATCCCGTGGCCTAAAAGCCGCGATGAGGTAAAATATTTTTGAGTATTTTTTGGGAACAAACTATTTTGATTAGTTTTTAAAGATCTTATGTCGTACGGAATGTATGCTTTATGTATTCATGTTTTTAATATATTTAACTACTTCGTCTCAACTCATACTCAAGTTCTGCATGCAGTCCATGGAACTGAGTTAGAGTCGCGAGTTCATAATTATAAATTACTTAATTAGAAGCAACATGCTACGGGTTAATTTGTTAGCTTTTTTGGGATTTGGGCGGTGTTCGGGAAGAACTAACCAAATGCTTTATTTGCTAACTTTTTGTTAAATTATTACGTGTTGAAGTACTAAAAACAGATTTGGTAACTTTAGTTCTTTATGGAAAATATATCCTATGGAGAATTGAAGTATGTTGTGTTCGGGAATTGAGACTAAAGCAAAAAACTCATACAGAGAGATGAAATTTTGGTTATATTTTGCTGGTTTTGTTTTCTTTTTCCCCTTTTGTTGTTGAGGGATTAAATGAAAATATATTTTGAGTGTTTTCTTTTCCCTTTTTACCCTTCTTTTTCCATTTTGTGCTTTCACAAGGTCCTTTTTTTACTTGAAGGTTTGTTTTGTAGTGGCCTAGTTTTACTGTATGATTTGTTAACACTTTCACTTTTCTTATATACTTACCTCTTTCTATTTGTATGTAACATATGCAATTTTCTAATCAGTTATACTGCTTCAATGGATGATAGGTATGGTTCAGTAATGTCCCACATTCGCGTCTGGTAGATGACAAAGGTGGTCAAAATTGGATTTCCAGAGAAGGAAAAGATAAGTTCAAGTTTCCTGGAGGTGGCACACAATTTATACATGGGGCAGACCAGTACTTGGATCAAATGTCTAAGGTTATGAGATTTTAAAATCTTATATGAATGCATGAAAACCCCCAAGAACTTCTGTGGATTTTATTTCTGACGAGCAGGTTCTAATCTGTATATCTAGATGGTTCCTGAGATTACATTTGGTCACCACATTCGTGTTGCTCTGGATGTTGGATGTGGTGTGTCAAGTTTTGGTGCTTATTTGCTATCACGGAATGTTCTAACCATGTCAATTGCTCCTAAAGACGTCCATGAAAACCAGATCCAATTTGCACTAGAGCGTGGAGTGCCTGCAATGGTAGCTGCATTTGCAACTCGGCGTTTATTGTACCCAAGTCAAGCCTTTGATTTGATACATTGTTCTAGATGTCGTATCAACTGGACTCGTGATGGTATACTCTTTGGTCATGCGTTATCTAGTCATTTTTTGGTTGCAAAGCATAGTAAGGAAAATATTTTAGATCTGATAAAATTTTCTTTTACTACTTCGAATATCATATATGCATTTTGGATCTGGATACCCTCTATGCTCATTCTATATTTTATGGTTCTCTTCTCCAGTAAGGAAGTTCTTCCATGATTCCTATTTCCATTATATTTCTTTCTTCTACCTTTTCTTTTTAAATAAAAACTTGTTTATATTTCATTAACATTATTGCTTCATTAGATGTTTATAGAATATGACTTTCATGTTTCTTTTAATCAACTTCTGGGATATCTTCTGATCTGCCCTTATGGTTTGTAATGAAGATGGAATTTTGCTCCTTGAGGTGAATAGAATGCTCAGAGCTGGTGGATATTTTGCTTGGGCAGCGCAGCCTGTTTACAAGCACGAACAAGCCCTTGAGGAACAATGGCAAGGTAGAAATGATAGACCTAGAGTTCATGTCAATCATGTGAAGAAATGTGATAACTACTATACTCATTGTGCATTTGCAATTTCAACTTTAATTTATACTGACATTTTCTTTTTATCGTAGTTTGCCATTTATACTATGTGGTTTGTGTTCATTTGGTGAAATATGTTGTGTCAGTTTGTAAGAAATTATGTATTAGATTTGCTATGCATGATTATATATATATTTTTTTTATCTTCTTTGTTTCCAGAGATGCTTAACCTTACTACTCGCCTCTGCTGGAATCTTGTAAAGAAGGAAGGGTACATTGCAATATGGCAGAAGCCTTTTAATAACAGCTGTTATTTAGGCCGTGAAGCTGGGACTATTCCTCCTCTGTGTGATACAAATGATGACCCAGATAATATTTGGTATGTTCAAACTCTTCTTTTTATTTTAAAAACAATTGATAATGCGACAATATCATCAATTGTATAATTGAATGCTTGAAGTTTTAGATACTTGTTCTGTGCATCTTGCTGTGCACTAGCTGTTGTATATTGTTTTTTAGTGTATATACTTGCTTTTCTGAAACTGTGTTGGAGTTTTGACCTATTTTTCTTTCTGACCATTGAAAGTTTTACTATCATACAGCTGTATGAAATTGACCACTGACATGATTTCGCTTCTGTATTCTGATATTGTTTTTTGATGGTTCCATCAATTGAATAATGTTTTCTTCACTTGCATATTAGTTTAACGTCCTCGGTCTTTGAGGATTAATTTCTAAACCTATTCTGAAATCTAAAATTGCTAATTCTGGTCCTTATTGTTAGTGTTTCTTGGTTATCATTTAGGTCTCCCATGCTCAAGGGTGTCGATTTAAATTTGTTTGTTGCTTAACTCAAGTAGTTAGGAGTTAGTCACAAGATATTTTCATATCTGTCAGGTATCTTGATCTAAAGGCTTGCATTAGTCGTCTTCCTGAGAATGGATACGGTGCAAATGTTGCTCCTTGGCCTGCTCGTTTGCAAACTCCACCTGTCAGGCTGCAGAGCATACCTATTGATTCCTACATAGCGAGAAAAGAGCTCTTCAAGGCAGAATCAAAGTATTGGAATGAAATAGTGGCCAGCTATGTCCGTTCTCTACATTGGAAGAAGTTTAAACTAAGGAATGTAATGGACATGAGAGCTGGCTTTGGAGGGTATTCTATTAAACTTGTCTTGCACTGTACAATTGAGATACTTGTTTCCATATTTCTAAACCTATATTTTATGTATATTTGTGCAGATTTGCTGCAGCATTGATCGACAATCAACTTGATGCTTGGGTTCTCAATGTCGTCCCTGTTAGTGGGCCCAACTCCTTGCCTGTTATATATGATCGTGGATTAATAGGGGTCATGCATGACTGGTACTTTTTCTTAACCATAACTCCTATCAGGAAACTATCCATGTTTGATCAGATTGAACTGGAAAGGATTAATAATGCCGTACTTTCATCGATTATCTTTAATCACTTGTTACTCGTTAGTTACTCGTGGCCAAAATCTCATTACTTTGGATCTAGGAAAAGTGATATCTTCTTCTTCTTCTTCTTCTTCTTCTTCTTTCTCGTGCATTTAATATACACATGCATATGCGCATGTGTGTGTTGTTAGGCCAACGAAGCTGATTTAGACTAAAACTTTGAAGTATGCTACGTTTGTTACATCTGCTTGATCCGGGTTATAATCTAAATTGTGTGCCATTTACAGGTGTGAGCCGTTTGATACATACCCGAGAACCTATGACTTTTTGCATGCAGCTGGCCTCTTCTCAATCGAGAGGAAAAGGTACACCTTATGGCTTTTATAACTTACAATCGTGTCGGGACATTGATTTTTGCTGAAAGTAGAACATTTTGTTCTCAAATTTCAATGGTGAAGTTTCTCCTTTTACTTATATATTTATTATTCAAGGTCCAAAAATTGTTAATGTTAATGTGTTAGCATATCTGGGTAGGCTCATTATCACCGTGTGTCTAGATAGTTTCGTTAGTAATTTGATTGTTTTCCACTTGCATGTCAGATGTAATATGTCTACCATCATGCTTGAAATGGACCGGATATTGCGACCTGGTGGACGAGTCTACATCCGCGATTCTCTTGACGTTATGGACGAACTTCAAGCTATTGCAAAAGCCATGGGTTGGCAGCCTGCTCTACGTGATACATCCGAGGGTCCTCATGCAAGTTACAGGGTCTTGGCATGTGACAAACGCCTACTCCGCAGTTGAACCAACGGAACTAAACACTCAAAGTCACACACCCTTTAGTGCTAACAAATGGAAATTGAAGATGTAATTAGACAGGCTAATGCATATTCCGCAAAGGGTAGTTCCCCTAAAAACACAGGTCCTCCATTATTGAAGTTTTAACATCGTACACGGAGAGAGAATTACGGTATTTGCAGTCGTCGGACATGGATGAAGGGACATCAGAAACTTTTGAGGTTCTTCAGCTGCACCCAAGCCCGGTATGTTTTACAAATCCTTTTACATTTTAATTTGAACACACATCACCTGCAACTTTTTCTTTAATTGTTTTCTGAAGTGGTAGGGTCATTTGTGTTTAGATTGGAATAAACAACAAAATCCAAATGTATTTTAATTATGATAATTATCCGTATTTTATGTTAGAGATAGATCCACCGACACGTTATACATTTTTTTAGGATCGTTAGATGATTGAAAATTAATGAGAATAACAGTAGGGAATTATAATATTTTCAAAGGGAAAAGAAAGTGAATAATCCTTGATCGAAAAGTGTTATACAGACAATGAAACTATCATAAAAAGTAGATGAATAACCAATGAAGTGTTATTATCATTTTTCATTTTATGAGTACTATTATTCACTAAATTTTCTCATACCTTCATTACCTAAATTCACCAAATTTTCTTTTACCAACCGTTTCCTAATCCGATCTTCACAATTCTAAATCCTGCAATTGTACAGCTTTGGAGGAACAAATTTCTAAAAGAACATTTCACATATAAAGATGGAAGTGGATCCTCTTCTGGAATAGATGATTTGGTACCTGTGTTTTCGAAATCGATATTGCACTTTCGGTGTCGACGACATTGCATTTGTGATGTCGAGGGACTTGAGTTCTTGCATTGCGGTTCAATTTGACTCGGAACACACTACTCTATGTGTTAGTTGGACAATAGACATCTCAATTATATTTTTCACGTAACTAACTATTAATCCAAGTTATAATATTCAGTCATCTAACGATCCAAAAAACGTATAAAACTTACACTATGTAACTTGATCCTATTCCTAAAGAAAATATAATATTGTTTACCTGACTAATCCAGATTAAATTTTGTTAAAACCCATTATGGGACAAAGTTCCAATAGTTTTCAACATAACATTTCACTCTTCAATTAAATATTTGTTACAATTCATCAAAACATGCATGTAAGAGGTGTACAGTATTTTTATGTTTTGACAACATTTCTCCAACAAAACATTAATCATATTAAAATCAGCATGCTTCAAAGACAGACTCTATTTTTCATATTTTGGCCTCCACATCTGCCCTTGATTGTTATATGGTACCTTCCATGGCCTTTGACTGCCCGAATTCAGGTTATGACCTTCAGTCGTTGATTTCCGAAACTCAGGTTGAACTTGAACTTGTGAGACAGAAGGGGTCCTCCTCTGAAATTGATGGTTTGGCCTCGGTCCGTTCGGCACCCTTGATTTTGGAATTTGGGGTTGTATTTTCGATGTTGAGGACTCCACTTTTGGAACTTGGTGATACACTTGTGAGGTTGATGGCCTTGAGTTCTTGTACATCGTCTCTCGTTGTCGGTGTTGCTGCATTTGCAAAGGCGATGGCATGGCCCGATGCGATTGTGCATGCGGATTCGGGTAGTGGCTGCCATTGTTGCTTGTGTAACCAGCTGAATGATTTACCAAGAACCGGGATGTCTGTGGACCAACTAACACAGGGAGTAGTGTGTTACGGGTCAAACTAGCTGAGATTAATATATGACGAGTCATCTCAAATGCTTCGGCTATCTTTACCAATTGCTTCTTACTAACGGCCCTAGCAGAATTTTCAGGCTGTTCGAAAGGATCTTCAATCTAAAACAAACACAGAATTTTCGGGTCAAACTCTCGTTGTCGAAGTCACGGTCCATTTAAAAAACATAACACAAAGAGAGGGAGAGGATATTACAAATATTGCGTAAGTCCGAGGCAACCATCTCATATTGTTTGCTATGTACTCCCATTGTCCCGTAAACGGGCAGATTCCCAACTCCGAAGCCTTCATATTTATGTCTGAAAACTGTGAAAACATGTCAATGAGATCTGGCTTTCGAATAGGATTCCAAAACATGTTAAAGAATACTTTGACCTTCAACATTAACAATAGACGGTCATAAAAGGAATCAATACCTTGGCAATGAAGGAAATAAACAGCTCAGACAAAGAACTCCGGTTTATGACCCTACATGATCTAAACTTGACAATGTTCGATGAACATACTTGCGCAATACGTCTCTCTGCATCAACTTTGGTACCTGAAACCGCAGATAAGGTTTCGTATCAGGAACATATCCTCTAAACATATTTAGCATCTTTAATAGTACTGAAATAATATGAATTGTCCGACTCAAAGTTTCACATTGCAGCATATTATATGAGCAATACCAATATCCAACATTCGAATTCGAAGAATCAAAACCTTCATTTAAAACCTTATCCCAAAATAGGCATAAACAAGAAAATTAAACAGAACCTGTAAGATCATCGACAACATTTGTTGGGTATATATCCTTTAATGGAGGGAAAATTGGAGGTACACACGTCTGCAAGAAAAAAAAATGAAATGATAAGAGAAATATGAGAGTATCTAATACGGATATGTACTCGAATCCAGAAGCGTGTCAAACGCATATACGTGGAGAAATGAAGAGTTAAAACAACATATACGATCAAAGTCCATAAAACCACTTATGGATGAATTAAATAAATCGATAACGGACTGAAAGATAAAAAAACACCTGAAAATGGAAAATAACTAGCAAAGTGAGGGAATAAGAGTTGAAACTCCCAGACTTCGGATTATTAATACCATTAGCCTTGGCCCATTCTTTCACCTGCACAACATGAATTACAAATGAGAGATATGTTCTTCTCCAAAACAGTTAGTGTTGGCCTTTAACGAGTGTTACCAGTAAAACCATATCACGAAATCGACCATCTATCTCATTGAGCCAGAACAAGAACTTGGATTTTATTTGGCCCTGCAGATTATCAACTGAAATATCACAAGATATGTTCTGCCATTTGCTGACGATTTTCAAAATAGGAACTCTCGCGCTGGAAATAAACTGTATCCTTATGCATCCACCTACAGATAAACGAACAATCAAAGATAAAGAATGGCAATGTACGACCACCTCTAATCCCGAGATAAAGCTTTATATACTAACAAGAACATAAAAGCATGAAAATTTCACTCAAATTACCTTTCTGTCTTAAAGCTCTTTGCAATTCTCCAAGTATACTTTGTTTCTGCTTCTTTCCAGCAGATGAAATACACGAACCATAGGAGACCTCAACAGAAATATCCAGGTCTCCCCACCGAGTAAAGAGATTAGACACAAAGGATCCAAACGGCTCCACAGTTGCACCTGTTTCAACCAGATATGTCATTTACATCCATCTTAATTACCAAAATCTTTAAGCCCTTGATGCCATTTTCAGCTAGAAACTCTAAAGTAATCCTATGTACAGTCTTTCCCCCACAAAACTCCGGTGTTTCTTAAAATTGATTGGTCCGCTTTTCGGTTCCATCATAATGGGAAAATACCAAACAATTATATGCCAAACAATTATTTCCAAAAACAAAACTTGCTTAAGCCATTTATGTTCAATCAATATCAAGACCTGAGAACAACCATCATCTAAAAGGTAACATAAAAATTACCTCTTAAACTTTCCATCGATAGAACGACCTCACGCAATTCATTGATGATCTTAAACCGTGTAATCCAGTCTTCTTGCAAGGGTTTGATCACTTCAAGTATTTCCTTGAGAGTAGATTCTACTTGTCTATATGAATTCATCTTCGTTTGCTATATAAAAATATCACTTGTAACACAAATTTGCTCCTTTTAGAAACCCAAATTTCCTAAATTATATCAACAAAAAGAAAACAAATGTAATATTTTAAAAATCAAGAAGCAAACCTTTATTGACTTAGTTATCATATTATATAATAAAAAAAGATCCCAGGCATTGACAAAATGAGTTGACTCACTAAACAAGAAACAATGCAAAGAAATTCAGTACATGTAAATAAACCCTCAGGCATTTAAACAAACACTTAGAAGGCATAAACAAACATAAACAAATAAGATGCAAAAAAATAAATTTTTACCTTGAAAAAACAATGAAAATCAACTCCTTTTTATCCTCTGTTCTTGATTTCCGTTTTCTTGACTGAATTTCTTCTCTTGAAGTTTGGAGACACTGCACCATTAAAGAACAAGAATCATATTTTAAAGACGAAACCCAGAAAAATTTCTATCTCCCTTAATGAAATAACGAAACCAAATACTATTTTACAATGTACATTACCGTTTTCTCAGAATAAAGTGATGGGATTTACTTAAGGAAGGTGTAATCTTCTTCTTTCATTCTCTTTTTACCTTTATGGAATTAAAGCATGATTTCGGAATTTAGGAGGAAAGGGGGTGGAAACAGAGACAGAAACAGACAGTCGAGACTCAGAAAGTCAATATGAGTGCTTTGCTGAGTGGGTAAAACTTGTGAGAGAAGGAAAAAGGATGATGAATTGACGATGATGCTAATTTTTTTTCTCGGAAAATAAACAAGAAAACGCTTGGGTAGTTGGGTTTACCTTTTTGGTCTTCGTTGGATATGGTTTCTTATTTAATTTTCCACGGGCTTGTTTCCTTTTCGTTTCTCGAGAAAATTTGAGCTTTGGGAAGCCGAAAGACGTGAAGAAATAGGTCTGGAAAATCATGTCCTAACGTTTTTCTTTAATCTTCTATATTCGACTTATTAATATAAATTTAGATTATATTTTACAAGAGATTCAATATAAAATAAATTTTTAATTTAATTTTCTTTTAAAATACTAAAATTTAAACCGTAATTCATTAAAAAATTTAATATATTATCCTATTAGACAAATTAATTATCGATAAAAAACGATTTATTTTAATAAATTAGTTTTTAAAATTCGATTCATTAATATAAACTCTTGTCCAAAGAATGATTTCGGGTCAAGTTCGGATTTATGGTAAAAAAATTCAACTCGACTCGACCCAAAATCAATAGTGTAATTTTTTATATTTTTAGGGATATTTTACAGTAATATCCCTCTTCATATATATTTTTTTATAATTAGTCAATAAAATTGATTTTTTAATAATTAGGTCACTAAAATTTTAATTTTTTACAATTAGATCTTTAAAATTTACTTTTTTATAAACAAGCCCTAAAATTTAAAATTTTTAATAGATTAGGC
The DNA here is from genome assembly GCA_035048815.1 of Abelmoschus esculentus. Lineage (NCBI taxonomy): Eukaryota > Viridiplantae > Streptophyta > Magnoliopsida > Malvales > Malvaceae > Abelmoschus > Abelmoschus esculentus. Next base: position 986,205 of record JAUCBN010000021.1, read on the forward strand.
CAGGTCGAATTTTGAAACTTAAAATTCAGGTCGGGGACGGGTGAGCCAAAATTCGACCCGTGCTCATCTCTAATTATCACATACTTTTATTTTACAGATTAAAGATCTAATTTAAAATTCAAAAATTTAATTTAAATTTAAAATTTAGAGGGTTTGAGATTTAAGGTTTAGTTTTTAACCATTTGATTTTTAAAACAAATTATGATAGCAACATTATTGGGCTTGAGGGATGAAATTGGACCAGAATTTATGGGCTCAAATATCAGTAAAAGTATAGTACTTTTAATTTTAGGATAAAATATATACAAGTCACTCAATTATATTGAATTAATTTTTAATTGTTTTATTTTAAAATTTTAAAATAAATAGTAACTTTTTATTTTAATTTTAGTTACTCATTACTAATGATAAATATTAATAAATAATTTTATAATAGTTTAATATATTTGAATGATTATTTTATAATATTTAAAAAAATATATGATAAATCAAAAGTAAAATGATCATTTTAAAACTTTTAAAAGTTCGACAGTTAAAAGAATGCATTAATATAATTTAAAGATTATTTATGTATTTTAACATTTAATTTAATTTAATAATCTATTCACTTAACTCAAGTTTTTTTACTCACAAAATAAGATAATGTTCGTTTTAATGATTTTATTAAAATTTTGGATAAATTATACAGATGTTCATTAAACTATGTTAAAATAATTTTTTAGCGACTAAATTTTCAAAAGTTGTAAAACAACTATAAAACTTATCGAATTATTATAAAATAATCATTAGTTCATTATACCTTATAAATTATTGATAAATATTAAAAAAATAATGATTATTTTTTAATAATTTAATAAATTTAATGATCATTGTATGCTAATTCAATAAAATTTAAATACTATTTTATGCACAAACCATAAAGCCTCAATTGTTAAAGGAACGGTTGTTGTTTCTAGAGATCACGAGTTCGAGCACCAATAATGTCAGCATGGTGATTGAGCAATCAATGTCCAATGGTTAAGAGTATACACTAGAATAGATACTACTCTAATTAGGGGTGCTTAACGAGTTGAGCAGCTCGTGAGCAGCTCGTGAGTTGTTCGAACTCGACTCGGTCAAATCTCGATAAATACTCGACTCGGATTAGCTTGATTCGAACTCGAACTCGCTCGATACCTTAACGATTTGAATCGAGCAAAGTCTAACTCGACTCGATAAATTCGTGAGCAGCTCGTTAATTTTTTAAAATAACTTTTAATAATTACTTTAAAATAATTTCATTCAAAAAATAAATTTAAATAATAATTACTAATGTGTGAATTGTTACTTTAATTTTAATATGTTAGTTTGATGTATTTATGTAATGCTACTTTTGAATTTAAACTTTAAAAATGTTTTATACACTCTTTTTGATATTTTTGGTTAAATTTGTTAAATTAAGTAAATATTAAGCCTTATGTGGTACTATTAAATTTACTTTTAGTTTAAAAATAAGGTAAGTTTTTAATGAGCACATTGAGCAACGAGTTGAGTTTAACAAGCAACGAGTCAAGTTGAGCAACAAAATATTTTAACAAACACGAGTCAAGCACAATTTTAACGAGCTTAAAGAGAAAAGAGTCGAGTCGAGTAACAAAATTTTTTAACGAGCATGAGTCGAGCAATGCCCAATTCGCGTTCGACTCGCTCGATAACTCGATAAGCACCCCTAACTGTAATCATTGTATAGCTGAATAAAAAAAAAGACTATTTTATAATTTTTAAAAGTTTAGTAGCCAAAAATAATTATATAATATATAAAAAATTTAGTTAATTAAGTTAATTGGGTTAAATAACTAATTTTAAATCAAATTAATTAATAATCAAAATTAAAAAAATATTATAAATTTAAAATTAACTAACCAATTAACCAAAAAATTAATTTAATCGATTAATTTGTTTAACCATTATTTTCAACACCCTAACTAAGGACAAAAGTATGTCATATGATTTAATAAAACTGACTACTAATGGAAATTCTTAGAAATATTGTTCTCGGGGGAAATATTTTCAAACCTATTGATGGGAAAAATTATTTTTCGAAATATTGTGAATTCTACGATGGATTCAAATGCTGAATCAGAAGGTGTCATCTTTGAACAGTAATTTTCACTATCAAACGGTGAAGATGAGCCTTTTGGCTCCGTCTTTCCATTATCAAACAAGCCCGTCTCTTTAATAATGAAAATTACTGTTCAAAGACGGCACCTTGATCCAACCTCTGAATTCACGGTAAAATTCACAATATTTCAGAAAATAATTTTAGAAATATTTTACCCAATAACAATATTTTCAAGAATTTCCCAAAATTCATTGGCACCATACTAGAAATTTTCAACTTAAATATTGTCTCAATAATATTAACATTCCTTTAATCTATTTCGAATATATATCAAATTTTAAGTTCGAGTATTATTCTATGTAAATCATTAAAATACATCAAAAAAATATATAAAATAAAATGAGTGTCAAATCAAACGTTATAAATATTTTTTAACATTATACAAAAAAATATAAACAATCTTGGTACTGAATAAAAATTTTATCGACAATTTTAAATATTTTAAAATATAATTTAATGATGTTATTTTAATTTAAAATTTTATACGTTTAAATATTTTTCGAATCTATGGTTTATAGGAATAAAAAGACGGTCAATATGATATTGTTGAAGGAATTTGATACTTTGGGCATTTGGATTAAATTCTGTGATATATTCCACAATAATTTATATGCATCAGCGTTTTCTCTATTTTTGTTGCCGGAAATTCCTTGGCAATATATTCGAATATATACGTTAAGATTCATTTATAGTATAAAAATTTAATTAATTTTACACTAAATTATAATTATTGTACGAGTGAAATTTAATTATTTAAAAATAATCAATATATAAATACAATATATGACTATTTTAAAAAAAATTGAAATTAACAATAATCTACAAAGACTAAAATATAAATTAAGAAAAAAAAATAATAAGTGGCAGACCAATGATACATCTTGCCAATCGTACAACTACAAGCCATGTGAGTGGGTCATATAAATATATTAAGATATTATATTTTGGATATTATTTCAATATTTTTCAATAATTATTTATTTTTATTACCAACAATGAATTAATAAAACATGTTTATCACAATATTATTTTTTTAATACTACAGTTAATCTACATAGTTCTGAATAGGGTGTAAACGAGCCGAGTCGAGCTCAAGTAGTGCTAAGTTCGGCTCAGATCATTAAAATTTCGAGTGGAGTTCAAGCTTGAATAATTTTAAACGAGACTAAAAAATCTGAGCTCGGCTCGACTCGTTAAGAACCCAAATCGAGTTTGAGTTTTTTTGAGCCTAATCGAGCCAAATATTGACCGATGTTTGATAATGTTAGACTCGAGTAACTCTTATCTCTCAAGTCTCATTTAAAGTCTGAAAAAAAAATTGATACACATGTCATGTAAACTCAAGCTTGTTAATTTTAGGTTTTAGTATGTTAATTTAGGGTTTAAGACTTATGTTTAGGGTTTTAAGTTTAAAAATTTAGATTTTAAATTATAAAAAATACTATATTTATGTTTTCGAGTAGTTCGTGAGCTTTTCGAGTCGGGTATCATGTAGCTTGGTTCGACACGTCAAGAACTCAAATCGAGTTTGAATTCGAGACGAGTCTAGTCGAGTTTTGACCGAGCTTTGACCGAGTCAAGCTCGAGTAGCTCGAATCGAGTTTGAATCGAACCGAATCTAATCGAGTTTTGATCGAACTTTGACCGAATCGAGCTCGAGTAGCTTACGATCTGTTTAATCTCAACCCTAGTTTTGTACGCAAGAAAAATTGAGTTATTACATAAGTAAATTCAGAATTACGAAAATAAATAAAAAAATATATAAAAATAATATAAATAAAAAATTGAGTACTTATTTTGTAATTAAACCTTTATAATGTGATTAAATTGGAAGCTATCATTTTTGAAGGACCACAAAGAAAATTCTTACCAATTAGGCTTATATCATAAATTAAGCTGATTAAAGCTTAATTTGGTCAAACATAGTGGACTCCCATATTCGTTGAATAACATTTAACGCTAATCGGAGATTAATTAAATATAACTACGAGCTTATTTTAAAATATCTTTATTCTAAAAAATTATTAGAAAATTAAAAATTGATGCTTGTAAATAAGTATACTTATACAATTATATTTATTTTAAACAAAAACTAAAATAAAAAAGAAATAATTAATAAAAATTATTTAAATCAGTTAAAATGGAAGGAAAATAAAGAGAAAATACAGTATTTTCTTTTAATTTAAATATTTTTTTAATCAATTAAAATATTAATCTCTAAAATTCTAATTAATTTAATTCTGCTGATTTTTCTTCAAATCAACGACAATAACACTGATATTATCGGTGCTGTGTCTAGCCAAGGCTAATTTGGTTAACAAAATGGAAGCATCCCAACACGCCTTATCGGAAATCTCGGTTCCTCCACCACCACCACCACGAACCGCCGAGTCACTTGCTGGTGACATTGGTGGCGATGGCGGCTTTTGAGCGCGTAAACACATACCCGCCACACCGCAAGCTGTCTCGTTCGTCACCACGTCCCATAAACCGTCGCTCCCTAATGTTAAACATTCATCCTCGCTAGTTATCTCCGTTATTGTTACCTCCGGCTCCGGTATAACGAACGGCTTTAAATAATTATCACCGATTGCTCTAGACATGGCTAAGACACCAAGAACTCGAGGGCCATCCCAGTAAATTACTCGGCCACCGGCTTCTTCGATTCGGAGCAGTTCATCGGGTCGATCCGGCTGCGATCATTAAAAAATATAGAAATTAAAAATCTGATGCGTGATTTGATTTTGATTCGGTTATTAAAAATTTTTAAAAAAAAAACTAATACCTTATGATCGTCAGAGAGGGGGACAGCGACGCCGTTACGGCACAGGACGGCGCGGGAATCACCGCAGTTAGCGACGATGATCTTATCCGGCGTGACGATAGCAACAACGGCGGTGGATCCCACGGCGTCGCACTGCGGAGTTTGGAGTTCGCATCGGCAATTTGAATTATCTTCATCATCAACCGACGATTCTTGAACTTCCTTATCCATCCGCTCAAAGCTTCGCTCCATCGTTAGCTTCCAGTCCACCGGCTTTGCGCCGCCGCAAGCTTCGATTTCTTCTTTGACAATCTCATGAAACCGATCTCTACACTTCACTGCAACCTAAAAAATACAAAAGTCTACTGTAAGTAAAACTAAATTCAAAATTTACGTAATATTTTCAAGTCAAAAGGAGAATAGATATGTTTCAGTACATGAGAGCATCCGTGACCGTCGAACACGCCGTAAAAGTGAACATCGGACAAAATCTCCGCTTCACAGCTTAGTTTACACAACGACGGATGAACCGAAACGGCGTCTTCCATATCTCGCCGCCTACCGCAAACGGAAGTCAAACCGAACTTCGGCGGTTCGGTTTCAGTCACTAATTCTACTGTTCCATTAGAATCTAAACCTTCATTAATTTCACGATCTTCGTTAACTTGATTAGATTCCGAGTTCTCAATCGCGTTATCACAGTTACGAGGAGAAACCGGCAGCACGAGATCAAGATCAAGATCCAGCTTCTGCCGTTTCCTTCCGTTTTCCAACGGCGATGAAACGGCAGCGTCGGAAACTAACATAAACGGCCGAATCTCCATTCTCCGGCGACGGGAAGATTTCGAAGCCTGTTCAACAACAGTTGCTGATTCACTCTCCGCAACAACACCAAAGCAAACTCCAGCCATTTAGACTACGAGATTTTTCCCACTTTTAATTTCTTTTACGAGATTTGAATCGGAAATGAAAGGACCCATGACAATGGTAGACAATGGAGCTTTTGTAGTGACAGAGGACCTGGGACCCACAATCAAAGTACGGGCAGCTGCCCGTCACCGATCGGGCAGGATGGACCCGACACGTACAGTTGGTCTGACGTCGATTTTAGTGAATATAGAATTTGATCATGAACCGTCGTTTTGATCAGATCCGTTGGAACCACAACACGTGGAAATGGCTTTTGAAAGGGGAAGTGGGTGTACACGTGGACCAATGACTGAGAGACACGAATAGTTGAAACGACATTACTTTACTGACACGCATGTGTTCCATAAGAAGTAGAGCGAGGACGACCCTGCCTTGCCGCTATTTATGTTTCTATTTTTATATATATAAAAATATTATAAAAATTATAAAAAAATAAGCTTTGTTGAGATATCACCACGTGGCAACATCGTTGAATACGAGATTCTTTTGCTCGATTTACCTCTCCACACGATACCCTCGGAGAGTGATATTTAGTCACGTCCTAGATTTTAACTAGGTGTAAATAAATAATAAATAAATATTAAATATAATATATATTTATATTTTTTATTAAATAAATATGGAGTAATATTTTATTCATGTTCCTTTACTTAGATTTGTAAATAAATATTATACAAAATAATTTTGAATATTTTATTCATTTTTTTATTATTAAAATAATTACAATTTAGTTATAGAATTATGAAATATTTTGGTATTTTTAAATAAATATTATCTTTTAATTTAAATTTTAAGATATAAAATATATTATTTTATAATTAGAAATTTACTATAAAAACTGAGGTAACGTCTTGAGCAATAATACGAAATTTGAATTGTAAAATTATGATATAAATTTAAATTTTATTAATAAAAAATTTAAAAAATAAAATACTATAAAAATTTAAACTAAAAAATAATATTTATCTTAAAAATTTTGAATCTTCTGAACACTTATCTTTTGGCAGTAGACGGAGCGTGAGTCTACGCAGTCATGGCTGCGAGTGGAGAAAAAAAATCTAGAACAGGAAAACATGTAATAAAATTTCTGCCACGTAACCGATGGATGAATTGTGGGACCACATGTCACGCTTGACGCCTGGCATAAAAATCTGAACCCTTGATTTTTACACTAATATTCGACACGTGTCTTCATCTGACGTGTATCCGATGGTGTGCCCGCCCCCACTCTCCCTCGCGCCTTAACACATTTCTCGCATTGCCTTGTGAAGAATTTTATAATTCGCCGCCCTTCTTTGTAATTTGAACACGTAGCTTTATTTTCTCACTAGTCCCCCCACTTTTATGAATTTCACAATAAGTATCATTTTCTTTTTTAAATTTGTTTATTATATTTAATTTATTTAGATATTGTAATCGAGTCATTCGGATCGAGGACAAGTTGGGTCATTTTGAGTTTGATTGATATTTGATTGGAGTTACTTTTGGTTTAAATTCGATATGGATTTGGATCAAATCTGATTTATATTTGGTTTGAGTCTAAATTATTTCATGTTGGGTCAAGTATCCGTTAGGACAATATCATGTCGGTTCATTTTCGAATTGAGTTAATATCAATTTAGTTGATTTTTAGGGTCTGATGAATATCGAGTCATTAAAATTTTGATCAAAGTTAATCAATTTCGATTTAGGTTAACATTAGATCAATTATTTTATGGGTCGTGTCAATATCGAATCCATCTATTATCGATTTGAGCTAGTACATTAATATGAGTTTTTAAATTGTAACACCCGACCCGGATGTCACAATGGGTCTCCGGCCCAAAACCCATATTTCAAAATTTCCTTTAAAAATCCAATAATAAAAATCATGTAAAGTCCAAAGCCAATCACATAGTCCACTTAAATTAAAACAAGCCCAAAATAATTCAAAGTAAATCGGAGCTCCAAAATATATTACAGACTATTTTAAAAACATTCGACCCAAATAAAATAACAGAGTTACAATACATATAGGGTTCGACATAGTACTAAGCCCACTACATCTAATAATTGTACTTTGACAACACGGTCGATGCTGAAAGTCCAAACCTTGATGGTGCTCCACGAATCCCGCTCCACCTAACCTACGCACGAAAACAGTTTTCGAACGCTGAGCCACACAAGCTCAGTGGATACGCCAAACTCGGCCAACATCATGCATATCAAAGCAGTAAAGCATGGCATATAAATCACATGTATGGTATGAAGGTCTAGCATGCTTGCCTATCACATGGCATAAATGAATGTATACTATCGCACACAGCATATACAGTCATATAAGTCAACACACAAGAGCGAGGCCTGCGTCCATACAGCATCGGAATCCTACACTCAGGATTGAGGCCGCCCTCAAATCCTATGCCCGGAATGTTACATCGGACATCTTCGAACGAGGCCGCCCAACGTTCGGAAAAGGGTGGAGGTCGCCCAACCAACCCTATGCTCGGAATGTTACATCGAACATCTTCGTGTGAGGCTGCCCAACACTCAGAATAAAAGTCTTCAATCATCACCCGACATGTTACATCGGATGGCCTTCAATGTGTTGCAACACTTATGGATATTCGGATTCCAACATACAAAGACTCGACCACACAAACGATCCACCTAGGATCTCATCACAACAAGATATATTAAAGTCTTATCTCAATTAGTCTTCCGGAGTTATAACCTCAACTTAGTTCGACAATTCATTTCATAGCTTTTAGATTTAAGTATTTATTTATTAAGACCACCAAAGCCTTAAATTCTACCCAACTTAGCCAAAACACACAGGGGTATCGATACCAGTATCGATACCACTTGCCCAAAGTCAAAGTCAACAGAAGAAGGAAGGACTGTTTCGATACAGATATCGATACTAAAAAGTTTCTGGAACCCTCGGTATCGAAACAGAGTTCGATACCGTTGACCAACTTCAGAAGTCAACAAAAAAGGGGAACCCGTATCGAAACATGGTTCGATACCAAAAAGTTTCTGGAACCCTCGGTATCGAAGCATGGTTCGATACCCCTGGGCAACAAGCCCAAAATATACTCATGGGTATCGATACCGGTAGTCCGAGTATCGATACCCCCTACACTAAAGACGGTTTTACACTTAGAAATTCTAGATTTTTAACCCCAAACTTAATCTAATCGATCCTAAAGTGTTCCTACTCAATATTAATGATGTTTAGAGTATTTAACACCAATTTCCAACCTTTAATCACATTAATACGGATTCCACCATTAATACATACCAAGCTCAAACCAAGCACACACATGCACCAAACCTATATGAATGCTTCTACCATGATATGCAAAATAATTAGAAGAGTTGGGAGTACCAACCTCTTAGCAAAACAGCAGCAAAACGAGCTTCCCCCTCTTCTTCAAGCTTTTCCCCCTCCAAAGCTAGTTGATGGCTCACAAGCCTCTTTCTCTACAAGAGAAGGATGAAGAACGGATTAGACTCACCTTGGGATGATTCTAGAGCTTTAAAATACAAAAAGATTCAGATTTAAAGCTCTTAAAACCCAATCCCGAGCTCCCCCTAAAACCCTCACTTAAACCCTTCTTCCCACCGAACTAACACCTCTTAAGCTTGAAAGATAGATCCTCAACAGCCCCACAACTTCTTCTCCATCAAGAAAACGGAATTCTAACCCAAACTCAGCAAGATCTCACCTTTTCTCTTCCTTGGGCTCTAGATGAAGAAGAAGATGAAAGAAAAAAAAAACCCTTGCTCTTATGACTTCATCTCTGCAGAACAACACGCTCAAAACCCCTCCATTCAACTTATTTTGGCATTTACCAAAATGCCCTCAGCCCACATCTCACAAGTTCAACAAGCCAAGGGCCCAACAAGCCCAAAACCACACTAACCCGAGCCCATACCCGAGGCCCAACACGATGGGTTAACCCAACACACTAAACCGAGAATTCGGATCGTTACATAAATAATAAAATATAATATTAAATCATAAATTATTACTAGAGGTGGTTACTAAAGGTGCTTTTTGATTCGGATTATTTTCATTTTGGATTATTTCAGATTTATTACTTTCGATTTATATTTATTTTTTATTTATCTTGAATTCTATTCGATTTGTTACAGATTTAGATCAAGTTTAAATTATTATATTCAAATTCCATATTAAATTTTAGGTCAAATAAATCGATTTATGTCTCAAGTAGTTAAATTACTCTAAAATTATCGTATGATATTACACATTATTATTTAATAGCTAATTTATTTAAAAAATAAGTTCAATCCTCTTGATATTTTGGTTGATATTACTAAGAGAAGAAAAAAAATCTAAAATGATTATTTTTCATGGACCGTTAACTAAACATAAATGACATATTGATTTAAAATTATGAAGTAAATTATAAATTATTACCAAATACACTATTTAAAAAATAAATTCCACAGGATGACACGTGTCATATAAAATAAATAAATGAAAGGGACACGTGTCATTACCCTAACCATATTAGTAGATTTTTTCACTATTTGTGTATCAAATATTAATTTTAAATCACACATTTAAAAACAAAAAATATATAATATTTAATAAGCGTTATTAGTTAATGTTATTTAATTAATGTTAAAAACTTAATAAAGGTATCAATATTCATTTTAATATAAAAACTATACTACAAAGGTCAAATATGTATTTACAATTTATTTTTATTTATTTACTTTACGTGTAATTATTTATTGAATAAAATTTAAAAATTACAGTTTAATAATCTTATATTTTTTACCGTACACGTGTAGGGCTAAGGTTGAATGTATGAATCTTTTAATATACTTTAAGAAAGACGTTGGAATAGATTTATAGAGTAGTCGGCCACCTTACAAGAACAAAATAGGGGTCCACAAGCAGGATGATAGCCATAATATGGTGCCACGTATAAGATTAGTGGTTAATTTGAAGAATTTTATAATCCGCCGTCCTTGGCAATTTGAACGCCTATCTATCTGAATTTTTAATTTTTAAATCCTATTTTTTGAAATTTCACAATTGGTCCCTCATTCTTTGTTGGTGGGTATAAGAAATAGGGGTTTTAAAAAATAATTCAATCTCGATTCGATTAAAAAATCATTCATTCGCTCTAAAAATTTAGATATTCAATTAATTTTATTTTTGGATTAGATATCTGATTTAATTTTAAATTTTTTGGATCAAATACGAATTATAATATTTTAAGTTTCAAATTATCAAAAAATCTAAAAAATATCAATTATTTTTAATAATTTTATGCTTATTATATCCAAAAATTAAAATAATTAAAATTTTGATAGATGTAAATCTTGTTATATTTAATTATTTGTTGTTTGTTATATTTAAAATTTTAGATTTTTTATAAATATAATTTTAAATTAAAAAATTAAATTAAAATATATTTTTATATAATCGGGTATCTGAAAATCCGATCAGGTTATCCAATTATACAAAAAATTAGATATCCGTGAAAATCAAATCAGACATGAATCAATTTATTACCAACTCGAAAAATATAGCTATTCAAAAAATTCGATCTGATCTGATATCTGACAATTTATCTCTAATAAGAAATTAATTTTTTTAAATTCAATTGAGTATTTCTGAATTTTTGAGAAATGTTTTTTTATTATTTTAAAAAAAATATTTATAAATTTATTTTCTTTAAATACTTATATTTTGCTTTCGTATTTTAAATCTCAATTTCATTCCTAAAATTAATATTTTAATACGCTACTAAATACGGGGATGTAGACTTACGTAAGATCAAATAAAGTTCTTGTTCCATAGGCAAGCTAATATCCAATGAAATGGTGCCACGTATTCAATTAGGTCTGGCAAGCATGACTTGCCACAGCATTATATTATTCCGGTAGCGGACCTAATCACTTTTGAAAGCTGAGTCTGAGCTGACCAATCTTAGGCTTAATCTCATTATTAGTATTATTTGTCCTTTAAAGCATTGTTAAGTGAGTCAGCTTCCATGGGTTGACTCGAGTTAGTTAAGTTTTAATGATGGAGATAAGCATTTGAATTTAGAAAACAAGTTTGAATTTGGAATTAATATCAAATTAATTGGAGTTTAATTTTAATTTAATTATAAAAATATAAAATTTTAGAATTTAATAAATTCAAATTAATAATGATCACAGACGAAACTATATAAGGGTGAGGAAAAATAATATCTTGAGTCTACCACGTGCATCGAACATTATTGAACACTGCTAACGATGAACATTGTTGAACACTATTAAATTAATTAATAAAAATTAAAATTCTAAGGACTAAACATATAATTTTAAATTATTTAAAATAAAATTTTAAAATATATATTATTTTCATTTTTTAAATTTATTTAAGTTATTTTTAATTTAAAAAATAAAAATATTAAATCAAAAACTTAAAACCCTAAAATCAAAATTCTAAAATATTAAACCTTAAATCCTGAAATCCAAAACACTAAATCATAAACTCTAAACCTTAAAACAATAAAACACTAAATTCTAAAATCTAAAAATATAACCCAAACCCTAAAATAAAAAATATGAAACTCTAAAGACATAAACCCAAAACTTAAAACCCAAAATTAGTTTAAGATTTTAGGTTTAGGGTTTGGGTTATTTTAGGGTTTAGGATTTTATGGTTTGGATTTATTGTTTATGATTTAGTATTTTTAGGATTTTGGTTTTAGGTTTTGGATCTAAGATTTTAATATTATATTTTAGGGTTTGTAATTTAATGTTTAGTGATTTAGATTTTTTATTTTGATTTTAGGGTTTAGAGTTTAGTTTTTTTAAATTAATATTTAGGGTTTAGTATTTTTATTTAATTAATAAAATAAAATAAAATATACATAGAAAATATTTTAATAAAAATTTAATTTAAATAATTTATAATTATATTTTGAGTCCTTAAATTTTTTTTAATATTTATAAATCAGTTTAATAATATTTAACAATGTTCATCATTAACGGTGTTCAGCGATATTCGACGCCCGTTGTAGATTTCCAATCCTTAAACCAATTTTTTTTCTCTTACTTTTATTCTTCTATTTAAATTTTTAAATAATTAATTTATTTACGAATTTCCTATCCTTTCAGCTCCATTTCTTTTTAGATTGGGCTTATTGGGCTTGGTCCAGCTAACTTGGAGATTGGGCTAAGCTGTGTTTTTAGACAATAAGACCCATTTCCCCTTTTTCTTGGGAAGAGAGTATTAAGTGGCAAAAATTGGGGAATTTTGAGGTTAAAAATTAATTTTAAGAAAATAATGATGGTTGGAAAAATTTTAAATATTTATTATAAATATTACAGTACATGATAAAACCTCTTTCTTTGAGATTAATTTATATTTTATTTTATAAATTCGTCTCCCGTAATTAATTATCGAAACGAAATTTATAAATCGATAGTTTTAATAAGTTAGAAAAATATATATTAAAATAATTTCAATTACCTTCTATAGGAGGCAACTTCACCTATATTATAACATTTATCCTAGATTTTCAAAAAATTTCGAACCATCCTTACTTCTTAAAATAATTTTAGTATAATTCTATTATAATTAGGGACGAAGCTGTTAAGGGGTGAGAAGGGACAATTGTCTCACTCCGAAAATTTTATATTTTCACTTTGGTCCTCCCATATAAATTATTTTAAAAATTAATTTATTTTATATTTTAAATATTTATATTTTGACCCTTTAATCTTAAATTTTAATTAAGTTTTGTTTATAGGGTAAACTGCAGTGGAGGTCACTCAATTATGAGTAGGTACATTTGGGTCACTTAATTATTGAAAGTTACGTTTGGATCACTTAATTACGGGTAAGGTTACATTTGAGTCACCCAATTAATAAAGGTTATATTTAGATCACTCAATTATAGGTAAGGTTATATTTGGATCACCCTTCATATTTAAAAAAAGTTTATTAATTCGTATATTATATTAATTAATTAATTCAAATAAAATACTCTAATGTTAACAAGGGTATACAAGTAATTTAAAAGAAAAAAAAAAGCGACCAAATTGATGTATTTTTTCAAATATGAAGGGTGACCCAAATATAACCTTACCTATAATTGAGTGACCCAAATGTAACTTTACCAACAAATAAATGACCTAAATATAACTTTTAATAATTAAATAATTAAATATAACTATACTTATAATCGAATGAACTTTCTTGCAGTTTACCCTTGTTTATAATTGAATCCTTACTTGGTCCCTCTCGACAATAATAGTGGTTAGTTGACTTTTTGTGAAATGGTCCTCCCAACATCGACAACGTGAGACGCTGCAATAATCTAGTTTCTCGAGGCATGCAGTTCAGTTTCTGAACCCTGTCCAGACTTTCCTTTCCCGGATTATACACAACCTCATTCCCCTCGACTCAAATCCGCCATTAATGAATCTTCCGAAAGCAGTTAAGAACCAGACAGATCACCCCCCATGTGCATCTCTGCCATTGCCATCTTCTCAGACCCAAAACCCCATTCTCTTTATCCCTGTCTTTAAAAACCCTGTGTGACAAAACGAAGAAACCCCAGACATTCAAAAAACATGTAAGAAAACCCATCAAAACAGAAAGATCTGTTGCTGGAAGTGGTAACATATAAATTCCCTGCAACATGCAACGAGCCAACAACCTTTTTTATTTATCACATGTTGTTGTTTCTTTAAAAGCTCCATTATTAATTAGGTTAAGAGAGAGAGATGTCTCATCTGTTTTCCTTCCAGAGTTAAACGTGGGGAAAAACAACAGACTGTAAATTACTCAGACACCTCCCCCGTGTATCCTGGACGATCCATCGGCATCACAGGGATGAATATAACTTAGCCTATAATGGCTACAACCCTACAACACTCTGTCTTTCTAGATTAGGACAGGTTTATTTTTTTCATTATTTTTCCAGAATTTTTTTTGTCTTTTGGGGTTCTAGGTTGGTTTGGTTTGTTGTGGAAACAGTAATAACTAGTTTTTTAAAGTTGTTTCGTGCCGTTTATGTCTTGATTAATAATTTTTTTAATGCCAAATTATGATTAATTTTTTAAAATTTAAGAGACGATTTTAAAAAAATAGGAGATAGTTCAAGGATGTTTGATGCAATTAAACGCAGAAGAATAAATATATAGCTTAGAAGTGTATAAAGTTTCTCATAATTTTTTGGGATGATAAAACTTTTTTACTAATGTAGAGATATTTGATCTGAATCGTTTTCGAATATAATTTATGTTTAATTTCATCTTTTGAGTATAGAGATTAGTTTTATATTATCATTTCCAAACCATTATCTTCTTAATACGAAAGATGTAATTATATAATATTCGATATAAATAATTATATACATGTTTATAATTTTTTGGTGGATGAGAGATTAAGAAGTTTTTCTCCTTGTTTAGAGAGCTTTGATCTAATTCGATTTCGATTATCAGATAAAGAAACATGTTTTTCATTGATAATATCAAAAACCGACATAAAAAAAAAAAATCGAAGTTAGAATTTAGACCGATGTTAATGCCTCCGTTACAGAACACCAAGCCTGAGCTCAAGGTCCAAGTCTCCCATGGAACTTGCAGGTTTAAGTTCAAGAACCTTCCATTGCAGTACCTTTGGTCGTTTATTACAACTCACAGTTGGCCGGTTCCTGAACAAGACAGAACTCAACCCAACAGACAACTTGGTCTCAACATGATCATCATGATCTGAACCGAAAATCACATCACCAAGAGGCCTTTTCGCAGTACAATCCGACTCAACCGACTGCACCTTAAGCTCTTCATCAAGCGTTTGTTTGATCCTAGCTCTGTCCCTTCGATGAATATTCATGTGGCCACCCAGGGCTTGAGCCGACCTAAACTCTCGGTCGCAAAAGCTACAAGAATACGACCTGGGTGGCCACATGCACCCCCGGAAACTCAAACACCGCGCCGCATCTTCCGCAAACACCCTCTCCTCCCACGACAAATCACTTAAACACTTCATTGAAACACTTCAAAGACAATAATCTGAATTTTTGATGTCTTTTCAAGAACAAGAACTAGGGTTTATATAGAAGTCATTTTAGCGTATTTCAACCGTATGTTTGACATTCAATACGTTGAAAACTACGTAAGAATCTGAGAGGAAAGGTTTTGGAAAGATGAGTCTGAGCTGAAAAGGTCTCTTCTGGTTTGCTTTGGCACAGGCAGTGAAACCATTCGGTTGTTTTTTAGCTGATTTGAACCAAAGTCGTTGTCTTGTTTTGGAAATTTCTTTGCAGGTGGGTCCATAATTTTAGCAACTCTTACAGATTGATCCACATGTGTGAAAGAAACTGAGGGGGCATTAATTCATTAGGGATATATTAATAACTGGTACATTAAGTACTGTTGGCTTGGTTTACGCAATATGAAAGTAACCCCTTTTCTTCAATTTTTTTAATAGGGCATACTAGGGTAGTAGTAAAATTATATCGAGTTCGATTAATATCGTTATTGTTCTATATTCGAAATGCATGTTTCAACATGTGATGTCCTTTATTTGGTTAGTATCTGTTTAATTTTCTTAACCTTTTAATAGCGCACAACACTGTGCGTACATAGTACTCGAATCTGAGTCACCTGAATGAAATACATCATCATTTACCACTGAAACTACTCTACGAGTTCTTAAAAAGAAAATTATTTGATACACATGTTATGTAATGTTCGGACTATACAATCTTACTTATTTCAATTCACTTGTCATGTTTAAGGTTTAAACCGTGGAAAATTATTTAATACACATGTTGTACGGTAAAGATTACATAATTCTTTCTATTTTATGGGGTTATGGATTTAGTTTGGAATTTAGGTTTAATTTGTATGATTTAAAGTTTATAATTTTCGATTAAAATTTTATATTTTTAACTTTTAAAGAGTAAATACGTAAACTTATATAATTTTTTTACATAACATATTTATCGAAAAATTACTAATAAATATAAGGATTAGAGTTTAAATTTTAGTGTTTAAGATTTAAATTAATTTAAATTAAAGATTTAAGATTTGATATTAAAATAAACAACACCGTGTGGTATAAATTTTACATAATTTTTAAAGTTCATTGACACCTTTTTTGTATTTTCCCCTTTGTTTCATATTTATCTAATAAAAGTGAAAACAAAAAAATATTTATAATGACAAAGAATGGAACAAACTAACAATTTCATAGTTTTGTGAGTCAAATGATTGTGTAAGAAAGGTACACAGAGAAAAGTTTGGTTATGTTCTTTAAACTCAATATTTTGTTTTGCATGTCAAATGTACATGTCTTGGAATTATCCAAAATTTTGAATTGGATTCTTGAATAATTATATATCTAAAAATTAAGAAATTATAGAAAGGTTAAAAATTGAATAAATCATTCAAATTTATTGGAAAATCGTGTTGATAATGTAAAAAATTATCATTTTTAAGTACTAAACAGCTTAATATCACTTAAGCAGATCTAGAGTTCGAGGTCTTGTGATGTAGAAAATCTTTGTTGGAGAACTCGCTTACTAAAATCAGGGGTGTAACACAAGTCTATCCGGATTAATCAGGACAATGAACAACTATGAGAGCAACCAAAAGAAGTCTTTTTATTTTGAAAGGTAAGAAACTTAGTATCGGTTAAGCAGATTTCCAGTTCGAAGTCTTATGTATGCATAAAATCTTCGTTGAAGAACTCACTAAAACCAAGTATGTAACATGAATCCAATCAGATTAATCAGGACAAAACCTCGAACAACTATGATTGCAACTAGGGATGGGCACGGGTCGGGTCGGGTCGGATTTTCGGCCCACCCGCACCCGACCCGAAAAACTATACCCTCCACCCGATCCAACCCGGTTTTAGGGTGAAAAAATTCAACCCGACCCGACCCGATTTTTAAGCCTTAAAATCCAACCCGACCCAAATCTTTCTAAAAAATTAAAATTTTAGGGATTAAATTGTAAAAAAATAAAATTTAGGGATATAATTGTAAAAATATTTAATTTTAGTGACCTAATTGTAAAAAAATATTAATTTTAATGATCTAATTGTATAAAATATATATAAAGAGGGGTCATTATTGTAAATATCCCTAAAATATATGGAAATTTACACTATTAGTCTCGGGTCGAGTCGAATTTTTTTCACCCTAAACCCGACCCGACCCGAGATCACCCTTAAAAAAAACTCGACCTGACCCAACTCGAACTCGAATTTTTCACCAAAAAAATCCGACCCGATCGAACCAGATCAGGTCAAAACCTGTCGGATTCGGGTTCCGTGCCATCCCTAATTGTAACTAAAAGAAGTCTTGTCTTCCTATTTTAAAAGGTAAATAATTTGGCATTTTTTAAGCAGATATGAAATTCGAAGTATGTATAGAAAAAATTTTCGTTAAAAATACCGCTTGTTATAATCAATATATAACGTAAAATAATTTAGATTAATTAAGACAAATTCTATTTGTGTTGGACAACCAACAGATGTTGTCTTCCTATTTAGATTAATTAAATATTAAATATAATTAAATTATTTTGAGAAAGTACATTTTAATAAAAATTGTTTACTTACGTTCAATTATTTGCATGTCACGTAAGTCCTAGTAAATTGAAATTAGAGTTTCTTAGCATTAAATACAAAAGAATTGCCTATGGACTATCTAGGAAGTGACATAAGATCTTGAAGAAGGTCTTATCTTGTTCATTGAATATTATATATTTGAGTAGAAATTTCAACCTCTTTTTATTATTTTTATTTATAGTCCATATTAAAAAATTACATTTAAAATTTAGAATTAAGATTAATGTTAGAAATAAATTCAAAATTTTATATAAGGGTACGAACTGCCAATAAGATATACTCGGAATATTAAGAGTGTAAAATTATGTGGGTTTAGAGGGTACAAAATTATAAGAATTTAGGTGTACATAATTAGATTATTAATAGAAAATATAAATAAAATATATAAAAAATAAAAAAAACTTAATATTTTTAAGGAGTGCGTCTGCACCTCCAACATCCCTTAGGTCCATCCATGACGTTAGGGTTTAGGTTTAGAGAATTAAGAGTAAGATTTATTTTTAAGGTTTATGATTTAGAATTTAGGTCGAGACTTTAAATTTAATTATTTAATGTTTAGGGTATTAAGTTTTATATGATTTTTGAATCGTTTGATAAGAATGGATTATTGAGTAACAGTAGAATATGTAAAGATTATCGGTCGAAAGAAATGAATTAATCTCTATCATCCATTTCTATCAACGATACAATTTTTTTTACAAAACTACGAATTTTACCATGCGTGAGTAGATCATATCCCTATATATATCTAATAAATTGAAATTAGGATTTAATACATAGGAAATAACATAAGATATTTGTAAATGGTTATATATCTATAAGATTAAATCCATTTACCTTGTGTAAAATCCATAAAGTTTTACATTAATTATATTAGATAATTACATTGAGTGAAAATTAATGATTGTTATTAAGTTTTTTTTTCCTTAAAAATCTTTATATTTTCAATTTTTTCTCGATCATTAATTTATACTCATCTAATGGTCTTAAATAAGTGTAAGAGGATAACATCTCATCACTTATGTAAAAATTGAAAAGTTGTACATTGATTTTGGACCAGTGGATGAGTATAAATTTATGATTGAGATTATCTATTTTTTTTTATTTTCATCTTTTAATTTCATTAATCAATTTACACTTATCCAATGGTATAAAATCAAGATAAAACTAAAAAATTATATTGTATAACTAAATCTCATACATATATATAGGATACAATTCACTTAACATAACATAAAACCTATAATTCTACGCATGTTTTGGATCGTTTACTACAACAAAACAAGTTTTTGACGACGTTTTTAAGATATATAGTGACGTTTATTAGCGTACCAAAATATTAGCAGCACTAAAAAAACACTACAATCACAGTTAAAATCTGCACCGCAAAAAAGTTACGATGTTTATTGTGACGTTTGTTTTAAAAACGCCACTAAAGATGCTACTATAAACAAGTATGATTTAGTGGTTGGATTGATGAAATAAAAGGTTGAGATTATATATATATATATATATATATATATATATATATATATATATATATATAACTTGCCAATAAATGATTCCTTTCATGCACATAGCAATGCACAAATAATTCCAAACACCTTTGTATTCTTATTTGTAGGTACTTAGTCAAAATTGTAACATTCCAAAAGATTAAACAATTAACAGAAATTAAGATAAAAATTACTTAATAATATAAATCCTTGACTATTTAAAGACTTTAACCTTTTCTACCTAAAATGTCTTCATTCTTGTAGGGAGAAAGAAGCTTAGGGTTCCTTTGGATGCTCAATTGCATTTAGGGGCCCTTACCTTCATAATTTTATTTTGATTGGATTTAAAAGGTTCGAGATATGATTCACTTGATAAAAATAAGATTACAAGGCAATATCGATTTGTGGTGGATGCAAAAGAAGCAGGTCATAATCTCGTAGTCATAACTCACTACTGATCCCGATCTGAGGTGTGGGGCTTCAATGAAACCCCCATAGTACATAATACAGTGCGTGATGAGTCCGTACACGATTATATTTTCTGTTAGATTTTTGTTTAAAGCAGTAAAACTAGTTTGAATAGATTTCTTGCTACATAAGTTTAGATTGTAATCAAATTATTAACCCTACAAATAGTTCATATCTCGGTCCGGTTCAGGTCAAGGAGGCTAAAATGAGAGATTTAGACCAAAAAGACCGGAGGACTAGAGCCTAATTGTCACCCCCTTTATCCCCAACCTTGATCGAATTTATCGAAAATCTAAAATTTTGCCTATCAGTTTAACATCAGAAGATTTCATCAAAAGGTTTTTCATTACCACATATGATATGATATACAAATTATAAGCTTGTAGTTCATCTGAATGAACATGATCTAAGTTTCTACTTTTTCATGCAAATCAATGCAGAAAGCCATACAAAAAAGTACACGAACATCGATTACGATACGACAGTCATTTACAGAAAAATAGTTACGAACCTTGAATATGAACCGTCATAATGTCAATTCTCGATTTTCATCCAGTTGCAAAGCAATGTGTCCCGTGTTGCGTTTCCGGTGACCGGAATCATCCTAACGACACTATTCCGTTTCAATAGTAGTAGAAACATCAGACAAGTTCTAAAAGGGGTAGTATAACACTATAACTATCTTACCTGTCTGCAACTTTGCAAAGATATTCACGTTGATCTTCCCGCAAGGGTACATCGGTGAAATCTGATCATACCAAGACAATAAGATAAACCGACCGGATATGTTGTAATAAGATTTGCAAGAACTGGAGAATTTGTCTCATTTTCCTCCGAAATACAGCTGAAATCGAAGAATTATGAATATGAACAGATAGACATACCAGCACCAGTTATGTTTGATCCTTTGAAAGATGTGTTTCCTGTCGCAGGTGTGCCTTCCAAGTTCGCATTGCTTAAATTACTGTCCGAAAGCAGACATGGATCAAACATGAATTTTAAAGATCTTTCCGATACGACATCGATATCTGCTAATTACTGTCTATTTTCCCTTCCTTAACCTCCATTATTTCATTTATCCATACAAAAATCAATGGATATATGATAAAAAACACCAGAGACTTGAATGTTCGTTTAAAGTTGATGTCTTTCCCGACTTCATGTTGCAGAGCCGACATCTCGACCTCGTAATAAGTGACAACATGTTCTTAAACACTACAGATATTACATGAAAATCGATACAACCCGAGGTCTTTAATCAGCGATGCTCATGTAACCATACTCTATTCACTTTACTACCATACTCTATTCACTTTACTACTCCTTTTTAGGGGTGAGCAAATCTCGACTCGACTCAAAAAAATCGAATAACACGACTCGACTTGAGATAAAAATACTCGACTCGTTTTGACTCCACTTGATATTTCATATATTCGACTCGAAAAAAATTCAAATAAAGTTTGAGTTGTAAAATGGAAATTCGAATAACTCGAATTTTTTAGTAATTAAAGGATTATTTTTTAAGTTTGACGAGTCTATCAATTTTTTTATGATATATATACATTAATATATAAAAATATAAAGAAATATTGTTACATATGAAAAAAATGTATACATATCTTATATGTTAAAGAAAGTCGTTTAAATTGAAATCAAATCATACTATAACATGATAAATAATAATAATTAAATATTTATAGGAACTCGAAAACTCGACTCGACTCGAATTTTTTAAACTCAACTCAAACCGAAAAATTTCAAATAAAATTTGAGTTATAAAATATGACTCGTCAACTCGAAATTTTTTGACTCGACCGAATACTCATCCCTACTTTTAACACCTCAGCCTATAAACATTACAGATATTCCGACCATACATAAGTCACATGTAAGTTGTAACAAGCTCGAAACTTCAACTTGGTTATGTCGAATTCAATCTCCTAAACAATGGAAAATTGGGGGATTCTTTAAGTTCTTAATGAAAAATGTTTGGATTAAGTAGTTTCACATAGAATAGTTGGAAGAAAACCTGTTAAATCGGGCATCGACGAAGCTAGCACCGAGCAACTTCGCGCCTTCGAAATTCTTTTTTTTTTTTGTTAAAGTGATTACAGTAATATCTGTTTTAGAGTATATATACTTTCAATCATTGGACATTGATCCCTCAATCATTGTGTTGATAGTACTGATGCTCGAACCCATGACCTCTAAGAACAACAACTATTCTTTCAACCGATAAGACTAGATGGTTCGGTCTCGTGCCTTCAAAATTCGCTTGTCGTAGTATGGACCGAAATGGAGGTAAAAGGAAAATCTATGAACTTCAAGCATTGAAATTAACCAATTGCAAACACCACAGAAATATCAATGGTCTGAGCAGAACAACAAGAAGAACAGTACTGTCTTGAAATCTTGATTGATCAATGTCTTGCCACTAAAATCATTGCTGGTTAAGTCTTGTCCCCTGGTTTACTTCAGATCCATAAGGTCCTCTCCCCTTTTTAACCAATGCTCACAATGTCAAAACAAGACACAAATTCATAACCAATTCCAACGTATTCGAAACTCACACCCGAGTCTAAATAACATAGATTCAATAATTGAATTCGAGTCTAAATAAAAAATCCTTAAAAAATTTTAACTTGTAAGCAAATTCAGGGTCTACTAATAATAAATATTTAAATTATATTTTTTAATTTTAATTGTATATTTTTTAAATTATACATTTTTATAATAAAATAAATATCTCAATTATACTATTTTTTTAATAATTAATCTTAAAATTGTTAAAAATAAAATATTAGATATTTATATTTTTTCGTATTATTTATTATTTAGTAATAACTTTGAAGTTATTTTATAGTTGATATATAAATTAAACATATTCTTCTGAGTTAACGCCTAAATTTTTTTTGCTCTTAATACCTTAATTTTATTATTATTTTTTTATTTCTTTTAATATTTTTATTCATATATACTTAATTAAAATTTATATATATTCTATTAGTTTATTCGAATAAGTATAACATATAAGAAAATTTAGAGGTTGGATTTGAGTAGGGTTTAGCCCCCATTCGGGGATTTATACGGAGGGCTCATAATGAATTTGACTGACTCGAGAGTTATTTGGGTTTAATTTAGTTAAAATTTAATTTAAGTGATTTGGTTTAGGTTCAGATTCAGTTCGAGATCTTAACAAACTAAGTCGAATTGATTTAAGTTTGTTTCGAAAAACTCATGAACAAACTCAAAATTATTATTATTATATATACTAAAAGTAATTTCTTTAATAAAAATAATAAAATAAATTAAAAATTATTAAAAATAAATTAACTAAAATTAATTGGACATTATGTATTTGTATTATAAGAATATTTATTATTTATTTGTATTAATTTATTTTTTGGATACATTTTTATATTAAATTTTATTTTGGTATTGATATGAAAGGTTTTTTTAACGAAGAATCATCTTTTATATAAAAAAATTATAGTAAAATTATCATTTTGAGCATCAAATTGAACCCGACGAATTAGAACCTAGCCTGATGCACTTTGAACCCAAATCAAATCTTATAATATTATTTTCGATTCAAATTTGAACTTAAAACTTTTTTAAAATTAAGTCTCGACCAAACCTAACATAATTGTTTTTAAACTGAGAAAAACCTGACTAAATTCAGACTTAGCTCGACTCATCATCAACCTATTCTCGTTTAAGGGTATGCATTATTCGGTTTTAACCGAATTAAAATTATTTCGGTTAATTCGGTCGATTAATTTTTGGTAAATTCGTAACGGTTATTCTTTTTGAAAATTCGGTTATCGATTAATTCGGTTTAAAATCGGTTAATTAGCCGAATTAACCGAAATTATTATATATTAAATATTATATGTTATATATATTTATTACTAATCATTTAATTTTTAAAAATTATAAAATATTCATTATTTTTTATATTATAAAATAGTCACTATATTTTTATTAAATTAGTATAAAATAAAAGTTTAGTAACTAAAAAATTATTTTAGCATAATTTATTGACCTGTTATGTACTTTAACCAAAATTTATACGGTTAATTTGATTAATTCAGTTAATTAACTAAAATAATTTCAATTTAGTTAATTCGTTTAAAGATAATTTAGTTCGTTAATGATTAAAATTAAATTTTTTGATTAATTTAGTTTTAATTAATTCGGTTCGTCCACCGATCGGATTAACCAAGTGCACGTCCCTATTCCTATTCCCGTGTGTGGAAACCTGTATAAACCCAAAGTTTGGGACACTTTTGATTTAGGAAAATTCTATAATGGGAGTCGAACATCGCTGAACATCACTAACATTGAACATTGTTGAACATCATTAAATTGATTAATAAAGATTAAAAATTTTTAAGGACTCAACATATAATTAATAATTATTTAAAATAAAACTTTAATTAAATTGTTTTTCATAGGAAAAAGTACACGGGTAATCACTCAACTATCATCTTTTTTATATTTCGGTCACACAATTAATTTTTTCATCAAAATTAATACTAATATTTTATTTTGTTTTTTATTCATTGATCGTTAATTTAATAGAGATTATAACATGATATGGTTTAGTAACAATTTTAGTCTCTAAAATTATTATGTTATATCAATTTAATCCTAATAAATCAAATATTTAGTCTAAACCTTAAATTCTCTATTATTATTTTTCCTCTACAACTTATGATATTCTTTTTTTTTCATTTTTTCAAGAAACAAACAAAGATCTACAACAATTACCATAAACTCCTCAAGTTTTGGATAGATTCTTATCTGATTATAAATATTTATAAAATGATTTTTTATCATTTTTTTAAAAATGTCACTTTAAACATTTTTCAATTTATGTATATAAAATAAAAATATTTGAAAATCGATTATTTTGGTGTTTTAATCTAAAGTTATTATTTAATATATTAGGACAAAGCAACCCAAATTGTAGACTACGGTTTGATTAGATTTTTATACTTTGCACTTTTCCTCGTAAAAACTAAAAATACATATACCACATAGGATTTGCAACGGTTGTAAGAAATCCAAATTGAAGACTTTTGTTCATATTGCAACGGTTCATAACTTTGTTGTAGGAATTTTTTGTGCTATTGTTACCATTGATTTTTTCGGTTCGATTGATCATTTATTTCAATTTGATTATCAAGAAGTCGATACATATACTATTGGTTCATATATATTTTTGATCTTTAGTGATTATTTTTTTATTGTTAAGTGATATTATAAAAATAATTATCTCGATTCTTTAATCTTAAAAAATTACAGTAAATGACTTAATATTTAGTTTTTTCTTATCTTTTGTTTCGTATATATAGATTGAAACAATGCTTGAACTGACATTGTTTCTTGAAAAAATTAAAAGAACCAATGATTTATAAATACCTATAAAAATAAGAGTTGATCTAGAACTTGATGAGTTGATCTTATAAAAAATAATAACTCTTGTTGATCTTTGTTTGTTTATCAAAGAAAGTACAATAAAAGAGAATAATATTACTTGTTGCATTGGAAGAAAAAATAAAAATTTTGGGTTTAATCAAAGTATTTAACGAGTTATATTTTTATTAGGATTAAATAGATATAATGTAATAATTTTAGGGACTCAAATTGTTATTAAATAATGTCATGTTATAATTTTCGTTACATATTTGATGATTAATGACAAAAAAACAAAAATAAAATAAAATGTTAGTGATGACTTTGACAAAAAATTTAGTTTGATGATCAAAACAGAAAAAGGTGATAGTTGAGTGATCATTTGTATAATTTTTCTATCTAAAATAATTTAATTAAAATTTTATTTTAAATAATTTTTAACTGCAACAGTCCTTAAAATTTTAATTTTTATTAATTAATTTAAGGAGGAATTATTAAAATATTGCGATTGAAAACTTTATTTTCAAAAATATGATTCACACATTATTATTTCTCACAATATTATGGATTACTGTAGTGTTCAGAAGACCTGATTCTTGCAACCCGACTTTGATCAGTGATTCGAATAAAAAAATAATATTTTAACAAAGGCCAAAGGTTTACAATTCGACTTTGAATAGTGTTTACACATACATGCAGCCTTTGTTATTTTTTTTCAAATCACTATTCAAAGTCGGATTGTATGTATGAGGTCTTTGTCGAAATATTATTTTTTATTCAAATCACTGTTTAAAGACGGATTGTATGCATGAGGCCTTCTGAACGCTACACTAATCCATAATGTTGTGAAAAATAATAATGTGAACCATATTTTTTGGAAATAAAGTTTCCAATAATAATATTTTAATAATTACTTTATTAATTTAATAATATTTAACAATATTCAATATTAAAAGTATTTAACAGTGTTCGACACACCTAATATACTCAATTTATTTATTCTAAACCTAAAAAAAGAAAAGAATCAAAGAGGGGACAAAGACAAAGAAAGACGTGCACCGAGAAGGGGCAGGCAGTCAGGTTTTGACTGAAATCAGAGGGAAAGAAGAAAAGGGAACGTGGGACGGTGCAGGCAACTAAAAAAACATATTTAATATAAAAATATTTATTTTATATTATTTTAACTTGTAATGATATAAATTTAATTATATTTTAAATTAAAAAATTAAATAATTTATAATTTTTTATAATTAATTTATTAACTTTAGAACTAAATTTAAAATTTTAATTTCTATCGGAGATATATATTACATAAGAAAGAATATAAAAGATATATGTGTATTATATAATTATATAAAGAATTTTAGACTGAAACTAATTCTTATTATAATATTATAAATTTTTATAATTTGAATTATATATAAAATTATTTAAATTTGAATAAAAATTTAAAAAAACTTAAATTTTATAAAATTGTTTTAAAAACAATTTAAATAAAATATCACGCTTTCTCATATATATTATCTCTCCAAGGAATTTAAATATATATGTATTTACGTATCTAAAAATAATTTTATTCAAATTTAAGAGTTATTCGAATATAAGTTTCGTACAATAGCTACTGAATAATTAATAGTTAATAAATTATATTAATTAATAATAGATTATATTAATTGAATTGATTTATTAGTTATTGAATAAAATGTTTAGTAAAAT
Organism: Abelmoschus esculentus; assembly: GCA_035048815.1. Classification (NCBI taxonomy): domain Eukaryota; kingdom Viridiplantae; phylum Streptophyta; class Magnoliopsida; order Malvales; family Malvaceae; genus Abelmoschus; species Abelmoschus esculentus. The sequence continues at coordinate 1,013,771 of JAUCBN010000021.1, forward strand.
TAATTGATAATTACTTAAATAAAATGTTACATAAAAACAAAATGAATTTTAAAATTTTTAATTTAACATTATTAATATATTTAAAAGATTTATATATTATTTTTATTTATATAATTATTATTTTAATACAATTTAATTAAGAGTTAAATTTAGAATATTCGAAGATTTTTTTTAATTTTTAAAAATAAAAAGGTTTTTATAATTTTTTATGTCAAATGTTGTAACCCAAAAAAATCTCAAATGTTATATTTTTTTATTTATCAAAAGTATAAATTAATAGTTTTTGGATATTTGTTATTAACTTAAGGCTACTCATAAAATTATTATTTTTACTTATCTTAAATCAAAGATTAAAGAGATATTTTTATCTTTCAATTCGACTCAAAAATTTAATTTTGTCCCTCGTCAAAAAATATATTTAATGTGACCCTTCAGTTCGTAAACTAGATCATTTGATTGGTATTGATCGTATAATATAATAATATATGAAAATATAATTAAAGAATATAATAAAATATGATTAAAGAAAATTATTTAAATTAAAAATGAGTTTTTTAATTTTTCTTGATATATATATATATCAATATAATAAAATATGAAGAAATATATAGTACATATAAAAAATATGATAAAATATATATTATATGATTAAAGAAAATCATTTAAATTAGAATCAAACTATACTATAACATAATGAATAATTATAATTAAATTTATATATAAATTTAAAAATTCGACTTGAACTCAACGATTCCATAAACTCAAATCAAAATAAAAAATTCAATAAAAATTTAAGTTATAAAATATATCATTTTTATTGGGATAACTCAAAATTTTTAATTTAATTAGATTAAATACTTATTTTTATCTATTATAAAAAAACATAATTTAAATAATTATTTTATAATTTAGTATATAAATTACTTTCTAAGTGAAAGGGTGAAATCCTAAAATGAAAATAATAAATTTTAAGTGAATAGCAGTTAGGTGAGAAATATATACGTGAATAAATTTAAATAAATATATATAATAGATTATTGAACGTAAATGAATAAAAAATAATCTTTTATTTATTTACATAAATGAACGTAAATTTATCTTTGATATTATTAAATATAAATAAAAATTATAAAAATTTATTAGATGTATCTGATTTATCATATTATTTATTATTTATTTAATAATATTTTCTATTTTATGTTTTAAGATGATTTATTTTCTTTTTACCTTATAAATTTTAATTTTTTATATAATAAAATAAATAAATTTTATTAAATAAATTAATAAATAATATAATAAATCTATATTATATAATAATTTCTAGCATTTATGGGTGATGTGTTTCCCAAGTTTTTCTCTTCAGAACAACTACAGTTTTACTGTATCGACACGAACAAAAGTGGGGTTTTAATCGTTGAATCGTACAAAACCCAGTAAACTAAAAGCGTACACTTCAACAGCTTCACCTCTGCTACAAAGGAATCATGAACCCAGAAAACTGAAGAAACAAGCTAAGAGGACCCCTACCTTTCCCTCTCCAGAAATCAACCAATCTTCCTTTTTCAACCACCGTACTCAGCTGAAAGATTGCCTACTTGCCTGATTTGATCGCTTTTACAGTTGTTGGATCTCATCTTCGAGGTTAATGGTTAGGGTTTCTTTCCTTTTTCCTTTTCATGCAAAGACAAGAGGAACCCATGTCCTGAATGTTGGATTCGTGAGCATGTTGGTCTGGTTTTAAGATAATATATAAGGTTGCCGACGAAATCCCATATCTGTTTTGTCTTTTGTTTCCATTTCAGTGAGAAAAAAACATGGCTAATCGGTGGTGGGATGGGAGTGTGGGAATGGGAGGCGTCGGCTCGGTATCTCCGACCGAACCGAGATTGAACCCATCGCTTCACCTTACAAACCCATCTGAAGATCACCGGATGGAAGCTTTTAGAGCTAATCTTAGCCCTTCGGATGAAGAACATCGAGAGGAGAATGGAGATAGCCGAGAGAATGTCGAGCCTGAACCTGAAACCGTTGAGCCTGGTTCGGGTTCGGCGTCTCGCCGCCCTCGGGGGAGACCGCCTGGTTCGAAGAATAAACCGAAGCCTCCAGTGGTTATTACTAAAGAAAGCCCTAACTCTCTTCGTAGCCATGTGCTGGAGATCGCTAGCAGCAGCGACATTGTCGAGTGTATTGGCAATTTCGCGCAACGCCGCCACTGTGGTGTCTCGGTTTTGAGTGGAAGCGGTGTTGTAACCAATGTTACCCTCCGCCAACCGGCTGCCCCTAGTGGGGTGATCACTTTACACGGAAGATTCGAGATTTTATCTTTATCTGGTGTGTTTTTGCCCGCACCGTCTCCTCCAGGAGCGACGGGGCTGACGGTGTATTTAGCCGGAGGGCAAGGTCAGGTTGTCGGAGGGAGTGTGGTCGGGCCACTGGAAGCATCCGGACCGGTTATGGTTATTGCTGCCACGTTTACCAATGCGGTTTATGAAAGGTTGCCTATAGAAGATGAAAATAGCGGTGGAGGTGGTGGAGGAGAAGGCGGTGGTGATGGCGATGGAGGGGGTGGAAATAACAACACCAATAGTAATGACGACGGCAATGGAAATTCAGGGTCTCAATCTCAAGATATAAGCCAAGATCATCACCAAGGCGGTTCAATGCCTATGTATAACCTGCCTCCTAATTTGCTACCTAATGGACAAATGCCTCATGATCTGTTTTGGGGCACTCAGCCTCGTCCACCGCCGTATTCTTAACCGGAAACAGCTACGGAACGGCAAAAATTACGGTTTGAATACGCCTACTGGTTTTTGGTGCAACACAAGTTGTGTGTTTGTTTTTGTTCATGTAAGAGTAGCAACCAAGGTAGGGCTTCCTTCTTTTACTATGCTCATAGTTTGTACTACTTTGTAGAATACTCTTTTAATCAAACTTTGTTTCGGATTTTTATACTTAGTAAAATTATATAAGAATTTGAAATTTCTAGGGATGAGATTACCTCGTGAAATTCTCGGTCCATCCCTGTATCTTTGGATGAATTAGGCAAGGAAATGAATCTTTTAAACACAATTTGATCATTTTTTTCTTGGAAGCAATGCATTGAATCTTGATGGTGCAGGTGAAGAGTTCGAGTCGAAGGAATTGTAAGGACATATCATTCAATTGCATGGTATGCCTCATCTTATTTCTTCAACATTTCTTACATTTGCTTGTTTTGTTTTGTTTTGTTTTTTCTCCTAAATTGGACAATGTTGATGATGCATGAAAAGCTTCAAGTAAGAGTATTTTTCAATAGGAGAATGCATGTGGTAGGGGGGAAAAGGTGAACAACTTGGGGGCTGATTCATCTGAATCTCCCCCAAATTAGTAAACTTCATACTAGATTTTTCAGTCGGCCGGTCGGCCGACTGTCTAGTTTAAATGTGCTTAAGCATAATTGTCTATTGTTGGTTGTTTCTAGAGTCATTGTTCGTTCATGTCTATTTCTATAATTATACTTCGAATTAGGGTTAGGACATAGTTGAATAACTCACAAATCATACTAAGTTACAATCCTCTTGTACTTTTATTTTTCAGACATTTGTGAATTTCTACTCCTTTGCCTGTGTTTTTTTTCTTGCAAAAGTGTTTTCCATGTAGATATTGGTCACTTCCTTTGTTGTACATTTACATATTTGTCATTATTTTTCAACATCTATGATTTGGGGTCCTTTATTTGTCATATTTTACTCTACTATTAGGGCAAGACGCAGACATGTTATTACCTTCTCTAACTCTCCTGTCGGTGATTCCATCTACCATGACAGGGAGTTGTACTATATGTGTCCTGCCGGAGCTCCGGTGAGAAACCGGGCCGTCCGGTTAGTATGAGAATTGTTCATACACTAAACAATTTTGATGACCAATGCAGGATTGGTTTGAACTAGGTTGTCTTTGTCTTAACCTGTATTTTTGATGTTTTTAGTCAAAGGTAGATCACTGGTTTTACACCTTCCGAAAACCTTGAAACAATCTTTTAATCTCAACACAAGTCAATCCTAATCCACCAAACTAACGTAGAAATGTTTGTAAGAACATTAGACAGGTTAGATATGTTGTCTTTTGTGTGGTTTTGTGCATCTAAAAATTATCAAACGAGTTTAACTTATTACGTTATTTACAGTCTCATTTAATAAAATTTTATCTTTTTAACATGTAAACAGAAAATGAGATACTTTTTGATGTATAAACGTTCGAATTTTATTAGATAAATCATGAATGATGTGATGAATCGTGTCTATCTATGATATAAAAATATATTTTTTTTAATATTGATTCAACCCGAGACACGTGTCTTATGTGTTTTTTCTTTAGATAAGGTAAAATTTTGGATTATTTAATTTTTTATTATAAATTATTACATCAATTAAATTAGATAATCAAATGATCGGTTAATTTAAAACTAATAAACAAGGGTCTGGTAAGAATAAAAAACAATTAAAAGTATAAAATTAAGAATTAATACTTTTAATAATTTAATTATGACTAAAAAGTTTTAAAAAATAATAGAGATATTAAAATTATTATACTATAAGATATTTTAATATATAAAATTTATAAAGATTATAAAAATTAATCAGGTAAATTATTATTTTATTTAAAATTTAAATTGTAATCGAATTAAAATATTTTTAAAAAAATTTATCGAAACCAATTTTATAACGTTACCCTATTTTTGTGTTACCAAGATGAATAAATGAAAACATTATTTTATATCATATGCATTGATTTAATGTGAGCTGGACTGCACTTTGCTCACCATCATTTATATTTAATTGATTTCTGACGTTGTAGATTTAATCTTCGTATTTTAATTTAATAATTTTACATTTCGGAGGTTTTAATTACGATCCAAATAATATATTAATAACATGAGTAAAGTACATGGGCTTCAGATAATAACATAAAATTTTGAAATTTACATATATTAGAAGTAAATTAAATTAGAATATAAAAAATTAAATCTACAATTTATAAATAATATATTAATTTAAATAAATTACATAAATCGTAACTGAAATTTACTTTTAAACTTTCTTGTGGTCGTTAAAATTTTAAAATATTCAATTTACTTACTAAAGTTTAGATATTAAATGTTTTTATTATTTTTTTTTATAACTTTCGGTCGAAGTCCATTTATTGAAAATCAAAAGAATTTCTCTATGATTCGAACAGTGAAAAAATTTACTAACACGAAGAAAGCAATATACTGAAAAACGAGCTTCATTTGATAATAGATGAGGAATATTAACAAGAGAGAAACCAAAATTTTTTTATATGTTCGTAGACCTTGAATTTTTTTTTTTATGAAATAGAGTTTAGATTCGAATTCAAGAGGTCGAGATAAAATGATTTATAAAACTTAAAACCGAACGATCATTGTCTATGATCGTCAGACAATATAATCTAACAACAATAAAACGATAGATGACATCTACGTCATAATATTATTTAAAAATTAACAAAAAAATAACTAAAATATACTATATACGAACTTTAAAATTTATTAAACATTTTAAAATTTTAATAACTAAAATAAATTTTACTTTATCAATTCTTGTAGAAAAAGTTTCATCTATTAGGGTTTGATATGATGGGAAATCCATGTTAATCAGTCATTTTCTCATGGGTCATTGATTTAAGATAGGACATGAAGTAGGCAATTTCCCCCATTGAAGAAACCTAGGGTTTGCCTTGCTATTATTTTCCCAGGAGAAGTATGTGGACTGATTCACTCAAGTCACATACATATAATTCTTAATTTTGATAATTAACATAGTCATCATGGATTAAGTTTCGTTATCGAAACTAACGATAAGTTGATTTAACGAGAAATTTTTTAAATTTTTTAAATAATATTAAGAGTTTGAATTTTGATTTGTGAATAAATTAAATTAAAAAATCGTTTTTATGGTGGATTTTTATTGTATCTGAACGGAATCTAGATTAATTAACTAATAAATTAGATATCAAATTATCGGGGACTAAAAGAGTGATTATTTGAAATTAAGGTTCATGCATGTCATTTTTGGGAGCATTTTGACAAGTTGATTGAATTTAGTGTTTGGTGAGGCAAAGGAATAAATGTGGGGGAGAAAGTGGGAAATAATTCATAATTCCATACTTCAAATCAATTGGTGTTGTCATAACTCATAATCCTATCCAATTTGGAATTGTTTGAAATATGTGGGTGCATTATTATTTATGTAGGTATTGAAAGCTATATTGGATAATTCGATAATACTAAGATTAACAGTAAGATATAAGTAGAATTTTTATGAAAATTGGATAAATTTAATTAAAAAGTTTTAGTTTTAATAATTTATTACGACTTTTTAACGACCAAAATTAATATTCTTCAATTTTAATTAGTATAATCAGAGACAGAGTCGAATTTTGGGGTTGGAGGCTAAAATATAAATAAACCATTTTTAAAAAAAATTAAATAGTAGGATAAATATGAAAAATTTCCTCAGGACACCATTTAACTCGGTCACTGAATATGATATACAAGAAGACATGAATTCGAGCATGCTTAAACGTTTAAAATTCTCCGATTTATGGGTTAGGACTTGGAAGGGATTTGGATAGTATAGTCTTATATCATACTTTATGTTAAAAAGTCTAAAACTTAAAAAAAATTATACTGTATAAATAGATCCTAACACATATATATTCGATATAAAACGAGTTTAAATTAATAAAATAAATGAAAATTATTTTAATAAAATTTAAGGTATATTGAACTTCTAGTTTACATAAAAGCCCAAGAGGGGCCCTGATTTTACTAGACTCAGTCACAAAATGTCATTGTCAAAAGCCCAAATTCTCTTTATGGCTGCTGTTCTAGTCCCTGTAGGAGCATGAAAGTTAACCCAGAAACAGTTCAAGTTCCTAGTAAATTCATGTACATGCAGTTTGGTCTAATTCCTAAAAAAATCAATCTTTAACATTTTTTTTTCTGTTTTCCTCGTTTGGTAATCGTTTACAGAAATGCATTCGACATATGTTCGGATACATACCCGTATTCGAAAATCACATTCGAGTCCGAGTAGTGTATATGTTAAGAAAGCTATGTTTCTAATGTTGGAAAAATAGTATAGTACATGGACATTTGAGTTTACATTTGAGAGAGTTCCGTTACTCAAATTAGTTGAGACTAAGTATATTATTACTCTACAACAAGAATAGATTAACTTTGTATATTTACATGCTCAAAATGTTCAATGGGTGAATGAAAAATTGTTGCTCAATGTTACACCCATGATGTTAAAAAAATAAGATAAAAAGTAGAATATCCCAAACTTGTTGGAAACATAGATTTAGATTAATTCTCTGTTAAATACCATTTTGAATTCTGGGAGTTGTAACTCTTCAGGAAATGTTAATTATAGATTAATTATGTAATTAAACATGTCCCCTACCTGAACACTATAAAAGGAGACCCTTTACTCCTATCTCCACACACTGAAAACAAAACATCCTCTAGCCAAATTTTTGATAGTGTTCTGCTTCTGTGAAGTTCGCCGTTGCAGTTCAAGTTGCGTTGCTTTCTTTGCTGCAGTCTACCGTTGTATCCTGGGAGACAGACGTTCCATAAAAACTCCAACTCCAGAAGGGGACGAATCTGTTTTAAGGACACTGTGATAACACAGGCCTCAGTCTAAGTTTCTTCAAAAACGTTTATTGATTTTTCTTTGCTTCTGTGATCTTTTTATTTTCATTTTATATGGTTTATTTTTATTACAGAATTGTGTGTTTAACATCTTATTAACTTGTTTTGTTTGTTTTGAATTACATCTAATAGATTAAGACTGCGTTTTTAGTTGTGTCTAGAAACCTAAACGAATGTTTGTCTAGCTTTTCCTTGCAAACAGTTTACGATTGGCCACTGAACGAGCGTTTTTCCATCATTTTACTCCCAGATTGAAAGAATCCTAGTGTTCCCCATGCATGGATTGTCCATGAGGCCTCCGAATTCGAGTTCTTCGAAGCTTATTCCGTAAGGATTTTCGTAGAGAAATATTCTGTCCTCCACCCATTTGAAAGAATGTGTAGTTGAGTTTTCTTCACACAGCTAGTGTAGCTTGTTCCTATTGATAATGGATTGTGTTCCTAGTTTCATCCATGGAAGCAAGTTGTAACTTGTGATCCAAGTAAGTGTCTGCTTGAAGATTTCCATTTGGTTAATGAGAACTTCAATCTCCTCTTGTAGCCTGACAACCTAAGAAAAGGTGAAGTATTTAGTATTTTGATCCTTTGGGTGATCCAAATTCGAATAACATAGTCTATAAATGTACGTGATTTTATTCAAATTTGAAATCAGATTTATATGTTACTTTTGAGATTAGAAGGTTAAAATCCCAAATACGAAATAAAATTTACAAAAAATTGAACTGAAGTTAAAGGAACTATTGTTATTACTAAAGATTATGGGTTTGAGCACCAGTAATATCAATACAGTGGTTGTGCAATCAATGTCTGAAATTAAAAGAACTATTGTCACTATTTTTTTATCTATCACATAATCAATTATTAAAAATTTAAAATTATTAGATTAATTTGTTACTTTTTCAAGTCATGAAATTATTTTATAACTCTTGATAGTCAAGGGATTAATATAGTTTATCATATTTTTTAATTAATGACGGCAACAGCTTGACAGTTCGGTAGGTTTATAATTTAGATGAAAAGTGATTATTCGGTCGAATTTAATTAAAAAATTTTATTTTATTTAAGTTGATATGTTATATTTTATAGCTCAAATTTTATTTAAATTTTTTAATTCTATTTAAATTTATAAATTTCTAATCAAATTAAATTTTAAAAAATATATTATCACAAAACGGTTGGTTTGATTTATACTACCATTTTTGTATCTATATAATTATTTGAATAAAATATAAAATATTTTTTTTTCAAAAATTATCAAAATTCTAGAAAATAGGAAATTAGTTGTTTATGCATATCTATTCACACGTTCATAATCTCAGATGACGTGTCAGATAATGACAAGGGACACGCTATTTAATTATGACTCAGATGTGGAAGCGCGTGTCACATTTAGATTTGTCTCGCGCGTGTAAATCATCCGAGATTTGGTTTCTTCTCGTTGATACCTTTCCTTTTTTTGTACATTCTTTTTTATTTTATTATGATTATATAATAATATTAAATATTTTAAATTTTATTTTCTTAAAAATAAATTAAAATTTTTAAATATTTTAAAAGAATCCCTAAATCCCTTAATTTTATCACTTTTATCAGGTTGTATTTTTTACGATAGAATAAAGTATTCTTCTATCGAATAATTTATATATTATTTTATCGTTTGTTATGTTATCGTTTATTATAAATTATTTAATGATTTTGATGTCTTATACAGCACTGAACGATTTTTTATGATAATATGATGAGATAAATAATCGTGATGTTTCGACAACGGATATAATAAATAGTGGCACGAAAATTAACAGAAAAATCATATCAAATCGTGAATTGACTTTTATAGTGTTAGAGATTTTATATTTTGAGATTATTTTGTGAATTTCGATATTATTTTATTTTATTTATGTTTAAATTTAATTTTAAATATTAAAAAAATAATATATATTAGATAACGAAAGTTAACAATAAAAAACAGTAATAATGAAAAACTTATTTTATACAAGGAAAAATAATTTTATACACGGAAATTACTAAACCTATTTGATTTGCCTAATCCTATATTATGTTCTTAATCCCCTTATTTGTTTTAAAAAAAACCAATTAACAAACGCCACGTAAGCAACTAACGCGGCTTTTCTTGTTAAATCTTCCTATTTAAAATAATTTTATTTCCTTCGGTTTCGCAATAAAAGCTTCAGATTTTCTCTGTTCTTTCTCTCTTATTTAAAAAGTTTGAATCTTCAGTATTTTTGATAATTAGTTTTATTTTTGTACTCTTTTTTGTAATTGTCTTCTTCCCAGATCTGTAAAACTGGGGAAATGGCGACCACGACGTCGTATTGGTGTTACAGCTGCAATCGGGCCGTACGGCTTTTGAACCGTGGTACCGTCAATTGCCCCGACTGTTATGGCGGCTTCGTTGAAGAGATCGGTAACAATCACGAGGCGGCGCGTGATGTTCACCTCGGAAGTAGAAGACTCACGCCAGAGGGGATGCACACTCGTTCTATTCCAGACTACACCGTCGTCCTCCGTGGCCGACGTCGCGGTGGCAATCGTTCTCCTTTCAATCCTGTTATCGTGTTACGTGGCGGAGCAGCTGCAGCTACAGCTACATCTGTTTCGACCTCGCCTTCGTCCGCCTCTGGTGGAGATTCTGTTGAACAGAACGGGAGAGGGTTCGAGCTTTACTACGATGATGGAACCGGGTCGGGTTTTCGGCCGTTACCTCCGACTATGTCGGAGTTTCTTCTGGGTTCCGGGTCTGACCGTTTAATCGACCAGTTATCGCAAATGGAAATCCACAACGCTGGGCATTACGAGCAACTACCGGCGTCGAAAGCGGCGGTGGACGCAATGCCGACGATGGAAATAACCGAGACCCATATCCACGACGAGCTATGCTGCGCCGTTTGCAAAGAACAATTCGAAATAGGCACCAAAGTACGAAACATGCCTTGCGATCATTTGTACCATTCCGACTGTATACTCCCATGGCTTCAATTGCGGAACTCTTGCCCCGTTTTCCGCCACGAATTACCAGCCGCGGGCGGCGAAGAAGGGTCCGAAATGGGTGTTGGGTATTCGAATTCTTCGGTGGAGACTCCGGTGGGGTTGACTATTTCGAGATTACCCGGCGGAGGGTTCGCTGTGGGGAGGTTTTCAGGAGGAATAAGGGCTGGTAGTGGTAGTGAAGAGAACATAGATTTCCCTGTGGTTTACACGGAGGTTGACGGTGGTTTTAGCGGCGGAGGGCTTCCACGGAGGGTTTCATGGATGAATCGAGGCCATAGGGGTAGGGAAAGAGGAAGGATTTTCAGACAATTTTGGGGGAACATGTTTGGGTGTTTGAGTAGGTCAAATTCATCTAATTCTAGGGTTACTTTAAGGTAATTTTCAACAATAAAATTATGAAAATCTAAATTATCTATAAATATATTTTATATTTTAGGGTTTAAGATTTTAACCTATATTTTATAATTTTAGGGTCTAAGATTTTAATATATATTTTATAATTTAAGGTAAAATTGATACTCAAAATTCATTAACTTATCTTTTTATTTTTAACCATTAATTTTTTTAAAAAATAGTTAAATAAAAATTAGATTAATTCAATCGATTTACAAATTAATCAAATAAAATTTAAAATAAATTATATAAATCATCTTATTAAACTATATAAAATGATGACCGACTCATTGCACATTATAAATATTATTAATATTTAATTTTTTATGGTTATTTAATTCTATTATAAATAAAATTTAATTATGTTTTGAAAACGATTATTTTGCTCGTACTATTTAGTCTATTATTTATCTTTTGTTTTAAAATGCTCTTTAATTTTCATAAACCTTTTACGAGTATTGTTTTGAATTGAGAGAAGAACAATACTACTAATATCATTTTTTTCGAGTGCACGGGATTTTGAGATATACTAACCTCTTATTCGTCCATTTTTAAGGCAGTGGTTAATATCCGACAGAATTATTGTTTTGTTTAATTCTTATATTATTTTTTAGTTAATGTTAACGCCTTATTTTATGATGGCCAATTTCATAACAATAAATTATTAAAAATATTAAAAAATAATATTCTTGTAAAAATTAAATAAATTTAATAATTATTTTATAACCATAATGTTTTAAAAAGAATCAAATACACTGGTAAACTATTAATTTGGTATTAAAATAGTCACCAACCGTTAAAAAACAAACTGACTGATGACGTGACCGTTAAAATTAAAATGGAATAATTACACATTTAATCCATGTTATTCATATATTTTTTAAATTTAATATTAATTTTATTATAGTAAAATAATATAATTATTTAATTAGGTGGTAACACGTGACATCACCTGATTGGAGGAAGAAAATAAAATATTTCAAGTTTACAATTTGGAGAAATCAAACCCAGCACCTCCAACATGTTCGGTTAACAGTTTATAAAAAAATTGGTTAATAAATTTTTAGTAGTTTAATTCGGTCGATTTGATTAACTGATCAACTGAACACCCTTAGTCTTGTGGTACATTTTCATCTACTTTTGTGACAGATTTTTATTTATAGATAGTTTTATCACGACATTCAGCTATGATATATGATTGTTACTGATCATTTAGTAGCTTAATCTTTGTTTGAGGCCCGTTTATTGATGCAGTCAGATTTATTTTACGAAGCATATTATAAAATTATTGGTTTTACACAATAGTTCTACTTCGATCCTTAAACGTGTAGGTGGATAGAGACATGAAATTTTATATTTTATTTTTTAATTTTTTTAATAAACCCTTGATTTTTTTTGGAAAAAATCAATTAAGACCATAGACTTATTTTGCACCCTAATTAAGCACTTGAACCAAGAAATTGAATCAATTAAGCCCTTAAATTAAGAAATTAAATCAATTAAACCCTTTGACCAATTTTGACAATTAAATTTGGACATTTTTTGATTCATTGTTACAGTGCAACGCAAAACAATGTTTTCGTTTGATGTTTCTTTTTAAAAATATTTTTATTTAAATATTCTAAAAATTCTAAAATCTTATAAAATCTATATAAAAATATTTTTTGAATTTTTTTAAATGCAACATGATAAAATTATATTATATCATCTGTCGATAATATCTGAAGAAAAAAACTGTCAAGATTTAATAGCCAAAATTGATCAAATGGGTTAATTGATTAATTTCTTGGTTTAAGGGCTTAATTGATTATTTTTTTGGTTTAAGGGCTTAATTGAGTAAAAAAAAATAGAGCGCTTAATTGAATTTTATATAAAAAAGTTAAGGACTTCTTAAACCCTTAAGCCTTTAAACAACAATCATCCACCGATAATGTCACCACCATTATATTCGATTTCGTGTCAAATTTTTAAAATTCAAGAACAATTTGATAAAAAATGTTAAGTTAAAGGTAATTTAACCGATAAAGTTTAGGGGCCAATTTGATAAAGAAAATGTTCATGGGTCAATTTGAATAAAACAGTAAAGTTCAGGGGTTATATGTGTTTCAAGCAAAAAATATTCTTTATGTATTATTAGTTGTTGCTAATTACAATTTGGAAAATGGCCCAAAAGGAATGGGTTCTTAATAGCCTACATCTTCTTCATTATAAACCCAATTTTAAAAAAATCATAAATATTAGAAATGTAAGAACATATATATTATCTTATAATCAACTTTAATAATGAGTAAAATTCGATTTAACTCAAAAAAAATAAAATTTTTGATTTGACTCGAGACAAAAAAAATTCAACTCGACTCAAAAAAATTCAAATAAAGTTTGAATTATAAAATAAAATTTTAAATAACTTGAATAACTCGAAATTTTTAGTAATTGGTGAATTGATTTTTAAGTTTCGAGCTGAATCCCTTAATTTTTCTAATATATTAGGATCATAATTTATATATTAATCATATAAGACTATAAAATTGTGTGATGTTATATTAATATCATCTTGTTAGTGTCAAACTTAAACTCCCATCATATTTTATAATTTTATCATTAAGTACCTATAAAATAGAATAAATTTACGGTATACTAATTTAATTTAAGGTTAAAAAAGTATAACTGAAATGTTGGAAAACACGAAATTTAAAATATTACCACACAACCTAAAATGTGAACTTTTTGATAAGAACTTAGATTGATTTTTTTCGACAAGTTTTGAAACTTTGTTTGAGGTTTTATGATAAAATTTAAAATTTATCATAAAAACGTGAAACCTAGAATGTTATTAAAAAACATAACATTTTGATTGTGTCCTAAAATTTTAGGTTTTATGTTTTCCAACACTTCGATTGTGCTCTTTTTTAGCCTTAAATTAAAGCGTCATACCTTAAACTCACCCATAAAAAGTTGTACAATTGCATTTTATATTTATCGATATAATTCAACATTTAAACTGAGTCAAATTTTATAGCGATTCATTACAATAACGATTATCCCAATTCAATTTATTCTATTCACGGTAAGATAATTCGAACCCTTAATCATATACCTAATTAGGGGCGTAAACGAGCCGAGTCGAGCTCGAGTAGGGCTAAGTTCGGCTCAACTCATTAAGATTTCGAATCGAGTTCAAGCTTGAATAATTTTAAACGAGCCTGAAATATGTGAGTTCGGCTCAGCTCGTTAAGAACTCGAGTTGAGTTCGAGCTTTTTTCGAGCCTAATCGAGCTATGTATTGATCGATCTTTGACCGTGTTAGACTCGAGTAACTCTTATCTCTCATGTCTTATTTAAAGCCTAATGAAAAAAAACACAAGTTGTATAAACTCAAACGTGTTATTTTAGGTTTTAATATCTTAATTTAAGGTTTAAGACTTATGTTTAAGGTTTAGATTTTAGATTTAGAAATCTAAATTTTAAATTATAAAAAATAAAAAATAATATATATATTTTTTAAGTAACTCGTGAGCTTTTCGAGTCGAGTATCATGTAGCTCGGCTCGGCTCGTTAAGAACTCGAGCTGAGTTCGATCTTGAGTCGAGTTTTTATCGAGCTTTGACTGAGTCAAGTTCGAGCATCTCGCGATATGTTTCGTCTCATTTACAACCCTATACCTAATTAACCTAACATATTATTTTTTATAACTAATCAAACACAACAATACAATGTTTTATTTCCATTGCCCTAATTCTCATTCTTCATTTCTTCAAGACAAGTATTTCCAACTTTTGCCTTTGTACAAAGATGTGACAACTAAATGATTCTCTTACCTTTTGGCAATGTTTTGTCTAATCCCATTTCTTTCAAAAACATCACAAAAATGTTTGGTTCCTTTCAATTCAATCAAATTGTTTGAAATGAAAGATTATTGCTTCAAGTTAGGTTACCTTGGAACTTTATGTTCTTTTAGGGCAAGGGAGAGTTAAGACCTAAGGAACTAGGCATACACTTGGGGAATGAATATGTAAATATGGAATATTGTGAAAAAAATCCTTTCATAATACAAAGGATTATATTAATATTATATTTAATATAAGTATATAAAATATATTAATTTTTTATTTAGGTACTTAAAGTATATTTTTTATCAGTACGAGCCCTTTAGTCCAAGTGATTAAAGGAATGGTTGTTGTTCTTAGAGGTTATGGGTTTGAGCATCAGCGATACCAACAAAGTGATTGAGCGATCTATATCAAATAGTGGAGATTATATTTTTTTCATTTAAATTCTTAAAAATTAACGTGTGATATTGATTGAAAAATATATTTTAATTACTTATTTTGATTAAAAAAATACTTTAAGTAGATAAATGAAAAGGTTTGTATACTTTGAATATTTATTTTTTATATAAGCTTAATGTAAATGCTCTAATATGAGTTAGGTTTAGTATCTAATAGTTGATGTTTGAGTTTAATTCGACCCGTTTTTTAATTTTATAATTTAAGTGAGTATAAGCAGATTATGGTTAATCGTTTACGTATATGAATTAATTTGAATAAAATTTAAGGTTTATATTCGTATCAAGATGAGATAATTTAGATTATTTATTTTTCTTGATATATAAAAGGAAAAAAAGCAAAATATTTCTTTTTCTAGTCAAGCTAATATTGTGGGTGTATATTTCAATAAAAAAAATAATATTGTGGGTGTAAATTTGATTAAAATATGTATAAATATATAAAAGGAAAAAATAAATTTCAATATATATAGAGTAAATTACATGCTTAGTCCTTACTTATGGTGTGTTTTTATTTGGGCCACTCAACTTTTAAATTTTTAATTTTATCACTAAATTTTTAAATTCTACTCTTTTATGTAGATCAAACCAAGATAAGATTGAAGTATTCATTTGAATTCTGTCTATTTCAAGTAAATTTTAAGAAAAAATAAATTGAGGAGAAGAAATAAAAAATAAAAAAAATATTTTGATGTCAATTACATTATAAATGATGGTCGACAGGGGCGGACCTACCATTGTGTAGGGTAGGTCACTTGCCCTATCAATAATTTTTGGATAAATTATATTTATGATCATCAATATATTAGTTTTTTATATTTTAGTCATTAAATTATTATTTTTAGTAAAATTTCACTGAAATTTTATTTTTTTTCTTTCTATCTTTATTAGTGAACTACCAAATTTAAATTTTTAGATCCGCTCCTGATGATCGATGACGATCAACAATAACGAAAAAAGATATGTAAAGGTTTATGTAAATTTCAAAGATAAAAGCTTCCGAACGTAATATTTTGATGTTGACGTTAAACACTTAACGATCAAATGATTAAAAGATTTTTTTTAATAAATTAAAGTTATTTTATTCATCCAAAAAAATTATCTATATACACTCTCAAAGCAAAAGTCAAGTCAAACAAAAACATAAAAAATTAAAGCAAACCCCGTTCCACAACAAGAGTAGAGGAAGAAATAGCTAATTCCATGTTCCCTAAAAGCTTCTAACATATTGTCTTCCGAATATGCAATCCCAGAATTTCTGTTGGTCGAAACGAATGATCATACAGTTTATAATTCCTTTCCTGTCAAATATGATATAAAAAAGTATACTAGACCAACGAATAATGATCGCCTTCGACGATCTCTTTCTACCATTTTTCAGGATCAAATGACCAAAAGATTATAAATTAAAAATTTTAAAAATTGAGTCATCAACACAAAAACACACTAAACATTTAATGATTAAACATATAATTAGCTGATATTTTTCTAATTAATTGTGTCAAAATATCATTTTTAAATCTATTTTTAATCCCTCTCTAAGGAATCATGATGTATATGATAGTGATGTCCAAACCCAAATAATAAGAGAATAATAATGGGAAAATGTATGATCAACGGGTCAATAATAATTAAATCCCAACGGTTCAGCTTTCATAATTTGAAGGTTTAATATATTTTTAATTTGTTTCTTAATTTTTTTTATTTATTGTGTTTCTTAAATATATAAAATTGGATAAAAATATTCGTATTTAAAGGATAATTTAAAAAAATTGATATAATTTACAGTGACAGAGCTGTGTAGGGGTGGGGAGGGGCAATCACCCCCACCTCGAATATTTTTTTTTTCTATTTTTGTCCTCTTATTTAAATTCTTTTAAAAATTGGTTTTTCATGAATTTACCTCCTTCTAAATAGTTATATTTTGCTCCTCTCAACCCTAAATTTTGGCTCCGTCTCTGATAATTTATATGACAATTTAATAATAACGTAAAATTTTAAAAAATAATTTAAGAAACAAATTGAAGATATATATATATATATAATTTAATGCGGAAAAGTGTATTAAGCCGATTTGAAATTATTCAGAACTATACACGTTGTGTTATGTATTTTTTTATATTAATCAAGAAAAAAATATAAATTTTAATTAACATGACGTACCAATAGTACTCAATTATATGTGTTGTCTATTATACTATTTTTTGTATTTATTAATCATGAGGTGTTTATATGTAACATTTAAAGTTAATTTACATAATCCAAAATGTTTTGTCCAGATATAAAAGTGTATGATCATTTTTATATATAATTATTTTATATTAAATACTATAAAATTATATTTCATCCAGATATAAACGTATAAAAAATTATGTATTTCATTCAGGTGTTTTGGTGTAAACATTAAGCGCGTACGGTATTTTACGTTATTAAAGGATTAAGAAAATTAGACAGATATTGTTTTGTAATAAAAATAATATATTCGAAAAAAAACTCGATGCTTAACAAGTGTCATTTGGCAAGAGCGTAATAGTCACATGCATATTAAAAAGATTTAACTTCTTACCGATATTTACTCACAAATCTAGCATAATATTCGAGGACGGCTTAGAGACAGATTTATATCCCCTACTTTGATTACTAGTTTAATTATTTTAATAAAATCTGCAATAGTCTATTTATTAGATAATAAAAGTATCACTTATCAAAAAGAGAGAAAAATTATCTAAATCAATCTTGCAGATTATTCCGTTAATAATTCTAAAAATATCAAAAATAAAACAAGATCTAATTATATGAGACGTGGAATTTCCCGATCGATTTATAACCAATTTTAAAATAGGGATTGACTATTTTTTAATAAAAATTCATATAAACAAGAGAATAATCCATTTGAAAATGTGCACAATATAATCCAATGGACCAACGCCATGCATCCAACTGACGTAGGACTTGATTGAAAATAATCTTTAATATGATTGGATCAATAATTAAAAGACTTAAAGAAATCAAAGTTTTGTTATTATCAATAGAATTTGAAAAGGAAATATAAAGAAATTAGAGTTTAGATGTTACCTATAAAATTTGAAAGGGATAATGATTTGTCAACAACTAATTAATTACTTTTTATCAGCAATGTTGAATTCCTAGCTTTAGTTGGATCATATAAATAATAAACATTCGAATATAGGTAAATCATATCTGATATCACTAAGTTTTAAGTTTAGTATTGATTATATTATTAAACTAAAAATCAATATTATTTTAGTACTGAACTTTAGTTTAGACTTCAATTATACTATTAGGTCATTAAAATCGATGATGTAGATGGATTTAAATGATCCAATAGTATAATTGAAGTCCAAACTATAGCTTAGTGTTAAAATAATATTGTTTTCTAGTTCAGTGTATGATCGATAGTAAACTTAAAGTTAAA
The DNA here is from genome assembly GCA_035048815.1 of Abelmoschus esculentus. Classification (NCBI taxonomy): domain Eukaryota; kingdom Viridiplantae; phylum Streptophyta; class Magnoliopsida; order Malvales; family Malvaceae; genus Abelmoschus; species Abelmoschus esculentus. Next base: position 1,032,610 of record JAUCBN010000021.1, read on the forward strand.
TTGTATATGATTTTTTCTTAATAGTTTAAAGATAATTACAAGTTAACACTTATTTGAATGGCCCGAGGTATAATTGAAGTCTAAACTAAAGTTCAGTATTAAAATAGTATTAATTTTTAGTTTAATGATATAATCAATATTAAACTTAAAGTTCAATTATATCTGATTTTTAAATAGTTTTAAGCTGTTTATAATATCATATTTATTCATATATATTCTTAACTCTTTCACAATGAACACATACGTTATGAACAAAATTATTTAAACTCAATTCTAGGGATGACAACGGGGCGGGATGGTTTTTGGTCTCCCCGCCCCCGCCCTGATTTAGTAACTCTTAAACTCGAACCTGGTCCGGACTCTTAAACTCGAACCTGGTCCGGTCTAGGTTAAAATATTAATTTACCATCCCTGCCTTGATATATTATTTCTTAAATCCGATCCGACACGATCCAAAAAATAGAAAAGTTAATTTTATCAACGATAAAAGTTAGATTCGATCAATCCTTCATTAGGGGTGTTCAAATTCGGGTACCCGAAGTACCGGGTACCCGGACTTTCGGGTAGTATAGAATTCAGCCTGTGCCCAGACCCATATTTTTCGGGTACCCGGTTTTTTAAATTTTTTTATAAATTCTAAATTTAATCTTTAAAAATATACATAAAATTAAAAGTTTGAATTACATAATCTAACATCGAAATATAAAATTTTAAAGACCTAATTACATAAACATAAATTTTAAAACCCAAATTACATAATCTAATTCGAAATAAAATATAAGTTCTAAATGAAGTTTTTTTAAAAATATTTTTAAAATATCTTTAATTAGTATAATTTACTTTAGTATATAAAAATTAATAATTTAAGTATTAAAGAATCTTAAGTTGATTTTTGTATTAGTTAATGCACATACAAAAATAATACATATCTAAACGGGTAAAGTTCGAATTTTACCAACTCAAAAAACTAAATTTATACTTTTACAATGAATCTTTATTTTTTTTTTTTACAATGAATCCCTAATTGTTTTTTAAAAATAATATTTAAGAGATCGGGATTTAGAAATTATGTTATTTGATTTGGGAATATAATGAATATAAGTGCATTTTATTTAAATAATAGTTATATTTAAAATGAAAAATAAAAAAAATAGGAACCGGGTACCCGAAAGTAACCGGATTTTTATAAATTTTTGACTCGGGCCTGACCCGAAAAATGACGGGCCGAGTACCCGACCCAGAACAAAAAAAAATCAGAAAAATACCCGATATTTTACGTTCGGGTAGTCGGACAGTCGGGTCACGTCATTCGGGTCGGGTATTTTTGAACACTCATATCCTTCATCACAATCATAAATTATGAATTTTAAGTAACTTTAAATCTATGTGATAAAATAAAATAAAATTTAAATTACTCACATGTTAAATTACATATTTAAAAGGAAAAAAAAACTTGAATCATCGACTGACAGAATCGAATATATTAAAACTTAAACAATATCTATTAATTTTTCATTATAAGAACAAACTTTAAAAGTATAAAGTTTACTTAAAACTCATAAAAGTGTTTATGTATAATAATATTTGTTTATAAATATAATAAAATATATAAAAAATAAAAATATGTCGGGACGGGACAAGAAATTTCAAACAAATACTCGAATCTGATCCGACTTAATAATTTTTAAGTCCTGCCTCGCTCTACCTCAATCCTTAAAATTTAAAGAAAAAATCCGACCAAATTAAGTCAGAAGCGGATATTTTTATCATCCCTACTTAATTTTCTTAAGACGAATATCATCTTCTTCTTTACTAATACTACTCAATAAGTTCGAAACCTTTTTAACTTTTTGTTTTGTCTCTGTCTCTCTTATCTGTGGGTCCTCCATTGAATAGAATGTCAGATTTTGTTAAAGAATCAATCAATTAATTCAAATCATACATTGCATGAACCTTACCTTCTATCCCTTCTCTTGCTGACTTCGATTATGAAAGCACAACAAATCCATTTTGTTGACTTATCAGTTACAACTTTTTCATGAAAAACTATACGTATATACGAGGTAAGATTAAATTATACAGTATAATTTTTTTTATGTTTTACACGTTTTTAGGATCATTAAATGACTAAAACAGATAATTTATATTGTCAAAGAGTTAATGTAAGTCATTCGTTTTAGTCATTCAACGATCTAAAAACGTGTAAAATTTAAAAAGTTTTACATTGTGTAACTTGACCCTCTCTATAATTCATATTGCCAAAGGGTCTGGGTTTTTTTAAGGGTGGTCTCGAGTCGAGTCGGATTCAAGTTTAGGATGGAAAAAATCCGATCCGATCCGACCGGGACTAATAATGTACTTTTCTCATATATATTTTAGAGATATTTATAATAATGACCCCGCTTATATATTTTTTATACAATTAGATCACTAAAATTATTTTTTTATAATTAGGTTACTAAAATTAAATATTTTTACAATTAGATCCCTAATTTTTTTATAGTTTAGTTACTAAAATTTTAATTTTTTTAATGATTCGGGTCGGATCGGATCTTAAAGCTTAAAAATCGGGTCGGATCGGGTCAAGTCGGATTTTTTTCATCCTAAACTCGGGTCGGGTGACGGGTGGAGGGTATATTTTTAGGGTCAGGTGCGGGTGCGCTAAAAATCCGACCCGCCCCGCCCCCATCCCTACTTTAGACAACATAATTTTTTTGATTTAAATTTTAAAATTTTAGTTTAAGATTTAAAACTTGAGATTTAAGATTAGAAACTAGTATTTATGAATAAGAATTTAAATTTTAGTTTTAAAATAATTATATAAATTTGTGTAATTTTTTATACAGTAAGTGTATTAAGAAATTACAGTATATGTGTGTGTATGGATCGCAATACATTTGAAGTTTTTTTTTTAATATTTCTTTAGTTATTTTGGATTTTATTATAAAATATATTTTATATTTATCTTTCACTATTCTGATCCAAAATAATATCTTTTTTAAAGATGGGTCTATCATATATATAAAATATCGTTAAATATTATTATCATTAAATATTATTAATTTATTAAATAATAATTAAAAAGTTTAAGAATTTTATATATAATTATAAATTATTTAAAATAAAATTTAGATTAGATTATTTGCTATATATATTATTTTTTTAAAAAAATTAAGCCATAAATCTTAAATCAAAAACCTTAAATCCTAAACTTAAATCCCTAAACTCTAAGCCCTAAATCTAAATCTAACTATTAATCAATTCTAGACTAATTGGACATAAGCAAATGAAACCAGATGTATGGTTTGTAATAATGCATTTGGACTAATTTGGGTGGTTTGAAAATTATTTAATTTATGAATTTTTTATTATATATTAATTTATGAATTTTTTATTATATATAAATTTATGATTTTCTTTTCTAAATGTCTTTTTTAATGTAGAAAACGTGTAAACATAAATTATTGGAAGACAAATATTGTCATAAATATTGCATGCAAGGATGGATGAGGAAAGATTTGTATGTTTGCCAGAAGTTGACAGGAGTGTAATTTTATGACTTTAATGTTCAAAAAGAAAAAAAAAAATAGGTTTGTTTAGTTTTTTTAGGGTAAACTACAACAGAGGTCATTCTATCATGGATAAAGTTATATTTTAGGTCATTCAATTTTTAAAAATTATGTTTAGGTCACTCAATTATAGGTAATGTTACATTTGGGTTACCCGTTTAATAAAAGTTATATTTGGATAACTCAATTACAAGTAAGGTTACGATTGAGTCACTTTTCATGTGTACATCAATTTAGTTTTTTTTTTCTTGCAAATCACTTGTATACACTTGTTAACATTAGAGTACTTCATTTAAAATCGTTAGTTAATTTAATACACTAATTGATAAATATTTTTTAAATATGAAATGTGACTCAAATATAACATTACTTATAATTGAGTGATCAAAACGTAACCTCTATTAATTAGGTGACCCAAATGTAACCTTACCCATAACTGAGTGACCTAAACATAATTTTTAAAAATTGAGTGACCCAAATATAACCTTACCCATAACTGAGTGACCCAAACATAATTTTTAATAATTGAGTGACCCAAATATAACCTTACCCATAATTGAGTGACCTTTGTTGTACTTTACCCTTTTCCTAAAAATTTCGATTTATGTTATATATTTGATATATATAAGATTAAATCAAGTTATATAGAATAAAATTTCTTAAATTTTTTTATATTTTTTAAATATTTTGTAATTTATATAGTACTATAATTAATAATTTTTTAATAAATACTTTGAAGACACACTTTTTAAAATAAATAGTGATGCATTCAGTCATTCAATGCATTAAAAAATAAAATGGTGAATTAAAATATATCAATTTTTACATTTAATGTAGTGATTTGAATACATGTAAATATAAATAATAAGAACTAGTTTTAATATAAATTTATTATAATATCAGATATACTTTTCAAAATATTAAAATAAAACCTAATTTTTTATAAAAATTTAAGGTTTAAGATTGCCTGAACACTAAACGTTAAACCTTAAATTTATTTAAAAAAAAATTAATTATAATAAAAATTTATTTAATAAATTCTAAACCATGAATTTAAACCTTAATCCTTAAATTCAAAATGAATTTTTAGGTCAAGAATATTTTTTAAATTTTTATTAAATATAAATTTCTTATATTTTATATGGAGATTTAAACTCATAAAATAAAATAATATAAATATTTTTAATTATTAGATAATTTAGAGATCTCAAAGTGATTTTCAACTATTCATATTTAAGTGTCATTGTCAATCAATAATTACTCAATTAACTATTTAATTTAAAATTAAAGTTTTCATAGTCAAAATTTTAAAACATTAATAACAATAATAATATATTTTTTTTATTTTCCAATGTATCCATTTAAGCAGAGTGTATTTTATTTATTTTATAAATGATAAATATTGTCTATAAATTTTAAAATTGTTTTATAATTATGATATTTAAATTTTTGAATTAAAATATTTTTTATGATAATAATAATTTTTAATAAAAGAAATATCTCAATTTTCTGGTATTTTTGTCTTCCTTCCCTATGGCTTCTAAATTAAAATTGCCCACTTTTTTGGTCACCAGTTGCACCTTCCCCCCAACAACCGGGTCGGTCCATTGAAATAAATAAACATATTACTTTGATCAAACCATAGAATACTTTTTTAATATTATATAAATTTAAACCAAATTTAATGTTAATTTTGTTAATTATTTCTATTTTCTAGGTCAAATGAAAGTAATATTACTTAAATTTAATCATTTGCATATACATTTTTAATTCAAATAACAAATACTTAATTTTTAAAACAATTTTGTAGAATTAAATCCAATTTAATTTTTAAAATAATTTCTTTTGTTTTATTTAATTTATATACGATAGTAATATCATATACCAACAGTAAAAACTTTAATTTCACACACGACCAATTTTAGGGGTTAGAGATCCAATTTAAGCTTCGAATTTAGGGATTGTCATTTAAATCTAAGGATTCATGTTAGAATTTAGGGTTTATGAGTTAAACCCTAAATTACTAACATAATACCCTAAAACTTAATCTCTAAACCACAACTTCTAACATCCCAATCTTTAATTTTTAAAACCTTAAATTCGAATTTAACCCCTAAAATATTAGTTTAAAAAATTAATTTCATATAAAAAATCTATAAAATTTTAAATTTAATTAATTCATCAATGAATCAAATATTTATATCTAATAAATAAAAGTATAAATATTTTTATTTTTTTTCCACATTGATGTCTGTTTTGTAGTATAAAAGTGTTTCTTTCAAGTCTACAAGTGATGGCATCCAGCACAGCTTTAGTGCTTTGTGTTTGATTTAGACATAGATTTATATGGATGGGTGAGCCGTCTGTCTGGAGGCACAAAACAACCTTGTTTGTATACAACCTAGTTGACATGTAAAGATTATATATTTTACTTAAAAATAAATATTATTAAAAAATATTCAATTCCAATGAAATAAATTTTTGTCAAATCTATTTTTAAAATAAAAAATAAATAATTGTTATTTTTTATTCAACTATAATTATTACAACAATATTTGTTTTAGAGTACACTCTCAATTAATATACAGTGATCGCTTCATCATTATGATGACATTACTGGTAGGGATGAGCAAAACTTGACTCAACTCAAAAAAATCGAATAACTCAACTCGATTCGAAATTTTATAGATTTGATTTTACTTGAAAATTTTCAAAATAAAGTTCAAGCTGTAAAATGAAAATTCGAATAATTCAAATAACTTGAAATTTTTAGTAATTGAAGGATTAATTTTTAATTTTGAGACAAATCTCTCAATTTTTTATGATATATATACATTGATATATAAAAACAAAGAAATATTGCTATATACAAAAATAAAATTTATGAATATCTTATATGATTAGAGAAATTTGTTTAAAATGGAATTAAATCATACTATAATATGATAAATAATTAAAATTAAATATTTATAGAAACTCAAAAACTCGATCGATTTGATTCAATTCGAATTTTTTAAACTCGACTCGAATCGAAAAAATACAAATAAAGTTTGAGTTGTAAAATATGACTTGCCAACTAAAATAACTCAAAATTTTTTTACTCGACTTGATCGAATATTCATCCTTAATTATTGGTGCTCGAACCCGTGACCTTCAAAAATAATAATCGTTCCTTTAATCATTATTTTATATAATATCAAATTTTAATTTTTTTATTAATAAAAATTTATTCAAGTGATAAATAATTTAATTTTATTTAAATAAATTTGAGGGTGTTTTATATGTAGATTTAATATTAAAAAATTTAAAACTCTAATAGTGAAATGTGTCTATTTACATTTTTTAGTGATTTTTTTTAAAATTTTCAATATTTTGATGTAAAGTGACAACTACTACCATGATCATTGCCACCTGTAAATATTTGTCATTACAGTAAACATTTTAAAAATAATAATGAATTCTTACTTTAATTAAAAATTATATTTTATAAAATAATTAAATTTATTAAAATATTATAAAATAATCACTATATTATTACATAATTATTATTCTCTTTTTAAAATATACGTCTAGTAGATATACATGTCACCGTTTATATATCTTAAAATCTTTTTTTTGATATAAGATTAATGTTCCCGTCTCTTATCATAAACGATAATATATTATAAAATAATGATAAATTTTGACAAATTTAAGAAGCATTTAATAACAGTATGACAAATTTTAATAATACTTTTTATAATAATTCGATAAAATTCAATGACCTTTCTATAATTTATGAAACTCCAATGACTAAAAAGATAATTTTTATTTAGTTTAGAGACCATTTATATACTTTACCCTTTTTAAAATGTACATTTTGAAGAAACTAAGTTTGTCTAGTTACAAAAATAGGAAAAGTTTTTCAGCAGGGTTAGTTGGAAGAAGTTGATAAATTCAGGGACTAAATGCTGATTTATCCAAAATAAATATTAATGGTTTTGGTGTTCTTTCCGACACAACCCTAACAGTATTTAAGGAAACCAAAAGACATTTGAAAACTCAAAACATTCAGATTCTTTAAACGTAAACAAAACTTTTAAAAAAATAATGTCTTATTTTCATTTTCTTCTTCAATTCACGATTTTCCTTCTCCTTTTCCATCAAAAATTTTCTTTTCCTTCCAAACAAACACTCCTTTTACCCCTCAAAAAAAACCTCGGGGCTCATATTCGTCGCCCGTTTCCCTCTTCCTCCGTCTCCGCCAACGCCGCCACCGACAAGCTAGCTTTCCAACATAATGTTACGTTGACGGTTTCGTTGTCCGTCGGCTCGCCGCCGCAAGAAGTTACTATGGTCCTCGACACAGGGAGTGAACTTTCATGGCTTCACTGTAAAAAGACGCCGGATTTAAAATCTGTTTTCGCCCCTCAACTTTCCAAATCTTACAAACCCGTCCCATGTGTTCTTATTGGGTCCGGTTTATACCGCGTTACGAAACGAGTTTTTGCAACAAACGAAAGCAGTTCTTCGGGTTTACGAGGATCCGAATTTTGTTTTTCAAGGAGCAATGGATTTGTGTTATCGGGTCACGGGTTCATCTCATCAAAGTTTCTCAAATTTACCACGAGTTAGTTTGATGTTTCGAGACGCCGAGATGAGCGTATCGGGCGAGCGGCTATTATATCGGGTACCCGAGATGAGCAAGGGGAATGATTCGGTGTTTTGCTTTACGTTTGGTAACTCTGATCTGCTGGGGATCGAGGCGTTTGTAATCGGGCATCATCATCAACAAAACGTGTGGATGGAATTTGATCTTGTGAAATCAAGGGTCGGATTTACAGAGATCAGTTGTGATCTTGCTCGCCAAAAGCTTGGGATGGGGTCTTGAAATCAGGACCCACAAAAATAATGTAAAATAATGAAGGGTTTTTGAGTGTTTATGATGACCCACATAGTCCAATCAATGGTTCACCTTATTTTGATGAAGGTGGATCATTGATCGGACGATGTATAGGTTTGATTGAAAGAGCATACAATGTATGGTTTTGAATAGAAAAACATGGGATTCTTTTCTTTTTATTGTAAACTATTTCGGAGTGTGTAAAATTATATGAGTATACTTATTTTATCCATTAAACTATTAAATTTGTTAATCAGGTAGCTAAATTTATTAAATATTTGAATATTTTAATTATTATGTTATCCCTCTATTAAGATTACGAGTGATAGTTAGTTTAACCGGCTCGCAAGTTATTTGGGTCGGCTCCATCAAAACTTGGTCAAAACTCAGTTTGAGTGAGTTCAACTCGGGTTCGGGTTTGACGTGAGACCTTAACGAGTCGAGACGAACCTACCCAAGCTCGGTTCGAAAAGCTCGTGAGTGTGCTCAAAATAATTATATTATATATATATATATATGTTACATATACACTAAAAGTAATCTCTTTAGTAAAAGAAAAGTAATAAAACAAAATAAGAGAAATTCATTAAAAATAAATTGACTAAATCAAAGTGCGTATTTTTCTTTTTCGATATTGAATTTTGTTTTGGTGTTTATTTTGAATAAAGTTCTAAATGAGATCTTATCTTTTATATAAAAAATTATAACAAAATTATCTATTTTGAATCGAGTCGAGACCTACAAGCATCAAGCGCGAATCAAGTCTAATAATATTATTTTCGAGCCAAGTCCAAACCTAAAAATTTGAGCTCACCGAGCCTGGTCAAACTCGGGCTTGACTTGGTTTATTCTCACCCCTAGTTAAGATTTTAACGATGATGAACCGAATAGGTTATATTAATAAGTTTAGAGATTTGATAGATAAGTTTGATAGTTTAATAATTAAAATAAGTACGGTCCATATAATTCAATGATCACTGAAATAATTTATTTTAATTTGATTTTCTAATTGTATGGAGAGTGTTTTAGGTATAAGTTTACCTAAAATATAGGTATAGCAAAATATATTTGGTTTTTTTTAATAAGCATAAATATAATTATCTTTTTAATTTTGATTTTATATTTCTACTTTTTGAAATTAATAAAATTCAAAATTTTAGTATCTCTATTATATCTAAATGGTAGGTTCTATAAATGATATTGAATTCTAGACGTAATATCTAAACCCGAAGCATAAGACTGAATTTAATTATCTATTTAAAATAGAATAATCTTTTTAAACCCTTAAACTTATCAATTTAGTAATTTAGTCCTTAATTTTTATATTTTTTATAAACTCACCTAAAAGTGTCAAAAAAATAATAAATTTTATTAAAAAAAAGTTTATATCAATATAAGATGGAATTTAGTTATTTTTCAATTTTTTTTCTTGACATGGCCTGAAAAATGAAAATATATTTTATTTTAGTTTAATAGTGTTGTTATTGTTTCTTCACATTTGGATCAATTTAAAAAAAATGAAAATTCAAGTGTCGAATAAATAAATAATTAAGGGTTAAAGTGACCAAACTTATAATTTAGGGATCAAAAAAAAATTCTACCCAATTTTATTTCTTTGTTTTAACCAATCAACAAATATTCCATTCAAATACTAATTGCGTATTTAATATTGATAGAAGCTAATAGTGCTAAGTTAGGCACACTTTTAATGGTCATGTTTAGTTATTTTATGTCATTTTCTAATTTAAATTTAATTAAATTTATTTATTAAAATATATAAAATAGATAAACTATGTTGTTAACGAGGTTTTATTGTGTTTTTAGAAAATACAGTAAAAATGTGATTTTAAAATATTATTTTAAAAAGTAATTTTAGATTGTTTAATTTAAAAGATAAATATTTGGTATTACTGTTAGAAAGTATTTTTAGGTAGGTAAAATATATATTATAGATATATTTTTTAAAAATATAAAAAATTATAATATAAATATAAGTATATGAGTAATTTTACGTGAAAGTGATTTTAAAATAAAGAAATAAAATGAAGGTCTTGGACTATATAAACGGTGGTGATACACATCGTATAAGACATATCATTTATGAAGAGGGTAATGGTCCCATGACAAGCTGTATTAGAGCGATCCTTTGATTGTCCGATTTCACATCGAGCGCCCATGAGAATGATAGATAGAGTAAACAACCGTGATAAGAGGTTAATCACGAGAGCGAAAACTCGTGACGAGGGCTTCACGAGATTGAATAAGGGAGAATGTCACTCCTTAAAAGAGGCAAGAAGTATTAATTTCACATTTGAAAAAAAAATGGATATCTTGAGATATATAAACAATGACGTTATACATCTTATTAAATATGTCTTTTAGAAATAAGATAATGACCCCGTAACACCTGTATAAAAATTGTTAAAGGTTTTATTACTTTATTTTTATTATTTTTAAAAAATAAAATTTCGAGGTTAAAAAATAAAAAATAAAAAAAGACAAATGATTTTTTTTAAACATTTGAGGACCGAAATTGTCATTATACCTATTAATAAATATTTTGACTGACTTTTAATTTGTTTTATTAGGTGAAGGCTATGGATTGTCTACTTTTCCAGGTTTTAAGAACAGTGGTGGACCCCACCTATCTAAAGCTTTGATACCATTTCGAGACAGCACGTGTACATCTAATAATGAGGCTTTTTATCATCAAGTCAAATTTTGACGTCGGCACGTGCGGAAACGTAGGACCCACATCAGTTAAACTTTCCTATTTTTTATAGAAAAATATATATTTAAAAAATAAAAAGAAATTTAGTCAGAGGACAAACATATTCCTCTACCTCGGCTGTCACGTATCAGTTTCTGACAGGCGTGTTTGTCTGTTTTGTACTAAAATGGTAATAAAAGACAAAATTCATCATTGCTAGGCAGTAGTTTTATTTTTTCTCATTTTAGTCACTAATTTTAGGAATTTTGTTTAGGTAATGTGATGAAAATATTTAATATTATTATTATTATTATTATCTTAAAAATGTATGATTATAATAAAATAAATTATCCAACGGAGCATTTTTTATTATATTTCATCTCATTTTGGTACATAACAATATACTAATTGCTCGGAGAATTTTCTAAGAAAATGATACCTTAATGATTTTTTTATTTGCTATAGTAGTTTTTCTGCTTTCTTGGATAAATAAAATTACAAGCTTATAAAAAATACGGATACAATTTCAATCGGTTGATCTAAATGTTTAATTAAAAAATACATGTGTTTAAAAATAAGAAAAATATTTTGTTTTGTATATTTAAAATTATTTATTTATATAAATTATTTTTAATTGAATGTATTGATATTATTTTTAAAATAATACAATATTTATTTAGTTCCATATCCAATCAAATGGGCTTATAATAAAAAAGGAAACCCATCAAATGGGTTTTGGACTCATGTGGAAATGGCCCACACCATGAATATATTAATATTTAACTTCAAAAAACAATAAAATATTATTAATTATATAAATTTAAAAGATAAATTTTATTTTATTTAATATTTAAAATTAGAGACATGTATTATTAACAGATAAATCATTTGAAGGTACGAACTCGTCCCACGTCTTCTTTAATTTAATCTTGATTATAGGGGAGAATTTTATTTTTTAAATTCGATTAAGGGTGAGTATTCGATCGAGTCAGGTCAAGTAAAAAAATCTTGAGTTATTCGAGTTGACGAGTCATATTTTACAATTCAAATTTTATTTACAATTTTTTCGGTTCGATTCGAGTTTTTGAGGTTGTATAAATATTTAATTGTAATTATTTATCATGTTATAATATAATTTAATTTTAATTTAAAGGACTTTCTCTAATCATATAAGATATCTATTCATATATAGCGATATTTCTTTATATTTTTATATATAAATGTATATATATCATAAAAAATGATAGACTCGTCTAAAAGTTAAAATTAATCCTTTAATAACTAAAATTTTTGAGTTTTTCGAGTTTTTTAAATTTCTATTTTACAACTCAAACTTTATTTGAAATTTTTTGAAGTCGAGTCGAGTCTATAAAATTTTGAGTCGAATCAAAACGCGTTAAGTATTTTCACCTCGAGTCAAATCAAATTATTCAATTTTTTTGAATCGAGTCGAGTTTTGTTTACCCTTGAATTCCACTTATCATTGAGCCAAAGATCAAAATGAATTAAAGACGTGAATTTATTAAGTAGTCTTAGTAGTCTAAAAGATGATATATTATTTTTTAATTAACCTGAACTTAAGTAATCTCAATAATAAGTATGTGAATTCATTAAATATTACTATATCATCTCACAAAGATATTAAAAAAATAAGTTATTTATATGAATGATTATATATTTTATATTAGAATTTACACATCATATATTTAATAGAATTTATACATAATTATTTTTTATTTAAATAATATGTTATATTACCATGTGATACACCATCAATAAAAATAATTATACAAATAATTTTCAACTAATGTCAAGATTGTATCATGTATTTTTAATTTTTTTAAAATACACTTAATATCATTTTAACACTATTTGTGAATATTTTTATTTATGGTGTATCGAATAATTACTCTAAAACTATTCATTTGTCCTAACTTAGTAGTTTCCTTTACACAAAACATACAAACAATGAAGCTTAGATATGAGATTCCATCAAATAGTGCAATTGAGATGAATGTTTAAGAATGATCAAACATGTTTGCATGCCAATAATATTATTTGAGGAGAAAAATATTAAAAAAAAATACCTTAAATTAAAAAATGCCATGTTCATGCTTGCAGGGACGGAGCCAGGATTTGTAGTTGAGGGGGGCAAAACATAAATGTTTAAAAGTAGGGGAAAAATTCATAAAAAAATCAATTTTTAAAAAATTAAAATAGGGGGACAAAAATAAAAAATTCTTCGGGGTTGGGGGGCGATTGCCCCTCCCCACCCCTACATGGCTCCGTCCCTGCATGCTTGTACAAACTTTAGGTAAAGTCTAAATGCATTACACAAAAAGCAAACAAAAATAGGAATTTGGTGGATTGTGGTCTAAGGTTGTGTTTTCTATTGTTGTTGCGATGAAAAACGTCCGTTTACCGGTAACAACAACTCTAAATAACTCATGTCTAGGTTTAATTTTTTGTCCCAAACAATTGTTTCCAAACTATAAAAAAATCTAACATCTGCAAACGAATATTTACTCTCAAAATTCAAATTTAAAATTTTAACGACTAATAAAACCTAAATATATACCCCTATAAACAAAATCTAAGGCAAAGACACTCATAAATCAATGCTTATTGATGGTCTAATAAATGATTATACTTGTGACATTGTCTCTTGGAGATGTGAAATAAATGGTACCATTACCCTTCAATTATTGTGCATCCCAATGCCAAAAAACTTACCTATAATGAACTAAAATCCCATGTGGGGACCCACTCTACATTAGTCTACAAAATTTTATAACTTTTTAGAAATATTATTGTTATATGATATATTACAGTTATGTCATGTCACATTTATAAATTTTTAAAAAATCATGTTTTAATAATTTTTATATGCAAAATATCAAGCACAACATTGTAACACGACATAATGCATCAATTGATTCAAAATATTATTAGATTTATCGGTAAGTTTTAGTCAAATAGTGATTTGATAAAAATTTAGAATATAAGAACTTTATTAGATGAAAAAAATTCAGGGCTTAATTGATTCCCTAAAAGTTAAGGGCTTATGATATTTTTGAGCATTAAAAAATATCATTATTATCTAATTGATCGATTCTACGATATTTTATCTTAATTAATTAGACTGATTCATATTTTATAATTATTTTTTTGTGGATGAATCTTTCGTAAATATCTTTTATATAAATAATATCTTAAATTTAAAACTTATTTAAATAATATCAAATTACATACATACACTCGAACAACCCATTAGTTAATATCTTGATTTCTTTAATTACATGTAAACTTAAAAATTTACTCAAACTTTTGGGTAGGGTCCCATTTTTCCTTGCGTCCCATGTGACAAACGGTACAATTGAGAAGGTGACCACCCCTTGTGGAAGTGCCACGTGGAATGTTACCCATTCAGAGGAGAGATTATATTATGGGTTCAGTTCGTAACGTTATCTGTAGTTCGTAATTAATAAAAATCATTTATTTTATCATTAATCATCCATGTCATTAATCTAATTTTTAGAAAATATAATTTTAAATAACCTAGAAGATAATGGTGAAGCAAGTAATTATGATTGGATGAGACAATGACTGATATGTTAAGTCAAACCCATGATATAATTTTTCAATTTCATGAGATTATATTACGAGCCCAACTTGCCACGTCATTCGTGATCTCTAACCAATAAAAATCATTATTTTCACCATTAATCATTCATGTTATTAATCTAATTTTTAAAAAATATATTTTTTAATGATATGAAAAAATTGAATACAAATTCATTGATTAAAAAAATTACTTAAAAGATAATAATGAAGTGATTATAATCGAATGAGGAACAATGACTGATATGATAAGCCCGACCCATGATATAATTTCTTACCGAGGCTTTAGGGTGTTTTAGATGTGACCGTTGACCAAACAGGCCCTAAAGGTTCGGCCATTTTTGTAGAGTTTGTCCTACATAAGCTAATCCTCGGGGTTAGAGCTTAGCCCAAAAAATATTCATTATTTTGGCTTTTAGGGGATAATTTTTAGCACCTTGTTTGGTACAGTAATAGATATGGTACAAAAAATGGGAACATTATCTGATTATATTTATGATAAAAAAATTAATCACTGTTATCCGCGAGAAGTATTTTTAAAAAAAATTAAAATAAAAGAGATCTATTTTAATTAAATAAATTACAACCGATAAAATATAATTTATCATTGTTACTCAAAATGAAATGATAAAATAGGGATGAAATTAAATATATTTAAAAAAATATTAAAAGGTTTATTAAAATAAAATAAGAAAATATTGTTATTGACATCGTTATCGTAATAAAAACAATCAGACATTAATGACAAGTCATATGTTCTTATTGAACAGGGATAAAAGTCAGGATTGAATATTTAAGCCTTTAAATATAAAATTTAAAATATTTTTTTTTATTTTATTATTATTTAAACTAAAAAAGTTTTAAATATAATTATACCAGAAAATTGAGAGGAACAAGAGCCTTTCCCATCATCTACATGGCTCTGTACCTGTTACCAAATAACCTCAAATTTGGCTACCATGTATTTTAAGTGGGTAGATGAGTTTGTAATTCATGTGATTTTTTTACCTTATTCTAATAATTATTTTAATTTTAATTTGTTATTAATTCGAATGTTGAATACAAATGATAATACGATAAATTATATACTATCATTTGATCTAACGAAATAAGGGTCTAGTACTCTTTAACATTGTGAATAAAACAAATTAAGTAAAAAATGATTTTATCGTAATAAATCTTTACAATATCTTATTCAGATTAATTAGTTAGTAGATCGAATCATGATTGTTATAAAAAAGAAAAAGACTTAAGGGTTTAATAAGCCCTTAAACTTTTGTAAAAAATCAGTTAAGCTTTTAAACTTTTTTGCACCCAATAAAGTCCTCAAACTCACTAAAAAAATTAATTTAGCCCTTAAACTGTTTAAAAAATCAATTAAGCTCTTAAACTTTTATTATATTCAATTAAGCCCTCAAACTCAAGAAAAAAAAATCAAATTGGCCCTTTGATCAACTATGGCCGTTAACTTTAACGTTTTTTTATAAAAAATTTTGACACTTGTTACGACAAGATAATGCCACTTATCGTTTTTAAGAAATTTTAAATTTTAAAAATATATAAAAAATCTAAAAACTTTATAAAAAACTTTAAAAATTTTAAATTATTTTAAAATATAAAAATATTTTTTATAATTATAAAATAATGTTTAATATTTTATTTTTTATTTTGAATCTTTTTAAAAAATATTATTTATTATTTTAAATTAAAATTTGAAATTATTTTTTATATTTTAAAAATATTTTTTCATGATTTTTATATAATTTTAAAAAATAAATTTAAAAATTCTTAGAAATAAAAAAGTAGTGTTATTTTGTTGCAACACCTGTTAAAAAATTTAAAAAAATGTTAAAGTTAATGGTTCAAGTTGGTAAAAGGGTCAAATTGATTTTTTTTATTGAGTTTGAGGGTTTAATTGAGTGTTAAAAAAGTTTAAGGGCTGAATTGATTTTTTTTTGAGTTTGAGAGTTTATTTGAGTGTAAAAAAATTTTAAGGGCTTAATTGATTTTTTGCAAAAGTTTAAGGGCTTACTAAACACTTAAGCCCAAGAAAAATAATGTATGTTAGATCTTTTCAAATTAAAGATATAGAGTGTTAGTTTAGTGTTTAGAGGTTTAGGTTATTGAGTTTAGAATTTAGTTTTACAGGTTTTATAATTATGCTTAGATTTATATTTTAAGGTTTTAAGTTTTAGAATTTAAATTTTAAATTAAAAAAATTAAAAATTAGTACATTATATTTTTGAGTAGCTCACGATATTTTCAAATCGGGTATCAAGTAGTTCGTCTCGTCTCAGCTTGTCAAAAACTCAAATCAAGTTCGAACTTGATTCAAATCCAATCAAATCAAGCTTTAACTTTATTTAAAGTCTCAATTATATAAAATTTTATCACCCGATCAGAATTTACCTTTTGTTCGAGTTTAAATTAATATAATTTTGGATTTATCTAAAAAAAGAATTACCATGGATTACCTGTGGAAGTGAATTACCATCATGCCCTTATTTAGGATAAGAGGTCAAAGTGGTCCATGACTGGTCAAAGGACTCAAATTTGCAGGATAATATGGTCATTTAGATATTTTTCACATAACACAGAAAATAATGTCTTTTTCCTCCTAAACCATCAGCCTTTGTTGTATGCAGCGCAGAAGGATACATATTTTTATCATTGTTCGGGTTTTTAAGGCTTTATTCTGATTACTTTCGATTAATTGAGATTATATACTTAATTTTAATGGGTGAATATTTTAGCAAGGATTTTCTGCTTCGCAACACTTTAAACTCGAAACTTACTTAAACGAAACTAAATTGCTTACTACTTGGATGGACTTCTGTTTGGTAATTAACTGATAGTATATAACGATTTATATTATTTAATAATTGATAGTATTAATTGATTTAATTAATGGATTATATTAGTTAATTATATAAAATATATAATAAAATTAATTGATAGTTATTTAATTATTTAAACAAATAAAATAAAGATATAATTTTATTTAATTTTTTTAAATAATTTATTAATTATAATATTTTATATCTATTAATATTAATTAACTTATAAAAATATTTTTTAATTCTACTTTTCTAATCAAAATTTGCTTCTTCTAATTTATTTTTTAAAATTGTACTAAAAATATCATTATCACAAGTAATTACAAATAAATATCATTTACAAAATATGTTACCAAGTTAAAATGCCATTTTTACTCCCACTTTTAAGACATAAAAGTCAGGGTGACAGAAAAATAATTTTAAATTATTTTATTTAAAGATTTTAATATTATTATAAAAATATTTTAAATAGATAAAATATTTATTTTATTTTTTAAGGGGAATTCTTTCCAATATTACACTTGGAGAAAATATTTCATAAATATTAATGTAGAAAAATTATTTCTTAAAATATTGTGAAATGAACACTGATTTTAAAGGTGGGTTCAAAAGATACCGTCTTTAAATAGAAATTTTAAATCGGTATCTAAAGCATTCGATTTTAAACCTACTGTAAAAATAATAATAATATTTTAGAAAATATTTTTTCACCATCATTTTACTCAAGTGCAATATTAAGAAGAATTTTCTTTTTTAAAATATAAAAAATTAAATAATTTTATTTAAAAGTGTCGGAAAGAACACTAAAATATGCAAAAGATAGAATCTGTATTTTCCATGACCAAAACATTAAATAAAGAAATGAATTAAAAAAGCCTGTGTGTCAGAAACATGAAACATTGCAATCTCTCTTTCTTACATCTCAAGAACTCAAACAAAACCAGAAAAAAGAGCAATAAATATGAACTAAGAACAACTTTTTTATTACAAAAATAACTTAAATTCCTCAGTTAAATCATTTGATGAAATTAACAATCAACATCAACAAGAACCCATCTTTCATTATCTCTCCCAAAAATCTAAACACTAACCCTAAAAGAAAGAACAAATCTTTATATACATGTATATATATAATATTTATAGCTTCTTCTTCTTCTTGCTTGGTTGGTCGCCATCAATAAACCCAAAATCCCAAACCTTTTGAGATTCAAAATTAGGGTTTTATATTGCCTCTTCTTGTTCATCCTCTTCTTTAATAAAACCCCAAAACCCCAAGCTATTTTCTTCAAGATTGAGCTTCAAAATTAGGGTTTCCCCCTTCCATGTTCATGAATCAGCATAGTCACGCCAGCAAATGAGCATGATGACACAGCGCCTCATGATATAGAAACGAGCTCTTTGCTCTTTCACCAACTTCGCGCACTTCCTCGTAAAAGCACATCGTTTCCATGCCGTCGTCGTCTCCGTCGTCAAAGTCCTCTTCGATGACGAAGAGGATGGATTTTCGTTCTTTGAAAGCTTCCATTTCTCGTCGAAGAAAAAGCTTGGCGCCGGTGGTGAAGTTGAAGAAACTGAGTCCATGGCAAAAACCCAGAAACATTAACAGAAAGTTGGAGCTTTTTCAGGTGAGAAAAGGATCAAAGATATAATCTTTTTTTTCTGGGAATTTCCAGTAATTTGAGAGCTGGAGGAGAAAGAGACAGGATTTTCCAGTAATTTGCGGTGGTTAAGTCTGGAAGAGAAGGGATTTGGTTCATTATTTATAATAAATTTTAACAGAAAATAAATTAAAAATAAAAATTTGTAAGCAGATGTGTGTGGCAGGAGGTATCACCTGGCCTTCTTTTACCTCGAGGGACACACCAAACGTATAAAAAATTTAAATTTTTTAAATAAATAAATTTGAAAATCATTTTTAATTAAGTAAATAAAAATTATATTCAAAATTATCGTTTAAATTTTTTGATTGCTCTCCTAGTTTCAGAGTTTAGTTCTAACTAATCCAGACTGATCCGTATCTCACACCTAACTTTGGTGGTGAGTTTCTGAGCAGGGATTTGATATTGAAATTATGAGAATATTTAGAGAATATCGATGTTTAGATTATATTTATGGAAATATATGAGTTTGAAATAATTTTAAGAAAATAAATTAAAATTTACAGTGTCATTTGGACCTCATCACTTATAAGTGACGGAGTTCATATAGACCGTCGGATTAATCTAAAAATATATTAATTTTAATCAGTGAAAGATCCAGAAATATATTTGAAGATGGGTACATATAGAATATTAAAATTTCAGTGTGGGCACAAGTTATAAATATTACAAAAAATTAAGGAATAATTCATAAAAAATAAAAAATAAAATAGATATATAAATTTTAAAAAATTCAGGATAGGCATGAGCCCATCTTATTGTATCTGTATATTCGCCAGTGATTTTAACGATATACACATACCTCAGTCATTGTAGATGATAAAGTTCAAGGATCTCGCAACCACACTATAAATTTTAACCTATTTTCTAAAAATTATTTTAAATTTATTTATTATCTTAATTATAACTCTAAACATCATTATAATTTTAAATTTCCCGAATTTACGGTTACAAACAAAAATAATAAAATTTTAATTAATGACTTAATTAGTAAAAAAAATTAAATATTATGGTAAAGAGGTGAGTCAGAGTTCCCAATGAAAATGTCAGTGGAAAGGGTGAAAATTTTCAAAGCAGTAAAATCTCAGTTAGGCTTTACATTGAGCAGTAACTACAACTATGACTGTAACTCTAAATTTCTATTTCTACGGTAAGAAAATTAAAAATGATATAATAAATATTTTTATCGGCACAAGGGAAATAACGTAATAAGAAATGATCTTAAATTGACGGAAAAAAAAGAGATTGATAAAAAAGTAAATTAAAAGTTTTTTAATTGATTTGTAAATTTAAAACATTTTTTAGTAAAATAAAAATCGAATTTACACTTAAAGGACCGAAATAAAGTGACTGATAAAATTTAAAATTGAACAACTATTATGTATAGTCGTAGGGTATAAGAGTGACAAAAAATCTTTAATATCTAGACTTTAAATGATAAAAATATTCAATATCTAAATTTCGGTGAATAAATAGAATATTTTAAAATATCAGAGACGAAAAAATTTAAAAATAAAATTCAGTGATGATTTATATAATTTATTCAAATTTATTTAAGAGTTGAATTATAAAAATATATTTAAAATTTCGAGTAAGTTGAGCTCATAAAATAAAAAAACCATTTTTGATTTTATTAGATTTTAAAAAATTAAATATATTTTAAAATATAAATAAAATTTATTTTTTTAATATTCAATAGAAGAAAGAGGGCATAACTCCTCTAAGATTTGGAGAACTATCTTTTTGGTCATCTAAAAAGTTTTGAATATTTTAATTTATGTCATTAAAAATTTTAAAAAATTGTCATTAGAATTTAATGTTTTTAAAATATTTTAATCCAATCCTTAGATTTTTAAAATTCTCTTTAAAACCCTTATTTCTTAAGTTTTCATAATACTTAAATTCGCCTTAGAATTAAATTTTCATTAATTTTCAATAATCATTTTAGCCTTATTTGTTAATTCTCCCCTTAATATTTTATTTTTTATCAATTAATCTTTCTCTAAATGAGAATTATTCGTTATCTAATACAGTGAAAAACTTATATAACATACACAACGATAGCAATGTCATATAAAAAATATATTAATTTTATTAGTCAAAATTAATTTTATAAAATTATATAAAATATAAAATATTTTTTTATTTTAATTTATAATTCTATTAAATCATTTTAAATTATTTAATATTATTTTCCCAATAATTTTTACTCATAAAAAATTGTTTTGATCTAAAATTAAATTAATTTAAATAAAGAATAAACATTAAAATAATTATTATGGTAAATAGTAAAAGCATTTTTATGGTATTAAGTCGTTCTATTATTATTATTTCACTTTTCTTCATAATTTATTAACATTAAATATTTTCCTTTTCTTTTTCTTAATTTATTTTTACCTCGGGAATATCATATTTACGTGATGAAGCAAAATAAAATAAAAAATCCACCAATGAATTTATGTTTATAAATTTTGTACAAACGATTTTCTTACATCACCACTGTGTCAGGCAGCTGGAAATGAAAACTCAGTTTCTGTCTCATCGTTTCATTTACAAATTTGAACTTTAACGTGTTTAGATATACATTATTTCATTAAAATAAATTTAAAATATTGAATAATAAGTTTTATTTTTAATTAAAAATATTAAAAAATCCCTTATGTCTATATTTTGTTTCGAATTAGATTATGTAATTTAGGTCTTAAATTTTATGTTTAGATTATGTAAATAGGATACTAAAATTTTATGTTTAGATTATGTAAATAGGATATTAAAATTTTATGTTTGGATATTGAATTATGTAATTCGAACTTTTAAATTTATATATTTTTTTAAGATCAAATATAAAATTTATTAAAAAACTTTAAAAATCAAGTACCCGTTACTCGAATTTTTGGGTACCAGGATATTCGGTAGGGGTGTTCAAAAATACCCGACTCGATTACCCGACTACCTGAACATAAATAATTGGGTATTTCCCCAAAATTTTTTAAGGTTCGGGTCGGGTACCCGACCCGTTATTTCTCGGGTCGGGCCCTGGTCACAATATTAAAAATTTTCGGGTACCTGATTCCTATTTTTTTATATATTTTTTATTATTTTAAATATAATTATTATTTAAATAAAATATCTTTATATTCATTATATTCTTAAATCTAACAACTTAATTCCTAAATTTCAATCCCTCAAACTTTATTTTCAAAAAAGAATTAGGGAATTATCGTAGAAAAATTAAGATTTATTGTAAAATAATAAATTTATTTGTTCGAGTTGGTAAAATTCAAACTTTACTAGTTTATATATACGTTAATTTTATATGTGTATTAACCAAGATGAAAATAAAATAAATATTCTTTACTATTTAAATCATTAATTTTTGCACATTAAAATAAATTAAACTAATTAAAAATATTTATAATTTTTTTTCTTACGCCTTATATTTTAATTCGAATTAGAGTATGTAATTTATGTCTTAAATTTTATGTTTAAATCATGTAACTAGAGTTTTAAAATTTTATATTTGAATGTTGGATTATGTAATTCGAACGTTCACATTTGTATATATATATTTTTAGGATTAAATTTAAAATTTATAAAAAAATAAAATGTGGGTACCCGATTACTCGAAGTACCGTGTACCCCGAAGTACCGGGTATCCGAAAAATCCGGGTTGGGACATGGGCCGTTTTTCTAACTACCCGAACTTCCGGGTACCCGGTACTTCGAGTACCCGAATACCCGTGTACCCGGATTTGAACACCCCTAATATTCGGGTACCCAAAAAATCTGAGTTGAACACGGACCAATTTTTTAAGTACTCGAACCTTCGGATACCCAAATTTAAACACCCCTACACATAGAGTCTTCCTCAATCTGCAAACCAACTTGTTACCATTTGCTCTTTCCTTTCCGATCTGTGAAGGCTGCTCCATAAAAACAGTTTCATCTAAGTTACCATTAAAAAATGCATTGTTTATGTTCATCTGCCTCAACTTCTAACCATTTATTACATCTAAAGAAAACACCATTTTTAAAGTGGTAGTTACCACATGACTGAATGTTTCTTGATAATCTTGTCCAGGTACTCGTAAATAACTTCTAGCCACAAGTCGAGCTTTATAACGATGGATAGACCCATCAAAGTTACGTTTGAGCTTAAATACCCACTTGTATCTTATCATTTTTCCCGGTAGAACTTCTCCAAGTGTTCAGGTTTCATTTCTTTCAAGTGCTTCTAATTCATTCATCACTGTTGTTTTTCAATTGACTCACTCTAAAGCTTGTTGAATGTTAAGAAGTTCAGTCGTATCTACCTTTTGGACAACCACATACCCTTTTAGTTTAAATATGTCATTTTTGCTTCGAGTGATCATGCCATGCTTATTTGAAGTTACACGAGCATGTTGTACATTCTGAACATGCTGAGTGACCTCACCAGGAACACCAACTACTCGATCCAAGGCTCAATATCTACATCTGCTGAAACTGTATCCATATTCTGATTCAACCCATCACCATTATTCTGCTCAAAAACTGATTCTAGTGTAACTTTTTTAAAATCATCGAATACCTCGATTGCTGAAACTTCACTATCTACTGGATCCACATCTTCATGTTGATCTTTCTCTGCATATTATTTTGATTTGACCAACTTCCTTAAAATTATCTACCACATCAGCTAAAACTGCTGGAACAATATCACCAACCGAGACAGGCTCACTCTCACCAAGAACATTCCCAATAGTGTTACTTTCATTAGTCGATTGATCTTGGCACATAACTGGACCAGGACTTTAATGCGTCGACACTTTTTATCTCTGTAGCTCACAAAATGAACTCCTATGTTGTCTGAGCATCCTCGAAAAAGAAGCAGCTTCATTGTTCATAGCACCTACAGCTAAGTCAATTGTTTTTCTCTTATCTGTAAACTAAGTATGACTCATCAAATATCACATGTCCCGAGATAAATTGTTAGTCAAACACAAATAGTCTGTGTTGTGGACTGATCCCGAGATAGATTGTTACTCTCAATTTGTATACTTGCATCTTTACGAACTTGAAGTAAAGTTTTATGGACAAGATGACCATACCTTCTATGCATTGTTTCCTAAGTGCTAACAAACACATTCGGTTCATTACTACATAGCTCTCTAGTTTTTTTTAAAGGAACATTGAATTGGTATAGGCCTTCACTCTCGTTTCCTTCAAGAAGCACTTGTCTCGTTCTTTCATCCCGAACCAGGTAATTCTCAGCATGAAACTCAAAGGACACCTGATTATCCTTAGCAAATTTAGATATTGAGAGAAGATTTCGTGTTACTTGTGGTACATGCAATAGGTTATTTAATACAAGTGTTCGTGTAGCAGTTGATATGCTTGAGAAACCAATTTTATCAATGCGTAAACTAACCTCATTACCTCGAGAATTAAAATCTGCTAGTTGAATTTCAGCATCAATTAGAATATTACAAACTCGATCAATGGACAATAATTCCTTCTTTACAGTGATGACAACCATAAATAACTGAAAATCTCTAGGTAATCTTTTTATTATACTAGCTATGTGTTCAACTCAAGAAATCTTGCACCCATACGAGGCAAGAACATCACATACCTCTTTAATACGAGAAAGATAGAGCATCATGCTTTGTTCATACCTTTATTGATGGATCTGAGCTTGTAATGAAGACTCATGACTGAGGTTGTGAACTTATTCGAAAAGATTTGCACCACCGTATCCCATATCTAAGCTGTTGTTTCTGCACCCCTAAATTAATCTTATAATTTTTCTAAATCATTAAAAATCTTTATGACAATATATTCTGACCCGATTCTCTACTAGGCCGATAAGAGAGTGTTACAGGAATAAGATGTCAAGATCTTTATGGTAACTACAAATTACATTAATTTTAACATGTTGGTGGAGAAAGGACATTAAAAAAAGTTTGGTTTATCTTCTTGTTAGGGTAGCTCTGATTCTGATAAGAGGATAATTGATTCTTGTTATAGAGATACTCAGTATAAGAGAAATCGTGATCGTATCCATACACACAACTCAAACAATGGATAGTCTAAGAATACAAAAAAAAATTTAGGATGAAATCTAACAATTCAGAACATCCCAATGAGTTGCTTGCAACGGGAGTTTACACAGACACCATAAAAACGACCGTACAAGGTCCTTTAAAAAAAGAGCTCCAAAATTTTGATAAATTATATTATATAGAACCCCAAAATCTTTGAACCGTCCCTGATTATCAGACCAAATATATCTAGACAAGTCCCACGAATTATAACTACTATAAAGGAAAAGGATAAAACATGGCGATGGAAAACAGAAGAGAAGAATGAGATGCAAAGTTATGTCTTATGTTACACAAAAGCAGACATGTAAACCTTTGAACTCTAAATATGGTATTCACAAAGGCATTGCTTACATCTACTCTAGAAAAAGTTCGAGAGCCCACCATCTGCAGTTTCGACCATTTCCGGAGGGTGACAAGGATAACAACTACAGTAGAGAAAAAGAGAAAAAGTAAACAATAGAAAATAACACCAAGAGTTTATGACATTTAAAAACTATATGTCAACTGAAGTCTTTAAATTGATTTTTATACTCTATATTTTAACTCAATTCAGGTTGGGTGCAGATTCATTTCAGTTTGAGTTGCAATAGTTCGAATCTGAATTAATTAACTAAAATACAAATTAATCACTTAATTCCTAAACTAATCTCATACATCTTACTGATATCAAGTTACTCGCCACTTCAACCATAGAAACTTAAAAGGAATAACATCCATAATGATTACTTTGAGTCTTGAGCAATACTAGAGGTTTGATAAGAAAAGCAAGGAATCATAGAGAAGAAAAGCAAGAAAAAGAATCCTCAATTTCTTTGACGAAGAGGGAAGAATCTGTTTTCGCTTTTTCTTTTTTCAATGGGAATTTATAAACTTTTGATAAAACAATAACAAAAGGAAGAAGGAAGGAATCATATGAGCTAATAGCAGAGGCTATGTTAATCACCAAAATACAGGTTGAGCATCAATCAATTTGAATTTTGAAATCCAAAAAACAAGGGAGAAATGGCAGTGGCTATGGTGTAATAACTCGAACCAGAAAACCAGAAATAAGAGCAAAGATTGAAGAGAATGAAGATATATTAGATTCAGAGAGGAAGAAAAGGGGTCGGGACAGAAAACGTATCTAGTGTTCAGACAGAAAAAACATTCATCCCCAAAACCCTATTTCTAACCTGAGGGGATAAAACGCCCTGTTTTATCTATTAACATAGGCCTACCCCAAAACGCGTCGTTTCATTAAAAACAAATAACAGATAATTAAAACTTAAACTCCCTCCAAAGGTCAGAATCTGTTTGAGCTCATGACAATACTCCTTCCTTCTAAGAACATCCTTGTCCTCAAGGATGGAAGTGGGAAAACTGTTGCTGGAACACATGCAGTACCTCCCAGGTGGCGTCTTCAGGAAAAGTGTTAGCCCACTCCACCAAGACCTCAGTTACGACCCTATTACCTCTCTTCACCATTCGTCTATCCAGAATTTTTATCGGTTCTTTGCTTATGCTCCCTTCATCATCAATGATAGGCAATTCTGTTTGAACCAACTCAGAGCCCACTCTTTTCTTAAGTTGCGACACATGGAAAACTGGATGCACCTTGGACCCTTCAGGTAACTTCAATTTATAAGCTACTTTACCCACCCTATTCTCTATACGAAATGGTCCGAACCATTTAGGGCTTAACTTTTGACAACTTCTGGCCACCACTGTCTGTTGCCGGTAAGGTTGGAGTTTTAAATAAACCCAATCTCCCTCCTGGAACTCGCAGTCTACCCTTTTCTGATCTGCCTGAGTTTTCATTCTCTCCTATGCTCGCTTCATGTGGAATTGAAGTAACTTGATTATAGCTTCACGCCTCTGAAGACTTCTATCTACCTCGGCTACCATTGAGTCCCCAGCTATGTAAGGTAGATGTATTGGTGGGGCTTGTCCATAGAGAGCTTGATATGGTGTTGATTGAATCGAAGTATGGAAGGTGGTATTATACCACCATTCTGCCAATCCAAGCCATTGAGCCCATTCCCTTGGTCGTTCCCCTATCATACAACGCAAATAGGTTTCTAGGCACTGGTTTACTCGTTCAGTCTGCCCATCGGATTGTGGATGGTATGCGGTAGAGGTGTTAATTATCACTCCCAACTTCTTCATCAACTCCTACTAAAAAATACTCATAAATACCCTGTCACAATCACATACTATATCATGAGGTATTCCATGTAGCTTGAAGATGTTTTCTAAAAATGCATGAGCCATATCTAGTGCTGTAAAGGGGTGGGTTAAGGCAATAAAATAACCGTATTTGCTTAAACAATCCACCACTACGAGTATGCAATTTTTCCTTTGAGAGTTTGGAAGCCCCTCAAGGAAGTCCATACTTATAGAATACCAAACTGTCTTGGGCACAGGCAATGGCTGTAGCAACCCCTTTGGGTGGTGTAAATCCCCCTTACATCTTTGGCAAATGGCACACTCCCTCACCAAATTTTTGACCCCCTAACGAGCTCCCATGGAAGAACTTTATTAATTCTTGCCTCAACTGGATGTCTTTGCCCACCACTAGTTTGTTCTTCCTCTTGAGTATCTCCCCATCCCATTGGTACTTTCTATGCCTCTCATTTCCTTCTTCCAGCTCCTTGATCAGATTCTGCAACTTCTCATCAGTCTGCCAAGAGTTTTTAATTCTGTCCAGTAAATCAGTCTCTATGTGACTCACACCTATTGTCAACAATTTCCTATCCATTGGCTTCCTTGAAAGAGTATCTGCCATAATATTATTCGTCCTCTTTCTATATTGTACTTCGTAGTCATATCCCATCATCCTGACCACCCATTTCTGCTGGAAGGGGGGATCGCCTGATTACCAGCCAAAAATTTCAGGCTCTGGTGATCGGTTCGAATGACAAAATGTCTACCAATTAAGTAAGTAGACCATTCTTTAACCGCTATCAACGCAGCTACCATTTCTTTCTCATATACTGATAAACTCTGATATTTGATCCCCAAACCCTTGTTGAAAAATGCCAAAGGTCGCCCCTTTTGCACCAGAACCGCTCCCACTCCAAGGTCAGAGGCATTTGTTTCGACCACAATCTGTGCTCTAAAGTCTGGTAATGCTAAGACCGGAGCAGTGCTCATAGATTTCTTCAAGGTATGGAAAGCTGCCTCTTCTTCCCTCCCCCATTTCCATCCTCCTTTCTTCAAAAGATCAGTGAGTGGCCTGGCAATACATCCATATTTTTGGATGAATCTTCGGTAATATCCTGACAACCCAAGGAAGCTTCTTAATTCCTTCACCAAAGTAGGAGAAGGCCAATTTAAAATAGTCTCCACCTTGGTTGTGTCTATGGAGATTTGTCCCTCTGCTATTATGTACCCCAAGTATTCCACTTCTCGAGCCCCAAAACAGCATTTGGTTATTCACATACAGCTGCTGATTCTTCAAGACTCCCAACACCTCCCTCAAATGCTGCACGTGTAACTCCCAACTGGAGGAGTAGACTAAAATATCATCGAAAAACACCAAAACACATTTCCTCAGCTGACGTTTGAAGACTTTGTTCATTAGCCCCTGAAACGTGGCTGGAGCATTTGTAAGCCCAAAGGGCATTACTAGAAATTCGTAATGACCCTCATGGGTTCTAAATGCTGTTTTATGGACATTAGAATTCCTCATTCTGATCTGATGATAACCTGTTCTCAAGTCCAGTTTCGAAAAGAACACAGCTTGTCCCAATTCATCCAGTAGCTCTTCTATTATGGGCATAGGGAAACTGTCCTTCACTGTTAATTGGTTAAGCTTCTTATAATCTATGCACATCCTCCATGTGCCATCTTTCTTCTTCACCATGACAATTGAGGAAGAGAAGGAACTGCTGCTATTTCGAATAATGCCAGTTTCCATCATCTCTCCAACCAACTTCTCAATCTCATCCTTCTGAAGAGCTGGATGTCTATAGGGTTGTATCTTCACAATGGCATTCTCATTCACCAATTCTATCTTATGCTCGTACCCCCTCTCAGGAGGAAGACCCTTGGGGTTGCAAAGACTTCCTTGAATTCATCCAATATTACTTGGATATCAAGTGGCCACTGCTCTGGCATTTTCTTCATTTCTAACTGAGGACTCATTAACCAAAGAGTTGCTGTACATGGTCCCTTCCCCGCTCTCAACAGTTTCTCACAAGTCTTTGTCCCCACAGCTTGCAAATGTCCCCAGTGAATTCCTTCCAGTAATACTTCCTTCCCTTCATGCTTAAATCCCATCTGCAAATCTAAGAAGTTCCAAGTGATGTTCCCCAGTTGGGGTAACCACTCTACTCCTAATACCATGTCGCAGTTTTTCAGAGTCAAAATTAGAAAATCAGTGACAAAGAGTTGTCCCTGAGTTTACCATTCCACTCTATCACACCTTCCCACAGTGGTCATCACATTGCCGTCTGTAATTGTAACTCGTATTTGCCCCTTTCTATTCACTGGCCATCCCACTCTTTTAACCACAACTCCATTAATAAAATTATGGGAGCTCCCTGAGTCTATAAGAGCTATACACTTCAGCCCCTTGATAGTAACATTGATTCTCATTGTTTCATATGAATTGGCTCCCCAAATCGCGTGCAAGGACACTATGGGACTATCCTCCTTAGTAGGTTCTGGTGTCACTAAATCCACCACCTCTTCACAATCCAGGAAAACTTCAGGGTCGCCTTCCTCCTCAACTCCCTCCACCATGACTTGGTACAGTTGAGTTCGACCACACTTATATCCTGGTGTGTATTTTACAGCACACCAAAAATATAGTCCTTTCTTTCTACGATCTTCTATCTCCTTAGCTGATAAGACCTTCCCATTCCCCTTTGGAGCTGCTGGGTTCCCCACTTTGGGTTTTGGACTAATTAAAGTAGGGGTCGACTGCTTGGATGAAGATGGTCCTGACACTAATCTAGAATCCACCATTCCTCTAAAATTTCCACCTTCTAGCTTCGGAGGAACTGATACAGCTAGCGAGTTGGACCCTCTCCAAGTAGATGTAACAGGAGTCCACTGCTTCTTCTGTCCAGTTGTAACCATAGCTTCCACATGCCTTGCAAGGTGAAAGGCATCCATCAAGGACTTTGGTTGCAGCAGCTTCACCATAGGTCAAATGTCAATTTGCAGGTGATTCTTTAATAGACTCAACACATAGTCTTCGGGCAATTCAACTTGTGTGAGTAGTTGTATAAAGTTCTCATAGTAAAGTTCTACCGAATCTGTTTGCCTAAGAGCCACTAGTTCCGCAAACGGATCGTCGAATTCTTCAGGAGAAAATCTCTCTTTCATCAGTTTCAAGTATTCGAGCCAAGTAGTTAGAGTCATACCTCTCTGGGACTTCATTATGAACTGGTGTCAATGGATAGCCCTTCCCTCCAAGTGTAACATGACCACTCTGATCTTAGCTTCCTCTGGAACACTCTCTGCTTCGAAATACTGCTCCAGCTTACAGTACTAACTGTGAAAATCTGTTCCATCAAATTTTGGGCACAACAACTTATAAGCAAAGTTGTGTCCCTGACCTTGGTGATTCGACTGTTCTCCATCCTCCTCCAAATCAATGGGGTTGAAATTAGTCTGGGGCAACACATTCTGAGGTTGTTTTGCTCCCCTTGTCCCCAGTTCTGGGACGGATGATCGTTGAGTCTGATGAGGTGTACCCAACACGCCGGTGTGCTGAGCCAAATTCTCCGAGGTATCAATCTTCTTACCCATTGTAATTTCAAACATCTTCTACAAATTAGCTATCATCATATTTTGCATATCTTGAAATCGGCTACCTATGGATTCATCCAGCTTCTGTACACTTTCCTGAAGCTTGTCAGTGACCACACGTCACTCAGGTAACTCAGTTGTGGCCGCCGCTGGTACCGATGTAGCCGCCTGAGCTGCCAACGCCATCTGGGCCGTTTGTTGTCTCGTTTCCACCATCTTGCCGAGGACCGTTCAGCTCTGATACCCTTATAATAACTCAAACCAGAAAACCAGAAATAAGAGCAAAGATTGAAGAGAATGAAGATATATTAGATTCAGAGAGGAAGAAAAGGGGTCGGGGCAGAAAACGTATCCAGTGTTCAGACAGAAAAAACAATCATCCCCAAAACCCTATTTCTAACCTAGGGGATAAAACGCCCCGTTTTATCTATTAACATAGGCCCACCCCAAAACGCGTCGTTTCATTAAAAACAAATAACAGATAATTAAAACTTAAACTCCCTCCAACGGTCGGAATCTGTTTGAGCTCATGACAAGCATCAATCAATTTGAATTTTGAAATCCAAAAAACAAGGGAGAAATGGCAGTGGCTATGGTGTCATTAGTTGTTAAAAGAATTTCGGAGTTACTCATCCAGGAAGCAGTGTTCCTGGCAGATGTGAAAGAACAAGTACAAAGACTAAACAATGAATTAAAGCGGATGTAGGGCTTCTTGGAGGATGCAGAACGTAAGATAGAGCCAGACGTACGTTTCAAAAATCGGGTGTCGGAAATCAGAGATCTTGCTTACGATGCCGAAGATGTGATCGACTCGTTCATTCTTGAATGTGTACACAAAGATGGATTTCAACGAATCCTCCAAAGGTTGACTTCCATTTTCACTAAGCCTATTCAGCTGCACAAAATCGGAGTGGAGATCAAAGCAATCCAGACGATGCTTGAAAATATTTCAAGGAGCCTTCCAGCCTATCAGATACCTGATGATGGAGCAGGACCTAGCTCTGTTTCCAGCATGCAGAAGAGGTTAAGAAGAACATTCTCGCATGTTGAGGAAGAGGATGTGGTTAGCTTGGAGGGTAGCATCAAGGATGTCCTGGACATGTTGATGTCTGAAGAAGACAGACTCCATGCCGTCGTCTCAATAGTCGGCATGAGGGGGCTTGGAAAGAAAACTCTTGCCAGAAAAGTATACAATCACGTTGATGTGAAGCGGCGTTTTGATTGCTTGGCTTGGGTTTCTATATCTCAACAATGGAACCCGAGAGAAGTTCTGCTTGGTGTCTTGATGAAAGTTTTCTCTCCTCCTAAAGAGGAACTAGAGCTAATTGAGAAGGAGAACAATGATTTGCTGATGAGAAGGCTTTTTGATGCTCTAAAAGAAAGACGATACTTGATCGTCCTCGATGATGTCTGGACAAGCGAGGATTGGGATATTCTTAAACCTGCTTTTCCAAGAGGAAAAAAGGAAGCAAAATCCTATTCACAACACGGAACAAGGATGTGGCTTTACACGCGGATCCTTGCAACGCTCCGTTTGAGCTTCCATTTCTTACTGATGATCAAAGTTGGAAGCTTTTTATCAGAAAAGCATTCCCACGAAACAGGACTGATCCTCATGCTTGCCCAAAAGCATTTGAGACGCTCGGAAGAGAGATGGTGACAAGATGTAGAGGTCTACCCCTAGCAATTGTTGTGTTGGGAGGCTTGCTAACAACTAAATCTACACAGGGTCAATGGGAGATGGTTCACAGAAACATGTTCCAAGGACACTTGAAAGGGATCCAACCACAAGGCCATCCATATGGTGCTGTGAATGCAATCTTGGCTTTAAGCTACCATGATTTACCTTTCCATTTAAAACCATGCTTTCTATATCTTGGCCATTATCCAGAAGATTGGGAGATATCCAAGAAGGAACTCATTCAATTATGGATCGCAGAAGGTTTCATTTCATCATCATTGGAAAGCAGGGAAGTGTTGATGGAGGATGTTGGCGAACAATTCTTGGAAGAGCCTATGAATCGAAGTTTGGTTCAACTCGGGCAGCAAGACTACACAGGGACCAGAGTGAAAACCTGTCGACTCCATGATCTCTTGAGGGATTTGTGTATTGAGAAAGCAAAAGAGGAGAATTTCTTAGAGATTGTTCAGCCACCATTGACTGCATCTGATATAACCCTGGCAGAACCTATGCTGCGAAGAATTGCTATTCATCCTAGCAAAAGGTTTGTTTGTTTGGAGGGAAAGCATCCAAAATTGCGTTCTTTGTTGCTATTTCAAAATGATGAATTGATAGAAGTGCATATTTCTGAATGCAAAAACTTCAAATCTTTAAGAGTGTTGACTCTTGTGAGGGAGAGTGGGGATTGGCGTGTCTCAAGTGAACTTGGAAATCTCCATCATTTGAAGTATTTGAAGTTAGAAGGTGATGACATAACCTTGCCCAGAGCTATGGGAAGGTTGAAGAGCTTATACTCTTTATACATCAGATATGAGTCTCACCTTGAAATTCCAAATGTGGTATTCAAGTTGGAACGTTTGAAGCATATTGTGTTGCGTTATGGGTATTGGGGACTACAACTAAAGTGTTTTGGCTTAAGTTTTATTTCCCCAAGCCTTCAAACTTTGAAGTCCATAGTTGTGGGACAACAGTTGATTGAAACTGATGCCTTGCGTAGGTTGATTAATATTCAGAACTTGGGATTGGAAATTCCGAGACCAGAAGATGTGAAGCCTATCCTGACGTTGCTGACAGGATTGCATCGCCTTGTGTCATTGAACGTGACTTTTGCAGACTATTCAATCTCAACCTCGTCTTCAGATTTTGAACCCCTTTCTCAATGTCATCACCTCTCCAAACTGAAGTTAGAAGGGGCGCTGGAAGAAGATTATCATCCCAGCCCTCTTGTTTTGAAATTTCTTCCACCAAGCATTGTCAAGTTAACTCTGATCTGGAGTCGGATGGAACAAGATCCAATGTGTGCATTGGAACAGCTGCCTTGTTTGAGGATTCTTAAGTTACTTGACTGGGCATATGTGGGGAGGAAAATGATTTCTTCAGCCGGTGGATTTCCTCAACTTCAGTCTCTTGAAATGGAAGATCTACAAGAGTTGGAGGAGTGGGAGATAGAAGAAGGCGCCATGCCACAGCTCCATAGTTTATATTTGTATAATATAAACTTGAAGATGATCCCAGAAAGGTTGAGGCATATGACGACTCTCCAACAACCGACATTGAAAAAGTGGAACAAAGGGGTAAGTGGAAGAAAATTAAGTGAGTTTTTTGAAAAAGAAAGAAGACGACGACGACATATTATTAGTTGTTTATGTATTAAGTAAAACTAATATTTTATATCTATTAAAATTAAATTATATAAATTATTATCTTAAATATAATATTATTAAATATATTTAAAAGACATATATTACTTTATATTTATATAGTTATTTTTAATATAACTTAATTAATCGTTAAATATAAACGATAATCGAAGAATATATACCAAGTTAAAAACTTTTTAATCATTAAAGGTATTAAAGGTATTAAATTGAGATTTTATTCTAATCCCTTATTTTATTTTTTATACGTCAAATATTTAAATTATCAGATTTAATTAATCAAACATGTAAAATAATTTAAATATCTAATTTTAACTCAAAAATTTGTTTACCAATAAATTTTATTTTAAATTTTAAGTTAAATGTATTTCCCCCCTAAATTATATATGTTTTAGGTTAATTATTTCTTTTACCTTATTTAATATTAATAATTTGTTTTTGTCCCCCATTTTCGGCCTTAATCGTAATTAGATTTATTATTATTTGAGTTTTAGTTTAAGGGGAATATAGAATCATAAAAAAGGGAGGTATGTATGAAAAATTATTAGGTGAACCCTGTTCACCACGTCATCCATGATCTTCGGTAATCAGAATCGTTGATCTCAATTTTTTTCTAAGTGAATCTTCACTTCTTTCCTACATGTACTTAGTGGGTGGGTAGTTATTAGGTGGTTATTTAAAAATCAACGATCCTGATTGTTTGGACCATGGATAACGTGGTGAACAAGGTTCACATAATAATCTCTCGGTACGTAGAGTTTAGTATTTTTATGTAAAAAATCAATTAGTTTTTATGTGAAATATGCATTTAATATTTGAAAACTTTTTAATCATTAACGATATAAAAGTATTTACGACTCTTATCTTAAAATTTTTAAATCTAAATTTTTTTTAGTAACAATTACTTTTAGAAAAATTTAAAAAAAGAGTGTCGAACATCGTTAAATATCATTAACGTTAAATATTATTAAATTAATTAATAAAGATTAAAAATTTTAATGACTCAACATGTAATTAATAAAATAATGATGGACTCAACATATAATTATTAGTTATACAACGGTGTCGAACATCGTTGAATACCATACTCTTAAATTTTATTAAATTAGACAAAAATCACCTCATTTAAGGATAATTTAATATATATATATATATATATTTTATGGGATAATTTGATAAAGACATAAATCATATAAAGCACAATAGGTCAAAAATAGTTTAGAGAGCAATTTGGTAGATAAAATTTGATAGATAAATGACCTAATGAAACTTCACACGATTAAATTTGATAAATTTAATTTTAGGTTGGTAAAGTGATTCTCAGTTAAGGATTTGTGGTTTATAAAATTTATATTTTAGTCCTAAAATTTAAAATTGACCCCAAATTATATAATATGATAATAAATTGATCCGATAATTCTTATAAATTTTAAAGATATTTATGATAAAACATTCCGACCTGATTTTCTATCAGACTAAAAAGAAAATGTTATAAGTATAAGAGGTCAAGACCTTTATACTAGTTACAGATTACACTAACTTCGATGTGTTAATGACACAGATAAATGACATTGAATAAAGTTTGAATTTATCTTTTCATTTGAGTAGTTCTAGCTCTAGTAAGAGGACAATTGATTTTTGTTATAGCGGTGGTAACATATGAGGTATCGTGATCGTATCAATCTGAGATGAGATAAGGTGAAGGTAACGATGGACATGATGGTAAGTAGACTTGGCAAACTTGATCTGAGAATCGAAAACTGAATTGATTTATCCGAACCGAAATCTAAACCGAAACCGAAACTGATGATTTAACGTGATTCAAAACCTGAACCGAAACTGAAACTGAAACCGATCCGAATTCTAAAAGAACCGATATAGACCCGTAACCGATTTGACCCGAACCAATTTTCACCCGAACCAAAAGTAACCCAAACCGAAAACAAACCCGAAATTAACTTGCTCAAAACCGATCTAAACCAAACATCAATCCGATTTTAACCCGATAATTGAGTCAAAGTGAATGAATAATATATTTTTACTATTGTTTATTTTTTAACAATATGATAAATAATTAAATAATATATATTTTATTATCTTTTTGTATTATGATAATTCTAATTAATCACTACATCTGATAATAATTTAATTTTTAATATTACATTTTCTTCTTTAAAAATTATTTTTTTGTTAAAATTTGGGGTGTTATAAAAATGACCAAAATGTTATTAATGAATCCATGTATTTACAGAAATAACATTATCCCTTAAATTACCAATAGTGACTTTACTCGAATAAAAGTTGAGGCAAAAATTTTCAAAACAATTCCAATATGAAATAAAAAAGATATATTTTTACAAGAATATATGATTAATTCTATATATATAATATAGACGATTATATTTATATTTAAGTCCAACTCAAATCAAATTAACCCAAAAATTTAAAGATTGACCCGATCTGAATCGATCCGAATGACCCGACATGGACTCGACCCGAAAACATCCGATCCGATATTGACCCAACCCGAAAACAACCGATCCGATATTGGCCCGAATCACCGAACCGAATTATCATATAACCGAATTAAAACCGAAACCAAAACCAGAACCGATCCGAACCGAATCTAAACCGAATACAAACAAACCCGAAATAAACCAAACCGAATAACCCGTTTGCCACCTCTAGTGGTGGCAAGTTTAGAGCACTGTATAACTTATGTTGGAGATATCATAAGCCCTTTCAACCATGTCAGCAGTGATCCATATAATCAGATCCATTTATCTTTAAATAACTGTCTATTAAATACTACTTATTAATTGCATATAGGAAAGACCGAAAATAAAAAAAAATGAGAAACATGTTTTTTTTTCCGAGTGTCGCATTCCAACGATAATAAAACAAAGAAAAACACATTCCCAATCACCAATATTCTCACAGCAGACAGAAGAGGATCACTAAATTATACTATAGAAAGAAAATCACACTCAGAGAATCCTAGTGCCTGAATATAGATCAAAGAATGGACCATTTCTAGGATTGGTTTGACAAAAAGTGCAGGATTCAAGATTATTTCCACCTAAAAGCTTATGGTTACAATTATTTCGTTAACACTATAAACATAATTTTTTAGAAGTAAAAAAAATTTAAAATTATTCTTAACATTTTTTAAAAAATATAAAAAACAAAGAAAAAAAATTCCCCTTCCATGGGATGTTACCCCTCCCATTAATGTTGTAGCTCCGTCCCCGACTAATATTGATAAAAGATGGTGATAATTAATTACTATTTTCTTCTCCTCCTTAGGTTATTTGCACTCTAATCCTATTCAAAACATGGAATAAGGACGTGGTTTTGTGACAAGTGTCGTTTTACTTGTTAAAAATAATATAATCTTTTTTAAAATTAAATAAAAAAATACTAAAATAAAGATGATCGATCCAAAGGGAATTCAGAATTTCTGATACAATTTTGTATTGATTCCAGTCGAGGGTGCTGTAACATAAATAAATAAATAAATTAAAGGGATAGGCGAGATTTTGATTAAATAAATGAAAAAATAATGAGGTAAAGATTAAATTAAATGAATATAAAAAATGAGAGGAAGCAGACAATGAGAAAGTCGGCTCGAACTAACTTTTTTTGAATTATACCGATCATTGAAATAAATTTTTACTACATAATTAATGTCGGTTATAGTCTAAAAGGTCCAACCCATTATAACTTGTTTTTCTCCCTTGTAACTGATCTTCTAAAGTCAATCTTTGAAAGATGATTTTTGAGTAAATTAACCATAAATATTATGATTAAAACAATCAAATTAACTATTGAAAAGACCCGACTCAGATATAATGTCTTTAAGCTACCACGATTTGCTTTTCATTCAAAACCATGCTTTCTATATCTTGGCCATTATCCGGAAGACTGGGAGATATCGAAGAAGGAACTCATTTGATTATGGATCACTGAAGGTTACATTTCACCGTCATTCAAAAGCAGGGAAGTGTTGATGGAGGATGTTAGAGAACAATTCTCGGAAGAGTTTATGAATCGAAGTTTGGTTCGACTCGTGCAGCAAGACTACACAGGGACCAAACTGAAAACCTATCGACTCCATGATCTCTTGAGGGATTTGTGTATTGAGAAATCAAGAGAGGAGACTTTCTTAGAGATTGTTCAGCCACCATTGACTGAATCTGATATAACCCTGACAAAACCTATGCTCGAAGAATTGCTATTCACCCTAGGAAAAGGTATGTCAGTTTGAGGGCATATTGAAATGAGTTCACTACAGCAAAATAGATTTTTTACGACGTTTTTAGTTTTATAACGACGTTTTTTAGTGCCGCTAAAAATTTTTCTGACGCTTAAAAAACGCCGGAAAAAACACCGCTGAAATCAGTGCCACAATACTTTGTGGCGCTTTTTCCAGAAAAAACGCCGCAATACTTAGTGGCGCTTTTTCCAGAAAAACGTTGTATTAGGTCGAGATCTATCTTAGAAAAACGCCACGTTTTTTCAAAAAAAAATCTTATATCTAGCATCGTTTTTAAAATAATACCGCTAAAGGTACAAATTTAGCAGCGTTTTCTTAAAAAACGCCACTATAAATGCCACTGAAAGACAGTTTTGCTGTAGTGGTTTTTAAATTCGTTTCGATACGGATTATGTTGTTTTGACGCACCCTTATTTATTCATGTACATCAACTTTTCTTAAGAGTCTTATCGATACAATTTCTCGTGTATTGATACATTATGTAGCAGATTAACATATAATAAAATGAATTACAGCTCAACGGTTAAATTAATGCATTCAATCACTTAAGCTGTTAAAATTCAATGAGAAAGTATAAATGTTTGTCCTCAAAACTTCAACAACCAATAATCAACACTTCAAGCAAAATCAAGCCTATATACAATCATTTTTGAATTTTTATTGTCAAATTCTTAAATTCAAATTATATATATTTCAGTGAAAATTTTATTTTAAAACTTTGGAGAGTGTTATTTTATAATTGTTTAAATATTATCAACTTTTGTGAGATATATTTCACTTTATCATTTTTTTATGTAAAAAAAAGTATTCTTTGATCAAGTTTTGAATAGAAAATGTTACTCGTTGTAAAGTTTTTTTCTCATTTAAAAAAAAAAGAAAAACTTTATTAGTGAATTATTAAAATCCTCAGTATGATACTGAGTTAATAGATGTAGAGCTTGAACCATTCAAAAATTGCTTGTGTCAATTCTTTTATCTTTCAATTTACACCCTTTAATATTTTTATCGTCAATACATCCCCTCTTAACCATTCTCATTCGATTAATTATCTCAACAAGTTATTCAAAAAAATTATACACTAGTCCTACTTGTTAATTTTATCTCATAGTTTTATTCGGATATACAATTCTTTAAGGAAAATACTTTTTTTATATAAGTTTTTTAAAATTACATAGTCTTTTAAATTTAGAGTTTAGAGATTTTAGTTGTGGTTTAGGGTTTATAAGTTCAGGTCGTAAGGTATAAAATTTAAGGTTTATAGTCAGAATTTAAAGTTTAAGATTTAAGGCTTAGATTTTAGTGCGTTAATATAAATATAATTTTTTTTTATAATTTTTTTTTATCACTTATGTATAAAAATATAACCATCCATTAATTCGAATTATTATATTTCCTTTTGACTTTTGAGTTAATCTATGGCTAGAGTCGGTAATCTCTATCGCTATCGACTTTCAAATAATAAGGTGAACTACGTTTTTCAGACTTCAACTTTAACTTTATTACTATTTTAGTCACTAAATATTTTTTTTCAATTGATTTACTGAACTATTAAATTGTTCTTGTTTTGGTCCCTTCTCCCATGTATATTCCACCTCATTTTTCCTTTTTAAAAATAAAAATTTTATGGTTTTATATACGTATCATTTTAAAAATATTATTTTTTAGTGATTTATTCCACCACTCAAGACATTAACGAATTTATTTCATTGTTTTTTTTAATTATTTTATCAATTTTGATTTTTTCACAATCTCTTTAAAACTCACGAAACCAAAAATTACACTGATCTAAAATCGTCTCTTTTTTCAATCCTCTTTCTCTTGAGGTGACAAACTGACTTGAGATTCTAGATAAATTTTGTTTGATTCGAGATATTGTATCGATCTGAATATGATATCTTAATTTAATCTAAAACATAAAATAAACTGAATCAAACCAAAATCAATCTGATTTTTAGTTGAATTGATATGGATCTGATTTGATTTTCAAGCGAACCAAATTATCCTGAACCGAAATCATTTGAATCGAAAATAACCTGAACCGAAGACAAACCAGAATAAAGAAAATATATTAAAAGAAATAATGAAATTTGATGTGAACCATCGCACAACTCACCAAAAAGTCAAATATACTAGCTTTATAAAGTCATATATGAGTCTAAAAATTAATTTGACTTAAAAACCTGACTAAAATAGACCATATCCAACTCGAGTTAAACCAAAACTGAACGTAATTAAAACGTAATTAAAATAGACCATATTCAATGAGGAAGTATAAATGTTTGTCCTCAAAACTTCAACAACCAATAATCAACACTTCAAGCAAAATCAAGCCTATATACAATCCTTTTTGAAATTTTATTATCAAATTCTTAAATTCAAATTATATATATTTCAGTGAAAATTTTATTTTAAAAGTTTGGAGAGTGTTGCTTTATAATTGTTTAAATATTATCAATTTTTGTGAGATATATTTCACTTTATCATTTTTTATGTAAAAAAATATTCTTTGATCAAGTTTTGAATAGAAAATGTTGATCGTTGTAAAGTTTTCTCTCATTTCAAAAAAAGGAAGAATTTTATTAGTGAATTGTTAAAATCCTCAGTATGGTACTGAGTTAATAGATGTAGAGCTTGAACCATTCAAAAATTGCTTGTGCGAATTCTCTTATCTTTCAATTTACACCCTTCAATATTTTTATCGTCAATACATTCCTTCTTAACCATCCTCATTCGATTAATTATCTCAACAAGTTATTCAAAAAAATTATACACTAGTCCCACTTGTTAATTTTATCTCATATTCTTTATTCGGATATACAATTCTTTAAGGAAAATACTTTTTATATATAAGTTTTTTAAAATTATATAGTCTTTTAATTTTAGGGTTTAGAGATTTTAGTTGTGGTTTAGGGTTTATAAGTTTAGGTTGTAAGATATAAAATTTAAGGTTTATAGTCAAAATTTAGAGATTAAGATTTAAGACTTAGATTTTAGTGTGTTAATATAAATATAAAAAAAATTTATAATTTTTTGTATCACTTATGTATAAAAATATAACCATTGTTATGAATATATTTATTCATGGTGGATATCCATATATAAAAATTTATTTAATGAGCTTTATTATTAGGGTTTAATATCCATTGGAATTAGGGTTTCCATCTTATACCTATAAATATAGACTTTTGGCCAAAGCTTTGTACACACCCCTACTTTGAGAATATAATACAAATCTCTCTTTTGTCTCTCATCTTTGTTCTCATATTTTATTCTTGTTCTTTACTTTATTCACAACACGTTATCAGCACGAGACTCTAACCAACGGAGGTGTTTTTCGTTCGAATCTTGAAGGAGTTATTAAAAAGAATTTGTTATTGTCATAAATCAAAGATAAGTTTTTCTTCCTCAATTATATTTTAATTATCGGTTATTTTTCTTTCTTGATCTTTGATTTGATTTTTAATTTATTAAAAATCTTTGGTTGTTTGATGTTTGTGTAGCGATAAAGTGACTCAATTCCCGTGGTGCTTGTCGACAATTTCCGAAAAAGATTTTAACAAAATATGGGTGATTAAATTTTTCATACATTCAAATTAGTGGAAAGCTCGGTATGTTTTACTTATTTAATTTGAGAATTTTTTTTCTTTATTTATAACCAATATTTGTTTATTTTATTATTACGATGAAAGTTTATGTTTTTAATCATGTTCAAAGTATTACATGATATTGGAACAAATATTAAACCTTTAATTAATTAATATGTTCTTTATTATGTTGGTTTAATCCGAGTATATTGGCTGGATATCCCGTTCTGCGAGGCTACTAGTCTCAAAGGAGGTTCTTTTTAAAGGACCTTGTGGACTGGTTTAACAACGTCGCGTATAAGGATTAAATTTTTGTTCATTGTATGTATTGTAAATATATTGGTTGATAAATTATTATTTAATAGTATGAATATTATAAAGTCTATATTTGCTTAAAAGCAATTTTTTTGGGATCGAAAAACTCGACTATAGATTTCTCCCAAGTTCAATTACGAAAGTCGTCTTGATCAAATAATTTTTATAGGAGGCATTCCCTGAAGTGAATGCATGCATGATGCTTATTCAATGCAATTATTGAATTTATGACATTCCTTAAAGTGAATGCAAGCATGATGATTATTTCATGCGATTATTGGATTTATGACATTACTTGAAGTGAATGCAAGCATGATGATTATTCCATGCGATTATTGAATTTATGACATTCCTTGAAGTGAATGCAAGCATGATGATTATTCCATGCGATTATTGGATTTATGTTATTCCTTGAAGTGAATCAAGCATGATGTTTATTCCATGCAATTATACAAGCATGATGTTTATTCCATGCGATTTTTGAATTTGTTTCATTCCTTGAAGTGAATGCAAACGTGATAATTCACTATATGGTTAGTGAATAAAACTCAATTATGTGACAGAGTATCATTGATGAGGATATGTTAGAAAAACATACCCCACTTTTTATACATTAATGTTGTCTTACAGACACAATATCATACAAGGGTTCTAAATACCTATCAGTCTCCGCTCCATTCCCTGAAGTGAATGTGATATTTTATAGCGGAAAGAATAAATGTCACATTAGTAATTGTGATCATGATTGAGATCATAAAATAGACATGGATAAGGTGATTATTTTGAGAATACTTATATCCACAAGAAGTGGAATTATAAAGATGACAAGAATGATAAAGATCATATTAAAATCTTTATATTATCAATGCGATGGTATAAACCATTGATCTCGTATTTGTCAAACGCTGAAGTATTATGGACTTTATCCATAATCATGAATGATAAATTAAAGAAAATATAAACGGATTTTCTTTGTGGT
Organism: Abelmoschus esculentus; assembly: GCA_035048815.1. Classification (NCBI taxonomy): domain Eukaryota; kingdom Viridiplantae; phylum Streptophyta; class Magnoliopsida; order Malvales; family Malvaceae; genus Abelmoschus; species Abelmoschus esculentus. The sequence continues at coordinate 1,076,205 of JAUCBN010000021.1, forward strand.
GAAAATAATGACGTTATTGATCCAACTCAATTGGATATTGATAATTTTCTCATAATCCTTCAAGAGAATAATCCTTCATTTATTTTATTTTCTTTAGATCTTTTATTTATTTATTTTTATTATTTATTTATGTTAACTTACTTTATATATTATTTATTTATCTTTTATGTTAATTTTTTCCCTTAAAAGAATATGATTACTTCCGGAATAAAATATGCAATAGTTTATGCTTAGCAGCAAGTGCAAGTACTCATACAATACTTAAGCATAAGAAATATTTTCCCATTTAAATACAAGGAAAATATGAGTACTATATCTCAAAGTAGTAAAATATCAGTGCTTCGGAAGAGCTCTTGAGAGCTTATCTTTGATCCGATTTGATATGATGTGCTATTTTTTAATATTTTCCATTCCCCGAAGTGAATGCACTGCAGCAAAACAGTTCTACAGCGGTGTTTTTTTAGGTCTATATCGGCGTTTATAAGCGCCGCTAAAAGACTCAGTGGCGCATAAAAAAACGCCACAAGAAACACCGCTGAAACAAGCGCCACAAATGACAGCGACGTTTTTTCCCGTTAAACGCCGCTATAGTACATTATCTTTAGCGGCGTTTTAAGTTCTAAACGCTGCTATAGTACATTATCTTTAGCGGCGTTTTATGTTATAAACGCCGCTATAGTTCGTTATCTTGAACGACGTTTCCTTCACAAACGCTGCTATAGTATATCATTTTTAGCGGCGTTTCCTTCCCAAACGCCGCTGTTTCTCTTCATCTATAGTGGCATTATATAAGAAACGCCGCTAAAAATGATGTACTACAGCGGCATTTTTTCAACAAAACGCCGCAATTGCCATGTATTATTGCGGCGTTTTTTTCTTATAAACGTCGCAATATTTCCCTATATTAGTGTCGCTTTTATTGAGAAACGCCACTATTGAGTTATTTTTCTGTGGCGTTTGGACCACAAACGTCGCTGCTGGTAATGTATTACCCAAAATTCTGCCATTTTTATGCTCACCAAAATTTTCCTGCTTAAATCCAATATGAAAACAGAATAATAATAATAATAATAATAAAAACAAATAGTTCAAAACATTAATATAAAATAAAGTAACATTAATATCAAAATACTAGAAACGAAAATAAATCTTACAAGTCTAGAACCTTAATGTCAAATAAAATTCTATGTTAAAGTAAAATAAAGTAGCAACAACAACTTGATTGAACTTAAAATTAATTAAGGTAACGAACTATTTCCTTGGTTCTGCTTTAGCATTGCCATCATTTCCTGAAATTATACTTGAAGATTTTGATATGCAGCTTCTCTCTCTGCTTCTCTTGCTGCTCTTTCTGCTTCTCTTGCTTCTCTCTCGGCTTCTCTCTCAGCTTCTCTCCTTTCTCTCTCAGCTTCCTTAGCTTCCATCTCGGCTTGAAATTGAGTTAATTGTTGTTTTAAACGATTAACTTCCGCTTGAGAAGACTGGCTTTGCGATGACATGTATTGAGATGAGTTTGTTCCAAAATATTTGGTTGGGGTAACAAATGATCCTTAACACCGCACCCTACCATATCTTTCAGGACCCAGAACATCAGCAAAAACTTGATTGTCAATATCATCCATATTAACAGAACCATTAGTTGAAATTGTTGCTTCATACTCTGTCCTTTTTTCCTTCATTTTCATCTGATAACCATTTAAAAGAATGTATATGGAATGAAATTCTATATTTAAAAGAATATATAATATAATTTATATATGAAATAAATTTACCATAATTTCTCCAGCTTCCGGAGTTATTGGAGAGCCATCCTTTTTTGTGTGCGTAATATCAAAGAGCTTTAGCCGTCGAATGCTAACACCAGTCGCAATTTGCTACACAAAATAATAGAAATTAAAACTAACTTTAGTATAATTCATTAAAAAATTATAATTAATTAAAATAAATAATACCTCCTCATTAGCTATAGGAGCAAAGCTCTTCGTTCCAGCTGTATGAGTGAACTTTTGTTTTTGTCTGCTAGAAACTCCAATACACTCTCGATCCTGTATAATTTCTAGTTTGAATTACGTATGAAATTAATATTATAATGATGTATTATTTTTTAATTACATCGATATTACCTCTCCTTTTGTTGAAGTCCAAAATCTAACAGCATCTTCCCATTGATACCGTAGTATACCTGGTGGTACATTTTGAAGCTTCTCTTGAAGGCTCAAATTGTTCTTGAAATATGACTTTTTCAAAACGCTTTTATGGTCTCTCCATTTCTTTCTTAAGGCATGCTTGACATAATCATTTGAGACCTCCAAAGAAAATTTATCCTGAAAATCACACAATTAAAAGAAGATATAAATATTAGTATTTAACTATAATTGATCAGCTACTACAACATTATTACCTTAACAAGATCCAAAGCTTGATTTTTGTTACTGTTAGGCATCTGACGCCATGACTCATAATTGATCGGCAAAATTGAAGCATTTCGTGCAACAATACCTAAATAACTAGCCAGAACACTTGCTTCTGCCCCGATAGGTTGTCCTGCTTCATTTCTTGAAACTTTCACACGTTCTCCAACTGGAAGATCGTATAATCCAATCAATGTTGTACGCCCTCTAGTCTTGCGCCTTCGACCATTTCCACCTACATATCAAATATCTCAAGTCTAAATTGTTAAAATAAAACCAATAATAAAACCAATGATTGAAATAAAATTTTAAACATTACCTTCAATTTCTATGTTTTCAACTGTTTCAGGTACTTGTGAAGAATCAACACCAGACAAATCATCATCATTTGTTACACCCTCCATACGAGGAACTTGAATAATATGCAGGCTATTAAGTTTCCTCCTAGGCATGATGATATCTGCAATATAAAAAAATCTAAGTTAACAATTATAATGAAAACAATACTATTAACAATTATATTATGCAGTTAATTTTAATATAAATCTGATTACATTATGCAGTTAATCTTCATTAAAATCTCCATCCATGTTTTCTCGATCTCGAACCCATTGGAACTGTGAACTTGAACTACAACATGTTTCATCTAAGTTTTGTGCAGCAAATGGTAAAGTTGTTGATCGTGTTTCATTGTCATCTTTACTTCCATCTCCAATGTCAATCAAGTCTCTAGGAGTGTTACGGAGTACAACATACCAACCCTCTTTCGTTGGATCACGACAATAAAAAACTTATTTGACTTGAGAAGGAAAAACATATGGTTCGTCCATCAATTGCTGGCCAGTATGAATGAGTCGAGAGAAATTCACCATTGTAAAACCAAATTTATCTTTTTTAACGCCTCGAGCACTATTTACATCAGCCCAATCACATCGAAATAGCACAACCTTTCGTTTACCATAATAATCCAACTCAATGATATCTGTAATAATTCCATAATATTCTGCATCTCCCTCCACAGGATGACTGTCTCTGGCACTAGCATAACTTGTAGTTAAAGAAGTAACAACAACCCCACAATTTTGTGTTTTCCGTAATCTTTCTCGAGATTTCGTATGGAACCTATATCCGTTAATGAGGTAGGCATTATATCTCTTTACAATTATATTCGGGCCTTGACAAAGCCATTTGACCTCCTCACTAACTTCTCTTCCAGCCCAAACCTATTATACGTCAAATTCAAATTTTGTTAATCTTCATATTGATATATTAAGACAATAAAATTTATACATTAAATCATTGTCGTACAAAGATCTAGTTAATTACCGTCTTCCCTAACCATTCATGAAAATTTTCTACAAACAACTTATGACTCTCGCGTTTATGTAATCTTCAGGAGCGTACACGAGATTGTAACTCTTCTTTAAACTCACTATAAAAAATTATGTGGTTAAAGAATGAGAAATATAAAAGATGAAGTAAATATTTTATACATGAAAATATAAACTTACGCGCGTAATGGCTCTATTGACTCATGATGAAAAAGAACATATCGATGTGCTTGTACCCAAGACTTGTCATCTAACTGTGCAATTTCAACTTTTCCGAGTGGTTCACCATAGCTTCCAAACAAATAAGTTTCAGCAACGTTATTAGTATTGCACACTTCATTTCTATTTGGTCTATTAAATCTCGTTTCAACATCTTCCAAATATCTGGAGCAAAAAGTCGTACATTCCTCTGCTAAATATCCTTCAGCAATTGATCCTTCCGGATAACGCTTATTACGACAATAAGATTTCAACTTGCACAAATACCTAGACATGTAATGAACACAATATTATATATAATTCTATCAACTTTAAGAGGTTAACAAATATTTAGAGGTTAAAAACTTCTACCTCTCTATAGGATACATCCATCGATAGAAAACGGGTCCACCAACTTTAGCTTCGTGAGGGAGATGGACCAATAAGTGCACCATAATTGTGAAGAATGAAGGTGGAAATATCTTCTCAAAGTTACATAAAGTCAAGGCTACTCGATCTTGCAATTTCTCTAGTTCTTCAACTACCAGAACTTTTCCACAAATAGCTTTCATTATATTGGAGAGTTCAATTATACAAGATGTAACATCATTCGACATACAACCACGTAATGCAACTGGCATTAGATCTTGCATCAATATATGATAATCATGTGACTTTAAAGAATATAGTCTGCGATCTTTAATACTGACACATCGAGATATATTAGAAGCATATCCATCTGGAACCTTTATATCTTTCAAAACCGTACAAAACATTTCTTTTTCTCTCTTTGTCATTACAAAAATAGAAGGCGGTAATGAAGATTTTCCATTAGAAAGCATTTGAGGATGAAGCTCATGCCGAATTCCGAGGTCAACTAAGTCAAGTCGACTCTTTAGATTGTCTTTAGATTTTCCATCAACATTGAGAATGGTTCCGATAATATTCTCACAAACATTCTTCTCAATGTGTATGACATCAAGATTATGTCTCAAAAGGTTATGTTTCCAATAAGGCAACTCAAAGAAAATACTTCTTTTTTTCCACAACTCTGCCTCATTTGGATCATCCTCTTCATCAGACTCATTATCACTAAGATGATCAACCTCACGATCACACACCTCTTTTGCCTTTTTCTTTGATCGTGGGTTATGTGGTTGGATCATCTTTCCATAGGTGAACTTGATATCTTTTAACATTGACAAGATATCAAAACCGATTGTTTGCTCAAGAGCTTTTCTGAACTCTTCAGTACCATCAAACATATCCTTCTGATATCTAAATCGATGATTTTCGTCTAACCACCGTCGATGACCCATGTAAGAGAACTTCTTTCCATTATACAACCACTTGGAACAGGTCTGTGCGGCACAACAAGGACAAGCATATCGACCTTTGGTACTCCAACCAGACAAATTTGCATAAGCAGGAAAGTCATTAATAGTCCACAATAAAGCTGGACGCAAATTAAAGTTCTCTTTCTTCAACATATCATATGTTTCAACACCCACCCATAATTGTTTCAACTCTTCAATTAGAGGTTGCAAGTATACGTCAATATCATTCCCAGGACCTTTCTCACCGGGGATTATCATGGATAAGATAAAAGAAGATTGTTTCATGCAAATCCATGGGGGCAAGTTGTAAGGAACAAGCACAACATGCCAAGTACTGTACGAAGTACTCATGATTTTAAAAGGATTAAACCCATCAGAAGCAAGACCGAGTCTAACATTTTGAGGATCTCCTGCAAAACTTGGAAACTTTTGGTCGAATGACTTCCAAGCTAAACAATCCGCAGGGTGCCTTAATAATCCATCATCGGTTCGTTCATCATAGTGCCACCTCATAGACTCGGCAGTCTTCGAAGACATAAAAAGTCTTTGAAGCCTAGGTATTAGAGGAAAATATCGAAGAATCTTTATAGGCTTCTTTTTTGATCGTGCTTCAACTTCTTCCTCACTCATATTTTCTGTGTCCACATTCATCTATCGAGATTTACCGCATACATGACATGAATCTTCTTTCTTTTTATCACCCCAATACAACATGAAATCATTCGGGCAACTATGAATTTTCTCATAACCAAGACCCAAATCTTGAATCATTTTCTTCATATCTTTGGCAGATTTTGGAATTTTTGCAGAAGGAAACATTTCTCGTAAAAACTCTAATAACTGCGTAAAAGATTTACCAGTCCAACCTCCCATGCATTTCAAGTGGAAAAGACAAATTCTAAAAGAGAGTTTTGAATATTCTGACCCCTCATAAAGCGGTTCGTGCATTTCATTAAGCAAGTTATAAAACTTTGTCGCTTCTACATTTGGTTCTTCATCACAGTCGTTTCTTCCCATTTCAGTGAAGTTATTAATATCACAATTATCTTCTCTAACAGGTACTTGTTGAACACCGGGCATATTAAATGCATCTCGCAACAAAATCTCCATTTCATCTTCTCTAACAGATCGACGCTGAGAATTAAGAGAATAAGCCACATTACTAGTGGAAGAACCACTAACAGGTGTCAACTCTCCATGGAATACCCATTTTTTATAGCCTCGAACAAAACCGACGACAATTAGATGTTCGTGTACAACTTCACGAATGTGCCAATTAATGTTAGCACACTTCTTACAAGGGCAAAGAATCATATTCTCTTGGTTGACATTCGCAAAAGCTAAATTCAAAAAATCCTCGACTCCATTTCGATAGCTAGCGCTTACCCTTGACAAATTCATCCAACTTCTATCCATTAGGTATTTCTGTAATACAAATCCAAATGTTAAATGCTAATAAAATAGCATGATTGCTTGTTAACCAACAAGGGCATGTTTAGCTAAGCCTTAAAAAAATAGTAAAAATCATTTACCTTTTTATCATACATCTTTTTATGTTTTTTATTTTTTTTATTTTTTTTAAGTTAAATTTAAAACCCTAATTCTTATTTTTGTATCATAAATCCTAACCCTACACCTTAAAAAATACACACTATCCCTAATTTTTAACTTCCTTTCCAAGCTTTGGCATTGAGAAGTTTCCTTGCCTCAGCTTATGATCAGAGATGTAAATAGCTATCTGATAGTACAATGGTGGTGGTGAACCATTGTAAATATTTCTATATTATAATCATATTCGTGATGTCTACAACCATACGATCGCAACTACATTTTAAACCATACCTTATGACATACATGTCACCTAGTAATAGTAACTACACTACCATTTATTTGTTCGTACCAGTAGAGTTTTGTTCCAAAAATTCAAACACTGAAAATTATTTTATTGTTCGAGACAAAGTTACCGTACAGCTTTGGGGGCTGTGGCCTAGAAATTTGTTACTCAAAGAACGAGATCTTTCCACTGTTGGAGAGAGAGGGAAGTTGGGGATGGCTAAGCTTACCAGTCATTTCTTTCATTTTGACAAGGGAGATGACATGGGCACGGGCACTCAGGAAAAGAGATTTTCTACTCTAGGGTTGCCAAACCTAAAATAGTTGATCTATAATCTAAGGAACAAGATGAAGATAACTACAACACAAAACAATCATGTCTAAGGATGAAAAAACATGAGAAGACAACAGGCATCCTGAACATTAAGCCTAAGCTTTTCTGCATTAAAAACACTGACCTGTGATATCAAAAACAAGACCAACAGATAAAATAGACAACTTTATTTCAATTTCATCACAAATGAAACTGTTAAAGCTAAAGAATCCAAATTCAACATAACAAGAGAAAACCAAAAAATGAGTAAAATATGAAGTAATAAAATCTGAATCTTAAATTTTAACAGTAAAATAATAAATCTGAATTCATGTGACTATCGAATACCAAGATTTAAGGAAAAATGTCTATCTAAGTTATTAATTCAAGTTTACTTCAATAAATCTAATCTAACATTAACTTGGTTTCGGCTAAACCTGGTCAAAGGATTACATAGAACTATCTGGAAACTATCTAATAATACAGAGTGGACACTATCTAATATAACATCATAGAAGGTCGCCGACGACGAATGAACTCTGAAATTAGGAACCAAAAAAACAAACTGGAAACCTAATTCGATTGAAAAAATAATTAGGGTAGAGATCTTACTTATCGTAGGATGACTGATGACGAATCAGTGGAATCGACTTAATTGAACGACGCCGTGACAAATGCGACGAGAAAAGGGGCGACGGTGGACGAAAATTGGGGGTGGACGGAAATTAGGGTTGGGATTTCTGGTTTTTTCGGGTGAAGATGCAGAACTGTAATATTAAGGAAGATAAACTTATGGCGTTTGTAAAACTAAACGTCGCAAAAACGCGATATATTGCGGCATTTTTTAATGAAACGCCACTATTTTGTACACTGTTGCGGCGTTTTAGAATGAAACGCCATAATATTTAACACTTTTGCAGCGTTTTTCAGAAAATGCCACAATATTTCAGACAATTGCGGCGTTTATATATATAAACGCAACTAAAAAAGCACTTTATTTTGGCGTTTGTCCAGAAACACCGTTAAATATACAATCAACTACGGCGTTTTTACACAAAACGCCATTGAAATGAAAATGTTACGGCATTTGTGTACAAACGCCACTATAATGCGATTATTTGTGGTGTTTGTTACGAAAACGCCACTAGATACGCCGCTGTAGAACTGTTTTGCTGTAGTAATGATACAAAGCACATATTTTTCATTTTCCGAAGTGAATGAAATAAAGCATGTATTAAAAGGTGCATAATTATGCATATTTTCCCATTTTAAATACAAGGGAATAATATGAGTACTATATCCAAAAGTACTAATATCACAGAAAGTTTTGACTGAGCAAATATGTTATTTGCCAAATGAGACTTTATCTTATATTTACAGTGCATTATGCTCGTTGAGCAAATATGTTATTGCCTAACAATCTCAATATTTATAGAAATATAATGAAATTTTGGCAAAATTACATGCACTGTCATCCATATTGTACTATTTAGTACAAATTGAAGCTCATGCTATTGCAAACTAGATGTTTATTGATTATTTTATTTGGCATGACTGGTTAGACCATCCCGATTCAATTATGATGCGAAAAATTACTGACACTTTCATGTGATCATTTATTGAAGAACTAAGAGTATCTTCAAGGTAATTTTTCTTGTGATACTTGCTATGAAAGCATTTTGATTATTCAATCATCAACAACTATGATAGAGTGCAAATCTATTAATTTTCTGGAACGAATACAAGGTGATATATATGAGTCCATACACCTTTCATACAGTCCATCTAGATATTTTGTGATTTTTATCGATGCATCGACTAGATGGTTATATGTATCATTGTTATTAACCCACAACTTGGTGTTTGCGAGGCTACTTGCTCAATTGATAAAATTATAAGCATATTTTCCAGATTATCTTATAAAGATAATGGTCTTGATAATGTTGATGACATATCATTTTATATGTAGTATCACTAATTCGCATCAAGCCAACAAATGATTATAAGTTCTCCCCATTATAAATGGTTTTTGGTCAGAAACCAAATATTTCTCATCTCAATTTTTTGGGTGTGCGATATATATTCTAATTGCTCCACCATAACGCACAAAGATGAGTTTTGTTGGGAATATATATAAGAGCTTATGGTAGAGGATTTATTTACAATCCGATTTATTGACTATCATTTTAATGAGTAAATTTACCCAACACAAGGGGGAGAAAATAAATAGCTGGGGAAAGAAATAAGTTGGAATGAATTATCATTTTCTCTTTTTGATCTACATAGTACACAATGTGAACTATAAGTTCAATGGATAATTCATTTAGCAAATCAATTGTCAGATGATTTTGCTGACACTAAAAGAGTGACTAAGTCACGTATACCATCTATGAATGCTCCGATTAAATTTGATGTCGTGGAAGGACAAACTCTAGTTGCTAATGAGTCTAACTTACGCTTAAAGCGTAATAGACAAGTAAGTTCCAAAAATAAGAGATCCTCGAAAAGGAAAAGGAGCTATATTTTATGATGGTCTGATCAAGGAATACATTAAACTATGGATCACCAATGAGATCGACCCTTACTTCTCTTTTACTATATTTAATTTTCTATTTATTATTTGAGGATAAGAATTTTATTTTGACACTACACGAACTACTCCACAAAATAACCTAAGCTTTATGGAAGAACTTTTAACATGATGAGGATAGGTGTTACTCGTTAAAATATTTAATTTCCTATTTATTATTCGTACTCTTTTAAAATATTTTATTGCTCAATTCAATTCATTACTTATTAAGTTTAATTAGTTACTCGTTAACCTTATTAAAAATTTATCTTATTTTTTAATTAAAAATAAAATTTTATAATATTATATAAGTCTTAATATTAACGTAAATTAATAAATTTAAAATATATATAAAATTGATACTAAAATATTTAATTTTCATATTTTCCTTATAACGCATTCAAAGTCGATCGACACATTTAAATCCCTGCCCTTATGTTGCTATGACCTCCACCTGATGTTAGAAAATATTATAATTTTTTTCTCTTCGTTTGTATCAGAGGTTAAGTTTAATAATTTTAAGGTATTGATTAAACTATAAATCTTTAATTATATTATCATAAATTTTAAATTTTAAATTTTAATTATAAATTTTAAATACTAATTCTAACTATAATCCCTAAGTTCTCAACTTATATACTAATATTTATAAATATAAACGTTAAATCTTAAATTTTAAATTTCTAAATTTTGAATGTTGACTTATATAATATAATAATCTATAAAAATATGATAAAATAATCTTGGTGATATAAAATTTCTAACAATTATAAATAAAAATAAATTTCATGTTAGTTTATGTTTATGCAGATAATCTGATTTTTTTCTTCTTCTAAATTTACTACTAATATTTATCTAAATAGTAAATCCCAACCTTGTTTATTTTATTTATAATACTCTTAAATGATGTAATGACTGATTATTTTTTATATAAATACCAGTGAATTTTTATTATATTTATAAAAAATTATAATTATATCGTAATTAAAAAGGAAAATAATTAGATTAAATAATTTAAAAAAATAAATAAATATTTTTATAGAGTTATACCAATAAAATTCAGAAGCTTCCTAAATCTCATTGTCTCTTTCCAAACGAGACGCCTGATGAAGAAAGGAGTTGTAGGTGATCAAAACTATCATGTTGTTGACATTGAATTTTCACCATATTTTATCATTGTTTTATTTTTTAATTCAATAAAATAATGGTTCATTTAATTTTAAATATGATCCATTTAATCCAATAAGATAATGATCCAAATTGGGTTTTACCGTGTTTGTTGTTTGCCCGCTCTGCATTTTCTTGTTGGTTTTGATTTTCCTCCTCGTTACCAGTGCCATGGTTTTCTACTTTCTGTTCGGCCCGAAATTCCCCGGCTTTCATGTCCAGTCGATTCGGATGTCATGGTTTAACGTCACGAAAAAAAGATGGAACATACCTCGACGCCTCGACGACGACAAGACTCGAAATGAAGAACACGAACGTGAAGATGACGTATTATTACGGTGACAAGGAGTTCGACGTCAATGTCGGGGAGGAAGGAGATGAGACTACAGCGAGAACGGCGGCGGTGACTGATTGGTTTCACTATTGGAAAACAGAGCATAAAGAGTTTGAAAGTGGAGACAAAGGCAAGTAACATATTGGTGGTTGACGATGTCGGGAAGAGGCTCCGGACCGGTCACAAGGATGAAGTCAGGATTTGTGATTGAGAGGGGCAAAACATAAATGTTTAAAAGTATGGGACAAATTTATAAAAAAATCAAATTTTAAAAAAATTTAAATAAAAAGACAAAAATAAAAAAATTTCTCGGGAGTCGCCCTCTCCACCCTATATAACTCCGTCCCTGACCAGGCACCTTAACAACTAGTAAGACGTTTACGGTGAACGTGGAGGCTCGCACGAAAGTTGGTTTGGGTGTGGCGGGGTTGAAGATTGGTAAGCTATCTCCTAATTTAGTATTAATATCAAATTAGACATAAGTAAACGTGAATAATGCTTATAGTTGATGAATTTTACTGCTTCGATTGCAGGTATATTGATTGAATATATAACTTCATAAATTATTAAAAATTATGTACAATTTTTAAACGCAAGAAACATTTTTAGTGACGCTAAAAAACGATATTATAAAATTAAAAAAATGTCGTTAAAAACCTATTTTGCTGTAGTGGTACTAAATTATCTGAAATTCAAACAATATGAGTATATAATACGAAATAATATAAATGTATTTAGTCACTTATCAATCGCTAAAAACCTAACATTTGTTATTTTTAGACAATTAAAATTTAAGTAGTTTGTTTATATAATAAATATTTATGGGTAACAAACATTAAATATATTGTTAGGGGTGAGAAAAACTTGATTCAACTAAAAAAATTGAATAACTCGACTCGATTCAAAGTAAAAACATTCGATTCATCTTAACTCAACTCAAAATTTTATAGACTCGATTCAAAGTAAAAACATTCGATTCATCTTAACTCGACTCAAAATTTTATAAACTCGACTTCAAAAAAATTTAAATAAAGTTTGAGTTATAAAATGAAAATTTGAAGAACTTGAAATTTGTAGTAATTATATGTTTTATTTTTAAGTTCAAGACGAGTTTCTTAATTATAATATCATATATATATATATACACTGACAGATAAAAATATTAAAAAAGTTATTTAAATTGAGATCAAATCATACTATAAATTAATAAATAATTATAACAAAATACTTATAAAAACTTAAAAATTCTACTCGATTTTTTAAACTCGACTCGAACAAAAAAAATCAAATAAAATTTGAATTGTAAAATATAACTTGTCAACTTGAATAACACAAAATTTTTTAACTCGACTCGATCAAACGTTCACCCCTAATATTATGCTATATAGTAAGAAAATAATTAAAATTTTAAATGTGATAATTCAATTAAATTTTTATTTATTTTTAGGTTGAGTCAATTAATCAGACTCATGTCATGTCAACTAGGCCGAAACCATAAGGCTAAAATATTAAGAATGTTCAAACGATCAATTAAATTATTTTAATCGATTAAATCAAATTAATTCGACTAAACAGTTGGTTACTAAATTTATTTAATCGCTGAATGATTAGTTTTTTAAAATTCAATTAACAGTAATTTAATTCAAAATAAATAAATTAATCAAAATTTTTCTTGAGTCTTGGGAAATACGGCTATATAAGAACGGCACCCTAACAAAGCAAGAGCAAATCGACCCTTCTTGAGTCTTGATTTTTCTTGCTAGTCATTCCCTTCGAATCCTTTTGTTTTCTTTGAGAGACTAAAATGTTTATTTTTGGTGGTTTTGCTTTGCCTTTACCTTTGTTTTTTTCTTTTTAATTTCACTTTCTTTACCTCTGGGTTGGTTTTATGTTTTATGGTACTTAGTGTTCAGAGTTTGTGGATCTTTTTAGTTGAATCTTGTTTTTTTGAGGTTAAAGTTTTCAACGTTATCTTTTTTAGATTCAACTTATTTTTTTTTAAGTTAGATTTGGAGGTTATATTTTTTGTATCAGAGTAAAGTTCAACCCTTGAGTTATTAGGCTCACAACAATTGTTTTTCAAATATTTTTGTTTTCTACATTCATTTGAAATTTTTTAGATTAATGAGATTTTTTTAAAATGTTATAATTTTATTTAAAGTTAACTTTATTTTTTAATGTATTTTAAATCCAAAACTTTAGTACTAAATCTTATTCTAGGTTACTAACTTTTGTTAATAGATTACTATATCACCTCATAGGAGCTCTAAATTAGCAATCGATTATGATCATACTTATTCTTATAAATTTTAAATCAAAATCTCTCTGAAAAATCTTTGTTGTCATTTGTTATCTAATTTTAATTCTCTTTTAAGTTTCTCTCTAAAACATTCTTGCTTTTGAAAATCTGTCGCTAAGTCTGAAAAATTTTAAGGATAAAATTTCTTTTAATAGGGGGAGGGTTGTAACACCAAAAGAATATTCCTAATTTTAAGATTCTAATTTTGAAATCCCTAATTAAACACCATAGTTTTTAGATTTATAATTTTTGAAAGCCTATTTTTTGAAAATTTTAAATTAAATTCTATTTTTATAGAGATTAATTATTTTTTATTAAAAGTTTTTTATAATATTTTTTATTAAAAATATTATTTTATTTTAAATCTTATTTTACTAAAATTCTTTATTTAATATTATATATATTATATAAAGTCATATATTAAAAAATCCCTTTGAAATTCTACAACTTTTTATTAATATTTATTATATTTATATTTTGATCTAATAGAATTCTAATTCTAGTTGGAATTAGTTAACTTTTTTTATAAATACATATTATGGTCTTAGAGAAAACTTTAAATTATTTCTTCCATCAAGATTCTCTAAAGCCTATATTTTCAATCTTTAATTCTTTTTGATTTCAAAACCACGTTATTCAATGGATATTGAGTTGCTTTGGATAAGATGTGTTCTCTTAGTGGTGCTATAGGTGTTTTTCCAAAAAAAATATATTTTTCTGTGACATGCTTAATATTTTGTGTTTTTGAAAAATACTCGTGTTTTGCTAGCATGTATAATTTTTGTATTGTGACTATGATTATGTACTTGTGTTACCATGCATACATATCATTATGATTTGAGAAATATATGAAAATTTTCAGATTTGAGATCTGAGAGTAAATATGATTTTTATATCATGTGAATTTGTATTTTCGGATAAATTAAGATTTTGGATAAATTAAGATTTCAGATTGAATTATAATTGTTTTCGATTTTTCAAATCATTGTTCATCATTATGTGTAGGGGTGAGTATTCAACCGAGTCGAGTCGAGTCAAAAAATTTCGAGTTGACGAGTCATATTTTACAAATCAAACTTTATTTAAAAAAATTTCGGTTCGAGTTGAGTTTAAAAAAATTGAGTCGAGTTTTTGAGTTCTTATAAATATTTATTTATAATTATTTATCATGTTATAGTACGACTTGATTCCAATTTAAACGACTTTCTTTAATCATATAAGAAATGTATATAGTAATATTTTTATATTTTTATATATCAATGTATATATATCATAAAAAGTTGAGAGATTCACCTTAAATTTAAAAATAAATCCTTTAATTATAAAAAATTTCGAGTTATTTGAATTTGAATTTTACAACTCGAACTTTATTTGAAATTTTTCGAGTCGAGTCTATAAAATTTCAAGTCAAGTCAAAACGAATCGAATATTTTCGCCTCGAGTCGAGTCGAGTTATTCGGTTTTTTCGAGTCGAGTCAGGTTTTGCTCATCCCTAATTATGTGTGCATGGTGTATGAATGCGTACGGAGGAAGTCGTGGCGACCTTTCGATTTGGAAGCCCTAAGACCACTCTCAGATTGATGAATGTGTATGAATGTGTACGTATGAAATCATTCATACATCGTGATTTGCATTGTTTTTAAAACTTTGTTTTTCAGAAAATTATTTATGTGAACCATTTTTTTAAAATATTACTCTTGAAAAATAATTTTGTAAATTATGTTTTGTTGTTTTTATCTTCACCTTAGAGACACACTAAGCTTTTTAATTTATTCCCCCTTAGTTTCTTCTTATACATCTTTAAAATTTAAGTGATGCGGTACTTGGAGGTTCTCAGATTTTATTCAGTTATTTCATTATCAAAACGAAATTATTTTAGATATTCAGGTTATTATTTATTATTTTAAAAAATTTGAGACATTTGGAATATTTATATTATTACTACGGTTTTATTTTAAATTAAAAAAAATAATTTTTAAAATTAATTTGTTTTGAGGTTAAAATTTTCAACATTAATTTCAGATGGGAAGAGTTCTGCCAAGATATAGCTATTGAGAAAGCCGGTGCATATATTGTAACCTTTGAACAAAACAATTCAGATTCTAAAAATATAGAACTTAGTTTCGAAAAAAAAAAACTTTGTTCAATCGTGTGGCCTTGGTCTTCTACATCATCACAGTTCCATGAAACTGAGCCACCTTTATATATATATTTCTTTAAATTTTCATTCAAATACATTCTTTTAGGGATGTGCACGGTTTTCGGTCCACCCGTACCCGATCCGAAAATTATACACTTCACTCATCATCCGACCCGACCTGGTTTTAGGGTGAAAAAATCCGATCCGATCCGACCCGATTTTTAAGCTTTAAAATTCGACCCGACTCAACCTGATCCGAATCATTAAAAAATTAAAATTTTAGGAATTAAATTGTAAAAAAATAAAAATTAGGGATCTAATTGTAAAAATATTTAATTTTAATGACCTAATTATAAAAAATATTTTTAATGATCTAATTGTATAAAATATATATAAAGAGGGGTCATTATTGCAAATATCCCTAAAATATATATGAAAAAATTACACTATTAGTCTCGGGTCGGGCTGGGTTAGATTTTTTCCATCCTAAAACCGAACTCGATCCGACCCAAGATCACCCTTAAAAAAACCTGACCCGACCCGACCCGAACCCAAATTTTTCAAAAAAAATTCCGATCAGATCGAAAACCTTCGGGTTCGAATTCCGTGCCCATCCCTAGTCATACCACGTTTATATAGAAGCTGAGAGAATACTTACCATTTAGTCACTTTTTATTTTGTATACTTATTTTTGTTTCATTCTGCCGTCAACAAAGCTAGTAATATGTTCATTGGTTTTCCCTGGTGATGATGTATTAAGATTTATCAAATTTGCATTTGTTAATGTTAACATGATTATTAAGGTGGGTTAAGAACTTAATGTAGGTCTTCCTGTTTGACCTTGTAGCTTCTGGGATTTACCGTTCGACGATAAACCCCACGTCCTTCGGGTCTCGGTGTGAGCTAACAGTGAAACGAAAGGGGTTTTCAGCCTTGAAATCGAACAAGAAAACGAGCGGTTTTTTAACTCGGTTTTCAAAACTTCTTTCGGGTTTTGTTTTCTAGGAGAAAAAGGGTTTTGATTTGGTTTCGAAAGAAAAAGTAAAGATTAGGTTTTGCCTCACCTCGCTAATATTAGAGTATTTCATTTGAAATCATTAATTCATTTGAAATCATTAATTAATTTAATACACGACTTGATAATTTTTTTAAATATAAAGGTCTCTTAATTGAGTGATCCAAAATATAACATTTATTAATTGGATGACTTAAATATAATCTTATCCATAATTAAGAGACCCAAATATACTCTTACTCATAACATCGATTTTTTAATAAAAAAACCTTTAAATAAAAATGTGTGAGATTATCAAAATTTAAAATTAAACTAAAATATTATCATACGATAAAAAAATTAATATTATTTTAATAATCAAAATTAGTACCTAAACTTCAAAATTTTATTCAAATGAACCCTTGAACTTTTATAGTTTGGGCAGGTTTTGGGCTGGCTAGTTCTACTTCATTTAAGCCCAATGTCCAAAGCCAGAAACAAAAATATTAAAAGGTAAATGCGGTAAACGTGGATCGAACACGTGACCTTCAGATCTTCAATCTGACGCTCTCCCAACTGAGCTATCCCGCTGCTTGTTTCATAGCAAACATTATAATATTAAACCAAAGAACAACACTGCTCTCCTTTTTATTGAGTGTTCCTTCCTCCTCCTCTACCCTCGACTCTGGATCCTTTCTTTCATTCCACACAAAAAAACCCTAAATTTAAAAGGGAAAATGCCATTCATATCGAAATTTCAAAGGCAAACGGATTACAATAGGTTTCCTTCTTCGACTCCAATCGTCATAGACAATGGCGCTTCCTATTTTCGTATTGGGTATTTAAACCTCTCAACTATAACCTCCCCCCCAGCTTTTCATTTCCACGCTTAACTGTTTTTTCCCCTATTTTGCAGTTGGGCAGGAGAGACTGAACCACGGGTTGTGTTCCGTAACATTGTTCAAAGACCTCGCCATAAATCCACAGGTATTTTTGTTTTCTTCAAAATTACTTTTTTAACTAAAACCCAGAAGAAAAGAAGGAATTTTTTGCATGGATTAGGTTAAGAATTACATTTTTGGGGGGGTTGTTGTTGCAGGGGAAACTATCACAATTGTTGGTGACCATGATACTGCTTTGTTGAGATACTCCGATTGCAGTCGTTCCGGCCCTCGGTCTGCTTTTGATAACAATGTTGTTTGTCAGTTTGAAATCATGGAATATGTAAGTGAAATTGGAACGTATGGGATCGAATTTGTGTATGAATGAGAACTAGAGATTGCCTTTGATTTATGATAATATTGGTGGATGAAACTATGACTGAGCGTTTTGGGCTAGTGGTGTTTATTATTCTGTCAAACCGAGTTACTGAATCGAATCAAAATAAAATCAATTAATCAGTTAAATTTTAGGTTTTATCTAATAATTAAGAGTTTTTTTTTTAATTTTAATTATCGATTAATTCAGTTTAAAATTAGTTGATTAGCTGAATTAATCCAAAATATTAAATATTTAGCATATTATATATGTTATTTATGTTCGTTCGTTTACAACGAACGAACATGAACAAGTTACAATCCTTAATGAACGAACACGGACAGAAAAATTATGTTCGTTCATTTGTTCGGTTAAAATTAAACGAACGAACATGAACACACCCTCGTTCGTATTCTTTCGGTTTGTTTACAACCCTAGATGTTTGAACAAAAAGTTGAAGATCAAAAGAAGCAAGAAGAAATCTTGTAACTATAATGCACTTGAGAGTGATGTAAAACAAATTACTTTCGGTTATCTATAATTAGGAACGAAATTAAGATTTAGAATTAGAGGTAAAATATAAATGATTAATAGGGGTAAATTCATAAATAGATTAAATTAAAAAAATAAAAATAAGGTGCGATTGTCCATCCCTACTTCTACATGCTTTCGTCACTATCAATAACATAAGTCTATTATTTTATTAATAATTATTTTTTATTGATTCTTTGATATTGTTAATTTGGGTCAATTTTATAAGTTTTTGTGTAGGTCTTTAAATTCCAAATCGACATTCTAACAGTCCAATCAACGATAACTTTTAGAAGATGATCCAATCAATAATTGTTAGAAAAACGGATAAATAGAAATTGTTTAAAAATTTGGATTAAGTTTAAATTTGAATATTTGAGAATTATAATTTTATTAAGATTTTATCTCCCTATTATCTAAGATTTTGTTCGAATATTTAGTATTATCCTTATGAATTTTATTTTTTAAGTGTTTTATTTTCTTAGGTATTTTATTATCTTTAAGGCATCTTAATCTACAAATACTCCTCAGGACGAAGCTTGAAAACATGTTTAAAATTAGTTTTGACTTGTTCTCGGGAATTTTAGTTTTATGAAGTTTTTATTTTTTAACTTAATTTTCTTATTTTTTTTCTTATTTTCTTTGAATTATGCTAAGTATGAATTTAATCATATATTGCTAATTTCTCAATTAGCCGAGGGCTCGTAGTGAGTACTCGATTTCGGATACGAGAATTTAAATACACCTAAAAACTTCACATATCATTTTCAATTTTTTTTTTCAAACATAGATTGACTTGTAGCATATTCAACTTTCTATTAACACACTTATCGACGGTCCGCTAAAGAAAATTAAGATCGGGTTCAATTCTCATTGAGATAACATAACCCGAGTCGTTCTTCTCCGAAACTTAAACTATTTTTGTTCTAGCGACTAAAGTCGTGATTAGTCCAATTAAAGACCAAATCTCGAAGATTAACTTTATCGGTAATACTGGAGAGAAAAGTAAGTTAAGGGTTGAACCTTGCAAACTATAATCGACATGTATTGTAACACCCCCGACCCAGATGTCACATTGGGCCTCCTGCCAAAATCCGTATTTCAAAATTTCATTTGAAAGTCCAATAATAAAGTCAATTCAAGTCTAAATACGATCCATAAAATCCATTTAAATTAAAACAAAAGCCCAAAATAGTTTAAAGTGACCGAAGCTCCAAATTACTACAAACCCATTTAAAACAATTGACCCAATTAAAATAACAGAGTTACAAAAATACATATAGGGTCTGACAAAGTACTAGCCCGCTACATCTATCACTGTACCCTGACACAAAGTCGATGCTGAATTCCAAATCTCGATGGTGCTCCACAAGAACCGGCTCCACCTAACCTACGCACGAAAATACATTTCGAACGATGAGCTACGAAAGCTCAATGGGCACGCCGAACTCGACAAACATCATGCATATCATAAGCAGTAAAACATGACATATAAATCTCGTGCATGATATGATGGCCTAACATGCTTGCCTAACACATGCATAAATGAATGTATATTATCGATACAACATATACAAATCATAACAAGTCAACACACAAGAGTGAGGCCCGCGTCCACATAGCATCGGGATCCTACACTCAGGATTGAGGCCGCCCTCAAATCCTATGCCTGGAATATTGTATCGGACATCTTCAAACGAGGCCGCCCAACATTCAGAAAAGGGTGGAGTCCGCTCAACCAACCCCATGCTCTGAATGTTACATCAAACATCTTTGAGTGTTGAATAAAAGTCTTCAATCATCACCCGACATATTACATCGGATGGCCTTCAACGTGTTGCAATACTTATGGATATCCGGATTTCCAACACACAAGAACTCAAACCACACAAGCGATCGACCTAGGATCTTAGCACAACAAGATATATTAAGGCTTATCATACTTAATTCTTTCGGGGTTATAATTATCAATTTTAGTTCGATAATTAATTTCACAACTTTTAGATTAATGGAATTATTTAGTAAAAACACCGAGCCTAAAAATCTACCCCAACTTGGCCTAAAAGCATAGGGGTATCGATACCCTTAGGTAGGGTATTGAAACACCCTACATCGCTACCCACCCAAAGAGGGTATCGAAACATGGGTATCGATGCTAGTATCGATACCCTTTGACCAATCCAAAAGTTAACAAAAAGGGGAGAAATCGCTTCGATACTGGTATAGATGCAATTATGCCACTGAAGGGCTCGGTATCGAACCATGGTTTGATACCTTTGCTCCTCAAGCCTAAGTTTCTCTCAGGGGTATCGATACACGGGCCACCGGTATCGATACCCCCTGCACGATTTTGGTTCTGCACTTAGAAACTTCTAAAGATTTAACCCCAAACTCATCTAAAATGATTCTTAGGTATTTCTATTCAATCTTAAGGAAGTTTAGGGTGTTTTAACATAATTTCCACCCTCTAACACAATAATACGAATCCCACCATTAAGATTCATCAAACTCAAACCATAAACACATACACCAAAACTATATGAATGCTCCCTACCATGAAATACATAATGATTAGAAAAGTTGGGAGTACCAACCTCAAGCACATAGCAACCAAAACCCGAACTCACCCTTCCAAGCTCTTTTCTTTGCTCAAGCCTTGAGATGAAACCTCAACTGCTTTCTCTACAAGAGGAAGATGAACAACGGATTAGAACACTTCGTGAAGATCTTTAGAGCCTTAAAACACTTAAAAGAATCCAACTTAAAACCCTCAAAAGCTCAATCCCGAGCTACCCCAAACCTCTCTAAAAACACCCTTTCATCGAACTAAATAAAGAACATCTTGTTGTGTAGATCTCCTAAAGCTTTACCTCTTTCTCTTCAACATAAAAACGAGATTCTAAAGAAATCTACGTAAAATCAGACCTTTCTCAAACCTTTTCTCAAGATGAAAATGAAGGAGATGGAAGAAACTTACAAAACACATGCCCTCATTTCTGCAAAGACACCCCCCGTCTAAACCCCTCTCTCTTTGTCATCTATTTGTGTAATTACTAAAAAAAAACCCAGCTTAAGCCCAACACACTCTCAAAACCCAAAAGCTTAAGGCCCAAACAAGGCCCAAACCCTCAGGTCAACCCGACATACTAAATTGAGAATCCGGGTCGTTACATGTATTCAAAGTAAAAATATTTTTCTATGATCAATTTAGAATTGAAGAAAAGCGAAGTATTAATTCAAATTTCTTTTCAAATCTAATTTAGTTATTTTTCATAAATTATTTTTAAATCCCTTTTATAATTTTACATTTATTTTCTACTTTAAACTCCCCATTATCTCTACTTTTTCGTTAAAGTTAGAATAAAAATCTATCAACATCTGAAGCTCATGTCCATGTGGATAGATTATTTTTCTTTGTAATTATTTTATTTGCTTATTTTATTTGAGATTAAAAATAATTTATTTGATAATTATGACATTTTTTGTCACAAAACTTAAAATGTAACCGATAAGTATATTGGAATTGTAACACCTAAAAAATAATAATAAAAAGGAAAAGTATGGTTATGGGGTTTTGAACCCACAACCTTTAGTTTGTTTGATAAAGTACCCAACCAATTAAGCTATCAAGCTCTTGTTTCTTGAATTCCCTCACAAAAATCTTATCTGTATCAGGCTTGGTAAAATAAAATAATATTATTTTGAATGATATATCTTATACCTTTTTGGAATCCAAATCGGATCTAAACCCTTATCCTTTCAAACCAAAATATCTCTCACCTACCCCTATCTCCGACCACCGTCCAGCTCGCCCACCGTTACACCGTGGCTTGCACCGCCACCATCACAGGGCTCGACGTCGCCTCCCGACCAAAACCCCTCTATCGACGCACCGATCCACCGAGCTTATCATCGGTAATCGAGGTTAGAAGCCTCGTCGTTTTTAGGGTTTGAACCCTTTCAGATTTTGTTATTTTCCGACCACCACCGGTGCAGATCTAGCGTGTCGATGGCTGCCCCGAGTCCAGCGTCGAGGGGCGAACTAAATCCCTCCTCAACCGCTGCCGTTTTTCGATGTTTGGGCCTTCACCGGAGAAACCCTTCTCGTTCGGTAATAGGTGAGATTTGGTTTGTTTTTAATGTTGATTCAGGTTTTTGATGGGTATAAGATGATATTAAACTGGATTTGGAGGTTTTTCTGACCTGAAGGGGTGTTTTCTTGCCGTTTTAGGCCGTGTGTGGCCTCCACGCGTCGACGGAGGCAATTTCTGGCCATCGTGGATGGCTTCCGTGAGCCGAATGGTCCAAACCGATCTAAACTCATCCTGAACCGAGCCGAATCAACCCAACTCAGACCGAACCGGTCAACCGTTGACCGACTCGTTGACCAGACCAACCCGTTGACTGACCCATTGACTTTGACTAGTGATGTCAGCATGACGTCAGCGTTGAATGTTGATATGGCAGTTAATGTGGCAGCTGACGTCAGCGTTAACTTTGACCAAAAAGTCAAAATTTTCAAAAACCCCTATTTTATGTTTTTCGACATCCTGAGTCTATCCGTGAAGTCTGTTTTTCAAAATTCAATCCCTAAAGCCTCGAAATTGGACTTTAAAGTCTCAAGTCAAACTTTTCTTCTAAGTTAAGTTAGGTTTAGAGTTTTAATCTGGGTCTAATATCGATACCTGTTTAATTGTAGGATCTCATAGTCCTCCCGATCGAGTATCGACCCAGCCTGGATCCTCCTGTTTCTACCAATCTTGTAATCCGATCGTGACCCTTTGTACTGTCACTTTAGGATTGAGATGATGTGTAGTGTCTGATATTCGGTTCAGCCTTGATCCAGTTGGTAATTTCGTCCTGTTTACAGTTCCTAGATACGGCTAGGGTAATTCCGTCTTGATATCGGTTCCCGTACTATAGCTGGGGTAATTTCGCCTGTTACCTAAGGTAATTCCTTAGGTCGGTACCTTTGCCCCATCGAGCTTAGGTTAATGTCTGTATTAGATACTGTTCTGGGAAACTGTATTCCGGAGATCGGTTGGAGTGTAGCATATCATATCATGCATATTTATGATATGTTTTTCTGATATTACTGTATATTTGTTTATACTTGTGTTTTGTATGCACTGTTGGAGCATACTGGGCTCCATAGCTCATACCTATTTTCTTTCTCCTTTCAAATAATCGTAGATAGGCATCCCGGATTTGGCACTCGGAGAATCTACACCTTTCTGATTATATAATGATGTAATGTTTATATTTTCTGGATTTCAGTTAGGGTGACATGTGCCTCTATTTTACTATTGACGTGCCTATATTTTGTTACCGATTGATTTAAACTTATCATATTTTGTCATTGTAATATGGATTATTTTATGAACAACGTTTTAAACGCATATTACTTTTGAGATTAACGGTTTTATATGGACATATTAATTTACGGTTGGAATTATGATTTTGATGGAATTATCATCTTTACAGGTTATCTTGATTTCATTTGAAACTTGTATTTGTTTTATATTCGATTAGAAAAAAATGTGACTACTCTAGATCGGGCTTTCTGCATAGACCGGTCTAGGGGGTTACAGGAATGACATTGTTGTAAGTTTTGATAATTTCGATTGTAACCTAAAATATTATATAATTTTAGCTTAGAGTCGAGTTTTAAATTTTTAATGGTGATTTTATTTATTAATTCCAAATTAAAGCTAAAATTTCTATTGGGTAATGAAGATTTCTTTTTTACTAAATAAACCATGAAATATGTATTTGAAGAAATAACTTATTATTTTTTTTGACAAATGCTACTGAATTTTATTAGATCCATAAAAATTACATTTACATGGTCTTCAAGAAATAACTTATTTTTAAGTTCATTAACTTTTTAGCAATGATTTTGTCGATTCCGGGATAAGATTTTCTATTGGGTAATATAGTTTTCATAGAGTAAATGGGTAATTGTAAAACTAAATTTGATTTTGATATAACAATTAAATAGAAGGACTACTCTTTGAAATAATTTTAAGTCCCTAAGTCAATATTTTTGATTTCAAGTCAAACAAAGATTTTAAAAGAAAATTCTAAGTGTTTTTGCACGACGGTATCGAACCATGGTTCGATACCCCTGGATTTTCAAAGCCATGTTCTTATGTTCAAGAACAGGTATCGAACCACCATTCGAAACAAAGGAGCTTATTGCCAACCTCTGCTTCGAAGCATGGTTTGAAGCACTTCGTGCATTTTTAAGTATTTTAAAAACAATTAAAAATTGACCCCTGGTATCGAACAATGTTTCGATACCACCCTTAATCCCAACGAATATTTTTGCATTAAATGTTTTGACTGTTGGTGATAGTTAATTTTTTGATTGGTGGTTAGCCTGTTCCGAAGTATGGTTCGATACCAACCTTCACAGTTTCAAAAAGGTATCGAAGCATGGTTCGATACCCCTTGGTTTAATGCACAACGAATCTTTCTATTCTTGGTTTGTTTCGAAACAGGTAGGACGTGTTTTGATACCGCCTGCTGCAGAGTGCATTTATGGTGGGAAGATAAAGTCTAAACGGCCATATTTATGTTCCTAACAACCACAACGGATATAAATCAATGAGATGGTATAAAATGAAGAAATTTCAACAGCATTAAGGACTATTGAATCTCAAGCAACATCCAAGCACACAAATCCAACTCAAAGTACTTCATTGCATATTTTAGCCTCCCAACTTGTGTATTTCACTTTGATCAGTTGTAATTAAAGTTTGGGGAAAGTTTGTTTGTATTTGGGGATATTATTTCTTGTGAGAGAATTCTTCTTAGCCAAACAAAATTTCTTGTAACACCTTGTGAGGTCTAAATCAATTTTGGGTAGAAAATTGATTTGCTTGTAAAGGTTATCCCTTGAACCTAGAAAAAGGTTGAATTCATAGTGAATTGGTTTCAAAATTCTTAGTTGGAGCTAAGGTAGTGGATGTAGAGCTTGTCCGAAGCTTGAACCACTATAAATCATTATGTTCTTTATTTCTCAAATTATACCGAAAATCTTCTACTAATTTTTAATATCCAATTCACCCCCTCTTGGCTATTATCCAACATCGATCAACTCAACAATTGGTATCAAAGCTAGATCTTTGAAGGGATTCACTTCCAACAAAGAAGATCCAAGGGTTTTTGATCATCTCTACAACAAGAATCTAATGGCCTCCACTTCCGGTTCGTGGAACGAGTCTCACTCCATCACCAAGCCACCCTTCTTCAATAGGGACAACTATCCTTATTGGAAGAATAGGATGAGGCTATTCATCAATTCCAATGATTATGTCCTTTGGGATATAATCGAAGATGGACCCTCTATCCCTATGAAGCAAGAAGGAGATCGACAAGTGCCTAAGAAAAGGAACAAGATGACCGATGAAGAAAGAAGGAGAATGTCCACAAATGATAAAACTCTTCACATTCTCTTTTGTACTTTAGGCCCCGACATCTACTCCAAGATGTCTTCATGTACAAGTGCCAAAGAATTTTGGGACTCCTTGGAGACAACTTATGAGGGCACCAACGATGTGAAGGAAACAAAGATTGGTCTTCTCAATTTAAACTATGAAAATTTCAAGATGGAGCCAGATGAAGACATCACCAAAATGTTCGATAGATTTTCCGTTATTGTCAATGGTCTCAAGGGTTTTGGTGAGATTATTCCGGAAGAGAAACTCGTGAGGAAGCTTATCTACTCTCTTCCCGAGTCTTGGGATAGCAAAATGACGTCTATCATTGAAGCCAAGGACTTGAAGACTCTAAAGCTAGATGCTCTTGTGGGATCTCTTCTTACCCATGAGATCATGAAGAAAGGAAAAGAAGAAGAGAAAACGAAAGAAGAGGTAAAGATAGAAAAGAGGGAAGTAGAGAAAAAGAAGCAAGGGATTGCTCTTAAAGCTTCATTGTCACAAGAAGAAGTGGACACTAGTGAAGAAGAAGAGCTAGAGGAATTGACCATGGTGGCCAAAAGATTCACAAGGCTCATGAGAGCAAATAGGAATCGGAGATTTCAACGAAAGAGGGACTTCAAAGCAAAGAGCAAAGAAGATGAGAAAGATCAAATTATTTGCTATGAATGCAAGAAGCCCGATCACATTAGGACCGATTGCCCTCTATACAAAAAGAAAGGTTTTGAGAAGAAGAAGAAACATAAAGCTCATGTTGCCACTTAGAGTGATGAGGAGTCATCATCCGATGAGGACAATGAGGTTGCCAACTTGTGTCTCATGGCTCTTGATGAGCCTAAGGTAACCCTTGAACCATCTTGTAATAATTTATCTTATGATGAACTTTATGATGCTTACGATAAACTACAAGATGTGTATGATGAGTTGGTTTTAAAATTCAAAGAATCCATTTTGAAAAGCAAGAAAATCATTTCCGATTTAGAAATGAAAAATGATTCTTTGAATAAAATGATTTTGGATTTGGAAGAAAAGGTTGTTGATTTAAATGATGATTTAATATTTTTTCAAAAAGAAAATGTTGATTTAAATAACCTTATTTTAAGCTTGAGTGAAAATCACCACAAGGTGGTGAATGAGCTTAAAAAACAAATTAAGGTGGTTGGGAGTTCAACTTTTAAAAAAGGAAGCTCTTTAAAACCCAACCATGTCAAAAGGAATTTTCAAAACCACAAACAAAGAGGTTTTCAAATGCATTTTAGACATAAAAAAATTAGGAGTGTTTGGGTTCCTAAGGAACTCATTGTTTCTAATAATTTAAATTCCATTGCCTCTTGGATTCCCAAGGGAACCAAGCTTTTAGGGACTAACTCTCATGGACCCAAAATGATTTGGGTACCAAAAGTGAAAAACTAAATTTTTGTTTGTAGGTTGAGCATTGCTTCAAGGCCAAAGCTTCAAGTTAAAATATGTGGTACCTTGATAGTGGATGCTCAAGGCATATGACCGGAGATAAGGGACGATTTAAGGAGTTAGAGCTCAAAAAGGGTGGAGTAGTAACTTTTTGTGACAACTCCAAAGGCCAAATTGAGGGTATTGGCTCTATTGGTAATCACTCCTCTATTTTCATTGAAAATGTCTTGCTTGTTGATGGTCTTAAGCATAATTTGTTGAGCATTAGTCAATTGTGTGATAAGGGTTTCTATGTCTCTTTTGATAAAAGTGGTTGCAAAATAATTGACATAGAATCCAATAGAATAATGCTCATAGGTCATCGCATAGGAAATATTTATATGGTGCATCTAGATGACATTAACTTTTCTCATGCGTGCTTAGTTGCTAATGGTGAAAATGATGCATGGTTATGGCATAGAAAATTAGGGCATGCTAGCATAAGTGTTCTAGAGAAACTAGCCTCCCAAAATCTAGTTAGAGGTTTACCTAAGCTCAAATTTTCATTGGACAAAATTTGTGATGCATGTGCTAAGGGTAAACAAAAGAGAGTTTTTTTTAAGTCCATTAATGATGTTTCAACTAGTAGATTATTACAATTGATCCATATGGATCTTTTTGGACCTATTAGGACTACTAGCTTGGGTGGAAAATCATATGTTTTTGTTATTGTTGATGATTACTCTAGATATACTTGGGTTATATTCTTAAGCTCTAAAGATGAAGCCTTAGAAAAATTTATCATATTTTCAAACATTTCTCAAAATGATCTTGATCAAAGAATTTCTCATATTAGAAGTGATCATGGAACCGAATTTCAAAATTTAGATTTTGAAAACTTTTGTAATGAAAATGGTATTAACCACAATTTTTCGGCTCCTCGCACTCCTCAAACAAATGGGGTAGTTGAGAGGAAAAATAGAACTTTAGAGGAAATGGCTAGAACCATGCTTTGTGAAAATAATTTACCTAAGTACTTTTGAGCGGAAGCCACAAACACTTCTTGTTACATCATAAATCGAGTAATGATTAGGCCTATTTTAAAGAAAACTCCTTACGAGATTTTAAAATCTAAAAAGCCTAACATTAGCTATTTTCACCCTTTTGGGTGCAAGTGTTTTGTTTTGAACAATGGAAAAGACAATTTAGGTAAATTTGATGCAAAAAGTGATGAAGCTATTTTCCTTGGTTACTCTTTAAATTCTAAGGCTTATAGAGTTTTCAACAAAAGAACCTTAGTTGTAGAGGAATCTATACATGTGGTTTTCGATGATAACCTCCTTCCTAGGAAGCTTTCTTGTGATGATGATGATATATGAATCATTGAAACCATTGATGATGGACAAGCATCAAAGGTGGATGAGATTCCAAGCAATGAGGAAGCACAAGATCCTCCAATAGAAGCTCTTGGAAATGTAAAACTTGAAGAAAAGGAAGTGAGCTACCCAAGGGAGTTCAACTATGTCAAAAGTGATAAAATCTTGGGTGATCCATCCAAGGGGGTAACTACTTGTTCTTCTCTTAAATTAATGAATCATATTATATTTATCTCATGCATAGAGCCTAAAAATATCAAAGAAGCCTTAAGTGATGATTATTGGATTTTGGCTATGCAAGAAGAGTTAAATCAATTTGAGAGAAGTAATATATGGACATTAGTTGATAGGCCTAGTAATAAGTCTAATATAGGAACTAAATGGGTCTTTAGAAACAAACTAGATGAGAGTGGTAACATTGTAAGAAACAAAGCTAGATTAGTAGCTCAATGTTACACTCAATAGGAGGGAATAGATTTTGATGAAACCTATGCACCCGTAGCTAGAATGGAAGCCATTAGGATGCTACTTGTATTTGCATGTTATCATGATTTTAAACTTTTTCAAATGGATGTCAAAAGTGCTTTCTTAAATGGTTTTATAAATAAAGAAGTGTATGTTGAACAACCACCGGGTTTTGAAGACTCAAAATTTTCAAACCATGTTTTTAAATTAACAAAAGCTTTATATGGTTTGAAACAAGATCCTAGAGCTTGGTATGAAAGGCTTTCAAACTTTCTAATTGAAAAAGGTTTTGAAAAACGGAAGGTGGATACTACACTTTTTATAAAAAGGTTTAAAAATAATATCTTAGTAGTTCAAATTTATGTTGATGATATTATTTTTGGATCTACTAATGAGTGTTATTGTCAAGAATTTTCTAATCTAATGCAAGGTGAATTTGAGATGAGCATGATGGGGGAGCTCTCATTCTTTTCGGGACTCCAAATTAAGCAAAGGAAGGATGGCACCTTCATCAATCAAGCAAAATACATCAAGGATATGCTCAAAAAGTTTGGCTTGGAGAATGTGAAACTTCAAGCCACTCCAATAAGCTCATCTACTAAGCTTGACAAGGATGAAGGAGGTAAATGTGTTGATTCTAAATTGTATAGATCAATGATAGGTTCTTTGCTTTACCTTACCGCAAGTAGACCGAATATTATGTTTAGTGTTTGCTTGTGTGCTAGGTTTCAAGCTAGTCCTAGAGAATCACATCTAGTTTCCATTAAGAGAATCTTTAGATACCTTAGAGACACCCTTTATTTAGGTCTTTGGTATCCTAAAGTCTCATCCTTTGATCTTCATGCCTATTCGGATGCGGATTATGGTGGTTGTAAGATCGATAGGAAAAGTACTTCCAGAACTTGTCAATTCCTAGGTAGTATGCTCATATTTTGGTTCTCAAAGAAACAAAATAGTGTATCTCTCTCTACCACTGAATCGGAGTACATATCCTTAGGGAGTTGTTGTGCTCAAGTTTTATGGATGAAGCAACAACTCTTAGATTATGACATTAAGGTAGACACCATACCTCTTAAGTGTGATAATACTAGTGCCGTATGTCTTACCAAAAACCCCATTCAACATTCTAGAACTAAGCATATAGAAATTCATCTCTAGTACTTTTAGAAGCCTAAATGCAAAGCTTTTCTAGGTGGTATCGAACCCTGTTTCGATACCCGTTCATCATCTAATCTGGGAAGTGTCTGGGAAGAACAGGTATCGAACGATGCTTCGATACTTGGTTCGATACGGGCATCGAAACAAGCCTGTTTCGATACCTGGTTCAAAACACGCGGCGGCAGTTTGATTTAAAACACCCAAAACCTAATTTTAATCACTTTAAAACACTTCCAAAATTAAATCTTCAAACCCTAACCGACCCTCTCTTTATAATCCCCTCAAATCCGCCTCTCTTAACATAAAATCTTCACGTTTTCTTTGAGGGATTTTAATTTACGCATCAAAGACTACATCATATCAACAAACGGTGCTTAACAATCACTTGGTTCATCCTAATCTACACTCAAGGTATATTTTCGGAAAACCTTATTTTCGTTTGCATTTAGATTGTTAAAAATTAGATTTTGAATATATTTCAATTGTCTATTGTATGAGTTTTAATAATCCTACAATTTCTTTTAAAAATTCGATTTTTTTTCAATTGAATATAAATCCTTTTCGTATTTTTTTGGTTTGGTTTTCTAATTTTTTGATAAAATTTTCAAATACCTTGAATTGTTAGATTACTTTATAGGATTGAATTTAATTATATAGCGTACATGTTTATCAAACTAATCAAATCGTTTTGTGATATATCTAGACTATGGCACCAAAGAAACGTTCTCGTACCGAGGCTGGTTCTTCATCACGTTCTACTCGTGTTGATGTCCAAGAAGTCCTTACATGATGCTTAGATACACCTCAACGGGCCAACCAATTCAACCTCTTTCGCCATATCCCTCTTAAACAAGAACGTAGGGTCGATGTCCAATTCATGAACTCCATCAAGTTCCAATTAAAATATTACAATCTTCTAGTTCAATGGAAGTTCTTGCAATTTCTTACCCACTCCGGTAAATTTTTTCCTACTCTCGTCCTAATTTTTTACACTAATGCCACATGTTTTCTTGATCCTATGGACGAAACCAAGGTTATAGCCATCGAGTCTTTTCTTATGGGCAAACTCTTTCAAATCGATGTCTCAACCTTTGAGGAGGCTTTTGGCCTTGAGGATGAGGGTGAAATCGATGAGGAAGCTCTAGGTCAATTTACCAAAGCCGTATCTTCTCTTGACGTACATGATCGTTTTCTTCATCTTATCATCTCGTAGTGGATTCGTCCATCCAATGGTAAGTATTCCCGTATACGTCAAGTAGACAGTTTTTGGTTAAAGTTTTTTTGTCAACGTGTTAGACCAAATCTCGCCCAAATTTTCTTGTCATAAATTGTTTGGCATGTTAAAAACCGAGCCACCCCTCTTGTCCAATCTTTTCCTTATGCATGTATTTTAAGTTTCATTTTCTTGTATTTGCGAATTGATTGTTCTTTAGACCGGGTAAAATCTTTGAAAGAACTCATTGGTGAGACTTTTCTTCACCGTGCCCATTTTGTTTATTCCGGTAACGGTGAATGGTCTCATGGTACTTCTCCTCCTCCTCCCATTGACCCCGAGCCTATTTATCAAGTTGCTCCGAGTGCTGACATGATGACCTTCCTTACTACTCGGTTTAATAACTTGGATGCTCAGTTTGAATCCATTAACACTCAATTTGGTACTTTGAATGACAACTTTGGTTCATTGAGTGCTCGCATGGATTCTATGGATGGTCGTCTTGACTCTATGTCCACTCAATTCCAATCTAGTTTTGACTCTATGAATACTAGATTGATGGGACTAGAAACTCAAGGTCATGCCTTGCGCATCTCTATCGAACCCTTCGGTATACTCAAGAACTTAACGCGCAAGATGCCAATGTTGAGGATGAAGATAACGAGGAAGACGAAGATGAAGAGGACGAAGAAAAGATGATGATGATGAGATGGGCGATTAGAGCCCCTCCTTTATGCTTTGCTATTTTGGTTTTTAGGACTAGCTATATTTTCTTAAGCTTTTGTTGCATTCATAATTAGACCATATCCACCTATTATTATTTCCTTTTTATTTTGTTTACTTTGTTGGATTTGGATTCTTAATATTTAATGCTATGAATTATGTTTATTAATTTTTCTCCTTAATGTCTTATGTTTCTTTATAGTTCATTGATTTTGATCTAACAAAAAGGGGGAGAATTTTTATGCTTTTAAGTTTAGGATAACCACCATATTTAATGTATTTAAAAATCGTGTACATATTAAGGGGGAGTCTTTAAAAGTTTTCAAAGTGTTTTTAAATCCAAAAATTTTGACTTAAACTTAAAAATCTTTAAATGGTTTTGTTATATCAAAAAGGGGGAGATTGTAAAACTAAATTTGATTTTGATATAACAATTAAATAGAAGGACTACTCTTTGAAATAATTTTAAGTCCCTAAGTCAATATTTTTTATTTCAAGTCAAACAAAGATTTTAAAAGAAAATTCTAAGTGTTTTTGCACGACGGTATCGAACCATGGTTCGATACCCCTGGATTTTCAAAGCCATGTTCTTATGTTCAAGAACAGGTATCGAACCACCATTCGAAATAAAGGAGCTCACTGTCAGCCTCTGTTTCGAAACACCGTTCGATACCCCTGAATTTTCAAGGCCACATTCTTGTGTTCAAGAACATGTATTGAACCACTATTCGAAATAAAGGAGCTCACTGTCAGCCTCTGTTTCGAAGCATGGTTCGAAGCACTTCGTGCATTTTTTAAGTATTTTAAAATCAATTAAAAATTGACCCCTGGTATCGAACAATGGTTCGATACCACCCTTAATCCCAACAGCTATTTTTACATTAAATGTTTTGACCGATGATGATAGTTAATTTTTTGATTGGTGGTTAGCCTATTCCGAAGCATGGTTCGATACCAACCTTCACAGTTTCAAAAAGGTATCGAAGCATGGTTCGATACCCCTTGGTTTAATGCACAACGGCTCTTTCTATTCTTGGTCTATTTCGAAACAGGTAGGACGTGTTTCAATACCGCCTTCTGCAGAGTGCATTTATGGTGAAAAGGTGAAGTCTAAACGGCCATATTTATGTTCCTAACAACCACAACGGATAGAAATCAATGAGATGGTATAAAATGAAGAAAAACAGCATTAAGGACTATTGAACCTCAAGCAACATCCAAGCACACAAATCCAACTCAAAGTACTTCATTGCATATTTTAGCCTCCCAACTTATGTATTTCACTTTGATCAGTTGTAATTAAAGTTTGGGGAGAGTTTGTTTGTATTTGGGGCTATTATTTCTTGTGAGAGAATTCTTCTTAGCCAAACCAAATTTCTTGTAACACCTTGTGAGCTCTAAATCAATTTTGGGTAGAAAATTGATTTGCTTGTAAAGGTTATCCCTTGAACCTAGAAAAAGGTTGAATTCATAGTGAATTGGTTTCAAAATCCTTAGTGGGAGCTAAGGTAGTGGATGTAGATCTTGTTCGAAGCTTGAACCACTATAAATCATTGTGTTCTTTATTTCTCAAATTATACCGAAAATCTTCTACCAATTTTTAATATCCAATTCACCCCCTCTTGGCCATTATCCAACATCGATCAACTCAACAGTAATTCAAGTTTAATTTTAAGTAATTAAACTCTGAATTAGACAATTAATGAAATAAATAATTTATATTCAATTTCTTTTAACTCTTTAATGACGAGTTTCTTAAATTCTACCTAAACTTAAGATTTTGAATTAGTTAATGAAGATTTTTCAAAGTAAATGACTAATCAAAATTTGATTTTAACAAGTCAAACACACACAAAAAAAGATAATTGATGAAAACTGAAATATTCATTGGCATAAAGATAATTGTAACCCTTAACGTTTACAGTTTTTGTCGTTTTGACCCTTATTCTTTTTTGGGATAAATTTAGCCCTTAACTTATATCTTTTTAACAAATATCTTATTTTTTAACTAGCTTGATGACTGGACCGTTAAAAATTTAACGATGATACATATATATATATATGAAATATAATTTTAAGTGACATGGCATGTAACCTATCAAATACATATATATATGGAATATAATTTTATTTTAGTATAAAATATAAAACAATTAAAATTCAAATAAAATATTAAAAATTAATTAATTCTAAAATAAAAGATTATTAAACATTCTTAACCCTAACTACGATAAAATCAAAATCTTATACGAATTGTG
Source organism: Abelmoschus esculentus (assembly GCA_035048815.1). Classification (NCBI taxonomy): domain Eukaryota; kingdom Viridiplantae; phylum Streptophyta; class Magnoliopsida; order Malvales; family Malvaceae; genus Abelmoschus; species Abelmoschus esculentus. The sequence continues at coordinate 1,110,943 of JAUCBN010000021.1, forward strand.
TTTATATTTTTTAAGATGAGATTTTGATTCTATCGTAGTTAGGGTTGAGAATGTTTAATAATTATTTATTTTAGAATTAATTAATTTTTAATATTTTATTTGAATTTTAATTGTTTTATATTTTATATTGGAATACAATTATATTATATATATATATGTATTTGATAGGTTACATTCCATGTCATTTAAAATTATATTTCATATATATATCATCGTTAAATTTTTAACGGTCCAATCATCAAATTATTTAAAAAATAAGATATTTGTCAAAAAGATATAGGTTAAGAGCTAAATTTATTCAAAAAAAGAGCAAGGGCTAAAATGAAAAATACTATAAACGTTAAGGGTTAAAATTATCTTTAAGCCTATTGCATTTAAGCTAAAATTCTTTATTTTCGATAAAACTTAGAGATAAATTTTGATCGTTAGATATTTTTATTTTTGGATGATCAGATCGCATATGTTAAAATGAGTAAAATTATAAGTTTCGACCTAAAATGTTATACAAAATCTTGTATCCCTAAATTTTAAAGTATGAACATCAATAAAGATACAATAAAAGAACGTACGATTTTTTTCATTCACGAACAAAAATCTTGTATCCCTAAATATGTTTTTTTCTACGTCCACACTAAAAAATATTAAAAAAATAAAATTTAAAATTTTTGCGTCTTAACCCTATTTTTTTTTCTTACAAACACACCCAAAAAGGAGTCACGTACTTGTCCTTCCGTGGTCCCCATTATTGACTTTTGAGTTCATATAATTTTATCCTGTCCAGAGGTAAGGTGAAGTACCTCCACCACAATTACATCAAATAGTATCTAGACTCCCTGAAGCCTGAAGGTGTGTTTTTGATTACCAAGGAGTAATGGACGTGTCGGTTGTGTTTTTGGCTGTGGAAAGAATTTCAGATTTACTCATCCAGGAAGTGGTTTTCCTCAAAGATGTGAAACAACAAATGGAGAGCTTAAAGGTTGAACTAAAGCGAATGCAAAGTTTCTTGGAGGACATTGACCGTATGCCGAAACAAGACAAACGTCTCCGTAATCGAGTGTCAGAAATCAGAGATCTTGCTTACGATGCTGAAGATGTCATAGACTCTTTTATTCTTAAAGTGTCAAGCTCGTCTCTAAGTTTCAGTCCTTCCTGAAGAATTCTAAATAACAATGGAGTAAGATGAGAGAAGAAATTTCAGAGAAAAATGTAGGAGATGAGAGAAGAAAACATTGTTCATTCATTTCATGCTTCTTTCAGTCGAAAAGGGGAGGATAAAAACCCTAAGACAACAGTTGTCCAAACGGTGCGTTTAATTAAATCCTCTAACGGTCATAAAAAAACAAAAATAAAAATTCAAATAAAAACAAAAACGGTTAAGAGTTTGGCAATACTTCCTCCCTTGAAAACGTCCTTGTCCTCAAGGATTAAAATCCGGAAATTGTTGCTTGAGCTGGTGCAAAATTTCCCATGTGGCAACTTCAGGGAAACTATTAGTCCACTCTACTAACACCTCAGTCACAGCCCTATTTCCTCTTCTTCCAATTCTCCTCTCCAACACCCTCACTGGTTCTTTTACTATAGTTCCATCAAGCCCTACAACTGGAAGTGCCTCTTGAGTTGGGGCATCTCCCACATGTCTCTTGAGCTGAGAAATATGGAAAATAGGATGCACACGAGATCCCTGAGGTAACTGCAACTTGTAAGCCACGCTTCCTACCCTTTCCAACACCTGGTACAGGCCAAACCACTTGGGAGCAAATTTTTTATTGCTCCTCGAGTGTATGGTCTGTTGACGATACGGTTGCAACTTCAAGTACACGAAATCCCCTACCTTAAACTCCACATCCCTCCTGTGCTTATCAGATTGTTGCTTTATTCTGTTTTGGGCCCTCTTTAGATAGAACTTCATCACTTTCATTGCAGCTTCCCTTCTCACCAAGCTTCTGTCAACGGCTTCTACAGCTGAATCTCCAGCAAGGTAAGGCATGTGCCCAGGGGGTTCCTGTCCATACAAAGCAGTATAAGGCATTGTGTTAACGGAAGAGTGATGGGTAGTGTTGTACCACCACTCTGCTAGGTGCAACCAGTCACTCCAATCTCTTGGTCTCTCCCCCGTCATGCAAAGTAAGTAAGGTTTCTAGGCACTGGTTTACCCTTTCAGTTTGGCCATCTGTTTGGGGATGGTATGCTGTAGAAGGTGTTATATTTGCTCCCAACCTCCTAAACATTTCTTTCCAAAAGAGGCTCATGAACACCCTATCTCTATCACAAACCACACTCTCGGGAATGCCATGTAACCTGAAAATCTGCTCCATAAACAATTGTGCTACACTTGCTGCAGTAAAGGGGTGTGCTAGAGCCAGAAAATGACCATACTTGGTCAGTCGATCTACTACCACTAAAATTGCCTCCTTCCCTTTTGAAACTGGTAACCTCTCTATAAAGTCCATGGAAATGGACTTCCAGGCTGATTCTGGGATGGGAAGAGGCTGCAAGAGACCCTTTGGAGGTAGTAACTCCCCCTTATTCCTCTGACAGACACTGCATTCCCTGACCAAATTTCTAATTTCCTTCCTCATCCCCTTCCAGTACACAATTGCAGCCGTCCTCTTAATGGTTGCCTTTGAACCAGAATGCCCTCCAATGGGGCTAGCATGAAAATAGGTCAGTAACTCCTTCCTTAACCCCAAATCTGCCCCCACTACTAGTTTACCCTTTCTTCTCAAGGACTGGTTCTCCCAAGTATATTTTTTATGACCTCCTTTCCCTTCTTCACAATCTTTGATGATTTTTTTTAATTTTTGATCATTCTGCCATGAAGCCTTAATTCTATCTAATAGTGGTAACCACACACTACTTGCTGTCAAAGTGTGACATTCTGCATACAAAGGGTTTCGAGATAAGGCATCTGCCACCCTGTTGTGTATCCCCTTTCTATAGACTATCTCGAAGTCATAGCCCATCATTTTTGCAACCCACCTCTGCTGTGAAGGAGTAATGGCCTGGTTGTCAATCAAAAACCTAAGGCTTTGATGGTCTGTCTTAATTTTGAAATGTCTCCCCAACAGGTAAGCAGACCATTTTTTTACTGCCATTAGTGCTGCCAGCATTTCCTTATCGTATATTGAAAGGCCTTGATGTCTAATTCCAAGTCCCTTACTGAAAAATGCTAAAGGCTTCCCCCTTTGTACCAAAACTGCTCCCACTGCAAAATCTGAGGCGTCTGTTTCTCCCTGGAATTCTTCCTCAAAATTTGGAAGACTTAAGACTGGAGTTGTGGACACTGTTGTCTTAAGCTTTTCAAAGTCCTGTTGCTCCCTATCAGTCCACCTCCACCCTTCTTTCTTTAACAAATCAGTTAAGGGTTTTGCCCACTCTCCATACCCTTTTATAAATCTCCTATAGTACCCTGAGAGTCCCAAAAAGTCCCTCACTTCCTTGACAGAAGTTGGGACAGGCCAGTCCTGTATGCACTTCACCTTTTCCTCCTCCATTGCAATGGTCCCCTCAGAAATTACATACCCTAAGTATTCCATTTTTACTGCTCCAAAGCTTCATTTGTTTCTCTTGGCCACTAACTGATGAGTTCTTAACAGATTCAACACCTTGTTTAGATGTCCTAGATGTTCTTCCCAAGTGATGAAAAACACCAGGATGTCATCCAGGAATACCAGAACAAATTTTCTGAGGTGTTCTTTGAACACCTTGTTCATGAGCGCCTGAAAGGTGGTCGGGGTGTTGGTCAACCCAAATGGCATGACCAGGAATTCGTAGTGCCCCTCGTGGGTCCGAAAGGCTGTCTTGGCCACATTAGATCCCCACATCCGGATCTGATGGTACCCCAACCTTAGATCCAACTTCGAGAAGTACTTTGCCTCTCCTAACTCATCTAAAAGCTCTTCAATGATGGGCATGGGGAATTTGTCCTTCACCGTGAGCTGGTTGAGCCTCCGATAGTCCATACACATTCTCCAACTACCGTCCTTCTTCTTCACCATCACAACAGGAGAAGAAAAAGGGCTAGTGCTATCTCTCTCTGATCACTCTTGTGCTCAAAAGTTCCTTAGTCATTTTTTCAATAGCATTTTTTTGGAACACTGGATATCTATAAGGGTGAATCTTCACCACTACAGTTTCATCCAGCAAAGGGATCCGGTGTACGTGTCCCCTGTTAGGTGGGAGTCCCTGTGGCTCTCGAAAGACATCCACATAATTCTCCAATAGCTCCTACAATCCATTGAGTTCTGATTTCCCTTCCAATTGCATTTCTCCTTGTCCCTCCATCAACAAACAAGCAGTATATGGACTGGCACTACTTCTCAAAACTTTGGCACACTCCTTGGCTTCTATATTGTCTAACAATATGGGTTGGACTCCTAACAATCTCACTTCCCTCCCTTGGTGTTGGACACTCATGATAGACTCAGCAAAATTCCAATTTATGAATCCCAGAGTGAATAACCATTGCACACCAAGTACTATGTCACAGCTCTTGAGGGGTAGTACTAAAAAGTCCGCCTGAAACTCTTCCCCTTGTGTCTCCCATTTCACAGCTTCACATGCCCCCAAAGTCTCCATCAGACTACCATTAGCCACAGTTACCAATAAGTTTCCTTTCAGCTTGAATGGTAAGGAGGCATGCTTCACTAGAGACCAGTTTAGGAAGTTATGGGTGCTCCCAGAGTCTACTAAGGCAACCCATTCCCTCCCCTTAATGACCACCTTCAACCTCATGGTTTTAAATTGAGGACCCCGCCCCCCACATAGCCTAAAGAGACAACACTGGATTCTCTCCTTTAGTTACCCCCACATCTTCCACTTCCTCACAGTCAAGGAACTCTTCATGCTCAGCGTCCTCCTCTTGTCCCTCTACTGCAATTTAATAAAGTTGGCTTTTGGCACACCTATGCCCCGGTGTATACTTTGCAGCATACCAAAATCATAGTCCCCTCTTCCTCCTATCTTCTATTTCAGCAGGAGATAGTGACTTTCCCCTTCCTCCATTACTCCCCATTGGTTTAGTTTGCTTAGGAGTAATCTGGCTAGGAGTCGTGCTCCTTGAACTCGAGGGAGGCACTGCAGTACTAGTGATGCTCTTAATCGTACTAAAGGTCCTAGCAGGTATGGTTATAGCTGGAGATGGACTAGGTTTAGTACCCAATAAGTTTGTCCCTCTTTGGTTGGTAAAAAATATGGTCTCTAACTGTTGAGCCATATGAAAAGCTTCTAACAGATTCTTTGGTTGAAATAGCTTAAGAAACTGACTGATCTCTACTCTCAGGTGATTCTTAAACATACTCAACACATACGAGTCAGGGATTCTTACTTGGTTCAGAGAGACACAAATTCGTCATAGAATTTCTCCACTGAGTCGTTCTGTCTTAGGGCCACCAACTCTGCAAAGGGATCAGCAAACCCTCCCGGTGCAAATCGCTCCTTCAACAGCCCCAAATACTGCTTCCAGGGTAAATCCTTCAAGTCATCAAAGTCTCTCGTAGCAAACTGGTGCCACTGCAAGGCCTGTCCATCCAAATGGAGCATGACCAGTCTCACTCGAGCTGCTTTCGGTACCTTCTCTGCCTCAATAAACTGTTCCAGCTTTGTCATCCATCCCCGAAAGTCATCCCTATCGAACCTGGGACACATCAATTTATACGCATAGTTGTGAGAGATCGGTCTTTGTTCCCCCAGCACTGGATCATCGACTGTATCCCCAACTTTATTACCCAGATTACCCACCATCTCAGGCTGGTTGCTCGAAATCCCTGGGACCAACTGAGGGGGAGCCGCACCCAACATTCCCGGTGCTGATAACAACCTCTCTTCCGGCTTTTCATCTTCTGGAACCTGCCTCTTCCCCAATGCCTTCTCGATGACGTTCTGCAAATCCGTCATCAAAGACTTCTTCATATCCTGTATTTTTGTCTCCATAATCGCTTCCATATCCGCCTTTAGGTTTCCCAGCTTTCCATCGATCGACTCATCAACCCGTGCAAATTTTGCTTGTAGATTGGTCATCTTCGTCTGTGCTGTTTGGCTTCGTGTCATCCTAACAGAATCGAGCAGGCTCTGATATCCTTGTCAAGCTCGTCTCTAAGTTTCAGTCCTTCCTGAAGAATTCTAAATAACAATGGAATAAGATGAGAGAAGAAATTTCAGAGAAAAATGTAGGAGATGAGAGAAGATAACACTGTTCATTCATTTCATGCTTCTTTCAGTCGAAAAGGGGAGGATAAAAACCCTAAGACAACAGTTGTCCAAACGGTGCGTTTAATTAAATTCTCTAACGGTCATAAAAAACAGAAATAAAAATTCAAATAAAAACAAAAACGGTTAAGAGCCTGGCATAAAGCTGCCCATCAAGGAGGGTTTCATGGAGGTTTCAGGAGATTCACCACCATGTTGACCAAAACTATTCATCAGCACAACATAGGGGTGGAGATCAAAGCAATCCAGACCAAGCTTGAAAACATTTCAAAGAGCGTTCCAGCCTATGAGATACCAGGGGATGGAGCAAGATCTAGCTCTGTTTCCGGTTCGCAGCAACGACTAAGAAGAACATTCTCGCATGTTGAGGAAGAGGATGTGGTTAGCTTGGAGGCTAGCGCCAAGAATGTCCTGGCACAGTTGATGACCGAAGAAGACAGACTCCATACCGTCGTCTCAATAGTCGGCATGGGAGGCCTCGGAAAGACAACTCTTGCCAGAAAGGTATACAATCACGTTGATGTGAAGCGGCACTTTGGTTGCTTGGCTTGGGTATCTCAACAGTGGAACCCAAGAGAAGTTCTGCTTGGCGTCTTGATGAAAGTTCTATCCCCTTCTAGCAATGAAAGACAGGTAATTGAGAAGGAGAAAGAGAAAGATCTGATGAGAAGGCTTTTCGATGCTCTAAAAGAAAGACGATACTTGATCGTCCTCGATGATATCTGGAGAAGCGAGGATTGGGATATTCTTAAACCTGCTTTTCCAAGAGGAGAAAAAGGAAGCAAAATCCTATTCACAACACGGAATAAGGACGTGGCTTTACATGCAGATCCTTGTAACTCTCCGTTTGAGCTTCCATTTCTTACTGATGATCAAAGTTGGAAGCTTTTTATCAGAAAAGCATTCCCTCGAAACAAGACTGATCCTCATGCTTGCCCAAAAGCACTTGACAAGCTTGGAAGAGAGATGGTGAAAAAATGTGGTGGTCTACCTCTAGCAGTTGTTGTGTTGGGAAGCTTGCTAGAAACTAAACCAACACAGGGTCAATGGGAGATGGTTCACAGAAACTTGTTCCAAGGACACTTGAAAGGGATCCAACCACAAGGCCATCCATATGGTGCTGTGAAAGCAATCTTGGCTTTAGGCTACCATGATTTGCCTTTTCATTTAAAACCATGCTTTCTATATCTTGGTCATTATCCAGAAGATTGGGAGATATCCAAGAAGGAACTTATTCAATTATGGATCGCAAAAGGTTTTATTTCATCATCGTTCGAAAGCTGGGAAGTGTTGATGGAAGATGTTGGTGAACAATTCTTGGAAGAGCTTATGAATCGAAGTTTAGTTCAACTCGGCAAGCAAGACTACACAAGGACCAAAGTGAAAACCTGTCGACTCCATGATCTCTTGAGGGATTTGTGTATTGAGAAAGCAAGAGAGGAGCATTTCTTAGAGATTGTTCAGCCACCGTTGACTGAATCTGATGTAACCCTGGCAGAATCTATGCTGCGAAAAATTGCTATTCATCCTAGCAAAATGTCTGTTTGTTTGAAGGGAAAGCATCCAAAATTACGTTATTTGTTGCTATTTCAAGATGAGAAAGTGATAGAAGTGAATATTTCTGAATGCAAAAACTTTAAATTTTTAAGAATGTTGAATCTTGTGAGGGAGAGTGGGGATTGGCATGTCTCAAGTGAACTTGGAAATCTCCATCATTTGAAGTATTTGAAGCTAGCAGGTGATGAAATAACCTTGCCCAGGGCTATGGGAAGGTTGAAGAGCTTATACTCTTTATACATCATATATCGGAGTCACCTTGCAATTCCAAATCAGATATTCAAGTTGGAACGTTTGAGGCATATTGTGTTGCTTAATCCATATTGGACAGGAAATTATCCTTGTCTGGGCTTAAGTTTTATTTCCACAAGCCTCCAAACTTTGAAGTACATAACTGTGGATGAACAGTTACTTGAAAATAATTCCTTGCTTAGGTTGGCTAATATTCAGAGCTTAGGATTGAAATTTAAGAGAGCAGAAGATGTTAAACCTATCCTACTATTGCTGACAGGATTGCATCGCCTTGTGTCATTGTACGTGAGTTTTGAAGACCATTCAATCTCAACCTGGTATTCAGATTTGGATCCCCTTTCTCAATGTCATCGCCTCTCCAAACTGAAGTTATCAGGGAATCTTAAAGAAGACCCTCGGCCGAGCCATCATGTTTTGAAATTTCTTCCACCAAGCATTGTCAAGTTAATACTGAGCTGGAGTCTGATGAAACAAGATCCAATGTGTGTATTGGAACAGCTGCCTTGTTTGAGGATTCTTAAGTTATTTGAATCTGCATATGTTGGTAGGAAACTGATTTGTTCTGCCGGTGGATTTCCTCAACTCCAGTCTCTTCAAATGGATAGGCTATGGCAGCTGGAGGAGTGGGAGATTGAAGAAGGCGCCATGCCACAGCTCCATAGTTTACATTTGGAAGGTATTCTTTGCTTGAAGATGATCCCAGAAGGATTGAGGCATATCACGACTCTCCAACAACTGAAATTAGAAGGAATGAACAAATCATTGGAAGAGAGGATCCAAGGGATAGATGGAAGAGAAGGAGAAGAGTTCTATAAAGTCAGACACATTCCACACATACAAATAAGTGCTACTAACTGGTGATAGATGGAAGAGAAGGAGAAGAGTTCTATAAAGATTTTTCAATTGTTAAAGTATAAAAATCTTTTTAACTCTTATCTTAGACCCTCTAAATTTAAATTTTTTTAACAATTATTTTTTTAATGAATAGATTTTATCTTAATTGTTTTTATAAATCTTTATTCGCAAAATATTTAAATTAATAAATTTAATTAATCAAACATCTAAAGCAAAAAATTTCAAATAAACTCAGTTTCCATTTCAAATATTTTAGTCTTTTAAGTTTAAAAAATTAAAATTAACCCCAAATTATGTAATCTAACAATAAATTAATCTAATAATTCTTCTAAATCATTAAAAACCTTTATGACTATATTTTGGACTGATTCTCTATTAGACTGAAAAGACAATTTCCAGGTATAAGATGTCAAGACCTTTATGTTAACTCCAACAGCTCAGAACACACTAATGAGTTACAAATAACGAGGGTTTTAGATAGACGTAATAAAAACGATCACATAAGTTTTTCTAAAAAAAGAACTTTAAAATTTTAATAAATTATATTCATTGAATAATGTTAATCTTAAAATTCATTATAAAATTATTAAAAATACTCTTAAAAATATGAGTTATAATTGATAAGACGTTAAAATTATTTTTCAAATATGATAATTGATTATAAAATTTTATTGACTATTTTTATCATTATCTCTTTTACAGAACGAAGCTTTTTAAAATCGAAATTGTTAAAGTCATACTTACGAACAACTAAATCGTAAAAAAAATAAATAGTAAACAAACTTGCTTTGATGGCAATCGAAAGTGATTTTTTACAAAAAAATTAATATTGAAACTATTGTATATGATTTTGCTTTAAAACATGTAAAAAAATATCACTTTTATGTGAAAATATTGGATTTTTAGATATTTCTAAGTCATTTTTTGTTGCTCAAGATGATAATCTAATAATATCTTTTGTACCTTATAGACAAACTAAGCTCTTTAGCTTATTCCCTCTTAGTTTCCTCTTATAAATCTTTGAACTTTAGGCGATGCGGTATTTGAAGGATCTCAGATTTTATTAAGTTATTTTATTATCAAAACAAAATTATTTTTAGATATTTAAGTTATTATTTACTATTTTGAAAATTTTGAGACATTTGAGATATTTATGTTATCACTATGATTTTATTTTAAATTAAATATAATTTTTAAATTTTTTTTTGAGGTTAAAGTTTTCAACGTTAACTTTTTAGATTTGACCTATTTTTTTAAGTCGGATTTAGAGGTTATATTTTTTATATCAGAGCAAAATTCAACCCTCGGACTGTGAGGCTCACAATAATTATTTTCAAAATATTTTCGTTTTATACATGCATTTGAAATATTTTTGGATTAATGGGATTTAAAAAAACTATTATAATTTTATTTAAAGTTAACTTTTTTTAAATGTATTTAAAATTTGAGACTGTTTTAATAAAAAAAAAACTTTAAATACAAATGTGTGATCCTATGTCTGTGTGAGATTATCAAAAATTAAAATTAGACTAAAATATTATCGTATAATAAAAAAAAAATAATATTATTTTAATAATCAAAATTAGTACCAAAACTTCAAAATTTTATTCAAATGAACCCTTGAACTTTAAAGTTTAGGCAGGTTTTGGGCTGGCTAGTTCTACTTCATTTAAGCCCAATGTCCAAAACCAGAAACAAAAATATTAAAAATAAATGCGGTGAACGTGGATCGAACACGTGACCTTCAGATCTTCAGTCTGACGCTCTCCCAACTGAGCTATCCTCGCTGCTTGTTTCATAGCAAACATTATAATATTAAACCAAAGAACAACACTGCTCTCTTTTTATTGAGTGTTCCTTCCTCCCCCTCTACCCTCGACTCTGGATCCTTTCTTTCATTCCACACAAAAAAACCTAAATTTAAAAGGGAAAATGCCATTCATATCGAAATTTCAAAGGCAAACGGATTACAATAGGTTTCCTTCTTCAACTCCAATCGTCATAGACAATGGCGCTTCCTATTTTCGTATTGGGTATTTAAACCTCTCAACTATAACCTCCCCCCCAGCTTTTCATTTCCACGCTTAACTGTTTTTTCCCCTATTTTGCAGTTGGGCAGGAGAGACTGAACCACGGGTTGTGTTCCGTAACATTGTTCAAAGACCTCGCCATAAATCCACAGGTATTTTTGTTTTCTTCAAAATTACTTTTTTAACTAAAGCTCAGAAGAAAGGAAAGAATTTTGTGTACGGATTAGGTTAAGAATTACATTTTTGGGGTTGTTGTTGTTGTTGCAGGGGAAACTATCACAATTGTTGGTGACCATGATACTGCTTTGTTGAGATACTTCGATTGCAGTCGTTCCGGCCCTCGGTCTGCTTTTGATAACAATGTTGTTTGTCAGTTTGAAATCATGGAATATGTAAGTGAAATTGGAACATATGGGATCGAATTTGTGTATGAATGAGAACTATAGATTGCCTTTGATTTATGATAATATTGGTGTATGAATGAGTGTATATGTGTAATGGTTCAGCATCGTAACTGTATGTGTTCTCTACTTGTTTCTACAGATTCTCGACTTTGCATTTGATCGGTTGGGTGCAAACGGATCTCGGGTACAATAATTAGTTTACTACTTTTGTTTTCATCTCTTGAATGATCCAATTTGCTTTTGCTTATGTTGCTAAATAGGAATACTTTAGCGGTGTGAAAATCGTCTGCAGATAGTAGTTTTTAGGTGAACTTAAACGCGTCTTTGATCTTGCTTGTCTGGAAACTATATTGGCTATCAGTTTGAGATTTTGTCCTTTTGGCTGCGCCATGTTATTGGATGCCTTTATTTCATCATTAATACTTTTAATGTAATATTTCGGTTTTAATGGATTCTTTCTCGATTTGTTGTTTATTTGAGGCCAGAACAGATTGATCATCCTATCTTGATCACGGAATGTGTGTGCAACCCAGTTTATTCCCGCAGTAAAATGGCAGAACTTCTTTTCGAGACTTATGGGGTTCCATCTGTAGGTATGAAGCACTCATTTTAACAATACATATTAGGCTCATTTGTTTTATCCAAGTTATACATGGTCTTGCATGCACCTGTCAGGCTCAAATTTATTGGAAATAAGTTATTAGAATTTTATTTGCATTAATACTTGCCATATTTTTTAATCCGTTTCTTTTACATGGGAAACTATTTGTTCCATATTTATATGTTCTCTAATGTTTGAGATTTCTGTTTGTGATTGCAGCGTTTGGCGTTGATGCTGTTTTCAGCTATAAGTATAATCAACTGCATGGGATTTGTGAGAAAGACGGTCTAGCTATCTGTCCGGGGTTCACCACAACTCATGTCATTCCCGTATGTTTCCTTGATTTCATATTTTACCTTGATGCATGGATTTATAATGTTGAGGTGGTCATTATTAAGGCTTGGAGAATGTTTTAATTTAGTTTCTGCTTCGAATTTTCCTTAAAACGACTCGTTTTATGTTAGTGTATTGCAAACTTTTCAACATTGACATCTCATCATGTTCCTTCGATGGACCTGTTTACTGGTCTTATGCATGATCGTCAAAGGAAGCTTTATCTCGATATTGAAGTTCAGATTTTAATGTAGTTTGTTTGACTGCAGGTTGTTAATGGGGAGCCTGTTTACAAAGGATGCTGCCGAACTAACATTGGTGGATTCCATGTCACTGACTACTTGAAGCAACTTCTTTCCCTCAAGTATCCTCATCACTTGTGAGTATAAATCCGTGGATTGTGAGAATCATGACCTGCTTGGATGGAACATTTTCTAATGTTTTGTTTAAAATGCTTATAATAGGGCTAGATTTACGTGGGAAAAGGTCGAAGATTTGAAGATGGAGCACTGCTATATTGCACACGATTATGCCTTGGAAGCTCGGTTATTTCAGGTATTATACTTTTTTTTTCTTCTTCTGACATCCTCTTTACAACTGCTGAAAGGTCAAATACTGTAACAGAAAGGCGGAAAGGAAGCGGAAGATAAAACCAAGTGTTGGCAGCTCCCATGGGTTCCACCACCGACCGAAGAACCTCCTTCGGAAGAAGAGATTGCAAGAAAGGCTGCTATAAGGGAAAGACAAGGACAAAGATTGAGAGAAATGGCTGAAGCAAAGAGGTCTTCTAGAATAAACGAACTAGAAAATCAATTGCATGGGTTAGAATTTCTTTTGCAACAACTCGGACAAATTCAAGAGGAAGAAATTTCGTCTTTCCTTTCGGAAACTGGTTATACTTCTAAACAGGAAATAGAATCAACGCTTACGAAAGTGACGCTGTCGTTAAGAAAAGCAAAGGGTGAACCAAAGCCTGAACAAGCTGAAAACGAGGAGAAGACAGATTCTTCCACAAGCGAGAAATATCCTCTTATAAATGTTCCTGATAATATGCTTACCCCCGAGCAGGTACCTAAACCTTTAATGGAAAATATCTAATATGCATTTTTTTTTTTGAGGTTGGCTTTGTTCCGCAAACAAAGTTCCTTGTTATTTTTGTTAAATTTCTTGTCATTGATGGTATTTTTTTAGTTGAAGGTAAATGATTTCTTGGTTATTACTGTGACAGCTCAAAGAAAAGAAGAGGCAGATTTTTCTTAAAACCACGAATGAGGGCCGGCAGCGAGCTAAACAGAAACGTATCGATGAAGAATTAGAACGAGAAAGGAAAATCCAGCAAGATGAAGAAAGACGCTTGTATGTCTCAAACTCGGAAACATTGTCTTTCCTTCTTGACACTTAATCTGATTGATACTTTGTCTTCTTCATTGCTTTATCTTTTTACAGGGAGAACCCTCAACTTTATCTCGAACAGATGCACTCTAAGTACAAAGAACTGCATGAGAAGGTTGAACAGCGTAAAAGGCTCAAGGCAAATGGAGGCCATACGAATGGGAGTAGTACATCCGGGGCTGTTGGGCGTGGGGAAAGATTGAATGCGGCTCAGAGGGAAAGGATGCGCCTTTTGACTACTGCTGCTTTTGACCGAGGGAAGGGTGAAGATACTTTCGGTGCTAGAGATGAAGATTGGCAGCTTTACAAACTAATGGGTAAAGATAACGATGACAACGATGATGGACCTGATGAAGTTGAAGCAGAGCTGGCCCGTGTTTGTTCTAGGCTCCAGGTCAGTTTCTTTCTCTTGTCATGTATGATCTATTTGTAATTTTCTGAATTATCTAGGAAGGTGAATCATTCTTACTTTCTTTGTTTCTGCAGGAGATAGACCCAACATTTGTTCCTAAACCGGAACCAACACCTTTACAGCCAGCTACCGCGGAGGTACCCCATGTTCGTTCTCTCACCAAGGAAGACTTCCAAATTGTGTTTGGGGTCGAAAGGTTTCGATGTCCTGAAATATTATTCCACCCAAATTTGGTCGGGATAGATCAAGCTGGTTTAGACGAGATGACTGGGGTCTCTATTAGAAGGTTGCCATCCAAGGATGAAGCACTGGAGAATAGGTTGACCAGTTCAATTTTTATGACTGGTGGGTGCAGTCTCTTTCCCGGTATAAACGAACGACTTGAAGCAGGAGTCCGGATGCTACGACCATGTGGATCACCAATCAAGGTGGTAAGAGCATTAGATCCGGTTCTTGATGCATGGCGTGGTGCCTCCATTTATGCTTCAAGCTCGAAGTTCCAACAGCAAACATTCAGTAGGTCGGACTATTACGAGAAAGGCGAGGAGTGGCTCCGCCGATATCAACCGCGTTACACATTGTAAAACTTTCCCTTTAGATAGGTTATTTCCCCCTAAACGAACAAGGGTGGGAAATAGTCCATGCTCTAATTCTCTTGCATTGAAGTTTCTAAAATCAGTTTGAAGGAACCATTTTCAGTATAAAAATGATTTCTTGAGATAGAACGAATTGAGTTGAAAAGATGTTTTTATAATGAATCTTTACAGTATTTAATCCGTGTTAGTCGGTCTATATATTAGATATCGATTATTATATTTTTTTCCCAAAGATGTCTAGGTCCGCAAATTTTAAAGAAGTTTCAGAAAACTTAATCTAATAAAGTGGTACGACGAACGAGTTCATCCGAGTCTAGGGTTGTTACAAATGACGTTAAAAAATGGTATTTTTTGAAGACTCGATAATTAAAAAATTAAATTTAAAAAGTTTAACAATGATAAAATTGGAATTTTTATAATTGAATGATCAAAATGAGACAGACCCGTAAAATTTACCGACCAGTAGTATAATTAAAAAAATAAATAAATAATTAAAAAAAAACAACGGCTATTTGGTATTTACATGGTAACTAAAGTTAACTAATCTGACGGCTCTTATGATCTTCGATAATATTAATGAAAAATGACCGTTACTACTACAATCCCACGAACCATGTCGTTTTTAGTTCATAGAAACCCAAAACGACACCCTCCATTCCACATTTCGAAACTTATAAAAAGAAACACATACAGCTCCTCTCTACCCTACCAAATTTGAAAAAATTCGACCGTTGCAGATCTTCCTCTTCCAAGCTATCAAATCCTGAAAAGGAGGCAGGAAAAACCAGCTCGGAGCCTTTGTTTTTCCTGCTACAAATCCTCTATTTTTAATCTCTGTTTCCGAAAACTAAGGGACACCCTTTTTTTAACAGGCTCTCGAGCTAAGCAAAGATCGAAAGAAACTCGAAAAATGGATACTCAAACGAGGAGAAAAAGTGGGCTGAACCTCCCTGCCGGGATGAACGAGACTTCACTGCGGCTGGAAACTTCTGCGGCTTCTTCTCTTTCTTCTTCCTTTTGTTCGATCTCAATATCTTCACCACGGATGATATCGAGTTTGACTTCGCCTTCCTCGTCGAAATCTTCGATTTGTAGCGATCGGTTTATTCCGTGTCGATCTTCTTCGAGGCTGCACCTTTTTGGGTTGATGGATAAGGAGTCGCCTGTTAAAGAAGGAGGAAATGAAGCTTATTCCAGGATTTTAAGATCTGAACTTTTTGGTCCTGATTTTGGTTCCTTTTCTCCTGCAGGTCAAGGCTCGCCGATGAGTCCGAATCGGAACTTGTTGCGGTTCAAGACCGAGCATTCGGCACCTAACTCACCGTATTCACCTTCGCTTTTGGGACAGGACAGTGGATTCTCGAGTGAAGCCTCGACCCCTCCCAAGCCCCCTAGGAAAGTCCCCAAGACACCTCATAAGGTATGTAATCGGACTCGAATACGACACGGAATGGATGGATTGAATCCGATAACATTAACGAAAACATTAAATAAATTACAGGTCTTGGATGCTCCTTCGCTTCAAGACGACTTCTATTTGAACCTTGTCGATTGGTCATCTCAGAATGTACTTGCAGTTGGGTTGGGGACTTGCGTTTACTTGTGGACTGCATCAAATAGCAAAGTAAGATATTTGCAGAATTTGATGTATTAAAATTGCCTATGAAATTGGTCATTGTTTGAACATGTTTGTCTTGGTTTCAGGTAACCAAGTTGTGTGATTTAGGACCAAATGATAGTGTATGTTCTGTTCAATGGACCCGGGAAGGTTCTTACATATCGATCGGTACTAGTCTCGGTCAAGTTCAGGTGAGTAACAGTTGATTTTCATGTCGAAATCGTCGTCCTAATCGAGATTGAATACAGTGTAACATTTAAGCATTTTGGTTTATTGTTTAGGTTTGGGATGGAACTCAATGCAAGAGGGTCCGAACGATGGGCGGACATCAAACGAGAACCGGTGTCTTGGCTTGGAATTCACGGACACTATCGTCCGGAAGCAGGGACCGTAACATTCTTCAGCATGATCTTCGAGTTTCGAGTGACTATGTTAGCAAGCTTGTAGGACATAAATCTGAGGTCTGTGGATTGAAATGGTCATACGATGACCGCGAACTTGCATCCGGTGGGAATGATAATCAGGTAAGCCGTAAGCATGAGCTAATTGCTTCAATTTGTCCAAGAAAACATAGCAAATTGCTAACTCAGACACCTTTGTTGTTGATCAGCTTTTGGTCTGGAACCAGCATTCACAGCAGCCGGTTCTTAAATTGACCGAACACACAGCTGCTGTCAAAGCCATTACTTGGTCACCCCATCAAAGCAACCTTCTCGCATCCGGTGGTGGAACCGCGGACCGATGTATCCGGTTTTGGAACACGACCAATGGTCATCAATTGAACCACATAGACACAGGGAGCCAAGTCTGCAATCTATCATGGAGCAAGAATGTGAATGAATTGGTCAGCACTCATGGATATTCTCAAAATCAAATCATGGTATGGAAGTATCCGTCAATGTCGAAAGTCGCAACATTAACCGGTCACAGTCTTCGAGTCCTCTACCTCGCCATGTCGCCGGATGGACAGGTAATGCAATCGTACTCTCGTAGATCGAAAGGATTAGGATTTGTCGAGTAAAAAAATAACCGTGTTCATTTTTGCAGACCATAGTGACTGGTGCAGGGGATGAGACTTTGAGGTTTTGGAATGTCTTCCCTTCTGTGAAATCACAAGTAAGCATCACTAAAACACAACAATTTTTGATAATTTATGCCCTCAACTATTGAAATTGTTCAAATTAGGCCATTCTTAACAATGTTTCACATTGTTTCGTCCTTTTTCAGACACCAGTTAAAGATACAGGACTCATGTCTTTAGGACGAACCTACATAAGATGAAAGACATTCCTGCAGAACAAAACAAAGGGGATTCATTGTTTTGTTTTTATTTATGACTATTTGAAAGTGATGGAGTGTTTTTTTTTTTCATTTTTTTGCAAATATAATTGATTTTTCTTATATTATACCTGTAAATAATGACACTCTTGCAGTACCAAAATTGTTCAAACTACTCCCTTTGCTATTGAAACTTGTTCAGATTAGTCCCTCTACCATTAAATTTGCACAATCCCTATGGTTGAGGGACTAACAATATCATCTTCAAATTGTAAAACAAGTGCGGATCATTATTGTCTCGTTCAAAAAAAAATTCGAGAACTTTAGAAACATCGGCAGCCGAAGATGCCTTGAACAATGTCGAGCGTTAGAGTCTTGGTGTTGCAAATAGAGCAATTAAGTTGGAAGGTCACTCTCCTAATAGATTTCTGTAATATATGATCTACTAAAAGGAATTAGTGGTTTCGGTTTAGATAAAAAAATTTTGAATTCGATTCAATCATTTTTGAACAAAGTTCGAGTAAATCGAGCGATTGCAAGCAAAAATTAAGTAATTTAACTTATTGAGTGAGTCGAATTTATAAATTTAAGTACTTAACTTAAGCAACTCACGAACCTAATCGATTTTGATTTGTTTAAATTGGTACTAAAAAGTAGTGGCTAAATTGAGAGACAAACAAAGATCTTGGCCTCCTTGTTAAATGGAAATAAAATCACAATTTTGGTGGCCAAATGTAAACATTTTATTAGCCTTTGATTAAATCGGAAATTAAAAATTCAATTTAAGGCATTTTATAAAAAAAAAAAAAAAACAATGATTTTTTTTATATATTTTCATTATATGCATGTCAGTTATATGGTTTATATTCGGTGTATGAGGTTGTTTCTTTTGACAATATCGTTTTAAAGATTCGAACTTATATTTTCTCTTAAAAAGTATAATGTATCTTACCAATACATTCAACACTTGCCGCCTTCGGTAATATAATTTTTTATTAGTTATTGGTTAAATAGATATTTTGGCCCTCAAAAATTAAAATTAAAATTAAAATAAAGTACATAAATAATTACTAAAATGCGAAAAAAATTCATCACTAAATTTAAAAAGTTATAAAATAATCATTAAACTTTTAAAGTCGTTATGAGATTATCGTTAATATTTTCTAATTTTACAATATGGTCATTTAAACTTATTGAATCGTTACCCAATAGCCCTTAAAGTTATCAAAAATTACCATCAATAGAGATATTTTTTAATCAAATCAAAACAATTAAGATTAGTTAAGACACTCTTTAAATTAGTTACGGGATTATCATTATTTTTTTCTATATATAATTATATAGTTTTTATTTTCATATAATATAAAATAATGTGTAATTTAGATGAATAATAGAGTTAAAGAAAATTTAAAAATAAGTATCTAAAATTAAACTTCGCCACTATATATACCATTGATTTCGCAGTTGGCGAGGTTCCGACACCTCATCAGGTGACGAAGTGTAGGTAGCACCTTAAATTTTAATTTATTTATTTAAAATTATTTTAAATTTACCTATTTTTATATTATACAATCTTAAATATCATTATCGGAGAAAATAGTCGCATGGTGTAACGTGCAGGGAAGTACCACCTACCCCAATATAACTATCTGACAGTGAGCAGCCAATTCTTCAATCCCAGCAACATGGTTTGGTAAACCTACCCAGAAGAATTCTAGAAAAGAATATCAAAATGAAAATTCATAAACCAAAATGAATTTTGGGAACAAATGTACTGTAAAAACAGGGTTAGAAACAATCTTATTTTCCTCGAATTCCATTTACAGAAAATGTCAAAGGCTTCAATGGTTTGGGAAGCTGGGAAATGAATCAAGTGAGCTGTAGTGTAGGGGAAATAGTACAATAACAATGGCAATCAAATTTGTACATGTTTTCTGTCTCCCTGTTCTTGGTCAATGTTTTTACCTTACTTTTTTTTACATCGAGACGGTTGGAATGGTGGTTGCAACTCCGTTTCTGTCGGTTTCCATGTCTGTGATCCTGAAAGACCCGGGTTGATGCTTGGCTTGTTGCTTAGCTTGATGCTGAGACCAGTATGCATGAGCAGCCAAGACCCTGTCCAAGAGTTTCTGCGGTACCGGCTCACCTCGGCGTTGCTGTGGAGAAATTTTTGCCGTGTGAACCAATGTTTTCCATTTATCCTGAAGGCAATTGACATATTATTAGCATTATTCGGTACAAAAATACCGAAAAGAAGATCAAATCACATATGTTCGATGATCAGCGTTATTATGGTTCAAATTAATACTTTACCTTCAAATCTACGTAAGTCCGATGATTAGCATTCTCAAAAGCTTGCAATTTAATATCTCGCCACCTGCAGAAAGCCAGATGAATTTATTTTTAGATACATGGCTTCGTTTTATAAGCTGCATACTCTTCTTTGAGCAAACACATGAAAAGGAGTATGTTAATATGACAGTAACACACCTTCCGGTACCCAGCACCTCGACTGCCTGTACCAATGCTTCTACTTCTAAGACTGAAAACGGCCTCCGAGTTCGACGCTGCACTGGCTCAGATTTACGAGCTTTCGGGATGGCAGGGATGACAGCTAGTGCCTCGAAATTCATTGCTGAAACAGGAACTATAGCTCTAGATTCCGACAGACTTTGATCAGTTAGCATGTCAGTTTGGGAGGTAACTGGGTCGAGATTAGTATCCATAGGATGTGCCGAATTGGTCAGTAAAAGTGGACCAGGTGTGGCATCAGGAATCTTTGTATCTACAACTGGGGTGGCAGGAAAGCTGGAAATCAAGCACTTGTTAATCAAACTATCAAAGGTTAAACCGGAAAAGATTAACAACTTATCTCGAAACATCAAAGGTCACCTTGTCAAATGTTGAGGGGCTATATCACATGATATCGGAATGGGCGGTTCTTCCGAGCACACAGGTGGGGGAGCTTTTGCAGGACCAGGCTCTAAAGTGAAACCAAGAGAATCCAAATTATCTTCACTGGAAATGCCAGTCTGTGACAGAGTTCGGTTGTCATCTCGAACCTTCTTCCCTTGAAGAAGTACCCCGACTCGGATTCCACCCCCAAGTAAGGCAGTCACTGCCTCCATAACAGTTCTCTGCTCGTATTTAAGTAACATCAGTAATAAAAAAATGTTAGCAACTATGCAATAATTAAATAAAACTATATCCATTATTAAAAATTACAACAAAGCATTTCTGTACCTTCAGTGAACCCACAGTTGCACTTTCTGGAACCTCGATGTAAAGTTCTGGGATTCTAAAAGACTTGATGCTGAATTTAACTGTACAAGAAACACCCTCGGATAAGACATTCCCGAAACTAGAATAAAAACGCCCGCAATTAAGACAACAATCTGTCGAAAACTAATCATACCATGAGAATCCTTGGACTGGTGGGATGCTTTGTTACTTGTTAGCAATGGGGGTATCCCACATACTACGGAGCAGAACAAAGTATAGTAAGATAAATAAATTCAAATCCTGAAATCCGTAACTATAAAATATTAATAAGGTAATTGAAGAAGGGAGATACCTTCATGTGACATTGAAGCAGAACCACCCTTGTCTCCATCCACAGGCTTCTCGGGTGAATTACAAACACTTTCACTACTGATCCCATCATCAGAAGTTACAATCGAGCTACGGTCAAAGAACTTCCTCCTTTTGTACAGTGTATCGTATTGATATCTGTCATAATTATAATAGGTCTTCCGCTTACAGTATTGAGTCTTCATTCCACCATCTAGAAATATACGAAACATAAAATCCATAAAGAAATATTTATGAAGTTGAAGTAAGATGTAAACCATGCTATGAACATTACTCACCAGCTTTAGAATGTTCGAAATCCTTCAACTTTGGAGCTACTTTCCAATATTTGGATGTCAGCAACTTCCGTATCCTTCGCTCTCCAATACGTATAGGACGCCTAGAAGTCTTAAACCTATAGTTAAGTCTATTAAACCTAGAAAAGTTTTTGTCATCATCTCTACTAACTAACTTAATATCATTTCTATGTCTTGGAAAAGAATCATTAGGAACGGGGTCCCTGCGGGATGGTAAGTTGACATCTCCTTTAGAGATGGCAGCAGGAAATGTCATAGGCGATTCAACTGGATCTTTCGAGGGACAAGTACTAGCGATACCCAACTTCCCAATGTCCAAACCCTTAGCATCCGGCTCCTGCTTAAACCCATTCTCACTTTTACCATCACATAAATCCCTGGGAAGAGGGGAGCATAGATTCCTGTCACCCTTAGCAGGTTTAAATTCCTTCACAATGTCACTGTTTTCGGTAGTAGACTCAGAGGCGGCAGCACGATTGTGTCCTTCCGATGCATTGCTAGAAGCCGAGCTCTCACTCTCCTGCAATAACTTCCTGGCTAAAGTAGCTAACAATTCAAATGCACAAATCCGACTGTCCTCAACCGACTGCTTACTCCGACACCTCTGAAACCAAAAACATCATCTTATTCACCAAGTTAGATCAAAATTCAACATGATCTAAACTACCAGAAAATGATCAGACAACCTTAGAAGATAAATAACCAAGAAAAGAACAGAACATACCCGATTCGATCGAGGGGCACGGGGCACACTAGGGACATTGAAGGTATTAAATCCATAATCTAACCTCTTCTTAAACACCATATCTCAGGCTAACAGGTATGTGTAGTTATAAATTCACTGCATATAAACAAACCTAACAATATATCAGAATAATTTCAAAAATAAACCCTAACAAACCTATAATTAGAAGATCCATAAACAAGAAAATTAAAAAAAAAAAAAAACAGAAAATTTTGAAATTAAATAGCCAGAATTTTAACAAAATAGAGATCAAATTACAGATCCCAAAACCCAGAATACTACACCAATTGAAGAAGAATATAGCTGCGTAAATTCGATAAAAATTTATGAATTTTCACAGTGAAATATTTAAATTGATTGAAAATCTCAAGTCAAAGAAGAATTTAAACCATTAAACAAAAAAGGGATCGAATTTATTCTTTCTGTTTTCCTTTCCTTGTATAAGAAGTATAACCATAAACCTCAAAATTCACCAGAAACTTCAAATTTTCCATTAAAATCTCCGAACCAAAAAGGAAAAATACCCAGATCAGATCTCGATCCAAACCACAACCGGATTCGTAATTTAGCATAATTCAACAAAAAAAATGAAAAATGAAGAAACCCAACAATTCAAGAGCATAAACAACAAAAATTTTGTGATTCAGTGAGCAAATAACTCACCTTTTAAGCTGAAGAAATCATCAGTTTCTTGAAAACACAATATACAAATGTACATAAAACAATTAAAAAATGAAAATTTTCCTGGGAAAATTCCTTGAAAAGCAAAGATCGGAGAAACGAAACAAACCCAAATTATATTCAATCGAAATCCATCGAAAAACAGATCAAATTTCCTTCTTTTTGTCAAGTTTTTTATTTGGTTTGTGAATGGAAGAACAAATATTTATACAAAAATCACCATTAACAAACACTACATCTAAATTTAATAGAAAAGAGAGAGAGACAGTACTTAAACCCCAAAATATGATATTATCTTTATAATTATTGACCATAAAACTGGTCCAGCCGGTGGATTGGAGGGGTTTACCGATAATAGACGGTAATTAAAAACCCAGCGTCTAGGGTGTTTAACAAGTTGAGCAGCTCGTAAATTGTTCGAACTCGACTCGGTCAAAATTCAATAAATATTTGATTCGAATTAGCTTAACTTGGACTCGAACTCGACTCGATACCTTAACGAGTTACATTGAACAAAGTCTAGCTCGACTAGATAAGTTCGCGAGAAACTCGTTAATTTTTAAAATATTTTAATAATTACTTTAAAATAATTTATTAAAAATATATATATAATAATTATTAATGTGTGAATTATTACTTTAATTTTAATATGCTAGTTTGGTGTTTTTATAAAATGTTACTCTTGAATTTAGACTTTAAAAATATTTTATATATTTTTTTGATTAAATCTGTTAATTTAAGTTAATATTAAGCTTCATATGAGATTATTAAATTTTACTTTCAGTTAAAAAAAAAGATAAGTTTTTTAATGAGCTTAACGAGTAACAAGTTGAGCTTAACAAGCAACGAGTCCAGTTGAGCAACAAAATATTTTAACGAACATAATTTGAGCACAATTTTAACGAGCTTAACGAACAATAAATCGAGTTAAATAATAAATTTTTTAACGAACACGAATCGAATAATATCTAACTTATGATCGACTCGCTTTATAAGTACCCCTACCCCGCCTCTCTTTCTTTTTGAAAACGAGATAAGCGATTCCACGTGGAAGCATATTCTGCTTCTTAGATTTATTTTTTATTTTATTATTATTTATGGGGATAAGGAAACAAATATTACTTTTTATTGGTTATTAATTATTATTACTGAACTTGTTTACATATTGGCCTAGTTTTTGTCATATATTTAGGTATGATAATATAATTTGAATTTAATTTAAATTTAATTTGATTTGAATAAAAACAATTCAAAATAAATTTTCGAAATAAATTCAAATCCGAAAACAAAAAATGACTGAGTCTTAATAAAAGGTAGATTAGATATAAATATTATTATGATCTGATCTGAATTCATATTGATACGAGTCTAATCCATAAATGAATTTGAATAAAAATATTTAAAAAATTTAAATTCTAAAAATATAAATATATATTAAAAGACTTATTAAGTTGAATTGGTATTATGTACTGGGACTTTGATTCTTAATTAAAATATAAATATATATTAAAATCCTAATTGAAATACTAATGTAGATTTAAAATATAGATTTGTTACTTTAAAATTAAAAAAATAATTAGATTTAAACTTTCGAATTTGGATTTTAAAAATTTTATTGGATTGAACTCGAATTTATCTAATTGGAGTTAGATTTTTTTGAAAGTTCGATTATTAATTGAATTAGATTTATACTTTATAAAATCTGGTCCAAATTTGATCCATTTTCATCCCTGTCTCCAATTACAAGGTTACATATCTTATATCCCTAAAATTTAAACTAAAATTTATATATTGTACACTGATAATAGAAAAAATAACTTTTATAAACATCTTAATTTTAAGGTTTATGATCTTAGTTTAGGGTTTTGGTTTAAAAATTTCGATTTTGTTTTTAGAGTAATATAGTTAAGATTTAAGTTTTAACTTATAAACCTTCGATTCTAAACCTAAATCATTCTAATCACTATCCCTAAATTCTGAATCCTACACCTTAAATTCTAAAAATAAAAACTCAACCTATAAATCCTAAATTGTAGCCAATATCCTTAAATTCTAAACCTCTACATCTAAATCCTTAAACAATAAACCTTAAATTAAAACTCTAAATCTTAAAATTAATATATACTTATAAAAAATTTCAATTTTAATAACAATCTTAAAAATAATTTATTTTAATCGATATAAATAAAATAAATACGGTTTTAATAACATTTTTATTTTTAAAAAAATTACCCACATTTTGAATCAAAATATTATGTAGTTGGGGATTGATCTTTAGGTACATATGTTTTATTATAATTTATTAAATTTATTTTGATTTAAGTTTAAAAAAATGTCATTCTTTTTTAACACTTTTAATGCAACCCTTAGTAATATATGTTTTTAACCATAAATTTATGTATATTATGTAAATAAAATTATTTAAATTTAAATTTTAAAAAATATTATTTTTTTATCTAAAACTATTCATTTGATTAAAAAAGCTATCATTCTTTAAATATATACTAATGCTAAAAATTTTATTGATCCAAGTAAAAAATGATATTCATCTTAAGATATTCAAATTTAAATAATTTTTTTTATAAAATTATATTATTAAAAAATAAATATATATAAATATATTATATTATAATTATCGTAAAATCATTTAAAATCATACTATAAATAAAGTGACATTACTTTTTTCGAATCAGCTACAGTGATTATAATGGTATCTATTTTATAATATGTTTTCAACTATTAAATATTAATCGCTCAATCATTATACTATATTATTAGTTCTCGAACTCGTGACATCCAGAAACAATAATCGTTTTCTCAATCACTGAGACAAGATGATTCGTGTAAAGTGGCATTAATTAATTTATACAATAATAAAAAAATCACAATACAAGTAAAAAATGAGTTTAATATCTTTCATTTTGTAGAAAATAAATAAAAATAAATATTAGTTACATTTTTTTAAAATTACTTCACATTTTCTTTTAAAAAATAAATAATTGTTTTTTTATGTGGTCCAAAAAATAGAGGGAAATTATTGAAGGTATCCAAAACAAGTGGACTAAAAAGGAAAAATAAGGAATTTAACATATTAAAAAAGTGTCTTTGATTCCAGAAATAGATGGACACGTGTCAATCAGATAAGAGGATTGGGTAACTGGTTGGTTGGGGGATATTGGTTACAATTTGGTTTGGCTAACTTTAAATATTAGCCTCAAACATTTTTTTAGATATAAAAATAGAGAAATTATATCATGGGTTAGATTTATCATGTCAATCATAGTCTTATCGAATTATAACCACTCATTGGATTTAGGGGTGAGCAAAATTTGATTCGATTCGAAAAACCGAATAACTCAACTCGATTAGAGACGAAAAACTCTACTCGTTTTGACTCAACTCGAAATTTTATAGACTCGACTCGAAAAAAATTTAAATAAAGTTTGAGATATAAAATAAAAATTCGAATTACTCAAATAACTCGAAAAATTTAATAATTAAACAATTAGTTTTTAAGTTTGAGATGAATCTCTCAATTTTTATGATATATACTTGATATATAAAAATATAAAGAAATATTGCTATATGAATATATATATATATATGCATGTTTTATATGATTAGAGAAAGTTGTTTAAATTAGAATCAAATCATATTATAACATAATAAATAATTACAATTAAATATTTATAGGAACTTGAAAACTCGATTCGACTTGACTCGAATTTCTTAAACTCGACTCGAACCGAAAAATTTCAAATAAAGTTTGAGTCGTAAAATAAGACTCGTCAACTTGAATAACTCGAAATTTTTTGACTCGACTCGACTTGATCGAATACTCACCCCTAATTTTATCACCATCTTTTAAATTATTTTTTAACCAATGGATTCGTTTTTCTATGTCATTTTAAAATATATATTTTTAGAAGTTAAATTAATGACATTGATGATTAGTGGTAGAATTGACGGTTTTATTGGCTAAGGATCACAGATGACGTGACGAGTCAAGCCTGCGATATAATCTCTCATAAAAATAAATAATGTGAATTTAAATATTATAGTGGTATCCGATAAGATAAAATATTATGGGCGCCAAATTTAGGTGAATAATAGGATTTAAGAAAAATATTTAAAGAATAACATTTGAAAAAATAGGCCAAAATGAATAACATTTTTTAAACCTCGTCATCTACAAATGTATATTGACCTCGCTACTTGTAGGTAACGAGGTCCAAGTAACTTTATTCTTTTTTAATATATCCTAAATATTTTTCAAACATAACTATTCTCTAATTTTTTCCCGCAATTTTATTATTCACCTAAATTGATCAGTACGAACATTCATTTAAAATTTTATCTTTTATATTTATTGTTTTATAGATTTTATCATAATAATTTTAAAAAATAGTATTTTTTATGGTCTTGGTTATATCTGAAATATTTTTAATAAAATAATAAAAAAACGTATTTGATAAGATTTAATTATTTTTAAATGATAATCATATAAATCTATTAATATATAATTTATTAATCGATTAATTTAAATATTATAAAATTTTATTATAAATATAACTTTTAAATATAATTTATTTCACTTATAATACTAAAATTCAAATTTATAATTCTATTTAAGTAAAATACTAAACCAACTTATAGCTGACAAATCTTAATTATTTTAATTATAATTGAATTTTTATGAGACTATAATCATGATTAAAGGTAAAATAATATTTATTTATTTTTTTATTTTTTTGTTGAAGCATGTGATGGTATGGGAGGCAAGGATTTGAAGTATCCATAGGTTGTGTTGGGGAATCTTTTGAGATAAGGTGATAATTATATATTAATTTTTAATCTCACTAATAATTGCTTAAAAAGGGAATCTAATATGGATAGGACATATCAAAGAACCATAGGTTATAATTTTTTATTTATAACTCAGGATGAGGTACGGTTTAGGTCAAGTTGAATTTTTAATTTAATTAAAAATAAATATTTTAGATTTGATTTTGATTCATTTCGATCTGTAGAAAATGATTTTAAGGATTTAATTATAAAAATACTTTTTAAGGAATTTAATTTTAAAAGTTATAATTTTAAAGATTAAATTATAAATAAAAAATAATTTAAGAATTTAATTATAAAAATATATAGAGATATAGTATTATAAGTATTCTCAAAAAAATTTAATTATTTTAAATATTTAGGTATAATTACTATAATACTCTCATCTCTTTATATAATTTTTAATTATCTTCTTATATTGTTTAAAAAAATAAAAATAATTATGATAATGACTCTCTCTATTTACATTTTTTTTAATTAACTCTATATTTTATCGAATAAAAGTAAAAAAAATAAAATTATCTTTATGTTATATTGAATCAGTTCGATTTTAATTTTTACTCAAAAATTTTAATCAGAAAAAGCATCGTAAAATGTCAATTTGAATCAAATTTAAATAAAAATAATAAATTTTTAAATCAAATTATTAAGTAAGGTTTCTAAATTTTGAATGTTAAAATATCAATTTTTTTTAGTGTCGACTAATACCCTATTTAGTACATTAACTTTGTTAATTTTTATAATCTTAAATTAAATTTTTAAACTTTAAAATAAAAATATTCGAATATATTATTAAGTAATTTCCCAAAGGTTGTAATGATTGGTGACCAAGATCTTGTGTACAAGTTGTTCCACTTGCACGTGCCCTGCCCATGAGATTGGTGTTGGCATTGTAGCTGTGCAAGGCTGTGTCTAACATGCTAATTGATGGGAAATTAATTAGGCCTATGGGCGGGTTTAGAGATACGTAATTGTTGCGGGTCATTACTTTCTTTTTAAAAAAATATAAAAAAATCACATAAATAAAATTTTTAATAAAAAACCTGAGATGGTTATAAAATAATCTATAAATTACAATAAAAATTATAAAAATTTTAAATGTTATCGTTTATATTATTTTTTTATGTTATTATTTATAGGTGACGATTTTTACTATTTACTTTTTTTAACATATAAGATTATTATAATTTTTTTCGTAGTTAAAAAAATAATTTACAACCAACCTTAATTTTTTAATTAAAAGTTTCATCTGTATTATTATCCAAAATTTTCTATATTTTTATCCAATGTTTTAAAAAAATTAGGTATAAAGATAATTTTAACTCTTGACGTTTATAATTTTTATCATTTGGGTCCTTATTCTTTTAATATTTTATTTAAATTTTAATTATTTTATATTTTAAAATAAAATTATATTCTCTCTCTATATATGTATTTGATAGGTTATATGTCATGTCATTTAAAATATATTATCATGTGCATATGACATATCATCATCATTAGATTTTTAACAGTTCAATCATCATGCTAGCTAAAAAATAATATATTTGTCAAAAAGATATAGATTAAGGGCTAAATTTATCTCAAAAAATAAGAACCAAAATGATAAAGATTATAAACGTTAAGAGTTAAAATTATATTTATGCCAAAAAACCAATAAATATTTTTAGGATATTTGAGTTTAAATATTTTTTTGTAAGGTATGTATTTTAAAAGGTTAAGACTTTAAAGTCTTTAAATTTTAAAAAGAATATTTATTCAATTAAGCTATTAAACTTATAAATTAAATCAATTAAGTCATTGAATAAAGAAATTAAATCTATGAAGTTTTTTATTAATTTTAATCATTAAATATTAATAATTTTTTGATTTATTGATACTGTGTTGTGTAATAATTTTTTCAATTGACATCTCTGGAATTTTTTTTATTAATTTGATAAAATTACAACATAACATGTATTAATAATATCTAAAAAATTATTGAAATTTAATAATTAAAATTAATTAAAAAAATTAGAAAAATACACTTTTTATATTTATATATATTATTATTATTACATAGGATTAAACTCCTTTTCTTTACAAAGCTAATAATGGAGGTGAAATCAGTTGAGCTTGCGTGGGCCGGGTTGATGTGTCGGACTGGGACCCATCCATAATCAAAGACTTAACCAGCATCCGACAGGCCTCAGTAACATAGTTTACTGTTCAGTTAGAAACGAACTGAATATCCCACACGTACAAATCGAGATTTTGTTGTAATTAACTTCCGCCGTTTCATTTTTTTAACTAACCAATGGATACTTCAATTTCTAGACTTAAAATTGACGGGGAAAGGATAATTCAATCGAGACTTTGGCATCCTTGGAAGGTAATATAATATATCTTCTTAACTTACCATTGGAGGGTGTTTTTGTATTGGATTGAGAATTTTCATTGTTATTGTCAAAATATTTGATCACGTCCTCTTTTGGATCCGCCCTCATGCTATCTGGCAATAATTTAGTGGTTGTAGAAGATTTTACCATTGATTTCATTTCACTTTGTATTTGAATCATAGGATTCTTTCTAAAGCTCTGCAATTTAGACAAGAATTTGTATTACATAGTGTTCATATATTACTACATGCCATTGCTAATTGTCTTATATATTTACCAGATTTGTTGAACTGGAGTTGGAACTTGTATGCTTTTTCATGTTTCTCTTTGGAAATTTGTAAGTGCAATGTATTTATGCAATCGATTGATATCCCTTTTTCCCTTGAAAGTAATTCATTTGTGATCAAATTCATGTCTTTTAGTATGGAAATTTGTCGGAAACGACCAGGGATCAGGAGCTTTGATGTAACATATCCATGGGAGAGCTGACGGACGAGAACTCAATATTGCGCAAAGGTACTTCAAATTATATGCATACATACTGAGAAGAATACTATACATTTATGGAATCATTGTTACAGCTAATGACTTGATTTCGAGCTGGAGTTTGCATCTTGAGCCATGGTTGATCTAGGCCTTTTTTACACTAAATCATATGTTTATTAATACTAGTTTCGGATTATGTTTCAAAAGGTGCTAGAGGGCTATACGCTATAATGTGAACCTAGATTGATCCCATGAACTTTACTTGCAGTGTTTTAGGTGTAACACGTGGTGAATGAAAATTCTACGATCCTTTATTGATTGGGTTTTTTCAGCAAAATATACTGCAGGAAATTTTTAGTCTAATACGAGAAATAATGAAAACATAGTATGGGAAATTTTTTCAGCTATATATCAGAGCTAGATTTCGATCCTGGGACTTGTGGGTTATGGGCCCACCACACTTTCGTTGCGCCACTCTGATATGCTGATAAAATATTGAATACAAATACTTTTTAATTTCTGTTGGTATTATTGTATATTATCAAAACAACCATGCGAAAAGTAGCTATGTCAACTATACTTATAGGACAAAGTACAAGTACAATAGACAAAATTGTGAAGCTGAAACCATCAAAGAAACCCCCTCAGAAACATCAACTGCAGATGATCAGGTTCATGGTTAACTATTTTTTATTTGTTATCTTGTTTTTGTTGAACTTGTACTGCTGCAGTAGAATTTGAATGTAGTCTTTGCTACATGAGGAGGTGTTGTTAGGGATGACACTTCCATTGGCTTCTTGGTTTCTCGAAGATTATACGACCACGTTTGGCATTTGAGGCGAAGTTTTGGGATGTGTATGAAGATTTATGTTGTGTGTGTGTGACAATTGAGACTGGATCGAGTTACAAGTGAAATTGATAATGATGAAGTAGTTGAGATGCTGAACGACCCCTTTTCGAATGACAGACTTATGCCGATTTTGCAGTATAATGGGATCGTAAGTGGGAGGTTGAGACAGTACATATCTTTCGGGAAGGTAATAGACTAGCTGATGGTATGTCTAGATTAACCAGACAAGACTCATTTGACTATCATGATTGTAACACTTAAGGTAATCTTTTTGTTGTCATGACCTAAGGCCTCAGGGCATACTCTCTTTTATATATATAACCACATGATGCATGTTTTAACCCCGAACTATATGTCCTTTTTTATTTTTGAATCATAAAAAAGAAATTAGGGATTAAATTCCAGGAAAAAATGGGAAACTTCAAGAAATGTTTATGTCTTGTTCATGTTGTCCTCATTTTACTCAGTCTTTTAAGAGTACCATATGGTGAATGAAAGCCTGACAATCCTCTTATCTACCCTACATTTTATCATTTCTTCATCCTATTAGTGTTTAACCATAATTCAATGGAAGATAGAATCTATTATCTGTTGTTAATAAAAAGCTTATTGTGTCAGATAGGGTTTTATATTGCTAAATCATGTGTTGCATTTGTAGTCCAATGGTTAGTATAATTGCCTTCCAAGCAATAGATCCGGGTTCAATTCCTGGCAAATGCAAGGATCTTGGCATCCATGGAAGTTAATATATTATGTCTTCTTAACTTGCCATTGAAGGGTATTTTTGTATTGGATTGAGAATTTTCATTGTTATTGTTAAAATATTTGATCACATCCACTTTTGGATCCAACCCTCATGCTACCTGGCAATGGATTTAGTGGTTGTAGAAGATTTTACCATTGATTTTATTTCACTTTGTATTTGAATCATAGGATTCTTTCTAAAGCTCTGCAATTTAGACAAGAATTTGTATTACATAGTGTTCATATATTACTATATGCCATTGCTAATTGTCTTATATATTTACCAGATTTGTTGAACTGGAGTTGGAACTTGTATGCTTTTCCATGTTTCTCTTCGGAAATTTGTAAGTGCAATGTGTTTATGCAATCGATTGATATCCCTTTTTCCCTTGAAAGTAATTCATTTGTGATCAAATTCATGTTTTTTAGTATTGAAATTTGTCGGAAACGACCAGGGATCGGGAGCTTTGATGTAACATATCCATGGGAGAGCTGACGGGCGAGAACTCAATATTGCGCAAAGATACTTCAAATTATATGCATACATACTGAGAAGAATACTATACATTTATGGAATCATTGTTACAGCTAATGACTTGATTTCGAGCTGGAGTTTGCATCTTGAGCCATGGTTGATCTAGGCCTTTTTTACACTAAATCATATGTTTATTAATACTAGTTTCGGATTATGTTTCAAAAGGTGCTGGAGGGCTATACGCTATAATGTGAACCTAGATTGATCCCATAAACTTTACTTGCAGTGTTTTAGGTGTAACACGTGGTGAATGAAAATTCTACGATCCTCTTATCTTACCTACCTTTTATTATTTTCTCATCTTATTAGGTTTTAACCATAATTCAATGGAAGATACTATTTACTGTTGATTAAAGCTTATTGTGTCTGATAGGTTTTTATATTTCTAAATATTGTGTTGCGTTTGTAGTCAAACGGTTAGTATAATTGCCTTCCAAGCAATAGACCTGGGTTTGACTCGTAGCAAACGCAAAGCCTACTTTCATACAATAGTAGTTTTACCTTGGATGTAATATAGTATGTGTTCTTAAGTTGTCATTGGAGGGTGTTGATTTTTATTTATCTGATTATGTGTGTGGTTTTTTGTGTTATAAATTTGGTTCATAGGGTTTTGATTTACTGATTGGGTTTTTTTCCACACTATGAGTAACTGAAGAGAAGTTATTAGAAACACTTGGTATGGCATGTTTCCATATGTTTGTATGTTTATATTGTATTTTTACCTCAAATTATCAGATTTTAACTGTATATTTCTGGAAGCATATTAAAAACATGAAAGATTTTCTAAGACAAGTAAGTTATATTGCAGGGGTAAGCTCTCCCTTGATCTCGATGTTACTATTGAAGGGAAGACAGTTGGATTTAGCGGTAAGCTCACTTATTTGAAAGTTTATATCCGGTTGAAGTTCCAAAAAAATGGGACCTTTGACTTCACTTGTAGTCTTTTAGCAGTAGGCACGTGGTGTGAATGAAGCTAGACAATCCTCTCTTACGTACCCTAAACCTTATATCATTTCCTCATCCTATTAGGTTTTAACCATGACATAATGTTTCCAATCTCTATTGTATTAAACCCTAATCCTAATTTTTTATATACTGTTACCCTAAACAAGGAATAGTGGGATGTGCCTTGGAAACAGAGAAACCTCCTTTTTGAACCCTATGGTCTTTTTTTACTATAAAGTAAGAAATTTTCAGGCTAATGCCAGAAATAATGACAACATATTATGGAAAGTTTTTTCAGTTATATCAGAGCCAAGTTTCAATCCTGGGACCTGTGGGTTATGGGCCCACCATGCTTCCGCTGCGCCACTCTGATATGATGACCAAATTTTGAATGATAAAATTTTGTAATTTTTGCTACTGTTAATGTATATTATCCAAAAAAAAAACTATGCTAAAAGTAGCCATGTCAACTATCTTTGTATGAAAAAGTACACTAGAAAAAATTGTGAAGCTGAGAAACCATCTGAGTCAAAGAAACCCCCTCAGCAGCATCAACTGCAGATGATCAGGTTCATGGTTAAATGTTTTTTCTTTGTTATCTTGTTTTTGTTGAACTTGTACTGCTGCAGTAGAATTTGAATGAAGTCTTTGCTACTTTTGGAGGTGTTGTTAGGGATGACACTGCCATTGGCTTCTTGGTTTCTCGAAGAGTACACGACCATGTTTGGCATTTGAGGCCAAGTTTTGGGATTGCATGAAGACTTATGTTGTGTGTGTGACAATTGAGACTGAATCAAGTTACAATTGTAATTGATAATGATGAAGTTGAGATACTAAACGATCCCTTTTCGAATGACAAACTTATGTCGATTTTGCAGCATAATGGGATCGTAATTGGGAGGTTGAGACAGTGCATATCTTTCGGGAAGGTAATAGACTATACGTTATAATATAAACCCGGATCGATCTCATGAATTTTATTCAGTCTTTTAGTAGTAGCATGTGGTGCATGAAAGCCTGACAATCCTCTTATCAGCCATTAGAGTTTAACCATAATTCAATGGAAGACGCTATCTAGTATCTATAGTTAATAAAAAGCTTATTCTGTCAGGTTCTATATATCATTTAAGAGTGGTTAAAATATGAATATTTGAAATATTAAGTTAATAAATAAAAAAAATTAAACTTTAGTAACAAAAATAAAAGGGAAAATAAATTTGAGTGATGATTAATTTATTTTACCCAATTTTTATGAAGGAGAATGAAAATTAACGGAACTTCTAACGAAATTTAACAGTAGGAATTGTATCGGATAGAAATCAAAATTTGAGTGACCTTATTGAATACGAACTAAAATTTTGGTGATCTTATCAAATATTTAAAAAGTACTGTTACCAAAATAAATCTACTTTAAAAGTTCAATAATCATTTATGTGGTTTACCCTTAATTTAAATATTCTATTTGATTTAAATATTCAATTTAAATTAAATATTTGATTTGTATTAAATATTGTAAAACTAAAGTTGATTTTTATATAACAAACAAATGTAAGGATCGATTTTGAAATAACTTTTTGGTCCTTAAGTCAAAGTTGATCTCTAAGTCAAAACCAAGAACCTTGAAATACTCTTACAAGTTATTTTTTACACGAGGGTATTGATACCATAAGGACAGGTATCGATACACTTGGGATTTTTCAAGGCTTGTTCTTGAGATCAAGAACAGGTATCGAAACAAGGTTCGGTACCAAAACTTTCTGCTAACCCATGTTTCTATACTGATATCGAAACAACTTGGAAAATTTTCAAATTATTTTTAATTTTAAAAACACGACTCCTGGTATCGATACAGGTATCGATACACCCTTAATTCCCAACGGCTATTTTCAAGCATTTAATGAGTCGACCGTTGGTGTCAGTTAAATTTTTAAATGATGGTTAGCCTGTATCGAAACAGGGTTCGATACCGGGCATCACAAAAACTTTTTGTATCGAAACAGGTATAGATATACCTCTTATTAAATGCACAATGACTCTTTCTTTTCTTGGCATGTTTCAAAACATGTACCCCGTATTTCGATATCACCTGCTGCAGAATGCATTTATGATGGAAAGATGAAGCTCCAACGTCCATATTTACTTTCCCAACAACTTCAACGGTTAGAAATCAATGAGAAGGTATAAAAAGAAGCACTTTCAAAAGCATTGTAGAAGTATTAATCCTCAAGCAACATCCAAGCACCAAAATCCAACTCAAAGCACTTCATTGCATATTCTTGCTCCCAACTTTTGTAATTTCACTTTGATCTTTTGTAATCTGAGTTTGGGGAGAGTTTGTTCTGTAATTGGGGCAAAATATTTCTTGTGAGAGAACTTTTATTTGCCTACTTATCTCTTGTATTCTCTTGTAAGGATTGAATCATTTCTTGGGTAGAAGAAATGATTCGAATTGTAACGGTTATCCCTTGGACCAAGAAAAAGGTTGAATTCATTAGTGAATTGGTTTTAAAATCCTTAGTGGGAGCTAAGGTAGTGGATGTAGAGCTTGTTCGAAGCTTGAACCACTATAAATCTCGTGTCCTTCAAATTCTAGCATTTTACCGAAAAATTTCAAACTCAAAATTTTAATTGCCAATTCACCCCCTCTTGGTCATACTTTAAGATCGATCAACTCAACAATTGGTATCAGAGCCTAATCTTTGAAGAGATTCACATCTACTAAAGAAGATCCAAGGCGGTTGATCAAGTCTACAAATCAAAATTCAATGGCCTCCACCTCCAGTTCATGGAATGAATCACAGTCCATCACCAAGCCGTCCTTCTTCAATAGGGATAATTACCCCTATTGGAAGAATAGGATGAGGTTATTCATCAACTCAAATGATTATGTCCTTTGGGATATAATCGAAGATGGACCTTCAATTCTAATGAAGCAAGAAGGAGATCGACAAGTACCAAAGAGAAGAAATGAGATGACCGATGAAGAAAGAAAGAGAATGTCCACAAATGATAAAGCTCTTCACATTTTCTTTTGTACACTAGCGCCCGACATCTACTCAAAGATGTCTTCATGCACAAGTGCCAAAGAAGTTTGAGATTCTTTGGAGACTACATATGAAGACACCAATGATGTCAAGGAAACCAAAATTGGTCTAATCAATCTAAGTTATGAGAACTTCAAGATGGAACCGGATGAAGACATCACCAAAATGTTCGATAGATTCTCGGTGATTGTCAATGGTCTCAAGGGTTTCGGTGAGATTATTTCGGAAGAAAAGCTTGTTCGAAAGCTTATCTACTCTCTTCTCGAGTCTTGGGATAGCAAGAGGACGGTCATTATAGAAGCCAAGGACCTCAAGACTCTCAAACTTGATGCTCTTGTGAGATCTCTTCTTACCTATGAGATCATGAAGAAAGGAAGAGAAGAGGAGAAAAAGAAAAAAGAGGTGAAGATCGAAAAAAGGGAAGTTGAAAAAAAGAAACAAGTGATTGCTCTTAAAGCTTCATGTTCACAAGAAGAAGTAGATACTAGTGAAGAAGAAGAACTAGAGGAATTGGACATGGTAGCCAAAAGATTCACTAGGCTTATGAGGGCAAATAGAAATAGAAGATTCCAAAGAAAAAGTGACTTCAAGGGAAAGGGCAAAGAAGAGGAGAAAGATCAAATCATTTGCTATGAATGCAAGAAGTCCGGTCACATTAGAATCGATTGCCCCTTATACAAAAAGAAGAGTTTTGAGAAGAAGAAGAAACAAAGGGCTCACGTTGCAACTTGGAGTGATGAGAAATCATCATCCGATGAGGACAACGAAGTGGCCAACTTGTGTCTCATGGTTCTTGAAGAGCCTAAGGTAACCCTTCAATAATCTTGTAATGACTTATCTTATGATGAACTTTATGATGCTTATGATGAATTACAAGATGTGTATGATGAGTTGGTTTTAAAGTTCAAAGAATCAATTTTGAAAAGCAAGAAAATTATTTCCGATTTAGAAATGAAAAATGATTCTTTGACAAAAATAATTTTAGATTTGGAAGTAAAGGTTGTTGATTTAAATGATGATTTAAAATTTTTCCAAAAAGAAAATGTTGATTTGAACAAACTTATTTCTAGCTTGAGTGAAGATCACCACAAGGTGGTGAATGAGCTTAAGGAACAAATCAAAATGGTTGGAAGTTCAACTTTTGAAAAAGGAATCTCTTCAAAACCCAACCATGTGAAAAAAAATTTTTATGACCACAAACAAAGAAATTCTCAAAGGTATTCTAGGCATAGAAAGGTTAGGAGTGTTTGGGTTCCTAAGGAACTCATTGTCTTAAATAATGTAAATGCCATTGCCTCTTGGATTCCCAAGGGAACCAGGGTTTTAGGAACTAACACTCATGGACCCAAAATGGTTTGGGTACAAAAAATCAAACACTAAATCTTTGTTTGTAGGTTGAGCATTGCTTCAAGGCCAAAGCTTCAAGTCAAAACATGTGGTACCTTGATAGTGGATGCTCAAGGCATATGACCGGAGACAAAGGACGATTTAAGGAGTTAGAACTTAAAAAGGGTGGAGTAGTGACTTTTGGTGACAACTCCAAAGGCCAAATCAAGGGTATTGGCTCGATTGATAATCACTCATTTATTTTCATTGAAAATGTCTTGCTTGTTGATGGTCTTAAGAATAACTTGTTGAGCATTAGTCAATTGTGTGATAAAGGTTTCTATTTGTCTTTTGATAAAAGTGGTTGCAAAATAATTGACATAGAATTCAATAGAATAATGCTCATAAGTCATCGCATAGGAAATATTTACATGGTGCATCTAGATGACATTAATTTTTCTCATGCATGCATAGTTGCTAATGATGAAAATGATGCATGTTTATGAAATATAAAATTAGGGCATGCTAGCATAAGTGTTCTAGAGAAACT
The DNA here is from genome assembly GCA_035048815.1 of Abelmoschus esculentus. Lineage (NCBI taxonomy): Eukaryota > Viridiplantae > Streptophyta > Magnoliopsida > Malvales > Malvaceae > Abelmoschus > Abelmoschus esculentus. The sequence goes on from JAUCBN010000021.1 coordinate 1,149,494, forward strand.
AGCCTCCCAAAATCTAGTTAGAGGTTTACCTAAGCTCAAGTTTTCTTTAGATAAATTCTGTGATGCATGTGCTAAGGGTAAATAAAAGAGAGTTTCTTTTAAATCTATTAATGATATTTCAACTAGTAGAGTATTACAATTGATCCATATGGATCTCTTTGGACCTATTAGGACTACTAGCTTGGGTGGAAAATCATATGCTTTTGTTATTGTTGATGATTACTCTAGATACACTTGGGTTCTATTTTTGAGTACTAAAGATGAAGCCTTAGAAAAATTCATCACATTTTCAAACATTTCTCAAAATGATCCTGATCAAAGAATTTCTCATATTAAAAGTGATCATGGAACGAAATTTCAAAATCTTGGTTTTGAGAATTTTTGTAATGAAAATGGGATTAGCCATAATTTTTTGGCTCCTCGCACTCCTCAATAAAATGGGGTAGTTGAGAGGAAGAATAGAACTCTAGAAGAAATAGCTAGAACTATGCTTTGTGAAAACAATATACCTAAGTACTTTTGGGCGGAAGTCACAAATACTTCTTGTTATATTATAAATCGAGTAATGATTAGGTCTATTTTAAAGAAAATTCCTTATGAGATTTTAAAATCTAAAAAGCCTAACATTAGCTATTTTCATCCTTTTGGATGCAAGTGTTTTGTTTTAAATAATGGAAAAGATAATTTAGGTAAATTTGATGCAAAAAGTGATGAAGCTTGTTAACACGAATTTTACGTGTTATATAAATATATAATAATTGTATATAATAAATAATAAATATAAATAATCATTAATAATTAATATAAATAATAATTAAATAATATAATATTAAAATAAAAAAAATTAAAAAACTAAAAGTTGAAAACAGAATCGTGAAGAACAGGGGGTATAGCCGGATTCTTAGAGGTTTAGAGTTAGTTGGGATTGAGGGATTTGGTGTGAGAGTTTTTAGGGATTTGGGTGTTTGAATCCAAGTGGAAATGTTGAATCGAATTCCTTTAAATAGGGATTCGATCAACTGGAGAAGGGAGGCTGGAGATTCAATCGATACACGGATCTGGAGATCGGAAGAAGCTTGAACCCAAGGGGGAAATCGGAGTTAAGGTAAACGTTTCGTTTGATTTCTTTGATTTCACCATTGTTTTGATTATTTAAGTGTTAAGGTTCTGGTTTTCAGCTAGTTTAGGGGGGTGGCAGTTTGTTTTTAGGTTTAGGTTGGTTTTCGGTTGGGATTTTGAGCGTTTAGGGGAGTTGATTAGTGAAAATCTTAGTTTCTAGGTGTTTCTGGCGTGTTTTAGGGCTTCCGGTGACCTCACCGGCGTCTGAAACGGCCGCCGACAACTTTTGGGTGACGATGGCGTGATTCGCAATGGTCGGCGAATACACTGGAGCGACATCGGACGGTGGCGGAGTGGATCGAGCGGTGGTCGGTACGGAGGCCTGGACGACATTGCTGGGGGTGTTCTTGATGTTCATCCTTGTTCATGATGAACAAGGATGAACACCAAACCTTTTTGGTGCCTTCGATCCGTTTTGTTCAATGTTTCTGGAAAATTTGTGTTAAGCCCAGAGGTTTTAGGGTTGAGTCGGTTGGCCGAGTTGGTGAGGGTGTGAGAATGGCCGAGTTAACTCGGTTCAAAGGGGAGTATACCCTTCCCTATACGGTGCCGTTTTGGCTGTCGGGCCGGGCGGGCCGGATCCGGGTTAACCCGGATCCGCGTCCTTTTGATTAAATAGGTTTATTTGCACCCTAGGTCCCTCAAGTTCAAACTATCATACACTTTAACCCTTAAACCTTTAGAAATAATGCAATTTAGTCCCTGAAACCCCTATTTAGCCCCTAAGCTATTAGAAATAATTAAATTAGGCCTCTAGAGACTCTTAATTAGACCCCTAGGTTTTAAAATTAATTATTATTAGACTTAATTAGGGTAAAAATTTAATTTTAAAGACCTTAAAAAATTAATTTCTAAATAAAAATTTAGATTAATTTTTAAGAAACTTTAAAATCAATTTAATCTAATTAAATCTAATATGAAATTAATTTGAACCTAAAACTAAAATTAGACTTAAATTAGGTGTAATTTAATTCTTAAAATTTTAGAAATTATTTTAATTAATTATTTTAAATTAATTTTAAGAAAATAAGCTTTAAAATTAACTCACCTAAATTAGGTCTAGTTTAGCCTTAAACCTTAAAACACTCATCAAATTAGACTTTAAATAGGCTCTTTAATTCTTAAAAATTAGAAGATAATTTTAATTAATTAAATATAATTAATTTTAATTAATTTATAAAGGTAAGATTTAAACTTTAAGTCTAATTAACCCTAATTTCACCCAAACTAAACTTTAATTAAGTTAGATTAAATTCTTAAAGTTTAGAAATTATTTTAATGAAGACTCTTAATTAATTTAAAATTTTTAAGGTAAGATTTAAAAATTAACTTAATTAAGTTTAATCCAACCCTAATCAAACATTTGAACTTAAAATTCACCAAGTTAGATTTGAATTAAGTTTTAATTAAAATTTGAAGTTAGGAAAGTTTAATTAATTAATTTAATTAAAAATTTCTAAAACTTTAAAGTTAATTTCACAGTTAATTAAATCTAATCAATCTTTCAAGGTTTGTTTCCTAGTCCCTTTTTGATCTTTTTCCAATACAAGTCCCTTTGTATTCATGAATTTTTGATGTAATATTGTACACCCATGATTCTAATAAAATTGATGAGTTCCTTTATTTTATTTATGTTTTATTTTATGTTGTCTTGCATGGCATACTTAGGGAGGTCACCAAATAAACACTTAAGTTAACTAATTTAGAGCCTTTTAGGACTAGTCACCTAAATTAATTAATTAATTTAATTAGGGAGATAATCTAGTAACATAACATTTGAATCTTATGTCTCGGATACACTAAAGAGGTTGGTGTTTTGACGTACCATGATGCTGACCTAGAGAGTGTACCTTGACATCGAATTCATGTGTTATAAAAACTTAGAATTTTGATAAAATAACTTAAGTTTAAAATTAAATAAAATGGATAGGTAAGTTACTAGTAACATTAGTAATTTAGGTTTTAAACACTTAAGCAATGGAGCCTTTTTAGGATTAACACTTAAAATGAACAAGATAAAATGGTCATGCATTTTGCTTTAGCCTTTTGAGGCGGAAGTTACATTCCTTTAAATTTTGGTGAGGTTTCCTATCTAGAGGACGTCTCGTTCAACTTAAGTTTAAAGGTGGTGTAACTTCTAAATCAAAAGGATATCCAAAATTCAAATAATATTCATTTAACAATTGAAAATTAAATTAATATCTATCTTCAAAGTATCAATGTCACGTAATGTTTTTTCAAGGTACCACCTTCAAAATATCAATAGATATTGTCACATGTGAAAAAATATTAAGAAATATATGTATAAATATCTTATATGATTAGTGAAAGTAATTTAAAATAAATCAAATTATACTATAACATAATAAGTAATTACAACTAAATTATTATAAGAACTCAAAAATTTGACTTGATTCGATTCGAATAAAAAAAATTGAATAAAAGTTCTATTGCAAGGATTAATTCACCAATTCAAATAACTTGTAAAGGATATATAATTCTAGTGATCGAAAATCTCAACATTTTATCAGAGTGGCGCAGCGGAAGCGTGGTGGGCCCATAACCCACAGGTCCCAGGATCGAAACCTGGCTCTGATATTTTTCATTTTTTTGTGTGTTTTTTTTTTACTATTTTCTGTCAGGATGTGTTTGCTTGTCCAGTGCTCGGTTGCTACTTGCAGTTAGATAGCCTTTCATAAAATCAAATTTAAGTTCAACCATGAATCGAATCGAATATATAACAATGTGTTCATGGATAACAATACCGATTGCCGATATAACTTATAATACCGATTGCCGTACCGTATTCTGCATACGTACACATGAAACTTGTTACGTATACGATCATGGATAACAGGAAAGTATGATTTGAAGGAGAAAGTGGTTGACGTAGGCGTTAATGAGTCGAGTTTCGTTTTAATCCCTTTCATAAAGTTGCTGTAGGAAAAACACAGGTTTCCTTCCAGGGTGTGGAGTTACTGAAGGCATTCCTACAGTCCAAGACTTGAAGATGTACTTCTAAGTGTTCGAAATGCGAAATGCGAAATGCTTTTGCTGTTGTTGATGCATTGCCGGTTTGTTTACGTTTTAAAAGACGTCGCTGCAGCTGATCCAGAGATAGTCGTTGACGTTTTCTATCGTTGTGCGATCGTAGGTACTAGTGTGTAGCATTTCCAGCCAAAGCCAGAGCCAGAACTACAATGATATATGAAATTTGATCAAAATTGAAGTTGTACTTAATTGGTTCATGTAATCATTTTTCTTCTGAAGTACAATGATATGTGTGTCTGCATAGAGAGAGAGATGAAACAGGGCTAACTCACCAAGGATGTCACCAACTTTGAAGATCTTGCCTTTAGTCTATGTGCTAAAATCAACACCAGTTGTCCACCCTGCGGTGTCGCCGACGGCGTAAACTGTGGCCAAGCTTGGCGCAACCATGCCTAAAGCCAGCAAAACTCATACCACTCTTAAAAGGAACTCAATGAATGTAACAGTATCTTCTGCAATTTCTCTTAAAAGGGGTGGTCTATAAAGATACAATATTATGATATGTTGCTTACCAAAGGACCATCAATGAATCAGAGTGGCGCAGCGGAAGCGTGGTGGGCCCATAACCCACAGGTCCCAGGATCGAAACCTGGCTCTGATATTATTTTATAATGGTGGCTGCCATTGCATCTCTTTTTTATTTTACAAATGTCTGGTGGCTGCCATTGCATCTCTTTTTTATTTTACAAATGTCTGTGCTTGTCCAATGCTAGCTAGCTGCTAACATCTCAAGAACAAACACAAAACAATCCATGTTGCTTCTTGCACTTAGATGGCCTTCATAAAATCAAATTTTAAAGTTAAAATCCGAATCGTATCGGATATATAATGACGTGTTCATGGCTAGCAAGTAGCAATCAAGCCTTCCGGCAAAGAAGAGGGTGTCAAGTTAGAAAGCTACCTGTTGTATACACAGGGGCTGTGTAGCTGTAGGTTATAATAACAAGGATTTTACCATTGTTCATATGAATATAATACCAATTGTTCATAAGGTTAAAACTCGAATCGTATCGGATATATAATGATGTGTTCATATGGTTAGAATACCAATTGTTGTATGTATGATGCAAATGATCAAACATCTGCTTGCCACTTCATCAACTCCACTGCAAATGAAGGTGGTTAGGTGAAAGGGTTTGTTAAATATATGATTTGAAGGAGAAAGCGGTTGATGTAGGCACTTTCATTACCCGGCATAGTCTCCGACGATGAAGCTGCAGTAGAACCACTTCGGGAACCCGACAAGCCAAGTATGGAGGAAGCAGAAACTTGCAAACTGGACAGGAGCCATGATGTATGAAGTTCAAACCATGAAAGCATACATGACATTGATCTCAATCCCATCCTAATCCATCCAGTGCTTCATTTGAGTTGTTTGCCAAGAAGTATTGAAGCCAAAAGGTTCACAGATGCTGAATCAATACCTCATTCTATGCCACAAACCTTTAAACTTAGATTGGGTGTGGTGTGGCGTGGTGTGCCAGACCCGAGCTATAGTGCCAATACACGGGCGACACAAATATCAGATATTAAACCGATAAGAACAGATACTACACTTGATCTTAGCCAAAAGGCCGAGAAAGGTATGCTAAATCCATGCTAAGCCTGTTCCTTTCATAAGCAGTCTTCTGTCTCTTACCGTCTCCCGTGACTCGGGTCTATTACTTGGAAGGCAATTATCCTAACCATTGGACTACGAACTCAGCAAATCATTTGGCAACATAAAACTCTATCTCCCAAAACAAGCTTCAGACCAATTAACTCATCTCGGCACTGCGGTGGAGGGCTCTGAAACACTTGAACCTTCAGATATGCACCAATTAAAACCTCTGTCATGAAGTCAGCACCACAACTAGCCTCATGGTGAATGTGTTTAACCTGCAAGGACCACTGCCTGCTGCATATATCCTGAATGTTTCCATCTGTTATGCCTCTAACTGCATCCATTTGTCTTACATTCAAGAGCAACATCAAGGCAGGGCTTCCTACATCAATATTACTCAAATTGTCATAAAATATTTCGTATTTTCATTATGCTGGTGAAAATATAAAGATAAAATCTGATGATTTTGGGTTCGAATACTAGATAAATATAAAAATATGTTGAAACTCGTTGAACCAAGTGTTTCTAGGTACATGTTCTTCAGTTACTCTTAGTGTGGAAACAAATCCAACCTAAGAGGATAGTTGACAACACTGATACTTCCCCACTGTTTTGAAAAAATAATAATGGTGATATATTCCATGTCATCAGATCAGAGTGGCGTAGCGGAAGCGTAGTGGGCCCATAACTCATAGCTCCTAGGATTGAAACCTGGCTCTGATATATTGAAAAAGCATGGATGTAAATGAGATCAGTGATTTAATATAAGGTTTGTTGTTTTTATAACAGTCCATAATGGCACTAAGGGGTCTGTTATTTTCGTTATTATACTATTTTTTAAAGAATCGCGCAACTTAAATTTTTTTTACTCGATCGATCGTTCAATCAAAAAGATGCCAACGTAAAGGGTGGTTTTGTTTTGCTCTTGACCGTTGAGGCTTTTCAAATTATGGTTATCCTTTATTACCGTTACCTCCTTCTAATGAAACGATGTGTACAGATAAAACGGCATCGTTTATCCTCGATAAGGGTTCTGTTTTAAATCAAAGATTCGCGTGAAAAGAGAAATGGCGCGAATTCAAATTGGGAATTTGCTTGCCCTAGCCAAAAAACGAGCTTTAAAGTTGAACTTAAATTTTGGTTAAATTCTTTTATTAGTCCTTTCAATATCTATAAGTTGTAAATTTGGTTTTAGTAGTTCTTGTACTTTTTAACTTTTGAAATTTTATATTGACCCAAAAATTAGTCACTAAATCTATTAAAACAAATTTCCTCCACTCATTTCTTTAATTTTTAATTAAAAATATGATCAAATTAACAAAAATAGGAAAATAATAAAATTAAATAAAAATTTAAGGACATAATTGAAAGAAATCTCTTGAACCTTTTCGTTTAACCCAATATTTTTTTTGACAAAAACTACTTTTACTTCTACCTAGAGGGGAAGAGGGAAACTCTAGGGGACATAATGCTTTTATTGAGTCTTGAACCCGAGACTTAAAAAATGAAAACAAGTTGATTGATTTTGATTTAAAACAGAACCCTTATCAAGGATAAATGATGCTGTTTTATCTATACGCATCGTTTCATTAGAAGGTAACGGTAATAAAGGATAACCATAATTTGAAAAGCCTCAACGGTCAAGAGCAAAACAAAACCACCCTTTACGTTGGCATCTTTTTGATTGAACGAATCGAGTAAAAAAAATTTTAAGTTGTACGATTCTTAAAATAATAGTATAATAAGGAAAATAACAAACCCCTTAGTGCCATTATGGACTGTTATAATAACAACAAACCTTCAAATTTCCTCCACTCATTTCTTTAATTTTTTAATTAAAAATATAATCAAATTAACAAAAATAGAAAAATAATAAAATTAAATAAAAGTTTAAGGACATAATTGCAAGAAATCTCTTGAACCTTTTCGTTTAACCCGATATTTTTTTGATAAAGACTACTTTTACTTCTACCTAGAGGGGAAGAGGGAAACTCTAGGGGACAGAATGCTTCTATTGAGTCTTGAACCCGAGACTTAAAAAATGAAAACAAGTTGATTGATTCGAATTTTCAGATTCGAATCAAAATTGATAGATTTAGCTATTATTTATAAATATAGCTTTAATTTAAAAAAATAATAATTCAAACCAAGAATCCAACCTAACAACAACAAACCACCATTTTTAGCAATCACAATGAATGGCTAAAAGCATTAGGTTGTTAATCATTCAAAAAATTCCTTAAATTTTTCTATTTTCAACACATATTATCTTGAATAACAAGCTATAAAAAGATCATATCTCCACTCTAATTTCATAAAAATCGTCTTCCAAATAATCGAAAATCAATAATCGAAAACCAAAAATCGAAAACGATGAACTCAATAGCAAATAATGTTGCATTAGCCTTATCATTCTTCATTTGTCTTTCTTTATTCTCTTCACTAAACGCTGCCCCTGATGTCACCCCATTGTGCCAAAAGCTTAAGCACCCTGATCTTTGCATTTCGAGTTATCAGGAATCGTACCTTGGCCGGTACGTCCCCGACAATGCCCAGCCGAGGCTCATCGCATCGGTAATCATCAAAATCATTGTCAATAATGCTTCCGACGTCTCTCGGAACCTCAAGACCACGGTGCTCGAAGGTCCTGTACCATTGACACCCGAGGTTCGGGCCAAATACGGAATATGTGACCAGGATGTTGTGTCCGCCATGAAGGAACTCGATAGGGTCCGAAATGCCATGGAATCTAGGAATCTCCATCTGGAGAAACTCGATATGAAAGCTGCGGTCAGTTTTACCGCGAACTGTGAGAATGAATTGAAGATGGTGGAAGCACAATTGCCGGACAAGAAGCAGTTTAATGAAGTTATTGCACTTAAAGAGTTATTGGAAAATGTCGAAGATCTCGTCCGATTGGTCGGTTGAAATCGGAGATCGATGCTATTATCATACGTAAATATGTTGAAGGGTTGGAGAAGATGATGAATTTAGTGTGGATTGGGTCTTGAATCAAGTGTTGTTTGCTTGCTTCAAATGTTAGTCCTGGTTGCACGTTGATGAGGTTCTTTGTCAACACCTTTTTCAATACTAAATAAATTTGTATGTTCGATTAAAAATTAAATTAAATATATTTATTATTTTTTGTAATTCATCTGTTTCTTATTATATTGAATTCGAATTAGTCGGTCAAATTATACAGATTGGCTATAGGAATAGGTGTTCTGACCTCAATGAATCAAGCATATCATGCTGCTAACAACACGAATGAGTTGAAATGGTGGAACTCGGGTTTTGGATGTTATTGAATTCAAGAAGTTTACAGTGATCGATAGCCGGACATACATATTCGAGTTCGAGATATGGTGCTCGTTGAAATATCATCTGCAATAACGAAAGCTATGCATCGGGCTCGTTTCGGTTTTATGTTCTTAGTGGAGATGCAGATGGCCTTGGATATGAGAACTATGAGCCGGTACATTCTGAGAACACTCTTAATCGTTGCCGGAGTCTTGAAGTTGATCTAGTGCCTCGACTACTGCAGGCAAGTTCGGTCTAGACTTCGGTTTTAAAGACGGGCATTGCAGCGAGATAACCAGCTTCGAGCATCCATAACTCGGGAAATCTTGTGTGCTAGTAAGGTAAGGCTTGGCACAATCAACTAAATTACGCTCTCTCATCGGTCTGTCCTCGTCCAATGCTCGTTTGCCGATTAACATCTCGAGAAGAACAACCCCAAAACTATACACATTGCGTACGAATTGAAAATTTCGGTTGATTCGAAGTTTTGAAGTCTCGGTATTTCACTTTCGCCTCATCAGAATGAAGAAATGCAATCCCCTTGGCAGCACCAAGAGCCAAGAGGCAAGACCAACCTTCTCCAAGCATCCTATCAGCATGAACTCGTAACCAGAAGCCGGATTCGAATGATAAAGCTTCCCCAGATAGTTGATTTCAGCCTGCAAATCACATGAATAGTTGAAAACAACAAACTATTCCATCAAACAAACCAGTCTTTCTTAACATCTAAGGATGTTCCTAGAAGTTTATCCCTTTCCCCATTGTTATTCAACCAACTTCTGAAAGCTTATTTTCGAAGTTTTCAATCTCGAATCACATAAATAAAAAATTTAAGCAAGACTAATCGTGAGCTGAATCAATGATTTTGTAACTACTGCATATGTATAAGATACTGACCAGCCTTTGGCAGCACAAACAAAGTAGTACATTACTCGGACTCGGCGGATATGGATATGTTCACATGTTTCTAAGGCAGATTTGTTAAAACACCCTTTTAATATTTTTATATATTAATTAAATTATAATTAAAAATTATAATGTTATATTTTATCATTTTCAAGAGTAGACTTAAATTCAAATTATATTAATATTTTGACCAAACAAATTATACGTCGGGTGGAATAGGATTTGTTTGTAAAGAAGACTTCAACATCGAATTAAAAATTTTAATGATTAATGTTCGTTTTAGATGACCAAAATAAAAATAGATTAAAAGTCCAACGACTACAAACTTAATTTGACCTAAAAACCTAAAAGAAGATAATATCAATTAATTATATATAAATTCATCATATACTTGTAAAATAAGTTATTTAAACTCAAATTATTTACAAGAAATAATATAATCTTTTATTATCGGAACCGTTCGGAAAACAATATTATTTATTAATGGGACCACTCACTTTATTATCAAATTTATTATCATTTTTTTTTACTAACTCAAGGCCAAAAACTCTTGTTTTGACTTTCGAAAATTTATAAACTCGACTTGAAAAAATTTTAAATAAAGTTTGAATCGATTAAAAAAATAAATGATTTAATTAGTTTTCAACCAAGTAAATGAACTTAATTAATTTGATATTTTATTTTAAAATTTAAAATATTTTTAACCTAAAAAATTACATGTTCTTTCCTCCCAAAATAAATATCGAGTTCCCTTTGAAAATTGGTTTTTAAATTACAAAAGAACATTAATCATTGGATTAAAACTTATTAAAAAGAAAATTGCATTACCCAGGAAATAGTAAAACATATTGATTAATGATCAATACATAAAACTCCAGTTTATAAGGTGCTGGCATGCATAAAAAAGCATGAACTATTATTTCCTTAAAAGTTGGAAATTAATTTTTCATTAAAAAAACTCTTATTATAGAACAGATCAACAGCTTCTGCAAGTACCCTGAAATCAAACCTTAGGCACTTTTGCTTACCTCGGCGGACTTTATAATGTCGATGAACTCCGGCTGCCGATAATACGACATACAACAATAAGAAGAAGCCCGACATAAAATAGATGGGATTAAGACAAGAGGAGAAGGAACTATATTATTTTTACCTTGAGTGAAGCTCCACCAACCAAGAAACCATCGACGTCTGGTTGAGTGGCTAGTTCCTTGCAGTTTGCAGCGGTGACGGACCCTGAAAATAATTTGGCATATCCAGTTCATAACTAAGGCGAGAAACCGACAAGAAAATGATGCTTGAATTTTGATATTTTATTACATTAAAAAAGCATAATGAGAAACTGATTTCAGTTGCTTGATCTGTGCTCACAATCTCCCTATAAACCTAGACTGTATATCACAAGACCAATAGAAGAAACAAAGATATGGGAACCGAGGTGCCGTTCGAGCTAAACGTGGTACCCTAGTGAGTTCTTCTTCTATGCCTCGTAATATAAAAGCGATAAGCTTCGATTCCTCCATCCTACAAGAATCTAAGGTTGAAATCATAACAATGTTATTTCAAGACTGCATCTTGCTCAAATTGCTTTGAATGAGATCGTTGATCATGGTCCATGTTAACTCATGTCGACAGACGAACCCATTTAATTTTGCAGCCCTTGCTACTTTAAGACAGATCCCAAGACGAAGTACATACTCATGATTAGACATTTAACTTCTTGTTTATCCCGGAAATATTATGAATATCTTAAGAATATAAAGGCTCTAAAAGAATGGTCAACCTATTGAACTGTCGCTAAATATTATGAGATTTACTTGAAGATAAGGATCAAGTAATGCGAAATACCTCCATAAATAATCCGGGTTGATGCAGCAACATCAGGACTGACATTTGCTTGAAGCCATTTCCTCAACTCAGAATGTACCTATCTCATACATAAACTTTGTAAGTCAACCTTCACAAAAGATAATCATGTACAAGACAATAATTATCGTCCCTAGAAATTAAACAGAAATTACAAACTAAGAAAATATAAATTGTATACATCATGAAAGCAAATAAAAAACACAATGATAATAATGTTCTAAAATAGAACACCTAACTTACTTCCTGAGCTTGAGCTGGAGTAGCAACCTTCCCGGTTCCAATAGCCCACACTGGCTCATAAGCCAAAACAACATTTGTCCAGTTTGATATTTTTGCTGCCATTGGGAATTACAGAGGAAACAACCATATGCTTAGATTTTGTAGCAGTTAGCACTCAAATAGGCGATGAAAAAGCGGCATTTGTTAAAAGTGCACAGTGAGTATGATAAAAGGTGAGTAACCACTGACTTTAACATGAAGACCAATGGAACAAAGTCATACACAGATATCATTTTGAAAATAATAGAAAATACATCTGACACTAGATAAATATGCAGGCCGATGCAAGACATAAAAACTAGAATGCAGAAAGACGTGAAACATTTTACAATATTTACATGTTCAGAATAGACCTATATCAAGGGAAGTGAGAATAAGTCATTCAAACAACTCGTTGCAAAAATGCATGTGATATAGAAAAAATATTGCACCTAAATAATTACACCAAGGGCCTTATAAATGCAACGAAGGCATTAAAATGCTTACCTGCAATTGCTTTAGTTTGTTCAGCAACAACCTCCACAGTGGATCCTGATTCACGTTGCTCTAGTGTTTCCCCAATACAAGCTATCACCTTCAAGCCTTGAGAAAGTGCATAAGCAACCTTATCTGCGACAAACTAAAACCAAAGAACCAAAAATGCAAGTAAACAAAATGCTGAAAGTTTAACTGACAGACAAAAATGAGCAAAAGTTAAACTATAGTTACAAATAGATATATAACAGATGTTAGTACTTAGTATTAATAGTCCGATCGAACACAACTTACCTCATTTGACTCATTCAAAATAAGTCTCCTCTCAGAATGACCAATAATAACCCAAGGAATGCTCAAATTGACAAGCATCTCCGCACTGAGAAATAAACAGGAAGTTATAGCTTAGGCAAACTAATGATTGTATCAAATTTCACTGAGGTGAAGCAATTGACCAATATTTTATTTGAATATATATATTTACACACATGCATATCCTTTCTTTGAAGGTCGGTCTTACACTTATTTGTAGGAAAAAGAAAACTGACAAAAAGTTTGCGTAAGCAAAAAGAGAATAAAATCTTAACACAAAGAATAAAAGTGCAAGCTGATTAGACAACAAAATAAAATCGAATGAAAGACAAACGCAATTAGTAGTGGAAAGGAAATGAGGGCATACCTAACCTCACCAGTGAAAGCACCTCCTTTCTTGACCCAGCAATTTTGTGCAGCAACATGAAAATCAGGCCTCAGTGAATTTTTGACCAAAGGTAGGAACACAAATGGAGGGCTAACCACAACCTCTATATAAGGATAGCATATTAACCCGAATCAGCCATCCATTGTATCATCTGTTTTGAGTTTTGATAATAATAAAAGAGAAACTAATTGTAGCGAAGCAAACAACAAGTACAACAACAACAGCAGGCAAAACGCTACTGATCTAATTACAAAATCCAATGCTTATTAAGGAAATCGGTAAAGACAAAAAATCTGCTAGGTAACTGTATAATTAAAATAATCCCAAAGAGAACTGAAAAAAGAATTAATAATATAGATTAGGTTCAGGCTGCATACTCTATATTTTGCTTTATAAGAAAATCAAAAAGGTAAACAGACAACATTGATTTTAGGGTTTCCAACTTTCCATCAACATTTCAATTATGAAGGCTTCAAAACTGCAGTATAGCATAGGGATAACACCTTGAAAAAAAGAAACAAAACTGCAGTACAAGTCTACGACAAACCTTTTTAATGCTAATTTGGGTACATGAATTTTCTGTTGAGTTTCTTATGTGAGAATGAAATTCCCGGCATAATTTGTAATTAATCAAAATTTGATATGATTATATTTTCTAAAGGTATAAAACATGAACTTCAACTCACAAATTACCACAACTATTTCAGATTCACCGCTGAAGAGTCAGTCATCCAACAAATCCATGACTTTGGAAAGCTAATCATGAACGTTACATTTTAACATGCTTTATTACACAATTAATACTACTGTTGAACTCCAAATTAATCATTTGAAATCCAAAGGCAAACATCCAAACTCAACTCGAAAATTAAGAAGAAAAAAAACATTCATCCATTGGCTTACCAACAACATCCTGAGGAGGCACCTCTCCAGCATTCAAAGTACTCAGGATCTTTTTTACTTCTTCAGTAGTTCCATTCTACAAAAAAAGAATCCATCGCTTCAAACTAGACACCAGTACACTATAATCAAAGATCTATCATTCAACTTTTTTCCTAATACAATGAAATAATAACTGCTTAAAATCAAACATTGATTTTCTAAGGATCCAAACAGAAAATAGATCATGAGACACATCTCGATCAAGGTATCAAAATTCTCCAAAAAAAAATATGAAAAATATATGAAAAAAGCGAAAGAAAAACTCACGCATTTCCAGTTTCCGCCGACGAAGAACTTCCTTCCCATATTTTCTTTTTCTTCGACGATCACGAATCTCACCAGTGCTCTCAAAGTAGATTTTTGGCCTTTGCTTTGCTGATTTCTGGATTGGATAGATAAATAAAAAAAGAAGTTGGCACTGACGTGAAAGTACTGTTATATCCAATAGATTCGGATATTCTTGGAAGAGATCAGGGATAATTATGTAAAATAGAATAACGGATCGGGTAATCGGATCTCTTAGACGGGTAGGTGCGAAACCTGAAGAGCGAGGGTAGATGCCACGTCATCACCCCGAGAGTGTAAAAATTATTTGGTGAACCATGTTCATCACGTTATCCGTGGTCCAAACAATCAGGACCGTTGATCTTTTAAATAACTTTCTAATAATTACTTACCCACTAAATTCACGTAGGAAAGAGGTGATGATTCACTTAGAAAAAAATTAAGATTAACGGTCCTGATTAATTAAGACCATAAATAATATGGTGAACAAGATCACCTAATAATTTTTCCCCAGAGTCTAACCTTAAACTTCCACCACCCAATTTCTCACGACTTTTGTGCATCATGCAGAGTGGTTGACATTTTTTAAAAATTATTTTTTATATACTATGATTTTTTTACTAATTTATTGATATTTTTAAAAAAATAATGAAAAAATTATTATGATACACATGGATGAGTATTTAATCGAATCAAATTAAAATTTTTAAATTAATCGAATTGATTAATCTTATTTTATTAGGAAAAATAATTTTTTTGTTTAATTTTAATTATAAAAATTTATAATGTTATAATCCTAATTGAGTATTGTATGCTTTTTTTTATATAAATGTGATATATATTATCGATTGTAGTTGAGGGACTCGACTCAAATTTAAAATTTGATCTATTAATTATTAAAAATTTTGAGTTATATGAGTCATATTATAACTTAAATTTTATTTGAAAATTTTTAGTTAAATTTATAAAATTATGATTCGAGTCAAGTCAAATATAATAAAAATTTCAATTTTAGCACGAGCTTTCTAGCCCAAGCGATTAATGGAACGGTTGTTGTTCCTAGAGGTCATGAGTTTGAGTATTAGCGATGTCATCAGAGTGATTGAGTTATCAATCTCAAATGGTGAATATTATATTTTAGAACATATATTATTGTCACTATTAGCTTGTTTAAAAACGACAATATAATTACTATCGTAATTTAATCGTGAACAAAAAAATAATGATTGTAAACTTATACTCAAATGCATTTTAAAAAATCTAAATAAAAAAATAATAAAAAATATCAAATTTATTATTAGTTACTCGATCAATATTATTTAATTAATTATATATTAAAGTCGTTCAAAATTGTATTTTATTTTTTGTTAATATTTTTTTAATAAATATTTCTGAAATTTTATTAAATTTATAGAAAAATTATAATTATATCGCATCGAAAAAAGTAAAATGATAAAATTAAACAACTAAAAGATCTTTATAATCCAAAAAAAAAAATTATGGCGATAAACATACTAATAACATTCAGAAGCTTCGTAAATCTCTATCTAAACGAGACACATAAAGAAGAAAAAAATTGTGCATGAATCAAACTGTCATACAAAAAGTACCGTTACCGAAGACTAATTTCATCGATAAACAACCATCAATCGAGTGAGAATATAACTTTTCAAGTGACCACCGACAAAAATATAAATAAAAAACTAACGTTAATTGAATCTCTATGTAAACAATAATCGACCGTTGAGGTATGTTGAAACATATCACAAAGACAGGTGAACCAAGTCATAAAACAAAAACAAAAACATATCACAAGAACAAAGAAAGAGCGTGTTATAAAAACATAAATTCTTATTAAAAATAAAAATTAAAAAACTAATAGATTCGATTGTCAACGACTAATACTAAGATTATTTGCTAACCACCGATAAAAAAAATAAAATAAAAAATAAAAAAACAACTAGAGATAAAGAATATTTTCAAAGAAACCAACTAGGGTTTTCTTTATTTTTCATAGTGTTACAGTAGTATCTGTTATAGAGTATACTCTCAACCATTGGACATTGATTTCTCAATCACTGTACTGACATTACTGGTGCTCGAACCTGTGATCTCTAAGAATAACAATCGTTCCTTTAACTACTGAGGCTAGATGGTTCATACATAAACCTAAAATATTAAAGAATGATCTTTGTAAAAGAATGATATGTGACATAAAACCTAAAATATTTTAGGCTTAAAGATAATTTTAACCCTTAACATTTATGATTTTTGTAGAAGAACTTAATCTTCGTTTACAATAATGGAGACGGGTTCCGATCGAGATTCATCAGGAGGAAAATGTTTATGTGCCCGAGTTTATCATTTTGGCCCTTATTATTTTTTAGGATAAATTTAGCCATTAACATATATCTTTTTGACAAATATCTTATTTTTTAACTAGCATAATGGTTAGATAGTTAAAAATTTAACAATAATGATATGCCATATATATGTAGAATGATATTTAAGATTTGAGAATGCTTAGTAGCCTTTTATTTTTGATTTAATTAATTTTTAAATTTTAATTGTTTTATATTTTATGTTAGAATAAAATTATATTTTACATGTATATATTTGTCATTATCGTAAAAATTTTAACAATAATGACATATTATATATATAGGATGAGACTATATGTCATGTTATTTAAAATATATTATCACATATATATGATATATCAATATCGCGAGCCCCATGTGATTAGGTGCGAAACCTGAAGAGCAAGTGTAGATGCCACGTCATCACCCCGAGAGTCTATCATTAAACTTCGACCACCTAATTTCTCGTGAGTTTTGTGCATCACGTGGTGATTGTGCCAGTGACTTGACAAATTATTACATCTAGGATATGATTTTAACCAATTAAATTAAGACACATAATATATTTTTATCATATTATATTCATACATAAGCACCATCTAAATCATTCACTTTTAATGCCTTTGATTTAAAAAAAGAGAAAAAATATTATCAAAGATTTTTTAGGTTGTCTTTCTCTTTATTGTTTAATTTTTTAATTAATTTTTTCTAATCCCCAAACCCTAACACTAAACCGTAACCATAATCTTAACCTTAACCCTAAACAATAACCCTAAACCGTAACCATAAAAACCTAAACCTTAACCATAACATGTAACCCTAACCCTAACATTAAACCCTAACCTTAACCCTAACCCTAACCTTAACCTTAAATAGTAACCCTACCCCTACCCCTACCCTTAACCTTAAACCGTAACCCTAACTCTAACTCTAAACCCTAAACATAAAAAATAACCCTAACCCTTAATCTTAACCCTAACCCTAAACCCTAAACAATAACCCAAACCCTAAACATAAACCCTAAACCTAAACCCTAAACACTAAACCACATAAACCCTAAACCCTAAACCCTTAATCCCTAATCCTAAACCCTAAATCTCAAATCTATAAAAAAATTAATTAGGAAAATTTTAAAGAACAAAGAGAAAGATGACACAAGAAATCTTTGGTAATATTTTTTTTCTTTTTTTAAATCAAAGATATTAAATTGGATGATTTGGATAATACTTATGTGTAAATATGATATGGAAAAAATATATTATGTGTCTTAATTTAATTGATTGGGGATCATATCGTAGGTGGTGGAACGAGTTCATGTAATAATTTCTCCAGTGACTTAGGTGATTTTAGTTCGGTTTCGATTTAATTAGGTAAACTATTTTAATAATTATCGATTTTTAATTTTTTTATATTAACGTTCATTTTTAAAATTTTGTATTTTATCTTGACAAAATAGTTTTATTTTATGACTTTTAAACATTAAAAGATAAATATTTAAAGATATTTTTTTTATAAATATTTATTTAAATTTATTTTTAAAGTAAAAAATAAAAATACATTTATAATATTTTAAGTATAAAATATATATTTTTATCTTATAAAAATAATTAAAAATTAATTAAAAATCAAATTGAATTTAATTTAGTTATCCGCAGTTAACCACTGTTCGTAAATTATGAATCATAATACCTCTGTTTGGATCGATTTTCAATTTTGCGGTTAACTATGCTCATCCCTAACCAATGTGGTTGACAATCAATATTTTTTAAAAAATTATTTTTTATTTATGATTTTTTCTATTAATTTATTGATATAATTTCTTTTAAAAGTAATGAAAAAATTATTATGATACACATGGATGGGTATTTAATCGAATAAAATTGAATCTCTATGTGAACAAAAATTTATCGTTAAGGTATGTTAAAACATGTCACATAGACATGTGGACCAAACCATAAAACAAAAAAATAAAAATATATCACAAGAATAGAGAAAAAGCGTGTCATAAGGATAAAGAAAGAACGTGTTATAAAAGCAAAAATTCTCATTAAAAATAAAAATTAAAAAACTAATATATTCGGTTGTCGATGACTAATACTAAGATTATTTGCTAACCACCGATCAAAAAGATTAAAAAAAATAAAAAACAACAAGAGATGAAGAAATATTTTCAAAGAAACCAACTAGGGTTTTCTTTATTTTTCATCTAAAATTTTTTATCAATATTTAAAACCGAATAAAAAATAATATATTATGTTTTATCTTTTCTTGAATCAGTTACAGACTTATAGTGTTACAATAGTATCTTTTATAGAGTATACTCTCAACCATTGGACATTGATTGCTCAATCACTGTACTGGCATTACTGGTGCTCAAACTTATGATCTCTAAGAACAACAATCATTCTTTTAACTACTGAGGCTAGATGGTTCGTACATAAACCTAAAATATTAAAGAATGATCTTTGTAGAAGAATGATATGTGACATAAACCCTAAAATATTTTAGGCATAAAGATAATTTTAACCTTTAACATTTATGATTTTTATTATTTGGGCCCTTATTCTTTTTTTAGGATAAATTTAGCCATTAACATATATATTTTTAACAAATATCTCATTTTTTAACTAGCATAATGGTTAGATAGTTAAAAAGTTAACGATAATAATATGTCATATATATGTAGAAATATATTTAATATTTGAGAATGCTTAGTAGCCTTTTATTTTAGTTTTAATTAATTTATAAATTTTATTTAAATTTTAATTGTTTTATATTTTATGTTAACATAAAATTATATTTTACATGTATATATTTGTCATTATCATAAAAATTTTAACAATAATGACATGTTCTATATATAGGATGAGGCTAGATGTCATGTTATTTAAAATATATTATCACATATATATGACATGTCAATATCGTTAAATTTTTAACGGTCTAATCATTATGTTAGTTAAAAAACAAGTTATTTGTCAAAAAAATCTAAGTTAAGCGTTAAATTTATAAAAAAACGAAAACCAAAATGATAAAAATAAAAAATTTTAAAGATAAAAATTATTTTTACATCAATATTTTAAGAACAAAATTTTCATTATTAAAATTAGGCATAAAATACTTTTCCTTTGAAAAACATTTCCTTAAAAAATCTAATGACAGAAAACAAATCACCACCGTCCGGTCATACCATCCATTTGGTATTTATAACGTTGGGAAGCTTTTCTGTTTCTGTTTCCATTTTTCAAAAATCCCGCCTTTTTTCGAATTTCAAATTCAATTGAATCCTGGCTGTTCATTTTAATTAAGTACAGAGGTGACGTTACTCTCTAATCAACATTTCTATTAAGGAAAAACCCCCTAAACGAATCCCCAATCTGCCATGGTTGCCGATTCAAAGCTTTCGCTGCAAAGCGGAAACAATGCAAATGTCAACGCCTCGCCCTTCTCCATTCGGACACCTACATCGATTCGATTGAGCAACAAACACAAAAACTATGGGTTTACGAGAACGAAGAAATGATTCACCGCGAAATCAAATACGTTCCGGGACTTTACAAGATCTTCGACGAGATCTTAGTAAATGCCTCCAACAACAAGCAGCGGGATCCGTTTATGGATTGTGTTAAGGTGGTGATTGACGTGGAGAAGAACTTGATCTCCATTTACAATAATAGAGACAGGGTTCCGATCGAGATTCATTAGAAGGGAAATGTTTATGTGTCGGAGTTAATCTTTGGCCATTTTGTAACCCCAAAATCTGCCTATGTGGAAGCCCGACCTAGAATAGTCACATTGTTTTTTATATAAATCAAGTTTCAAGTAAATCAAAATAACCAGTACGAACAAAAGATAATTTTGAGTACCTCTTAAAATAAGTAAAAGTGTTACCAAAATAAGGTGTCCTGAAAACATAATTGCTCACAAAATAGTCCGCAAATACGATGTCAAATATAATGCGTATTAAAAACATCATTAACAAGTTAGCACATGTTACCCTAAACGCAAACTGGAAATTTAAAACATTACTTCAAATATAACCGAAAAATGAGTAGATCCTCCAAGTGCCAAAACTGGGATGTCTATCTACGGCTATATGAAAGAGAAAGAAAACGGGTATGAGCTACGGAGCCCAGTGTGTTCAAACAGTGCATATAAAGATCACATGTATAAACATATAAATAGTAACATCGGTAAAACAGTTCTTGTGTATGTGTTATGTTATCCTCCAACTGAACTCCTAGATACAGTCCCCTAGAATAGTATCTAATATTGGAATTAACATAAGCCTGATAGGGCGAAGGTACCAGCCTAAGGAATCAACTTAGGGTACAAGCAGAATTACCCCAATGGTAGCACGAGAACCAATAACAGACGAAATTACCCTAAGCGAAGCTAGGAATCTTAAACAGGCGGAACTACCAGCTGGATCAAGGCTGAACCGAAACTCAAACACTACACATTATCCCAATCCCAAAGTGACAGACATGCAATAATAGCAGGAATAACAATAGCAGTACTAGGAAAATAATCAGATATCATGTATATACCAAATTGAGAAAATATCATATAGGATATATCAGGCATAAATTAAAAATAAGATATGATCATGCTTAAAGTTCAAATAAATGTCTATGTAAAATCCGAGAAAAATAATCATGTGCACATGATAGATTCGTTTAAAACTGGAAAAACAATAGTACACAATCATATAGCATATAAGGAAACACATCTCGAAGTGGAAGAGATAAACAAGTGACCTACTGGACGTTCGAGCCTCGCTCTGTAGTAGTACTGGACCTTAAGGATACATGATAAAATTTATATCAATACGGGAACCTTGATAAATGGATTTATTCGCTAGAGTTTAAAATACATACAGGTTACGATTGGATCTCGGATTGATCAAAACGAGAGGAGTTGGGCTGGGTCGACGCACGATCGGTAGGACTATGAGATCCTACAAATAAACATGTATCAACATTAGATCTTAATTAAAACTCTGGACTTAACTTAAAAGAAAAGTTTGATTCGAAACTTTAAAGTCTAAATAGGAGGCTTTCAGGATTTAATTTTGAAAAACGAACTTCACGGATGGACTCAGGACGTCGAAAAATATAAAATAGTTTTTTTTTAAAAATTTTGTCGTTTTGGGTCAAAGTCAACATTTTGGGTCAAAGTCAAAGTTAACTTAAAAGAAAATTTTGACGTTTTGGGTCAAAGTCAACGCCAACATCTAGGTTAACGGTCAACACTGATGCCATGGTCAACGGGTCGAGTCAGTCAATGGGTCAGGTCAGATCGGTTAAAGGTTGAGCGATTTAGTTTGGGTTAGACCATTTCGGACCGGTTTGGTCCCAATCACCGTCTATGGTGTCCGGAAATCCCCTCTCGGCGGCATCATGCTGACGTCAGCTGATGTCACATACTTTTTAGAGGTGTCCGGAAATCCCCTCCCGGTGGCGTCATGCTGACGTCAGCTGATGTCCGGAAACACCTATCTCCGGAAAACCTTATCGGTAACCAATGAAGATGATTTTAGAGGTGTTTCAGTCGGTCTTCTATGGTGAACACGAAGGGGTGGTCGACACACTGGATCGACATTGATTGGAAGTCGAAATCAGCGAGAAACTAAAAAGGTTTAACCCTATATCCGACGAACCTTTCTGGTTCGATTCCCAGCGAACGACATGGAACTTGCGCGTGTCGGAAGATTGGTTTTGTTCGGGAGAGTGCGACGCTTCTATTGTTTTCAGCGGTGACAGCCACTGCGCAACGATGACGAAGATCAATGATGGTGATGATCGAGGGTGTTAAATAGATGAGGAATCTTCTTTTGATTCAAATATAGGATTTAAAAAAAAAGAGTTTTAGATATGTTGGAGATAGGTCTTTTATTCGAATATATATATTTATAATATTAATTAATTAATTTATATATATATATACGGGTGTTACAACTCTCCCCCTCTAAAAGGAAATTTCTTCCTCGAAATTTACCTGAACTGAACAGATGTGAGAATTGCTTCCTCATAGATTCCTCGATGTCCCAGGTGGCCTCAAAAGGGCTACGGTTTCTCCACTGAACTTTAACCATAAGGATACGTCTACTTCTTAGAATTTTCTCATCAAACTCCAAGATCTGAATAGGTTCCTTCTCATAAAAAAAATCTAGACGTAACTCAAGATCCTGAACCTGAATAACGTGACTCGGATCCGGATGGTACCATCTCAGTATGGATACATGAAAACATCGTGAATATGGCTAAGCTGAGGAGGCAACTCAAGCTGATATACAATATGTCCTAATCTTTTAAGAATATTGTATGGTATAATGTATCTTGTGCTTAACTTGCCCTTACGCCCAAATCTCATAACTTTCTTCCATAGAGAGACTTTCATGAAAACTTGATTATCAACCTCAAACTCGATATCTTTTCTCCTCCGATCAACATAAGATTTCTGTTTAGTAAAAGCTTCCTTTAATCGATCTAGGATCAATCTGACAGTCTCCTCAGTATCTTGGATCAACTCGGGACCCAGAGTCTTCTGATCATGCAACTCAGTCCAACAGATACGTGTACGACACTTAAGACCATAAAAAGCCTCATAAGGTGCCATACGAATGTTAGCCTGGTAACTATTATTATATGCAAACTCTACCAAGGGCAAGAAATCTTCCCATCTGCCTCGAAAGTCTAGCACACAATCCCGTAACATATTCTCCAGGATCTGTATCACTCTCTCAGAATGACCATCTGTTTGAGGATAAAAATACGTACTGAAATTCAGACGAGTAACCAAAGTAGACTGTAAAGCTTTCCAGAAATGAGAAATAAACCTCGGGTCTTGGTCAGAAATGATAGATAAAGGCACTCCGTACAATCTGACAATTTCAAAAATATACAGTTTAGCCAATTTTTCCAGGGAATAAGTGACCCGAATAGGAATAAAGTGAGTTGATTTTGTGAGTCATCAAAAACAACAAAATCCTTTCTAGACGGGGTTAGAGGCAAACCGATAACAAAGTCCATCATGATTTGCACCCATTTCTACTCTAGAATCTTGATAGGTTGTAAGAGACCAGAAGGATGTTGATGTTCTTCTTTCACCTACTGATATATCAAACATCTAGATACATAGTCTGAGATATCCTTTTTCATACCTACCCAATGATATCTCTGTTTCAAATTCTGATACATCTTATCTCCTCTAGGATGCATAGTATAAGGACTACTATGAGCCTATCTGAGAATGGTTTGTCTCAACTCAGTATCATTGGGTACACAATAACAATTATTAAAACAAATAATTCCATCGTGATCAAAAGAATAAACAGAAGTAGATTGTTGCATGTATAATAGGTTGCATAATTAGTGCAAGTGAACACGTTGCAAGTAATAAAGTGATAAGTATATCAAGTATCGTCTCCTCAGGGTTTGGTAGAATTAATATGCTTTCTTTCGTCTTCTTGCTCTGTAAAAGAAATAAAATAAAAACACGGATAAAATTGGGTATTCTGAATTGAACTAAATAACTTGAATAATAAAAAAAACTAAATAATGAGAATAGAAACAAATTTAGAAAATGGTCAGGATTCAATTTTGTTGTATTGTGCATTTAATTGACTTGTTTCTGTCCAATGCAATCGCACAACACTGCCTTGGCAGAACTGTAGTTTTCTACCTCGACAGTGATGGGTTTCGTCCGCCGTAGCAATCCCTTGCTCTTGGGTGGACTTTACCAAGATTCGACAGAGTGTCCTCTGATGACTCCGCTTATCTCTAACTTGAAGTAGTGTTGATGACTTGTCCTTGATAATACCTCCCGGTGTGAATTAATTATAATCACCATCCAATCCCACACTTCTTTTAGCCGTTGAAACTCTAACCTATCCTTAGGCCGAGTTAGTATTTTCCGACTAGAAAAATATTGTACTTATTCCTTTCGTGAATCTAACTCTCCCGATATTAAATAAATAGATTTCTCACAAACTTCTCTCCCGAGCTTGAATGCAAGAACAATGAATAATAAAGAATAAGCAAACCTTGATATTTTATTGCATTGAAACAAGAAAACAAATTTCAATCTCCTCTCACAAATACTCTACAACTTTCTCCTAAGCCATAAAGAAATTAGAACATAACGAAAAACAAATAAAACTCTAGAGTCTAGGGTGAATTTTTCTCTCTAGTCCGGCTCTCCTCTCTTCTTTGGGCGGCACCTCCTTTATATAAGTTTGGCCTAGGGAAAACCTTTCCAAAGTAGGAATACAACTTGGAGTAAAACACAAGTTAAGTACATAAATAAAATATATTTGTTTTATTTCCTAGTTTATTTCCACAAGGATTCTTTTCCCTTGTGGCCTTTGACTTTGACTTTCCATGCATTTCTCAGCTTCGATCTTTATGCTTCTTGTCTTAAAATGTTCACCATATTTTTCTCTTTACATCGCCTACAATATCAACATTTGTCATTCAGGTTCTACCGCGGCCTCAAGTCTTGCCTCGGCCTCAATCACTACCGCGACATCAGGTCTACCTGCAAATGCCCAAAGGTGCAGTAAAGCTTGCATTTTCTATAAATATCATCTTTATATGTCACAAAAGTAAAATATCTAAAAGTCTCACATTGAGTTCATGCTTTAGTGCAAGTAGGTGTAGATTAAGTGATTATTTTCCATGAAAGGTGTAAAAAGTGATAGTGAATTGAGCACGTATCACACCCCAAAACTCGAACTATTGCTTGTCCTCAAGCAATGCAAACCATCAAATTGTCAAACTTTATTCTCTATTGGTCTTACATTTTCATCTATTCTCCCCACCATAACTATGCCTATTCTTGAGCCTTAATCTTTCGATTACCCAAGGATTTACCCGGAATCAAGCTATAAGATTTTGTGATTATGTGCGTTTTTGTGGACAAGTTTGATTAAAAGCTTTCTTAGACAAACTCTAAGTTCAAGACAAGTAGACTTGAAATTTATGTTCTCTTCTTAAAACAACAATTACTTGAGTCAATTTCTGACACCTCAAGGATTGTGTTTTCTCATCAGGATTTCTTTTTTTATATAGTCTTTTTAGCATATTAGAACCAATTTCGGGCACCTCTTGCATGAAGAAGAGTGATTCCTAGAGCCGGTGATAGGCACCTCTAGTCAACATTTTTAAAAATCTAAGTCTTTATCACCTAAGTTCATTAAAAGAATTCTTATAATCCAACAAGTCCCAAAAGTGTTTTTCTAGAATCAATCTTATAGCAAGATTCTAAGTTTTCTTCCTTAAATATCCTAAAGTTAATCCTTCTAAACAGGACCTAATCATGGTAAGGAGAAAGATTTCTATAGCCTAAAAAGAATAAACTATGGCAATTCTGATGTAGGGCAGTGTAAAAATATGAACAATATTTCAAGTAAGATGGTGGATGATGAGTGCCTAAAAGACAGTTATTTACTACCCTTCTTATGGTACTTTATGCACCTATTATATACCCACTTGAACCAAATCATATACTCTTTGCTCAAATATTGGATATTCCGTTTTCATCATATACAAAGTTAATATTTATAGAGAATGTAGATATTATTACAATTTCTGCACATGCAGGAATTTCCAGAGCCGAAGCAGCAGAAAAGCTATGTTGAGGCCGAGGCAGAATCTAGTGTATCAACACCAACAATGGAGGCGTATCAGAAGATAAAAATATAGAGAATATTCTAGAAGACACAGCGCATCAATTGGACCAGGCTAGCGTGCTCAAAGCCCAATTCAAAGACCAAGTGGAAAACCCTTTCTAGAAGGCGACAAACTTAGAAATATCAGAATCCTTGAAGAAGACTTGTTCCCTACTCCAAGTTGAAGTCTATTTAAGAAAGGTTTGCCCTAGGTTAAGACTATAAATATACTAGCCGACCATATTTCTCAGAGAGCCGATTTGTAGAGAAAACCCTTCCTCCCTAAGAATTGTACTTCCACGATAACATGTTCTAAATTTCTTAGGGATAGGTGAAGGTTGTTAATATTAGTGAGAGGAGATTGATTCTTGTATTCTTGTTCTTATACAATAAAATCAGAGTTTGCTTATCCCATTGCCATTCTTTGTTCTTGTATCCAAGCCCGAGAGGGAAGTTTGCAAGTAATCTATTTATCTAGCATCGAGAGGTATAGATTCACGAAAGGGATAAGTACGGTATCGACGACACTAACTCGGCCTATACCCTTGTGGAGGCATTAAAGGGTAGGTTAAGAGTTTCAGCAGCTAAAAGAAGTGTTGGATTGGTTGGTGGTTAGCTTTAGTTTACGCCGAGAGGTATCGTCAAGGACCGAGCATCAACAGTACTTTGACTCAGAGATGAGCGGAGTCACTTACGGACACTTTGCTGAACTTTGATACTTTTGCCCATGAGTAAGGGATTGCCGCGGCAGAGGAGCATCAGCATTGCCGAGGCAGTATCTGTAGTACTATCGAAGCACTATTGTGCGATTGCATTGGACAAGAAGGAGATCAATTGAATCCACTAATTGATACAATTGGATCCTACCCGCTTTCTCTATAATCGTTCTCAACTCTTTATTTTATGTTTTGTTATTTACTTATTTAGTTAGATAAAAAAACTCATCTCATTTGTGTTTTTATTTTATTCTCAAGAGCAAGGGAACGAAGGAAGACATATTAAGTATATCAATCCCTGTGGAGACGATACACGATATACTTATCATTTTATTACTTGACGACGTGTACACTTGCACTCAAAATAACACTTATACCACGCCTATCAAGTTTTTGGCGCTGTTGCCGAGGATTGGCAACTGAATTTTGTTTTGTTTAATTTTCTTGCTCTTTAATTATTAATTATCTAACTTTAACTTTAACTTTAGTTTTATTTTATTTTTGTTTTTATTAATTTTTATTTATTTGGTTTATGACCAGGGCAATTCCGAGTGGACGATTGTACGAGTTAGATATAGAGATTGAACGTACAAGACATAATCTAAGACGAAATATGTTCCAAACTATGGACAATCCACCTAGAGGACCTGTTGATCATAATGTCCTACCACCAGCAGTGCAATAGTAGCCAATGCTGCATCCATTGCCGAGGAAACCTACTGTCTGAGATTATCTGGTGAAGGATCTGAACAGACTAAACCCTGACGTAGTTACCCCGGAGATTGAAGTAACTCACTTTGAGCTTAAACCAGTGATGTTGAACACAATTAGACAATTTGGTGGGTCTACTACTGAAGATGCAAGGCAACATCTTAAATCCTTCATGGAAGTGTGCAACTCTTTTAAGATTCAAGGATTCCATGAAGATATTTTGCGCTTAAAATTGTTCCCCTATTCATTGAGGGATAGGGAGAAGACTTGGTTGAATAGAATCTCAGCAGGATCAATCGGATCTTGGGAAGAACTTTGCCGAGAATTCATTACGAGATTCAATCCAACAAATCTTTATGATCGTATTCGTAATGAAATTACATCATTCCGGCAAGATGAAGATGAACCGATGTACGAGGCATGAGAATGTTACAGAGAACTATTAAACAAATGCACCTTACATGGTTTTCCCTTGTGGACACAAGTTTCCATGTTCTACAATGCTACCAATACTTCCACAAGGATAATGTTAGACACTTACGCAAATGAGATACTTTTAGATAGAGCACCCACGGAAGCCATTGAAATTCTGAGCAAACTCGTAAGGAACGATTTCTAATTTCCCACATCAAGGCAATGAGGAATGAGACGTCAAGCCACAGTCATGAATTAGACACATCAAGTTCGGTGGTAGTATAATTGGCTTCTCTGACTAAGATGGTTTAGAACATGCAGAACCAAAGAAGTATACATGAGGTTAAGGAGTCAACTCATCAGATTATATGCCAGATGAGGAAACCGGCCTATATGTTGGAAATTATAACAAAAACAATCCAATGATGTCCAACAATTATAACTCATCTTGGAAAAGGCATCCGAACTTATCTTGGAGTAACCCTAACAATGCCTTGAATCCAACTACCCAAGCCCCTGGATTTCAGCATCAGAACTAGAATCTGCCACAGCAGAACACTCAGCAGCCCATGCCGTAGTAGCAGGTACAACAACAGTCTCTGAATGCACTAGCCGATTCTCTCACAACATTCATACAAAGACTGATGCCTGCACGATGGAGAATAGCCACTTAATGAAGCGTACTGATGACTTCATGAATAGAACGGAGATGAGACTGTAGAACCAGGAGGCTGCAATAAAATCCCTAGAAACCCAGGTTGGTCAATTTGCCCAATGCCAAAATATTCAACCACCTAGAGGTTTACCTAGCAATACTAAAGTTGCTAAGGTATTAGGCCACGAGCAATGTAAAGTAATCACCACCAGAAGTAGCCTATAGCTAAAAAATAAAGAGGGAACCTCAACTAAAAGAGTCCAACCAGAACAACAACCACATGAGTACTCAGAGGCTGAGCAAGACCCTGCCGAAAGCTCTGCCACGACAACAGAACCAACAGTATCAGAACCACCTGCCGAGGCAGCTGCAGAAAAATTCACCCCAGGTATAAAACTCAATATCCAAGGAAACCTAGAGGACATCAGACCACCACCTCCTTTCCCACAGAGGCTAAAGAAGCAAAAACAAGACCACTAATTTCAAAAGTTCCTAGACATCTTGAAGTAGGTCCATATTAACTTGCCCCTAGTTGAGGCAATTGAACAAATGCCCAACTATGCCAAGTTTTTAAAGGACATAATATCCAAACGACGAAGGCTAAGAGAATTTGAAACGGTGGCAGCTACTGAAGGCTGCATGGCAATGCTATATAATCGCATGCCACCCAAGCTAAAAGATCCTGACTTCTTCACAATTCCTTGTGCAATTGGAGATGGTTATAAAGGAAAGGTCATATGCGACTTGGGAGCAAGCATCAATTTAATGCCCAACAACAGTACTGCTCCAACTTACGGATCGGTCTTACGTGAATCTTGAAGGCAAAATCGAGGACATTCAGGTGAAAGTAGACAAGTTCATCTTCCTCGCCGATTTTCTTGTCCTTGACTGTGAAGCTGACGACAATGCAACGATCATATTGGGTTGACCTTTCCTTGCTACTGGACGCACTATCATTGATGTGGAGAATGATGAGCTCGCAATACGAATAAATGATCAATAAATCAAGTTGAATGCCTTCCACAACCTGCCAAATTCAGACGCTCCAGCAGAATGTAAGGTTCTCCATATACCAAATAAGGGTACTAAAATATCCTGCCTGGGCAGCACGCTCGACAGACTATTCGGTAAAAGAATAAAACCCAAAGAAGAAGCCGAATGCACCGAAGAGACTGGCCAACTCATGCAGACAAATACAGGTCAGAAAGAGAAAGCGAAAATGGGAGATGCATTCATATGCACTCCACAAGTAACCTAATCTCTTCCCTTCACTTATTATTATATTAGGATTAGTATATACAATATTATTTTCAGCATTATTTATTTTTAAGTATTCTATTATTTTCAGTATTTTGTTATTTTACTTTATGATCAGTAAATTTTTATTTTTAGTTTTTTGGATTCATTGTCTTTTTAAATTTTTAAATAAAGTGATGAATACAGGAAAATTTTGCCACAGCAGGAAGTCTACTGCCGTGGCAGCGCTGTATCAGAACCGTAGAATTACCAACGGGAAGAAACAGTACAACGACTATCTGCCGAGAAATCTGCCGCGATAGTAACTGTGCATCCAGGCAGTAAATGCCTAACGGCTAGTATTTTTAACAGTCATATTTTTACAGCCTATATAAGCAGACTACCTCTGTGCATTATTTACTTTGCATTCCTGATCTCTTTACTTGCTTTCACAATCTTGCTCTTACTTCGTGCAATTTTCAGAACAATCTCTATTCACTCCAAAAATTCTCAAACCACCTACACGAATAGTTCTATGGCTTATTACAAAAGATTTGCCCCAGCCACTGTTGCTGAAAGATTCAACCGATCATTCTTTGCTCGACAACTATGAGAAGAGTAGGGATTTCAACAGAACAATGATATGAACTTCGGCATTGAACCATATTTATTCAACAAGATTTAGAATCAGGATTGAGAGGCTTTCTGTCTACATCCCCAAGCAGCAAATGCTACAATTGTACGGGAGTTCTACGCACCTGGGCCAAGCAAGGAAACCCTCTTTGTCCACTACCGATGCAAACCTGTACAACTTGATGCCAAATTCATAAATGACTTTTATGACCTCACACCCACACGAGATGATCATGCCGACTACGTAGACAGTATCACCACTCAAGACTATGAGGAGATTAAGGATGAGCTTTGTTACAGCAACACTTCATGAGAAACCGGTGCCCACAAGAGTTCAGTAACACGACAAAGTTTAATACCCGAAGCCAAGATGTGGTGTACGTTTGTCAAAAGACGACTTATCCCAACTTCCCACAACAACACAGTGGATCGTAAAAGATTGACACTGATCCAGTCCATCATCAAGAAGAGAAGCATCAACGTTGGAGAGATCATCCTTCACGAAATCCATGAATGCGGTAAGAAGGAACGCGGACCACTGTACTTCCCTTGTTTAATCTCTGCCTTGTGCATTAATGCAGGAGTTCCAGTCGAAGATACGGATGAATACATGCCAACTAGGCCGGGATGGAAAAGAGACTTCTACCACCGAGTTATGCAAATAACACATACAGAGCCTATTCAGGCAACATCGCAGCAGTTCACTACCGACTTCACCGCCTGAGGTCAGTATTCAACAGAAGCACCAGCATCTGCCGAACCGACTGCTGGAGCAGACCTATACCAAGAGATTTTACAAAGGATGACAGCCATGGACCTTCATCAACAGCGTTACATGGAGTACCAACGCGACTTCAACGCGTCTCTAGCCAATTTGATGATGCAGAGCTTTCCACATCAAGGGGCACAATATCCTAAATTCTCAGCCAATATGTTCGTCATTGTCGCCCCTTATATTGATACAACACTTGCCCCAGGACCGCAACCATCTTTCCAGCCACGGCCGCACCAACAATTCTATGCTGCTGGACCTTCCAGGCCATCAAGGTCTGCCGGAGTATCATTTACTAGTCAAAGGCCATCCAAGAGGCGGGTTGTCTTTAACTCTCCCCAAAGAGAACCAATTCCTATGCCCAATCTCAGCAGGGATACGCTATCTCGCGAGATTGATGAATATCATAGATCATCCCTTGAATCAGTAATACCCATTGTCACGATAGGAGGAGGAACAAAAATCATGGACATTGACGAAGAAGGGGATGAGGTTACAATGCCGACGCACCATACACCACCCAGCAAAGTGCAGCCGTATCGGCAGGCAAAACAACAGAAATCACCAGGACAAGGATCTAGGAGAAAGACACCAGTAATAAGTCCTAGGAGAATGCTCCGTACAAGCAGCTCCTCGGAGTCATTATAAATAATGCCCTACTGCTCTCATCTTTTTTCAATATTTTCATTGTTGTTTATTTTATATATTTTTAGCATTGAAGACAATGCTTGGTTTGAGTTTGGGGGAGATTGAAGGTGCAGAAGCACTACCGAGGCTATCCAATGTCACGGCAGTACCATAAAAGGGAGTAAATTCTTACCAATTTTTTTTTATATTCTCTTTTCTTGAATTTAAGTTTGTAATCTTGTACTGCCTTATGTCAGCTTTGCTTTAGTTTACTCCTTTAAGGCTATAGAAAATTTTCTCCTTACCATGGCCAAGTACTGTTTTGAAGGGATAACCATAAGATACTCATGGAATAAAACTTAGAAGCTTGCTTTAGGTTAGACAAAAAAATAAACACTTTTTAGACTTGTTTGATTTAGGAGTTCTTTTAATAAACTTAGGTGATAAAGACTTAGAACTTGTTGGAAAGATAACTAGAGGTGCCTATCACTGGCTCTAGTTTCGCTCTCCTTCATACTAGAGGTGCCCGGAATTGGCTCTTGTATGCTAAATAGGTGCTACAAAAGAAAAAGAATAAATAAGAAAAAGAAGAAAATAGAAAACACATATCTTGAGGTGCCCGAAATTGGCTCAAGACTTGCTGTTTTAAGGAAATACTAATCTAAGATTCTACTTGTCTTGAACTTAGAGTTTATCTAAGAAAGCCTTAAATCAACCTTGTCCATTAAACGCACACACTCACCTAGCTCTAGAGTTTGTTTTTTAGTATAAGTTCTTGGGTAAACTAATGGCTAAAACGGAGAAATAGACATGACCATGATGGGGAGAATAGATGGAAGAGTAAGACCAAAGGGGAGTAAGGTTTAGCAATTTGATGTTTGGCATTGCTTGAGGACAAGCAATAGTTTGAGTTTGGGGGTATTTGATGAGTGCCTAAAAGGCAGTTATTTACTACCCTTCTTATGGTACTTTATGCACCTATTATACACCCACTTGAACCGAATCATATACTCTTTGCTCAAATATTGGATATTTCGTTTTCACCATATACAAAGTTAATATTTATAGAGAATGCAGATATTATTAAAATATCTGTACATACAGAAATATTCAGAGCCGAAGTGGTAGAAAAGCTATGTTGAGGCCGAGGCAGAAGACCGGCCACGGAAGAATCCATTGTGGCAGCACCAACAATGGAGGCGCATCAGAAGATAAAAATATAGAGAATATTCTAGAAGACACAGCGCATCAATTGGACCAGGCTAGCATGCTCAAAGCCCAATTCAAAGACCAAGCAGGAAACCCTTTCTAGAAGGCGGCAAACTTAGAAATATTAGAATCCTTGAAGAAGACTTGTTCTCTACTCCAAGTTGAAGTCTATTTAGGAAAGGTTTGTCCTAGGTTAAGACTATAAATATACTAGCCGACCATATTGTCTTGGAGAGCCGATTTGTAGAGAAAACCCTTCCTCCCTAAGAATTGTACTTCTACGATAACATGTTCTAAATTTCTTAGGGATAGGTGAAGGTTGTTGATATTAGTGAGAGGAGATTGATTCTTGTATTCTTGTTCTTATGCAATAAAATCAAAATTTGCTTATCCTATTGCCATTCTTTGTTCTTGTATCCAAGCCCGAGAGGGAAGTTTGCAAGTAATCTATTTATCTAGCATCGAGAGGTATAGATTCACGAAAGGGATAAGTACGGTATCGGTGACACTAACTCGGCCTATACCCTTGTGGAGGCACTAAGGGGTAGGTTAAGAATTTCAGCAGCTAAAAGAAGTGTTAGATTGGTTGGTGGTTAGCTTTGGTTTACGCTGAGAGGTATCGTCAAGGACCGAGCATCAACAGTACTTTGACATAGAGATGAGCGGAGTCACTTACGGACACTTTGTTGAACTTTGATACTTCTGCCCACAAGCAAGAGATTACCGCGGTAGAGGAGCATTAGCATTGTCGAGGCAATATCTGTAGTACTATCGAAGTAGTGTTGTGCGATTGCATTGGACAAGAAGGAGATCAATTGAATCCACTAATTGACACAATTGGATCCTACCCACTTTCTCTATAATCATTCTCAACTCTTTATTTTATGGTTTGTTATTTACTTATTTAGTTAGATAAAACAAACCATCTTATTTGTGTTTTTATTTTATTCTCAGGAGCAAGGGAACGAAGGAAGACATATTAAGTATACCAATCCCTGTGGAGACGATACACGATATACTTATTATTTTATTACTTGACGATGTGTACACTTGCACTCAAAATAGCGCTTATACCACGCCTATCAGTGGACATAATTTTTTTTCAAAAACAACTTAAATACTTCTTTTCATGGCAAGGTGCGGCAGTGAATTGCCTCGGCAATGAGTCTACACCCCTAAACTCGAATCGAGCATTGTCCACAATGCTTATATCCATAGCACACAACAGGAAACAAAATATGAAGATGAACAAGTAAATAGGTAAAAACAGCATAAAGGTATAGAAATTAAATGGACTATGAAGAACTACTGGTGACGATCAGTTTTTGAGGCCTTGCTGTTATGAATGGCTAAAACTAATCCTAAAGAAAAATAAAGATAAGATAAAAGAATTAATTCACGATAGGAATGTATACAAGTGCATTTCCTAAAGTGATGGTCACTATAGCCCTTAAATCATGTTGGCCAGAATAGTAATTCAAACGTTGGCCATTCACTTTGAATTCATGCCCATCCCTTTGCGATTTGATTGTTACTGCACTATATGGATAAGCCTGAACAACTTCAAATGGGCCTAACCATCTGGACTTGAGTTTTCCTGGGAACAGTTTGAGCCTGGAATTAAAAATAGGATTTGTTGCCTCAGCAATAGCTTACGACCATACCATCGTTTAGTCTTTTCCTTGTAGATCTTAGCATTCTCATAGGTTGTTTCTCTGAATTCTTCTATCTCATTAAGGTCTAACAGTCTTTTCTGGCCATTTTTCTCCCATTCCATGTTCAAATTCTTTACTGCCCAATAGGCTTTATGCTCAATTTCTACGGGCAAATGACATGCTTTTCCAAATACAAGCCAATATGGAGATGTACCCAATGGGGTCTTGTAGGTTGTCCTATATGCCCACAGGGAATCGTCGAGACAATGAGACCAATCCTTTCGATATGGGTTTACCACCTTTTCAAGGATTTGTTTAAATTCCTTGTTTGATATTTAAGCCTACCCATTTGTCTGTGGGTGGTAGGCCATAGAAATTCTGTGTGTGACACCTAGTTTCTTCAGGGTCGTAACAATGAGTCTATTTTCGAAGTGTTTACCTTCATCACTAATTATCGCTCTAGGGACTCCAAATCTGGTGATATATTTTTCTTAAGAAATTTCTAAACAGTCTTGGAATCATTGTATGGTGTGGAAATTGCTTTGACCCATTTTCAAACATAATCCACTGCTACTATGATGTAGAGATTGCCTTGAGATAATTGGAATGGTCCCATGAAGTCTATGTCCCAAACATCAAATAATTCTACTTCCAATATGGGTTTCAATGACATCTCATTACGTCTAAAGATATTGCCCTTTCATTCACATCGGTCACAGTTCTTGTAATAAAGTTGAGCATCTTTGAAGAGTATGGGTCAAAAGAGGCCTGATTGAAGCACTTTGGCGAAGATTCTGTTTCCTCCAAAATATCATCCACAAGTTGAATCGTGACAGTGCTGGAGCACTTCTTTTTTCTCGTTCTCTAGAACATATCTTCTTATAACCTGATCTGCACATTGTTTAAACAAAAGAGGTCATCCCAAAAATAATGCTTTGCATTATATTGAAACCTCTTCTTTTCATTATGGTTAAGATTATAAGGCAAAACACCACTAGCTAAATAATTTACAAGAT
The DNA here is from genome assembly GCA_035048815.1 of Abelmoschus esculentus. Taxonomy (NCBI): domain Eukaryota; kingdom Viridiplantae; phylum Streptophyta; class Magnoliopsida; order Malvales; family Malvaceae; genus Abelmoschus; species Abelmoschus esculentus. Next base: position 1,185,699 of record JAUCBN010000021.1, read on the forward strand.
CAGCATACCAGAGAGTTTCTGTGACTGTGTCAAGGTCATCTATCCATGTTGCCGAAATATACTTAGTTGCTGCCTCGACGGTGCAGTCATATACTGTTGTAGTCTCTATCTCGGCAGCATCTTCTACTATTGCCGCGATATACAAGATGTGTTCATCTGGGAATACATCCTGTATTTCTTTTAGTGGGTTATTGTTATCTTCAGTCTTTAATCTGGAGAGATAATCGGCTACCTGGTTTTTAATACCTCTTTTGTCCATGATTTCTACATCGAATTCTTGCAGAAGAAGGATCCATCTAATCAGTCTAGGCTTGGCATCCTTCTTTGAAAATAGGTACTTGATTTCCAAATGGTCAGTTTGGACAGTTACTTTTGTTCCGATAAGTTAGGATCAGAACTTGTTAAAGGCAAAGACTACTGCTAGTAATTCTTTCTCTGTGGCAGTGTAATTAATCTGGGCATCATTGAGGGTCTTACTAGCATAGTAGATGATATGAAATAAATTGTTCTTTATCTGTCCAAGTGCTGCCCCGATAGCATGATCACTTGCATCACACATTATTTCAAATGTTAGGGCCCAATATGGTGGGACTACAACTGGTGTAATGATTAACTTCTCTTTGAGGGCTTCGAATGCTTTAGTGTATTTTTTGTTAAATTCAATTTTTTTGTCTTGTTCAAGCAAGTTACAAAGAGGTTTAGAAATTTTAGAAAAAATTAAAAATAAACCTCCTATAAAAACTTGCATGACCCAAGAAACTTCGGACTCCTTTGACTGAAATTGGTGGAGGTAAATTCTTTATCACATCTATCTTGGCCTTATAAAATTCGATTCCTTGTGATGATATTTTATGGCCCAAGACTATGCCTTCATTCACCATAAAGTGTCATTTTCCCAATTGAGGACTAAATTGGATTCCTCACACCTTTGTAGTACCTTCTCTAAATTGTCGACGCAATGATTGAAGTTGTCTCAAAAGACTGAAAAATCGTCCATGAATATCTCTGGGAAATCTTCTATCATGTCAGAAAATTACCATCATGCATCTTTGAAAAGTTATCGGGGCATTACAAAGACCGAATGACATTCTTCTAAATACATATATCCTATACGGGCAGGTGAAGGTGGTTTTTTTCCAGGTCATCGGGGATCTATGACAATATGATTATAACCTGAATAACCATCAAGAAAACAATAAAAAGGTTTACCAACAAGTCTATCAAGCATTTCATCAATAAAGGGCAATGGGAAATGATCCTTTTTTGTTGTTTCATTAACTTGCGGTAATCTATAGAAACCCTTCAACCGGTCACAGTCCTGGCTGGGATCAGTTTATTATTCTCGTTGGTTATAACGGTCATACCACCTTTCTTGGGTACACATTGTACCGGGCTTACCCATGTACTTCAGAGATAGGGTAGATAATTCCTACATCAAGCCATTTGATTATTTTCTTATGTACTACCTCCTTCATGGCATGGTTAAGTCTCCTTTGAGCCTCAATAATGGGCTTATGATCTTCCTCTAAAAGGATTTTGTGCATGTAAACTGCTGGACTTATTCCCTTCAAGTAATCAATAGACCACCCAATTGCCTTCTTGTGCTGCCGCAACATTTCTATGAAGCTTTGTTTTTTTTCTGGCTACAACTCAGAAGAAATAATTATGGGCTTTGTGTGGTTAGTTACCAAATAAGCATACTTTAATTTGTCAGGTAGGGGTTCTAATTCCATATTCAATGGTTCCTTACTTACAGATTTTTCATCCTTACCTGGGTAATCTAAGGGTTCGAAATACTTACCTAGAAAGTGTGCTGTCCAGTTAGCTTCCTCAACCTCTGATGTTTCAACATTGTCCAATACTCTGTTGTAGCAATCGTCAACTGTACTCTCGAGGCAGATCTATGGTTTATTTTCAAGATTGTTGTCGAGGTAGTGGTTGCTAAGATAGGGTATTGCGCTATCTGCATCTGTAGTGTACATTATCTGGCCTTCTTCTGGATCATCATGTCTTTTCAAAATTTGGAAAATATTGAGTTTGACTTGTTGATCGTTAATCCTCATTGTCAATTCTCTTTTTTCCACATCTATAAGAGTTCGTCCAGTGTCTAGAACAGGTCTCTTAAGATGATCGGTGCATTGTCATCTATTTCACAATCAAGAACAAGAAAGTCAACTAGAAAAATAAATTTATCCACCCTTACCAATATGTCATCGATCTTTCCTTCAGGTTGCACATATGATCTATCTACTAGTTAGAGCATCACAGTCGTAGGTTTTGCCCTTCCTATTCCAAGATTTTGGAAGATAGATTTCGGCATCAAATTTATGCTTGCTCCAAGGTCATATAAGGCCTTTCCTTCATAGTGGTTTCCTATTGCACATGGTATAGTAAAACGTACAGGATCCTTCAATTTAGGAGGCATACGATTATGAAACATTGCCATGTATCCTTTGGTTGCGGCAACAGTTTCAAACTCATCAAGCCTTCTTCTTTTGGATACAATGTATTTTAAGAATTTGGCATAGTTTGACATTTGTTCTATTGCCTCAGCAAATGACAAGTTAATGTGGACTTGCATCAAGATGTCTAAGAATTTTTAAATTGATAGTCTTGCTTCTGCCTTTTTAACCTTTGTGGGAAAGGTGATGGGGGTCGTATCTCCTCTAGTGTCTCATTGGTCTGGAATTTAATATCTGGTACCACTGGCTCTCTTGTTGTCTCGGCGACTTGTCGAGGGACTATCGATTTTTTTGCCGAGGCAATGCCTTTTTCTGGGATTATTGTGGCATAATCATTTAGTTCAACATCTAAGTCCTCTTTATCTGATTCTTATTGTTCCACTAGTGGGACTTTGTCTGCTGGACTGCCTAATATCTCCTTAAGTTGTATGTCACTCCTGGTAGTGATTGCTTTACATTTCTCATGGCCCATTCCCTTAGCAACTTCAGTATTGCTGGGTAATCCTCCTTGTGGTCTAGTATTTAGGTTTTGAGCAAACTGCCCAACTTGAGTTTCTAGTGATTTAATAGTTGCCTCTTGATTTTGCAACCTCATCTTAGTTCTGTTTATGAATGCATCAGTTCGTTTAATGAAGTTACTATTCTCAACCATGTATGATTTTATTTTAATCATAAAGGCCTTAAGAGAATTTTCCAATGAACTTGTAGGGTGCTGTTGATGTATCTGCTGCTGCGGAAGTGATTATTGTACCTGCTGCGACGATGGATGTTGTATTTGCATTGGTTGCTCGAAACCTAAGGCTTGAGTAGTTAGATTCAAAGCATTGTTAGGATTACTTCATGAGAAATTGGGATGCCTTTTCCATACCAGATTGTATGTATTGGACATCATGTTATTTCGGTTGTAGTTTCCCACATAAAGACTAAATTCCTGATTTTGTATGCATTTAGAAGAGCTATGGTTACCTCCACATAAATTATAGAAAGAATCTATTGCCTTAACCTTATGGGTATTATGCTATATTTGCATATTTTGAACCATCTTAGTAAGAGAAGCCAATTGTGCTGCCACTGAATTGGATGTTCCAACTCATTCACTGTAGCTTGGCATCTTACTCCTCCTCGCCTAGATGTAGGGAATTGAAAGTCATTCTTTGCGAGTTTCTTCAAAATCACTATAGCTTGCTCCGGTTGTTTGTCAAGGAGTGTCCCATTGGCATAGGCGCTTAGCATCATTCTTGTTGGGGCATTAGTAGCATTGTAAAACATGATCACTTGTGTCCACAATGGAAATCCATGCAAAGGATACTTGTGCAGTAGCTCCTTATAGCGCTCCCATGCCTCATACATTGGTTCATCATTTGCCTGCTGAAAAGAAGTAATTTCATTACGTATACGATCATATAAATTACTAGAATTAAAACATGTAATGAAATCACGACAAAGTTCACTCCAGGATCTTATAGATCCTGCTGCAAAGCTATTTAACCAGGTCTTTGCCCTATCCCTCAATGAATAGGGAAATAGTTTCAATCTCAAAACATCTTCTTGGACTCTTTGGATTTTGAATGAATTATAGATCTCCATGAATGACTTGAGATGTTTCCTGGCGTCTTCAGTTAAAGACCCATCTAACTGTCCAATAGTGTTGAGCATATTAAACATGACATGTTTTAGTTCAAAATAAGCTGCTTCGATTTCTGGTGTGACAACTCCTAGATTTAACCCGTTCAAATCTTCTTCCAAGAAATCTTTGAAAGTGAGTTGTCGCGGTAGTGGTGGCGGCGAAAGTCCTCCATTGCCAGCGGGTAAGTTATGTTCAGCTGGATTATCTTCCATAACTACTCGGATTTGTCTTCTCAACCTTTGACGCGTACGTTCAATCTCTGGATCTAAGTAGTACAAAGGATTGGTTGGGTCTACCTTGGTCATACACCAGTAAAAACCAAAGTAAAATAAAAATAATTAAAAGCAAGAAAATAAAGAAAAAAAATCTACTTGTCAATCCCCGATAACAACGTCAAAAACTTGTTGCGTGTAAAATAGGTTGCGCAATTAGTGCAAGTGAACACGTCGCAAGTAATAAAGTGATAAGTATATCAAGTATCGTCTCCTTAGGAATTGGTAGACTTAATATGCTTTTTTTCGTCTTCTTTCTCTATAAAAAAAATAAAATAAAAACACAGATGAAATTGGGTATTCTGAATTGAATTAAATAACTTCAATAATAAAGAAAACTAAATAATGAGAATAGAAACAGATTTAGAAAATGGTCAGGATCGAGTTTTGTTGTATTGTAGATTCAATTGACTTGTTTCTGTCCAATGCAATCATACAACACTGCCTCGACAGAACTACAGTTTTCTACCTCGATAGTGATAGGTTTCGCCCGTCACGACAATCCCTTGCTCTTGGGTGGACTTTACCAAGATTCGACAAAGTATCCTCTGATGACTCCGCTTATCCCTAAGTCGAAGTACTGTTGATGACTAGTCCTTGATGATACCTCCCGGCATGAATTAATTATAATCACCTACCAATCTCACACTTCTTTTAGCCGCTGAAACTTTAACCTATCTCTAGGCCGAGTTAGTATTTTCCGAATAAAAAAATATCGTACTTATTCCTTTCGTGAATCTAACTCTCCCGATATTAGATAAATAGATTTCTCGCAAACTTCTTTCTCGAGCTTGAATGCATGAACAATGAATGGCAAAGAATAAGCAAACCTTGATATTTTATTGCATTGAAACAAAAAAACAAAGTTCAATCTCCTCTCATAAATACTCTACAACTTTCTCCTAAGCCTTAAAGAAATTAGAACATAACGAAAAACAAAGAAAACTCTAAAGTCTAGGGTGAATTTTTCTCTCTAGTCCGACTCTCCCCTCTTCCTTGGGCACACCTCCTTTATATAGGTTTGGCCTAGGGTAAACCTTTCCAAAGTAGGAGTACAACTTGGAGTAAAACACAAGTTAAGTACATAAATAAAAGATATTTGTTTTATTTCCTAGTTTATTCTCATAAGGATTCTTTTCCCATGTGGCCTTTGACTTTGACTTTCCATGCGTTTTCCAGCTCCGATCTTTATGCTACTTGTCTTAAAACGTTCACCTTATTTCTCTCTTCAGATCGCCTACAATATCGACATTTTTAATTTAGGTTCTGATGCGACCTCAGGTCCCGCCTCGACCTTAAATACTGTCGCGGCATCAGGTCTACCTACAAATACCCAAAGATGCAATAAAGCTTGGATTTTATATAAATATCATCTTTGTATGTCACAAAAGCAAAATATTGAAGAGTCTCACATTGAGTTCATGCTTTAGTCCAAGTAGGTGTAGATTAAGTGATTATTGTACATGAAAGGTGTAAAAAGTGATAGTGAATTGAGCAATTATCATAGATCCATGTTCAACTTGTTGTATAATAGGAAGTAAGGAGTTATTCAGATGTTGCTTAACCTTAATCTGCTCAACCAAGGTCGGTTTAACCTGTAACTCAGCTAGAAGGCTACCATCATCATATATACTCATCCTGGAAAACAAATATCTCAGGTCTGATATGGTTTTTCGACTCAAAGCATCAACCACAACATTGGCTCTCCCTAGATGATACTCAATCTCGTAGTCGTAGTCCTTAAGAAGTTCCAACCAGAGACGTTGTCTTAAATTAAGCTCCTTCTAGGTAAGGAGATACTTCAGGCTCTTGTGATCGTTAAAGATATAACATTTCTCTCTGTAGAGATAGTGTTTCTAGATCTTTAAAGTAAAAACTACCGCTGCAATCTCAAGATCATGAGTAGGATAGTTACAATCATATGGTCTCAATTGTCGTGACGCATACACGATCACCTTACCATCCTGCATCAGCACCCAACTAAGCCCTGAATGTGAAGCATCACTGTAAACTGTAAAGTCCTTCCCTAACTCAGGTTGGGTCAAAACCGGAGCTCGGGTCAAAACTGATTTCAACTAATCAAAACTAGACTGTTGGGTCTCAGACCATACAAACGGAACACCTTTCCTCAGAAGCTTTGTCAAAGGGGAGGCAATGATGGAAAAACCCTCGACAAAGCGTCGGTAATACCCAGCTAAGCCCAAAAAACTGCGGATTTCAGGAACGATTCTAGGAGGCTTCCAACTGGTGATTACATCAATTTTACTCGAGTCCATCTGGATACCTTTATCTATAATGACATGCCCTAGAAAAGTTACCTCAATAAGCCAGAATTCACACTTACTTAGCTTGGCATACAGGTGATGCTCCCTAAGAGTCCGTAACACAACGAACTGGTCTAGATAGGGTCAAAAGAAAAGGTTCATCATATCCATAAAAGCTGCATGGGCATTAGTCAAGCCGAAAGGCATAACTAGGAACTCATAGTGACCATACTGGGTGCGGAAAACAGTCTTAGCAATATTGGAACCCTTAAACTTTAATTGATAATAACCAGATCGAAGGTTAATCTTCGAGAAAACTGTGGCTCCCCAAAATTGATCAAACAGGTCATCAATCCTGGGTAAATGATATTTATTTTTCACAGTTAACTTGTTCAGTTTTCGATAGTCGATGCACAACTGAAGAGAACCATCTTTCTTCTTGATAAAGAGTACTGGAGCTCCCCAAGGCGAAGAGCTAGGTCGGATAAACCCTCGGTCAAGCAATTCCTGTAACTGAATTTTCAACTCTTTTAGCTCTTTCGGAGCCATACGGTACGGGGCCATAGAAACTGGTGCTGACCCAGGATAAGTCTCAATCTCAAACTCAACCTCTTTTTCTGGAGGGAGACCAGGTAACTCCTCTGGAAAAATATCAGAAAACTCGTTAACAGTGCGAATTTCTTCGATCTTAGATAGAGACCCCTTTGTGTTAAGGAAATAGGCAATAAAGATCTCATATCCCTTTCGGATCATCCTGTCAGCAGAAAAAATCGATACCACATTGGACACATAACCTCGTCGTTCACCAACCAAAACTACAGAACGTCCATCTAGAGTCTTTAAATTAGCTCTTTTAGCCTCACAGTCCAAACTAACACGATGCTCGATTAACTAGTCCATTCCTATGATTAAATCAAACTCCTCTAAAGGAATTTCTATAAGATCTGCTAGAAACACTTCCCCTTCTAAAACGAAGGGACATCTCCTAAACACCTTATTCATAGATAAAGATTGCCTCATATGTCTCATAACAGTAACAACACTCTCAGTATCCTCAACTGAGATCGAAAGGTTTCTAGATACTGACTTAGATACGTAAGAGCGAGTAGAGCCATTGTCAAGCAAAGCAAAGTACGATACAGAAGAGATGGTAAAAGTACCTGCGATAACATCTGGCTCATCTCGATCATCCCGACGTCTGGTGGAATAAACAAGTGTTGGTTAATGAGCCTCAAAAACAGATGGTCCAACACTATAGTGGCCTCAAACCCTAAAATCGGATTGAACAGCAGACCCAGAAGCTCTACTCTAAAAACGACCTAAAGCTGGTGTCTGAACAGATATCTAATACCGGGAAAGAGTCTGAGTCGATGGTCGACTAGCAGAAGGTGGATGAGGGCAGTCTCTCAAAAAATGCTCAGAAGATCCACATCGGAAACTAGCTCCAACCTTATTCCTACACTCACCCTTATGTAGGTTGCCACAGAAATCATACGCTGGAGTAGACGAGGACCCAGAAGAACCACCTCGACTAGCAGCAGAGTCTTGCGGTGCCGCGAGCCGATGATAGCACCTCTTTGATTCGGTACAGACAGGGCCCTCTTATCAGGGCAACTATAAGACTCACCATGATTGTTGTGTCCCCCAGATCGACTATGGTCCTTCTTGTGGTCCCTATCTTTTCCCTCATCTCGATTTTAATCTCTCATAATCTAGTTATCTGAAAGCTTCACCAAATCCTCAGCAGTCTTTGCCCGATTCACCAGATCCTCAAAAATCACATCATGATGCATGGACACTCGGTCTCGTATACCAATGCGGAGACCCTCTAGAAACTTATCACACTTATCTTTCATTGTGGCCACTAACCCAGTACCGTACCTCATTAGATCCAAAAACTGAAGCTCATACTCGGCCACTGTTATGGTACCCTACATTAAATCCTTGAAGACCTGACGCATCCCCCTCAGGTATCAATCACCCAGGAAACGATTCTTGAATCGTTCCTTAAAAAAGTCCTAAGTCAGCTTGTCGGGGGATACACTGCTCACCACCGACTCCCACTAGATATGGGCACTACCATCTAGCATTCGACAAAACGCTTAAATATATCTTAGTAGGATCCCAAACCCAGCTGATCCAAACATCTCTCAGTATCATACAACCATTATCAGCATCTAAAGGTGCACCGGTCAAGGATCCAGAAAAGGTTCTCACTCCATTAGCGATCAGGATCTTGGAGATAGAAGTATCAGAAAAAGAACCCGAAGCTCTGATAGCTCCTTGTATCAGCTGAAGGAACTGCCTACTAAGGGTCTTATCTGTCACAGTAGAAGTAGGCTCACTACCCGTGTTGATGCCCTTTTGACAGGGGTAGACATACCTATGCCCGACACAGGCTGTGGGCCGTGTGGTACGGTGGTACTAGCTGGAATAGAAGGGTCCAGAGAAAAGAAAGGAGAAGGATCACTGATAGGTTCCTCTATAGGATCAACAAAATTGGTCGCTCTATCATGCCCTCAGGTGGTTCGGTGAGCTCTACGGACACTCATGTATCTCAGACAGTCTACAAGGATAAAGTTTATGAGATAAGAATTGACACTGGAGAATCATACACAATACAAAAATATATATGTGATATGTCTTTACAGATATCATTTATAAAAGTTTAACGGAAAACGTTTCATCTAGGACCCATTACAGTCCGAGAGTCATAAAACCAAAAGCTCTGATACTAACTAAATGTAACCCCCTAAACCGGCCTATGCGGGAAACCCGACCTAGAATGATCACATTGTTTTTTTTTACATAAATCAAGTTTTAAGTAAATCAAAATAACCAGTACGAATAAAAGATAATTTTGAGTACCTTTTAAAATAAGTAAAAGTGTTACCAAAATAAGGTGTCCTGAAAACATAATTACTCGCAAAATAGTCCACAAATCCGATGTCAAATATAATGCGTATTAAAAACATCATTAACAAGATAACACATGTCACCCTAAACGCAAACTGGAAATTTAAAACATTACTTCAAAGATAACCGAAAAATGAGTAGATCCTCTAAATGCCAAAACCGAGATGCCTATCTACGTCTATCTGAAAGGGGAAGAAAATATGTATGAGCTACGGAGTCCAGTGTGTTCTAACAGTACATATAAAGATCACATGTATAAACATATAAATAGTAACATCGGTAAAACAGTTCATATGTATGTGTTATGTTACCCTCCAACCGAACTCCTGGATACAATCCCCCGGAACAATATCTGATATTTGCATTAAAATAAGTCTGATAGGGCAAAGGTACCGGCCTAAGGAATCACCTTAGGTACAGGCCGAATTACCCTAGTGGTAGCACGAGAACCGATAACAGGCGAAATTACCTTAAGCGAAGCTAGGAACCATAAACAGGCAAAATTACCAGCTGGATCAAGGCTGAACCAAAACTCAAACACTACACATCATCTCAGTCCCAAAGTGTCAGACATGCAGTAATAGTAGGAATAACAATAGAAGTACTAGGAAAATAATCAGATATCATGTATACACCAAATCGAGAAAATATCATATAGGATATATCAGGCATATAGTAAAAACAAGATATGATCATACTTAAAGTTCAAATAAATGTCTATGTAAAATCCTGGAAAAACAGTCATGTGCACATGATAGGTTCGTTTAAAACTGGAAAAAACAGTGATACACAATCATATAGCACACAAGGAAACACACCTCGAAGTGACAGAGACAAACAGGTGACCTACTGGGCGTTCGAGCCTCTCTCTGCAGCAGTACTGGACCCTAAGGATACATGATAAAATTTATATCAATATTGGAACCTCGATAACTAGATTTATTCACTAGAGTTTAAAATACATACGGGTCACGATCGGATATCGAGATTGATAGAAACGGGAGGAGCTGGGCTGGGTCGGTGCATGATTGGTAGGATTATGAGATCCTACAAATAAACATGTACCAATATTAAACCTTAATTAAAACTCTAGACTTAACTTAACTTAGAAGAAAAGTTTGATTCGAAATTTTAAAGTCCAAATGGAAGGCTTTCGGGATTGAATTCTGAAAAAAAAATTCACGGGTGGACTCAAGACATCGAAAAACATAAAATAGTTTTTTTTTGAAAATTTTGACTTTTTGGGTCAAAGTCAACGCTGACGTCAACAGCCAAAGTCAACGCTAACGTCAGCATCTAGGTTAGCGGTCAACGAGTCAGGTCGGTGATGGTGATGATCGAGGGTGTTAAGAGATGAGGAGTCTTCTTTTGATTCGAATATAGGATCTAAAAAAAGAGTTTTAGATCTGCTGGAGATAGGACTCTTATTCGAATATATATTTGTATAATATTTATTTATATATATATATACGGGTGTTACACATTTGTTGACTAGCAGTAATTACGACGATACTGTTAGGAAGACGACAGGTGGGAGAAATGGGTACGGCGCGAAGCTTACGAATATATTTTCAACAGACTTTTTTATTGAGACTGCGGATTGAAAGCGGTAGAAGAAGTATAAGCTGGTATTGTTTCCTTTATTTTCTATTTTTCCTAGATTTTTGGTTCGGGAAGCAAAAAATAGGGAAAGTGCCTGTACGGATGTCATTATTTTCGAATATTTTTTTGACCCAGTTTCATTTTAATGAAGATTTGGTTCAAATATGGTTTGCTTATGATCAATTCTTTTATGGGTCACTGCTTTGTCAAGCAAAAAGGAGAACTGATGTGTGTATGCATGTGGGGTCTTTTTAACTGATTGTTGATTTGTAATTTTGAACTTTTCATTCAAAAAACAGATAAATTTGTTTGAATGGGGTTATGCTTTAAAGTATTTCTCAGCTTATGTTCTGTTTTTCCAGGGTTTTTTCCAACTGGATTATATGTTTTAAGGTTTTCTGTCCGTCTGCTTATTGCTGTTGTTGAAGATAGTAATGGCTTTGTTCAAATGAGGATGTGGTTTATAATATACTTAGCTTAATCATTTTAAACCACCCTTGACAGTATAATCATTTATTTGAGCATGATAAGGCTTTATAATATGCATGGTATAATTAACTACACCATGGCATCATCCAATAGAGGACATCAATGACCCTCACGTGACCGAGATCGCAATGTTTGTCGTCGACAAATATTAGCTTAAAGTCGGTGGCCGTGGTGAGCGGTGAGATCCTAGTGGTTTCCGCATTCCGGACGAATTATGGGTTGAATCTGTTAGCCACATATGGAATCGCATCCAAGTATGATAAAATTAAATTTAAAGTCAATAAAACTATTCCGATTCTTGGGTTATAGTATTGCGTGTCATTTGATCTTTATAATGAAAAAAACAAGTTAAACTATTTTTGATATAATTAAAAATGATATCGTATTTTAAATTATTAACATATCTTTAAATTAATTAAATTATAATAATAAAATTTTATTTTGATTGTCTTTCTGATTTTTAAGACTTTGTCGGGACAAATTTAGGTTAATACGCGTCACATAACTGGTTTTAAAGGGTGATCGTCATGTAATCACTAATTTTATCCCGAGAAAACCCATTATATTTTTCATTTCATTTTTGTATTAAATAATGGGCTTTGGTTAATTTTGGAATTAATTACAAAATATCGAAAAGCAAAAAAATATATAATAATGAGTTTATTTTATTTTTTTATTCGGTTCTTTTTATTTTTAAAAAAATACATTAAAAAAATCAAAAGATTCTGTATATATTACTTTTAAACTAAAAAAATTCCACCAAAAAATATTATAAATTATTATTTTATTTTATTATTATTTACTACGTGGCCTATTTCGATATTCTATTCATTAATATTATGTTTGTGTTAAAACACAACTTTAATTTTCGTGTTAATCTCAAATAACAAGCTTTAAATTCCTATTTTGTTGTCATGAAAAATCCAAAAAATTATATTAGTAATATATATATATTTTCTTTTTTAGCTTTGTAAAATGTATATATATAATGTTAGATATTAGGCTATTTTTATTTCCGTTTGGTATTACCATAATTATATTTAAAAATCAAAAAAGAAAAAGCAAAAGCGTAATTAATTTGTTTTGTAAATAAAGGTCAAAGAATTATATCATCTTTTTTCTTTCTATTTCATTATTATACGTAACAGATTATAATAACCCAAACCATAATAAAAACACAACCTTTGAAATAAACAACAACCCATTTATTAATATTTGTGTAGTCTAAAATTACAACCCAATAAATAAATTAAATCCACTAATAATAAGTCCAGTCTGATAATAATATATATTAGAAACTCAGAATAATTACAACACCGGTTTTAATTTTACACAAAGCCCATTACATGACCCGAGCCCATAACCGATTAACATGAAACTCTCGCCTAATTCTATGTTTTCTTCTGCAGCCGCCAGGCCCTAACCGTTAGATCTAACGGTCCAAATCGAAACCGAGTGAACCTTCCAGATCCTAAATTCTCCTACACACGTTGACTATTCGACTTTCAGTCGACCGTTCAGCTTCTGATCGCCGGTCGTCAATGGTCCCCTCATATTTTCCGACCGCCACGTTCACATGAAGACAAAGGAGATATCATATTCGTACATGAGCATTTTCCAGAGGCTGAAAAATAAACCAACAAATCTCTGGCGATTTCAGATGCCATTCAAGCTTTTTCCAGAGCCAAATCGACAATTTCAGAGGCTCACATGAAAACTTCCAAATTCAACAATGACATTGATTTTTCTTTTTTTCTTTTGTTACGAATGTAAATCGGGTATAAGAGATGCCCAAAACGATTGTAATCATATTTGGAATCCTTGAATCAATCGAAAAGGAATTTCCAGTGGCCGAAATCTGGAAAACCTGCTGGTTTTCTGGAAAATAGGATGGCTCTCTAGGTAAGTGATGAATACCATGGTGGTGTTCATCTTATTTTAGAGAGAAGAGAGTTTGTTTCTTTCGTTTTTGGAGCAAATGAATAAGGGTCTGATTTTATTTTTTTGTTTGTGTTATATACTCAAGGACTCTAAAAAAATGGTTCATTTACTTCATTAACTCCCTCCGCGTAGGAAAAATCATTTCCGTAGTCCTTCAATGTTTTCAAAGCTTTTCATTTTGGTCCGATTAGGCCTTAATCAGTCATTTTCGAAATGGTTTTATTAAACATATGTCCCTCCGTGTTTTTGAACGTGTTTTCAATCCCCTCCTTCTTTTAAAATTCTTCCCTTGGTCCTTTTTATTTTATTTCGGATTTTGATTCAATCACTGATTTCAAATGTTTTTTATGATTAAAACTGTCGCGACCATTTTAAAACCGAAAAGTGTGAAAAATAGCCTGGCGAATTAATTTGGAAAAAATTGAATTTAATTGCTTTTAATTGTGAAAAAACAAATTTTATTGAAAACATTTGAATTTTAAAATTAATTTGGAGTCGCCACCGGCCACTTTGGTAGGCCAGACACCATAAAACAAACCAGAGATTTATTTTAAAAACATTTGGGTTTGGGAGTCTGTTACGCGTAAGGACGACCCTTACGAGCGCCCGAAAATCGGTACCTTTTAATTACACGTGGCATTTCGGTATTTCAAATAATAATATTAATTTAATCAGTTATTGGCAAATAAATATCGTTCGAATAAGAATATCCTTTTGGATAAGAAAATACATTTCTTTTAAATACGAGCTTAATAAGACGTCCTCTAGATAGGAAACCTTAACTCGTATTTAAAGAAATATAAGTTCTATCCCAAAATGTTTTAAAATGCATGATCGATTATTATCTTGTCGATTTTAAGTTCTAACCTAAAAAGGCTCCATCAATTTAAATATTTAAATCCTATTAAATTATTAATTTCACCGGGTGTATTATGATAACATCCGAATGCACAGACACTACCATTTCGACACCAAACAAAATTAATAATTCTATTGGTACTACTAATCTTTACCTAATTAATTTTATTAAATTCTAACCTTAAATTATTTATCATTTTCTATGTTTCAATGACGCGCCGAATACGATACTGAAGTACACTCTTGGTCAACATAATGCCATTTCATAATACTAACCACTTAGCGTATCCAAAGTATAAGATTAGAACGCCATCGTTACTAAATTATCTCCCTATTTAATTAATTATTTAATTAAAGTGACTAATCCTAAAAAGGCTCTAATTTAATTAATCTAAGTGTAATTAAGTGTCACCTAAACATACATACTACATGACTTTAAAAATGCAAACATAATTAAATAATTAAATACAACAAATAAATATAATAAAGTAAACAAAAGATGAAGGAACTAAATTACTTTCGATTAAAACATGAGAGCTCGAAACAACACCGGAAGTACATTGAAGCAAAGGACCATGGCATAGGGCAAGAATAAAAAGGCAAAAAAGTTGATCAAGGGTGAATTTTAGACTTAAATATATTGAGATAAATTAATTATTAAACTTAGAAAATTTTAATTAAATTCAATTAAGCATTTAATTAAATTAATTCCAAGCCTTAAAATTAAATTAACCTTAATTAAAGTCTAAAATAATCAAATTGTGAATTTGGAGTTCGATTTAGGCCAAACTAGATTTAATTAGATTAAATTAATTTTTTATCCAACTTAGAAATTAAATTAAATTCAATTAAGAACCTAATTAAATTATTTCTAAGTGTTAAAAATTAAATTAATATCTAATTAATATCTAACTTGATTAAATTTTGAGTTTGGGGTTCAATTAGGGGTTAATTTGAGTGAAAATTAAAGTTTTAAGGGGTAAATTGAGGAATTAGGACCAAAGTGCAGTGCGGTTCAAAGCTTGAGGACCATGGGAATAATATTCTCATTTTCCTGCACTAACACCATATTTCCAGAAACTTTAAACCAAATGGATCAAACACCCATTTTACTTGGTGTTCTTCATGTTCTTGGAAGAACACCAAGAACACAACCCAACACCACCGCAACCTCCGCCGCATAAGTCCGCACCACCGCCACCGGCCACCGTAACGGCAAGTTCCCGGCCGCCGTCGGAGAACGATCTCCGGCACCGGTGACCAAATCCGGTGCCGGCGAACACATCGGAAACGCTAAAAACACTTAAAAACTCGTCGGAAACCCACATTTAACATCAAAGTCCCTTAAATTCATCTTTCTCATCACTTAAAACTCAACTTATTTCATCCGAAACTCATCATTCTCCTCTAAAACTTCACTTAAATTCAACCAAAACAAAACTTAATTATCATGTTTGATGGCAAACAAAATCTAAACATCACTCATAACCAAAACCCGAATCTAAGCAAAACCGGAGCAATGAACATGTTCGAATAAACTTACCTTTTGGTATATCTTTGGTTTTCGATTATCTTCCGACGCGACTCTTCCGGTGAATCCTCTCCTCCACGAATCTCCAATCTTTTGATCCATTCAATCCGTCCACTGCCACTGCCTCCTCGTTTCCCTTCTCTGAATCTTTTTTTTAATTTCCTTCCCTTTGTTTTTTCGCCACTTCCGAACCTCTGTTTCTTTCAATTTTCCTTTCAGTTTTTTTAGTAACTGCAGCACCCCCCACCTTTCCACGCATTTCATTTCTTATTCAATTATTTTAATTTTTTTATTTTAATTATTATTATTATTATATTGTTATATTTTATTTATTTATATATCATATATTTACTTAGGCCTTAGGCCAAAATTCATGTATGACAAAAACCTTCAACGTTTTTTCCTTATAATTTGGTCCGAATTCCAGTAGCTTATTCCTTCAACGTTTTATGTTTTTCCTTTTAATTGAAGTAGATAATTGGTTTTCTTCCATGGATTATGTTGTAAATAAATGACGTATATAGTATTTTGGAAGAATTATATCACGGGTCAGTACTACCATCTATCCATGGGATCAACCAATAAAAACTGTCTACTTCATCAATTTATCCATGTTATATTTTTTTCCCAAGTGGATCTTCACTTAAAAAATTAAAAAATAACAAGGTAGACAGTTTCGATTGGTTGGTCCCATGGATGACGTGGTGGGACTGACCCATGGATGACGTATGTGGTTTTCTTTTTTTTGCTTTTTGACCAATTTATTGTATCCTTTTAATTCCACTGCATGTTTCCCTTATTTTGTTTTGTTGCCATGAATTTTTTTTATTATTTGTCTCATATTTTATTTTTGGTATCCATATTTTTCATTTAATTGGTTTCATATTTTGTTCATATTATATTCCATTTATAGGACATGCATTTTATTACCATATTTCTTAATATGTTAAATTTTATATAATATTTAAATTACATTTAATTTTAAAAATGATATTTGTAATTTTCAAAAAAAATACATCTAATCCTATCAAACTCTTAAATTATTCAATTCAAAAATTGAAATTAAAATCTGAAAATTTATTTAACATGTCTAATATTTTCTCCCACCAAATCAACTAATAGTTATTTTCATAGGAATTTTTATCGGTATGCTTATTTTCATAAGAATTTTTATTTTTCTTTGTTTTTAGGTTGTAAGAATTTTTGGATTTTTTAATCTAATTACTTTACTTCTTGATTACGATGTAATTATAATTTTCTATGGATTTAATTAAAATTCAATAGCATTTATCAAAAAAAAATCTTTACTATTTTAATTAATGTAAAAAAGGAAATAAGTAAACCAATCTTACCTTTATAGTTTATACCCAATTTATAATTTTCATTAATATTTACCAGGTAATATTATAGGACAGATAATTTTCAATTTTTGACTAATATACCAATTTTGATATGTGATATTATGTATAAAAAACGAACACCAATACCTAAAGAACATACTTGTGAGAAAGAAATTATCTTTTAGTATTAATAAAGCAGACGTCATGCAGCAATTCCATCATTTTCTTGTCATCGTGCTACCCCTTATTTTTCTTCCTTTGATTACCTCCGCCAACCCGTTCCTCAAATGGATACCCTTAGACAACATGAAGGCCCCACACGTGATTAGAATCGCAAATTTTGCCATTGACCAACACAACAAGAAGGAAAAAACTGCCTTAAAGTTTGTTGCGGCGGTGAGCGGAGAGATATATATGCTTTATGACTCGGGGATGTTTTTTCGACTGGTTTTAAACGCCGCCAATGAAACCATAACCGGAAAATACGAGACTAAAGTGTTCGAAGATGAATTCGGGGCCATGGGACTTATATACTTTAAACCTGTCCAGGGTTAATTAGATTAATAAACACAGAAAAATAAGTTTTCGCTTTTTTAATTTATTATTTCGGTGTTACAGTGATTGGGGAATAAAATTTTAGTTTTGAATGTTATTTGATAATAAGTTTGAGAGACTCTAGATTCAAAAATCAATAAAATTATATTGGTTCTTGAGTTATAATATATCATTTGAAGATAAAAATTTATATATACGTTGAAAAAAGCAAACAGAATGATTATTTTTGATATAATTAAAAAACATTAATTGTATTTTGAAAATATAATTAAAGTGTCGTATTAATTTCAATATTTAAGTGAACAAGAAAACTTAGTTTTTAAAAATCTAATTAAATTCATGATTTTAAGAAAATAAATTAATTATAAATTTACCATAATTTAAAATATTTATATTTTTTTCTTTTGAATCTCAATTTTAATTCCATCTTTGTTTTTAACCTTACTCGTCATATTACTGGCTTTAATCAATTCTCGTTCTCAATGTACCCTACGTTCATATTCATGGACAAAAATTAATTCGTCATCGTGCATCTATAAATTCAGATTATGAAAGCCCAACACCCAAAAAATATATTTGAGGAGGAAAATATTATTATTGCTTTAACAAAGGCAAACACCATGCAACAATTCCGTCATTTCCTTGTCCTCTTGTTGCCCTTTTTTTTCCCTCCTTTTATTATTTCCGACGTGGCGGAAGGTTCAGTTGCGGAAGATGGACACCAATAAAGGGACATCAATGACCCTTATGTGACTAAGATCGTCAAGTTTGCCGTCGAAGAATATAACAAGATCGGAAATACAATTCCCTTAAAGTTGGTAGTCGTGATGAGAGGAGAGACTCCGGCGGTTTCCAGGATAAATTATCGGTTGATTTTGAAGGCTAGTTATAAAATCGCAACCAAAACATATCAGGCTATTCTGTGGGAGACTCCATGGCAGGACAAGATGCTCACCTCCTTTGAACCTTTCATGGGTTAATTAGATTAATAAACACAGAAAATCGCGTTTTTGTCCTTTTTCATATTCGGTGTAAGGTGATCGGGGAATAAAATTTTAATTTTGGATGCTATTCGATAAGAAGTATGAGAAAAAAAACTAAATTTAAAATCAATAAAACTATACTGGTTTCAACTATTTGTGATACAATTAAAAATATGCAATATTTAAATTATTAGCGTAACTTTTAATTAATTAAATTATTAAAAAATCAATTTGCTTTTTTTTGGTTTATTTTTTATTTTTAATGTTTTATCTAGTTAAGGACTCGCGTGTCATATATAGTTTAGTGAATAAATCACTTAATAATTAACAAGAATTTTTTATATACATAAAATTTCAAACTTAAAACTTACCTAAACGATACAGATTGTATATCATTTTGATCAATTTATAAATTCATTTATCTTATTTTTATAACCCATTATATCAATTTTTCAATTTTAAAGACATGCATTATGAACTATAATAAAAAAGTGGATATCAAAGCTATATGTGAATTATGATAAAATATTTTTTGTTAAAATTATAAATGTTACGTATTTGAGTTATAATTTACTTTTGTTATTTTTTAATTTTATACTATCTGGTTATATTTTAGATAACTTAATATTTATTTACCGATTATTTTGATGTATGGTTGAAGATTGATTGAATAATTTTTAGTTTTTTGATGATTGACGTGGAATCTGTTTATTAGTTTGACCTCAGATTTCTTGTTTGAAATTTTCATTATAAGTTAATTTTTATATAATATTTAAATTACCTATAATTTTTTAAAAATACATACAATTTTCAGAATAAAAACAAATATATCTAATCGTATTAAACTTTTAAATCACACTACATTCTTATTTAAATTAGCTTAATTTATAAAATTTAAATTAAAATCTTAAAATTTATTAAATATATTTAACATTTTCTCCGGCCAAATAAATTAGTAGCCATTTAATTATTTAATATTTAAATTAATGTATTATTAATATATTAGTTAACATATATTAATATATATTGCCCATAATATAATTATAATATATTTAACCAATTATAATATTATAATATAATAATATATTATGTAATATATTGCCCATATTAATATGGTATTTATAATAATATATTCATAATATATATACCCCATATGATTGAATAATATAATAATATATTATATTATATATTATGAACTGTCGCAATGACAGAAACACAGACGCACACACAATATAGAAAAGAAGATGAAGAAAAGTTTTCTGTGTAGGCTCAGATAAGCAAGATGCTTCAGCCATTCCACAAGGGTTTATTATATAGTTGATTTTGTGATTCTAACTGACACTGAAAGTTCAGTTAGATAAACAACCAACCAACTACTTCTAGAACCTTACCAGCTGGACAACAAACCTTTTCTGTTAAAGGCTCCAACGCTGAAGAAGAAGATACCAGAAGCAACACAAACCAGAAACAACATACACCATACTGCATGAGTTATTACCATCAGCACATTGCATGGGCTTTTAACACCAATGCATTAAATGCATGCATTCACACCAATATTCACCCTACTTATTCGTCTTTTTGATCTTTTTCAGATGAAACACACAATTGACTTCTTAATTCTTGAAATCGAGCTATTGGTAGAGGTTTTGTAAGTACATCAGCAATTTGATGTTGTGCAGGGATGTAATTGACTTGCAGCTGCCGTTGTAAAACCTTCTCTCGTACGAAATGCAAGTCAAGTTCTACATGCTTAGTTTTAGCATGTAAAACATGATTAGCTACCATTGCTACAGCACTGGTGTTATCGCACCAGATCTTTGGAACATCTTCAAGATTCAATCCCATATCTGTCAATACTGATCTAATCCACAGAACTTCAGCTGCAGCATCTGCAAGGCTTCTGTATTCTGCCTCTACTGTAGATCTAGAGACGGATCTTTGCTTCCTTGAGCTCCATGCAATGATGTTGTTGCCCAGATACACACAATAGCCTGAGATTGACCTCCTGTCATCAGGATCACTGCCCCAATCAACATCAGCAAAGACACTGACCTCAAGTTTTGAGCCATCACTTCCAAACCACAAACCATAACTGCTAGTGCTTTGCAAGTATCTAAGGATACGTTTCACTGCCACCCAATGACCATCAGTAGGTTGTTGCATATATTGGGACACTTTATTCACAGAGTGTGCAATGTCAGGTCTAGTATGACAAATATAAAGAAGGGCCCCAACTGTGCTCCTATACAACTGTGTGTCTGCAAGTGTGACACCAGAATTCTTACTCAACTTTAGAGTCACTTGCATAGGCGATTCAATTTGTTTCCCTTCATGTATGCCAACCTTGAGCAGTACCTCATTTATGAACTTTTGTTGATTTAAAAACAACCCTTCTTTCAACCGTGTTGCTTCCAACCTAAGAAAATAATGAACTAATCCAAGATCCTTTAAGAAAAACTTGTCATGTAGTTCATGTTTGACTTCTTGAACCATCTCGTCTGAAGACCCAGTGATTAGAATGTCATCAACATAAACTGCTACATAAAGAACATGTGCCTCCTTTATTCTTATGAAGAGTGAGTTGTCAGCGTATGATGACTTGAACCCCAGAAGTTGCAAAAACTCTTTGAGCTTTGTGAACCAATTTCTGGGAGCCTGCCTAAGCCCGTACAATGCCTTCTTTAATTTGCAAACAATCTTATTTCCTTCACCAGATTGTTTCTCAAACCCAGGAGGTTGGACCATGTAAACATCTTCACTTAAATCACCCTTTAAGAAGGCATTATTAACGTCCACCTGATACATTTGCCAAGACTTGAAAACAGCAATAGACAAAAGTATATTAACAGTGAAAAACTTAACAATAGGAGAAAAAGTTTCTACAAAATCAGCTCCTGAAACCTGGGCATACCCTTTTGCAACAAGCCTCGCTTTATACCTGTTTATAGAACCATCAGCATTATATTTAATCCTGAACAACCATTTGCACCCAATTGTTTTTCGATCAACAGGTAAGGTAACAAGCTCCCATGTCTCGTTTTGCATTAAAGCATTATATTCTTCTTGAACTGCAATTGTCCACTGAGGAGATTCAAGAGCTTCTTTAATAGTGTCAGTTACTTTAACTGTCTCCAGCTGATAAACTTTTGGCTTGAATATTTCGGCCTTACTTCTCGTAGTCATACCATGTTTGTTGCTAGGTCCTGGTATAACTGAACTTTTAGAGCTGACAGATCTAGTAGTTGAAGGGGCTTGCACATGAGCAAAATCACCCACAGTCGAATCTTCATTTGGGACCTCATTGCTAACACAAGTCTCAGGCATAGCTGCATTGCTGTCACCCCTATGACCATTAGAAGTATCAGTAGGAGTTATACTATGAGAACTGCTACTAACACCCTCATTATCTAAGACCGGAGTAGACAACTCAGGTTCAAAATTTCTAGAGTCATCAAAAGAGGGCACAAAACTTTGTGAAGCTGGCACAAAGTTTTCCGGAACTGGAACTGATATGTCGTTTTGAACATTATCGCCTGGTACTGGTATATCTTCTTGAGCAACACTTCCTGGAACCGGTATGTCTTCCTGAACATCATCTGTCTCTGGTGCTTTACCAGTATCAGATGCTGATGTCTTGGCTAGAACAGTATCTTTATTAACCTGAAGTAGTACTGATAGAAACTCTTGTACTTGTTGAACATTTTCTTTCTTTGCCAAAGGAAAAGTTATTTCATCAAACACAACATGCCTGGATATATACACACGACCATTAGCATCCATGCACTTGTATCCTTGATGCTGAGGTGAATAACCCAAAAACATACACACCTGAGACCTGTAACTAAATTTATGCACATTATACTCTCTTAAGCAAGGAAAACACTTGCAACCAAACACACGCAGCATACTGATATCCGGTTTCTTGCCATAAAGCTTCTCATGTGGAGAGATATTCCCTAACACTCTAGAAGGCAATCAATTAATTAAGAACACAACACTTAAAGCAGCATGAGACCACAAGTGAAACGGCATCGATGCTTGAGCCAACAGAGTAAGCATTGTCTCTGCTATGTGTTTGTGTTTGCGCTCGACTACTCCATTCTGTTGTGAAGTTTTAGGACATGTAATCCTATGTTGAATCCCTGTGCTACTAAGTTTAGATTCGAGAGCTTTAAACTCACCACCTCCATCCGTTTGTAAAGCAACAACAATGGTATTAAACTGATTATGAACCAAGGCAAGAAACAGTTCAAAAGCACTGGAAACTTCATATTTATTCCTCAAAAGATATAACCAACAATTTCTGCTATACATGTCAATGAAGGTGACATAATACTGATACCCTGAGGATCTCATTGGAGTGGGACCCCATACATCTGCTTCTACAAGTTCAAAGGGCCTATTATACACTGTATCAGACAAGGAAAAAGGTAAACTATGAGACTTGCCTAACTAACATGCATCACAAACAGTAGCTACACCTTTACTAAACACTTTTCCTAAAGTATGATTCACCACTTGCATGGAAGGATGGCCAAGCCTCTGATGCCACAACCAATATTCAGCATCACGAGCAGTCTTTTGCCTATCTTCAATAACACCAGTAGCAAAACAAGCAGACAGCTACAGACTCCTATCGAAACTGTAAAGACCATGTTCTTGGGTTCCTCGGAGTAGTATTTTGTTAGTAGCCTTATCCTTCACAAGAAAATGATCACTATGAAACTCAACAAATACATCATTATCATGTGTGAACTTAGAGATGGAAAGTAAGTTCTTGGTGATACTTGGAACATGTAATAAGTGAATAAGTTTCAACATTTTGCACAATGTATAAACATGTGCCTGTCCAATATTAGCAATCGAAATTGTAGAACCATCACCTAAAAGAACTTGAGCTTTACCTGAGTAGCCCTGGGACTGCTGAATATTCCCAGCATTATTGGTAACATGATGAGTTGCTCTTGAGTCTAAGTACCACTTGCCACCAGCTTCAAAATAAGGAACCACTAGTGAGTTAACCTGAGCTGTAGGGAATGGTTCTTCAGCATGATCAACAGGTGGAGTAACACACGGTGTATACCCTGAATTATCAGGATCAGGTTCGAAATGACACACATTAGCCTGAGTGGTGTCACGTTCACGAGTTGGAGAAGCAATACCCCTATAGTTGTGATCAAATCTGTGCCAACATCTATCCACAAGATGCCCCAATTTTCCATATAGTTGACACTAGGGTCGAGCCTTGCCCCTATAGGTGTAGCGTTGACTTTGTGGTTGAGACCGAAAACGAGAATTATCAGACTCATAGTTCCTGTTGGAACCATCATGAAAACGACGCGCATTATCAGGATCATAACTTCTGTTTTGGCCTTCATATCGAGTAACATTTATGCCAACCGGATGCCGCATTGGATCATTCAACTTTGTTTCTGCATCCTTAAGAACTACACAACTGCTTCAAGTGTATATGGTTTCCTACTTGCTGTAATCACAGCTGTGAAGGGATCAAACTCAGGCGTGAGATCATTTAAAATAGTTGCTATTTGCTCAATATCATCAATGGGTCTTCCACAAGAAGCTAGAAGATCACATATTTCCTTTATTTGAGTTGTGTAATCAGCAATAGAAAGAGTACCTTTCTTCATAGCACGAAGACGGACATGTAAATGCATCACTCTAGTGGCTGAGAGTTTAGAGTAAAGTTGAATAACCGTACTCCAAATTGCAGCAGTCGATTCAGCCCCCACCAATTGTGGCAAGACACTCGTACTAATCGTCGACAATAGCCAAGAAGCGAGAGAACTATCTTGCTTAAGAAATTTCTTATACTCTGGATTTGCAACCAGATTACCATCATCCCCTCGAACCACTTTGGGGGGAACAGGTGTAGATTTATCAAGAAAGTGATCAAGCTCTTGACCCCTCAATAACAAGATGACCTGCTGTCGCCATAGAAGAAAATTGGTATCATCCATCCGCACACTGACTTGTTTTGTAGCAAACAGCTGCCCATCAGTGACAGAACCCTCAGTGTTGACACCCAAAACCACCTCTTGGGACCTTTCAGCCTCTGATACCATATCGTAATGACAGAAACACAGACGCACACACAATATAGAAAAGAAAAGAAGATTAAGAAAAGTTTTCTGTGTAGGCTCAGATAAGCAAGATGCTTCAGCCGTCCCACAAGGGTTTATTATATAGTTGATTTGGTGATATTAACTGACACTGAAAGTTCAGTTAGATAAACAACCAACCAACTACTTCTAGAACCTTACCAACTGGACAACAAACATTTTCTGTTAAAGGCTCCAACGCTGAAGAAGAAGATACCAGAAGCAGCACAAACCAGAAAGAACATACACCATACTGCATGGGCTATTACCATCAGCACGTTGCATGGGCTTTTAACACCAATGCATTAAATGCATGCATTCACACCAATATGAACCATAATATTAATGATATATTATTAATATATTATTAATACATTATAATATTACGATAATAATATTATTATCATATTATACTAATATAAATATGATTAATAATATTTAACATTTAATAATATTAAATATATTAAGTATTTCGAGTTTAACCATATAAATAATATATTAATATTAACATTATAATATTTAACCATAAATTATTCATATTATGGGTTTAGGGTTTATTAATTAATATAATAATTTAGGGTTTAATGTTTATAATATTATATTATAAATTAATTTATAATAATTTATTAATTTATTAGTTCCAAATTTTATCTAATCATCTGATTATATAAACATCATTACCTTATCTTAGTTCAAATTTTAACTTGATTATCTGAGTTCTAATAATATTTCGTATATCATCATATAAGCTTAAGCCAAAATGATATCACCCTTGACAATAGCGAAATTGGATCGATGCTTGGTTCGATGCCAAGCCTCCTAATGGGCTCTCTTGGTGGATATTAATATCGAACCAGGCTATCATAACCTTAAGTCATTGAGTCATCGTGGTAGACCCGATTCGATACTTGGATCGATATTGGAACCTCCAGTAGAGAAATTGGATCTATGCTTGGTTCGATACCAAGCCTTCTAGTGAGCTCCCTGGTTCGGTACCAGTATCGAACCAAGATGCTCTAGCCTCAAGTCAACAACGGTCAAAACAGTTGACTAGGCATCGAATTGGGGTTCGATACCCCTTATAGGGAGGTATCGATACCTTCCGTTATTTTAGGTCAAACTTTGAAATTAAATGTGAAAGTTTCATATGACACTTTAGGGATTCCAAAGGTTAGATTAGTCTATTCTTGGCCCCAAATTGATACTAAGTTAAGCTTGGATAATAAGATCAAATTATAATAGCAAGAGAATTAAATTGATTGTGACTAGAATTGATAAATGAACTAAATTCAATTTGGAAATCGTGTTATATGAATAAAATTAGAAAAAGTTTTGATTTGGCCTCAAAATTGATAAGTATTACACATAATTGTCTTGAATTAACTTACAAAGAATCGAAACATTCTAGAATTAGATACAAGATTGGTCTAATTTACAAGTTTACAAGTTCGGCCGACGCCCCCGTCTCCTAACCCGGGACGAGGTTGTCACAAAGGGTATAAACAAATCGAGTTTGAACAAACAATGTTGTCCGTGCTTGTTTATTTAGCATTTATAAATATGTTTGTTTATATGTCCGTGAACATATTCATTAGCGTTCTTAAACATGTTTTTTTTATAGTAAAAATGGAAAAATTACATCAATAGTTCTTAAATTTTTAGGCTTCACAATTCGTACTCCAAAGCTCATACTGTGTTTAATCTAGTCGTTAAATGATTTTATAAACGAACTTGTTTATGAACATAAATGAATCAAACACACTTATGTTCATATTCGTTCGTTTATTAAATAAATATAATTTTTTTATACTTATTTATTTAACTTCATAAAAAACATAAACGAAAGTTATACGAAAATTTCATCAAATGCTTATTTATGACATATATTATTTGTTGCATTTTTATTATGGGTCTATCTAATTGCTTATCATCTGATTACTTTTTCTCACCCTACTGATGGCTCTAAAAGAATGGTCAACCTATTGAACTGTCGAGATTTACTCGAGGATGATAAGGATCAAGTAATGCAAAATACCTCCGTAAATAATCCAACATCAGGACTGACGTTTGCTTGAAGCCATTTCCTCAACTCAGAATGTACCTATCGCATACATAAACTTTGTAAGTCGACTTTCACAGAGGAAAATCATGTATGGAAATTAAACAGAAATTACGAACTAAGAAAATATAAATTGTATGATAGCAAATAAAAAACACAATGATACTTTGTTCAAAACACACACACATACAATGATAATAATGTTCTAAAATAAAACACCTAACTTACTTCCTGAGCTTGAGCTGGAGTAGCAACCTTCCCGGTTCCAATAGCCCACACTGGCTCATAAGCCAGAACAACATTTGTCCAGTTTGATATTTTTGCTGCCATTGGGAAGTAGAGGAAACAACCGATTTTGTAGCAGTTAGCACTCAAATAGGCGATGCAAAAGCAGCATTTGTTAAAATGCACAGTGAGTACGATAAAAGGTGAGTAACCACTGACTTTAACATGAAGACCAATGGAACAAAGTCATACACAGATATCATTTTGAAAATAACAGAAAATACATCTGACACTAGATAAATATGCAGGCCGATGCAAAACATAGAAACTAGAATGCAGAAAGACGTGAAACATTTTACAATGTTTACATGTTCAGAATAGACTTATCTCAAGGGAAGTGAGAATAAGTCATTCAAACAAATCGTTGCAAAAATGCATGTGATACAGAAAAAATATTGCATCTAAATAATTACACCAAGGGCTTTATAAATGCAATGAAGGCATTAAAATGCTTACCTGCAATTGCTTTAGTTTGTTCAGAAACAACCTCCACAGTGGATCCTGCTTCACGTTGCTCCAGTGTTTCCCCAATACAAGCTATCACCTTCAAGCCTTGAGAAAGTGCATAAGCAACCTTTTCCGCGACAAACTATAACCAAACCAAAATTGCAAGTAAACAAAATGCTGAAAGTTTAACTGACAGGCAAAAATGAGCAAAAGTTAAACTATAGTCTGATCGAACACAACTTACCTCATTTGACTCATTCGAAATAAGTCTCCTCTCAGAATGACCAATAATAGCCCAGGGAATGCTCAAATTGACAATCATCTCCGCACTGAGAAATAAACAGGAATTTATAGCTTAAGCAAACTAATGATTGTATCAAATTTCACTGAGGTGAAGCATTTGACCAATATTTTATTTGAATATATATAAATACACACATGCACATCCTTTCTTTGAAGGTCGGTCTTATACTTATTTGTAGGAAAAAGAAAACTGACAAAAAGTTTGCGTAAGCAAAAAGAGAATAATATCTTAACACAGAATAAAAGTGCAAGCTGATTAGACAAAAAAATAAAATCGAATGAAAAACTAAAACGCAATTAGCAGTGGAAAGGATAACCTCACCAGTGAAAGCACCTCCTTTCTTGACCCAACAATTTTGTGCAGCAACATGAAAATCAGGCCTCAGTGAATTTTTTACCAAAGGTAGGAACACAAATGGAGGGCTAACCAGTAACCACAACCTCTGTATAAGGATAGCATATTAACTCGAATTAGCCATCAATTTTATCATCTGTTTTGAGTTTTGATAACAATAAAAGAGACAAATTGTAGCAAAGAAAACAACAAGTACAAGAATAACAGCAGGAAAAACACTATTGATCTAATTACAAAATCCAATGCTTATTAAGGAAATCGGTAAAGACAAAAATCTGCTAGGTAATTGTATATAATTAAAATAATCCCAAAGAGAACTGAAAAAAGATTTAATAATATAGATTAGGTTCAGGCAGCATACTCTATATTTTGCTTTATAAGAAACTCAAAAGGTAAACAGACAACATTAATTTTAGGGTTTCCAACTTTCCATCAACATTTCAATTATGAAGGCTTCAAAACTGCAGTATAGCATAGGGATAGCACCTTGAAAAAAAAGAAACAAAACTGCAGTACGAGTCTAGGACAAATCTTTTTAATACTAATTTGGGTACATGAATTTTCTGTTGAGTTTCTTATGTGGGAATGAAATTCCCGGCATAATTTGTAATTAATCAAAATCCAATATGATTATACTTTCTAAAGGTATAAAACATGAACTTCAAACTCACAAATTACCACAACTATTTCAGATTCACCTCTGAGGCTCTGAAGAGTCAGTCATCCAACAAATCCATGACTTTGAAATGCTAATCATGAACGTTACATTTTAACGTGCTTTAGTACACGATTAATACTACTTTTGAACTCCAAATCAATCATTTGAACTCCAAAGGCAAACATCCAAACTCAACTCGAAAATTAACAAAAGAGGAACATCAATCCATTGGCTTACCAACAACATCCTGAGGAGGCACCTCTCCAGCATTCAAAGTACTCAGGATCTTTTTAACTTCTTCAGTAGTTCCATTCTACAAAAAGAGAATCCATCGCTTCAAACTAGACTCTAGTACACTATAATCAAAGATCTATCAAGAAACCTTTTTCCTAATACAATGAAATAATAACTGCGTAAATCAATCGTTGATTTTCTTCGGATCCAAACAGAAAATAGATCATGAGACACATCTCGATCAAGGTATCAAAATTCTCCAAAAAAAAATATGAAAAATATGTGAAAAAAGCGAAAGAAAAACTCACGCATTTCCAGTTTCCGCCGACGAAGAACTTCCTTCCCATATTTTCTTTTTCTTCGACGATCACGAATCTCACCAGTGCTCTCAAAGTAGATTTTTGGCCTTTGCTTTGCTGATTTCTGGATTGGATAGATAAATAAAAAAAGAAGTTGGCACTGACGTGAAAGTACTGTTATATCCAATAGATTCGGATATTCTTGGAAGAGATCAGGGATAATTATGTAAAATAGAATAACGGATCGGGTAATCGGATCTCTTAGACGGGTAGGTGCGAAACCTGAAGAGCGAGGGTAGATGCCACGTCATCACCCCGAGAGTCTAAAAATTATTTGGTGAACCATGTTTATCACGTCATTCATGGTCCAAGTAATTAGGATCGTTGATCTTTAAATAACTTCCTAATAATTACCTACCCATTAAATCTACGTAAGAAAGAGGTGATGATTCACTTAAAAAAAATTAAGACTAACAGTCCTGATTAATTAAGATCATAGATAATGTGATAAACAGTTAACCTAATAATTTTTTCCGAGAGTCTAACCTTAAACTTCCACCACCCAATTTCTCATGACTTTTGTGCATCATGCAGTGTGGTTGACATTTTTTAAAAATTATTTTTTATATACTATGATTTTTTTACTAATTTATTGATATTTTTAAAAAAATAATGAAAAAATTATTATGATACACATGGATGAGTATTTAATCGAATCAAATTAAAAATTTTAAATTAATCGAATTGATTAATCTTATTTTATTAGGAAAAATAATTTTTTTGTTTAATTTTAATTATAAAAATTTATAATGTTATAATCCTAATTGAGTATTGTATGCTTTTTTTTTTATATAAATGTGATATATATTATCGATTGTAGTTGAGGGACTCGACTCAAATTTAAAAATTTGATCTATTAATTATTAAAAATTTTGAGTTATATGAGTCATATTATAACTTAAATTTTATTTAAAAATTTTTAGTTAAATTTATAAAATTATGATTCGAATCAAGTCAAATGTAATAAAAAATTTAATTTTTTCAAGTTAAGTTTTACTCATACCTGATGATTAGAGATGAACAATTTATCCGATCCAACCCGACTAAGTCAAATTTTTTTAGAAAATTCATGTTAAAATTCAAGTTTGGGATAAAAATTTGTTAACTACCGATGTAGTTTGTCTAAACCGTAATTCAAAGACTCAACTAAACAGACACAAATATTATCAAAATTTGAGGATGAAAAATAAATTTAACAATAAATAATATTAAAAATATAAATTATAATAAAATATATTAATAATATAATTATTATCGTAATTTAATCATAAACATAAAAATAATGACTATGAGCTTATATTCAAATGTATTTTAAAAAATCTAAATAACGGAATAATAAAAAATGTCAAATTGATCGATAATTATCAACCGAATAAAAAAAAAATTAAAAAAATGGTTGGAGCCTAATAAGAAAGATGAAAACGATTTATTATTATTAGTTATCCAATCAATATTTTTTAATTAATTATATATTAAAGTCATTTAAAATTATATTTAATTTTTTAAAATATTTTTAATGAATATATCTGCAATTTTATTAAATTTATAAAAAAAAAATTATAATTATAACGTATTGGAAAAAGTAAAATAATAAAATTAAACACTTAAAAAAATTCTTATGATAAAAAAATAAAGAAAAAAAAAATTGTAGCCATAAACATACCAATAATATTCTGAAGCTTCTTAAATTTATATACAAACGAGACGCATAAAGAAAAAAAAAAGAATTGTGCATGATTCAAACTGTCGTACAGAAAATACAGTTACCCAAGATTAATTTCATCGACAAACAACCATCAAACAGTGAGAATATAACTTTTCAAGTGATAACTGACAAAAACATAAATAAAAAACTAACACCAATTGAATCTCTATGTGAATAACAATCGATCGTTAAGGTATGTTAAAATGTATCACAAAAACAAGTGGACCAAGCCACAAAACAAAACACAAAAACATATCACAAGAATAGAGGAAAAAAAGTGTCACAAAGATAGAGGAAGAGTGTGTTATAAAAGCATCAATTCTTATTAAAAATAAAAAATTAATAAATTCGGTTGTCGACGACTAATACTAAGATTATTTGCTAACTACCAATAAAAAGATTGAACAAAATAAAAAACAACTAGAGAGAAAAGAAATTTTTTCAAAGAAACCAACTAGGGTTTTTATTTTTTTTATCAATATTTAAATCCGAATAAAAATAATATATCATGTATTATCTTTTTTTGAATCAATTACAGTGTTACAATAGTATTTGTTCTAAAGTATACTCTTAACTATTGGACATTGATCGATTAATTACTCTGCTGACATTACTGATGCTCGAACTCGTGACTTTTAAGAATAACAATCGTTCCTTTAACTATTGAGACTAGATGATTCGTGCATAAACCCAAAAATATTAAAAAATGATCTTTGTAGAAAAATGATATGTGACATAAACCCTAAAATATTAAAAAATATCTTTGTAGAAGAATGATACGTGACATAAACCGTAAAATATTAAATTTAACTCTAAATCTAAAAACAAAAGATTTTAAGAACAAAATTTCCATTATTAATATTATACATAGAATATTTTTCCTTTAAAAAACATTTCCTTAAAAACTCTAAGGACAGAAAACAAATCACCACCGTCCGATTATCCACCCATTCGAGATTTATAACGTTGGGAAGCTTTTCTGTTTCTGTTTCCTTTTTCAAAAATCCCGCCTTTTTACTAATTTCAAATTCCATTGAACCCTGGCTGTTCATTTTAATTAAGTACACAGGTAATGTTACTCTCTGATCAACATTTCTATTAGGGAAAAACCCTAAACGAATCCCCAATCCGCCATGGTTGCCGATTCAAAGCTTCCACTGCAAAGCGGTAACAATGCAAACGTCAACGCCTCAAAGACCATTGAAGAGACGTACCAAAAGAAAACCCAATTAGAGCACATCCTCCTCCGTCCGGACACCTACATCGGTTCGATCGAGCAACACACACAGAAACTATGGGTTTACGAGAACGAAGAAATGATTCACCGCGACATTAAATACGTTCCGGGACTTTACAAGATTTTCGACGAGATCTTAGTAAATGCCGCCGACAACAAGCAGCGGGATCCGTCTATGGATTGTGTTAAAGTGGTGATCGACGCGGAGAAGAACTTGATCTCCGTTTACAATAATGGAGATGGAGTTCCGATCGAGATTCATCAGGAGGAAAATGTTTATGTGCCGGAGTTGATCTTTGGCCATTTGTTGACTAGCAGTAATTACGATGATACTGTTAGGAAGACCACTGGTGGGAGAAATGGATATGGCGCGAAGCTTACCAATATATTTTCAACAGAGTTTGTTATCGAGACTGCTGATAGAAAGCGGCAGAAGAAGTATAAGCAGGTATTGTTTCCTTTATTTTGGATTTTTCCTGGATTCCTGGTTCGGGAAGCAAAAACGAGGAAAATGAAGATATGATTAAAGTTTGGTTTGCTTATGCTCGTTGATCAATTCTTTTATGGGTTACTGCCTTGTCAAACAAAAGGGAGGACATATGTTTGTTTGGATGTGGGTCTTTTAATTGATTGTTAATTCGAAATTGTGCACTTATAAAGCAAAAAGTAGATAAATTTTGTTTTAATGAGTATGGTTTAAAGTATTCTCAGCTTATGTTGAATTTTCCAGGTTTATTGGTTTGAAGGTTTGATCTTGTCGCTTTATTGCTATGGTTGAAGATAGTAATGTCTTTGTTCTAACGAGGATGTGGTTTAAAATATGCTTAGCTGTAGAAATGAAATGAAATGTATAGTTTTGTTTTAATGTTTCTCATATAATAAATTAAATATATGCACGAAATTCTAATGTGAAGGTTTGCTGTTGGATTAACATGATGCTTTGCAAACTGCTGGGTTTTTTTCACGGCCCTGTCTTTTTGGAAAAAAAATTACCACCCAAAATTGTCTATTTCTTAATTATGTGAAATTAATTTCTTTTCTGACTGCTGTCTCGATTTGTAGGTATTTACAAACAACATGGGAAATAAAACCGAACCTGTTATAACTAAATGCAAGGAGGGTGAGAATTGGACAAAAGTTACTTTTAAGCCTGACTTGGCCAAGTTTAATATGACTCACTTGGAGGAGGATGTGGTTGCATTGATGAGGAAGAGGGTGTTTGATTTAGCTGGTTGTCTTGGCAAGACTGTAAAGGTTGAGTTGAATGGGAAACGCATTCCAGTGAAATCATTTCTTGATTATGTCAACCTTTACCTTAGCGCTGCCTCTAAAACCAGAACTGAACCTCTCCCAAGGTCTGTATTATTAATTTCATTAGTTGTTTATTGCATGTGTTAATTGAAGTGGTTTCTTGTTTAAAGAGTTATTTTTTTTTCAGGATTCCTGAGAAGGTTAATGCTAGATGGGAAGTCTGTGTCAGTATCAGTGAAGGGCAGTTTCAGCAGGTACTTTTCTGCCATTTAACCTTCGTTTAGATTAGATTTTAAGCGCCGTTTATGTTATAATAATGTTGATTATTTTTGTTGTACTCTCAAGGTTAGCTTTGTTAATGGGATAGCTACAATCAAGGGTGGAACTCATGTCGACTATGTTACCAATCAGATATCTAATTATGTGATGAATGCTGTAAATAAGAAGAACAAGAATGCTAATATTAAAGCACATAATGTGAAGAACCATCTGTGGGTTTTTGTCAATGCCCTTATTGACAACCCTGCTTTTGATTCTCAAACTAAGGAAACTTTGACACTTCGTCAGAGCAGTTTTGGCTCTAAATGTGAACTGTCAGAAGAATTTTTGAAGAAAGGTTAGTTAACATAGTTCACTTATTTAAGTATTGGTAACCTGTAAAATTCTAACTAACCTGATTCTTGGTTGGTGAAATGCATTCCAGTTGCAAAGTCTGGAATTGTGGATAGTTTGCTCCAATGGGCAGAATTCAAGCATAGCAAAGATCTTAAAAAGACTGATGGAACCAAGTCAGGAAGTATTCGTGGGATCCCCAAGCTAGATGATGCCAATGATGCTGGAGGAAGGAATTCTGAAAAATGCACATTGATTTTGACTGAAGGGGATTCAGCAAAATCTCTTGCGGTAAGTTCCAATATTTTAACTTCTCCCATTCCGTTTTTTACATCTAATACAATGTTACTATGTGAATCTTTTTGTCACTAACAGTGTTTAATTTTTGCAGTTGGCTGGGCTCTCTGTTGTTGGCCGAAACCACTATGGTGTCTACCCCTTGAGAGGTAAACTTCTGAATGTGAGGGAAGCCAGCCATAAGCAGTTGATGGAAAATGCTGAAATTCAAAATCTTAAGCGAATTCTTGGACTCCAGCAGAACAAGGAGTATACAGATGTAAAATCATTGAGATATGGGCATTTGATGATAATGACCGATCAGGTTTAGTGCTGCTGAAGCAGTTCTCTTACTGAATTTGCTTTTTACTTACTTTCCTTGCTTCATTCTAGTGACTGATCACCTTGTTTTTCTCACAGGATCATGATGGTTCCCATATTAAGGGTTTGCTAATCAATTTTATTCATTCCTTTTGGCCATCACTGTTAAAAGTAAAATCATTCATGGTTGAGTTTATAACTCCTATTGTGAAGGTATACTGGCTAGAATTTCCATGTTGAATATCTTGCAGCAAGCCTTCTTGTTATTTATGCTTTTGTTTTCTGCACAGGCTTCACGCATGGTCAAAAAAAAGGACAGAAATGGGAAGGAAGAGATATCATTTTATTCCATGCCTGAGTACCAATCTTGGAAGGAAAGTTTGGGCGGTAATACAAAGGGCTGGACCATTAAGTACTACAAGGTTTGTGGCTTAAGCAGGATTGATTTCCTGACTACTGCTTTCTGGTTTTGTACCTTTCTTTAATCTTTCCTAACATGATCATTTTGTTGTAGGGGTTGGGAACAAGCACTGCAGCTGAAGGGAAGGATTACTTTAAAGATATTGATAAGCACAAGAAAGAATTTGTATGGGAAGGTCATCAGGATGGGGATGCCATAGAGCTTGCGTTTAGTAAGAAGAAGATAGAAGCAAGGAAGAATTGGTTGAGACAGTTTGAGGTATTGTTTTTATGTTAACTTTAAATGTATGTATTTTAGAGAATCTAATTTGTTAGCCTCTTGATGAAATTTTCATAATTTTTGTTTTGCAGCCTGGCACACACCTAGATCACAATAAGAAGCTCATCAATTACAGTGATTTCATTAATAAAGAACTTATTCTGTTTTCCATAGCTGATCTTCAAAGGTCAATTCCTTCTATGGTTGATGGCCTGAAGCCTGGTCAGAGGAAAATCCTTTTCTGTGCCTTTAAGAGAAATTTTGTAAAAGAGGCAAAGGTTTCTCAATTTTCAGGTTATGTTTCCGAACATTCTGCTTACCATCATGGTGAGCAGAGTCTTATGAGTACCATTGTTGGAATGGCTCAAGATTTTGTGGGTAGTAATAACGTCAACCTTCTTCGTCCAAATGGTCAATTTGGTACTCGTAACCAGGTTAGTTGATGTTCATCTTGGTTGTGACAATTGTATCAATTCAGGCTAATACATCTATAGCTTTACTATTTTGAGTATTTTCTCCACTAATACAAAGTTTGTTGCTTTTACAGGGTGGCAAAGATGCTGCAAGTGCTAGGTACATATTTACCAGTCTTTCTCCCATTACTCGATACCTATTTCCTAAGGAAGATGATGGCCTGCTTGATTACTTGAATGAAGATGGTCAATCCATTGAGCCTTCTTGGTAAATTCAACGTAACAGACTCACAGTAACTAATACTTTGCATTAGAACTGCATATGCATAAAATTACTGATGTGTGAATTTTTAGGTATGTACCTATCATACCGATGGTTCTTGTCAATGGAAGTGAAGGAATTGGAACAGGGTGGAGCTCTTTCATTCCAAACTACAATCCAAGAGATATAGTGGCAAATGTTAGGAGCTTGCTGAATGATGAACCAATGGTGCCCATGCATCCATGGTACAGAGGTTTCAAAGGGACCATTGAGCGGACTGCATCAAAGGAATCTGGTGTCACCTACACTATAACTGGAACAATAGAGGAAGTTAATGAAACCGCACTTAAAATAAAGGAACTTCCAATACGTAGATGGACTCAAGATTACAAGGAATTTTTGGAATCAATCATTACCTCAAATGATTCATTCATCAAGGTAGTTTCGGGTACAACAAATTACAATTACAAATGACAGTTTCTATTTGTTAATTTATCTTTATAACTTTATTCTCATAAAGTTGTGTGTGCCTTGTAGGAATTTAAACAATTCAGTGATGATAAAACTGTTGACTTTGAGGTCATCATGACTGTGGAGAACATGATGTTGGCCAAGCGAGAGGGGTTGCTTAAGAAGTTTAAGCTAACAACAACAGTTAGCACAAGTAACATGCACCTGTTTGATTCAAGAGGTGTGATTAAGAAATATGAGACCCCGGAGGAAAGTACGTGCTAACTTTCCATAATTTTTAGTAGTAATAACTAATAACAATGTTAAAATGTTGCAACACTGACCTTAATTTGTGTAAATGCAGTCCTTGAGGAATTCTTTCACTTGAGGCTTGAATTTTATGTGAAACGCAGGGTAAGGTCACTAGAGTTTGTTTTGAGTTTATTGAAGTGTTTAAGTAGAGATATTGATTAAAATAATCCATTTGCCGCAGAAGCATGTGTTGGACACTCTTGAACTGGAGCTGTTGAAAATGGATAACAAAGTTAGGTTTATTCTTGATGTTGTAAAGGGAGACATCATTGTGAACAATAGAAAGAGAGCTGATCTATTCCTTGAGCTGAAAGAAAAAAGTTTTACTCCTTTCCCTAAGAAGAAGAATGCGGTGGAAATAACCGTGGCTGGGGATATTGATGGAGAGGAACCCGAGGAGAACTCTGAGCTTAGCCCTGCAGCAAATAAGGAGAGTGATTATGACTATTTGTTGTTGATGGCAATCGGTACTTTGACTCTGGAGAAGGTTCGCGAACTTATTTCTGATAAAGATAAACTCGAGCATGAGGTTGAATATTGGAGGAAATCAACCCCAAATTCTTTATGGCTGAAAGACCTTGATGAACTTGAGAAACAGCTAGATGTATGGATCCTGTACTAGTTTTCTTTTAAATTGATTTCTTCTCATATACAAGTGTTCTAACTATCATGGTACATTCTGTTTTGTTTAATCAGGATCAAGATAAAGCTGATCAGGAAGCGGAAGAACAGCATGGTAACGACAGAGCAAAGAATGGAGCTGGCAAGAAGGCTGTGAGACAAGCATCGAAAAACCCAAGGAAACCAACTAAGAAAGACGAAACTGTTTCAGATGTTTCACCTATGTCAATGGAAACAGGTTAGCTTTTGATTCTAATTTCTATTCCTTTTTCATTCTGAACATTTAGCTGCTGTAACAATGTAGACATTCATGTCTGATGTTGGCATGAGAAATGGTGTATGTTACACTGACATGGAAATTGATAATGCTTTTCTCCCCCTTGGTACAACCAGAAAATGTTCCTGCTGTTGTTGTGAAACCCAAAGGCCGAGGTGGTGCAAAAAAGGCCAAGGTCTGGTTCTTGTTTTTGTATTGTTTATATACACAAACATATTGTATTTGTATATACTGCCTTCTCAAGCCTGGTTTATCAAGTGATTAGTTTTTGTTACCTCCATGTTTATTTGCAGGATGACAGCAACAAGGATGACGACTTTGATATTCCCGATCTAAGGGAGCGTCTAGCCAAGCACAATATCAATTCCTCTCCTGATCATTCTACTGGTATGTTTTATCCTAAATTTAGTTGATATGTTCATTGGCCGGATCTTATAATTCTATATGATTCTGGATGGTTACACGGTCCTCGGAATGTTTACCCGAAACGGAAATGCTTTTGATAATGCAATGACTGTATCATCATATTTTTCAGATATGGTAACTGAAGTGGCCAATGCACCTGCTGGAAAGAAAGAACCTAGCAAAAAGACAGATGCTGCTAAGAAGAACTCTGTCATCTCTCTCTCAGAGATTTCCGAAAGCATAGGTGAAATCAACATCAGTGACGAAGATGTGGAGGTTGCTGCTGCAGCAGTAAAGAAAGGGGGACGTAAACCTGCTGCAAATTCAAAAGCCAGTAAGCCACCGGCTGCAGCTGCAAGGAAGAGAGCCCCAGCTGCATCAGGGAAGCAACAACAAAAGCTTTTTACTCAAATGCTGAAGCCTGCATCTGTGGTAGACAGTTCCAGGATTTCACCTGAGAACAAAGTGGGGAAAATGAGGGCATCTCCCTTTAACAAGAAGAGTGGTTCGGTCATGGACACGGCGAACGGTTCTTCACTGTCTTCGATGGCAGAAATCGACACCGATGAAGATGAAGAACTGGCTGTGGTTGTTGAACCAAAGTTTAGATTCCATAGAGCTAACAGGACAAAGAAAACTTATGTTATTAGTGATTCCGAGACCGAGGAGGATGCCGTTGAGCATTCGGATTTCGAGGAAGATGAAGTTTGATGAACTGAATGTTTTCTTCACTAATGAGTGCATGTTGTAATTGTATAAATCTGCTAAAGTTTGGCTTGTTGAGTTTAGCTATGAACTCTGATATGATTGTTTGTTCTGCTTAAGAGCATAAGATTGGTGTCAAAGTTGAAACAATTATATATAAAAATTTAAGATTTTTAAAATATATATTTTTATTTTTATAATAAAAAATTTTAAATTCTAAAAATTTAAAATTAAAAAGTTTATCCTAAAAAATTATGTGACAATTTTGGTAGGATAGAGTGAATACTTATATTGACCTTTAAACTTTTTTAGGACGTTTTATACCTTAAAAGAAATTTTTAACCAATTAAAATACGCCACGTCAACGCTTATTAAATATTAATAAAAATTATTATAATATTAAAAATCCAATAATTATTGTATTTCCCGCCAAAAAGTATCTCAACTAATCAGTTTTCCAATCGGCTAATCTCTGAATCCAAAGTTATTTCCCAATTCATTCCATTTCCTGACTAGCAAAACCCTAGCTCGCTTCACAGACATGGCTGGCCAATCCGGTTCTCGTATCTCTCTCTTCTCAGCGGATACTTTATACTGGTTTGAAGTGGAATTTATTGCTGAAGATAAACTGATTAGATTAGATAGCACCAAATATGCGAACGGATCTTCTCAATTTCATCTCCGTAATCTTCAATTCCGTTGCACCGCAACTCACTCATGTGCCTCTGTGGTTTCAAAGAACAGAGGAAAATGCACGATTCCGCCACCTCCGTCGGTTAGTCAATTTCTTCAACTCCATTCTTTGATGAATTTAGTCGGAGTTAGTTTGTGAAATTTGATCTGGTACTAACGCTTCGAGTATTTCTTCGGCATGTTTAGTGAAAGGGTTTTGGACTAGGTTTGCTTCATGTTTCTCTAGTGCCAGATTTGATTACCAATTTAATAAAATGACGGAATGTTTGAAATGTTTTCTGGATTAATGCAATAACTTCGTTTTTCCTATGGGTGTAATCTAGATGAGCTGTGCTCGAATTGTAAGAAGCTCGAGCTTGAGCATGGATGCTTGGCTCAAGTTTGATTGAGTTTTACTCTTATTTTTTTAGCATGATTCGGCTTAAATTTTTGCTAAGGGTTTTTTCTCTTGTCTGACTCCATGTTCTATTATTTGTATCCACACTTGAGTTCTACTATGGCATGA
Organism: Abelmoschus esculentus; assembly: GCA_035048815.1. Classification (NCBI taxonomy): domain Eukaryota; kingdom Viridiplantae; phylum Streptophyta; class Magnoliopsida; order Malvales; family Malvaceae; genus Abelmoschus; species Abelmoschus esculentus. The sequence continues at coordinate 1,226,085 of JAUCBN010000021.1, forward strand.
ATCTTTTGGATGTAAAAAGGGTTCGAATAGGTTCCAAAGTTATTTGAGTCAAGCATTAGGGTTGTTGAATTTAGAACACTCCATTGTTGGAGTTTGTGAGCTCATGTGTTTAGTTTATACTACTAGTTCTGCCCTTCTGTGTGTTATTACCAATGAGAGTCAACATTTTCAAGTAATTTTCTAAAATTTTACATTTGGCAAGGTGAGGGGACATGTTTTTATCTCGAAATGTCTAGATCTCCACTAAAATTTTACCGGCAAAACCAGAACTGGACTTTAGCAAAATTAAACATTTGGTGCATTTGGATTTTTCAAAAGTAGAACCTTGATGGAGCTTATAAAACATTATAAAGCACATCTTGTTGCAAAATGATATAATTAGTACCCTAGCAGGTTAGCCTTGTTTTTGATCCCGCTTCATTCTTGTGGCTAAGGGTTACGAGTAGTTTATTATAGTGACTTCATTATTCTGTTTTCTGTGGCTGATTTTCAAAGGTCGATTCCTTCTATGGTTGGTGACCTGAAAGCCGGTCAAAGGAAGGCCCTTTTCTATGCTAATAAGAAGAATTTTGTAGCAGGAGAGCTTTATTGGAATGTCACAAGATTTTGCTGGCAGTAACATGGTTAGTGTTAATCTTGATTATGAATGTTGAATTAGTTAGGCTATGGTATCTATATCATTACTACTCTTTTCTCCACTTATGCAAAATCTGTCCTTTTCCATTTCACAGTGAGGCAGGGATTTTGGGAAACCTTGGCACTTATATACCAATCTTTCTCCCATTACTCAATATCTGTTGAATTATATGTATTCACACTTGAGTTTTACTTTGATTTGAATTTTATGTATATTGATTGAAAGAAAAGGTTCTATTACTTTCCGGAGTTAACCGAGTGAAACATTAGTGTTGTCGAATTTAGAACACTTGATAACTTGAGCTTGTGAGCACCTGTGTTTAGTTTAAATTACTAATTCTGCCTTGTGGTGTTAACAATGAGAGTCAACATTTTCAAGCAACTTTACTAAAGTTTTACTTCAGCAAGGAGAGGGAAACATGTTTTTATATAGAAGTGCCCATTAAACTTCATTGTTTGGGGAACATGTATGGTTTGAGTAGGGCATTAGAAGTTGAGAATATCCTATATCACTGGTCGGGAGTTTATGGTTCTATGCATATGTTCTGACTTTTTTTTTTTTTCTGATTTGTTGTCGTGGACTAGAAATTTTCACTATGGTTTTGGGAGGTGAATGACATTCTCAAGGGGAATTTCAGGTGTTACATGACTTTTGATCAGTAAACCTTGCTTGACATTTTTCTTACCATTCTACCCAATAAATATTGAGTTCTTACAAGGTTTCTTTCATGACAAAGTATTTCTGAAACAACCCTATGGCTCTGTAGATATTCTCGGATTCCAAGTTATGTTAAAACTTGAAGTGTCATTTAAATCTTTAGTTTCGAATTTAATATTTAACTTTAAGATCAATTGCGGGGATAACTCAGTTGGGAGAGTGTCAAACTGAAGATCTGAAGGTCACATGATCGATCCACGTTCACCACATACTTCTATTGATTCCATTTTCATCTATTCAAAAGATAGTTTGATCATTTTGCTTTAATTTTTTGATGTAATGGCAGGATGATGACCCTATTGAGTTCACTGAACCTGCCTGGTAAATTTATCTTTAACAATTCCCGTTACATTGCATAACTGTGCATTGTAATAGTAATTTTTGCCGATTGAGTCTTATCTCAGTTGCGTGTTTATGCCAACATTCTACATTTTAATTAGGTGTTTAGGGGTTACATATTAACTAGATTTCCTTCATGACAAAGTATTTTTGAAACAACCCTTTGGCTCTGTAGATATTCTCGGATTCCAAGTTATGTTAAAACTTGAAGTGTCATTTAAATCCTTAGTTTCAAATTTAATATTTAACTTTAAGATCAATTGCGGGGATAGCTCAGTTGGGAGAGCATCAAACTGAAGATCTAAAGGTCATGTGTTCGATCCACGTTTACCGCATGCTTTTGTTGACTCCATTTTCATCTATTCAAAAGATAGTTTGATCATTTTTCTTTGATTTTTTGATGTAATGGCACGATGATGACCCTATTGAGTTCACTGAACCTGCCTAGTAAATTTATCTTTAACAGTTCCCGTTACATTGCAGAATTGTACATTCCAATAGTAATTTTTGCCGATTGAGTCTTATCTCGGTTGCGTGAACAATCCACGTTCACCGCATGCTTCTATTGATTCCATTTTCATCTATTCAAAAGATAGTTTGATCATTTTGCTTTGGTTTTTTGATGTAATGGCACGATGATGACCCTATTGAGTTCATTGAACCTGCCTGGTAAATTTATCTTTAACAGTTCCCGTTACATTGCATAACTGTGCATTCTAATAGGAATTTTTGCCGATTGAGTCTTATCTCAGTTGCGTGTTTATGCCAACATTCTACATTTTAATTAGGTGTTTAGGGGTTACATATTAACTTGGTTTCTTTCATGACAAAATATTTTTGAAACAACCCTTTGGCTCTGTAGATATTCTCGGTTTCCAGGTTATGTTAAAACTGAAAGCGTCATTTAAATCCTTAGTTTCGAATTTAATATCTAACTTTAAGATCAATTGTGGGGATGGCTTAGTTGGGAGAGTGTCAGATTGAAGATCTAAAAGTCACGTGTTCCATCCACGTTTATCGAATGTTTTTATTTATTCCATTTTCATCTATTCAAAAGATAATTTGATCATTTTGCTTTGATTTTTTGATGTAATGGCAGGATGATGACCCTATTGAGTTCACTGAACCTGCCTGGTAAATTTATCTTTAACAGTTCCTGTTACAAGTAGTTTACTATAATGACTTCATTAATCTGTTTTCTGTGGCAGATCTTTGAGGGTAGTTTATTATAAGTGATTTCATTGGCAAGTAATTTATTCTGTTTTCTGTGGCTGATCTTCAAAGGTCAGTTCCTTCTATGGTTGGTGGTGGACTGAAGGCCGGTCAAAGGAAGACTCTTTTCTGTGCTTATAAGAAGAAATTTGTAGCGGGAGAGGTTTATTGGAATTGCAGTAGCATGGTTAGTGTTAATCTTGGTTACGAAAGTTGAATTAGTTTAGGCTCAAAAGCACAAGTATTGTGTTTGAGATGTACCTTCCGATTTATTGTCTCATTTACTCTCAAAGGTTATATTAGGCTCCGGAGTTAATCGAGTTAAACATTAGTGTTGTCGAATTTAGAACACTTGATAGCTCGAGCTTGCGAGAATATGTGTTTAGTTTATATTACTAACTTTGCCTTCTGTGTTGGTACCAATGAGAGCCAACATTTTCAAGGAGAGGAAACATGTTTTCCTCTAGACGTGTCCATTAAACTTCATCGTTTGAGGAACATGTATGGTTTTAGTAGGGCTTTAGAAGCTGATAAGCTCTATTACTGGTCTGGGATATTATTTTTACAGTTCTATGTATATGTTATAATGTTTTTTTTTTTTCTGATTTTTTTATTGTGGACTAGAAAATTTGACTCAAGTTTTGGGAGGAAAATGAGAATCTCAAGGTATGGGACATGTCAGGTGTTGTCATTTCTTTGATCAGTAAGCCTTGCTTGAAGTTTTCTTACCATTCTACCTAATAAATAATGCTTTCTTACATGATAATGTATTTATGAAACTACCCTTTGACTATGTGGATTCTGATTTTCCAAGATTTGTTAAAATGGAAGGGTAATTTAAATTTAACATTTAACTCTATCGATAGTCTTGTCCTAATACCAATAGGGGTTAATTCAAGTGGTAAGTGTTAATGTGGCTTGAAGAAACGTATGTAAGTTTCATAGCCATTTAATAGGAATTAAATTGAGCCATTTAATTTGGTATTAAATGTTGTATGAGAAAATTATTTTTGGGTCCTTAAATATTAAGATATTTACAGGTTTAGTCCATAGAGCCTAACTATAAATAGGGATGAAGTTTTCATTTCATATCATCCCCAAAATCCTAACCATCTCTCCCATTTGGTTCTTTCTTCTCCCATTTCTTGTATTCAGGAATTCTTGAAAATTCCATTTATTTGTACTATTTTGGTAATAGTGAAGTTATCATCCGGTGGTGGTGCCCGAGGAGTAGACATTTATTGAACCTCGTAAATTCTCTGTGTTCTCTCCATTATTTATTTTGGTTGTTTATTTGGGGTTTCCTTGGATAACAATATTCAATAATTTGACGGGTTTGTTTGCTGTGCAAACTTTGGTGGTTTCAATTTTAACATTTCAACTCAGATTTGAAGCTACGTTCGTGTGGGAAATTACCCGGTTTCCCCAACAATTGGTATCAGAGCTTCGGTGAAGGTTATCTCGATTGCTCGGTCTGCAAAGAATTGTGATATTGTTGACATTGCATGTCTAGGAAAGTTCTGTCTAGGAAAGACTTGGTACTTAAGTGATCCGTGTGATCTACCTCTTTTTCTTGGGAACTTACCTGGTGTAGTGTTCTCAGTATCTAGTTCTTGCATAAGAGCGGTTATTGAATATTGTTCGTTGTTATGGCAAAAGACGGGTTAGTTGGGGCATCAAGCTCTTTTATTGTACCGGTAAGGAGAATGATGTCAAATGCAAGCTTCTCGGTGGAGCTGTTTGATGGATCCGGTCATTTCGGCATATGGCAAGATGAGGTGCTAGATGTTTTATTCCAACAAGGTTTGGATGTTGCCATTGAAGAAGAAATGCCCGAAGATATGATGGAGAATGATTGGAAAACAATCAATCGTATGGCGTGTGGTACGATTCGATCTTGTCTTTCCAGGGAGCAGAAGTATGTCTATAAGAATGAGACTTCTACATGAAAGCTGTGGAAAGCATTGGAGGAAAAGTTTCTAAAGAAAAGCTCTCAGAATTGTCTCTACATGAAGAAAAGATTGTTTCGATTTGATTATCAACCAGGCACCAGTATGAATGAACACATCACTCCTTTAATGAGTTAGTGTCAGACTTATTGGGCATGGATGAAACTTTCAAAGATGAAGATTTGTCTTTAATGTTGTTGTCATTACTTCTAGATGAATTTGAGCACTTTGAAACAACGTTACTTCATGGAAAGGAAGAAGTGTCCTTTAAAGATGTAACTGCTGCTTTGTATAGTTACGAGCTAAGAAAGAAAACAAAGATAGAGAACAAGAATAATGCAGCGGAGGCCATGGTGGCAAGAGGTTGCTCGAAAAGCCAAAGATCAAAATGGAGAGGGAGATCAAAGTCAAAGTCTAGACTTGAGAAAGATGAATGTGCCTTTTGTTGTGAGAAAGGCCATTGAAAGAAAGATTATCCGAAGCTAAAGAGAAAAGGAAAAGGAAAAGTTGCTCCAGATGTATGTGTTGCAGAGCATGATACTAGTGACTCTGAAATATCACTAGTTGCTTCACCATCAACTTTCCATTCAGATGAGTGGATATTGGATTTGGGTTGCACTTATCATATGTCTCCTAACCGGGAGTGGTTCTCCGATTTAACAGAACTAAATGGAGGAGTTGTTTATATGGGCAATGACAACGCCTGTAAAACTGTTGGGATAGGTTCAATCAGTTTGAAGAATCAAGATGGGTCAAATAGAGTTTTGACTGATGTTCGATATGCGCCCAATTTAAAGAAGAATCTTATCTCGTTGGGAGCCTTAGAATCTAAAGGCTTTGTTGTTACTATGAGAGATGGGATTTTAAAAGTTACATCTGGTGCGTTGGTGATAATGAAGGGCATCAGGAAAAATAACTTGTATTATTACCAAGTTAATACAGTTATTGGAGTAGGAGCAGTAGCTTCCAAGGGAGACAAATTGGATTCAACCATGTTATGGCATATGCGGTTGGGACACGCTGGTGAGAAATCCTTGCAAAATTTTGGCAAAGCAAGGATTGTTGAAAGGTGCAAAGGCTTGCAAGTTAAACTTTTGTGAGCATTGTGTTCTGGGAAAGCAAAAGAGAGTGAAATTCGGCACCGCTATCCAAAATACGAAAAGTATTTTGGATTATGTTCACTCAGATGTGTGGGGTTCTTCCAAAATAGCATCGTTGGGAGGAAAACACTATTTTATAACTTTTGTTGATGACTTTTCTAGAAGAGTTTGGGTGTATACAATAAAGTTTAAAGATGAAATTCTCAAAGTTTTCCTTAAGTGGAAAAATATGATCGAGAACCAGACTGGAAAAAGAATTAAACGACTTAGGACGAACAATGGAGGGGAATATAGAAGTGATCCGCTCTTTGACGTTTGCCAAGAGTTTGGTATTGTTCGACACTTCACTGTTAGACATACATTACAACAGAATGGGGTGGCAGAGCGTATGAATCGAACGTTACTTGAGAAAGTTCGATGTATATTGTCCAATGCTGGGTTGGACAAATCATTTTGTGCTGAGGCTGTGACATATGTTGGTCATATCATTAATCGTCTACCGTCATCAGCGATTGAAGGAAAAACACCATTGGAGGTTTCGTCTGGAAAACCTGCTACAGATTATGATTCCTTACATATATTTGGATCCACTGCATACTATCATGTGAAGGAGTCAAAGCTTGATCCTAGAGCAAAAAAGGCTCTCTTTATGGGAATCACCCATGGAGTGAAGGGATTTCGTCTTTGGTGCTTGGAGACAAAGAAGATAATTTGTAGCAGAGATGTTACCTTTGATGAATCTTTCTTGTTGAAGAAGGTAACAAATAGAGATGTTCAGACGGGTAGTACTCCACAGCAGGTGGAGTGTACTCCAAAATAGATGGAGCCTCAACGAACGGTGATTAGCCCAGTAATTAATGTTACTGATTCTCTAACTCCAATAGAGGCATCAGAAGATGATGATGTTCAAACCCAAGAACCATTGGAGACACCAGAACCACTTGCAGTTAGAAGGCCAACGAGAGAAATTTGTAGACCTGCTCGATTTACAGATATGGTGGCCTATGTCCTTCCAGTTGTTGATGATGGTATCCCTATCACTTATCAAGAAGCAATGCAAAGCTTAGAAAGTGATAAGTGAAAAATTGTCATGGATGAAGAAATACAATCTCTCCAGAAGAATAACACCTGGGATTTGACGTATTTACCGAAAGGTAAAAGGGAAATTGGATGCAAGTGGGTATTTGCAAAGAAAGATGGATCTCCCAACAAGAAAGATGTTCGCTACAAGGCAAGATTGGTAGCTAAAAGCTACGCTCAGAAGGAAGGAATTGACTATAATGAAGTATTTTCCCCTGTTGTGAAGCATTCCTCCATTAGAATATTGTTGGCCTCGGAAGCACAATTGAATTTGGAGCTAGCTCAACTCGATGTAAAGACGACTTTCTTGCATGGTGATTTCGAAGAGGAGATCTATATGACTCAGCCAGAAGGATACATGAATGCTGGTGGTGAGAAATGGGTTTGCAAGTTGAACAAATCGCTTTATGGATTAAAGCAATCTCCGAGACAGTGGTACAAGCGATTTGACAATTTTATGATGAGGCAGAAGTGCACAAGAAGCAAATACAATCATTGTGTGTATTTGCGAAAGCTACAAGATGGTTCTTTCATTTATCTTCTCTTGTATGTTGATGATATGTTGATCGCTTTAAAGAGTCAACAAGAGATTGATAGATTGAAGGCTCAGTTGAATCAAGAGTTTGAGATGAAGGATCTTGGTGAGGCCAAGAAGATTCTCGGCATGGAGATAAGTAGAGACAGACGGAGAGGCAGACTTTGTTTAACTCAGAAGCAATATTGGAAAAAGGTATTACAATGTTTTAGTATGAATGATAATACAAAACATGTAAGTACCCCACTCGCTTCTCATTTGAAACTTAGTTCTCAGTTATCTCCTAAAACTGATGAAGAGCGAGAATATATGGCAAAAGTTCCATATGCTAATGCAGTAGGGAGCTTGATGTATGCGATGGTGTGTACGCGGCCTGACATTTCACAAGCTGTTGGAGTTGTAAGCAGGTACATGCATGATCCTGGAAAAGGATATTGTCAAGCTGTAAAATGGATTCTACGGTATCTCCAACAAACCGTAGATGTTGGTTTAGTGTTTGAGCAGGATGAAGAACTTGGTCAGATTGTGGTTAGATATGTTGATTCCGAATATGCTGGTGATTTGGATAAGCATCGATCAACTACTGGATATTTGTTTACTCTAGCAAAAGCGCCAGTGATTTGGAGGTCTACTTTACAGTCTACTTTACAGTCTACAGTGGCTTTGTCTACTACAGAGGCAGAGTATATGGCAGTTTCAGAGGCTGTTAAAAAAGCAATTTGTTAATGTGGCTTGAAGAAACGTATGTAAGTTTCATAGCCATTTAATAGGAATTAAATTGAGCCATTTAATTTGGTATTAAATGGTGTATGGGAAAATTATTTTTGGGTTCTTAAATATTAGGCTATTTACAAGTTTAGTCCATAGAGCCTAACTATAAATAGGGATGGAGTTTTCATTTCATATCATCCCAAAAATCCTAACCATCTCACCTATTTGGTTCTTTCTTCTCCTATTTATTGTATTCGGGAATTCTTGAAAATTCCATTTGTTTGTACCATTTTGGTAATAGTGAAGTTATCATCCGGTGATGGTGCCTGAGGAGTAGACATTTGTCGAACCTCTTAAATTCTCTATGTTCTCTCCATTATTTATTTTTGTGCTTTATTGGGGGTTTCCTTGGATAACAATATTCAATAATTTGACGGGTTTGTTTGCTGTGCAAACTTTGGTGGTTTCAATTTTGATATTTCAACTCAGATTTGAAGCTACGTTCGTGTGGAAAATAACTCGGTTTCCCCAACAGTAAGCAACTTAGTTTCGTTTAAGAAAGTCTCAAGTTCAAGACGTTGTGTATGTAGAAAATTATTGTTGGGAGACTCACCCACCAAAGCTAGGTGTACGACGTTGGTTGGTCTGAATTAGTTAGGGCTAGACTCTGAAATTAGAAGAACAATAAAAAATAACATTGTCCTAATTGGACCGAGATCATCATCTGTTCTGATGCTTTACTCATTTTTAATGTGTTGCTATAAGATCTGCATGTACAGGGAGTCAAGGACAAAGTCATGAATCAAGATCAGAGGTAAGATACATAACAAATCTTTATTTGTGAAGCCAATGTTGTCGAATCTTACACCGAAATTATTTTTGTCGGAGACATATTCTTTTTTTTAAGGTATATTTGAAACGATAGAGACGGAGGGTATAACACTAACACATGTCCCATGTTCGGAGTATATCATCTGGAATTTAGAGGTTTTGTGGTTGAAGATGTCATAGAGTGGTGCAAGAACGGAGCTAGGATTTAATACTGGGAGGGGCAAGAGTCTATTAAACCTTTAAATTTAAAAATTTGGAGGGGAAAAAACTCTAATTTATTAACATTTAAACTAAAGAGGACCAAAAGTACAATTATACCAAAATTTTTGAGAGGGGTAACAACCTCTCCCACCCCTGCACAGCTTCGTCCCTGGTGTGGTGGTTTCACCTCAAATCTTTTGTTCAGTTGCTTCAAAAATATAGTTTGATTATTTTGTTTTTGATTTTGATGTAATAACATGATGATGACCCTAATGCATACCAATAGTTATTTGACAAGGTAGTGTGGGTAGTAACAACATATGCTCGAATTCGATAAATTTATGGACGTCGAATTTGATATTCTTGACTTCACTCGATTGTATAATGATACTATTAATTTTCGGCTTTCGAGGATAAAAAAATTGATAAAAGAATTCATATTTTTTTTTGTTTACGAACTTATAAATCTAACTCAAAACTTTTTATTTGATTAAAAAAAAGTTTAATAACTCTCAACCCGAACTAAATACTTTTAATTCGATTAATTTCAACTTAAAATTGGTTTTACGAAAGTTAATCAAATTTGTATAATTTGAATCAAATTTGATTTGAATACGGAAAGTTTCACATTTTCTTTTACAATTTTAACCAAGAATTAAATAAAAAGGTATTTATTTTTTATTTTTTAATTTTGATTTAAATTTCAATATTTCTTTCTCTCTTGTAATTTCTTATACAATATCTATTTATTTTTTCAGTTTTCATATCTCAACTTTTCTTTAATTTTATCATATTTTTTTATGTCCATCCTAAATCTCATGAATATATGTAATTATTCTATTTTTAATTTTTATTAATATTTTTTAGTAAGTTGTTACATGTAATTTTTATTCAAATTTTTTAATAATACAATCCATTTATAATCTGATCTACCTGCTTCATCCGCAATTGATGGGTGAGATGAATTTGGGTTAATGGTCAAGCGGATGGTAGAAGGATTGGATGATAATTTTGGATACAAATGATAGGTAGATAAATCTCTAACTCATCCAAATCTAACCTGTTGTTAGTCTTAGCGTTTAAATTTACTTAAATAAAATATTTATATTCAATACATTGACATTAAAAATTAAAAGTTTAAAGGTATATTTTAGGTGTAGAGATTTACAATTTAAGGTTTAGATGTTAAGGTAATATGATATGTATTTGTATTTTAACCTAAAAAACATAAATTTTAACTATTATCCTTAAATTTTAAACTTTTATATCTAAACCTCCTACAATTAGGCTTTGTTTTTGGTTGAGTTTGACTTTTCAAACCAACATCTCAAACCAACTTTTACTAAAAGCAACCAAAAACACCAAATAAGGGGATAGCTTTTGAGTGTAAATTTTTTTAGTCTTTTTCCAAAAATCACATCTCAAACCTTGGTTTAATCCCAAACCAAGATTTTGTACCACAACCAAAAACACACCCTAAGGCTTTTGTTTAGCAACGCTTTTCAAACCAGCTTTTAGACCAAAAGCTGGTTTGAAACGCAGAAGCAATGCTAAACAGTTGGGAGAGCGTCAAACTGAAGATCTAAAGGTCACGAGTTTGATCAACGTTCACCGCATGCTTCTATTGATTCCATTTTCATCTTATTCAAAAGCTAGTTTGATCGTTTTGCTTTGATTTTTTGATGTTACATATTAACTAGGTTTCTTTGATGACAAAGTATTTTTGAAACAACCCATTGGCTCTGTAGATATTCTCGGTTTCCAAGTTATATTAAAACTGAAAGCGTCATTTAAATCCTTAGTTTCGAATTTAATATTTAACTTTAAGATTAATTACGGGGATAGCTCAGTTGGGATAGCGTCAGACTAAAGATTTGAAGGTCACGTGTTTGATCCATGCTCACCGTATGCTTCTATTGATTCCATTTTCATCTATTCGAAAGATAGTTTGATCATTTTGCTTTAATTTTTTGGTGTAATGTCAGGATGATGACCCTATTGAGTTCACTAAACCTGCCTAGTAAATTTATCTTTTAACAGTTCCCGTTACATTGCATAACTGTGCATTCCAATAGTAATTTTTACCAATTGAGTCTTATCTCGGTTGCGTGTTTATGCCAACATTCTACATTTTAATTAGGTGTTTAGGGGTTACATTTTAATTAGGTTTCTTTCATGATAAAGTATTTCTGAAAGAACCCTTTGGCTTTGTAGATATTCTCGGTTTCCAAGTTATGTTAAAACTGAAAGCGTTATTTAAATCCTTAGTTTCGAATTTAATATTTAACTTTAAGATCAATTGCGGTGAGAGCTTAGTTGGGAGAGCGTTAGACTGAAGATCTGAAGGTCACGTGTTCGATCGTCGTTCACTGCATGCTTCTATTGATTCCATTTTCATCTTAATCAAAAGATAGTTTGATCATTTTGCTTTGATTTTTTGATGTAATGGCAGGATGATGATCCTATTGAGTTCACTAAACCTGCCTGGTAAATTTATATTTAACAATTCCCGTTACATTGCATAACTGTGCATTCCAATAGTAATTTTTGCCGATTGAGTCTTATCTTAGTTGTGTGTTTATGCCAACATTCTACGTTTTAATTAGGTGTTTAGGGTTAAATATTAACTAGGTTTCTTTGATGACAAAGAATTTTTGAAACAACCCTTGGGTTCTGTAGAAATTCTCGGTTTCCAAGTTATGTTAAAACTGAAAGCGTCATTTAAATCCTTAGTTTCGAATTTAATATTTAACTTTAAGATCGATTGTGGGGATAACTTAGTTGGGAGAGTGTTAGATTGAAGATCTGAAGGTCACGTGTTCAATCCACGTTCACTGCATTCTTTTATTGATTCCATTTTCATCTATTCAAAAAATAGTTTGATCATTTTGCTTTGATTTTTTGATGTAATGACACGATGATGACCCTATTGAGTTCACTGAAGCTGCCTGGTAAATTTATCTTTAACATTTTCCGTTACATTGCATAATTGTGTATTCCAATAGTAATTTTTTCCGATTGAGTCTTATCTCGGTTGCGTGAACGATCCACGTTCACCGCATGCCTCTATAGATTCCATTTTCATCTATTCAAAAGATAGTTTGATAATTTTGCTTTGATTTTTTGATGTAATGGCGCGATGATGACCCTATTGATTCCATTTTATCTATGTAGATATTCTCGGTTTTCAAGTTATGTTAAAATTGAAAACGTCATTTAAATCCTTAGTTTCGAATTTAATATTAACTTTAAGATCAATTGCGGGGATAGCTCAGTTGGGAGAGCGTCAAACTGAATATCTGAAGGTCACGAGTTTGATCAACGTTCACTGCATGCTTCTATTGATTCCATTTTCATCTTATTCAAAAGATAGTTTGATCGTTTTGCTTTGATTTTTTATGTAATGGCAGGATGATGACCCTATTGAGTTCACTGAACCTACCTGGTAAATTTATCTTTAACAATTCCCATTACATTGCATTACTGTGCGTTCCAATAGTATTTTTTGCCGATTGAGTCTTATCTCAGTTGTGTGTTTATGCCAACAGTCTACATTTTAATTAGGTGTTTAGGGGTTACATATTAACTAGGTTTCTTTCATGACAAAGTATATTTGAAACAACCCTTTGGCTTTGTAGATATTCTCCGTTTCCAAGTTATATTAAAACTGAAAGCGTCATTTAAATCCTTAGTTTGGAATTTAATATTTAACTTTAAGATCAATTACGGGGATAGCTCAGTTGGGATAGCGTCAGACTGAAGATCTGAGGGTCACGTGTTTGATCCACGTTCACCGTATGCTTTTATCGATTCCATTTTCATCTATTCAAAAGATAGTTTGATCATTTTGTTTTAATTTTTTGATGTAATGGCAGGATGATGACCCTATTGAGTTCACTGGACCTGCCTAGTAAATTTATCTTTTAACAGTTCCCGTTACATTACATAACTATGCATTCCAATAGTAATTTTTACCGATAAAGTCTTATCTCGGTTGCGTGTTTATGCCAACATTCTACATTTTAATTAGGTGTTTAGAGGTTACATTTTAATTAGGTTTCTTTCATGACAATGTATTTCTGAAAGAACCCTTTGGCTTTATAGATATTCTCGGTTTCCAAGTTATGTTAAAAATGAAAGCGTCATTTAAATCCTTAGTTTCAAATTTAATATTTAACTTTAAGATCAATTGTGGGGATAGCTCAGTTGGGAGAGCGTTAAATTGAAGATCTGAAGGTCACGTGTTCAATCCACATTCACCATATGCGTCTATTGATTCCATTTTCATCTTATTCAAAAGATAGTTTGATCATTTTGTTTTGATTTTTTGATGTAATGTGTAAACACGAATTTTTATAAATAATAAAAATATTAAAAATAAAAAAATAATAATAAATAACAGAAAATCAAAATAGTAAAAAATGAATAAAATAAAATAAAATTCAAAAATAAGAGATAATGGAGTTGAGGATTTTTTGGTTGGTGGAGTGTTTTTAGGGATTTGAATTTTGTTTGGAGTTTTTTACTTCAATCAAAAGTCTGAATTTGAAGCCTATAAAAGGAGGAGGATTTCAAGGTTAAAGGGGCAGAGAACAAAACGAAGAGAAGGGGAGTTGAGATCAGAATTCAAAAGGAGCAAAATTACAAGCTTGAGTAAGGGGAAGGATTTCAATCGGTGAGGAAGCAAAGGAGGTCGCCGGCGGTAAGTTCTTTTCCTCTTTAGTTTTGGCTTTTTTTTATAGATTAGACTCCTAGATTCGAAATTAGTTGTTTTTAGATTAATTAGGACTTAAAATTAATTTTAAAGATTTTAAAAAATTTAATTAGGTTCTAAATTAGAATTTAATTTAGTTTTTAAGAAAACTTTAAAATTAATTTAACCTAGTTAAATTTAATTAATTTAAACCTTTAAACCCTAAAATTAGACTTGAATTAGGTGTAATTTAGTTCTTAAATTTTTGAAAATTATTTTAATTAATTATTTTTAAATTAATTTTAATCAATTTCTAAAAAATAAGCTTTAAAATTAACTCACCTAAATTAGGTCTAGTTTAGCCTTAAACCTTAAAACATTCACCAAATTAGACTTAAATTAGGCTTACTTTAATTCTTTAATTTAGAAAATAATTTTAATTAATTTTAATTAATTTCTAAAAGATAAGATTTAAAACTATCTAGGTCTAATTAACCCAAATTTCACCAATTAAACTTTAATTAGGTTAAGTTAAATTCTTAAAATTTAGAAATTATTTTAATTAAGACTCTTAATTAATTTAAATTTCTAAGATAAGATTTAAAAATTAACTTAATTAAGTTTAATCCAACCCTAATTAAACCTTTGAACTTAAAATTCACCAAGTTAGATTTAAATTAGGTTTTAATTAAGATTTGAAGTTAAGAAAAATTTAATTAAAAATCCTAAACTTTAAAATTAATTTCACACTTAATTAAATCTAATCCTTTTTGTTCAAGGTTTGTTCTCGAGTCCCTTGTAATCTTTTTTTTTCATACAAGTCCCTTTTGTACTCTTCATGATGAGAAATTTTTGATGTAATATTGTATACCCATGATTCTAATAAAATTGATGAGTTCCTTTTATCTTGTTTTTTTTTACTTTTATTATGTTTTCGCATGACATATTTAGGAAGGTCATTTAATAAACTTAAGTTAATTAATTTAGAGCCTTTTTAGGACTAGTCACTTAAATTAATTAATTTAATTAAGGAGAAAATATAGTAACATAGCATGTGAATCTTATGTCTCGGATATACTAAAGAGGTTGGTGTTTTGACGCACTATGATGCTGACCTAGAGAGTGTACCTTGGCATCGAATTCTTGTGTTATTAAAAACTTAGAATTTTGACAAAAACTTAGGTTTAGAATTAAATAAATGGATAGGTAAATAACTAGTAACGCTAGTAACTTAGGTTTTAAAAACTTAATCAATGGAGCCTTTTTTAGGATTAGAACTTAAAATGGACAAGATAAAAAACGGTCATGCATTTTGCTTTAGCCTTTTGAGGCGGAAGTTACATTCCTTTGAATTTGGGTGAGGTTTCCTATCTAGAGGACGTCTCGTTCAACTCAAGTTTAAAGGTGGTGTAACTTCTAAATCAAAAGGATATCCAAATTCAAATAATGTTCATTTAACAATGGAAATTAAATTAATATCTTTCTTCAACATGTCAATGCCACGTAATGTTTTTCAAGGTACCAATTTTTGGGCGTTTGTAAGGGTCGTCCTTACACGTAACAGACTCCCGAACCCAACGTTTTTAATGAATCTCTGGTTTATTTTTATGGTGTCTGGCCTACCTAAGTGGCCGGTGGCGACTCCAAGTCAACTTTTTTTTTTAAAATTAAATTATAGATTTTCTAAAATTTAGATTTTTCAAGATTAAAATTGATAAGATTCATCTTTTTCAAAAACAATCGTCGAACACTTTATCACCTAAAAATCGCGTTTTTTTTAAGAGGTCGCGACATAATGGCAGGATGATGACCCTATTGAGTTTACTGAACCTGCTTGGTAAATTTATCTTTAACAATTCCCGTTACATTGCATAACTATGCATTCTAATAGTAATTTTTGCCGATTGAGTCTATCTTAGTTGCGTGTTTATGCCAACATTCTACATTTTAATTAGGTATTTAGGGTACATATTAACTAGGTTTCTTTCATGATAAAGTATTTTTGAAACAACCCTTGGGTTCTGTAGATATTCTCGGTTTCCAAGTTATGTTAAAACTGAAAGCGTCATTTAAATCCTTAGTTTCGAATTTAATATTTAACTTTAAGATTGATTGCGGGGATAGCTCTGTTGGGAGAGTGTTAGACTTAAGAATCTGAAGGTCACATGTTCGATCCACGTTCAGCGCATGCTTTTATTGATTCCATTTTCATCTATTCAAAAGATAGTTTGACCATTTTGCTTTGATTTTTTGATGTAATGGCAGGATATGACCCTATTGAGTTCACGGAACCTGCCTGGTAAATTTATCTATTGAGTCTTATCTCAGTTCTGTGTTTATGCCAACATTCTACATTTTAATTAGGTGTTTAGGGGTTACATATTAACTAGGTTTCTTTCATGACAAAGTATTTTTGAAACAATCCTTTGGCTCTATAGATATTCTCGGTTTCCAAGTTATATTAAAACTGAAAGCGTCATTTAAATCCTTAGTTTCGAATTTAATATTTAACGTTAAAATCAATTACGGGGATAGCTTAGTTGGTATAGTGTTAGACTGAAGATTTGAAGGTCATGTGTTCGATCCACGTTCATCGCATGAATTAATTGATTCCATTTTCATCTATTCAAAATATAGTTTGATCATTTCGCTTTATTTTTTTGATGTAATGGCACGATGATGACCCAATTGAGTTAACTGAACCTGCGTAGTAAATTTATCTTTTACCAGTTCCCGTTACATTGCATAACTGTGCATTCCAATAGTAATTTTTATCGATTGAGTCTTATCTCGGTTGCGTGTTTATGCCAACATTCTACATTTTAATTAGGTGTTTAGGGGTTACATTTTAATTAGGTTTCTTTCATGACAAAGTATTTCTGAAAGAACACTTTGGTTTTGTAGATATTCTCGGTTTCCGAGTTATGCTAAAACTGAAAGCTTCATTTAAATCCATAGTTTTGAATTTAATATTTAAATTTAAGATCAATTGCGGGGATAGCTCAGTTGGGAGAGCGTTAGACTGAAGATTTGAAGGTCACATGTTAGATCCACGTTCACCGCATGCTTCTGTTGATTCCATTTTCATCTTATTCAAAAGATAGTTTGATCATTTTGCTTTGATTTTTTTGATGTAATGGCAGGATGATGACCCTATTGAGTTCACTGAACCTGCCTGGTAAATTTATCTTTAACAATTCTCGTTATATTGCATAACTGTGTATTCCAATAGTAATTTTTTCCGATTGAGTCTTATCTCGGTTGCGTGTTTATACCAACATTCTACATTTTAATTAGGTGATTAGGGTACATATTAACAAGGTTTCTTTCATGACAAAGTATTTTTGAAACAACCCTTTGGCTCTTTAGATATTCTCGGTTTCCAAGATATATTAAAACTGAAAACGTCATTTAAATCCTTAGTTTCGAATTTAATATTTAACTTTAAGATAAATTACGGGGATAGCTCAGTTGGGATAACGTCAAATTGAAGATCTGAAGGTCATGTGTTCGATCCACGTTCACCGTATGAATTAATTGATTCCATTTTCATTTATTCAAAATATAGTTTGATCATTTTGCTTTATTTTTTTGATGTAATGGCACGATGATGACCCAATTGAGTTAACTGAACCTGCGTAGTAAATTTATCTTTTACCAGTTCCCGTTACATTGCATAACTGTGCATTCCAATAGTAATTTTTATCGATTGAGTCTTATCTCGGTTGCGTGTTTATGCCAACATTCTACATTTTAATTAGGTATTTAGGGGTTACATTTTAATTAGGTTTCTTTCATGAAAAAGTATTTCTGAAAGAACACTTTGGTTTTGTAGATATTCTCGGTTTCCGAGTTATGTTAAAACTGAAAGCTTCATTTAAATCCATAGTTTCGAATTTAATATTTAATTTTAAGATCAATTGCGGGGATAGCTTAGTTGGGAGAGCGTTAGACTAAAGATCTGAAGGTCATGTGTTCGATCCATGTTCACCGTATGCTTCTGTTGATTCCATTTTCATCTTATTCAAAAGATAGTTTGATCATTTTGCTTTGATTTTTTTGATGTAATGGCAGGATGATGACCCTATTTGTTGAATGATCAATCTGAAGATTGGTAACGATGAGGCACTAAGATTTCATCAATTGGATGATGCTATGAAGAACACAGCAAGGGGTAATGGAGAATAACGAAAACAATAGAAAGAATAAGTCATGTGACTTTATTAGAGAAAAGAGAAAGTTACAATATCGAGAGAGAAGATACAATCTTAAAACCTGCCTTTACTATGAGCCCTGCATCTAGTTATATAGGAACCATTTACCCTTAACAGACTACAACTGACTCATAACAGAATAGAAGGATTAAAATCCAGTGTGCAATACACTACATTATACTCTATCATTCTCCCGGTTTTCTATCTTCTCTTGAACCTCTGTAAGCGAAAAAACCCCAAGTTGTGCTCTTAACTGATGAAAGACAGCAGGAGGAATATGTTTGGTTAAAACATCAGCTGTTTGATCTGAAGAAGGAAAATAGTTGACTAATAATTTGCCAGCCAAGACACGCTCCCTGACGAAATGCAAATCTATTTCTACATGCTTCATCCGAGCATGGTGTGTCGGATTTGCTGCAGTTGACATAGTGGAGGTGTTGTCACACCAGACAACAGGCTTTGTAGGAAGAATCAGGCCAATTTCAGTCAAGAGTTGTTCAAGCCATATCAATTCTGCCACAGCATTAGCCACACTTCGATACTCAGCTTCGGATGAGGACCGAGAAATAACTGCCTGCTTCTTGGATGACCAGGCTCTGGGATTACCACCCAAAAAGATACAATACCCAATTGTTGATCGTCTATCCTCTATAGAAGCAGCCCAATCGGCATCCGAGAAGCACACAAACCCTGGTGAGTCAGTAAATCTATAACAGAGACCATAATTGATGGTACCACTCAGGTATCTCAATATGCATTTAACCGCCTTCCAATGTAGTTCAGTAGGAGTATTCATATATTGACTCACCTTATTCACAGCAAAGGTGATATCAGGTCTTGTCAAGCAGACATATTGTAAGCCTCCCACAATACTTCGATATTGATGAACATCTGCAAATGATGGACTGTCATTGGGATAGAGTTTTGGAGTGACTACCATTGGAGTAGGAGTGGAAGAAAACTATCCCATACCAGCTTTTTGTAAAAGATCAGCAACATATTTTCTCTGATTCAGAAAAAGTGCCCCTGATAATTGTTGTATCTCCATGCCTAAAAAAATATTCCAAGGACCCTAAATCTTTAAGTTGGAACTCAGAATTAATCAAATGTACCAATTCATCAACTTCTGACTGATTTGTCCCAGTTATTACGATATCATCAACATACACCATAAGAAACAACTTATTGTCATTGTGGTTCCTTAGAAAAAGTGATGTGTCAGCCTTGGAAGGAACAAATCCTAACTTTTCTGTAAGAAAACTCTTTAAGGTAAGATACCATGCCCTAGGGGCTTGTCGAAGTCCATAAATGGCCTTCTTTAAATGGCAAACTAACAACTCACCATTCTTCCCTGATATTTCAAAACCAGGAGGCTGACTCATGTAAATATCTTCTGAAAGTGCACCATTCAAAAATGCATTGTTTATGTCAATCTGCCTGACATGCCATTTTTGCAAAACTACAGCAGCTAAAACAGTTCGAATGGTTGAAGCACGCACCACTGGACTGAAAGTCTCTTTAAAATCAGGGCCATACATCTGGGAGTACCCTTTGGCCACAAGACGAGCCTTAAATCTATCCACAGAACCATCCGATTTTCTCTTCACCTTAAATAACCACTTGCACCCAACAGGCTTTCGAGAAGGAGACAATGGTTGAAGGTCCCATGTTCCATTTTTTACCAAAGCTTCATATTCAGCAAAAACAGCATCTTTCCATAGTGGATGCTGAAGAGCCATATGCATAGAGATGGGTTCATGATGATCTTCATTGTGAGCTAAATAAACTTTCGGTTTCACAATCCCAGCTTTTGCTCTAGTGGTCATGGGATGTGTATTTCGAACTAAAGTAGAAGCGACAATTTCTTGTGGAGGTGGCTGGTGGATGTTGGTAGTAAATGGAGGTGGTGATGGACTTGTATTCGCTGGTGGAGATGGATGGTGGATGTTGGTAGCAAGTGGAGATGGTGGTGGACTTGTATTCGCTGGTGGGGGTGGATGGTGGATGTTGGTAGCACGTGGAGGTGGTGGTGGACTTGTATTCGCTGGTGGGGGTGGCTGGTGGTGGTGGACTTGTATTCGCTGGTGGGGGTGGCTGGTGGATGTTGATAGCAAGTGGAGATGGTGGTGGACTTGTATTCGCTGGTGGGGGTGGATGGTGGATGTTGGTAGCACGTGGAGGTGGGGGTGGACTTGTATTCGTTGGGGAAAGGGATTGATGAATGTTGACAGCAAATGGTGATGATGAAGTGAAAGTAGAAACACACTTACCAGTGGCACCCTTCAAATTATGAGAATGAACAATAGCAGGATAGATTATAGATGGAGAAGAGGATTCAAAATCATTCTCAACTGGTTCCAAAAACCTCAAAAAATCAGAGTTAGACACAGTGGATATTACAGAATGCCATTCGGCTGTGTTGTGAAGAAAAGGAAAATTAGTTTCAGCAAATCTAACATGTCTAGAAATATAAACCCTTCCACTTGATGTCATGCACCTATATCCTTTATATGTAGGCGAGTATCCTAAAAAAACACATGGAGCTGACCGAAATTGAGTTTATGACTATTGTATGGTCTAAGATTAGGATAACACAAACAACCGAAAACTCTAAAAAAAGTATAATCAAGACTGGAATTGAACAATTTCTCGTAAGGAGACTTACCCGATAAGGCTGTGGAAGGAAGTCTATTAATTAAGAACACCGTAGTCGAGAAAGCATCATTCCAAAACGTTAATGGAAATCCAGATTGAGCTAGTAATGTTAATCCAACCTCAACAATATGTCTATGCTTCCGTTCCACAATGCCATTTTGTTCAGATGTGTAAGGGCAGGAGAAACGATGTACAATTCCTTTGTCTTGTAGTAGCTTTTTAAGTGCTACAAATTCACCTCCTCCATCAGTTTGAAGCACCTTAAGAGAATGGCCAAGCTGAAGTTCTGCCTGTTTGAGAAACACAGAAAAAACATCTTTAACCTGAGACTTATTGGTAAGAAAATATAACCAAGAATATCGAGTATAGGCATCAGTAAAAGCAACATAATATTTAAAAGTATTAGAAGCAACAGGGGCTGGTCCCCAAACATCAGCTATAACCAACTCTAAAGGAGTAGAATATTGTGTAGTAGACAGAGTGAAAGGCAACTTATGTGCTTTGCCAAGTTCACAAGCATTGCAAGAAAAAACATTCAAATTTTTATTACTGAAAGAAACATTACAACAAGACAGCACACTTGTGAGAACCAAGGAGGATGGATGACCTAACCTATTGTGCCATATAGTAATTGACACATTATCACCTATAGTTATATGTGAAGTGGGTGTCGATGACATAGTATGAGGATCAAGAAAATCCTTCTTATTAACAGTAGATGGCTTAACAGAGTTACAAGTACTAAAATCAAAAGGCACATGAAGTTTATAAAGGCCTGCAGATTCAGATCCAGACAACAGCACTTGCTTTATACGTAAATCTTTGACTTGACAGAACGAGGGATAAAATTCAAATGAGACCTGGTTATCCTGGGTAAATTTGGACACAGACAACAAATTTTTAGTAATGCAGGGAACATGTAAAACATTATTCATATGCAAAGGTTTAAAAGAAGTAAGTAAAGTTGATTGACCAGTCGAATTAACCACTAACGATTGCCCATTACCAACTTTAACTGTACCTGAACCTGGTTAAATAGACCCGGGATGCATGTACGAAATGTCATTGGTTAAATGGTGAGAAGCACCCGAGTCAAGGTACCAAGCATTATCACCAAACACCTCAGCCACATGTGCCTGATGACTAGGCTGAGAAGAAGTAGGAGGAACAGAGTTCAATGAAGAAACTTGAGCAACATTTGTTGGAAGCAGTTCAGTAGTCATAGGACCCGAAGAAAGCATCCCAGAACCAGGCAAGAATGTAGGACTACCAAGTGAGGCCGCAGGAAGAGATGCCACAGGCTGCATAGGTGAGGAATTAGGAGCACCAGCATAGACAAAACTATTGAATTGACCAGGCATCATAGTGTGTGGTCCAAAAAATATGGAGAGATGAGCTTGAGGAGTGGGATTATAACCTCTGCCACTGTAAACAGGTCTGGAAGCCTCATTTTTAAAACAAGTATCAAATCGAGAATAACACATGTCCACCAAATGTCCTAATTTTCCATACAATTGACATTGTGGTCGATTCCTGCCACGACCACGACCTCTACCAATATTGAAAACATAAGGATTCGAGAAAACTTGATATGATTGATCAGAAAAGACATCATATTGTTGAATAGTTCTATTAAGAGAAGGTTCGATATTAGAATGAGAGAAAGAATTGCCTGGCATATTGGTTTGAAGAACAACACCACGCTGAGGTTGTGGAGCAGTAGCAACATGGGCAACAGCATTAACGTGTGTAGCAATGAGAGGAGCCTGTCTGGTTTCAGCATCAAGCAAAATAGAAGTAACATAGGTAAGATCAGAAGAACTTGGGCTGGCAGTAATCATAGTGACAATAGGTCTAAATTCAGGAGGTAAACCATTAAGAACAGCCGTAACATGTTCTTGTTCAGAGATAAGTTCACCACAGTTAGCCAAGTTATCGCATATAGACTTAATCTTCATTAGAAAATCCTTCATACTCAATTCTCCCTTCTTCTGAGAGTGTAACATTCGCCTATAGGACATAAGTTTCGAAGTGGACTTACCACTATATAACCTCTTTAAAGAATTCCATATATCAGACGCTGTGTTTAAACCAATTAAGTGCGGCAAGACAGATTGACTAACAGTTGACAATAACCAAGTCTCCAAAGCCCTATCTTGCTCTTCGAAGGCCTCAAACTCCGGATTTATACTAATTGTACCCTCATAACAAAGGTACTGAACAAGGGCGTGACAGAACTATCAATGAACCTAAGTAACCTATTGGTTTTGATGATCAAAAACACTTGTTTATGCCAAAGTAAATAGTTGTGGTCATCTAATACAACGTTGATTTTCTTGGAAGAGAACAACTTAGGTGGAGCAAGAGAAACTGAAGATAAAGGATTTACGAATGACGGATTTGAGGGATTCGTATTTTTTGAGGAAGGGGAAGTAGCAGGAACATGATCGATAGCCATACCAAGACAGAAAAATGAAGGTTCAACAAAAACCCAAAAAAACTTGATCGGAAACCCCTAGAACAAAACAAGCTACCACAACCCAATCGTAACTGACAAACCAGCAGCAAGAGACGAGAGACAAAGACAGAGCCCAATCACCAAGAACTAGCGCAGCCAAACAAAATCGATCGATTGTACCAAGATAAGACAGGGGAGAATCAAATTTCATACCAGAAACCACCGCAAAAGAAAAGATCATCGGACAGTTCGCCTAAGTCGTCGATTGGCGCAACGGAGATCGAACTTGGCTCTGATACCATGTTGAATGATCAATCTGAAGATTGGTAACGATGAGAAACTAAGATTTCAGCAATTGGATAATGCTATGAAGAACACAGCAAGGGGTAATGGAGAATAACGAAAACAACACAAAGAATAAGCCATGTGATTTTATTAGAGAAAAGAGAAAGTTACAATATCGAGAGAGAAGATACAATCTTAAAACCTGCCTTTACTATGAGCCCTGCATCTAGTTATATAGGAATCATTTACCCTTAACAGACTACAACTGACTCATAACAGAATAGAAGGATTAAAATCTAGTGTGCAATACAGTACATTATACTCTATCACTATTGAGTTCACTGAACCTTCCTGGTAAATTTATCTTTAACAATTCCAGTTACATTGCATAACTGTGTATTCCAATAGTAATTTTTTCAGATTGAGTCTTATCTCGGTTGCGTGTTTATGCCAACATTCTACATTTTAATTAGGTGTTTAGGGTACATATTAACAAGGTTTCTTTCATGACAAAGTATTTTTGAAACAACCCTTTGGCTCTTTAGATATTCTTAGTTTCCAAGTTATATTAAAACTGAAAGCGTCATTTAAATCCTTAGTTTCGAATTTAATATTTAACTTTAAGATCAATTACGGGGATAGCTCAGTTGGGATAGCGTCAGACTGAAGATTTGAAGGTCACGTGTTCGATCCATGTTCACCGCATGAATTAATTGAATCCATTTTCATCTATTCAAAATATAGTTTGATCATTTTGCTTTATTTTTTTGATGTAATGGCACGATGACGACCCAATTGAGTTAACTGAACCTGCATAGTAAATTTATCTTTTACCAGTTACATTGCATAACTGTGCATTCCAATAGTAATTTTTATCGATTGAGTCTTATCTCAGTTGCGTGTTTATGCCAACATTCTACATTTTAATTAGGTGTTTAGGGGTTACATTTTAATTAGGCTTCTTTCATGACAAAGTATTTCTGAAAGAACACTTTGGTTTTGTAGATATTCTCAGTTTCCGAGTTATGTTAAAACTGAAAGCTTCATTTAAATCCATAGTTTCGAATTTAATATTTAACTTTAAGATCAATTGCGGGGATTGCTCAGTTGGGAGAGCGTTATACTGAAGATCTAAAGGTTACGTGTTCGATCCACGTTCACCGCATACTTCTGTTGATTCCATTTTCATCTTATTCAAAAGATAGTTTGATCATTTTGCTTTGATTTTTTTGATGTAATGGCAGGATGATGACCCTATTGAGTTCACTGAACCTGCCTGGTAAATTTATCTTTACCAATTCCCGTTACATTGCATAACTGTGTATTCCAATAGTAATTTTTTTCGATTGAGTCTTATCTCGATTGCGTGTTTATGCCAACATTCTACATTTTAATTAGGTGTTTAGGGTACATATTAACTAGGTTTCTTTCATGACAAAGTATTTTTGAAACAACCCTTTGGCTCTGTAGATATTCTCGGTTTCCAAGTTATGTTAAAACTAAAAGCTTCATTTAAATTCTTAGTTTCGAATTTAATATTTAACTTTAAGATCAATTGCGGGGATAGCTCAGTTGGGAGAGCGTCAGACTGAAGATCTGAAGGTCATGTGTTTGATCCACGTTCATCGCATACTTCTATGTATTCCATTTTCATCTATTCAAAAGATAGTTTGATCATTTTGCTTTGATTTTTTGATGTAATGGCACGATGATGATCCTATTGAGTTCACTGAACCTGGCTGTTAAATTTATCTTTAACAATTCCCATTACATTGCATAACTGTGCACTCCAATAGTATTTTTGGTCGATTGAGTCTTATCTCAGTTGTGTGTTTATGCCAACAGTCTACATTTTAATTAGGTGTTTAGGGGTTACATATTAACTAGGTTTCTTTCATGACAAAGTATTTTTGAAACAACCCTTTGGCTCTATAGATATTCTCGATTTCCAAGTTATATTAAAACTGAAAGCGTCATTTAAATCCTTAGTTTCGAATTTAATATTTAACTTTAAGATCAATTATGAGGATAGCTCAGTTGGGAGAGCGTTAGACTGAAGATTTGTAGGTCACGTGTTCGATCTACGTTTTATCGCATGTTTTTACTGATTCCATTTTCATCTATTCAAAAGATAGTTTGATCATTTTGCTTTGATTTTTTGATGTAATGGCATGATGATGACCCTAT
Source organism: Abelmoschus esculentus (assembly GCA_035048815.1). Classification (NCBI taxonomy): domain Eukaryota; kingdom Viridiplantae; phylum Streptophyta; class Magnoliopsida; order Malvales; family Malvaceae; genus Abelmoschus; species Abelmoschus esculentus. Next base: position 1,251,889 of record JAUCBN010000021.1, read on the forward strand.
TGAGTTCACTGAACCTGCCTGGTAAATTTATCTTTAACAATTCCCGTACATTGCATAACTGTGCATTCCAATAATAATTTTTGCCGATTGAGTCTTATCTCAGTTGCGTGTTTATGCCAACATTCTACATTTTAATTAGGTTTTTAGGGTTACATATTAACTAGGTTTCTTTCATGACAAAGTATTTTTGAAACAACCCTTGGGTTCTGTAGATATTCTCAGTTTCCAAGTTATGTTAAAACTGAAAGCGTCATTTAAATCCTTAGTTTCGAATTTAATATTTAAATTTAAGATCGAATGTGGGGATAGCTTAGTTGGGAGAGCATTAGACTGCGGATTTGAAGGTTACGTGTTCGATCTACGTTAACCGCATGCTTTTATTGATTCCATTTTCATTTATTCAAAAGATAGTTTGATCATTTTGCTTTGATTTTTTGATATAATGGCACGATGATGACCCTATTGATTTCACTGAACCTGCCTGGTAAATTTATCTTTAACAATTCCCGTACATTGCATAACTGTGCATTCCAATAATATTTTTTGCCGATTGAGTTTTATCTTAGTTGCGTGTTTATGCCAATATTCTACATTTTAATTAGGTTTTTAGGGTTACATATTAACTAGGTTTCTTTCATGACAAAGTATTTTTGAAACAACCCTTTGGCTTTGTAGATATTCTCGGTTTCCAAGTTATGTTAAAACTGAAAGCTTCATTTAAATTCTTAGTTTCGAATTTAATATTTAACTTTAAGATCAATTGCGGGGATAGCTCAGTTGGGAGAGCGTCAGATTGAAGATCTGAAGGTCACGTGTTTGATCCATGTTCATCGCATGCTTCTATGGATTCCATTTTCATCTATTCAAAAGATAGTTTGATCATTTTGCTTTGATTTTTTGATGTAATGGCACGATGATGATCCTATTGAGTTCACTGAACCTGGCTGGTAAATTTATCTTTGACAATTCCCATTACATTGCATAACTGTGCATTCCAATAGTATTTTTTGCCATTTGAGTCTTATCTCAAATGCGTGTTTATGCCAACATTCTACATTTTAATTAGGTGTTTAGGGGTTACATATTAACAAGGTTTCTTTCATGACAAAGTATTTTTGAAACAACCCTTTGGCTCTATAGATATTCTCGGTTTCCAAGTTATATTAAAACTGAAAGCGTCATTTAAATCCTTAGTTTGGAATTTAATATTTAACTTGAAGATCAATTGCGGGGATAGCTCAGTTGGGAAAGCGTTATACTGAAGATCTAAAGGTCACGTGTTCGATCCACGTTCATCGCATGAATTAATTGATTCCATTTTCATCTATTCAAAAGATAGTTTGATCATTTTACTTTATTTTTTTATGTAATGGCACGATGATGACCCTATTGAGTTCACTGAACCTGCCTAGTAAATTTATCTTTTAACAGTTCCCGTTACATTGCGTAACTGTGCATTCCAATAGTAATTTTTACCGATTGAGTCTTATCTCGGTTGCGTGTTTATGCCAACATTTTAATTAGGTTTCTTTCATGACAAAGTATTTCTGAAAGAACACTTTGGCTCTGTAGATATTCTCGGTTTCCGAGTTATGTTAAAACTGAAAGCGCCATTTAAATCCTTAGTTTCGAATTTAATATTTAACTTTAAGATCAATTGCGGGTATAGCTCAGTTGGGAGAGCGTTAGACTGAAGATCTAAAGGTCACGTGTTTGATATACGTTCACCGCATGCTTCTGTTGATTCCATTTTCATCTTATTCAAAAGATTGTTTGATCATTTTGCTTTGATTTTTTTGATGTAATGGCAGGATGATGACCCTATTGAGTTTACTGAACCTGCCTGGTAAATTTATCTTTACCAATTCCCGTTACATTGCATAATTGTGCATTCCAATAGTAATTTTTCCGATTGAGTCTTATCTCGGTTGCGTGTTTATGCCAACATTCTACATTTTAATTAGGTTTTTAGGGTTACATATTAACTAGGTTTCTTTCATGACAAAGTATTTCTGAAATAACCCTTTGGCTCTGTAGATATTCTCGGTTTCAAAGTTATGTTAAAACTGAAAACGTCATTTAAATCCTTAGTTTCGAATTTAATATTTAACTTTAAGATCAATTACGGTGATAGCTCAGTTGGGAGAGCGTTAGACTGAAGATCTGAAGGTCACGTGTTTGATCCACGTTCATCGTATGCTTCTATGGATTCCATTTTCATCTATTCGAAAGATAGTTTGATCATTTTACTTTGATTTTTTGATGTAATGGCACGATGATGACCCTATTGAGTTCATTGAACCTGGCTGGTAAATTTATCATTAACAATTCCCATTACATTGCATAACTGTGCACTCCAATATTATTTTTTGCCGATTGAGTCTTATCTCAGTTGCGTGTTTATGCCAACATTTTACATTTTAATTAGGTGTTTAGGGGTTACATATTAACTAGGTTTCTTTCAAGACAAAGTATTTTTGAAACAACCTTTTGGCTCTATAGATATTCTCTGTTTCCAAGTTATATTAAAACTGAAAGCGTCATTTAAATCCTTAGTTTCGAATTTAATATTTAACTTTAAGATCAATTATGGGGATAGCTTAGTTGGGAGAGCGTCAGATTGAAGATCTGAAGGTCAAGTGTTTGATCCACGTTTACTGCATGCTTTTACTGATTCCATTTTCATTTAACAGTTCCTGTTACATTGCATAACTGTGCATTCCAATAGAAATTTTTGCCGATTGAGTCTTATCTCGGTTACGTGTTTATGCCAACATTCTACATTTTAATTAGGTGTTTAGGGGTTACATTTTAATTAGGTTTCTTTCATGACAAAGTATTTCTGAAACAACCCTTTGGCTATGTTGATATTCTCGGTTTCCAAGTTATGTTAAAACTAAAAACGTTATTTAAATCCTTAGTTTCGAATTTAATATTTAACTTTAAGATCAATTGCGGGGATAGCTCAGTTGGGAGAGCGTCAGACTGAAGATCTGAAGGTCACGTGTTTGATCTACATTCACCGCATGCTTCTATTGATTCCATTTTCATCTTATTCAAAAGATAGTTTGATCATTTTGCTTTGATTTTTTGATGTAATGGCAGGATGATGACCCTATTGAGTTCACTGAACTTTCCTGGTAAATTTATCTTTAACAATTCCCGTTACATTGCATAACTGTGCATTCCAATAGTAATTTTTACCGATTGAGTCGTATCTCAGTTGCGTATTTATGCCAACATTCTACATTTTAATTAGGTGTTAAGGGGTTACATATTAACTAGGTTTCTTTCATGACAAACTATTTTTGAAACAACCCTTTGACTCTGTAGATATTCTCGGTTTCAAAGTTATGTTAAAACTGAAAGCGTCATTTAAATCCTTAGTTTCGAATTTAATATTTAACTTTAAGATCAATTGCGGGGATTGCTCAGTTAGGAGAGTGTCGGACTGAAGATCTGAAGGTCACGTGTTCGATCCATGTTTATCACATGATTCTATTGATTCCATTTTCTTCTATTCAAAAGATAGTTTGATCATTTTGCTTTGATTTTTTGATGTAATGGCAGGATGATGATCCTATTGAGTTCATTGAACCTGCCTGTTAAATTTATCTTTAACAGTTCCCGTTACATTGCATAATTGTGCTTTTTTTCGATTGAGTCTTATCTCGGTTGCGTGTTTATGCCAATATTTTACATTTTATTTAGGTGTTTGGGGGTTACAAGTAGTTTACTATAGTGACTTCATTAATCTGTTTTCTGTGGCAGATCTTTGAGGGTAATTTATTATAAGTGATTTCTTTGGCAAGTAATTTATTCTATTTTCTGTGGCTGATCTTTAAAGGTCAATTCCTTCTATGGTTGGTGGTGGCCTGAAGGCTCGTCATAGGAAGACTCTTTTCTGTGCTTATAAGAAGAAATTTGTAGCGGGAGAGCTTTATTAGAATTGCAGTAGCATGGTTAGTGTTAATCTTGGTTACGAAAGTTGAATTAGTTTAGGCTCAAAAGCACAAGTATTGTATTTGAGATGTACCTTCCGCTTTATTGTCGCATTTACTCTAAAAGGTTATATTAGGCTCCGGAGTTAATCGAGTTAAACATTAGTGTTGTCGAATTTAGAACACTTGATAGCTCGAACTTGCGAGAATATTTGTTTAGTTTATATTACTAACTCTGCCTTCTGTTTTGGTACCAATGAGAGCCAACATTTTCAAAGAGAGGAAACATGTTTTCCTCTAGACATGTCCATTAAACTTTATCATTTGAGGAACATGTATGGTTTGAGTAGGGCTTTAGAAGCTGATAATAAGCTATATTATTGGTCTGGGATATTATGTTTACAGTTCTATGGATATGTTATAATGTTTTTCTCTTATTTTTTTTATTGTGGACTAGAAAATTTAACTCGAGTTTTGGGAGGAAAATGAGAATCCCAAGGTATGGGACATTTCAAGTGCTGTCATTTCTTTGATCAGTAAGCCTTGCTTGAAGTTTTCTTACCATTCTACCTAATAAATAATGCTTTCTTACATGATAATGTATTTATGAAACTACCCTTTGGCATGTGGATTCTGATTTTCCAAGATTTGTTAAAATGGAAGGGTAATTTAAATTTAACATTTAACTCTATCGATAGTCTTGTCCTAATACCAATAGGGGTTAATTCAAGTGGTAAGCAACTTAATTTTGTTTAAGAAAGTCTCAAGTTCAAGACGTTGTGTATGTAGAAAATTATTGTTGGGAGACCCACCAAAACTAGGTGTACGACGTGGGTAGTAACAACGTATGCTCGAATTCGATAAACTTATGGACGTCGAATTTGATATTCTTGACTAACTCGATTGAATAATGATACTATTAATTTTCAGCTTTCGAAGATAAAAAAAATTGATAAAAGAATTCATATTTTGTTTTTGTTTACAAACATATAAATCTAACTCAAAACTTTTTATTTGATTAAACAAAAAAAAAGTTTAATAAAAAAAAGTTTAATTTTATCATATTTTTTTATGTGGATCCTAAATCTCATGAATATATGTAATTATTCTATTTTTATTTTTTATTAATATTTTTTAGTAAGTTGTTACATGTAATTTTTATTCAAATTTTTTAATAATACAATCTATTTATAATTTGATCTACCTGCTTCATCCGCAATTGATGGATGAGATGAATTTGGGTTAATGGTCAAACGGATGGTAGAAGGATTGGATGATAATTTTGGATACAAATGATAGATAGATAAATCTCTAACTCATCCAAATTTGACCTGTTGTCAGCCCTAGCGTTTAAATTTATTTAAATAAAATATTTATATTCAATACATTGACATTAAAAATTAAGAGTTTAAAGGTATATTTTAAGTGTAGAGATTTACAATTTAAGGTTTAGATGTTACAGTCTAATTTTTAAGGTAATATGATATGTATTTGTATTTTAACCTATAAACCTTAAATTTTAACTATTATCCTTAAATTTTAAACCTTTATATCTAAACCTCCTACACTAAAGCTTTGTTTAGCAATGCTTTTCAAAACAGCTTTTAGACCAAAAGCTGGTTTAAAACGCAGAAGCAATGCTAAACAATTAACTTTTAGAAAGAAAAAAAAAGCTGCGTTTGAGAAGTGATTTTTAACCCAAACGCAAAAGCTAAAATTTTTAGCTTTTGCGGTTGGAAAAGTGCTTTTAAGAATCAGATTACAATTTTAACCTTCATTTACTATGTTTTATTATAATTTAATTTTTACAAATTCATAATTATATTTAACATAAATTATTTTTTAATTTAAAAATTATATGTTCATATAAAAATTATATATTTTTTCAAAAGCACTTATAAAAAGCACTTTTCAAAAATAATTTATGTATTCATTTATTAATATTTTTATATCATAATTTAAATTAATATTACAATATGAAATAATTTAATTATTATTTAAATATATATTTTTTAACTTATAAAGTCATGTCTAAAATAGTCATTTATTTTCTCAAAAGTACTTTTTGACAGCAATATTGAACACATATATTTCAAACTAAAAATTTCAAAAGAGATTTTCCAGTACACTTTTTCACCACACTTTTTAAAAGCAATGCTAAACTGGCCCTAAATTACTAAACCTGAAAATTAAATTTTTTTCTCACTATTATATAAAATATTTTTTAAATTAATTCAAAATAAAATAATACATAATATTTAATCTGAATCATTTATCTTAGTAGTTCAACGATAAAAAAAACATATAAAAAATTTAAAAATTTTACGCTGCATAACTTAATTTTATTTCCAATATATTCTTTTAATTTTCGGAAAATAAGTATTTGAATTTTTCTAAAATTATGGTGTGTGTTTTCGCGTTCTGATATGTGTATAATTTCCCGCCAAAAAGAAGAAAGAGTTGTGTAGGGTTTCATCTACAGCAATTCACATGCTCAGTATCTCTATTCGGGCGAACAGCAACTCAGTGTTTCGTCTTCTTGCGGTTTCTTTTAATCTCAGAATCCAAAATTATTGCCCAATTCATCTAGTTTCTGAACTAGAAAAACCGTAGATTCGCAGATATGGCTGGCCAATCCGATCCTCATATCTCTCTCTTCTCAGCCGAAGAGGTTGATTTCCGTTTCTCGTTGTTCCTCTAGTCTCGTCGAATGTTATTATTTAATCTTTTGTTTGGTTTTGTTTGGTTTAATTAGGTGGAGTTTATGGCTGAAGATGAACTGATAGAGATAGTGCCGAATTTGCGAATGGATTCTCTCAATTTCATCTGCGTAATCTTCAATTCCGTTTCACCTTTCATTTTTTAAAACGCTAATTTGGTTAATTTGTTTTTGTTTTGTATGGAATGGCAGGGTGATTTCGGTCCATTTTTGCCGCAAATAGCAACTCAGGTGCCGTTTTGGCTCGCAGTAGCTTTAAAGAAGAGAGGAAAATGCGCTATTCGGCCTCCTCAGTGGATGTCAGTTGGTGAGTCACCTTTTTCCTCTCCATTCTTTGATATAGTTACTTTTTATTTTGAAATTTGATCAGAGTGGGTAGTTTGTGAGTTAGGATACTTGATTTGGGGATATTTTCTTGAATTCCTCATTTGTACATTCAAATAGGAAAAGGGTTTTGGATTTTTCTTAAGGTTTGCTTTGTTTTTATCTATTGACAAAATTTGACTACATTTTAATCTAGTAACTTGGTTTTGCCTACGGTGATTGAGATGAGACGAGCTCAAGTTGTAAGATGTTCGAGCTTGAAGCCTTTACTTGAAATTGGAGCATCTAAGCTCGGGTTTGGGGCATTTCAATTTTAAAGTTTAAACATGACTTGATATATAGATCAAACTTTTTATGTTGTTTGATTAGGTTCATGTACCTAGTAAAATTTTAGCTTGATTCTCATGTTTGACTTCAAGTTCGATTATTTGTATTTGAGTGCTAGTTGGATTAGAATTTTTTGGATATTTTAAAAAATGGTTCTAATAGGTTCCTGGTTTACCTGAGCTGCCAGCATTAGAGCTCAACAACGCAAGCTGTTTGAGTTTGAAATTGATTATGATTGAACTGAATTCAAGACATACCTGAGTAGCTTGTGAGCATAGGTGTTTAGTTTATGCCCTTAGTTGTCTTTTGTGTGTTACCAATGGTAGCCAATATTTTCAAGCAATTTTACTTAAATTTTACATCAGAAGGAGAGGGCACATGTTTTTTTAATCTAAAAATGCCCATTATCATGATATGCCTTTGAACTTCATTGTCTCGGGAACATGTATTGCTTGAATGGGGATCTAGAAGTTGAGTTTACAATATGCTGGGATACTGACAGGGGTTACTATGTTATGGTTGTCACATGAATATTTTATAAAGCTTCTTCTGAATTTTTGTTGTGGGCTAGAAAATTTGACATGGGTTTTGGAAAGAGAACGGGAATCTCAAGGCGCATTTCAGGTGCTGCCATTTCATTATGTGGAGATATCTAGACTTCTCTTTGATCAGTAAGTTTTTCTTGACATTTTTCTTCCTATCATACAGTTTAACAGTATGATGGGTGCTTTAATACTTTTTTTGTGTGTGTGGATGGCAGTGCACGCGATGACATTCCTGACATGTATATGGTGAGTTGGAGAATTCTTGTAATCTTGTTTTTACTGTCCACTTGATTTCTGCAAGTAGTCCTTCATGAATCCATTCTACAGGTGAGATCTCTTATCGAAGACATAAGGGATGTACGTATTCATAAAGTTGAGACTAGCTTGGAGAAGTTCAGTGGGACATCTGCCGTGAAAGTAAGCTTTTTTCCCTTCCCTTGTGAATTGTTGGCAATTATTATCACTGAGTTTTAGGCACATTGCTAAACTATATTTCTCCTAGTACGCTTCAGATAAACTGGATTTGCTCAATGATCTTTGTTACATATTAATCTTTTATCAAAATTGTTTTGCATTCCCCTTGATATCTCGCCTCTAATATCTTTTAATTGGCCAGATTCCAAATTTATCTGCAATGGAAGTGAATATAATCCGTCCATTTGTGGGGAGGGCCCTGCAGGCTTTCTATAAGCATGATAATCCAGAGAAAATACCAGATGTAGACAGAGCATCCAGTGCACAGACCCGAGCTGCTAATAATGAGCCAAGAGTATGTTATTTTTCTGTGTTGTATCTAAAGTTTAAGCATGAAATGGATAATGATATCATCAGTAGTTTGAAGGTGGCAATGAGTTTGCCAGATGATAATGACTGAGGAATTTTAGGACTAGATCCAAGTTTCTAACTGTTTTTTCTTCTTTGCTTTGCAGCGGCCACTGAGGAGATAACAAATCGTTTTCATTTTCGATTCATTTACCGTACCAAAAATGGAAACTTCAGCCTGCATCTTTTGAAGGTACTTCTGTTCTCTTAGAAACACTTTTAGGAGAATCCTACTTGGTGCCTTTTGTCTTTGTAGCTGTCAAATAATTGTGGCATTTGTTTTGAACCTTTTTTCAAGTAAACTTGTTAACTTATTTTTATAGTCCCTGAAGTTGTTTTCCCACAAAACTGTTAAGACCTCATTAGTGTTGTATTGAATTATAGAGGGAATTAACCTTTGGGCCTGAGCTTGATACTAATGGACTGTTGCATGTGATGAGACACTATATAAGAGCTGAATATTTATGAGGGTGTTCATCTGGTTAATTCAATCGGTGACAAAACAAATTAATTAAAATTAAGTAAACTATTTTCCCCTTTAACAGTTAACTGAACTAAAATTTGTTAAAAAATTATTAATCGAATTGAACAAAGTTAAGTTAGTTCGGTCAGTTTTCGAATTAACCATATTTGAATATAAGTTTTAGGTTTGTGTTTTTCTTTAATTATATTAGATTAATTTGAGTATTTTATTTCTTTTGGGTAAAAAATATTGGATCATTGAAATTTTAATTAATCTAATATTAAAAAATTAATTGAGTCTCTTGACATCTTAATGAGTCTAGACTTAAAATATAAATATAATATATATAAATTACTAAATATATAATATTTTCGGTTAATTTGATTAATTAATCGATTTTAAATTGAATTAACCGATAATTAAAATTAAAAAAATCTTTAAAACGATCAAACATCTAATTAACTAATTGATTAATTAAAATAAATTTTAATTTACTCAATTTAATTTTAATGGAACAATAGATACCTCTAATATCTCTAACTCAAGAGATTGAATGTTTGATTTGACTTATGGGGAAGAAAATATAGCTTAGGGACAAATGCACATTATAGGGGAGTCATCCATGCAGACAATTTGTTGAAGGTATTCCAATTTGGATGTCAATGGTTGTGTTGTTATCTAGGCTGTACATGTTTTAGATAGACATCTCCTTTTCATACTTAATTTAATAATATTCATTTTAGCTAGGTGAGCTGTTTGATGTATAAAAAATAAAGCTGAATCCCAATCCATAGGAATGGTCCCAAGGCATGGTCCTTGTCTCCATCTACATCCATTGTGCCATATGTCTATCCTTTTGTGTAAGAACTAAAAAAAGATAATCCCCATTTGTGCTTAGACAAAAGATGGAGACCCCAAGAGACAGGTCTGGATATTCCTTTTTGGTTTAACCACGGATTCCGATTTATTAATGGATTAGTTCAGATCAGGTTTTACAGAGGCTATTATAGGGTAATTATTGATTCTTGATTAGTTGATTAATTCAAGTGAAATATCACAAAGGCTTATTATAGAGATGACCTTCTTAACGTATTTTTTTATTCGTAGTATTATGTTTAAACTCTTAACTTTATTTAAGAAATTCAGTATTTCATTCTGCTAGATCAACCGATTAATGGTTTATACATTCCTTACAAGCCAAAAGAAAAAGTATCTCCTATTCCCTCATCTAACATGATGGGAAAACTATTAATTTAGTGTTATGTACCCACATGCTGTGGGTCCTCTAGCTTTGTGTTTTGTTTATAAGATTAGAAGGAATATGAACCATAAACTAACAGATTGCTATCATCCACACCTTCCTAGGAAACCAAAATATTAAATTAAAGAAATGAATCTTAACATGATTTGTTTGTGTTGATGCTCAGCCTGTTTGTGTTTCAGAATCTTTAGCCATGGAAGTTATATAGGGATTGAGAAGATTATTTACTATTTAGAACTATATTATCTGAATTCGAGTAGAATTATCGAATATAAATATATGTTAAGGTTTTGTTTGATACTTCTATTAGTTTGGGTATGTGTAGAACATAGTTTTATCACTAAATTTTAAGTTTATTATACGAAGTCAATAATCTGAACTCGAACCGATTTGAATAGATTATTTTCTATTCAGATCTATATTACTTTGATTCGAGTGTGATTATCGGATATGAATGTATATCAAGACTTTGTCCAATACTTTTATTAGTTTAGTTATGTGTTGAACATAGTTTTGTCACTAAATTTTAAATTTATTACATGAAGTCAATAGTCTGAACTCGAACCGATTTGAATTTTCAATGATCATGTCCAAAAGAATTTAAACTTTAAACAATTTAAAATGATCTGAACTGAAATGACATACAAGTATCAGAATCTAGATTAATTCGATTCGAATTATTATAACTTAAAACTAATTTATCTCGTCTACTTGATAAGATTAGATATCACATATTAATATTTTAAGAAAAATAAAGAATCTATTATTAAAAAATAGATTATGATCTATGCCATTTGGTATTATGAGATAATTTTGTATTCAATATTAGCTGTCATTGCAATTTCTTCTTCTTTTTATATATAAATGAAATCATTTGCTTCTAATTTTCTATTCAATTATTAGATTCCTTTTCCATAAGAGATTCTAAACTGTTGTGGGTATTGCAAACAACCCGGCAGCTTATAATCAATCATTAACCTTATAATAATAATAATAATAGTAATAATAATAATAATAAACTACACAACATTTAAAACTTACATTACATTTATTAATTATTTATTTATTTTATTATGGTTATTGTTAATGTGAATAGTTGATAATGTTTTTTTAATATTTTATAATTATTATTGTTATCTAATTTATTAGTTGATTAATCGAAATTGAATATTATAAAAAATCAATATAGGTACGAGTGGAGCCAAAAATTTAATTTGTGGTGTCAAATTTTTTTGTGTTAACCAATATCTTATTAAAAATGAAAAAAATAATATTAATTTTTTTAAAAAAAAAATCTCAATTATTTTTTAAATTGGTTTCATTATCTTTTCAAAATAATGTCAAATGTATATTTTTCATATAAAACCTATATTTAAAAATTTTATCAAAATTCTTTGGGTGTGGACACCCATTTATATTCCTAGTTCTATCATAATTATGGGACGACCTTTTCAATCCAATTTGATATATTCGTTACGTCAAGATTTAAAGAATTTATTTTATTTAAGAGATCTAATATCTTATTTAGCCACTGATTGATAATAAAAAACTTTAATTCTAAAAATTTTGACGTACCGTAAAATATCGAAAGTTCTATTAAACATAAATTTTATATACGATTTAGTTTGACTAATTCAGTATAAATTATAAGCATAAATTTTCCATGCATCATGTTTTTTTTATAAATTATAAAAGTATTATTTTGACTAATTCAATAATTTTGTTTTCAATTATGTATTCAAACATTTAAAACTTTATATATGATTTAGTTCATGAAAATACAAGATTTCTAAATATATGGTCAGATAAATAATTATATATATACATGAGATAATCATTTAGCCATATTTATAATCTTTCATGTATATTAACATTTTCATTGGTATATTTTGTATATTTTTTAATTTTATATTTCCCCTATTTCATTCAAGATGACTACTTGGTCTCATCACAATCTATACTTCCCACCATTATTATTTGTAAACTATGGATGGACCGAAAGGAACAGGAGGAGATGGTCGCACCTTAAAATTTTAAATTTTTATACGATCTATTTTTTTAAAATTTTTTAATAAAAAATATGTTTTATCTCTTAAAACTTTATAAAATTTTTCTTAACTTAAAGTTCCGCGCTTGTTCCTGACCAGAGATATTTTACGTTTAAATACGTTCAAACTCTTTTTTTTATATGTTGTAGTAACAAGGATATCCATAAAATTAAAACTTTATCGACATACTTTAATGATGTGATTTTTTTAGAATATTAATATTATCATTCTAAAAAAATATATTTTAAAATTTTTCGTGATGATATGATACATTCTCAAAGCGTCTCATCAAAAGAATTAATATAAAATTTAAGTTCAATGATCAAATTAAAAAAAAAATGTTGAGTTTTAAGACTAATGATAAAAAAATTAGGATGAAAATGATAATATTTACAAAATTTAATGACCATATGCTATTTTATCCAAATAATGTTTTGAACTGATTTCCATTGAATTTATTATTTTTCCTTTTTCAAAGTTTAAGTTTATTTAGGTCAAATTCCTTAACCTAATAAGTTGCCTAATGTAGAGAAACTCATACATGAGTTATCCAACATCTTCAAAATTAAAATAATTTAGATAAAATTAGTCATAATTGGTGTTGTAAGGTTAGGTGCATTCATTGTTTCTTTTTATAGTTTAATAATAATAATAATAATAATAATAATAATAATAATAATAATAATAATAATAATAATGCTTAAAGGTCTAAAAAACCCTTAATTTTTTTTATAAAAAATCAATTAAATCTTTAAATATTTTAATATTTAATTAAGTTCTTGAATTAAAAGAATAATCAATTAAGTCTTTAAATCAAGAAATTAGATTAATTAGGCCCTTTGACTAATTTTGACTATTAAATCTTGATAATTTTTTTCTTCGGGTATTACTAGTAAATGATACAATACAATTCTATCGTGTTGCATTTAGAAAATAAAAGTCAAAAAGTATTTTTTATAAATTTTATAAGTTATTTTAGAATTTTTAGAATATTTAAAGAATTTTTAAATAAAATAAAAATTCTAAAAATATCAAATTGTGGCACGTTGCACTGTAACAATGGATTGAAAAATTGTTCAAATTTAATGGTCAAAATTGGTCAAAAGATTTAATTGATTCAATTTCTTATTTCAAGCCTCAAGGGCTTAATTGATTCAATTTTTTGGTTCAAGAACTTAATTGAGTACAAAAAAAAAAAAATTAAGGGCTTAATTGATTTTTTTAAATGTTGAAGTGCTTCTTTAACCCTTAAGCCTAATAATAATAATAATAATTAATGAGGGTTTCAATTTTAATTCTAAATTAAAGATTCATTGAGGTTTTATTTATGAATTAATTAGTTTAAATTAAATATTATAAAATTATTTTTTTAATCTTATTTATCTAATGCTGAATCTCAATAATAAAAATAACAGAACATGTTAGAATGAAATAATTTAATCTAAAATTAAATTTTAAAATATAAGAGATTTTTATTTATATTTTAAATTTTTGGTATTTTTTTATAGTATATAGTATTACTCCTAAAATTTACGTCAATTGAAGTTCTAAACACTAAACCCTAAAAATTTTAAATCCTAAAATTAAAAAAAATATTTATAATATAATAAATAAATATATATTATCCATGCAAATATGATTTTTCACGTAAAGAATGTGATTACCTAACACCATTTTAAAAGAAAATAACAAATTAAACACAAATAAATTATTTTAGTGGTAAAAGATGACGTTTTTCATTTAAATGACCAAAATAAAATATTTAATCTGTAAATATATGTCAATTTATCTAAAATTAAAACCGATCACACATTACTTTTATACTCGAATATCGATAAAATTTTTTGCAAAATCACATATATAATTAGGGGTGTTTATTGTCAGATATTGGATTGATTTGGATCTGATTCTTTTGGATATTCAGAATTTTGGATCAATGATATAGTGATCTGTATCCGATCTGGAAAAAGCGGATATCCGCATATTTGGATTGGATTATCGGATATATAATTATCCAAAAATATAATTTGATTATACTAATTTTTAAATTTTTTTAAATATAACAAATACTAAATTGTTAAATAAAAAAATATATTAATATTAATAAAAATTTTAAAATTTTTAATTTTCGAATAATCTAAAACTTAAAATATTGTGATTCATATCTGATCTGAAAGACTTAAAATCGAATCAAATATCCAATCTAAAAATAAAAACCAGATCGAATATCCGAATTTTCGAATCGGATCAAGCGGAACGAATATTTTTAAACACTCCTACTTGTAACCTTTAAAAGGGTAAATCTAATTTTATATTTAATTTTAATATTTATCTCTGATGTGATATATGAATTTTTATAATCATTGATATTCGATTTATTAATTAACTAATATATATTGTATAGGATGAGTCTACCACGTGCGTTAAACATTATTGAACACCACTAATGATGAACATAGTTGAACATTATTAAATTAATTAATAAAAATTAAAAATTTCAAGAACTAAATATATAATTTCGAATTATTTAAAATAAAATTTTAAATAAATTATATATATTATATTTTAATTTTTTAAATAATTTTTAGTTTAAAAATAAAAATAAAGAATATTAAATCTAAAACTAAACCGTAAACTTAAGCTAAAAATACTAAACATTAAATCCTAAAATCCAACACTAAAATCATAAACTCTAAACCCTAAAATAATAAAACCATAAATCATAAAATCTAAAAATATAACCATAGCCTAAATCTTAAAATAGAAATTTGAAACTCTAAAAAGTATAAATTAAAACCCAAAATTAATTTAAGGTTTAAATATAGGGGTTTTGGTTATTTTAGGGATTATAATTTTAGGGTTTATATTTAGTGTTTATGGTTTAGTATTTTTAGGGTTTTTGATTTTAGGTTCTGTGATTTTATATTTTAGGGTTTAGAGTTTAATGTTTAGTGATTTAGGTTTTAAATTTTGGTTTTAGAGTTCAGAGTTTAAAATTTTTTATTTTTTAAAATTAATATAAATTAATATTTTTTTTAATTATTTAAAAAATAAAATAAAATATATAGAAAATAATTTAATAAAAAATTATTTTAAATAATTTATAATTATATGCTGAGTCCTTAAATTTTTTATCTTTATTAATTAGTTTAATAATATTCAGCGGTGTTCATCATTAACAGTGTTCAATGATGTTCGACACCCGTTATAGAATTTTCCTATTATATATTATAAACATCATAATAAAATGATCATCTTAATTTAATTTATTTTATTTATAACATTAAATTTTAAAATTTTAATATTATTTAAAAATTTAATGTCTCATCACGTTACACGAGTGCAAATTTATTTGGTTAATTAGATACCTAATTACAACAAAAATAAATAAAAAATAAAAATTTAGTTCTTTATAGCCCTTAATTTAAGTACCTAAATACAGAAATAAAAATATTAGGTATCTAATTGAAAAAAAAAATTTACCCATAAAAATCATAACAAAAATATCCCCAAAAGGGATTTCCAATGAATCTACCCTCATTTACAGTCTAGATTCAAAAAAAAATGTTTTCAACCTTATTTAGAATAATACATAATTTTTTTTGTATTTTTCTAAAATTCATTTTGTTACTTTACTATTTTTAATACATTAAAAATTATCTAAATTCTTATCAAGTAAAATATTACTATAAATAAAAATAAAATTATTTGTAATAAAAATATTATTTATAATGACAACAATCCAACTTCACATTTGTAATAACGAAGACAAATCTGAAGCCCATTTTCGTCATTTCACATTTCCGACATTAAAAATAAAGAGCTCTTCGTCTCCGTCGAATTTCGTTTGCAATTTCCCCCTTCCCTTCCTTCTTCTCTTTTTCTTTGCATTTTCAGTCTAAATTACGCGCACGCCTCCTCCCGGGTTTCTGCGGTGGTCGGCGTTGAAATTGTAAGGAGGGAACGGGGAAAATTGTGATCGGACGATGGCGGCGGTGACGACGGCGAAGAGGGCGGAGGTGTGTTGGCGAACGAGGATGGAGTGCAGCTTATGGATATCCGCGGGGGATCGTCAAAATGATAATAGAAATTCGAATAACAATAGTTTGTGGGGGTTTAGCAACGAAAGCGAGCATGATTTGGCTTTGATGGTTAGCGATTTCTTGGAAAACAACGGCGGTAGCGCCGGTGCTGATTCTTGGTGTAGCAGCGATAGCGAGTCCGGTTTCTCCGATCTTATTCACCTCGCTGATAAAATCTCTGTTAGTATTCAACCATTTCCCCTTTGAGATAATTGTTTCCTTTTCTGGGTTTTCAGCTCTATTGTTATAATCTTCTCTATTTTTTTAATTTTTTTTTTTAATTTACGTGTTGAAGAACTAACTGAATTAATATGCTTGAATTTCTCGTTTTCTCAGTTTAATATTGTTTATTATTGTGATTTTTGTGTAAGATAAAGCCATAAAGCTGAATTTGCTAAGGAATTTTTCGTTATTTTGGTTGGAATTTCGAATATGTTGAGTTTGAAGTAAATGAATTTTGTGGAAATATGAAGCTTTAGAGATGGTTATTGTTCGTAATTCAAATATGCTTATCCTCAGGATGGACCAAGGAGGCGGCCATGGTGGTCGCCTCCATGATATTGAAATTTATATATGATTTAGAATTTTTTTGAGAAATTTTCCATGAATGTTTTATCTAAAAAATATTTTCAAGGTTTGTCCCCTAACATAAAATCCGATACCAACAAATTAGCCTCTCTTCATTAGCATAAATTATACTAATAAGTTTTGGATATCAACAATCCGAGATACTTGATGTGAAATTTCTTTTGATTATAGTTCAGAGTATTTGGTTTTGAATATATAAGCATGGGAGTTTTGTGATTCTTTGTACTTTTAATCTCTTATTGCCATCTAAGTCTCTTTTGTGTTGTTCTCTTGTGTTGTGTTGCAGTATCATAAGCACTCGGCCTGTCAGTACGACTTGGATTTGTTGCCGGTGGTTCATTCACTTATATTATCGATGGGTGAGACGGACCTACACTTTGTGAAGTCAGGTCCATGTAATGCCAGTTGCATCAGATATCATCTGGTAAAGCTGTTGAGGCTTTCTGGCTATGATGCAGCTGTTTGTGTATCAAGGTGGCAGCGTAGCGGCAAAGTTCCTGGAGGTATGGCAATAGCCACTGAATCCTAAATTATACGATTGTATACATATATGCGTAGTTGTGTTTATGGACCATTTAATTCTCTAGTTTGTTGTTTTCAAGCAGTGCTTGCATGAGAGTTTGTTGTGTAAAATCGATTTTCTGCTGCATCCCGATCTTTGTTGCCCGTATCAGTTTCTATATTTTGTTCAGTTAGTCTAAAATTGTATGATTCATGTTAATTTTTTTGCTCCGAGCTGTAAATGTATAGTGACGTTTTGTGCAACTTTCTCGGTACCTTTGCCTGTATCAGAGAGTTCTTCTGTACCATTCATGATGAAAAACAGTCTCTATATTCTGTTAAATTAGTCTAAAATTGTACGATTCGTGGTGATTTCTTGCTCTGAGCTGTATTTCTAGATACTCTTCCTGCAACAGTTTTAGTTTTGACAAAACCAGATTGTGACATGTATATGCAGGTGATCACGAGTACATTGATGTGGTCGATTACAACAACGGGAATTCTGAGCGTTTGGTTATCGATATCGACTTCCGAAGCCATTTTGAGATAGCTAGAGCAGTTGATTCTTACAATCAAATATTGAATTCATTACCAGTTGTCTATGTCGGCTCCTTGACTCGGTTGAAACAATTGCTTCAACTTATGGTTGAAGCTACCAAGTCGTCTCTCAAGCAAAACTCGATGCCGTTCCCTCCATGGAGATCTCTTGCGTATTTGCAAGCAAAGTGGCAATCACCCTACCAGCGACAGTTTGCTCCTCTCGAACACGATATCAGTGGTGGCAACGCTTCTTCCTGCCATAAACAGTGCAAAGGGCATTTAAGGAGGCTTCAACCTTTGCTTCAGACCGAACTAGAAGCAGAACGACTACTGAAACCCATAAACATCGATAACACCCGGAGACCGAAGCATGACAGGGTAAGGCGCTCTTCATTCAGGGCTCTCTGACATGCACAAATTTTGATCTGGAAGATTGGAATTCTTTTGTTCATTTTTTGTGAGAGATGAATTGTATTGCGGCTCTTTTAGCTATTCGTTTTTTCGTGATAGTGAATAAGTGCGGACCTCGGTACGAAACGTAGGTTCATATAGCTGACAGCGAAGTCGATAACATGTCATGTTTCGTCGTCGAGCCGGGGAGCTAAGTCTATGCTTCTCGTCGATATTCTATGTGTCGGTACGTTCGGTCCGAAACAACCCGGAAAGTGTACTACACTATATATAGATTCTCATTTTGTTTTCCCTAGCCTTTTGTTTTTAGTAGGTCGGGAAGTTTGTTCTTCTTCATATGTGTTTTGGTTGTGGTTTCAAAATCTTATTCAGACATCAAGAACATATGTTTTGATTACAAATATACAACAATATCAAATAGTATATAGTTGCTTTATGTTCCTCCATTGTTCTTGTCTATGCTACACAAAACTTTATCTTACATGTTATGTTCAACAAATTCGAAATATATTTGACTATGTTGCGTTGATACGAATGTATTAACCCGAATTAACAAAAAAATTAACAAAATAAGAATTAAAAGGAGATGAGAAGATAGAGGAGCAAGGAGAGACACAAAACTGAGAAATTGAGAAAAAGAAAATCAAAACTTCATTTATTTGATCGATGAAAATTTTCAGACGATTGAATTCTGAGTGTAATTGAGTTATCGCTATTCATAAGGATTGACTTGAACTCTGATACCTTTGTATCAACCCAAATCAACAAAATAGGAATTAAAAGAAGATGACAAGATAAAGGAGCAAGGAGAGATTCAGAACAAAGAAATTGAAGAAAAAAATTAGAATATTTATTCGATCAATGAAAATTTTCAGACAATTGAACTCTGAGTACAACTAATTCAGTATAAAGACTAGAAACGATAATTTCTAAAATTATAGGATACAAGTAGAAAAATATAAAAGAAATTATTTTTTAAAATATAAAAAATAAAATATATATATATATAAATTATGTGAGTAGAGATTATATATACTTATAGTTAAATCATACGAATCATAGAGTAAAAAAGATAACATATCGAATACATGATACGACTTAAAATTAATCATTCTTTATAGATATTCGAGAATATTAATGAGGGCCCTTCATGAACTTAGGTATGTGTCTTAAAATTTTGTTTGTGTCTATTTTAAAATTTTATTTTTTACACTCATAAGATCGAGTATTAGATCGAGTTAAATAAAAAAAATAATTAACTGAGTTTATGACTCCTACTCTACGGTTCAAATTTTATTTGAAAGTTGCTTGACAAGTTTTCGAGTTTCTATATAAATTTAATTTTAATGATTTATAATGTTGAAATATTTATTGATTCTGATTTGAAGCGCTCTCTCTCTCTATTCTTCATATTTTCACAAGCTCTGTCTCTCTCTATATATTCTTCATATTTTCACATCTAAAATATATAACATATCAAAAAAAATTGAGAGACTTACTCAAACTTGAAAAGTGGTAAATTAATTAATAAAATTTTTAAGTTGTTTGAATTTTCATTTTATAACTCAAACTGTTGAGTTGATCGGTATTGGATAATGGCCAAGAGGGGGGGTGAATTGGATATTAAAAAAAAATTGTAGGAGAGATTCGGTGAAAATTTAAAAATTGAAGAACACAAGAGTTATAGTGGTTCAAGCTTCGAACAAGCTCTACTCCACTACCTTAGCTCCCACTAAGGATTTTGAAAGCAATTCACTATTGAATTCAGCCTTTTTCTAGGTTCAAGGGATAACCTTTACAAACAAATCAATTTTCTACCCAAAATTGATTTTACCACTCACAAGGTTTACAAAAGGTTAAAATTGGCTAAAAGGATTCTCTCACAAGAAATAATAGCCCTTGATACAAGCAAACTCTCCCCAAACTTAAATTGCAACAAATCAAAATGAAAATTACAAGTTGGGAGGACAAGGTATTCAATAAAGTACTTTGAGTTGGATTTTTGAGCTTGGATGTTGCTTGATATTCTTTCTTGTTGATATGCTTTTAAAATTGCTTCTTTTTATACCTTCTCATTGATTTCTAACCGTTGAAGTTGTTGGGAAAGTAAATATGGACGTTGGAGCTTCATCTTTCCATCATAAATGCACTCTGCAGCAGGTGGTATCGAAACACGGGGTACCTGTTTCGAAACAAGCCAAGAAAAGAAAGAGTCGTTGTGCATTTAATAGGGGGTGTATTGATACTTGTTTCGATACAAAAACTTTCTGTGATGCCTGGTATCGAACCTTGTTTCGATACAGGCTAACCATCATTCAAAGATTAACTAACACCAACGGTTGACTTATTTGAATCCAAAAAAATAGCCGTTGGAGATTAAGGGTGTATCGATACCTGTATCGATACCAGGAGTCATATTTTAAAAATTAAAAAATAATTTGAAAATTAACCAAGATGTTTCGATACAAGTATCGAAACATGGGTTGACAGAAAGTTTTGGTATCGAACCTTGTTTCGATACCTGTTCTTGGTCTCAAGAACAAGCCTTGAAAATTCCCAGGTGTATCGATACCTATCCTCATGGTATCGATACCCTCGTGTAAAAAGGACTTGTAAGAATATTTTAAAGCTCTTGGTTTTGACTTAGAGATCAAGCTTTGACTTAAGGACCAAAAAATTATTTCAAAATTAGTCATTACATTTATTTGTTATATCAAAATCAATTTTAGTTTTACAATCTCCCCCTTTTTGATATAACAAAACCAAAAGGAAATTTTAAGTTTTGAAATAATTTTGGTTGAAAGACTCCCCCTTAATATGTGCCCAAAAAATTTTTTAAAATTGTTGATGGTTTCGAAAACTTAAAACTTAGAACTTTCTCCCCCTTTTTGTTAGATCAAAATCAATGAAGCATAAATAAGCAAGGTAAGAGAATAAAGCATAATTCATAGCATATAAAAGTTCATATGAAGCATAAACCATAACAAGCAAAGTATCCAAAACATAATCCAACAATAATAAAGACCAAAACATAGGGAAAAATAAAATAGGTGCATAAGTTCTAATATGAATGCATCATAACTAGTCTTAATAACTAAAAAGCAAAGCATAGGAAAGATCAACACGATCAATCATCGGCCATGTCATCACCATCATCTTCATCTTCCTCTTGATCTTGAGTAAGCTTTTGGCTTTGACGGAGAGCTTCAAGAGATACTCTCAAGGAGTGTCCTTAAGCCTCTAGACTTGTCATCCTAGTGGTAATGGCATCAAAACCTGAAGTGAATTTAGTGGAAAGGGTGTCAAGCATGCCATCCATGGAGTCCAAGCGGGTGTTGAGAGAATCAAACTTAGATGTGAGGAAGGTCAACATGTCAAACTGATGAATAGGTTCTGGATCAATTGAAGCATGAGGAGGAGAAGGAGGAGCACCTCGAGTCCACTCACCATTTGAAGCATAGATAAAGTGAGCACGATTGAGTGAAGTTTCTCCAATAAGCTCTTTTAAAGATCCCACCTTGTCATAAGAGCAATCGATGTCCAAATGCAAAAAGATGGTGCTTAGAATGCACGCATAAGGAAAAGATTGAACAAGGGGGGTAGTACGGTTTTGGATGTGCCACACGATATCCGAGAAGACAATCCGAGCAAGGTTGGGTTGGATGTTATCACGGAAACATGTGATCCAAAAGCTATCAACTTGACGGATCCTAGAGTATCTCCCATTAGAAGGACGAATCCACCAAGAGATGAGAAGATGGAGAAAACGGTCATGTGCGTCAAGGGATGTAACCGACCCGGTGAAAGGAGCAAGAGAGTCTTCATCATCATTACCCTTATCCTCAAGACCAAAAACATCAAGGAAAGTAGAGACATTAATCTTGAAAGATTTTCCCATGAGATACGATTCAATGGCTACTACTTTACTCTTGTCCGGGGATAAAATACATTTAGCATTAGTGTAGAAGATAAGGACAAGAGTTGGAAAGAACTTACCGGTATGGGTAAGAAAACGCAAGAACTTCCACTCGACGAGTTGGTCATAGTAACGAAAAGGAAATCTATGGGACGTGATGAATTGAATGTCCACACATCTTTCTTTTTTGAGAGGATAGCTCCGAAAAAGGTTATAATTGTCCAATCTACGATCATTGTCTAGACTCTTAGCATAGACCTTATCAAAATCAACTCGTGCAACACGAGATGATAAAGAGGATCCGGCTTCGGTACGAGAACGCTTCTTTGGTGCCATGATCTAGGATTGGATTAAAAAATTGGATTAGATAAGAATAATATGTATGCTTGTATATATATAATCCAATTCAATCCTATGGAATAATCTAACAATTCAAGGTATTTAAGGATTAAAAATTTTGAAAGACCATCGAAAAACTTTTTCGAACAAAAATTTATATTCGATTAAAACAAGTTTAAATTTTGAGATAAAATCATAGGATTATTGAAACCCATAAGATAAACATTTAAAACAATCTCAAAAACTGAATTTCAACAAACTAGAATTAAACGAAATTAGAGTTTTTCGAAAATATACCTTGAGCGTAGATTAGGATGAATTTAGTGATTATGAAGCACCGTTTGTTGATATGATGAAGTCTTTGATGCGTAGATCAAAATCCCTCAAAGAAATCGTGAAGAAACCTTGTTAAGAGAGGCGAAATTGATGGGATTATAAAGGGAGGCCGGCTAGGGTTTTGGGTTTTAAATTTGAAAGTGTTTTAATGAGATTAAAATTAGGTTTAGAGTGTTTTAAACAACTTCCATCCTCGTGTATCGATACCGGTATCGAAACACCCTGTTTCGAAGTAGGTATCGAAACATCGGTATCGATGCAAGCATCGATGCCTGTTCTTCTTGACAAAAACCCAGATGGGCTGATGAACAGTTATCGGAACAAGGGTTAGCTGTATCGATACCTTTGACCTTTGCTTTGCATTTTGGCTACTCAAAGTACTAGAAATGAGTCTCTAAAGCCCCTAGAAGCATGCATATGGTGTAATGACATGTTTATTATGCATGAAAAAGTTCATACTCCCCCTAGCAACATGCATGGAGCCATCAAGATACAAGATCGTCATAAGCATGATTTAATTCAAGATTCAAGCAAAAATAAGCAAAAATTTGACACTTAGAAAGTCAAGATAGGCTAGTTAGACCTAACTCTCTCCTAAGGGTCCAAAAACGCTCCTTATCCAAAGGTTTAGTAAAGATGTCCGCTAATTGATTTAAGGTGTCAACAAACTCTAAAACAACATCATTTTTAGACACATGATCTCTAATGAAATGGTGTCTAATTTCTATGTGTTTGGTTCTAGAGTGTTGAATGGGGTTTTTGGTAAGACATATGGCACTAGTATTATCACACTTAAGAGGTATGGTGTCTACCTTAATGCCATAATCTAAGAGTTGTTGCTTCATCCATAGCACTTGTGCACAACAACTTCCTAGGGAAATATACTCCGCCTCGGTGGTAGATAGAGCTACACTATTTTGTTTCTTAGAGAACCAAGATATGAGCATACTACCTAGGAATTGACAAGTTCCGGAAGTACTTTTCCTATCTATCTTACAACCTCCATAATCCGCATCCGAATAGGCATGAAGATCAAAGGAAGAAGCTTTAGGATACCAAAGACCTAAACAAGGTGTATCTCTAAGGTACCTAAAAATTCTCTTAATGGCTATAAGGTGTGATTCTCTAGGACTAGCTTGAAACCTAGCACACAAGCAAACACTAAACATAATATCCGGTCTACTTGCGGTAAGGTAAAGCAAAAAACCTATCATTGATCTATATAATTTAGAATCAACACACTTACCTCCTTCATCCTTGTCAAGCTTAGTAGATGAGCTCATTGGTGTGGCTTGAGGTTTGACATTTTCCAAGCCAAACTTCTTGAGCATATCCTTGATGTATTTTGCTTGATTGATGAATGTGACATCCTTCCTTTGCTTGATTTGGAATCCCAAGAAGAATGAGAGCTCCCCTATCATGCTCATCTCGAATTCACCTTGCATTAGCTTAGAAAATTCTTGACAATAACATTCATTAGTAGATCCAAAAATAATATCATCAACATAAATTTGAACTACTAAAATGTTATTTTTAAACCTTTTTATAAAAAGTGTAGTATCCACCTTTCCTTTTTCAAAACCTTTTTTAATTAGAAAGGTTGAAAGCCTTTCATACCAAGCTCTAGGAGCTTGTTTCAAACCGTATAAAGCTTTTGTTAATTTGAAAACATGGTTTGAAAATTTTGAGTCCTCAAAACCCGGTGGTTGTTCAACATACACTTCTTCATTTATAAAACCATTTAAGAAGGCACTTTTGACATCCATTTGAAAAAGCTTGAAATCATGATAACATGCAAATGCAAGTAGCATCCTAATGGCTTCCATTCTAGCTACGGGTGCATAGGTTTCATCGAAATCTATTCCCTCCTCTTGAGTGTAACCTTGAGCTACTAATCTAGCTTTATTTCTCACAATGTTACCACTCTCATCTAGTTTATTTCTAAAGACCCATTTAGTTCCTATAGTAGACTTATTACTAGGCCTATCAACTAATGTCCATACATTACTTCTCTCAAATTGATTTAATTCCTCTTGCATAGCCAAAATCCAAAAATCATCACTTAAGGCTTCTTTGATATTCTTAGGCTCTATGCATGAGATAAAAACAAAATGATTCATTAATCTAAGAGAAGAACGAGTAGTTACCCCCTTGGATGGATCACCCAAGATTTCACCACTTTTGACATAGTTGAACTCCCTTGGGTAGCTCACTTCCCTTTCTTCAAGCTTTACATTTCCCAAAGCTTCTATTGGAGGATCTTGTGCTTCCTCATTGCTTGGAATCTCATCCACCTTTGATACTTGTCCATCATCAATGGTTTCAATGATTCCTACATCATCATCATCACAAGAATCCTTCCTAGGAAGGAGGTTATCATCGAAAACCACATGTATAGATTCCTCTACAACTAAGGTTCTTTTGTTGAAAACTCTATAAGCCTTAGAATTTAAAGAATAACCAAGGAAAATAGCTTCATCACTTTTTGCATCAAATTTACCTAAATTGTCTTTTCCATTGTTCAAAACAAAACACTTGCACCCAAAAGGGTGAAAATAGCTAATGTTAGGCTTTTTGGATTTTAAAATCTCATAAGGAGTTTTCTTTAAAACAGGCCTAATCATTACTCGATTTATGATGTAACAAGAGGTGTTTGTGGCTTCCGCCCAAAAATAATTAGGTAAATTGTTTTCACAAAGCATGGTTCTAGCCATTTCCTCTAAAGTTCTATTTTTCCTCTCAACTACCCCATTTTGTTGAGGAGTGCGAGGAGCCGAAAAATTGTGGCTAATACCATTTTCATTACAAAAATTTTCAAAACCTAAATTTTGAAACTCGGTTCCATGATCACTTCTAATATGAGAAATTTTTTGATCAAGATCATTTTGAGAAATTTTTGAAAATATGATGAAATTTTCTAAGGCCTCATCTTTAGAACTTAAAAATAGAACCCAAGTGTATCTAGAGTAATCATCAACAATAACAAAAGCATATGATTTTCCACCCAAGCTAGTAGTCCTAATAGGTCCAAAAAGATCCATATGGATTAATTGTAACACTCTACTAGTTGAAACATCATTAATGGACTTAAAAGAAACTCTATTTTGTTTACCCTTAGCACATGCATCATAAATTTTATTCAAAGAAAATTTGAGCTTAGGTAAACCTCTAACTAGATTTTGGGAGGCAAGTTTCTCTAAAACACTTATGCTAGCATGACCAAGTTTCCTATGCCATAACCATGCATCATTTTCATCACTAGCAACTAAGCATGCATGAGATATGTTTATGTCATCTAGATGCACCATGTAAATATTTTCTATGCGATGACCTATGAGCATTGTTCTATTTGATTCTATGTCAATAATTTTACAACCATTTTTATCAAAAGAGACATAGAAACCTTTATCACACAATTGACTAATGCTCAACAAATTATGCTTAAGACCATTAACAAGTAAGACATTTTCAATGAGAATAGAGGAGTGATTACCAATAGAGCCTATACCCTCAATTTGGCCTTTGGAGTTGTCACCAAAAGTCACTACTCCACCCTTTTTGAGCTCTAACTCCTTAAATCGTCCCTTGTCTCCGGTCATATGCCTTGAGCATCCACTATCAAGGTACCACATGTTTTGACTTGAAGCTTTGGCCTTGAAGCAATGCTCAACCTACAAACAAAAATTAGTTTTTCACTTTTGGTACCCAAATCATTTTGGGTCCATGAGAGTTAGTCCCTAAAAGCTTGGTTCCCTTAGGAATCCAAGAGGCAATGACATTCATATTATTAGAAACAATGAGTTCCTTAGGAACCCAAACACTTCTAATTTTTCTTTGTCTAAAATGCCTTTGAAAAACTTTTTGTTTGTGGTTTTGAAAATTTCTTTTGACATGGTTGGATTTTGAAGAGCTTCCTTTTTCAAAAGTTGAACTCCCAACCACTTTAATTTGTTCTTTAAGCTCATTCACCACCTTGTGGTGATTTTCACTCAAGCTTGAAACAAGGTTGTTTAAATCAACATTTTCTTTTTGAAAAAATTTTAAATCATCATTTAAATCAACAACCTTTTCTTCCAAATCCAAAATTGTTTTTGTCAAAGAATCATTTTTCATTTCTAAATCGGAAATGGTTTTCTTGCTTTTTAAAATCGATTCTTTGAACTTCAAAACCAACTCATCATACACATCTTGTAATTCATCATAAGCTTCATAAAGTTCATCATAAGATAAATCATTACAAGATGGTTCAAGGGTTACCTTAGGCTCATCAAGAGCCATGAGACACAAGTTGGCCACTTCATTGTCCTCATCGGATGATGACTCCTCATCACTCCAAGTGGCAACATGAGCTTTTTGTTTCTTCTTCTTCTCAAAACTCTTCTTTTTGTATAGTGGGCAATCGGTCCTAATGTGACCGAGCTTCTTGCATTCATATCAAATGATTTGATCTTTCTCTTCTTCTTTGCTTTTTGCTTTGAAGTCCCTCTTTCGTTGGAATCTTCGATTCCTATTTTCCCTCATAAGCCTTGTGAATCTTTTGGCCACCATGGCCAATTCTTCTAGCTCTTCTCCCTCACTAGTGTCCATTTCTTCTTATGACAATGAAGCTTTAAGAGCAATCTCTTGCTTCTTTTTCTCTACTTCCCTCTTCTCTATCTTTACCTCTTCTTTTTTTTTCTCTTCTTCTCTTCCTTTCTTCATGATCTCATGGGTAAGAAGGGATCCCACAAGAGCATCTAGCTTTAAAGTCTTCAAGTCCTTGGCTTCAATGATAGTCGTCCTTTTGTTATCCCAAGACTCGGGAAGAGAGTAGATAAGTTTCCTTACGAGCTTCTCTTCCGGAATGATCTCACCAAAGCCTTTGAGACCATTGACAATCACGGAAAATCTATCGAACATTTTGGTGATGTCTTCATACGGCTTCATCTTGAAGTTTTCATAGTTTAGGTTGAGAAGACCAATCTTTGTTTCCTTCACATCATTGGTTCCCTCATAAGTTGTCTCCAAGGAGTCCCAAACTTCTTTGACACTTGTACATGAAGACATCTTGGAATAGATGTCGGGGCCTAAAGCGCAAAAGAGAATGTGAAGAGCTTTATCATTAGTGGACATTCTCCTTCTTTCTTCATCGGTCATCTCGTTCCTCTTCTTAGGCACTTGCCGATCTCCTTCTTGCTTCATAGGGATAGGGGGTCCATCTTCAATTATATCCCAAAGGACATAGTCATTGGAGTTGATGAATAGCCTCATCCTATTCTTCCAATAAGGATAGTTGTCCCCATTGAAGAAGGGTGACTTGGCGATGGAGTGAGACTCGTTCCACGAACCGGAGGTAGAGGCCATTTGATTTTTGTTGTGGAGATGATCAACAACCATTGGATCTTCTTTGGTGGAGGTGAATCCCTTCAAAGATCTAGCTCTGATACCAATTGTTGAGTTGATCGGTATTGGATAATGGCCAAGAGGGGGGTGAATTGGATATTAAAAAAAATTGTAGGAGAGATTCGGTGAAAATTTAAAAATTGAAGAACACAAGAGTTATAGTGGTTCAAGCTTCGAACAAGCTCTACTCCACTACCTTAGCTCCCACTAAGGATTTTGAAAGCAATTCACTATTGAATTCAGCCTTTTTCTAGGTTCAAGGGATAACCTTTACAAACAAATTAATTTTCTATCCAAAATTGATTTTACCACTCACAAGGTTTACAAAAGGTTAAAATTGGCTAAAAGGATTCTCTCACAAGAAATAATAGCTCTTGATACAAGCAAACTCTCCCCAAACTTAAATTGCAACAAATCAAAATGAAAATTACAAGTTGGGAGGACAAGGTATTCAATAAAGTACTTTGAGTTGGATTTTTGAGCTTGGATGTTGCTTGATGTTCTTTCTTGTTGATATGCTTTTGAAAATGCTTCTTTTTATACCTTCTCATTGATTTCTAACCGTTGAAGTTGTTGGGAAAGTAAATATGGACGTTGGAGCTTCATCTTTCCATCATAAATGCACTCTGCAGCAGGTGGTATCGAAACACGGGGTACCTGTTTCGAAACAAGCCAAGAAAAGAAAGAGTCGTTGTGCATTTAATAGGGGGTGTATCGATACCTGTTTCGATACAAAAACTTTCTGTGATGCCTGGTATCGAACCTTGTTTCGATACAGGCTAACCATCATTCAAAGATTAACTAACACCAACGGTTGACTTATTTGAATCCAAAAAAAATAGCCGTTGGAGATTAAGGGTGTATCGATACCTGTATCGATACCAGGAGTCATATTTTAAAAATTAAAAAATAATTTGAAAATTAACCAAGATGTTTTCGATACAAGTATCGAAACATGGGTTGGCAGAAAGTTTTGGTATCGAACCTTGTTTCGATACCTGTTCTTGGTCTCAAGAACAAGCCTTGAAAATTCCCAGGTGTATCGATACCTATCCTCATGGTATCGATACCCTCGTGTAAAAAGGACTTGTAAGAATATTTTAAAGCTCTTGGTTTTGACTTAGAGATCAAGCTTTGACTTAAGGACCAAAAAATTATTTCAAAATTAGTCCTTACATTTATTTGTTATATCAAAATCATTTTTAGTTTTACACAAACTTTATTTGAATTTTTTTAGTCGAGTTTATAAAATTACGAGTCAAGTAAAAACCTGTTAGATTTTTTTTTTGTTGATTCAAATCGAATAATTTAATTTTTTAGTTAAGTTTTATCACTCGTACTCACGTAATTATAACCGAATACATAATTGACCGACTTATTTCTAATTAAGTTATAATTTTTAACGAAAAATAACATATTTATAATCGAACACATAATTAACCATTTTACTTACAAACATATTATATTTAAACTAAAATTAAATTTACCCATACTTGGGGTTGAAATATTCCTCCTTTTTTTTTAATTTTAAAAGCTCAAAAATTTAAGGATGCATTAATGGATGAAGATGTAAAATCTCATATCTTTCCATATGTCCAAATTCTAATCATAAACTACTCTTCCTTGGCTAATCCATCTTCTCTATATATACACAAATTATAACCCTAAAAACAAAATTAAATTAAATTAAATTAAATTAAAATAAAATGGATTCATGAAGTCATTGAACAGCGTTGCCTAGAGGTGATACATTGGAAGGTATAGAAGAAGACGATGTGTGTGTCGAAAGACGGCGATCAGCAAAACCTCGGGTGGACACGTGATCAGGGTGTCCATTGCGGTCCGATTGAAGCCGGTGTTGTTTCCGTCGAACCGGCTGCCGTTAGGTCTCGTGCAACGTTTTCCATGAATTCTTACTATCAGAGGAAAGGAGGTATTATTGATAGCGCCTGTGAGTTTAGTAGCACTGCTCAGACAAACACCAAGGATCCAAGTAAGATAGAAAAGGATTTGGTCTAATTTGGTTTTAATCCCCATACTATGTTTAAATTTGTTATTTAGTTCTTATACTTGAATTGTAGATAAGGATGAGCATGGAAACCAAACCCGATGGGTTTTGGTCCAACCCGATTCAATTGGATATTTGATAGAAAAATCAGGTTAGGGTTGGGTCAGGTCGTATTTTTTCTAGAGTAATTTCTAGTCGAGTCGGAATCGAGTTTAGGGTGAAAAATCCAATCCAGGATTAATAGTATAATTTATCTATATATATTTTTAGGGATATTTACAATAATGATCCCTTCTCATATATATTTTATACAATTAGGTCACTAAAATCGATTTTTTTATAATTAAGTCACTAAAATTTTAGTTTTTTTATAATTAGATCCTTAAAATTTATTTTTTATAATTAGATCCCTAAAATTTAAATTTTTTTTAATAGCACGAGTTGGGTTGGATCGAGTTTTGTAGCTTAAAACTCGAGTCAAATTGGGTTTTTTTTTTCTACCTTAAACTCGTGTCGGGTGGATCGGGTGGCGGGTGAAATGTATTAATGTTCGAGTCGGGTATGGGTGGACCAAAAATCCTACCCAATCCGTGCTCATCTCTAATTGTACATAACTCGACAAGTATTCAATTTATTAGTTATCTAATATGAATAGTATAGTACAGAGGTCTATCGTAAGAACATCCTTCCCAACCTAATTAGTTTCATTCATAATGTTAGTATTCGAACATTTATCAAATTTAGTTCTAATTTTAGGAGGGGAGGAACTTGGTCGGGGTCGGTGGGGTCATGCCCCAAAATTTTTGAAATTCATCATTTGACCCTTCAAATTTTCTAAAAATACAATTACGTCTCTTTAAATATTTGAATGATTTCCAAAAACTTTGAAAGTTCATTATTTGACCCTTCAATTTTTTTAAAAATCTCATTAGCCCCCTTCATATATTTGGATATTTTCAGATATTTCTTT
The DNA here is from genome assembly GCA_035048815.1 of Abelmoschus esculentus. Taxonomy (NCBI): domain Eukaryota; kingdom Viridiplantae; phylum Streptophyta; class Magnoliopsida; order Malvales; family Malvaceae; genus Abelmoschus; species Abelmoschus esculentus. The sequence continues at coordinate 1,283,412 of JAUCBN010000021.1, forward strand.
AATATTTTTCATCAATATGTACTTATATATTAAAAAACAAAATAAAAGATTTGTCGTTAAAATTTTGTAATATATAATCTATTAAAAAAAATTATGATTAACCCTTCAAAATCGAATATTAAATTTCGTCATTGATTACATGAATTTTTTATATTTAAAAAAACACATGGACATGATTGATTACATAATGAAAGTAGAGGGACTAGATTATGTTAAATTTAATTATAAAATTAAATCTCAAATTTTAATATAATACATGGACTAAAATCATAATTTAACTATTTCTGTTAATTTTTTTTCTTTATTTAATTCAGAATTTATTTTTATGCAGGTTATGGAAAATGCAAATATGTTTGAAGGTTTTACTTTGCTCGAAAAAAATCCTAAAAAATTAATTATTTATTCTGTAAAAAATTATTAGAAAAAAATCCCTATAAAAGATTTATTTATTTTTCATTTTTTAAATAATTAGATTTTTATTGTACAATGTACTTATATACATAATTTGAAATAATTTTGATTTATTTTTTAATGGTCGGATGCTTGGATTATTGGGAAAATGATAAAATTATAACAATTATTAACTTAAAATTATTCTAAACATTTTATTTTTTAATGGTTGGATGCTTGGATTATGGGAAATCGAATGATTCAAATTAATTTTTTTTAAGTGATAATCTTTACATAATAATTATAATCTGAGTCATTTGTTTTAATCATCAAGCAATTTCAAAACGTATAAAACTCTTTAAGATTTATATTGTGCGACTTAGGATTGCTTTTCAAACCGCTTTTGGGCCAAAGCTGATTTGAAACGCAGAAGCAATGTTAAACAGTTAACTTATGAGAAAAAAAACTGCGTTTGGAAAAGTGATTTTCAACCCAAACGGAAAAGCTAAAATTTATAGCTTTTGCGGTTGAAAAAATGCTTTTAGGAGTCAGATTATAATTTTAACCTTCATTTACTATATTTTATTACAATTTAACTTTTATATATACATAATTATATTTAACATAAATTATTTTTTAATTTAAAAATTTTATATATTCATATAAAAATTATATATTTTCTCAAAAGCACTTCTCAAAAGCACTTTTCAAAAATATTTATGTATTCATTTATTAATATTTTTTTGGATAAATGAGATGTATTAATATTTTTATATTTTATCATAATTTAAGTTAATATTATAATATAAAATAATTTAATTATCATTTAAATATATATTTTTTAACTTATAACATCATGTCTAAAATAGTCATTTACTTTCTCAAAAGCACTTTTTGACAATAATACTAAACACACATATTTCAAACTAAAAATTTCAAAAGAACTTTTTCACTACACTTTTTCACCACACTGTTCCACCGCACTTTTCAAAAGCAATGCTAAACTGGCCCTTAATCTTATCCCTATATATACATAACTGATCTAAAATTTCATCCAAGAGATGCAAACTATCAAAAAGTATATTAAAAATGTAAAAGATGTAAAATTACGAAAGTTTAGAAAATATAAAATTAAATTATCAATAAAAATATAAAAAAAAATTTAAAACTGTTAAGGGGTGGGACTGCACATCTACTCCCAACACCTATAAGTATATTTCTGTGTATATATAAAATAAAATTAAATTCGCAATCGATATTGTCATAAGCTAACTTTATATGATGGGCCTCTTTGGATTTTTGCTACCTAAATTAACTTTCAATTTTAGGTGCTGAGAATTAAAATGAATAGGGGGAAATGCTTTGATCTTAGGGGTGTAAAAAAACCCGAAAAAATCGAAATCGATTTTGAAATCTGAAAATTTTAAATAAAAAAAATGGTTAAACAAATCAAAAAATTAATTTTGATTCAAGTTTTTGTTTTTATACGTAGAAATCGGTTCGGTTACGGTTTATGATTTTAAGATAAATCGTATAATTGAACCGACCGATTATATAATATATATTATAATATATTATGTTAATTTTTATATTAAAAAATCAGTTTTATTTTATTTTTTATTCTTAAAATAAAATTATAATTTTATTTTTATAAAATTTATGCAGTATTAAAAAATACTAACATCATATGATACTTTTTTAAAAGTATATACTTTTTTTTTTACGTATTATTAAATTTTATATTTTTAATAAACTAAATAAAAAATACGTTATGTGAACTGAACCGAATCGAATCGATTGAATGGTTACGGTTTAGGGTCAAGAATTGAACAACTCGAACTTATCGATTAACCAAAATAATGCATTAATAGTTAACCGAACCCGATTTTACACACTCCTATATATTTGATCTAAAGAATCTTATAATATTATTGTTTGATTTCTTAAATTAAATTTAGTGAGGGTTTGATTAATTCGATTTAAAATATAAAAATAGAATAAACAATCAAACTTAAATTATGAAAAATTTATTCTATTTGGTTGAGTTGGTTTTAATTTTGTTTTAGGAATACTAAATTGACAATATAATTAAATATTGATAGGATAATTAGATTATCAATTATGTTTTAGGAATACTAAATGTGTATTTTATATAATAAATTTTTTAACCACCACACCAAACTTTGTTGATATGTTTATAACAGAACAACTTGTTTGTTAATATTTAAATTAAATAAAAAAACAATATTTAAATTATAAAATGTATAATTAAATGACATTAATATAATTGAACGAATCACCTTATCTCAATAGTTAAGGGAATAATTTTTATTTTTGAAGGTCACAGGTTCGAGCACTAGTATTATAACACAATGATTGAACGATTAATGTCCAATGGTTGTGAGTTTATTCTAGAACATATATTACAAGGAGTGGGCAAGACCGGGTACACGACCAATTTGACTAGAATTGGTTCTAGTCCTAATAACTATCAGTTCTTGAAAATTGGAACAAGTCCTAGTCCTGATCATATCGAGTCTTAAATTCTAAGATCCAGTCCCTTACTAGTGAGGACTGATACCAATATTGGGTACTCGGACAATTGGTTTATTGTTAAGAAAATCTGATTAATAGAAAAAAAAATTCAATCACCAATAAAATAATATTAAATAATAAAATTAAAATATTATATGCGTAAAAATTAAAGTTTTAAAATGAGTCATACTCATAATATTCATACATAAAGATTCAGTCCTAATCGCGGTCCCACCAAAACTAATACGAATAAAAATCTACCGAATCTAACCGGATCCGGAATTAAAATGAAAGAAAAGAAATTTTGTCATGAATTTTTTTAGTCTCCCTTGGTGGCCCTAGTTTGCTATACCTTTTCTTTTGGTTGGTGTTCTCAAGAGACCCATGAAAGTTGTGTCCTATGAATGATTAAAGGCACCAATGGTGCCTGCCTTTGGAAGGAAAATACTTTAATGGTATGACTTATTGCTTGGGTTTACAACTCCAACCTACATAGAAAATGAGAGTTATATTAACCTAAAATTGTAATATTGAAATTTATGATTTTTTTAGAGAAGAGATTATTTGGGATTAAATTCAAAACTTAATACCAATTAAATATAAAATTATATTTATTGTCGTTATATCATATGTTTGGTCAACTTAAAACCGACATAATGTTAAAAAGCATCATTGACATTTGACTGAATAGTCACTTTGATCGTTGTTCTTTTTTTGAGCACTTTGACTCCTAATGTTTTATTTTGAATCAAAATGTCCCTTCTATGGATGAAAATCATTAATTAATTAACGATAAATATCTTAAATTGACATAAAAATCTTACATGACACCATACATTGAATGATTAAAACGTGAGTTATCCCTAATAAAGATTTGAGTTTGTTCTTCTGAAGATCAAATTACAAAATCTTTGTAATTGTGTCACAGAGGTGAGGTAATACATAATGAGATTGTAGTTGTTTTGTGTCGGGTGATCTAATTGTGGTTGTGAGTTTGATAGATTCTTATAGTGCCGTATACAGTGGCGGATCCAGGGCTACCCTATGTTAAATGTGCATCCGCCACTGGTCGTATAGAAGTCTTTTTGGTAATGGTTGTTGCTTGTTTAGTGTTAATTGTGCGAAAGTTTTTTTTTTGTGTGTGTGTGTTTGTATGATTGTCTTTTGTGTAATTTGGTCGGACGAGATTGTATATATTATCTTATGCGTTCTTTTTTTTTTATTTAGGATTAGAATTTTTTTAACGAGACATAAGATAATATTTTTCTTTTTTTAATAAAAAAAGTTAAAATATATATGAACATATATTATTTGTAATTACTTCAAGACTATTTGAAAAATATTAACTGAATTAAATATATTTAAGCACACAATTCTTTGAATGTTACGATAAACAATTATATTAATTGAATTAAGACTGAAAATATTATTATGATTATTTAAAAAATAAACAAAATGATAAATACTAACTAGATGCATTTTATTTGTGGGGTAATATATTCCCTAAAATAATTTGGGTTCAAATATAATAATTTATAATTATACATGAATTTATAAAGATATAAAAAGAATTAAGATATTATTTTATGTTGAGTTGATCACACAATGAATTTGATTAAGAGGGGTGGATTAGCAATTAAAATTTTGTTGGAAATATTTGGTAGAAAATGAAAAAATTGAGACACAAGATTTATAGTGGTTTAAGCTTCAAAACAAGCTCTACATCCACTACCTTAGCTCTCATTAAGGATTTTCTAACCAATTCACTAATGAATTCAACCTTTTTTCTAGATTCAAGGGCTAACCTTTACAACAAGTCAATTTTCTACCTAAAATTGACTTAACCCTTATAAGAGATTGCAAAAGATAAGAAATAGGCTAATTGGTTTCTCTCACAAGAAAATTTTGCCCTAATTACAGAATCACACTCCACAAACTCTATTACAAAGAAATAAGTTGAAATACAAGAGTTGGGAGTCAAGATCTTCAATGAAGTGTCCAGAGTTGGTTTGAAAAATGCTTGGATGTTTTCTTGGGGTTCAATAGTTGTTGATCCAGCTTGAAATACTTTATTATATACCTCCTTATTGATTTCTAACCGTTAGGATTGTTAGGATTGTAATTATAGACATTAGAGTTTTATTTTCCCATCATAAATGTACCTCTGCAGCCTACAGTATCGAAACACGGGGTACCTATTTCGAATCAGTACAAAAGAAGAAAGAGACGTTGTGCATTTATTACAGGGGTTTCGAAATCATAGGTCATGGTATCGAAACGATTAATCTTTAAAACATGGAGTATCGAAACAATGTTTTGATACAGTGAGTACATTGTAATCAATTGTATTAAAACGCCCTTGGGGCCATTTCGAAATTAATCAACTAACATTTAAAGCTTAACTAATACCAACGATCAAAATATTTAAAAGTTTAGAGAGTCGTTGGGGATTTGACAAGGGTATCGAAACTGTGACTAGGCGTATCAAAACGCTTAGCCTATTTTAAATTATTTTATTATTAAAAGCATGATATCGATACCTCATAGGGGTGTTTCGAAACGATCGTTGACAGTTTCATCCCAGTATCGGAACGAGTTTCGAAACTGCTATCAAAACTTCAAAATTTGGTTATAAAATGAAGGCCGTTTCGAAATCAATTTTGGTTGTATTGAAACGCCTGAAAAAAAAAAAAAACTCAAGAACATTCATCAAAATTTAAAGCCGAGTAGATACCATTTTGGATGGTATCGAAACGCATGTAGTGAAACACTTAGAAAAATATTTTGGTGTTCTTGGTTTAATTTAAGTTTTGTTTTTGACTTAGGGGTTTAAAAATTTATTTCAAAATAATCTCTAACATATTTGTTATATCAAAATCAATTTTGATTTTTACGTATTATAACAAAATTAAAATAAGAAAATAAAAAACAATGAACCGATGTGTACACTTGGTATTAAATAGACTATGTTATATATGAATATAATGAATTTGTGTACGAACATAATTTAAAATGGAAAATATATTGGGCTGCTCAATAATTCCAACCTACTTCATTTCCATATTAATTTATTTATTATAAATATAAACATTTAACCCTTAATATTTATATTTTTTTTTACTAATTTGACCTTTATTCTTTTTTAGGATAAATTTAGTTCTTAATTTAAGTTTTTTTGATAAATATTTTATTTTTTAACTAGTATGATGACTAAATCGTCAAAAAATTAACGATAATATATGTTATATACATATGATAATATATTTTAAATGACATTACATTTAACCAATCAAATATATATAATATAATTTTATTTCAATATAAAATATAAAATAATTAAAATTCAAATAAAATATTAAAAATTAATTAATTCTAAAATAAAAGGCTACTAAACATTCAAATAAAAAATTTAAGATTAGATTTTGATTCTATCATAGTTATGGTTGAGAATGTTTAGTAGCCTTTTATTTCAGAATTAATTAATTTTTAATATTTTATTTAAATTTTAATTATTTTATATTTTATATTAGAATAAAATTATATTCCATATTTAGATGTATTTGATAGGTTAGATACCATATCATTTAAAATATATAATCATATATATATGACATGTCATCATCATTAAATTTTTAACGGTCCAATCATTATACTAATTAAAGACTAAATTTATTTAAAAAATGAATAAGAACCAAAATAATAAAAATTATAAATATTAAAAATTAAAGTTATATTTATACCTAAAATATATCAGACCAATATTAGAATATTAATTAAATTATGAAAAGTTGTTTCCCAAATTAATTTAAATAATAAAAAAAGGACAATCCCATACATAAGAAATATTAAAAAAGGATAATATGTAATAATTAAAATATTGTCAAATTTATACCAAAGTAGTTTAGCCATATCCTCCTTTTAACTTTTTTAGGGAATTCAAAATTTAATTTAATTTAGGTAATTTAAGTTATTGGACACTTCTATATTTTATTACTAGAATAATATGTTAAAAAAATATATTATAGATTATTCTCGTTATATTCAGGAAATTAATTAATCAGTTAAATATATTTATTTTATTAAATTTTTTATTTTATCTTTTTATCAAATGAATCTTTATTAATATTTGTTATAAATTAAATTTAAAAATAATTTTTATCAAGTGAAAAATCATCTAGTAAAAAGTAAAATAAAATAAATAATAAAATAGATATATTTAATTGATTGGTCTCATATATAATATAAGAGAAATAATTTTGATATAATTTTTTTAATTTTTTTTTTAAATTGTGATAATTTATCCTCAAAATTATGAAGATACACAACTTTACCCCAACAAATGCAGAAAATAATGAAAGAACATGAATGGCATGGTACTCTAGGGACTAATTTTAAAATCTAGAATAAATTTGAAGGGGGTTTAGTGCAAATAACCCAATTTGAAATTTTCAATAATATCCAACAAGAGAATTCATACCAGAAGGAAAAATTAGTAGATGAACTCTGTTCACCACGTTATTCATGATCGTAATTGATTAGGATCGTTGATTTTGATTTTTTTCAAGTCAATTATCATCTTTTTCTTACATGTATTTAGTGGGTAAATAGTTATTAGGTGGTTATTTAAAAATCAACGATCCTAATTACTTGGATCATAGATGTCGTGGTGAACAAAATTATCCTAATAATCTCTCATAAAAAGGATTTAAGTTTGCTTTTCTCACCACAATCAAAACAAAAAAGCCCTTTTCCTCCGCCAAACCTGAAAATTGAAATCCAGAGAAGAAGAAGACACCAATGGAAGAGAAGAAGAAGAACAAGAAGCAAAAACACCAACACCCAAATGATCAAACAACAAAACCCCCAGCAGCAGAGCTCTCATTCAAGCCAAGCTGCGAGGTGAAAGGACTAAGATTCGGCGCTCAGTTCATCGTGAAATCCTTCACAATCCGTCGAGCAAAACCACCGGAGCTCCCTAAACTCCTCGGTTTCCCACCATCTTCAAACAAGGTACCTTTCCCTTCCACAACGGCGTTTCTGCCGACCAACTTCACGATCTTAGCTCACCAAGCTTGGCACACGCTCACTCTGGGTCTCGGCACCAAGAAATCCAAGGTACTCCTATTCGTTTTCGAAACAGAAGCCATGAAGCTCGCCGTCGATAGGGTTTGGCCGACCGAGATCCCGCTCGGAGACGTTAACAAGAAGCTGATAAGAGGGCTCAAAGGGTGCGAAATGGCGAGGTTTAAGTTCAGAAAAGGGTTCTTAACGTTCTATGTTTACGCTGTTAGAGGTAATGGAAATCTGGGTTTTCGTTGTGCTGATGATCTGAGAATTATTTTACAATCTGTTGTTGAATTGAAAGATTTCTTGGATCATACTTCCATGCTTGCCATGCCTAACCAGAGAAGCATTAATTACAGTCATCCTGTTGCAATGGCGCACTGATTTTTCTTATTTTTTGGATTTTGATCTGCTTTTTTTAGATGATGGAGGGGAAATTTGTTTAGATCTTTGTTCATGGTAATCTTTTTCTTGAACAAATTTGTAGTATGAATAAATTTGCAGGAGCTTATTGCAGTATTTTTTTTCTGGGAAATTTAGTATTATATTTTGGTCAAATTATGGTTTGATCCCTGTTTTAGTGTTTTAGTTCATATTGGCTTAGTTTTTACTTTATTTTAACATAATTTATTTATAAATTAATGATATTATAAAAATAAAATAATCAAAATACGTTAATTCGGTGAAATTATATCATGAATCATATTTATCACGTCATCCGTAGTTTTTAAAAATCAGCTACAGTGTTGTAGTAGTATTTGTTTTAAAGTATACTCACTGTCCTGATATTACTAGTGTTTAAATTCGTAACTTTAAGAACAACAATCGTTTCTTTAACTATTGATCCGTACATCATTCGTAGTTTTAATCAATTAGATTTATCTATCTTATTTTTAGGTAAATTATCATCTCTTTCTTACATATAAGTAATTATTAAGTAATTACTTAAAGATAAACAGATCTGATTGTTTGAATAACTGATGACATGATAAACATGATTATGATATAATTTATTATCAATTTGACATAAATATCAATTAAAATATAAATATTAATAAAAAATTATAATTAGAACTAAAATTATAATTTTACCCTGTTAAATTTATACAGTGACTTCGAGTATTGTTATTGTGAATGAAAAAATTTAAATAAAGAAGATTATATTTATAATAAATTTTTATAATATTTAATTTGAATTAATTAATAAATATATCAGATATTAATAATTAAATAAAAATATATAATTTAACCGTTCGAAAATATAGAAATTAAATATCAGATTTAAATGTTATAGGGACCAAATTCGTAATATAACCGTTAAAATTTTTTTATTATACAAAATTAATATACATGCTTTTAGCATTCTTAAAATATACCTCAAGTCCATGTACTATTGATAAGAATTTATTCTATTTACTTTTTCATATTTAAAATTTAAATCAAATTGTTAGTATTTTTAAACCTATCTTATTATTTTTTTATAAATCGGACGATATTAATTTGAAAAAAATCAATGTTGTAATATTTAAGAAAAAAATTAACGGTATTAATAATAAATTAATTTTTAAAATTGAGATATAATATATTTTTTTTATAAATTAAAATAAGAATAATCTTGTTTTAAACTTATATTATATTTATGGCATAAATATAATTTTAACCCTTAATATTTATAGCTTTTGTCGTTTTGACCCTTATTCTTTTTTTGGGATAAATTTAACCCTTAACCTATATCTTTTTGACAAATAACTTATTTTTTAACTAGCTTGATGACTGGACAGTTAAAAATTTAACGATGATATATAGAATATAATTTTAAATGAAATGGAATGTAACCTATCAAATACATATATATATGGAATATAATTTTATTCTAATATAAAAATATAAAACAATTAAAATTCAAATAAAATATTAAAAATTAATTAATTCTAAAATAAAAATTTATTAAACATTCTTAATCCTAACTACGATAAAATCAAATTCTTATTCGAATTGTGTTTATATTTTTATTTTAGAATTTTGTAATTATAGTGTATTATAATTATTTTTTTATTTGAGATGTATGAACAAATAAAAAATAACGGGAATAATATTATATAAATAAAATATCATAAACTAATATAATATTTCATTTTTTATTATATAAAAATATTTTAAATGTCAAATCCTAGACAATAATTTAAATAATACAAAATCCGTCACATTTAATCTTAAATATTATATACAATAAACCAAAATCACAGGAAAAAGGTTTCCATGAGACAATTGTGTCACAATAATTATGTAGAAATTTCAAAAAAATATGTTATTTATTTTTTAATTTTAAAATATAATAAAAAATATAAACACAATTTGAATAAGATTTTGATTTTATTATAATTAGGGTTAAGAATATTTTATAATTTTTATTTTAGAATTAATTATTTCTTAATATTTTATTTAAATTTTAATTATTTTATATTTTATATTAGAATAAAATTATATTCCATATATATATATATTTGATAGGTTATATTGTAACGACCCGGATTCGGATCCGAGTGTCGGGTTAACCTGAGAGTTATGAGTTTCGGTTTTGGTCTCGAGTTTAGTGGTTTTGGGCCTCGATTTTGTGTTGGGTTTTGTTGGGCTTGTTTAGTTATTGGACTTGAGAGATTTTGGGCCTTGAGAGTTTTATGTGGAGGATAATTTGGTAATTATCTAAATAGGTTGAATAGGGAGGGTTTTGGTGTGTGTGTGATGAGAGAGAGAACTCATTTGTGCTGGGAACTTCTTTCATCTTCTTCCCTGCAACCTCAAGAGAAAATGAAGCATAAAGGTTGAATCTTTGGAGTCTTGAGAGAGAATCTCGGTTTTGATCTGAAAGAAAAGTTATAGGGTTGTTAGAGATCTATCTAAAGAGGTAAGAATGTGTTAGTTTGGTGAGGATGAGGGTTTATGAGTTGGTTTGAGAGGAAAAACGGGAATAAAGTTTTAAGGGTTTGAATCTCAGTGTTTAGTGTCTTTGATGTTCAGAGGACCTCCCTAGATGGTGGCTAATGGTTAAGTGTCTTCCTCTTGTAGAGAAACCAGTTGAACACCATCTTCAAGCTTGGGAAAGGAGAAAACTTAAGTGGGAGGAAAGAGTTCGTTTTGCTGTTGCTTGCTTGAGGTCGGTACTCCCAACTCCTTCTACATCATCCATTCATGGTAGAGTGCATGATATGTAGAGATAATCATGTTTGTATGTTGTTTTTACTTGGTTGCTTAAAATGGGTCTTTAATGGTGAATTTCGGATTAATGTGGTTAAGAACTGGAAATTGACGTTAAAATGCTTTAAACATCTTTAATATTGAGTAGGAACACTTAGGGATCGATTAGATTAAGTTTGGGGTCGAAAATCTAGAATTTCTAAGTGCAGAATCGTCCTTAGTCCAGGGGGTATCGATACTCGGGCTACCGGTATCGATACCAGTGAGTGGTTTTTGGCTTGTTGTTCAGAGGTATCGGTACCTGTATCGATACCGTGGTTTCCAGAAAGTTTTTGCATCGATACCTGTATCGAAACAGGTCCACCCCCTTTCTGTTGACTTTTTGGGTTGGTTAATGGTATCGATACCTGTTTCGATACCTGTTGTTCGATACCCTCTTTGGGTGGGTATCGATAAAGGGTGTTTCGATACCCTACTTAAGGGTATCGATACCCCTGTGTAATTTGGTTAAATTTGGATAAAGTTAGGGGCTCGATGATCCTAATGAATAACTACTCAAATCTAAAAGCTATGAAATGAATTGTCGGACTAAGTTGAGGTTATAACTCTGAAAAACCAATTGAGATAAGACTTTAATATATATCTTGTTGTGATGAGATCCTAGGTGGATCGTGTGTGTGGTCGAGTCCTTGTGTGTTGGAATCCGGATATCCATAAGTGTTGCAACATGTTGAAGACCATCCGATGTAACATGTCGGGTGATGATTGAAGACTTTTATTCCGAGTGTTGGGCGGCCTCACTCGAAGATGTTCGATGTGACATTCCGAGCATAAGGTTGGTTGGGCGGCCTCCACCCTTTTCTGAACGTTGGGCGGCCTCGTTCGAAGATGTCCGATGTAACATTCCGGACATAGGATTTGAGGGCGGCCTCAATCCTGAGTGTAGGATCCCGATGCTGTGTGGACGCGGGTCTCGCTCTTGTGTGTTGACTTGATTGATTTGTATATGCTGTGTGCGATATTATATATTTCATTCTGACATGTGTTAGGCGAGCATGCTAGACCATCATACCATGCATGTGATTTATATGTCATGCTTTACTGCCTTGATATGCATGATGTTGGCCGAGTTTGGCGTATCCACTGAGCTTGTGTGGCTCAACGTTCGAAATCTGTTTTCGTGCGTAGGTTAAGTGGAGCGGGATTCGTGGAGCACCGTCAAGGTTTGGATTTCAGCATCGACTTTGTGTCAGGGTACAATGATAGATGTAGTGGGCTAGTACTTTGTCAGACCTATATGTATTTTTGTAACTCTGTCATTTTAATTGAGTCAAATATCTTAAATGAGTTTGTAGTATTTTGGAGCTCCAGTCATTTTAAATTATTTGGGCTTTTGTTTTAAATTAAATGGATTATATGGATCGTTTTTAAATTTGAATTGACTTTATTATTGGACTTTCGATGGAAATTTTGAAATATGGGTTTTGGGCCGGAGGCCCATTGTGACGTCCGGGTCGGGTGTTACATATATTCCATGTCATTTAAAATTATATTCCATATATATATCATCGTTAAATTTTTAACGGTCCAGTCATCAAGCTAGTTAAAAAATAAGCTATTTGTCAAAAAGATATAGGTTAAAGGTTAAATTTATCAAAAAATAAAAATAAAAACCAAAACGACAAAAATTATAAACGTTAAGAGTTAAAATTATCTTTATGTCTATATTTATTTATCAATATCTAGGTAGATAACCAACAATTGTTCGTAATGTAAAATAAGATATCAAAATTTTAAAATAAAATAGAAAATTATATTATAAATAAAAAATATATTTTATAATATTTTTTGCGGTGTTTAATTTAAATTAATTAATTAATAAATATTAAAAAAATATCTATATATATTTTAAAATTTCACGTGTCCATCCACCCCAAAGTCTGCCTGAATACGACGGTGATTTTCTCGTAACTTGTGTTCTGTGAAACCAATCGCCTGAGCAGGCTGCCGCCCTGTCCCCAAACACCGTCAGGGTTGTGCAGAATTAAATGAAGGGAAGGAAGGTGCATGAATTTACAACTTTTATGGTAATAATGACAGCAAATAGACAAAGAGTATTAAATTATACTAATTGAGGAAATAATAATAATAAGACTAGATTATATAAATAATTATTAAATTTTTAATTTTTTTAAGGCTTAACTAAGAAATAAATAATTAAATTATATTTTTTTTAAAATAGTATAATATTTTTTTGGTTAAAATAAATATCTAAATTATATATTTTTTGAAATAAGTGTTTAATATTTTTTTTGTTGATATAGGTGCTTAAAATTTCATTCTGTTAGTGATTTAAGGTAATACCGTTAAACAATTTGTTTAACTTATAAATAGGTACTCAAACTATACATTTTTATGATATAAGTGCTTAATATTTTTTTTGAAATAAATGTCCAAGTTATATAATTTTTATTAAAAAATAATTATATATTTTATAAATAAAAATTAAAACTTAATTTTATAATTAAAAGATAAAATAAACAACTATGAATCACAACTTTTTTTATATTAAATGAATTTTAAAAATAATACTTTAATCAGAAAAAATATACTTTATCTAGTTTTTTTACTTAATCGTATACTAAATTTTTTATTAATCGTTAAATTATTTTTAAGTTAAAATAAAATTAAAATAAATTTATTTTTTTAACAAAATGTAATTTAAATTAACATAATTAAGTTTATTTGAACATAATAATTATATTTTTTGTTTATGATACTTTTTATTATATAGTTTGGGAACTTATTTCAACCAAAAAATATTAAGCACTTATATTAGAAAAATATATAGTTTGGACACTTATTTATAAGTTAAACATTTTTTTTAACGGTGTTACCTTAAAACACTAACAGAATGAAACTTTAGGCACCTATTTCAGCAAAAAAAAATATTAAACACTTATTTCAGCAAAAGAAAAATATTAAGTACCTATTTCAGAAAAAAATATATAGTTCAGATACTTATTTTAGCCAAAAAACATTAGGCGCCTATTTCAAAAAATAGGCACTTATTTCTTAGTTAAGACTTTTTTTAAATTTGTTACAATAATTATCGTAGTATATATTTTAAAATATATTCTCAATCATTAAATATTAATCGTTCAATCACTGTATTGGTATTACTGGCAGGGACGTAGTCATGTTGTCCGTGTGAGGGGCTTTTGCTCCATCTAATTTTTTTCAGATAAATACATTTAAGGCCATTCTAAATTTAAATAGTAATAAAATAAGGTTATTATTCCTCTTGAATTATAGATTTAAAGGCTAAATAGACCTTTGCCCCAAACAATGTTCAATCTTGACTTTATCCTTGATTACTGGTATTTAAATTTGTAACTTCTAGGAACAACAACCATTCCTTTAAATACTAAAACAAGATGATTCATGTAAAATATTTTTATTTTTATTATTAAATTTTTAATATATATTTTTTATTTTTGTAAAATAATATTGATATAACTTGTAAAGAAAAAACTACATAATTGTAGGAAGTAACAATGGTCTCTCTTCCTTGATTTTTTTTATTTAAATATTTTAAAATTTTAATTTATTTATAATTTTTTATTTTTAAATATTTATATAATTTTAAATCTTAATTTCGTCCTTAAGTAAACATTAATATTAGGAAAATTTTATTTTAGTCACTAAAATTTTACAACATACGTTATAATCACCGAACTTTTAAATCCTGTATTATAATCATTAACCTTTTAGCTTATATTCAATAAAATTCTTTCCGTTATCTTTCGTTAAAAAAATTAAGGTGGCACAATAATTTTTTTCTTCCTCTTTTCAATTTTTCTTCTTCTAGTATGTTTTTTTTTCATGATCATATTTGAAAGGTTTAAAACATATGGAAGAGCTTTGTATTGGGTTAGAAAAGTTTTGCAAAGATTACTATTACAACCATCTAGACAAAACATAAGCATATCTATCTATAGAAACTAGGAGTGTATATTCGGTTAATTCGGTCGATGGTCGAACTGAATTAACCAAAATCAAATTACTCGAAATCTTTTAAATTTTAATCATTAATCGAATAGAATTATCTTTAAACGAATTAATCGAATCAAAATTATTTTAGTTAATTAGCCAAATTAATCGAATTAACCGAAATTTATTATAATTTTTGGTTAAATTATATAATACGTCACTAAATTATGCTAAAATAATTTTTTAGTCACTAAACTTTTATTTTATGCTAATTTAATATAAATAGTGACCATTTTATAATATAAAAAATGAAAATGTTATAATTTTTAAAAGTTAAATGACTAAAAATAAATATATATAATATTTAATATATAATAATTTTGGTTAATTCAGTTAATTAATTGATTTCGAACCGAATTAATCGATAATCAAGTTTTCAAAAAAAAATGTTAATCAAATTTACCAAAAATTAACCAATCGAATTAACCGAAAAAATTTTAATTCGATCGGTTAATTCGATTAAAACCGAATAATGCACACTCCTAATAGAAACTCCTAGTAAGAATTACAATCCACCAGGGACGGACCCATAATTTTATATAAGAAGTGTAAAATATAAAAAAGTTATATTAAATATGTAGGGAAACAAGATTAAAAGAGTTAGCGGGTGTAAAGTTAGATTATCGATAAAAAAATATAAAAAAAGAAAAATTAGGGGATGTAACTCTACTCCTAATACCCCTAATTTCATCCTTGCAACCCACAACTCTTAAAATACCTTAAAATTAATAAGAGAGACCTTGTTAAAAGTAACTGAAAATTTAGTGACTAGAACATAAATTTTAAAATTTTGATGAATAAAATGAAAATACCTTAAAAATGAATGACCAACCTCTCTATTCAGTAAGAAAGGGTGCATGACCAACCCCCTCAACCTTTAGCCTTTATGGTCCATAAAAGTGAATAAAAGGTAGAAAAGAAACTTACTTTTTACTTTTTGCCATAATTTGTTAGGGTAAACACAACCTTTGATTATTAAATCATTTTTCTTTCATTTTAACCATTAGATTATTATTTACAAAAATTATTTTTAAAAATATTATTAATATATTATTTTTATTTTGATCATTTAATGGTGACGTTGATACATTATTTTATTTTCACATGTTATCATTATATTAGTTAAATTATTAAAAAGTAATGTATCTATGAGGATCGTAAATGAGACGAGATAGATCACAAGTTATCAATCTGGACACAATTAAAATTTAATTTGATTCAATTTGACTCATACTTGAACTCGATTTAAATTATTATTGAGTCAATACAAACTACTTAATATTCGACTTGAAAAGATCACGAGCTACTTAAAAATATAATATATTATATCATATTGATTAATTATGATTTAATTTTGGGGTTTGAGGTTAATTAAGATTTTCAGTATTGTTTGAAGTTTATTATTAGGGTACGTTAACGATGGACGATAGGTTTTTGACAATAAATTATTAAAGTTTGGGTTTAGTTTGAGCTCGAGCTTTAATTTTTATTTTTCGAGTCGAGCTTGATAACTTTAAACTTTCTAGCTTTTGAGTCGAGTTCAAGCTTCAATAAACCTTGATTTTGGGCTTAATAATTTTTAACTCACGAGCTTTCAAGCTGAGTTGAGTCTAACCTGTAACATCTTAAGTTCGAATTGAGCTTAACGATACTTGAACTTAACTCGATTCGTTTATACCTTTAATATTAACCGCAATAAGAGATAAAAAATGTCATGAATAATAATAATAATAATAATAATAATAATAATAATAATAATAATAATAATAATAATAAAATACTATGTGAATATTGCATTAAAACTTTAACAACATTTTTAAAGGTAAATTTTTAATATGATATTATTTATTATTTACTATTATTAAAGGTTTTATCATATCATAAATAATTTTAATATTAATTAGTGAATATTATTGTTATTATAGTAATTTAGAGAGTATGAATTGAAGTGTATTTGAATATAAAATTTCTCTTTACCTTTATGATATATAGAAGTGAACAACCTTTTCTTCTTTCTTTTTATAATTTTGTATGTGAATTTAATCGTATTGAAATATATGGATATTTTTTTAGCTATTTGATAACATTACTTATAGTGGGATTATTAATTTTTTAAAAAAAATATATTTGATAGAATGTACAACGTCACGGTTTATATATCTCAAGATCTTTTTTTCGACGTGAGATTAATGTTTTTGTTTTTTCTCAAGCATAACATTCTTTTTAAATCAATTTCATGACGAGAACGTCATGATGAGTCAACAACACTCGTTAACGTAAATCAGGTAATTAAAAGATTGCTTTGATACCATTTGTAATACGATCATTACTCTCTTCAAAATAAAAATAATCCTCAATTTTCTTCCCCAGATCTTTTTTTCGACGTGAGATTAATGTTTTTGTTTTTTCTCAAGCATAACATTCTTTTTAAATCAATTTCATGACGAGAACATCATGATGAGTCAACAACACTCGTTAACGTAAATCAGGTAATTAAAAGATTGCTTTGATACCATTTGTAATACGATCATTACTCTCTTCAAAATAAAAATAATCCTCAATTTTCTTCCCCAAATATGAATTAAATCTACCATAGTATGAAATACTAGTGTAATTGGAAGGCCTAGACCATAAAGTGCAAACAAATTGGGCCATCGTTGTATTTCTTCACACAAATATAAAAAGCCCAACGCCCACCGTGGGGCTCGAACCCACGACCACAAGGTTAAGAGCCTTGCGCTCTACCGACTGAGCTAGACGGGCTTTGATATCATCGCCAATTGTAACATTTTATAACTGTACAACAAATGAATTTAAGATTTCAATACCATGCTGAAGAAAAAAAGAAAAAACACTATTTAATCTTCCTAGCTGCCAGCAACATCAAAAGTCTTGAAAGAAAATGGTGTATTCATAAGCTCGTGACTACAAAACAGGGTGTCAATATTGGTAGGAAATAATAATAATAATAATAATAAAAAAATAAATAAATAAATTGTATCATGGTATGGAAGTTACTGCCTTAAAAACACTTTGTTTCGATGTGTATACTCGTTACTTTAAGCGATTGTCCCCCGAAAATTAGCACGGTGACTCCAAATGATGTACACCTAAAGTTTGAAGTGAATTACGGTAGTAGTGATCATCCGTGCTCCATCAGATCAGAAGTTTGAAGTGAAGTACGAAACTTGACTCGAATCAGAAAAATCAAAATATTTAATTAAATTCAATCCAATCAGATTTTTTAAAAATAAAACTTAAACTATAAAATAAAATTTAAATAACTCAAAATTTTAATAAGTAACGTATTAATATTGAAGTTCAGGTTGATCATTGAGTCTCTCAATTCTAATATATATATATATAAAAACCGTAATTTTTTTATTTCAACAAAATTTTTAATAATTTAATATTTAGGGTTTATAATTTAGTATTTAATATCTCTACATATATAAATTTAACATTTTTCAATTTAATAGGTCTATAAGATAAACTATATATTTTATTGGACCAACCCACTTTTCACAATGTAAAGATGTTGAATTTCAACCTCCAAGATCATAAATTTAGGAATATAAGTAGCTTACCTACTAAATTACTTTTCACAAGTTAAAGAATATTACAATCCCTATAATTGGAGAAGTTTCACAATCACAATTTCTACATTAAAAGTGAAATGTGAAACTTACAAGTTATGCTTTTGAAAATTAAACTTATATTTAATGAACTAATATATATAGTACCTAGTACTATAAATGAGACGAGACAGATCACAAGCTACTTGAGTTTGACTTGATCAAAGTTTGGTTAAAATTTGATTCGATTACACTCGGCTCGAATTTGAACTCGACTTGAGTTCTTGATGAACCAAATCGAGTTACACAATATCCGACTCGAAAAACTCACAAACTACTTGACAATATAAATATATTATTTTTTTATTTTTTATAATTTAAAATCTAAATTTCTAAACTTAAAGCCTTAAAATCTAAATCGTAAATTAACACACTAAACCCAAAATTAATAAACTTGATTTTATACAACTTGTGTACCAAAATTTTTTCTTCATTAGACTTTAAATGAGACGTGACAAATAAGAATTATTACTCGAGTTTAACACGGTCAAAGATCGATCAACACTTGACTCGACTAGGCTCAAATAAAACTCGAACTCGACTCGAGTTCTTAATGAGCCAAGCTCAAGTTTTTTAAACTCGTTTAAAATTACTCAAACTCGAACTCAAAATCTTAACAAGTCGAGCTGAGCTTAACACTGCTCGAGCTCGACTCGTTTACACCCCTAGTACCTCCAACACCCTTTGAGGGTGTTGATCCATCCTGAAGCGAGAATAACATCACCCGTATTGTGAAATTAAAACATTAATATAACAAAATTCATCAAACGAAGTAACAACAACAGTAACAGTGTAAAAAAGCAATGATTTTAAATCAATAGGAGAAATATAAAGAAATCCTAATGCATGCCAAATCCAGTACATTGATTCAATGATCTCCGAAACCATGCTTAAGCATTGTAAATTTAATGCCGAAAATGACTAACAAGTAGCACGAATACTGATCCATTCTACAGGAATGGGGGCAGAATGATCCATCTCCGGGGGTACTTCGGCCTTCCGTCCTTGCCGTCAAATAACTGCAAGCAACGAGGAGTAAAAGGAATGCGTAAACTTTAATAGACGACGGAGAAACTTAATGACAAGATTCCTAAACAGTTAATTTGTTACCATATATGAACTTATAGAGAGCTTTGCCTACGCATTCGATTAACATTATGAAATAACTTGAACATGTTACTCAGACATATCCGAATCGGTATGTGCTACGCAAACTAAATAAAAGCGCATGTGTTTATCTAATTTCTTTACTTTCGGATTAAGGTGTCAAGGAAACGTATTTTATGGAAGCATGAATTTCATCAGTGTCGAAAAGAAATATCTGATATACCTTCTTCAATCGGCGATGCTTGGCGAGAGCCCAATTTGTCATGATGGAAGTGGCAACTACAAGAAACACATATCCTGCAACTGTCTGAGTAGCAATATTGAAACCCAACCATTGGTATATCTCTGTTGTGTAATTCGCGCATGTCACGATGTTGAACAGAAAGCCACGAGGAATTTGATATCCTCCACTGCCGTCAGGACCACGTAGATTCTTCAGTATGATATGACAATAGAAGTTTGCAAGTTGACAAACCAACCCGAACCCGAAGCCAATCTTCATCTGAAGGTCACCAACAGGTGTGTAAAGTGGGTGGTTAACGTGGTAAGCAATGTACGAACCAAATGTCCAGTAATAAGCACAATTTCTGAAGACGTTTGATAGTGGAGATGTTGCATGGCTGAAGCGGTGGACGAAGAACATTTCCATAATTCGTTTGAAGTAGTGGAAACACCAGTAATATAAAGCATATGTTTGAACGGGGTGAACAGAGTGGACAACATCTTTGTATCCAAAGAACTTGTATACCGGGAAGTAGTAGAAGACGGGATAGAGGATCAATGGACCCAAGTACTCGAAGAAGAATAGCGTTCGGTAAGACACTTGTGGACCCAAGTCCTTGAACACTACAGTTAATCTACTCTCGTTCCCATCACAGTAATCTTTGAGACTCTTCTTGTAGTTAAGGACGACAGGCCGCTCCCTTGATCCCGAAGGAACGGGAAGGGTTAGTCTTTGTCTCGAAGGATAGAACTTTTTAGCTGTTAGTACAACACACAAGAACTCAATTAGAAAGAATCTAATGACCAATGAAACTGCCTACACCTATGCAATCAAACACACATCTCAAGGAATCAAGGGGAAATGCTCATGATAGCAGTCAAAAGATCGACATACCAAGTTTACAAACCACTCGAATCGAAACATAAGATCTACTATGGATATGAACAAAAAAGAAGAAAAAAGCTTCACTAACTGGAATTGCAGTGACCAAAACAAATGTAAACCTCTGTGATATCGGCCATGTATCGCAATGGAAACATCGCCTTAATTCGATGTTTTCAGTCACTTTAACTACTCAAGAGACAATAAAATTATGAAACCATGATCCATACAGAACACAATATGAAAAATAAAAAGACATAGCAAGCATTGATTGAATCTCTAGCTCATCCAAGTACCTAATCGTCTTCATTTGCAAAGATTTGAAGCAGATTTACAAGAAATTCCCACAAATATGCAATTATTCTCCACCAATTCAAAGTCCAACACTTAATTAACAAACAGAGAAAGTAATTAAGCTAATTTCAAATTACTAAGAAACATCAACAACTTACTTCTCTTGTGAATTGCCTCCTGCAGATCAGCCACAGTAGCCTGCAAAACAAAATAAACAAGAAACACGATGAATTCCCATTCTTTCTTTTTCATTTTTTTTCAAACCAAACCATTAAAAACAAACAAATCAAAGAAAAAGAGACATACCGTGTCATTAAGTTCAAGGCCACCTTTGATGAACTCCCTTCCACTGCGAGAAACTAGAGTAATCTTCATCCTTTCTAACACCAAAACAAAGGAAACCCAGATTTTATTACAGCAAAAGGAACAAACCCTTTGAAGCTTTAAGCTTGGACAAGTTTGGATCTTTGAGTTTCGGAGATCTCAAAGATTGGAACTTGAGAAAAAGAAAGTGAGAAGAGTGGTGCTGGGATTGGGGTCTTTTAAGTGTAAATATTAAAGGCGTGTGGTTAGGGTAGGAGAGCTAACTATCTTGGCCGATTAACCAACACCGATTCTTTAATGTCTGACCTGATTGAGTGAGTGAATCCTATTGGTATAATCTTGGACTTTCCAATCATTTTTTTTTTTTTTCTATTCAACTGTTAATTTCTTAATCTCATCTTTTAATAATTAATTTGGTAAAATTATTAAAATATTGTTTTTAATTCTTTTATTTATAAAAAATATAATTTCTTTCGTTGTTCAAATAAAAAATAATGGATTATAATGTAATTTTGAATGGTGTTTTACTTAAAAATAAAAAAATGATATTATTTAAAGTCAGATTATAATTTATTCGTCTTTGAACAATACTCTCTTAAAAATCTTTTAAAATGACTTAAATTTTAAATAAAATATTTTTTTAGATTACATAAGAATTTCAATCCGATTTTGAATAATATCAATTTTTTATTATTTTTAGATAAAATATTATTTAAAGTCAAATTGTAATCAATTGCGGAGAAAAAAAGGACAACGATATTATGGTGAAAACTCTGATTAATTTTAAGTAAACTATTTTGATCATCCAACTATATAAACAAACATATTTTAATCATCAAACTATTGAATTTATCGATTAAGTTATTAAACTTATTAAATTAATTTATTTTGACCTCCGTCGTTAAAATTCTAACAAAAAGAACGTGTCAGTTAATGAAATTACGTATTTAGTTTATATTATTTATATATTATATCTATTTAATCTTAATTTTAATAAAATAAAATAAAATTAATCATCCAATAAGATATTAACGTGTGTAAAAATTTAATTTTGCCTTTTCTAATAACAACATATTGACCCATAATTTTTCGTTTCCAATTGCATTTGATTGTGATTTTTATATAAAAACTTATTTCATCCGTGATTCAAATTAATAATTCATTTTATTTTTTAGTACAATTAAAGTGACCAATTTAAAATATATATTAAAAAATAGATTTGATTAAATTTTGTTATGCTTAAATTAGATTGAATACAAAATTTAAAGTCAAAATAATTTTTATATATTTTTTAATTTAAATTTAGTTATGCAAGCATTTATATCACACATTCATGAGTATGGTTGGGAGTTGATAAGCCTAAGCACATGAAGAGATGTAGTTTATTAAAAAAAATAATTATATTAAAATATTAACATTTATTCATTTACTCGTGCTCGTTAAAAGAATTATTATTTAACTTGATTCGTTACTCGTTAAACTCAATTTATTACTCGTTAAATTTACTAAAAAATATTATTTTTAATTAAAAATAAATTTTAATAATACTATATGTGGCTTAATATAAACATAGATTTATAAATTTAACCAAAAAATATAAAAAAGTATATAAAACACTTTTGAAGTTTAAAATTTAAACTAACGATCTACAAATAAACTAAACTACCATACTAAAACTAAAGTAATAATCTACACATTAATAGTTATTATTTAGATTTATTTTCTGAATAAAATAATTAAAAAATAGTTATTAAAATATATTTTAAAAAATTAACGAGTTGTTTACGAACTTATCAAGTTGAGTTAGACTTTGTTTGACTCAACACAAATTTAAATTCAAATTAAATCAACTCGTATAAAATTTTATTAAATTTTGATTGAATTAAATTTAAACGACTCACAAAGTGCTTAGCTCGTTAATCGTACACCTATTTCCAACTAATTTATCATGTAACTAAACCACCAATTCATCCTAAGGCACGTGGCCAATGGACCAATCAACATACTTGTATATAAATGTATAATGATAACTAACCTAAGATTGGGATGGTAAGTAGTAGGACTCAACCCTTAGCCTCTTCTTAAGTACAGGCGACTGCCGCCACGGCGCCACCCTACAACCCCACCCACGGATAAATATTTGATCGAGTAAAATCAAAAGATTTTAAGTTAATTAAATCATTGAGTTTTAATTTTTAACTCTTTTATTGATCTTATAATCGAATATATAAAATTTAAATGAGTTATTTGAGTTTCTGTTCCAAATTTAATTATAAATATTTATAATGTTATAGCAAGTTCAAATTTAAACGACTTTGTATAATCATATACGATATATAATTATACATATATATTTCTTCTTTTTTCAAATGAGATATACATATATCATGTAAAGTTAAAAGACTCGACTCGAACTTAAAAATCAATCCACCAAATATTAAAAAATTTAAATTGTTCAAGTCTCATTTTATAACTCAATTTTTTTATTTATATAAATATTTTAAATTGAGTAAAAGATTTTAAAATTATAAATTTGAATTAAATTAAATTAAATATTTTTATATTAAACCGAAAAATTTAATTAAATACTTAATTTCTTCTAATTAAATTTTATTCATATGTGCTCTATGCCATGCAAAGCTGATCATTATTGTTTAATAACACTTATTTTTTCTTGAAAAAAACATATAGATGTTATTGCTTAATATAGTTCATATATTATTTTATTTCTTAGGTAAAAAATAGTAGATGGAATATATAAATAATGCAATATGTAGCTAATTTTTATTTTTTTATTTATTTCTCAAAAGAGTTAAGCTAAAATTTTTTAATTTTGTTACCAAGCTCATATATTGTTTTAAATAATTATTTTAATGAGAAAATAAATCAAATAGTCTGTCTCGAATTGATAAGTAGACCGCACGATAAATTAAAATACATTAAAATAGAATGATACTTCAATTCATATATTGTTTTAAATAATTATTTTTATGAGAACATAAACCAATTTTACTAAGAAAATTCTACAACTCTCATGGTTGAGGTTCATAGAATCATAGTTATTCAACAAAATAAGCAACTTTGAGCAATGCTTCTGAGCTGCTGCTGGTCAAGCAGTGTATGGAGTTTGAGCTCCACGACGGACTTGAGCCAGACGAAGAAGCTTGTCTTGGACCGAACTAAGCTTGGTAGCAACATCACTCATGTTCATCCGCTTACTCGGTGATTCAGCCGAACAGGCGAGGCCTATTTCGAATGTCGAATTCAAGAACTGAAGTCTCTCATTTCCTAGGCTGTTCTCATTGAGAGTGATGCCTGCAGCTGTTCCTGTTCTGACCCTCTCTTGAAGAAGAATGGGATCTATAATCTCGATGATTCGATCGGGAAAAGCTTCCGCGACGAAGCTGTGAAGACTTAGACCTTGTTTAAACATCTCGTCAGTTGACCTTTTCCCTGTAAACATCTCTAGCAAGAGGATGCCATAGCTATACACATCGCCTTCTGTTGTCAGCTTGCTTCCCATACCATATTCTACAATTATTTCAATACAAATTACACAAATATATACAGAAAATGGAAGAGGAAAACCCTGTAAATAATTGCATAAGAAATCAATATAGTGTAATTACCTGGTGGAGCATAACCAATGGTTCCTCTTATTCCAAGGGAGCTTGATTGATTAGCAGGATGGTTAAACCTATCTTCTTCATACAGGATTTTTGCTAAGCCAAAGTCACTTATATGGCCAACCATGTCGTCATCGAGTAGAATATTGCTTGGCTTGAGGTCTGGAGTTTCACAACGATGGTCGAGTGCACGAGCAACGTCTACGGCCACATCAACTCTTTGGAAGAAGTTTAGGTTTCTTCTTGTTTCCGGTTCATTCATGGTGATAGATGGATGCAACCAGTCCTCCAAGCTTTCATTTTTCATGAAATCATAAACCAAAGTTTTAAAATCATTGTCTTTGTAATCGACTCCCGAAATGACTGTTAATACCTTTATAAGATTTCGATGTCGAATGTTCTTCAAGGCCTCACATTCAGCCAAGAACTCAACATATATGGCATATTGATTTGTAATGAAGGCACATTTATTCAGCCAAGGCTTTCAGGTTGGACAAGATACCCAGCCAAGCAGGTATATCTCGTGTTAGCTGGTTGCCTCTCATATCAAACAGTGCAAGCTTAGAACAAGCTGATAAATTGGAAGGAATTTCACCATTATGGAGTTATTTGCCAGTTCTAACGTTTCCAGTCTTCTTAACCGACCAATTTCTTGAGGAATCTGGTTGTAGAAGCTGTTTTCCGTCAGTCTCAACTCCTTGAGAAAGCTCAAGTTTCCAATGTATGGTGATAAAGACCCCGAGAATTTGATGAATTGCAGTTCCAACTTGGTGACTCTCTGGTGCTTGCGACCGCATGTCACACCATGCCACTGACAGAAATGAGTGGAACTATTCCAGGACTCCATAATCTTGTGCTGATCACCTGTTATCTTGGCCTTGAACTGGAGTAAAGCTTGTAGGTGTGTGCCATTTCCTCTAGCCTCTAGCTACAGGGCTTGCTGTTGCCAAACCAAGACCCTGCAAGTTGAACCATGACAGTAGAATCATAGCTTCAACATAAACCAGGAAACAAGAGATGAACACTTGAGATTGCTTTTTAGTTTGCTCCATCAAAATGGAACAATTTCTTAACCAATGAGATTGAATTGTATTCTAGAGTGTTTTTGTCATGAACATGAACTACAGCTGAATATAAGTAATTATGGAGGTTGATATTTACTCAGAAGACATTGATTTCTGGAAAATGATAATGGGGAGACTTCAAAGTGAACACCAGATTCTATGGAGGATACTCAGAGGAGGGTAACAATTATGGGTGAATAAAAATCGTAATCGTAATAAATAATTATAATTAAATTTGTATAAAAAACTCAAAAACTCTGACTCAATAAAAATTCACTCAAAATCAAAATGGTAATCAAGAAAGCTAGTTTTTTTTAAATGATTTAGTGTATAACAAAATGACAGGAAACTTCTCAAGTAGACACTGAGGAAAAGCTGAATTAGACAGAGGAAGTACAGAACACAATTATTGAGGAAAAGCTGGATTGTATGCAGACTCGAAAATGATGGGTAACCATATATTTCCTATTTGATGGGTAACATATCTTTCTTTGAGGCATGGGCCATTGTTTAACTTTGGGCTTATTAGATATGTGATTACAAAAAAAATGAATCTATCACGTGCATCGAACATTGCTGAATACCATCAACGGTGAACATTGTTGAACACTATTAAATTAGTTAATAAAAATTTTAAATTTTAAGGATTAAATATATAATTATAAATTATTTAAAATAGAATTTTTAAAATAAAAATTATTTATATATATTATATTTTAATTTTTTAAAATAATTTATTTAAATTATTTTTAATTTAAAAAATAAAAATATTAAATCAAAAAACTAAAACCCTAAAGTCAAAGGCCTAAAATATTAAACCTTAAACCCTAAAATCCAAAACACTAAATCATAAACTCTAAAACCTAAAACAATAAAACCTTAAACCCTAAAATCTAAAATATAACTCTAAACACTAAAATAGAAAATACGAAACTCTAAAAGTATAAACCCAAAACTTAAAACCCAAAATTAGTTTAAAGTTTAGGTTTAGGGTTTAAGGGTTTTGATTATTTTAGGATTTAAGATTTTATGGTTTGGATTTAGTGTTTATGGTTTAGTATTTTTAGTATTTTTGGTTTTAGGTTTTGGATCTAGGATTTTAAGATTATATTTTAGGGTTTGTAATTTAATGTTTAGTGATTTAGATTTTTTATTTTTATTTTGATTTTAGGGTTTAGGGTTTAGAGTTTAGGGTTTTTTATTTTTTAAAATTATTTTTTAGGATTTAGTATTTTTTATTTAAATAATAAAATAAAATATATAGAAAATAATTTAATAAAAATTAATTTAAATAATTTATAATTATATTTTGAATCCTTAAATTTTTTAATCTTTATAAATCAGTTTAACAATGTTTAGCAATGTTCATTCTTAACGGTGTTCGGCAGTGTTCGACGCCCGTTGTAAAATTTTTCTTACAAAAAATACTAAAAAGTTATAATTGATATATCAATGATGATTTTAGTAGGTATAATAGGATAAATTAATTAGTTGAGATGATTGATGAAATAAATTGTAATACGTTTAAAATTGAAGAAAATGTTGTAGGAAGAATTTGTTGAAAATTGAATTTTCTAATAGCTTGAAGTCATGAACAAGTAAAAATAATGTTAAAATTGATAAAATTAAATTAAAGAATAAAGTTAGTATAGTCTGCCCATAATGTTCTATTATAGGCAACAATTTTAAAATCCATCAAGTATTGTGTACATGTAAGTTAAAATTAAAATTTTGATAGATAATACTTATATATGAATATTATCATTAGCAGATAAAAAGATATAACTTAATTATTAGGATTATACAAATTTTCTGAAAGAAACTGTTTTGTATATTGCGGACTGTTTTGCTTGATTAAAAACTATAATCACTAATTTTATCTGGGGTTTAAACCCGATTTTAATTTTCGTTTTAATTCAAATAACAGACTTAAATTTAATTATATAAATAAAAAATCAAAAAAAATTACATATATACGAATGCATTTATTATGAGCTAAAAAATATATGTATAAATAAATTATATTATACTCGTTTTTTCTTTGTTTTTTTATCAAAACCAAAAAATATATAATAAGATATGACTATCGTTATTTTGCTCTGAGAATCAAAAAAATACTATGTTATTATCCAATCCCATGTAAATATCTATAAGAGAAATATATATATATATATATATTTCGCTTTATTTATTTATTATTAGTTAATATTTAAAGTTATTATTACATATTAAAAATTGAAAAAAAACGTTATAGTTTTAAATATTATATCATTTTCGGTTTCTACATTTTATTAATTTAATATTATTATATTATAAATAAATAAAAAATATAAATAACTAAACCCAAGTAAATATTAGATTTAAATAAACCAAATGAACAACCCATTTATCAATTTATTATAGTCTTATAAATAATTACAAAACCTAAAAAAATATAAGCCCAAATAATAATTACATTAAGCTCAATTCGAGCCCAATCGGTTATAATAAAAACCCTAACATCCCCTTTCTTTTATCTTGCGTAGCTGAATCTGGACTGTTAGATCTGGCCCTTGATCCAACGGTCAAGATCAATTCAAGAAGAACCATCCAGATCCAACACGCGCCCACGCGCGATTGATGGGATCCGCCACGCGCGTGTGCAATGCACACATATGTCTGTTCGAATGCCCATTGGCCATTCAGCTTCTCCGGTCGCCGCCGATCGTCTCTTCGATGATCTTTCGTTCGTGGCTCATGCATACAAAACAAAAGAGGATGTCAGAATCACAACCGAAATACACCAAATACCAGAATTCGTACAAGATTTGTGCAAACAAAACGCAGATGAATTTCGGCCAAATTAAGAGAATATTAGAGCCAATTTGTAGCAAAAATCAGACATATTGAATAGTTAATCTTAGTATTCTAATTGTACAAAATACTTGTATTCTTATTTTCTGTAGTACAGTTCTAAGAAGTAGTGAAGTCGACACAGCCCTGTGAGTTCGACAACCTAAAGTATTACAATCTGACAAAGGGAAATCAAAAGGATTTTCGAGCCTCCATCATGTCTTATGATGTTTGGGCATGCATGGTTGAATCTTTGTTGCTCAACTTGTTACTTAACATTTATAATTAATAAGCTTGATAAGTTGATCATTTGTTAAAAGAAAGTGTTAGATCGATTGAAAATAGGTTATTCGAATGATTCTTATATGATATTAAAATTTGGATTCAAGTTTATATAATGATATATATGGGTTAACATAACAATTGTGACTTGAATGTTTTACTTTAAAATGTTATATGAATCAGATACCTAGAATGATTAAATGAGACAACTAAATAAATTATAAATATTTTAATTTGACTCGATCAAACATTCACTCAAAAGCAGAATGTTAAGCAACAAAGCTGAGTTTTTTTTAATGATTTATCGTAAAACAAAATGACAGAGGAAACTTCTCAAGTAAACACCGAGTAAAAGCATAGTTCTTTTGTTATTGCAACATTGGTACCATCTGATCTAAGGAATGCAGATATTGATGTCATTATAGAAAGAAAATAAGGATATTTGATCCGTAAAAGCTTGTTTTCTTTGTTGCCCTCCCGGTTCTAGGCTTTTCTCTAACTAGTTCGGACCTGCTTAAGTGATACTAAGTTACTTAGATCATGGGTACCGTAGGTTATGACCCACCCTGCTTCCAATGCACCACTCTGATTTGATGTTAGATCTTTAAAAACATGGTTTTCAAGTAGACCTTTGAATTTACTAGATGGTTATAATTTGTTCACACCATGAAGTTGATGAATTTCTTGTATGTCAAACATTTTGTCGCACACTTTCGAATCCGAGTAACGTAGAACGAGATCGATTTCAACAATATTAGCCATTGGCATGTTCAATAGCAGTACTGATACAATAAGATAAGATGTGGAGTTAAAATCCAATATCGTTATTTAAAGTCGGATTTGATGACAATTTATTAGTTTATGATGGAAATACAAAATGAAAGATTAATGCAAATTACATTGACAGATTATTGGTGGAAAACTGGAAAAGCTCCATACTTATTCCCCTTTCTCAATGCAGTATGTGAACAAGAGCACAACAAGCACTATGCTGGACTTAAGCCTCTCAAGTTCATCGATACGACACCTTAGATACCTGCAAATTAAGAGACAGATTTATTTAGGCACAACAATATTTAATCAGAGAAGTACAGCATATGTAATGTGCCTTAGATGATGAAATGATTGGGTATTACCTGTTGTTTATTGAGCAGCATATGGAGTTCGATTCTCACGATGTAATCGAGTTGATTGAAGAAGCTTGTTTCGAACAGACCAAAGTTTGATAACAACATCACTCATGTCCATCCGCTCAATCGGAGATTCAGCTGAACAAGTGAGTCCTATTGCAAATATTGAATTCATGCCCTGAAGATGTCTGTAACTTTGTTTGCGGTCTGCACGGCGAGTGATGTCTATGACAGTTCTTTCTTTGGCATTTTCTTGAAGAAGAATGGGATCTATAATCTCAACCACACGATCTGGCAAAGCTGACTTAACAAAGTTGTGGAGACTTAGACCTTCTTTGAACCTTTCATCTGTTGGTCTTTTCCCTGTAAACATCTCTAGCAGGAGGATGCCATAGCTATAGACATCACCTTCAGTTGACAGCTTGCTACCCATGCCATATTCTACAATTATTTCATCACAAATTACATATACAAAAATTGAATAGGAAAACCCTCTAAATAATTATAGAAGAAATCAATAGTGTAATTACCTGGTGGAGCATAACCAATTGTTCCTCTAATGCCAAGGGAGCTGGACTGATTAGCAGGATGGTTAAGCCTATCTTCTCCATACAGGATTTTTGCTAAGCCAAAATCACATATATGGCCAACCATGTCATCATCAAGTAGAATATTGCTTGGCTTGAGGTCACAATGAATGATCGGCGTTTCACAATGATGGTGCAGATATTCGAGTGCATGAGCAACATCTATGGCCACATCAACTCTTTGGAAGAAGTTTAGGTCTCTTGTCGTCCCCGATTCATTCATGGTGATAGATGGATGCAACCAGTCGTCCAAGCTTCCATTTTCCATGAACTCATAAACCAGGGCTTTAAAATCATTGCCTTTGTAATCGACCCCCGAAATGGCCGTTAATACCTTGACAAGATTTCTATGTCGAATGTTCTTCAAGGCCTCGCATTCAACCAAGAAACTCCTGGATGCTCCATGATTAAGAAGATTAAGCACTTTTACTGCAACAGTTGCTCCACTCTCTTCAAGAATTCCTTTGTATACAGAACCAAAACTCCCCGAACCAACCAAGTTCAGCGTGGCAAATCCATTAGTAGCTCGTAGGATGTGTTGGTATGATAACTGTAATACTGAGTTAACTGTAAAAGTAGTTGTTGTTGCCTTCTTCACTTCCTTCTTTCTAAACCACAAGATGAGTAGACCTGTAAAAACAAGTGTCACCCCTAAAATCACAACAATAAGTGCAATCTTTAACTCGCTTTTGGATGCTTTTGAGTTACATCTGGACAAGTGTAGCGCAGGTATCCCTCCACAAAGCTTATTGTTT
The DNA here is from genome assembly GCA_035048815.1 of Abelmoschus esculentus. NCBI lineage: Eukaryota > Viridiplantae > Streptophyta > Magnoliopsida > Malvales > Malvaceae > Abelmoschus > Abelmoschus esculentus. The sequence continues at coordinate 1,315,390 of JAUCBN010000021.1, forward strand.
CCCTCAACAAATGTAGCACTTCCATTTTTAAAGACTCCTTCATTTGGTAGTACTCCCTCAAAATCATTGAAAGAGATATTTAAATACTTTAATGCTCCAAAGTTCACAAGAAATTCAGGAACTCCACCTGAAAGATTATTGTCAGATAAGTCCAATGCCTCAAGGCCTCTCAATGAACTCCAAGAAGATGGAATTGGACCTTCAAACAAATTGCCTTCCAACAACAGAATCTCTAGACTTACACAGCTGCCAAGGTTGTTTGGAAGCTGACCAGATAACCTATTTTGAGAAATATCCAATATGCCTAGATTTTTCAAGTTTTCTACTTCACAAGGAAGCTCACCGGTTAAAAAATTTGATGATAAGTCTAGTAGAATGGACAAGGATGAGAGTCCAAGAACTGTAGGTGGTATTGGTCCACTAAGATGGTTATTAGAAACATCCATCACAAGCAAATTTTGGCACTTACCTAGACTCGAAGGAATGTTTCCCTGAAATTTGTTACCATCTAAATAGAGTTTGGTTAACTCTGTCAAATTTCCAATGGAATGAGGAATTTTGCCAGAGTAAAAGTTCCTTCTATTGTAAAATATCTTCAGCTTCTGAAGCCTCCCAATATTAGAGGGAATTGGACCTGATAGTTGATTTCTTGAACAGTGCTGAAGGAACAATACCAGTTAATCCATTTCCCCCCAAATCTAGCTTCTCCAGGGATGACAAGTTCCCCAAGGAAGGTGGGATACTCCCTGTCAAACTGTTGTGCCAAAACCTCAAGTATTTCAGGTTTGACAGGAGACCCAGCAAAGCAGGTATTTCTCCTGTTAGTTGGTTTCTTTCCATATTGACCGTTGTAAGCTTAGAACAAGCTGATAAATTGGAAGGAATTCCACCGCTGATGGAGTTATTCGCCACTTCTAAGTTCTCCAGTCTTCTTAAACGCCCGATTTCTTGCGGAATCTCGTTGTAGAAGCTGTTGCTTGTAAGATTCAACTCTATGAGAAAGCTCAAATTTCCAATTTTTGGTGATATAGATCCTGAAAGTTTTAGGAATGACAGTTCCAACATGGTGACTCTCAGATGCTTGCGACCGCACGTATCACCATGCCATTGGCAGAAGTGAATGGAGCAATTCCATGACTCCATGATCTTGAGCAGATCACTTGTTATCTTTGCCTTGAACCGGAGCAGAGCTGCTTGATCAGTGTCATTTCCTGCAAGTACAGGGGTTGCTACTGCTATGCCAAGCGAGTTAAGACCCTGCAAGCTGAAGCTTGTCAGAAGAATCATAACTCCAACGTAAACAAGAAGGAAAGAGATGGACGCTTCCATGTGTCCAATCAATTTATTTGTAATTGAGACTGTGCTTTGTTGATGAAGCAGGAACTGAATCGGCAGTATAAGAAGCTAACTCTGATGTTATCTCAATTTCTCTGGCTTGGAAAGTCATTCTGCTAATGATTGTATGCCAAGAAAGCTCCCAACATTGACCTATTGTAGTTTATGTCTATATCAATTTCTGTGTTTCTTTTCTTTTCTTGGTTTTACACACCATCAACGTGGGTACCTAAATAAGGATGAAAATCGCTTCTCTTAGGTTTTTTTTTTTTTTTTTGTGTGTGAGCATAATCGATTGTTCTTTTATTGTGTTCCCACTATAAAATAGTAAATTTGGGGTGTACGATATAAAAATTAGGGGCTAAAATTTTAACCTTTAACGTTTATGATTTTTATATTTTGGCTCTCATTCTTTTTTAGGATAAATTTAACTCTTAACCTGCATATTTTTGACAAATATCTTATTTTTAACTAGCATAATGATTAGATAGTTAAAAAATTAACGATAATGATATGTCATATATATGTAGAATGATATTTAAGATTTGAGAATGCTTAGTAATATTTTATTTTAGATTTAATTAACTTTTAATATTTTACTTGAATTTGATTTTTTATATATTTTATGTTAGAATAAAATTATATTTTACAAGTATATATTTGTCATTATCGTAAAAATTTAACGATAATGACATGTTATATATATGTAGAATGAGGCTAGATGCACTGTTATTTAAAATATATTACTCCCTCCGTCCCAAAAATAATGTCTCTTATTGACTTTTGAAAGTCAAATTTTTTAAACTTTGACTATAATTATATTAAATATTTTAAATAATTAAATTTTATAAATTATATATCTAAAATCTACTCGATTAGAAGTTTTTAAAATATATCTTTCATATTTTTATCAATAATAAATTTTAAATAATCAAGAGTCAAAGTTAAAAAAGTTTGACCCCAAAAAATTTATAAGGGACAATATCTATGGGACAGAGAGAGTATCGCATAGATATGACATGTCAATATTATTAAATTTTTAACGGTTTAATCATTATGTTAGTTAAAAAATAAGTTATTTGTTAAAAAGACATACGTTAAGGGTTAAATTTATCTAAAAAAAGAATGAGAGCCAAAATGCTAAAAATTATAAACGTTAAGGGTTAAAATTATCTTTGTGACTTTAATTTTAAAAGATTTTTTTAAGGTAGGTATAAAAGAATGCATGATTAGGGGCTAAATTTTTTTTATTCCATAATGGATTTAAAGTTTAAGATTTAAAATTTAGAGACACAATTAAAGACAAATAATTTTTACTTGTATAAACAAATGCCACAAGAGAGAAATCTAAAAGACTAAATTATTTTCTAATTTTAATTTCTACCCAAGGGACCAGGGAGGGGGATTGCTTACTGGGACTTGTATCCAAGACTTGTGGAAAAATTATATCATGGTTATTTTTATTCCGTCATCTATAAAACTAACCAATCACATATTTTTATTTTATTTTTTTAAATTTATCTTTTTTATCAAGTGAATCTTTAATTAATAAAAATAATTTTTAAATTTAATTTACGGTAAACATTAGTAAAGATTCATTTGATAAAAATAATAAATTAAAAATTTAGTAAAATAAATATATTTAATTTATTAATCTTATGGATGACGTGACGAGAATAACCTATAATATAATTTTTTATCGACAGGAGTCTTTAACCAACTGCTCCAAATTGTGTAAGATTTAAAATAAAAAATAAATCCTTAAATTCTACCCAAATCTCACCAACGTCACCTTCCCCTCCAAAAAAATTCATCGTCTCTGTAACATCCCAAAATTTTATCCCAATTTAAGAATTAAAATTTCAGAATCTCTAATTCTAAAATCCTATTTTTTGAAAATTTTGTTTTCAAAACCCTATTTTGAGCTAAGGACTACTTTATAATAATTTGGAGTTGTGAAATCAATTTAGAAATTTGGGTGTTCATTCTGAATAAATGGTAAAATACGATAAAAAAATTATTTTAAAAAGTATTTTTAAATTATTTGATTCAAAATAAGAGCGATCAACATTGCTATTAAAAATACTTTTTACCTGAAAAATATTTTTCGACCCGAAAAACACTTTTTACTTAAAAATACTTTTTATCTTTTGAATAATATTTTTAAACTAAACTAAAAAACATTTTTTATCTTAAAATTATATATATCGTATTATTTTTTTAACTAAAAATTATTTTATCTTAAAATTATAAATAAGTAATTAATATGGCAGTCTCCATATGTTTTCAACTCAGCAGAGAAGGTGAAAAGATGTATAATTTCAAACCCCAAATAAAAATAAAAATTCTATCGTAAAAAAGTTTTGACACAGATTAGATTTTCTGAAAATGACGTCGTTTTCAAAAAATAAGTTTATTTAAAATAATATCATTTTAGTTTTTTGTGCTATACAATAACACGGTTAATTATTTTACGGTAGAGTGAAAAAAACATTTAATGTTTAAAATTTAATAAGTAAATTAAACAGTTTGAAAGTTAAATGTCGAAAATAGATCATAGAGTAAAGTTAGCAATAATTTATATAATTTACCCATTAATATTTAAATTCATAAAGACCTAAAATCAATTATGCCTAAATATTTCGGGTGTAAATCGTCTATCTCTTTTTTCACGCCTTTGCTTTAAATTAGAGGGTTAGGGTTCAAGGTTAAGAGTTGTGGTTAGGGTTTAGGGAATTAGGGGTAGGATGTATTTTTAGTAGGGGTGTGCATTCGGTTAATGGTTATTTCGGTTATCGAATTAGCCGACTTAACTAAAATTATTTCAGTTAATTCGGTCGGTTAATTTTTAATAAATTCGGTTAACGATTATTTTTTTGATAACTCGGTTATCAGTTAATTCGGTTCGAAATTGGTTAATTAATCGAACTAACCAAAATTAAGTATATTAAATATTATATATTTATTTTTAATCATTTAACTTTTAAAAAATTATAAAATGTTCATTAATTTTTTATATATTAAAAATGGTCACTAAATTTTGTATTAAATTAGTATAAAATAAAAATTTAGTGACTAAAAAATTATTTTAGCTTAATTTAGTGACCTATTATGTAATTTAACCAAAATTTATAATAAATTTCGATTAATTCGGTTAAAGAAAATTCGGTTCGGTTAACAGTTAAGATTTTAAAAATTTCGGTTAATTCGGTTCGGCCACCGACCGAATTACCGAATGCACCACTAATTTTTAGGGTATAAAGTTTAGGATATAGAAAATAAAGGTTTTAAATTTTTAGGCACGAAAGGATGCACGATAAAAAAGCAGATGATTTTTACTCAAATATTTTGTGCATGAATCCCTCTATGTTTTACACTACTACTTAAATCATTGAGTGGCACTGTGTGCACTTAAAGCCAAGCAAAAATTATATTGATCTTTCACTTGTCCAATTGATTTACTCGCTAAAATTAGAATTTTCGATTCGTTCAAACGTTCACACCTAATATTGATCATTCACGTGCTCGAACGTTCACACCTAATATATATTTTGTATCCTCACAGTCAGCAGGGTCACAATTATAGATCCCCCTACTGACTATTATTGTGTTACGTTCAAAAAGAGTCAAGCTACCCTTTGATTTCTTGGTGGAAAATAATGTAAGAAGAAGAAATGGTAATCACTTGATCAACCTCACATTGCTTGTGTGTAGAATAATTATCCTTACCAGTGTATCAAATCTTAGACAGGGAGTCGATGATGCCGAGTTGAACAAACGATAGCGGTACGGTCGAGCATTAACGAAAGCGAAAGGTCCGGCACAGAAGCAATTGCTGGAGTTCATGGCTGGTTTCCATATATGTAACTCCCTCTTCGTAATCAGTGTTCTTCGCCGTCTAGAAAGCTGGTAAAACTGATCCAAGGCTTTCGACAATGATCGTTTCAACCGGTCTGAGAATCCCGGAACACTTTGTGTGCTGCCATACGCCACAGGCATCGCAAGCCAACATCCTTTCTCCCATGAACTCTCGAACTGCTGATGATGGGGCCTCGAATCCACCGGAGAATTCAACACAGGGGACAAAGTTGGTTACTTCAGTGACAAGTTACCCCTAGCAGCCAGTGGCTGGGGATACGGTAGCTATAAAAACAATGTAATCTATTGCCAATAAGTTCAAGAACCAAATTATCAGAACCTATAAGGATTAAGATTGCAACTTTTAGATTATATAAACCAAACTATGCAATAGACATGCAATAAGGTTGAACAATGTTTCTGATCAGATTCCTCAATAGTTTGAACATTAGACGACGATTCCAGTGAGTCGTAGCTTTTGTAACTGCCGGGATTCAGAACGTCGTAGTAGTTGAAGGATTTGTTGCATGTTAAACATTTTGTCGTACACTTTCGAATCCGAGTAATGTAGAACGAGATATCATTTTCAACAATAGTAGCCATTGACATGTTCAGTAGCAACTAGCAATACTCATAGAATAAGATGCAGAGTCAAAATCCAACATTGTTATTTAAAGTCTGATTTGATGACAATCTAGTAGCTTATGATGGCAAGTTAAAATCGAAATATTAATACAAATTACACTGACAGATTATTGGTGGGAAACTGGATAACCTCCATATTTATTCTCATTTCTCAAAGCAGAATGTGAACAGAAGGGCACAGCAAGAACTATGCTGGACCTAAGCCTCTCAAGTTCGTCCATACGACACCTTAGATACCTGCAACTTTGAAACAAGGACTTATTTAGGTACAGCATATCATCAGAGAAGTATAGTCAATGTGCCTTAAGTGATGAAGTGATTGAGTATTACCTGCTGGTTTAGCAGCGTATCAAGTTTGAATCCCACGGCGTAATCGAGTTGGACGAAGAAGCTTATCTCGAACAGAACAAAGCTTGGTAACAACATCACTCATGTCCATCCGCTCACTCTGTGATTCAGCAGAACAAGAGAGTCCTATTTCAAATATTGAATTTATGCCCTGAAGATGTCTATCACTTCGCATGCGGTCTGTACGGATAGTGATGTCTACGGATGTTCCTTCTCGGACACTCTCTTGAAGAAGAATGGGGTCTATAATCTCAACCACTTGATCTGGCAAAGCTGCCTTAACAAAATTGTGGAGACTTAAACCTTCTTTGAACCTTTCATCAGTTGGCCTTTTCCTCGTAAACATCTCTAGCAAGAGGATGCCATAGCTATACACATCGCCTTTTGTGGATAACTCGCTTCCCATGCCATATTCTACAATCAATTCATCACAAATCACATAAAAAAAACTGTTTTATATTGTATATTTTTCTTTTAAATAAAGAAATAAATGAATAAAGTGAACTTGCCAGGTGGAGCATAACCAATGGTTCCTCTAATGCCAAGGGAGCTGGACTGATTAGCAGGATGGTTAAGCCTATCTTCTCCATACAGGATTTTTGCTAAGCCAAAATCACATATATGGCCAACCATGTCATCATCAAGTAGAATATTGCTTGGCTTGAGGTCACAATGAATGATCGGCGTTTCACAATGATGGTGCAGATATTCGAGTGCATGAGCAACATCTATGGCCACATCAACTCTTTGGATGAAGTGTAGGTCTCTCGTCGTCCCCTGTTCAGTCATGCTGACAGATGGATGCAACCAGTCCTCCAAGCTTCCATTTTCCATGAACTCATAAACCAAGGCTTTAAAATCATTGCCTTTGTAATCGACCCCCGAAACGGCCGTTAATACCTTGACAAGATTCCTATGCCGAATGTTCTTCAAGGCCTCACATTCAGCCAAGAAACTCCTGGATGCTCCTCGATTCAGAAGATTGAGCACCTTTACAGCAATAGTTACTCCACTCTCTTCAAGAATTCCTTTGTATACAGAACCAAAACTTCCCGAACCAACCAAATTATGCATTTCGAATCCATTAGTAGCCCTCAGGATGCTTTGGTATGATAACTGTAAAAGCGAATTTTCTGCACAAGTTGTTGTTGGCTGCTGCTTTCTCTTCTTTCTGAACCACAAGATGAGGAGGCAAGTAAAAACCAAGGTCACTCCTAATATCACAACAATAACTATAATTTTCAATCTAGGGAAAACATGTGACGATTTTCTCAAGTTACATCTTGGCAAGTGTAACTCAGAGATGCCTCCACAAAGCTTATTGTTTCCATCAACAGACATAGCACTTGCATTTTTAAAGACTCCTTCACTTGGTAACACTCCCTCAAAATCATTGAAAGAGAGGTTTAAATACTGTAATACCCCAAAGTTCACAAGAAATTCTGGAACCTTCCCTGAAAGATTATTGTCAGATAAGTCCAATGCCTCAAGGCCTCTCAACGAACTCAAAGATGATGGAATCGACCCTTCAAACCTATTGCCTTCCAAGAACAATCTCTCTAGACTAGTGCATCTTCCAAGGTTGTTTGGAAGCAAACCAGATAACCTGTTGTGAGAAACATCCAATTCAGCTAGATTTTGTAGTTTCTCTACTTCCACAGGAAGTTCACCAGTCAAAGAGTTTGATGATAAGTCTAGTGAAATGGTCAAGGATGGGAGGCCAAGTACTTGAGAGGGTATTTTTCCACTAAGATTGTTATGAGAAAGACCCAAATCAAGCAACATTTGGCACTTACCTAGACTTGAAGGTATTGTTCCCTGAAGATTGTTAAAATTTAAAGCAAGGTTAGCTAACATTGTTAAATTTCCAATAGAATGGGGAATAGTCCCAGAGAGAGAATTAGTACTAGCATAAAAGGTCTTTAGCTTCTGAAGCTTCCCAATATCAAAGGGGATGGGGCCTGATAGTTGATTTTCTGAACCCGCTAGCACCTCCAAATTGATGAGATTTCCAATCCCATCTGGGATTCTTCCCCATATCATATTCTCTTCTATATCTAAAAGTAAAAAGGTGCTAGAGAAGTTGCTAATGCATTCGGGAAATACCCCTCCAAAATTATTTAAGCCTATTTCTAGCAATCTTAGTTTGGTATTATTGACTAAAGTGCAGACAAAGCTCATGTCACCTTCTCTCCCATGTCCAAGACGGTTACCGTGTACGGTTAATATGAATAGTTTATCCAGTCTTTCTAATGAAGGCATGTTTCCACTGAATTTGTTATATTCAAGTTGAAGCAAATTCAGATTTGAGGCATTGGATATTGAAACAGGGATTTCTCCTGAGATTTGGTTTCTCCCTATGGAAAACCACTCGATAGATGGCATATTGATTTCTAAGTTAGAGTGAAGAGTACCTTGAATCTTGTTTCCACCAATATCAAAGGCTTTAAGACTGGATAGATTGAACATTGAGACAGGAACAGTACCAGATATTTCGTTTTCACCTACACCGAAAAATGAAAGATTTGGCAGCCCTCCAAGAGTTTCAGGTATACTCCCACTTAACGAGTTATAAATCAAACCAAGTTGCTCCAGGGATGACAAGTTCCCGAACGAAGGTGGAATACTCCCTCTCAAGCTGTTGTTTTCAAAACTCAAGAATTTCAGGTTTGACAGGAGACCCAGCAAAGCTGGTATTTCTCCTGTTAGTTGGTTGCCTCTCATACCAACCCATGTAAGCTTATAACAAGCTGATAAATTGGAAGGAATTTCACCACTGATGGAGTTATTGGTGAGAGCTAATGTTTCCAGTCTTCTTAAGCCACCAATTTCTTGAGGAATCTGGTTGTAGAAGCTGTTGCCGGAAAGGTTCAACTCCCTGAGAAAGCTCAAGTTTCCGATATACGGTGATAAAGACCCCGAGAGTTTCAGAAATTGCAGTTCCAACTTGGTGACTCTCTGATGCTTGCGACTGCATGTAACACCTTGCCACCGACAGAAGTGAAGGGAACTATTCCAGGACTCCATGATCTTGTGCTGATCACCAGTTATTTTGGCCTTGAACTGGAGTAAAGCTTGTAGGTCTGTGCCATTTCCTCTAGCTACAGGGCTTGCTGTTGCCAAACCAAGACCCTGCAAGTTAAAGCATGAGAGAAGAATCATAATCATAGCTTCAACATAAACAAGGAAACAAGAGATGAACACTTCCGAATGCTTTTTTGTTTTCTCCATCGAAATGAGATTGAATTGTATATGAGAGTGTATGGCCTATCAACATGAACTTGAGTTCAATATAAGTAGTTTCTGAAGTCTGGTATCAACCATTTTCCATCACCCTTCAATTGGTTCATGTTTTCCAACTTTGAGAGTCATGTGGCTACGATTTCCAGGGTCATGCTTTAGTTCAGTGCGTCTACTTGGGATTGTTTTTTCATGGTTGATATTCATTCAGAATAAAGCAATTTCTTGATTTTCTTCTGCAAAATAATGGCAGACTTGAAAGTAAACTCCAATTGCTTTACATTCAGACATAGTCAAGAATCAACTTTTCCTCTGATTCCATGGATATATCAGAGCAGGGACGGAGCTGTGTAGGGAGCGTGAGGGACTGTTGTCACTCCCAAAATTTTTGGTATAATCGTATTTTTAGTCCTTTTTACTTTAAATGTTAACTAAATAGGGTTTTTGCCCCTCCCAATTTCTAAATTTAAAGATTTAATAGACTTTTGTCCCTCCCAATATTAAATCCTACCTCCGCCCATAAAGCTGAGGCTTATGGAAATTTATTAATCTGAAAATGGAATTACATAAATCAGAGAATGTTAAGCAATAAACACAAAAATTAGGCCATTTCTAATAAATATTAAAATAAATAAATTTTAAGAAGACATTGATTTCTGCAAATTAATTAATCTGGAATTACTCAGAAGACATTGATTTCTGCAAATTAATTAATCTGGAATTACATAAATCAGAATGTTAAGCCACAAAGCTGAGTTTAGAAAAAGAACATTAATTTCTTGTATAACAGAATGACAGAGGAGACTTCTCAAGTAAACGTTGAGGAAAAGCTGGATTCTATGGAGACTTGACCATTATGGAGCCCCCTCTATTAACTGTATATTTACTAGCTGATGGGTAACCAGATATTCCTTGTGGAAAAAAAAAGAAGAAACTTCTCCAACTTTGAAAGCCATGGCCCATGTGGCTACCATTTGCATGGACTTTTTTTTTTTTTTCAGATATGCTTATCAACCCTGGCCTTTTTTTTTAACTTGGGACGTAAGTCGTTTGTCTTTTTATTGTGTATCTATAGGTGTTTTTATTTTAATATAGTAAGTTTATAGTTTAGGATTTAAGGTCAGGTTTTAGGGAATTAAGGGTAGGATGTAGGTTGTTTAGGATGTGAAAAATTAGGTTTAGACTTTAGAATTTATTGCTTAAATACTTTTTAGTAGGAGGTAGAGAAGGGGAGATGATTAGAGGGTAAATTTTTTTTTCTTAACTTTGTGCTTATTGTAGGGGTATGCATTATTCGGTTTTAACTGAATTAACCAACTGAACCGAATAATTTCGGTTATTTCAGTCGGTTAATTTTGGTAAAATTCATTAACGGTTATTTTTTTTTTGAAAATTTGGTTATAGGTTAATTCAGTTCGAAATCAGTTAATTAACCGAATTAACCAAAATTATTATACATTAAATATTATATATATTTATTTTTAGTCATTTAACTTTTAACAAATTATAAAATGTTCATTAATTTTTTTATATTATAAAATGGTCACTAAATTTTGTATTAAGTTAGTATAAAATAAAAGTTTAGTGACTAAAAAATTGTTTTAGCATAATTTAGTTATATGTAATTTAACCAAAATTTATAATAAATTTTGGTTAATTTGGCTAATCAACCGAAATAATTTCGGTTCAGTTAATTCAGTTAAAAGTAATTTAGTTCGGTTAACGATTAAAATTTTAAAATTTTTGATTAATTCGGTTCGACCACCTACTGAATTAACCAAATATACACCCATACTTATTTGATTACTTTACAAACAAAACGATTAAACTTAAGTCTTTTAAAATAAACACTAAATATTTTTTCAATGGGATAGTTTTTTCATTGAGATTGCTTGTTTGGTTCTAAAATAAGTCAAGTTAAATGCTTGCACGAGAGAAAAAAAAGGTAAATTACACGGATAACCACAATATTATGGGTTTGATATCGAACTGGTCACAATGCTTTAAAAAGCGTCAAATACACCGATGAACTAAAATAGTATCAAAATAGTCACCGATCGTTAAAAACTAATAGACCTGATGACGTGGTAGTTAAATATAAAATAAAATAATTACACATTTACTCTTATCATTTATATATATTTTTAATTTAGTCGTAATTTTATAAATAATGTAATTATTTATTTAGGTGGTGACCTATTGAATAATAAAATTAATAAAGATTGCTGTTGAAAGGAGACTTGTGAACTCCAACCAACAAGGCCAACCACTGAACCAAACTAGTTTAATTGTTATAAAACCCTTCAACATATATAGGACATACGGTTTTTTATTTATTCACATCAATCGTACATTCAATTTTTGATTTAATTAAATTATTAATAAAATTATTAAATATATAATAACTTAAAATATTTTAATTATAATAAAAATTTATTTAAAAAACCCTAAACCCTAAAGTCATTTAAAATTTTAAATTATATTTAAAATTTATTTAAAAATACTAGACCGTAAATTTAATTTAAAATTTTTAAACCCTAAACCCTAAAACTTAAAGTCAATTAAAATTTAAATTATATTTAAAAAATTGTTTAAATACTAAACCCTAAACATTAAATCATAAACCCTAAACCCCAAACTCTAAACCCTAAATCCTAAATCTTAAACCTAAAAATTTTAAATTAAATTTATGATTTTTTTAATAAATCTTAAATCCTAAAATTTTAAATTAGATTTAGGGTTCTAGTTTATGGTTTAAGATTTAGGGTTTAGTATTTTTAAATAAATTTTAAATATAATTTATATATATAATTTAGGGTTTAGATTTTTTAATTTTTTTTATAATAATTAAAATATTTTAATTTATTATATGTTTAATAACTTTATTAATAATTTAATTAAACCAAAAATTAAATGTACGGTTTAGTGCGAATAAATAGACAAACCTATGTCATATATATATATATATGTTGAAGGGTTTTATGACAATTAAACTAGCTTGGTTCAGTGGTTTGGTTCTTGGCCTTTTTTAATAGAGGTCACAATTTTATTTATTTTGTTTAATTAAACCAAAAATTAAATGTACGGTATAGTATGAATAAAAAATAGACAACCATACGATTTAGGTTTTCTCAACAATAATTTTGTTTAATTTTGCTTTCTTCCTTTAATCAGGTGGTGACACGTGTAAAATTTTTTAAATAAAATTTGAGTTGTAAAATATGACGCATCAACTCGAGTAGCTTAAAAATCATAATGTTAAGTAATAAAGTTGATTCTTTTAAATGATTTCTTGTATAACAAATTCAAAGTAAACTCACTTTGCCACCACTTTCTACATAGAAAATTGAAAATGGGATGATATAAAGCAATGGAACTAAGAAACTTCTGCAACTCTTATTCTTGAGGTTCATACTTACAGACAGAAAGACTTCAAAGTAAACTCACTTTCTCTCCACTTTCTATGTTTCATATTGATTTCTTGTAATAAAAGAAACTGACAAGGGAACCTTTAAGTACTAAATGATGTAGAAAAGCAGGCTGCCAATATTGACTATTATAGAATCAATTTCCAACTGCAACACAAAGTTCATTTCCTTTCCATGGTTTTACATCCTGACCATTACCTAGCTTGCATGCCGGCAGCAGATTCCCCACCTCTCTCGTCGTCAATATAATCATCTACGTCACCCCCGTCTAAGCACATGCCACTATCATTGGCTCGAAGCTCTGAACTAGCATTGCTGCTTGTAGCAGGAGAGAATTCCAAGAGACTAGTTGCTGTGCTGCATGGAGGACCTGATCTCCCATTGTACACAGATGATGTTTTATTTTACATCGTTAACGGCTGTAAATTACCACGAATGCGTATGAAATCAGATGTAGGAGACCCTGACAGAACATATTTAGATTTTTGTATTCTCATGTCTAAAAGATATGCCTCAGAAAATTCTAGGAGACAGTTACCTGATTCTTGCAACCATATCAAACAACTTCTTTGGACGTGTTGAATCCTGAATTATTTGGCTATGAAGATTATGCAGACAAGTTACCATGAGAATGATTATCAGCTTCCTTGGGAGGTGCTCGATTTTGCTTGTTTATCATCCTCTCAACCATTTTAGTTCCAATTACAGGGAATCATATTGTGGCCTGAGATGCCTCCCATGGATGAACAAAATGTTTTATTCCAAGACCTCCCATGAAGGAGTTTATGATGGAAAGACAAAAAGAAATATTAATACAAACTACACTGACAAAGTATTGGTGCTAAACTGGAATAACTCCATATTTCTTTTCTTTTCTCAGAGCTGAATCTACACAAAAGAGAACAGAAAGCACTTCTCCTGCCCCAAGCCTCCCAAGTTCATCCATAGGAAACCTTACATACCTGCAACTTATGAAACAAGGATTTATTTAGGCACAACATTCCATCAGAAAAGTATCCAGTATTTTACTAAGATAGGAAGATATTATAAACCTGATGATTGAGCAGCCTATGAACTTTGAGTCCCACGACAGAATCGTGTTGAACGAAGAAGCTTGTTCCTAACAGAACATAGCTCGGTAACTACATCACTCATGCTCATCCGCTCACTCGGTGGTTCGGCTGAACAAGTGAGACCTATTTCGAATATCAAAGTCAAGAATTGAAGATGGTCATTTCCCCGGCTGTTTTCCTTGAGATTGATGCCTGCAATTGTTCCTCCTCTGACACTCTCTTGAAGGAGAATGGGATCTATAATTTCAATGATTCGATCGGGAAAAGCTTCCGCGACAAAGCTGTGAAGACTAAAACCTTCTTTGAACATTTCATCAGTTGGCCTTTTCCCTGTAAACATCTCTAGCAAGAGGATGCCATAGCTATAAACATCACCTTCTGTTGTCAGCTTGCTTCCCATACCATATTCTGCAATTATTTCAATACAAATTACACATATATACAGATAATGGAAGAGGAAAACCCTGTAAATAATTGCATAAGGAATCAATATAGTGTATATTAGCGTATCTGCATGCATTTAATGCAGGTTGGTGGAAGGCCATGCAGCGTAGCTTCTGGTGCTCTCTCCCTCAGCTCAGTACTGCTAACAGCAGGTTGGTTGCAGGTTGGTTGTTATTCAGCTGGTAAGCTTCTAGAATAAGTTGGATGGTTAATCTTCCTAACTGAACTTATCAGTGTCAGTTAGGGGTACCAAATCAACTATATATTAAACCCTTTGGGGATGACTGATCATATCATGATCTTAGCCTACACTGAAAATCCTTTATCTCTTCTTCTCTTCTGCGTGTGTGGTTTGTGAGTGTTTACAGTGAATTTCGACATGGTATCAGAGCCTGAAAGATCCTAGGAGGTTGTTTTGGGTGTTCACACTGAAGGTTCTGCATCTGCCAGGCTTCTATATTCAGCCTCTGAGCCTGGTATTAATGAGGATGGTACTGATGAAGCAGTACATGAGACTAGGTGTTTGGATGAGTCCATTACTGTGCAAGCTCAGCCAACTGCTAGGCCTCAAAGGTCAATTGTATCTGAGGTTGGCAACAGGCATGGCATGACTACGAGGAGTAAGGTTGGTATTTTTAAGCCAAAACTTTATCAACTGGAAGTTGTCAAAGTTCCTGACAATATTAAAGAAGCTCTTGGTTCTCCACAATGGACCTTAGCTGTTCAAGAAGAATATACGACCTTGATAAAGAATGAGACCTGGGAGCTTGTTACCCTACCTACTGATCGAAAAGCAATTGGATGTAAATGACTCTTCAGGATTAAATACAATGCAGATGGCTCCATAAGCAGGTACAAGGCAAGGTTGGTTGCAAAGGGGTATGCCCAAGTTCCAAGAGCTGATTTTGTCGAGACTTTTTCTCCTGTTGTCAAATTCTTTACAGTTAACCTACTTTTATCTGTTGCTGTGTTCAAATCTTGGCAAGTGTATCAGGTGGATGTCAATAATGCTTTCCTGAAAGAGGATTTGACTGAGGATGTTTACATGCTGCAACCACCTGGGTTCGAGAAGGTATCTGCTACAGGTGGTAAGGTTGTTTGCAAGCTAAAGAAAGCATTGTATGGACTTAGGCAAGCTCCTAGAAATTGGTTCACTAAGCTCAAAGAGTTTTTACAAATGGTGGGTTTTAAGTCATCCTGTGCTGATAATTCTCTCTTTATTAGAAGAAAGGAGTCTCATGTTCTCTATGTGGCAGTCTATGTTGATGATATTTTGATTACTGGATCTTCAGAAGAAATGATTCAAGAGGTTAAACATGGACTACATGACAAGTTTTCCTTAAAGGATCTTGGATTAGTTCATTATTTTCTTGGATTGGAAGCAACAAGGAACAAAGAAAGATTGTTTTTAAATCAGCAGAAGTTCATAAGTGAGCTTCTATGCAAGACTGGAATGCATGAGGGTAAACAAATTGAGTCACCAATGCAAGTGACTCCCAAGCTATGTAAAGATTCTGGTATACTATTTGATGATGCTCAGTTGTATAGAAGTACTGTTGGGACCCTTCTTTACATTTGTCATACGAGACCTGACATCGCACATTCTGTCACCAAGGTGTCACAATACATGCAACAACCCACTGACAGTCATTGGACAGCAGTCAAGCGCATACTCAGATACTTGAGGAGTACTAACTGCTATGGTTTGTGGTTTGAAAAAGGTAGCTCAGCCCTTGAAGTGAATGCTTTTGCTGATGCAGATTGGGGCAGTGATCCTGATGACAGAAGGTCAGTTTCGGGCTATTGTGTGTATCTAGGCAAGAACATTGTTGCATGGAGTTCAAAAAAGCAAAGATCCGTGTCTAGATCCACGGCAGAGGTTGAATATAGAAGCCTGGCAGATGCAGCATCTGAGGTTTTGTGGATTAGATCAGTTTTGATAGACATGGGATTGAATCTTGAAGATGTTCCAAAGATCTGGTGTAACAACACCAGTGCTGTAGCAATGGCAGCAAATCCAATTCTACATGCTAAGACCAAACACGTTGATTTGGACTTACACTTTGTCCGTGAGAAGGTCCTACAGCAGCAGCTGCAAGTAAACTATGTTCCTGCACAACATCAAGTTGCAGTTGTCCTTACGAAACCTCTGCCAATAGCTCATTTTCAAGAGCTTCGAAGCCAATTGTGTGTGTTGTCTGGGAAAAAAGAACAAGAAGACAAGTGAGTAGGGTGAATATTAGTGTATCTGCATGCATTTAATGCAGGTTGGTGGAAGGCCATGCAGCGTAGCTTCTGGTGCTCTCTCCCTCAGCTCAGTACTGCTAACAGCAGGTTGGTTGCAGGTTGGTTGTTATTCAGCTGGTAAGCTTCTAGAATAAGTTGGATGGTTAATCTTCCTAACTGAACTTATCAGTGTCAGTTAGGGGTACCAAATCAACTATATATTAAACCCTTTGGGGATGGCTGATCATATCATGATCTTAGCCTACACTGAAAATCCTTTATCTCTTCTTCTCTTCTGCGTGTGTGGTTTGTGAGTGTTTACAGTGAATTTCGACAGTGTAATTACCTGGTGGAGCATAACCAATGGTTCCTCTTATTCCAAGGGAGCTTGACTGATTAGCAGGATGGTTAAGCCTATCTTCTTCATACAGGAATTTTGCTAAGCCAAAGTCACTTAGATGGCCAACCATGTCGTCATCGAGTAGAATATTGCTTGGCTTGAGGTCGCAATGAATGATTGGTGTTTCACATCGATGGTGCAGATATTCGAGTGCATGAGCAACGTCTACAGCCACATCAACTCTTTGGAAGAAGTTTAGGTTTCTCCTTGTTTCCGGTTCATTCATGGTGATAGATGCATGCAACCAGTCCTCCAAGCTTCCATTTTCCATGAACTCATAAACCAACGCTTTAAAATCGTTGCCTTGGTAATCAACCCCCGAAATGGCCGTTAATACCTTGACAAGATTTCGATGTTGAATGTTCTTCAATGCCTCACATTCAGCCAAAAAACTCCTGGATGCTCCACGATTCAGAAGGTTAAGCACCTTAACTGCAATAGCTGCTTCACTCTCTTCAAGAATTCCTTTGTATACAGAACCGAAACTTCCCGAACCAACCAAATTTTGGGTGGCAAATCCATTAGTAGCTAGTAGGATGTTTTGATATGATAACTGTAAAAGGGAATTTTCTGCACAAGTAGTTGTTGTTGGCTTTTGCTCTTTCTTCTTTCTAATCCATAAGATGACGAGACAAGTGAAAACCAAAGTCACTCCTAAGATCACAACAATAATAGCAATTTTCAATTTAGGGGAAGCATGTGATGATTTTTTCAAGTTACATCTTGGCAAGTGTAGCTCAGAGATGCCTCCACAAAGCTTATTGTTTCCTTCAACAAAGATGGCACTTGCATTCTTAAAGACTCCTTCACTTGGTAACACTCCCTCAAAATCATTGGATGAAAGGTTTAAATACTTTAATGTTCTAAAGTTCACTAGAAATTCTGGAACCCCATCTGAAAGATTATTGTCAGATAGATCCAATGCCACAAGGCCTCTCAATGAACTCCAAGAAGATGGAATGGACCCTTCAAACAAATTGCCTTCCAACAACAGAATCTCCAGACTTACACAGCTGCCAAGGTTGTTTGGAAGCAAGCCAGATAACCTATTTTGAGAAACATCCAATATGACTAGATTTTTCAATTGTTCTACTTCACCAGGAAGCTCACCAGATAAAAAATTTGATGATAAGTTTAGAACAATGGACAAGGATGAGAGTCCAAGAACTGCAGGTGGTATTGGTCCACTAAGATGGTTATTAGAAACATCCATCACAAGCAAATTTTGGCACTTACCTAGACTTGAAGGAATGTTTCCCTGAAATTTGTTACCATCTAAATAGAGTTCCAGTATCATTGTCAAATTTCCAATAGAATGAGGAATTTTCCCAGAGTGAAAGTTCCTTCTATTGTAAAATATCTTCAGATTTTGAAGCCTTCCAATATTAGAGGGAATTGGACCTGATAATTGATTTCTTGATGCCACTAACACCTCCAAATTGATTAGATTTCCAATCCCATCCGGGATTCTTCCCGATATTTTGTTATCTTCAATTACTAGATGTAAAAGGGTTCTAGAAAAATCGCTAATGCATTCTGGAAAGACCCCTCCAAAATTACTGCTGCTTATATACAGAAATTCTAGTTTGGTTTTATTGACTAGAGTGCAGACAAAATCCAAGTCACCTTCTCTCCCATATCCCAAAGGGTTTATGCCTAGGAGAAGTCTAGACAATTTGTCCAACTTTTCGAAGGATGGCACGCTTCCACTGAGCCTATTATCATCAACTTGAAGTATATTCAGATTCGAGGCGTTGGATATTGAAATCGGGATTTGTCCGGAGATTTGGTTTCCCCATATGGAAAAGAAATAAACATTTGGCATAGAGATTTGTAAGTCAGAATGAAGAGTACCTTGAATCTTGTTGCCACTAATATCAAAGTATCTAATATTGGAGAGATTGAACAGTGCTGAAGGAACAATACCAGTTAATCCATTTCCCCCAAAATCAAGCATCTCCAGGGATGACAAGTTCCCCAAGGAAGGTGGGATACTCCCTTTCAATCTGTTTTTCAAAAATCTCAAGACTTTCAGGTTCGACAAGAGACCAAACCAAGCAGGTATTTCTCCTGTTAGTTGGTTGCTTCTCATATTAATGAATGTGAGCTTATAGCAAGCTGATAAATTGGAAGGAATTTCACCACTGATGGAGTTATTGGTGAGAGCTAATGTTTCCAGTCTTCTTAAACCACCAATTTCTTGAGGAATCTGGTTGTAGAAGCTGTTGCCGGCAAGGTTCAACTCCCTGAGAAAGCTCAAGTTTCCAATGTATGGTGATAAGGACCCTGAGAGTTTGAGGAATTGCAGTTCCAACTTGGTGACTCTCTGATGCTTGCGACCGCATGTAACACCATGCCACCGACAGAAGTGAATGGAACTATGCCAGGACTCCATGATATTGTGCTGATCACCAGTTATCTTGGCCTTCAACTGGAATAAAGCTTGTTGATCACTGTCATTTCCTCTAGCTACAGGGCCTGCTGTTGCCAAACCAAGACCCTGCAAGTTGAAGCATGAGAGAAGAATCATAATCATAGCTTCAACATAAACTAGGAAAGAAGAGATGAACACTTGAGATTGCTTTTTTGTTTGATCCATCGAAATGAAACAATATCTTAATGGATGAGATTGAATTGTATATGAGAGTGTATGGCCTATCAACATGAACTAGAGTTCAATATAAGTAGTTTCTGAAGTCTGGTATCAACCTTTTACCATCACCCTTCAATTGGTTCATGTTTTCCAACTTTGAGAGTCATGTGGCTACGATTTCCAGGGTCATGCTTTAGTTCAATGCGTCTACTTGGGGTTGGTTTTTATGGTTGATATTCACTCAGAATACATCCATTTCCTTTGCAAGAAAATGATGAGGAGACTTGAAAGTAAACTCTAATTGTTTTACATTCAGACATAGTCAACTTATCCTGTGGTTCCATGGATAAAGCAGAGGCTTATGGAAATTAATTCATGAATCTGGAAATGGAATTACAGGCAGGCTCGTTCTTGAAATTTTGGTGGGCTAATCTAAAAAATAGGCCCTTTTTTTCTACAAAATGCTAATGAATTTTTATTAAATCCATAAAAAAATTATAATATCTTCAAAAATTAAAAAAAAATAGATTAAACAATTCAAACATTTTACAGCTAAAAAAACAAAGAAAATAAAATTCTTATAGAATTAAGCATATCAATAAAATTCAGAAGCTTCCTAAATCTCCTTGTCTCTGTTCAAACGAAACACATAAAGAAAGAAGGAGTTGTAAATGATCCAAAAATAGGCCCTTTCTAATAAATATTAAAATAAAAAATTTTGAGAGTAAACTCTTAATACTAAGTATTAAAAAAAATCTAGACTGTAATAACAAAATAAATAAATAAATTAATAAACTTTATTAAAAACTAAACTTCTAACAACAAGCATTACAAAATATTAGGACTCGTAATAGTATATATAGTATATTGAGCATTTTGAAAGTATAAATATCATATTTGGACATTTTAAAAAGTTGAAATGTCACATTGAAATTTTTGTTAAAGTACAAGAATTAAATGTGATATTATCCTTGATTTATTTATTTTATAGATAAATTACGTAAATTATCATTAAATTTTATTCTTAAACATATTTTAATCATTGAAGATTTAAAACATTTAATTTACTCATTAAAATTTAGATATTAAATATTTTTTATCACTCTTTCAATAAATGTTTAACGATGTCTATTACCGACGAACTAAAGAACTTTTCTAAGACTCAAACGGTGAAAAGCTACATAAGTACGATGAAAGCAATATAATGAGAAATAGGTTTTATTCGACAGTGGAAGATAAAATCGACGAGAGAGAAATCAAAAGATTTTTATCTGATTCAGAGCACCTTTCGATAAAATAAAGATCGAATTCACGAGACAAAACAACTGATGAAATTTAGTACCGAATGATGTTGACTATGAACAATGAAGAGATAAAAAAAATGTTTAATGTTTAAACTTCGGTGACAAAAAAATGTTCAATGTCTAAACTCTAATGAGTAAATTGAACGTTTTGAAAATTTAATGATCAACATTGGTTTGAGAGTAAAGTTTAGTGATAATTTACGTAATCTACCCTATTTTTCTTTGATTAAAGAAACAAATCTGCACAAAATAAGGATATTCATTATTCGATTAAAATTGAATTAATCAAACTTAAATATAGTTTGGTTAATCGATTGATCACTGAATATTCATTTGTTGAAAGATTTTATAAAATTTGATTATCAATTAATTCAATTCGAAATTGAATGACCAAAATTAAAAAAATACTACCTAACGAAAGAAAGTAAAATTTAATTTATTGCTACTTCAATTGCCATTTTAATCAAAACTAAAAAATAATTAAAATTTTTGGTTAATTTAAAAATATTTTAAATTAATCAAATTTGATTCATTTCGTTTAACCGTTAAAAACTTTAAGTGTTACGAAAATATTTTGGTACATAAATTTATTCAATTTACACCAAGATTTTAATTTTAAGGTTTAGAGACTTACATCTAGGTTTAAGGATTGTATAGGGGTAGAATTTAAGGTTTATGATTAGAATTTAGGGTTTAAGATATAGATTTTAGGTGTTAATGCTAGAGATTTAGATTTTATAGTTTAAATATGAAGGATTAATGTGTCGATTTTATACACAATTTGTCAATAACGAAACCATATAGGGGTGGGAGGATCAATCGCCTCCCACCCCGAAGAGTATTTTTTCCCATTTTTGTCCCTTTATTTAATTTTTTTTAAAAAAATTGATTTATTTATGAATCTCTATTTTTAAACATTTTTGTTTTGTCCCAAATCCAAATCTTGGTTCCGTCACTACAATTTTTGTATGAAAATATAACCGTAAGAGTTATGTTGATTCAATTTTGAGTAATTCGATTAATAAACGAAATGACTGTTTGAACACCCCAGAGAAACACCCTAACGTAATTAGCATTAATTATAGGATAAATTAATTTTTAATTATTTAATTTTCTTCTCACTTTTATTTTAATCATTAAATTTATATTTTTACTTTAACCACTCAAGTTTTTAATTGCTCATATTTTGTATTTTGATGACTCGCTCATTTAAACAATTACCAATGTTATAACAAGAAAGACGATATTAAATTAGAGATGGACACGAGATGGATTTTCGGTCTATTCGAATTCGACCCGAATATAAATACTTTAAACTTGAGTCCAATTCAACCTGAATATTTTTTAAAAATCTCAACCTGACCCAAAATAAATTTCCTAAATCTGACTCCAACATATAGAAAAATAGTTTAGGGATTTAATTATAAAACAATAATTTTATGGGGACTTAATTATAAAAAATAATATCTTCGCTCTCAATAATTACATACAAGTCCATATAACATAAAAAGCAGGATGCCTGTGACGTGTGCGTGTAGGATGAACCAAATCCTCATTGAATTTTATTTTTCCATTAAAAGGGGCTCGTACATGTTCTGCAGTACCCCCTGTAAATACTCCGCCAGTATGAAAAGTTCTTAATGTTAGTTGAGTTCTCGGTTCTCCAATGGATTGCCCCACAATAATACCTATAGCTTCCCCCAATTCAACCAGGTCATCATGAGTGGGGCTCCGACCATAACATAATCGACAAATCCAAGATGTACTCCTACAAGTAAAGGGAGTTCGAATAGATATTGGTTGTGTTCGAAAGGCTCTATAATTTAAAAGATTAAATTATAAATAAAAAATTCAATTTTAAGAATTTAATTATAAAAAGTTATAAAGAAAAGAGTATTATTATAAACATCCCTAAAAAATTTAAGGGAAAATCACATATTTAGTTCCATGCTGGGTCGGATCGAATATTCTACCCATTAAACTTGAACCCGACCCCGATCCAAACCCACTTTTTTCATCCAAAAATTTGATCCGATCGAACCGGATCAAGTTGAAACCCGACTGGATCAGATAAAATTTTCATCCCTACACCCAATCGATTCATCAGCCATATTTAGAAAAAATAACATTCATCTAGAATGGTTCAACAACATAGTTCTAATTCTAGACAACTCTGTTTACTTTTCTTACTCGAACCTGCGCAGAATCTGACCTTGTGGAAATTTAAAATGTTTCTGTCTGAGAAAAACAACTCTGTTTCCTACATAATATCTCTAGATTTTGGATTCATTTTTCTTTTAATAATCTCCTTTGACTGAGAAAAACAACAGTAACCATTTGAATTTTCTTGGAAATGAGCCGGAAAAGATAAGAAAATTAATCCCAGGTTGACTTATAGAGCTTTAAATCTGCTCAGAAACTGCTGATGAATTTACCAAGCTTAGTTTCAGACAAATCTGTTGCAATCTTTCATCTTTGTTGCAGGTAAGTGTTGGCAGCCCTCTCAATTACTTTTATGGTCTGGTTTTTTCATGATACCTGTAAGGTCATTTCAATTGAGGTTGAGTCGAGATCAAATTCAAACGTTTCAAGTTATTGATCGAGTTGAACTCGAGTATTTTTATGCTTGTTTTTTGAATAAATTACTTAAATCGTCATTGAATTTTGTTTTCTGACCTATTTTGATTATTGAACGTTGAAATTTTTTCTTGTGCTTGTTTTCTCGGATTTGTTTTAGGGCTTCCCCTATCATTTTAGTATGTTTTTTATTAAAAAATAATCGTTTTGTTGAAAAATATATCGGTTGAGTTCGAGTTGAATTTCTTCAAACTATAATAGAGGTCATTCAATTATGGGTATGATTATATTTGGGTTCATCTAATTATTAAAAGTTATATTTTGGTCACTCATTTATGGATAGGTTATATTTGGGTAATCTAATTATTGAAGATTACATTTGGATCACCTAATTATAGGTAAGTTTATGATTAGATCACAATTCATATTTAAAAGAAACGTTAATTTGACCGTTTTTCTTCCAAATCACGTGTATACTCTCATTAACATTAGAGTGTTTTATTTGAAATCATTAATTAATCTAATACACTAATTTATAATTTTTTAAAATATGAAGGGTGACTCAGTCTTCAGATATAAACTTACCTATAATTGAGTGATCCAAATATAACCTTTGTTAATTAGGTGACTTGAATATAACCTTACTCAAAATTGAGTGACTTAAATATAAATATACCCATAATTAAATAACCTCTGTCGTAGTTTACCCTTTCTTCGAGTATCCTTGTGCTTGTGATTTCTTCTATTCTTTTATTAAAAGACCAAACAAACATGTAGGCTATGAAGATCACCGAGATAAACCATTTCAGTCATGGCCACAAGCTCGAGCTAAGCTATTCTGAAACACCATATCAATGTGACGGATGCAAAGAACTCGGATTTGGTTCACGTTACCAATGCAACAAAACGAAATGTGATTTCCATCTTCACGAAAAATGCGCGGTGGCCGAGCCTTTCGCCACTCATCCATTCATCGAAAACACCAACTTCGAGTTCAAGAAGAAAGGGAAACGAGGCAAAGCTTGTCAAGCATGTGGGAAAGATGTTCAAGGTTTCATGTACAAGTCCAAGGGTACATATTTGCACCCTTGTTGTTTGAATTTACCAATCACATTGAGTGGTGGTAATGACCGAGGGTCGTTGAGACTCGATCTTAAACCGAAGGCCTCGACCGAGTGTTTGATATGTCGAAACAAGGAAATTCTTAAAGGGAAATTGAAAGGTTGGGTTTATGTTTCAAGTTGTGGGAAACATTGTTTGTAAGCATTAAACGAGCATAAACGCAACGAAAAAGGATCGAAATAAATACCTCCGGCCATTGTCAAAACCTTATGCCTAATTGAGATGTGGTTGCTCCACTGTCTAACACCTCGAACCACCGTGGTAACACCTCGGACCACCGTGAAAATATAGAACTCGGCTGTAAAAAGAAACTAAAACGCCAAGATCTTCTAAGCACTTAAAAACCTCAATAGATGGAATACTTTATGCAAATGAATTGCTTGTGTTTTAATGCTTAGGGACCTTAGGCTAATGGGGTATATAGTGATGGGTTCCCCATCAAAAACCAACACTATGGCCGGTTACATGACCCACAACCCCACGTCCACCATTCAAGCAAAGTGGAAATGTGCTAAATTGAGCACGAACGGCTAACTCCACTCAAGCAAAACGTGGAGGCCACGAACCACGCTGCGTGGTTTACTAACATTGTTACCATGTTGGATGTGTGAATAGCATGAACTATGAGAATTGGAAAATAGGTTATTTCAATGGATTGCAAAGTGGTGGTGGGGCAAATGGGTTAGTGATTGTGAAAGTAGAAAACGGGGAAAGTTCAAATGGGACTAAGGAAAGTGAAGGGTTGTTGATGAGGTATGCTTTGGACCTCATAGTCCAAGCCTTTTTAGGGGGTGTTTTAGCCTCTTTGTTAGGGCTTTAGATTATACTCGAATTCAAAATAATCGAAGGTCGATCGGCGATTGATATGACTATTATTATAATATTCAAAAGGTGTTATTTTGAATGTATTTAATTCAGTCTCTCATAGAAAAGAGTATCTAATTAAATCCTTTAATTTACAAATTGCATCAAATTAATCTTTTGATCGATGTTGATTATTATAGTTTTGATAAGATAGTTAAAAACATTGACATGATAATTCATGTTGTTGGCGTTATAGTTAATGATGATGAAATGATAGTACATGTGTGATGCCATGTACACAATCTTATGTATTAAATTATTTTTAAAAAATCAATTATGCCCTCAAATTCAGTTAAAATAATTAATTTATCTCATTAGTCACGTTACATCATATGTGGACTGTGACATTATCATTGTATGTCATCACATCAACAATATGAACCAGCACGTTAATACCATTAACTACCACATTAATATTATAATAATTAATGTCGATCAAATGATCAATATGATATAATTCACAAATTAAAGGATTTAATTGAATGTATTTTCAATGAAACGTTGAATTAATTTTTTTAGTCGATATCAGGTACAAAATACCCTTTAGCCTAAAATTTTTAAACAAATAATGAATAATCATAATCACTTTTCTACTTTAATTTTTTTTTTTTGATTTAATATAAGGTAATCATTCCCCCATGCCTCGTTAAAAAACTCTTTAATCCTAAGTGAAGGAAAAAGAGTACATGTGGAAGTGGTATGAATTAAACAAGTAAACCATTTACATCAATGAAACAAACACAAGCTATACAAAAAACTACCCTACACCATCAAGATGTTGTAAATCATCAAGTAAAAAAGCTTGACAATCAACCGGTGGACAAAAGTGAAGAATCTCCATCGGCTTTCTTCCTCGTAAAATAATTGCAAGTTTATCCGCCACAAAATTGGTCGTCCGATTAATATGCCGCACAATAACCTCTCAATCTCCTTGTAGCATATCGTGGATCCTCGAAATTAACGTATGATCAGTTTTAGATGAATCAATATCCAAAATACTCTCAATCACCTCTCGACAATCTGATTCAAGAATAACACGAGCAAAATTCATTCTCCTCGCATGTCAGAGTCCGTCAATAACAGTCCAGAGTTCAGCACTAAACACAGAACAAATACTCAAACTGCGAAAAAATCCAAAAATCCACTCACTTTGATCATCTCTAATCACACCCCCACCGCAGCTTTCTTACTATCGATATTCACAGCACCATTAATATTGGAGTTAAGAAATCTCTATGCAGTGTATCAGGAATGGTTCAACACGGTATTCCAAGACAAGTCTGTTTACTTTTCTTACAAGGAAATCTGCGGAAGATGACCTCGTGGATATATATATATATATATATATATATATATATATATTCGAAGATCGGCTATGGCTGTTAAGGAACTGTGGGGTGAGAGTTGCATCGAGAGGGATGATTCAGATCAGCTTGACGTTGTCGAGATCGAAAGTAGAAGCCTTGTGCCGATGAACCGAGATCACCGTCACGCAGCTGTTCGACATGGACAGAGCTTGAAAGTAAACAACGGCGGCACACCGTTGCCGTTGATCGTATTCCTCAAGCTAGCGGTTGCTGCTTTGCTCGGAGATCCATCTCTGTTCGTGTCTGCGGTGTTTCAGTTTTATCAGAAATAATTTATAGGGTTTGCAGATAAATATGTTTGGCCAAATCGCACTTTTGGTCCATCTACTATGCTCAAATTTGTTATTTGATCCATAATTGTAATTTAATTCGGTATAAATTGGTCATTTTAATTATAAAATATAATTTTTATTAGTTAAGATCATAGAAACATGACGAGTAAGGTTCATAGTATAATTTTTATTCTAATTTTCAATTGAGTTAAGAAAATCATAATTACTGTACCAAATAATAATTCCAGTTTAGATAATTAATATCGTTAAGTATTTCGATTAAAATTCTAATTGCAATTTTTTCTTTGTCTTGCACCAAAAATAAATTAGATTTAAAGTTTAGGGTTAAAAATTAGAAAATTAAGGGTATAGTGAATTTTTTAAGATTCAAGGTTTCTGATTTAAAATTAAAAATTTTGGGTTAGGATTTAAATTTATTTTTAGTGTTGAGTATACAAGATAATAAAAAGAGTTATGTGATTTTTGTCTGAAAATTACCATTTTAATTGAATAGAAATTCCTTCTCCCTTTTCAGTATCTTTAGGGTTAAGGTTTAAAATTTATTTTTAGTGTTGGGTATACAAAATACCAAAAAGAGTTATATGATTTTTGTCCGTAAATTATCATTTTAATTTAATAAAAATTCTCTGTCCATTTTCGGTGTCTTTATATATACCACACACTAAAAAATTTTAGTTTAAGATTTAGTGTTTAAAATTTACGGATTATGATTTAAAAGGTAGGGTTAAGTCTTAAATTTTAAAATTTTTAATATTATTAATATATAAAAATATCCCAAAAAACATAAAAGATTTTTATCATTTTAATTAAGGTAAACTTTTACTTATTTTCCTTGATATTTATCACATAGAATCAACATAAAAATAAGAAAAAAGTAATACAAGTCTTGAAACTTCCTGAAAATTCTTAAAAACTGTGAAATAACAAAGAAACTTACCGATCTAAATAAAAAAATAAATAAAATCGATGGTTTCAACTTTAATGATATAATAATGAATATAGTTTATTTAATTGTGGAAAAAATACTTAAAAAATTTAAAAAAAAATGCAAGAAGAACTGAATGTAATAATCATTTATCGTCTCTTAATTGAAAACCTAACTAAGATTCAGACATCTGTAGCTTCCTGACTCTTGTCATGTTTCTTCGGGTCAATTGTATAAAATTTACGTAGAAATAACCAAGGAACAAGTCACGCGGTGGTTTGGTTCTATAAATATATGCATATGTATTGTTGGAATGGTGTGAAAACAGTAGAGAAAGTGTGAAAAATATAGAAGAATGGGATGTTTTATTATGAACTGAATATGTTCTTATATACAACAATGGTGGGTTGTTATCTGTCAACAACCTAGCTTAACTATCTTGCCAGCTAGTCTAACTAACAGTCTAGCTCAACCAAAAGCCTATCAGGGTTTATCATTCAACATTTACCCTACTCTTTCCATCTTGTTCTTTTCCACACATACATTATCAAATGTTACCGCATTGATACGTTGTTGAAATACAGCAAAGTAAGTGTTGGACAAAACTTTCGTAAATCCATCTGCTACCTGGTGAATGGTAGGAACAAAGTTAACCTAAATCATTTTCTCAGACACCTTCTCTCGGACAAAGTGAACATCCAAATCGATATGCTTGGATTTCGAATGATACACAGGGTTCATACTCATCGATACTGCACTCGTACTATCACTCCATATTATAGGTGCATCTTTCAACATTACACCTAGATCTTCCAGCAAGGCTTTTATCCATACAACTTCTGCCACTACATCTGCAATGCTCTTGTACTCAGCCTTCATTGTAGACCGAGACACACTCTTTTATTTTTTTGAATTCCAGGTAACTAGGCTATCTCCTAGATATACACATCCACCTGAAATAGACCTTCTATCATCAAGGTTGCTGCCCCAATCAGCATCCGCAAATGCAGTCAAACTAAGTTTCTGATCAGTTGCTCGAAACATGAGTCCATGGTGAAGTGTCCCACTAAAGTATCGCAAAATCCTCTTGACTGCATCTACATGTCCTTCACATGGAACGTGCATAAACTGTGATGCCTTGTGCACACTGTAGGTGATATCTGGTCTGGTGTGACACAGATACAATAATGCCCCTACTAAGCTTCGATACCCTTGTGCATCATCCACCAATTTTCCAGCATCTTTACTCAATTTGGTAGCAGGCAGCATTGGTGTTGTGGTAGACTTAGCTTTATCCATCTTTGCTTTACTTAAAAGCTCAAGTATATATTTCGTTTGGACAAAAAAATGGCACCTTGTGTTCTTCGAACTTCTATACCAAGAAAATAGCTCAACTCTCCCATATCCTTTAGACTGAATTTATTGTTCAGTTTGCAAATGACATCATGAAGTGCTGCTTCTAATCCTCCTGTTAATATAATATCGTCGACATAAACAAGCATGTAAACATAATTGTTACCAATTTCTTTGACAAACAACGATGAATCAGCTCTCAAATTTCGAAAGCCTATCTCAATCATGTAATCTTTGAGCTTAGCATACCAGTTACGTGGGGCTTGCCTCAAACCATAAAGAACCTTTTGTAACTTGCACACTAGCCTCTTCCCATCAGGTGACTTTTTCTCAAATCCACTCGGCTGATCCATGAATACATCTTCCTATAGGTCACCATTTAAAAATGTATTGTTGACATCGACTTGTCTCAAGCTCCAGCCATGTTGAACTGCTAGTGCTAGTATCACATTCACTGTTGTTGCTTTAACTACCGGGTTAAACGTATCAACAAAGTCTCTACCAGGAATTTGCGAGAACCCCTTGGCTATAAGCCTCGCCTTGTACCTTGACACACTACCATCAACATTTCTCTTAACTCTAAATATCCACTTACAGCCTATTGTGTTTCTCCCTTTTGGCAATTCAACAAGAGTTCACGTGTCATTTTTTAATAGTGCTTCATACTCGTTTACAACGGCTTCCTTCCATTTCTGACATTCGAGTGCCTCATATACAGACTGTGGTATATCATCTTCTAAGTTAGTGCAAGCATAGTAGAGTTTTGGTTTATATATGCCCAACTTACTTTGAGTTACCATTGGATGTCTATTTGTATGTTGTTGTTGCTCAAGAGGAGGCTCTTCTCCACTTGATTCAGCCACTGATATCTCATGCTCATCTGCTGCTTGTTGTGACTGGAACTCACAGGGCTCAAATTCAGCCTCTCGAGGCTCAAGTCCAGCTTCTTGAGATCGAGACTCAGGTAGGTCAATTTCACCTTCTCGAGGCTTAGGCTCAGGTAAGTCGTTACCTCAAATTCAGTGTCAGTTGCTGCAGGTGTTGTTTCTCGTGTCATAGATGCAGGTTCTCCAGGAGTTACTATGTTGGGCATATCTACTGGTGTGGTGTTCCTAGGATGAGTAGGTGTCGAAAGGACATGATTCCTCCTCTCATGCTGATTTGGAGTACTTTCATTTTGACTTTCTGCTACATTATCTGACACATGTGATGCATCCAGTGGTGACTGCTCAACCACTTGCTCCTTGTATTCAGTAGCCTTGTATCTGGAAAAGACCGGAATTGTTCCAGAAGCACATTGATCTTTAGCTTCAGGCTGAGATTTTTGTTTGCCTGCGAAAGGAAAAACAGTCTCATCAAACACCACATGACGCGAGATATAGATTTTGCCATCCGACGCTAAGCATTGATATCCTCGATGTGAAGGACAATAACCCAAGAAGGTAGAAGGCAATGATCTGAACTGAAGCTTGTGTGAATTAAATGATCTCAGGTGAGGATAACAACGAAAACCAAAATCCTCATGAAACTATAATCGGGTTGCTTTCCAAACAACTTTTCATAGGGTGATATTCCTCCTAGAACTTTGGTTGGCAGTCGATTTACCAAGTACACAGCTGTGGTTACTGCATAAGACCAATAGTGCATAGGAATAGATGCCTGAGCCATCAACGTAAGAGCCATTTCAATCAAATGTCTGTGCTTTCGTTCCACAACACCATTTTGTTGAGAGGTGTGTGGACAAGTAATGCGGTGTATAATTCCTTCTTGAAGAAGAAGAGTTGCTAGAGTTCGATACTTCCCTCTCCAATCGCTTTGTACTTCGCTGATTGTTTTACCAAATTGTGTGTGGTTGAGTTTCTGGAAAGACTGGAAAGCTGCAGTGGCTTGAGACTTATGCTTGAGAAGATAAATCCAGGTATGTCGTGTAAAAGAGTCAACAAATGACACATAATAAGTACATCCTTTCGAGGAGACATGGGCTGGTCCCTAAAGATCTGTGAACACAAGTTGAAAGGGCTTTGTATACACTGTGGTGAAGGGATAAAAGGGCAAGTTGTGATTTTTTCCCATCTGACAAGCTTCGCAAACAGTGGCATTTTTATTTCGAAAGGCATCAGCCTGAAAATTACAATTTTTACCAACTTGTAACAACATGTCATGTGAGAGATGACCAAGTCTACAATGCCACATGTTATAAACTCCTAACGAACTATGAATCAAATGCATTTCGGGTAAAATTTCCTTATGCTGTCGAGCTTCTGCAGGTAAAGCATCAAAGCTGTAGAGACCACCATCTTCAATTCCTTTGAGTAGCACCGAACCATCAACTTCATCACGAACTAGACAGGAATGAGCATGAAATTCTAGGAAGACTCTGTTGTCTCTAGCAAGCTTAGACACCGAGACAAGATTCTTTATCACGTTAGGCACATGTAGTAAATTATTCAATAACAAAAGACGATCTTTGGATAGCAAGCTAGATTGACCACTACTGCTAATATTAAGGGCCATACCATTGCCCACGAGAAGCTTACCAGGGCCTGAATAGTTAGTGGTGTCATCCATGAGATTGTTGTCTGGGGTAACATAGTGAGTAGCACCAGAATCGACAAACCATTGTTTGCTAGGAGCATTCACAGTATAGGCATGTATTCCTTGTGTAGGAGTGTTGGGAACAGAATTCTGATAGCTTCGATTTACATTGCCACCATCCAAGGCACATAAATTGACAGTAACAGTTTCTTCTTTGGGCTGCTGATCAAGAGATTGAGTATTAACACCAGAAAAATTCTCATCATACCTGTGCCAACAGTGATCGACCAAGTGACCAAGCTTGCCACACAATTGGCATTGCAATCGTGGTCGATTAGCCCTACCCCGACCTTGTTGTGTGTTGGGTGGACGATAAGGCCTGTGATTGCCACTATCATGTGCCTGAGCAATATTAAAACTCGGAGAGAAGTTAGTATAATGATTGAAGCTACTAAGCTGCGTCTCAGCATCAATTAGCAGTGATGTCGCAGCATCTATTGTGTATGGCTCTCTACCGGCAGTTATTATTACCACAAAAGGTTGGTATTCAATGGATAAACCATTGAGAATCGTAGCTATCTTCTCCAAATCAGATATGGGACTTTCACACGACGCCAACGCATCACAAAACTCCTTTACTTGAGCAATATATGCTCGCTTGGCTAGATCTCCCTTTTTTAAGGACCTCAACCTATAGTGTAGGCTCATTACTGTGGTGGTCGATCTGCTGGCGAAGAACTAAATCACCAGGGACCAAATTTCAGCAGCTGTTTCAGCTCCAACAAATTGTGGAAGAAGATGAACACTGATCGTCGAAAGTAACCGTTGTGCTAGGGCACTGTCTTGCGCAACAAAAACTTCATAATCCTCATTCTCAATCCTGGCTCCTCCTTCAGCAAGTATAGTTGTCGGCGGTGGTTTGAGTGAGCCAACAAGAAGCTTCTCCAACCTGTGACTGCGGGCCGTCAGGAGAATCTGTTGCTTTCACAAAAGGAAATTTGACTCGTCTAACACAATATTAACCCTCTCATTTGTAAAGGATTTACCAACCTTTGAGAGAGGATTGATAGGTTTGTCAGTTTCCAGTAGTGGTGAAGTAGATCCATCACGAAGCGCCATTGAAACAGGTAGCAAAAAACTGGAAGAAGAACCATAAGAGCGTTAACAGCGGAAACCGTTCCCGACGATTGATACCATGTTGGAATGGTGTGAAAACAGTAGAGAAAGTGTGAAAAATATAGAAGAATGGGATGCTTTATTATGAACTGAATATGTTCTTATATACAACAATGGTGGGTTGTTATCTGCCAACAACCTAGCTTAACTATCTTGCCAGCTGATCTAACTAACAGTCCAGCTCAACCAACAGCCTATCAGGGTTTATCATTCAACATGTATTGATGAATGCAAATCAATATTTGTGTTTGCATATTGAAGAGACGCCTACATTATCAAAACCAAGACGATTCGACAGTCACCGGCACGAGCTTACTCCGGCGAAAAGCAAAGTCCCTTTCTCGTGCGATGGTTGCAAAAAGTTAGGGTTCGGGACATGCTACTGATGTCCCGACACGAATTGTAATTATATTGTTCATATAGAATGTTATTTTCCTCTTCCCACAATCTCATCCCACCCTTTTTTAAAAAAATGCAACTTCAAATTCTACTAAGAATCACCAACGGGACCGGGAACCAGGATTTGCTATGTTTGTGCGTCGGACATACACGGGTTCTCGTATCAATGCTCCCTTGGCAAGCACGATTTACATCCCCATTGCGCGAACAGATAAAAATTGAAATAAAATAACAGATAAAAATGTTTTCGTAAATAGAAAAAGAGTTTTTTTGCATGCCCCATATAGATCCGTCTCTGCTTGAGATATTATGATATAAATTTTAATAGTTTATTTAAGTTTTTTAAAATTAATTTATGTTAAACTGTTGAATAAGTGAATAAAAGACGTCCATAATTAAAAATAAAATATATTTACTATTTGATGTCTAATTCAATACGTCGAAAATTTTAATTATTTTCCAATGTACTTGTCACGTAGAATCAACATAAAAAAAGTAGAACTTTTGGGAAATAATTTCAATAAATTATATTAATAAATAATTGACATCTTGGAACTGACAGAAATTCTTAAAAATCACAAATTATTTGACATGGTCGACTTGTTCAAATTATTGTTTTTTTAAGGGTAAAATATGTAAATTATTACTATTTTTTAAAATCTTATTTTTAATCATTAAAATTTCAAAAAACTAAATTTGTTTATTAAATTTTGTATATTAATTTTTTAATATCATAAGAAAGTCGATCATAACATGTGAAGCCTCAGTGATTAAAATAGATTAGAGAGTAAAGTTCAGTGATAATTTATGTATTTTTTATCAATTTTTATTAATATTTTATAAGTAAATTACATCGTTTATTACTTAATTTTTTTCTCACTCTTATCTTGAATGATATAAATTATTTTATTACTATTTTTCTATGACATACGATATTTTATTAATATTTTAATACCATATTAGATTTAAAATAAAATCTTTAAATGTTAATCTTAAATCTTAATCTTAAACTCTAAATCAACCCCAAACCTCAAATCAAAGTGAAAACGTAAGATAATGAAGAAATAACATAAAAATATTGATTTTCAAAGGTGAAAACTTTTGGA